>CAWUFW010000100.1:3360000-4810349 GCA_963921515.1 Calotriton arnoldi | reverse complement strand
AGAGCCTTACAAGCCAAGAAATGTATGGCAACACAAAAAAACATATCTATGAGGCCAAATCAACTTCCATTTGGAATAGAAATACATCAGGCCTATTTGAGTTAAACAAAACAATTGAAATAGTGCTGTAAAAAGTTGCCAACTTCTAATAAAAAGTAAAAAAATAAAGGTATAGTTAACAGAAAAGCCAAAAGAGTATTTGAATTGAAGTCAACTATAAAAAAATTATCAGATTTCAGAGAAGTCTTACAAATTGAAATCTAAAATAATCCTGCCAAAACTAGGTCTTCCTCTTAATCCCACTTCGCAGAGCCCATGACTCCATCATCTTAGCATAGGCTACTCTCTTGCACCATTCTGGGCTAACCTGATCCATATCTGTTCAGCTCAAATGATAGTGCCAGACTGCCTCAAAATAAGACAATTCACTCCTCTCCTGAAAAAAATAAGAGAGTACAGAGAGAATTTGAACAACTTTTGCACAGTCTCAAACCTGCCCTTTAGAAAGCTGTCGTGCCTCTCGGCTCAAGCAAGTCATCATATGTAACAAGCTACTGGATGTTAGTCAATCAGGCTTCAGAGAACGTTCAGCATAGAATAAGCCAGTTTACTATAAATTGATTATGCTATTTTATTATCTATACTCCACTGACCCATGTCTTCTAATCCTTCTAGACTGGTCAGCTGTGTTTATCACAGTAAACAACTCCACCCACCAGAACATTCTAAGAGGCAGAATGGCCATAGCGGGTACTGTCCGAAATGGTTCATGCCATACCAGAAAAACAGAGGGCAAATAATTCAAATCTCTAACTTTCAATCAAACACCTTTCAACTCAGAGAAGAAGTAACCCAACACTCTATTTGTCACCAATGCTTTTCAACTTATACATGGAACCCTTGGCTGCACTGCTCCATAACGCAAAGGCATCATACTATTTCTATGTTGACATGAGTCTCATCATTGAACAACATCATTCACAACCTACCACAAACACTAGTATTATTAGGAAATTCAGTCATGATTGTCTCATCATCACCTTAAACTTAACCTCCTCAAAACACAGCTTCTACTGGTCTTACCCTCAAAAGGCTCAATACCTGCTCAACAGTGGATCAACAACTTCTACATTTAGACTACAATTGAGAAATTCTAAAATGCATAAAATCATTTGGCATCTTACTGGACAAGAACCTCAATCTGAAATCCCACATAAATGAGCTAGCTAAGGGAGAACAAGTCAACTGAGATTACTGAGAAGTTCCAAAGACCTAATCCCAGAGAAAGACTTCAAACAAGTGACCTAATCACTGAGCTATCAAGGCTAACTCCCTTCTCTGTAGTATTCCTAGCGTCCACTTGGCCCCTCTCAAGACACCTCTTCTTCAACAGCTAGACTCAACTCTGAGATGTGGAATTACAATCACATAACTCCTCTTATGATACCACTAAAGTGGTTGACAATAGAAACTAGACACCAGTTCAAACTAGCCTGCATCACCTGCAAAGCTGTCCACACAGAACCCCAAAATATCTAGCCTGCAAATTTATCATCTCTGACGGTCAGCACTCTCTCAGAAGTTCAGACACTCTTATTAGAAACACCGGCTTTCAAGAAAAAAAACTTGCAGCATTCATTCTCAGCACATCCTTAAATAAGGAATTAAAGCACCTACAGTTTCACACAATTTCTTTATGTAATGAGCCTTCATGATCCTGTAGCTCAGACTGTCCTAAATCTAGTATCGTAGAGCAGATTAGAGTGAAGTGGCATAGGGTGGAGTGGCCTAGAATGGAGTGTCGTACAGTGTCGTGTCATAGAGTATCGTGTCAGAGTGTAGTGGCATAGACTGTTATGGCGTAGAGTGGAGTGGCATAGAGTGCAGTGGCATAGAGTGGAGTGGCATATAATGGAATGGCGTAGAGTGGAGTGGCATGTCGTGGAGTGGAGTGGCGTGTCATAGAGTGGAGTTGTGTACTGTAGAGAGTTATTTGTCATTCTTTATTTGTTTTGAAGTACCGCGGTACCCTGCAAACATTTTTAAAAGCATATAAAACACGTTTCCTGACTGTACAGACTTTTGTAAAGCGCCTCATTTCTTTCTATACATTCTAAAACATTAATAAACGATATTTTCCATTTTAACCCAGAACAAACACTATGTGTGGTCTAAACAATATGGCTGCCTTTTAATTTTGTAATGGCTGTCATCAGCCAATAATATTGTGTTTTGTTATTGCCATGTACCTCAGTATACTGTGAAATTACCACGGTATCTCACTCAGTTTTTGCCCCTTATAACTTTACAACTACTGTACCAGTTCAGATCGAATACCAAAAAGGATCATTTCCATCCCATAATCTATGTTCCTACCAAATTTCATCGAAATCAGTTCAGGCATTTTGTCGCTACATCTGAGTAAAAAGTCAATGGAAAATACTGTTTTGGCACCCCTTTTTTCTTTGCACCCCCTTAACATCGCCACGAAACTTTGCATTAGCAGCCAATGTAGACAAGCATTAGAAATGCAATCGGTCTCGCATTAGTTTGAGTTACAGCTATTGGCATTGTAATTGGCAATGTCTTTTACCTATGTGATATGGAGTGTATGTATGTGGTATGTAGTGGAATTATGTGGGTTGGATTGAATTTGGTAGTTGTGTAATTGTATGGCATGGAATTGTGTGGTGTGGAGTTGCTTTGTGTAGTGTAATTATGTGGCATGGTGTGCTGTGGAAATGTGTGGATAGTAATTATGTGGTATTGAGTGTACTGGAATTATGTGGAGTGGGACTGTGTGTCATGGAGTGTAATAATGTGGAATGGTATTTTGTATTGTGGAGTGGTATGTGGTGGAGTTTAATTATGTGGTGTACTGTTGAATTTTGTGGTATGAAGTTGAATTATGTGTTGTGAATTGGATATATGTGGTGTGTAGTGGAATTGTGTTGTGGAGTGGAATTATGTGGTTTGGTGTTGAATTAAATGGTGTGGAATGTATTTGTGTGGAGTTGAATAGTGTGGCATGGAACAGTGTGGCGTCAAGTGTATTTATGTGGAGTTTTGCTACATGGTATGGAGTGCATTTATGTAGTATGGAGTAGAGCGTAATTATGTGGCCAAAATCACTGATGATTGTTCCACCATAGCTCAAAAGCCTAAACTAAATCCAGAGTATGCAATGCAAATAACACCTTCTAAATACTTTTACCGCATGTTTAAAATGAGGAAATGGCACAATATAAGCTTGTTGTATTTTTATTTCCATTAATAAAAAAATTCTCTGTAAAGAGGATCTGATTGGAAAACCAAAAAAGGCATCTTGTCCCCAACACCCTGGGGTACTGAAAGTAAATAAACATCATGTTTTGCAAAATTTGAAATGGCAGCACTGAAGCCCAAAAGTGCAAACTAAATACAGTATAGAGTAGCCAACCACGCTGCGCAAAAACATAACGTGTGTTTATGATGTGCAAAAAGAATGAGCTTTTTAATTTGTACACAAAAAATATTTAAACCAGCGATTAAAGAGAATGTGTGGAGCATTTAAACACAACCAATGTTAATCTTTTTTAAAGCTAAAGCCATTGTTCGTGCTGTTTTTACCAGAAATAGAATGCATTTCCAACAATTTTGTAAAATAATGCAGACCTATTAGCGGATTTTTCCCTCATAGATGTAAACAGTACAAGTATGCGTTTAAATACACTTTTATCTTTTGTTTGGGGTTCCTAGTTCAGTTTTTTAAAAGATAGGAACGTAGATAATGAACAAATAACTTCTGACGAGGCAGTTGTTTTTTTGCTTGCGAAAATTGTTTTCCACAACCCCAACATGATAGCATCTCTGTGCACGCTGCACGCCAGCCTTCCTGAAAGAGCACCACCAATTACATCATTGGCTTTCAAAATTCAATGACGATTGGCCCAAAGTTTAAAAGTCAGTATACACGAAGCAAATAACCCATACCTAGAGCAATGTAACCCACCACCCGGACCCTCACAAGCACCCAAGGAAGTTTAATAAAAAGTCCACTTAACATTCCGGTCATTAAAGAAGAAGAAACCCTGGGGCATATTTACAACAACTTGCGATAAATATCGCAAAGCGCGCTTAGCGCTATTTTTTTAATCGCCGGCTATCGCTGGATTTCAACGCCGAGATAGCGCATTATTATCAATGCTTATCTCTGAGGCGATATGAAATCCAGCAATAGCGGCGAAAGCGCCAATATCGCTTGAAAACCAGAGATAAATTGTGGGAGATAATGAAATCCTTGCTGATACGCCCCTGTGACCTTAACCCTGCAATCCACCTCCCATTATGTAGATGGCTTAGTCAACTTTTAAGCAGGTGTTAAAATACTGCGATAAGGGGGCTTAGCGCGATTATTCTTGTCGCTAAGCGGGTCTGCTGCAGGCTTGTAAATACCGCGAAGCCTTTTAACGACTATTTCCATGTAGTTTTGCTCCGGAACGCCTACTTTGCATGTCATTAGCGATGGCATGCAGGGCGATAAAAAACGGGAGCAAACTCACGGAAGCTAGCGCTAACGAGGCTTAGCGCGAGCTTGTTAATAGTGAGATGTGAATATCGCCGCTTTTCTGGCTTTTAAAGCCAGAAAAGCGGCGATATGGCCCTTGATAATATGCCCCGCTGTGTCTTCATGGAGCTTGCTGGCGCTGGTGGCGTCGGTTTCTAGGAGCTTCAGCTCGATCTCCACTCCTTCCACCGGCTGCTCTGCAGCTTTGGTTTCCGCTGTCTCGTGTACATTCTCGGTGGTTTGTGCTCGAAATCAGACATGGAGTTTTGGAAGCGGGTGGCAAAATATAAAATGTTTAAAGTGGAAACAACCAGAAAGTGTTTGTGCGAATTCCGGGGGAGGGACATACCGAGAGGGAGGGGTGGAATGGAAAGACTACTGGCGTGATGGAATTGTCCCCTGATGTAGCAAATGGTTAGTTCGGCGACAGAAATAAACAAGCATTTCCAGTAACAAACTGATTAATCTGCGACGTGCTCACTGCTACTGCGCTGATTGAAATGGAAACACGTTTTTCCTCACCTGTTTTGCGACGAGTGGTGGCAGAAAGTAACAAGCATCGATGGGTTTCGGAATTAAAACCAGACACAACAAGCCCGCGAGTGGTGCGCGCGCACCACAGAGGAGCGGGGGCGAGCGAGCGCGGCAGCCTGCTCAGCTGACGAGACGCTCAGCTGACCAGATGCTGCGTGCGTCGTGGCTGGCCTTTGGATGTGTACGCGCGGCAGACATGTGTTTCCACTTATCGCGCCCGCGTCTGGGCACGATAATTGGAAACACATGTTTGCCGCGCGTACCCATCCCAAAAAGGCCAGCCACGACGCACGAGCGTTTTTGGGACTGCTTTTAAACCCGCTTACATTAAGTCTTCGCCTCTAAGCAGCGCTTGCGCGCTACTCGAGGCTCGACCTAAACAAGCATTGGCATAGCCAATAGGTCTCGCTTTTGGGACCTTATAAGTATTTAGTTATGCAGCACAATATCCTTGGTGCAACAACATCAACTGTTGCATGGCTAAAAACGTATAAGGTCCCAAAGGCGAGACGTATTGGCTATGCCAATGCTTGTTTCACATTGTCAGGGACCCAGCAGCTTCTCCAACCATAAGGTTTTGCAGAAACCATGATAAAACAAAATAAGCATTGACAAAGCGCATATGGCTGGGGTCTAACAACAGACCTGTAATCTGTGCCAATAATTATTTATCTCTGTTTCTGTACCCACGATTTGTGCTGTTTCTGTCTCTGCACCTGTGGTTAGCAGTTTTAATATGTTAATATATGATTTGGGCAGTTTCTAGGTCAGCTCCAGTGATTGGACAATTTTGTCAGTGCATGCATAGCTCAAGATGTTTCTCTATCTGCCCCTCTGGATGGGCAGTTTCTGTGTCTATACACATGATCTGGACACTCTCTATGTCTGCAGTTGTTGTGTAGTTTTTGTCTGTGTACGTATGATTAGTACTTGCCTGCCAGGCAGCACAAGTTGTCTGTTTGTTTCAGCTTACAGTGGGCTTAGAGCCTGTTCATTTCTTACCATTGATTAGCTTTATTGTCACTCTGATTTACTTGCTTTTTATTTGTCTTGGTTTGTGTAGCATGGCCCAATTACTTGTGTCCTCCCAATGCTTGCTTTTCAAGCACTACTTTTGTTCTTTTGGTTAAACACTCCATGAGCGAGCCTGTGTTTTCCAGCTGTCTCCCATGTTTACTTCTGTTATTCCCTCCTCTATGCTCTGTGTTGCCCTCTCTCACCCATGTGCTTCTCCACTGCCCCCCTCTATGATGCGCTCGCCCTAGTGTACTTCTCCCCCGCCTTGCTTTCTCGCCATGTGCTTCTCCCCACCAGCTCCATGTTGCTGTCTCTCACATGTGTGCTTTTCTTTCCCAACTGTACTCCACATTGCTCTTTCTCTATGTTGCGTTGCTTCCCCACCTACGCCTTCCTTGTTGCTTCCACCCGCCCCCATGTCAACTGTCTGTGTCACTCCCCTACCCCCTTCAGTGTTGTTTCCCCACCCCTGGCCTCCGTGTTGCTTTCCCTTGTCTTCTGTGTTGCTTCGGCAGGGGTACTAGTGTGAGTGACGGATGTAAGGGCAGGGCTGGCAGCGAGTGACAGTATGAGGGTTGGTGAGGTAACACACTAGCAATGGGGTAGTAGTGTGAGTGAAGGGTGGCGTTGTGAGTATGAGGGTTGGTGAGGTAACACACTAGCAATGGGGTGGTAGTGTGCTTGAAGGGCAGGGGTGAAAGAGTGAGTGAATGATGAGACTGAAGGTGTGGGTAGTGTGAACTAAGGAACAGTTGGTAGTGTGAGGCTGGTGGTTAAGTTGCCAGGTGACTCCTCTCACTGGGGCGCTGTGTAACAGTCCTCGTTTTTCACTTTTCAAATGACTGTTTTCAGGTGTGTAAGCCTCAATGACTTGGGTGAAGTGAACCAAAAATACAACTCCCAGAGTGCAGTAGGTTTTGAAAGAGAATCCTAGGACCGGGAAATGATGCTCCTGATGACAGTCATTCATCTGGTAACCAAACTGGTGGTTGTACAAGGAGAAACAGCTGCTGATAGTCGGGGTGGGAGGGTCAGGTCATGAGATGGTGGTTTAGGTGCAGGTTAACAGTGATGGGTGATGTAAGCTAGGAGACAGTGTGGAGGGGTGGTTATGTGAGAAGGTAGAGCCCTGGTGTGAGTACGTGTAGAGGTAGAGTGGGGTTGATAGTGGGGTAATGGTGTGAGGGTAATATGAGTGAGGGTAGCATCAATGAGGCTAGCAGCAGGCCAGAGCTCTCAAGTGGCTCTGTTGCATGTGTGGTTAGCTCATTTATTCCATGTATTTCTGGGAATTGAAGTCATATTTGTCTTGTTATAAAATCAAGACTCCAAGTTGCAAAATACAAATAAAAAACCTGGACTGGATGAGTTACTCATGACAGGATCTGGGGTGCGAATGCATTACCTTTGGGGTGGGCCTGGCCCCATGTTTCGGCACTGGCAATGGGGGTCCTTGAAGCAGAGTGGATAGCAGCAGCGTCATAAAGGTCCGGTTAGCCGCAGCCACACTCCGCATGCTCTCCTGCCACTTCCGTGCCTCCTGCATTCCATTCCTGCATCCCAGTACTCCCCTATGCTCCCACACTGCTCTTCCGCTCCTCTGTTAGTTTGGACACACCCCCATCCACCCGCTGCCCCGTGCCGACAGCCTACCTGCCGCCGGCCTCCGAGAGCAGTGTTTGGGAGCCAACGCCGGCATTTCCCGACGTAGCAAGGAGTGGTGGGTGAGGCCTTTGCGTGCTGCACCGTATAGGTACTGGCAAGCGAGGTGGCAACAAAATCGGCAGCAGCTTTGGCAAACAAAAACGAGAGTTCAGCCTGCAAGTGCTTGGCTTTGGCAGTACCACCCCGGCAAGCGGAAGCGGTCGGCGATAGGTCGGTGCGGCTTGCTGGCAAAGGGGGTATCTGCCTTTCAAGTGGCTGAACTCTCCTCCTTCCAAAACAAAAGGGTAACAAGCCCGCGAGTGGTGCGCGCGCACCACAGAGGAGCGTGGGCGAGCGAGCGCGGCAGCCTGCTCAGCTGACGAGACGCTCAGCTGACCAGACGCTAGTGCGTCGTGGCTGGCCTTTGGATGTGTACGCGCGGCAGACATGTGTTTCCACTTATCGCGCCCGCGTCTGGGCACGATAATTGGAAACACATGTTTGCCGCGCGTACCCATCCCAAAAGGCCAGCCACGACGCACGAGCGTTTTTGGGACTGCTTTTAAACCCGCTTACATTAAGTCTTCGCCTCTAAGCAGCGCTTGCGCGCTACTCGAGGCTCGACCTAAACAAGCATTGGCATAGCCAATAGGTCTCGCTTTGGGACCTTATAAGTATTTAGTTATGCAGCACAATATCCTTGGTGCAACAACATCAACTGTTGCATGGCTAAAAACGTATAAGGTCCCAAAGGCGAGACGTATTGGCTATGCCAATGCTTGTTTCACATTGTCAGGGACCCAGCAGCTTCTCCAACCATAAGGTTTTGCAGAAACCATGATAAAACAAAATAAGCATTGACAAAGCGCATATGGCTGGGGTCTAACAACAGACCTGTAATCTGTGCCAATAATTATTTATCTCTGTTTCTGTACCCACGATTTGTGCTGTTTCTGTCTCTGCACCTGTGGTTAGCAGTTTTAATATGTTAATATATGATTTGGGCAGTTTCTAGGTCAGCTCCAGTGATTGGACAATTTTGTCAGTGCATGCATAGCTCAAGATGTTTCTCTATCTGCCCCTCTGGATGGGCAGTTTCTGTGTCTATACACATGATCTGGACACTCTCTATGTCTGCAGTTGTTGTGTAGTTTTTGTCTGTGTACGTATGATTAGTACTTGCCTGCCAGGCAGCACAAGTTGTCTGTTTGTTTCAGCTTACAGTGGGCTTAGAGCCTGTTCATTTCTTACCATTGATTAGCTTTATTGTCACTCTGATTTACTTGCTTTTTATTTGTCTTGGTTTGTGTAGCATGGCCCAATTACTTGTGTCCTCCCAATGCTTGCTTTTCAAGCACTACTTTTGTTCTTTTTGGTTAAACACTCCATGAGCGAGCCTGTGTTTTCCAGCTGTCTCCCATGTTTACTTCTGTTATTCCCTCCTCTATGCTCTGTGTTGCCCTCTCTCACCCATGTGCTTCTCCACTGCCCCCTCTATGATGCGCTCGCCCTAGTGTACTTCTCCCCGCCTTGCTTTCTCGCCATGTGCTTCTCCCCACCAGCTCCATGTTGCTGTCTCTCACATGTGTGCTTTTCTTTCCCAACTGTACTCCACATTGCTCTTTCTCTATGTTGCGTTGCTTCCCCACCTACGCCTTCCTTGTTGCTTCCACCCGCCCCCATGTCAACTGTCTGTGTCACTCCCCTACCCCCTTCAGTGTTGTTTCCCCACCCCTGGCCTCCGTGTTGCTTTCCCTTGTCTTCTGTGTTGCTTCGGCAGGGGTACTAGTGTGAGTGACGGATGTAAGGGCAGGGCTGGCAGCGAGTGACAGTATGAGGGTTGGTGAGGTAACACACTAGCAATGGGGTAGTAGTGTGAGTGAAGGGTGGCGTTGTGAGTATGAGGGTTGGTGAGGTAACACACTAGCAATGGGGTGGTAGTGTGCTTGAAGGGCAGGGGTGAAAGAGTGAGTGAATGATGAGACTGAAGGTGTGGGTAGTGTGAACTAAGGAACAGTTGGTAGTGTGAGGCTGGTGGTTAAGTTGCCAGGTGACTCCTCTCACTGGGGCGCTGTGTAACAGTCCTCGTTTTTCACTTTTCAAATGACTGTTTTCAGGTGTGTAAGCCTCAATGACTTGGGTGAAGTGAACCAAAAATACAACTCCCAGAGTGCAGTAGGTTTTGAAAGAGAATCCTAGGACCGGGAAATGATGCTCCTGATGACAGTCATTCATCTGGTAACCAAACTGGTGGTTGTACAAGGAGAAACAGCTGCTGATAGTCGGGGTGGGAGGGTCAGGTCATGAGATGGTGGTTTAGGTGCAGGTTAACAGTGATGGGTGATGTAAGCTAGGGAGACAGTGTGGAGGGGTGGTTATGTGAGAAGGTAGAGCCCTGGTGTGAGTACGTGTAGAGGTAGAGTGGGGTTGATAGTGGGGTAATGGTGTGAGGGGTAATATGAGTGAGGGTAGCATCAATGAGGCTAGCAGCAGGCCAGAGCTCTCAAGTGGCTCTGTTGCATGTGTGGTTAGCTCATTTATTCCATGTATTTCTGGGAATTGAAGTCATATTTGTCTTGTTATAAAATCAAGACTCCAAGTTGCAAAATACAAATAAAAAAACCTGGACTGGATGAGTTACTCATGACAGGATCTGGGGTGCGAATGCATTACCTTTGGGGTGGGCCTGGCCCCATGTTTCGGCACTGGCAATGGGGGTCCTTGAAGCAGAGTGGATAGCAGCAGCGTCATAAAGGTCCGGTTAGCCGCAGCCACACTCCGCATGCTCTCCTGCCACTTCCGTGCCTCCTGCATTCCATTCCTGCATCCCAGTACTCCCCTATGCTCCCACACTGCTCTTCCGCTCCTCTGTTAGTTTGGACACACCCCCCATCCACCCGCTGCCCCGTGCCGACAGCCTACCTGCCGCCGGCCTCCGAGAGCAGTGTTTGGGAGCCAACGCCGGCATTTCCCGACGTAGCAAGGAGTGGTGGGTGAGGCCTTTGCGTGCTGCACCGTATAGGTACTGGCAAGCGAGGTGGCAACAAAATCGGCAGCAGCTTTGGCAAACAAAAACGAGAGTTCAGCCTGCAAGTGCTTGGCTTTGGCAGTACCACCCCGGCAAGCGGAAGCGGTCGGCGATAGGTCGGTGCGGCTTGCTGGCAAAGGGGGTATCTGCCTTTCAAGTGGCTGAACTCTCCTCCTTCCAAAACAAAAGGGTAACAAGCCCGCGAGTGGTGCGCGCGCACCACAGAGGAGCGTGGGCGAGCGAGCGCGGCAGCCTGCTCAGCTGACGAGACGCTCAGCTGACCAGACGCTCGTGCGTCGTGGCTGGCCTTTGGATGTGTACGCGCGGCAGACATGTGTTTCCACTTATCGCGCCCGCGTCTGGGCACGATAATTGGAAACACATGTTTGCCGCGCGTACCCATCCCAAAAAGGCCAGCCACGACGCACGAGCGTTTTTGGGACTGCTTTTAAACCCGCTTACATTAAGTCTTCGCCTCAAGCAGCGCTTGCGCGCTACTCGAGGCTCGACCTAAAAAGGAATAGGTCTGCAAAGTTTCGAGCAGATTCATCAAACAGTGACAAAGTTATTAGCAAGCAAAAATCTGAGGCATTTCTATCTCTGGAATTTCTAATATATATACACTTATACACACACAGACACACACACATACATACACATTGGTGGTTCGAAACGCGTCATGGCGGCTATGCACTGAAAAATAAACGAAGATTGCACTCATTAAGCGGAGTTCGTGCCTTTTGGTTCTGAGCAGTGGAACTTGGGAGAAAAGGAGTACGGAGGATATATATATATATATACACACACATATATATATATATATATATGTATATATATATATATATATATATATATATATATATTATCTACTGGCGGTCGCCAGTAGATAGTTATAGTTACAACCTATTATCCATAGGAAATCCGCGACATTCTATTTGAAATAACGTTGGCGCCGGTTGACGAATCTTCGTGAAAGTTTCCAACTTGTTGAGGCGCTCCGCTCCGCTCCTACCCTGAAAGTCTCGGGGTGATACGTGAAGCGGGGGCCGAGAAAAAAGGGGGTCCCAAAACGCGTTTTCCCCATTCATTTTTCCATAGGAACCTTTAGTCGCAGCTACAGCCCGAACTGCTGAACGGAATTACACCAAATTTGGCAAAGAGGTAGTCCTTGGTTCAGACTGGTGCCTTTTGCTTAAATGGTGTAAATCCGTTCAGTAGTTCCTGAGAAAATCAAAAGTAAAAGTACATATATATCTATGGGCGCGTCGGATACGCGTGCCCTCAGCGCACCCTGCGCGCACCGTCCCGATCACGAGCTGCATGCTAATTGGCTGTCAGCTGGCTGTCAACATTCCGATTCAGGAAGTGTTGGCAGCCATTTTGTCCTCGGTAGAACCGAGGGACAGAAACAAGTGCGCAAAGCGCAAAAGGGGGCAGGGTAGAAACACCCTGACCCCCTAGGTCTGCTCAGGGGTCCCACAAGGACCCCTGGGCAGAAAAAGAATTTTTTTAAAAATCGGCGGGATGCGCTTAGGGTGCGCGTATCCCGCCGAGAAAAAAGAAACAAGTGTGCAAAACGCACAAAGGGGCAGGGTAGAAACACCCTAACCCCTAGGCCTGCTCAGGGGTCCCACAAGGACCCCTGGGCAAAAAAGCATTTTTAAAAAAATCGGCAGGATGCGCTCAGGGTGCGCGAATCCTGCCGAAAATCGAAGCGCGGTCTCCCGCGCTCGACAGTATTTGCCCCGGGTGGCCCAAGTCCCGGGGCATGGTGGGGGTTTAATTTTATGTGTGGGGGCCTCAAGGGCCCCCAAGCCCGGGGACCGCCACCCCCGGGGCTTTCTTTTAAAATGGTGCGGGAGGGCTCTGAGCCCTCCGCAGCCCCGGGGACCACCACCTCCCGGGGCTTTTTTTTTAAATTAAACAACCTGTGTGGGGGCTCCAGCCCCCACACGCCTCGGGACCGCCACCTCCCGGGCACTAACAAATTAAAATGGGGGTCCGTTTTGGACCCCGAAGCCCGGGGACCACCACCTCCCCGGGGCTGTGCTGATGTAGGAGGGGGCCGCGCGGCCCCCTCCTGGAGCCCTTGATGGCCCTGGGGACCGCAACCCCCAGGGCCGGCTCCTGCAGTGTCCCGGGGTGCCTACCCCGGGACACTGTAGTTTGCTATGGCAGGACGGAGCCTCGCGGCTCCCGTCCTGCCATAGCAAACTGCTTTGGATATTGGAAGAGAGCAGGAAACCTGCTCTCTCTTCCAATATCCAAAGCCGATTGCTTTCCACATGGGGAGCAGCATGTCAGCTGCTCCCCATGTGGAACTAGCAATGCCGGCTCCCAAGGGACGTGGAGAGCCGGGCGGGACTGTGGGGGCATTGGGGACCCCCACAGTCCCCAACGGAAGGGCCAGCCCCGGGGGATGGGGTCCCCGGGGCAAGTAGTGGCCCGGGAGGGGGCCACGCGGCCCCCTCCCCAAAAAGAGCAAAACATTTTTTTAAAAAAGGAAAGGCCGGCCCCGGGGATGGGGTCCCCGGGGCCTTAAAGTGGCCAGAGGAGGGGGCCACGCTGCCCCCTCCAAAAATAAATATAGAGGCCATGCCCCGGGGGATGGGGTCCCCGGGGCCAATACAGGCCAAGGGAAGGGAGGCCACGCGGCCCCTTCCCATTTTTTTTTTTAAAGGTAATTTAAAAAGGGGTAAGGCCCTGGGGATGGGGTCCCCAGGGCACAAAAAGAAAAAGGAAGGGGGCCACACAGCCCCTCTTCAGAGAGAATTATTATTATTTTTTTTTTAAACGATCGGGCCCGCAGGCCCCGCCCCTTCCTTCACCACTCTGCAAACGCGCCCCTGGCGCGTTTGCAGAGGGGAACAATTCCCCTTGAATACTGGGGGTCCCTGGGGCCAACTAGCCCACCAGGTACCTCCAGTATGCGCCAGGGAGCTGCCTTGCAGAGAGGTGTACAGAGGCCACGCCCTTTTACACCTCTCTGCAACGCAGCTCTGTGGCGCTTTTGGAGGTATATGGTGGGCTAGTTGGACTCCGGGGACCCTCAGGATTCAAGGGGACTTAATCCCCCAACTTAAAACGCGCCACGGGCGCGTTTGCACAGTGGTGAAGGGAGGGGCGGGGCTTCAGGTGACATGTGTGCAAACAGGCCTCGTGGCGCGTTTTAAGATGGGGAATTAAATCCCTTCAATCCTGAGGGTCCCTGGGGCCAACTAGCCCAACAGGTACATCCAGAAAGCGCCACAGAGCTGCGTTGCAGAGAGGTGTAAAGGGGTGTGGCCTCTCTACAGTCTCTGCAACGCAGCCCCTGGCGCATATTGGAGGTTCCTGGTGGGCTAGTTGGCCCCTAGGGACCCTCAGGATTCAAGGGGACTTAATCCCCCAACTTAAAACACGCAACGGGGCGCGTTTGCACAGATGTCACCTGAGGCCCCGCCCCCTCCCTTCACCATTGTGCAAATATTCCTCTAAAATCAGCCAAAATATGAATTCCGATTTACTCACCTGTTATCAGGAGAGACCTCAGTGCTGCATCTTTCAGCCCAGTACTGGTCCTGAAAAGTAATTTTAACCGTACTTACCGGTAACTTGAATTTCCTTCATAGGCTAACATTGACTGGTTTCACTTGGAAATTCTTCTAAGTGTGGAGTTTTGGAACTTTAAAATATTCCTCTAAAATCAGCCGAAATACGAATTCCGATTTACTCACCTGTTATCAGGAGAGACCTCAGTGCTGCATCTTTCAGCCCAGTACTAATCCTCAAAAGTAATTTTAGCCGTACTTACCAGTAACTTGAATTTCCTTGCATAGGATATCATTGCCTGCTTTTTGCTGAAAAAGTTTCTAAAGTGTTGATTTTGGAACTTTAAAATATTCCTCTAAAATCAGCCGAAATCCGAATTCTGATTTACTCACCTGTTATCAGGAGAGACCTCAGTGCTGCATCTTTCAGCCAAGTACTGATCCTCAAAATTAATTTTAACCGTACTTACCGGTAACTTGAATTTCCTTCATAGGCTAACATTGACTGGTTTCACTTGGAAATTCTTCTAAGTGTGGAGTTTTGGAACTTTATAATATTCCTCTAAAATCAACCAAAGTACGAATTCCAATTTACTCACCTGTTATCAGGAGAGAACCCAGTGCTGCATCTTTTAGCCCAGCACTGACCCTGAAAAGTAATTTTAACCGTACTTACCAGTAACTTATATTTTCTAACATAGGAATCCATTGTCTGGTTTTCAGCAGAAAACTTTCAAAGTGTCGATTTTCACAAACTACAAATATTCCTTAAAAATCGCCTGTATGACTTAAACGCATTCATTCAACTGTTTACAGGAGATGCACCAGTGCTGGATCCAGGATCCAACACTGAGTAAGATAAAGTAACGATAACAGTTTTTACCTGCTAAGTGAATTTCCTTCCATAGGATAACATTGGTGATTCTATGAGAAAAAGTTTCTAAGTGTCAACTTTTAAAATACAATAATATTCCTTAAAAATCACGACTGTAACCAAAACGCTTTTACTCAACTGTTTACAGGAGATGTACCAGGACTGAATCTAGGATCCAGTCCTGTGGTTACAAAAGTAATCCATAAAGTAACTAATTGCATTTAACTAGAAATTCACATTGAGCTGAATGTTGCATGGTGTTTGAAAATGTGTTGCCCATTGCAACAACTGTAACTACTGTACTTAAAAGTCTATTGCCTATCTGCAAAGTATTTAAACTAAAGTAATTCATTCTGAGAAAGTATTTTTTGTAATGTAATGTATAATGTAATTACAATGTAATTTAAAAAATAAAATATGTAAAAAAAAATTGTTTCTAAAAATGTAGTAAATCAGTATGAAAAAAATTAATATAACAATTAATACATTTAAAAATTGTCATTTACAAAACCTTTGAAATTCACTGAAAAACCGTAGGTTTCAGGCACGTTATAGTTAGAAATTAGCATTTAAAAAACCTTTGAAATTCACTGAAAAAACCATAGGTTTCAGACACGTTATAGTTACAAATTAGCATTTAAAAACCTTTGAAATTCACTGAAAAAACCATAGGTTTCAGACACGTTATAGTTACAAATTAGCATTTAAAAACCTTTGAAATTCACTGAAAAAACCATAGGTTTTAGGGACAGTTTTAGTTACTTGGACATTGCACTCGTACAAAACCCGTGAAATTCCCCGTTATAGTTAGTTCAGCTAACTATAACTCGCGCCCGCAATGCACTGCTGATGACGTCACATATTACATCACTCATGACATGGTCAGTGACATCACTGATGACATCACTGATGACATCTCAAATGACATCACTGATGACATCATCCACGTGATAATCTGATGCACCTCCTCACACCCTAATATAACCTTTGATTCACCCACTCTAAATTACAGACTGCCATTCGCAAAACCATAGACACTCCAACACCAATAACTACATACCCACTCACTGATTCTTAGGTCTACACACACACATCCACTCACTCACCCGTACAGTCACTCATACTTACGGTCACTCAGTACAGGACTATCATATGCACTCTTACTCCTATATAGACACTCAAACAACGCCACTCATCCATAGAGATACTCACACACCTAGTCAGTCATGCAAATAATTAAACACACTGCCATTTACTCACCTATACAGTTATACACACACCAGCTCACTTACTCATACAAATAGTAGCACATTGTTACGCTCTTATACAATCACAGATACAAGCACACACTCATCCATACAGCCACTATCACAATCACTCACTCTTGCTTATAGCTATTTATATACTCCAACACACATATATACTGCCTTTCACATATGTAGTTACTCACACATGTACCACTGGGACATACATTCACTCACTAACACACTCTTACACACACTTACCCACCCATACAGTCTATCACAGATGCACTCTTGAAACCATCCACCCAGTGAATCACCCACTCACACATCTATGCACAGAGTTGCACACACCCCTCCCACACAAACACTCAGGCACCCATACAGATACTCAGACAAGCATTCAATAACTCATATAGACACTCATTTAGCTATTCACAAACACATGCAGCCACTTACACAGCAACAGACAGACGGATACAGACATTCACCCAGTTTAGTCACTAACCCATGCATTCAGTAAGATACGTTAAATCACTCACTTATAGAGTCAGTCACGCACCTACTAAATCATCCATACAGACACTTACACACCCACTCATTCTTCAATACGTCTTTTCCTATATATATTAAAAATATTTAAACTTTACAGAAACACACAGTCACTGGATGATGTCATCAGTGATGTCATTTGAGATGTCATCAGTGATGTCATCAGTGATGTCACTGACCATGTCATGAGTGATGTAATATGTGACGCTCATCAGCAGTGCATTGCGGGCGCGAGTTATAGTTAGCTGAACTAACTATAACGGGGAATTTCACGGGTTTTGTACGAGTGCAATGTCCAAGTAACTAAAACTGTCCCTAAAACCTATGGTTTTTCAGTGAATATATATATATATATATATATATACTGTAAAAATAAAAACAATATGTAAGCAATTACATTGAAAGTATTTAAAACATATATCAAATGTAATTAAATAAGAAAATTTATACAAAACCAACATATTTTAAATTACATTTCTGCCCTAATCCCAAACAATAATGCCTTAAAAAACCTATATTCTTACTGTCTATATTCTTTCCCGCAATATCTTTGAGCGGACAATATTTTTGGCACAATATTCTTGTATAACACTATCTTTGCTCCGATATTTTGGCAGGGGCATTTTTAATGCAGCCAAAATTACTGGTCAAGCAACTCAAAGACGAGTTACTAGACCCTGAAGTTAGACAACAACGCAGGTTAGTCTCTTTCAGTCACAAGGTCAGCGTACTACCTGGCACTGCAGGTCCTCTAGGCTTTGATCTTTGTTTAAATGATGTATTGGAGTATGCATGAGTTTTCATTTCACTGAGGTATCCCAGGAACAGCTTTGGATATTACCGATCCCATGGAATCAAAAACAGACGGCTACCAGCTGGGCTTCATGCACACTGGAGCAATATGCTTTCAGATGTCTGTGAGAATGCTTCAGAACAGCTTTCCTTTCAAGTCAGTAATGCCATTAGCATAATTTAGGTGCCTAGTGAAGGGGATGCTTGAATCTTTAAACCTCCTTAAAACATGTCAGATGTGCACAGAATCCCTTTGCTGGGCCCGAGCATTTAGGGAAGTTGAGTTGAAAAGATCACTAATTTAGCAGAGTTTAGGCTTTACAAGAAAACGCGTATGCATTTAGAGTGCAATTTCAGAAGAGACAAAAATATAAAGCTATCAGTACAGCCCCGAATAAAAAGAAAATACCATTGCCCACGACTCACCTGATACCTTTTCTAAGAGAAAGTGTCATCCCTGGGCAATCGTTTAGGTAGTTGTATTCAAACCTCCTATAGTGCATTCTTCTATAGGACATGATTCTAAAATAATGCTATGGTCAGCTTGTGATTTCCTGGTGATCGGCATTTTGTCCTAGTATCTTTATCATTTAGTCAGAGGTCAAGCTATTTTCCTATGGAGACTCTTCGAAGAAAACCCTAGGAGACTGGTCAACCTCTTGCAGTTTGTTTCAATGAATACAATCATGTATTTCTTCCAAAAACACTGTGCATGGTAACAATCAGTAAAGATATGATTGGGAGGGCACAGTTACTAAGGATGGTTTTCAATAGGTGGTGCGGCGATGCAAAAAATGACTGTTGGACGGGAATGTCACCCTGCCTGGTTAAAGATGTGTACCCCTACCTCGAGTGACCCAACTACAAGTGAATAAGTGAATCTGGTGAGAGGTTTATCAAGACCTTACGTTGCGCAAGGTGACGCAAGGCAATGCAAGGGCTTAGTAAATCTGGAGTAATGCAAGGCAGCGCAGATCGCTGCCTCCCGTTACTCTGCCCTGGGAAGGCGTTCCATGGGTGGAGTGTCTGTGTTCCCACGCATCCACTCATGGATTTTGGCACAGTCCCAAATTTAACTAAAACTTGTTAACCTAGGAATGTGTCAAAATGCTACTCCTCCCCAACAGAGGTGTAACAAGGAGAAATATCTTTATTTCTCCCCGCGATTTTCTCTTTCTATGTGTGCTGCATTCTGCAGCACACGTCGAAAGAGGAAAATGCATCTAAGGATAGTTTTTGTGCAGGTAGGTGTCCCTTTCTGCACAAAAACAATGATGCCTGTAATGCAGGCACCCTTGCACCATCGCACAAGGGTGTCCGTGTTGGTGCTAGGCAGTGCACAGTGCAACAGCGCAAGTAGAGAGCAGGAATGTGCCATACCTTAGTAGATATGGTGCATTCCTGCACACACTAAATCCTGCATGTGCTCTGCAGGCCGTGGCCTGAAATTAACATTGAGGCCCGAGGTCTGAGGTCATGGATGGGCTCTAAAAGAATAGCCTTGAGCTGTGAGCAAGAGTAGAAAGAAAAGGTTTTTAGACCTAACTAAAGAGGCACATTTAAGAATGCTAGCCTGGTACAAAAAAAAGTCTTTACATTATTTTGCATATGTTTAAGTACTACACATTTTCCCTACATGTGATTAATCGATGAATTATTTACTAAATTAATAATACATTTGAATATAATTCTGTGACCTGTTAAAACAGACACATTCTTTCAACGTGTTATTTAAAAAAAAAAAATCTTTCTTTTCCGTTTAATAGCATTAGGAAGACATTTGGCTTACAGGTCTATCTAGATCATACATTAGTTTCCATTTTACAAGTACATACGGTCCAAGTCCTGTTAGCAAGTCCACCACACATTCCAACAAGGTCGATGGAATCAAACATTATAAACCCCAACAAGAAAATACCCGCCCTCCGCCCCAGAGCTTCAGTGATAGGTAACCTTTAGAAAGCTTACATGTCAGCTCATGTCCTTCCTGCAGTCATTGTATTTGTCCTAACTCCCCTGGGATTCGTAGCCCACCCACAGTAGGGGTGTTCCTCGCTGGTATCCCGGTTCTTATGTATTTGTCCCCAATCCGTCCGGTGAAGCTCCCCTCTGGGAATTTGTATACTTGAGTAGGCACCGAGTCATCTCCGCCCAAGCTGTTAGAGTCTCTTGTGCCTTCGGGTCTCTTCTTGTCCGCCTCATATGTATTTCCTCCGCTCCTGCCCATTCTATGAGATCCCTCTCCCAAGCTTCCCTAGCCGGCGCACGGGGACTTATCCAGTGAATTGCAATTCTCCTTTTTGCAATGAGGAGGCCTAAGATAGCGTATCGCCTATTGAGCTTTTACTTAGGATTCTCGGGGAGAAGGTCCAACAGACATACCCTCACTCTCTGCGGGATCCTCCACCCCATAGTTTCTCGCAGCTGGTCCAAAATTTCTGCCCAAAATCTATGTACTACGGGGCAGTACCAGGTCATGTGCAAGAAGTCAGCCAGTTCCAAATGGCACCTAGGGCATTTTGAGTCTCTGGCGGGGTATATATCATGTAGACGTTTAGGGAATAGGTAGGTCATGTGGATGTAATTATATTGTATCAATTTAAAGCGGGCACTCACCGACACTCTTTTAACCCCTGTATGTATTTTTAGCCAATCCCTTTGAGAAATGGGGTCATCAACACGGCATTGCCAGGCCTCTTCTACTGGGAGTGGCTGCAGCTGCCTATCTGCCAGCAATGCCCGATAAAGATGGGTTATTAATTTACGACCCCCTGCCATCTCTAGCAGTGTGACCAGCATGTGTGTGTGCTCTGGTGCCTCCGGGAAGATTGGCCAGATTTGCCTCGTTGTTGCCACGATCTTTGCATACTGGAGGAATTGGCCTGTACCCAGGTTAAAAGATTCTGGAGCCTCTTGCATATAGATAAATCTATCCTCGGGATATAAGTCAGACAACATCAAACAACCGCCCTCTTGCCATTTGTAAATAGCCATGGACTGTGCAATTTGTGCGAAGGGTACCAGCAGTCAAATATACAAGTCCGGGGCATATGGGGCTCGTCGGAGTATGCGCCTGACTACTCTTGCCCATATTCTCCCCATGAGCTGGATTACGTGGGGGAGAGTCTGTGGAATTCTAGCCCCTTTCATCAGGTGCTCCCCCAATTGGTATCCAGGGTGAGTACCTTCCAGCAAGTTTATTTCCCAATTTGGCTCGCTGTCCAGCCAACGAACTGCATACTGCAGCTGTGCTGCATACTCATAGTAGTACAGCTCAAAGTCCGGAACTTCCATATCCCCTTTTTCCCACTCTCGCCTCAAAGTTGCTAGACTTACCCTACATCTTTCCCCTTGCCATAGAAATGCTGTGGTCAGTTTGTCGAGCTCTACAAAGACTGTTCGCAGGAGCTCACAGAAGGTATCCTGCATCAAGTACAGACAGCGCTGGAGCACTACCATCTTAAGGAGTGCAATTTTCGCCATAAGAGATAGTTGGAGGGAGTTCCAGAATTGTATAGATAATTTTAACCCAGCCATAACCCTCCCCATATTGAGATCGAAGAATTGCTTTTCAAGACGGGTAATATGAATACCTAAGTATTTAACACTGTTTGTCTCCCATCGGAGGCCAAGGTCTGGCAATGCTTCCACCCGATGGTTGGTTAGAAGTCCGAGCGGGAATAACATTGATTTTTGAGCATTTACCTGAAGTCCTGAGATCTCCACTGATCCTTTCAAGACCCCAAGCAGGGTTGGGACCGAATTTTCCGGTTGTCTGAGGTAGGCCAAGGCATTGTCTGCGTACAAGGAAATTATGTGTTCAGTTTTGCCCACAGGAATACCCCAACCCTGGAGGGTCTATTCTATGTGTTATTTTCTATGTAAAACATTTCTGCAGCAGTTTAAATGCATTCTAAGGTGCAATTCTAACATGGTCTGTAAGTGGAATTTTCTTTTTTCAAATAAGTTTCTTCGGTGGTGGTAAATAAAGACCAGTTTAACTGGGATATTTCTCCCTTCCCCAGCAGCTCCAGAGTCGCTTTCACTACTCGTGGATTGAACTCTGGGAGCACCTTCAGTTTTTCCCAGTAGACCTTGAGGTAATGTCATAGTTCTAGCTACTGGAAAATTTTGGATTTGTGTAATTATGCCTTCGGGTCTTTGAACGATTTCATATGGGTCCTGTACCAGATGTTACCCAGTTTGGTGATCCCCGTATAAACCCAGGACTTGAAATCTGTCAGTCACACTGAACTGCATACAAGGACCTGGAAGTAAGTGGATGGGTGCTAAGGTCAACTGTGCTCGTCTGAGATAGTACTGCATACTGTGTCTTGTCATACAGCGTTTTGATCTTGGTGAATTAGGGAAGTAATGAATCTTACCTGTCGACACCCGAGGACCTTAGCTAGGACTTATGCCTCCATGTTGATGAGGGAGATTGGTCAGTAGGAGGAACAGCGCTCAGGGCATATACCCAGTTTCAGTGTTACTGAAACTGTGGCAACACGGAGGTCATCTAGAAGTCAGCCACAGAAATATCTGATGCCAGGTGGAAGAAGTGATCCAGATGGGAGAAGGTGTGTTTGTTTGCAAAAGCAGGATATCCAAGGAGTGACATATAGTGAAATAAATATATGGCTGCTCCTCACTTCATCTTATTGTTCAGGCCATTGACATGCCATAAGAGCATGTTGTAAGTGGTAGCAGCTGTGTTTGTGCTTATTGTAGCCATATCATATGACAATCAAACGATTTCCTTTAACACATCATCTGCTTCAACAAGACATAAAACACATCTTCCAACCAAACATTAAACCTCCCAAATTGACCTCAGTCCACACTTCCACCCCAGATGTATCTGTCACTGGAAAGAAAACTCATGCATCATGGCTGCTGAGCCAGAGGGGAGTGGAAGAGGGCCTTGGACTCATCACATGAACACGTACTTACTAAGACACTCCAAGAATATATCTAGTCATGTGTCTTGCCGTATCTGAAGCTAGCTACTGGCCTCCCTAGACTACTAAGTAGTGCAAATCGAGTCATCCAGGAGACATGAACGCAACATGCCTGGGTGGGGAGAGGGGACACTCTCAAATTCAATGTCTTGATCAGCTGAAAATTATTAACAAGCTATGCGCAATGTAAAAGATAGGCCAACTAGTGTGAGTAATCAACTACTACTTGACGTGGCTAAGCAAAGATGAGATTGAGATATGAGTTATTGAACAGTGGCGGCTCGCATAGGGCGTGCTGCGGGGGAGGGGCAGGGTGGGGAGTAGTAAACTCGGACATACGACGGAACGGAGGAAAGTAATAATTACGTTCCTCCGCTCCGTCATATGTCCGAGTTTACTACCCCCCACCCTGCCCCTCCCCCACCCCGCCCCATCGCCCCGCAGCATGCCCTCTGCGAGCTGCCACTGTTATTGAATTTAGATATAGATTAAGATGAAGTGTCTGTTTGTTGGGGAGTCAGTCTTTGTTCATCATCCTCTGTGGAAGCCCTTAACAAATTTCTAATGCAGGTCGCCACAGCCCCTCATGAAAGATCCACTGACCCCCTTTATTGCTTTTTATCCCAATATATGCCATCCCACAATATAAATTCTGCCAATCAACACCTTCTAATCGCATCTAAACTGCCTGCACACCCTCTAGATTCTTTCGTTTCTGCCTTTCAAGACACATCCACTGGAACTCCCTTCCAGTGCCCATAAGTGACAGCCCAACACTTCAGGAAATTAAAATAACAGTAAGAGCTCACCTCGTGACACTTGGTGTTAGTGGACGTCGCACATAGGACCCTAACAGTGTAAATATCTTAATTTTGTATATACATTGAGGTGGGGAGATAGCTGCCCACTATGCTAGTCTGTTTTATGTGCTTTGTGTTGTACTGCATTCAGATATCTGTCCTTGCTGCTTTTGCTTTCATGCAGCGGTTTACACATACAGTTTACAACCACATTGGTTCCTGAAATACCACCCAATCTGTTTATTGTCCTATACACTGAAGCATAACTTGTCTTAACGTACATTTCTGTAACCTTACTTTCGCCTAGTTCATGAAATGGCTGCCTACATCATACACAGGAAAAGGGTGGATATTCTTCACATATGCTCTCTTTTTTCCACAAAAAGGGACATCTACTCTCTGTACATGGCCCACTTCCTCCATGCTGACAATATGGACTGAGTGATAAACTTCTCATTCCGCTCTACTTACTTCAGATCCCTTTTAGGTCTTAGTGCTGTGAGTAGATACATTCAGGAAGTACCAAGGCTTGATGAATCGCTATTGCATAGCATCTCCCTGGCCTCTCCTGTCACACCTTTGATGACGTTCATCTTTGCAAAACCAGCTGGAATACAATTCACCTGAGCGCAGTGGACTCAGTCCTCCGGATCTGCGCACAGATGTATACAGTGCACGTCTATTTGTCATTGGGTTCAACGGGTAGAGGCACCTCAGTGGATATAAATGTTTGTTTAGGATCAGGCCTCAGACGACCCGCCACAGCGTGGTTGTAAAAGACAAGTGTTTTAAAGAGACATCAGCACCTTACTCTTAAAACAACAAACATGCTGCGCCTTAAGTAGCAAAGGCAAAGAAAGAACCGCTGTCTGTAACTAAAAGCGCGCCATTGAAAACACTCCCTGGAAAAGCATCCCATAATCTGAAAATTACCAAGTAATTAATTGGATTACTCATCATGCGTTTTAGACAGAAGAGGCATCATGACTTCCCTGGGGCGATAATTCACTCAAGGGAAAAGTAGCTGACAGGAGGGGCGCTGCTCCAGCTGGCTGTGCAGCGCTGCCTCCTCCTACACCGTGGCTCCCTTATCACATGATCTGGGTGTCAACCAAAGGTGTGAGCCTGCTCTCCAGTCCAAGGAGCTAGGAAGACCCACAAGGATAGCAATGGGCTTATGACTGAGGCCAGCGCCGGCTTCATAGCTAATTGTGCCCGGTGCGACAATGTTTGTTGGCGCCCCCCAATCTCCACCTCCGCCATGGATTCCCTCACTACCACCCTTTAACAGTGCCCCTCCAGTCTCCATAACCACTCTCTCTCAGATGCATTTAATTAGATGTATAGCGCTGCCTCCACTCATACCAGTGTAGGGTGTCAGAGCACTTTACATCACGCACACTTCACAGATACAATCAATCATAGGTGTGTATAGTGTATAGAAAATGTTACATAAGATAGAGGACAACAAGGTGTAGGAGTCACATGTCATCCATACTGTTAGACAGTATAGTTTAATAGTGCTTGGTCTGGAGAAACCCAAACTCAGAATTTAAAACTTGACGCGATGATTGGGGGTTCCTTTTAATAACCAAAATTGATTTCTATCCAAATGAACTCTTTTTACAACATTAGAATAATGAAAGACTGAGGAAAAAATCATAACGCTCTAATCTATACCTTGTAGTTTACACGCATCTCTTTGATGACTGCTTATCACTCACTGTTGTATGTTAGGATTTTAACTTATAAACTGCAAGTAACAAAAGGATCGCTCAGACAAAAGCAATAACCCACTGACCTATTTACATCATATGCACTGATAGAGCAGAGGTTTTCCTCTCATTAATATACGACAATTAACTCAGAAATAATTTGTGACACTACTTTATATGGAAATGACAAAAACGTGTGTTAAGCACCACGTTTCAAGAAAATGACAAAACGAAGTTCTGATTTAGATACTGCATAGTAAAAGCATGCAGAATGTTAGAATGAGTTTATGTTACATTTATATTTAATAGATAGATGTGAATGTTAACACTTTAATGATATGTGATCTCGTGAACGACCAATGTGATAATAACGGAAACTAAGAAATTTATATGTGAGAATTAAAATGTTTCACGTATTAGAGATAAATAGTGCATTAGAATGTGTAACGTGCGCACTGAAAATGACAAAAGAAAAGTAAGTGCTACACAAGTTTAGCAAAATTGCATTTCGAAACTCTTTCCTTTGATGTGCCTTTAAACATGTATGCTTTAATAACATATGATGTGCAAGAGAAACTTACAAAAAATATATATATGTGAGTGACAGCGACATTTTCAAAATTTTATGAGCACCCCATACTTACATGAATTGATTGTTATATTATTGAGGTGAGAATTAATACGTTTAATTGTAAGATTATTCACTACTCACCAGTGAGGGTCTCAAGGCGCTCAGGGAGGGTGCTGCTGGAAGGACTGGGTGGAGGATTATTCGAGGAGCCAGGTCTTGAGGTCCTTCCTGAATTGGGTCAGTGACGCGGATTGCCTGAGGTGGAGGGGCAGGGTGTTCAAGGTCTTGGAGGCGAGGTGGGCAAATGACCTTCCTCCGGTTCTGGTCTTCTGGATCTTGGGAACGGAGTCAAGGGAGAGTTGGGAGGATCAGAGTTGTCTGGCGGGTACGTAGAATCTGCGGCAGGTGGTTCAGGTATGCTGGTCCTTCATCGTGTAGAGCTTTGGTGGCCGAGTGAGGAGCTTTAAAGTAATTCCCTTGTTGACTGGGAGCCAGTGGAGTTGTCGGAGGTGTTGCATGATGTGGCTGCGGTGGGGGATGTCTAGTACCAGTCTGGCTGCTGTGTTTTGGACGTTTAGAAGTTTCTTGAGCTGTTTCTGGGTGACACCAGCGTAGAGTGCGTTGCCGTAGTTGAGTCTGCTGGTGATGAGTGTGTGGGTGGCCGTCTTTCTGGATTCTGTGGGAATCCATCTGAACATCTTTCGAAGCAGGCGGAGTGTGTGAAAGCAGGCTGAGGAAACTGCGTTGATTTGGCAGTACTTCGGTCTTGTCCGAGTTGAGCTTGAGGCAGCTGTCTTTCATCCAAGTAGCAACGGCCTTCATTTCACTTTGGAAGTTGGTTTTGGCGGTTGTGGGTTCGTTGGGGAGGGAGAGGATCAGCTGGGTGTCGTCAGCGACTGAGACGATGTTGAGTCTGTGGCTTCTGACAATGGCTGCGAGGGGTGCCATGCAGATGTTGAAGATGTTGGGGCTCAGGGACAAACCCTGGGGCACTCCACAGCTGATCTCGTGGGTTCTGAGAGGAATGGTGTAATCTGACTTGCTGGGTCCTGCAGGAGTGGATCCAGTCCAGAGCCTTGTCGCAGATGCCGGCATCATGGAGTCTTGTGATTAGGATGCGGTGGGAGACAGTGTCGAAGGTGGCTGAGAGGTGTAGTCGGATGAGGGATTCGGTCTTGTCTCGGTCGAGGAAGGTGCGGATGTCGTCGGTGGCGGCGAGGTGTGCGGTCTCCTTGCTGTGGTTGCTTCCGAAGGCGAATTGGGAGGTGTCCGGACATCGTTCACTATGATGAACTCGGAGAGTTGAGCGTTGATGGCCTTCTCGATGACCCTGGCGGGGAAGAGGAGGAGAGAGATGGGTCTGAAGTTCTTGAGGTCTGTCGGGTCTTAGGACGGCTTCTTCAGCAGGGAGTTGATCTCTGCATGTTTCCAATCGTCGGGGAAGGTGGTGATGGAGCAGGATTTCGCAAAAAGAAACCTGCTCGAATGAATACCCCCATAATACGTACTAACAGTAAGTAGTAATAGAAAATTAACGTGCACCTTACATGAACACAAGGGAAAACTGCTTTGCGCATGCATGCACTAACGTGAGATAACGCATGAAAAAAAACTAAAACCGTATTTACATTATGCTTTGGAACAAACGAGAAACAATGCATGACTAGGCCACGTGTGCATTTCGTAGTTTGCATGTTGCAGCTTGCTTTGAAATTATAAATAATACCGTTTTTGCATAAAGCTATGCTAGGAAAAAAACTAACAGGGAATAGTGCAAAGGTGGGTGGCAGTGGCGGCTGGTGTTAACGGGCGAAAGGGGCGTTGCCCTACTAGCTTCGGGACCAGGGCATCGGGAGCGACGGGAGGAGATAAAAGAGAGTCTAGAGAGAGACTGTATGCCATGCAGCAGCTTCAAATGAAGTGCTCACTGCTGCGTGTGATTACAAATTCAGGTTTTTTTTTGGAAGGGATGAGATCAGAGACCTCCTGCGCATGTGCTAGCCGGGGCGAGGACTATTGCTCGACCTCGAAGCACATGCGAGAAGAGTGATGTCAGCCTGAAGGGAGTGGCCAGAGAAAGCGGCAAATGGTTTGTTTTAAATGGGGCGCTTATGCTGCGGCCCAGGCGGTTTTAGCAGCGCGCTATTGAAATGAATGGCAAGGGGCAGGGCTGGCCTATCTAAAGACAGAGTAGTGGGTGGCAACAATTGGAGCACTCCCTTGCCTTCATGCTACTTTTAGGCCTCCTTATTGGATAATGGGAGCTGGGGGCGTGGGCTGTGGAAGAGTTTGGCTGCGCAGCTCTGATTTTGGCATAATACGTATTTACGCAGCAGGTGTGCTGTATTCCATATGTTTCACTGTTTGCTTCTCGGGACAGACACTGGCATGGTCACCGGCTGCAGTCACTGTAGAAGAGAGCGCCTCGAGGTCAAAATTATGCGGAGTGCAGGCGGCTCAGTTCCATCATCTCCACCGACTCTCCTTTGATCTTGGCACCATTGCCCGCCCGCAGACACACCATCTCCCTTACGAGTTCCACACGGCCTGCCATGCCGCCGGCCTGGCTACGGTACCAGGGTGACTGCGAGGGAAGGGCATGTTTGCTTACACCGGGCTACAGCAACAAACACAAGTAAGTCTCACTGTCTCCACACCCTATTTGGGTACAGAAGTGCCTGCAGCATTTTTGGCATTTCACGAATGAGTCTGTCTTGCTCCGTAGAGGCTGAATGGAGGCCGGAGAGGAAGCGGGCAGATACTCCGTATCAGACTGTTTCCGGGGCCTCTTTGATCTTTTGGACTCAGATTTGGTACTTTTTGTTTTTTTTCTTTTTCTGAATGTAAAGCTGGACCTCCCTTAAGGAATCGGAGTTCACACGATTGCTGCAGAGAGGGAGACGTAGGGGGGTCTGAAGTGGGTCTGTGTGCGCTGCTGTTCCAGCGGACAGACATGGCGGGGGGCCCTCTGGGTACCACCGAAGTGCACAGGGCTTTGTTGATACTTTAGGTGAAACTTAAGGAACAGCTGCTTGCGACAGCCTGAGTGGTTACTATGCTTATATTGAGCACTGTGTGGGTTTACGTCACTAGGTGCTAAAAGTTAACATTCTTCTGCTATGAACTGCCAGTATTTTGATTTTGATTAATTAATGTCAGTGTATTGCACCGCACTGCAGGTGAAACGACTTCGATGTGCTTTGAAACCGTGTAATTTTTCTCAGTGCACATCAGCTGGATATTTAATGTAATCTTAGCATTTTAAATCTGCACGCTTCCTCAACCAGCCCCTTCATTCACAGATGGATCCAGTTATCTTTCTGTCTATCCATCCATTCATCCCTCGATACATTCTTCTCTGCAGTCAAACTTACGATTACCATCCATACGCCCATCTATCAGCTTATCCATACATCTACCTACTCAACATCCACCCATTCATCTCACACATCTACCCTGCTGCCTTCCATGTTTCTATCTAAGCAATAAACTGATTTTGACCAATTGTCATTCATATAGATTGCATTGCCATGTCATTGGATGATGCGGGCCGTGACCTTGTGATCAGCAATACTGTAATAAGAAGGTTTATAAACTCGTTTTTTCAATATTGTATCTAAAATTGACCGCAAAGGAAATGTCAGAGATGCCACAAGCAAGACTTCTGTCTTCTAGCCTTCCATGGATGAGTGATGTGATTAATGCTGGATGAACGTGCACTCTGCAGGGTAGCGCCTTTGTGTGAGATTGCTGACCACCAAGACTTGTGCCAACCTGCCAAATGGGTGAGATGGAACCACCATTATGGGGATACACCGTCTTCAAAATAATAACAAGGCAAAAGTAAATGAAAATGCAGTGCTCGCTCACTAATCAAAAGTCATATCTAACATTTATGCCACACCACTTTCAAATGTCACCAGCCGCTACTGGTGGGTGGTAAACAGTGAAAACGACATTATCATATAATTAATGAATGTTCATTTTCCATTTGCTATAGTGAGCTGGATAAGACGCCATTTTTCCTTAACTTAGCCGGATAAAGGAGGGGCAGGATAAATGAGTGAAATTGATCTGACAAAGGCACGCTGAAGCGCTGAGCACAGCAGAAGAAGTGCAAGGGTTGAAGGCCAATGTGATTATCGCTTGCCAAGAGATGTGACTGACCGTGGGACAGAAAGACTCCTTCCGCGGATATTGCTTAAAATTATGTGCAATTGTAACATGAATTAAATCATGTGAACGGAACAATTATGATATCATGGGACTGGGTATAGAACAATTAATATATTCAGAGTCTGAATGAAGTCACGATGGTGTGACATACCACCCCCAAAGTCCACCAATCAACTGTTTAGTTACGTTAAATGTTTCAATTGATGTGGGACGGACATGTAGGTTTTAGGGTATAACTGGGGTGCCTTTAAGGGTGTGGTTAGGTTAGGCTGACTACAGAGAGAGAGATGGGAGATGCGTTGCTGTCCGTCGGTTTGCAGAGAGGCCCAGCTGTTCCTGTCCTGTCCCGTTCCTGTCCCTGTAATCTTTGTCCCCTGACTCTATTTCAGGGGACCCCCACCATCACTTTGGCCAGAGGGGTGATTTTCTACAGATCATTTGGGTTTGTATTATTCTGACTTGTTCTTGCACAATTATCTGCAAATGTATTTGTCTCTGAAACTTTTGTCTCTTCATCTATCCACTCCTTCATGCACAATGTCATTATTTGATTGATGAGTTTGTTTCTATCTGAAATTGCTGATTTCTTTCTCTCCCTTTGTGAGTTCATTGTTTGCACTTGTGACCGTATGCATTGAGCATTTTATCATTTAATTTGAGATAAACTTTATTAACTTTTAACAAGAGTCTGTGTTTATTTAGCTGATTGAATGATTAGTCAGATAAGGAGTATCATTACCATCAACTATTCAACTAATTGGTTCATCGACCAAGTAGAAGGAAAGTTGATGTATAAGTTAGATAAGTATTTGGGAAATGACATACATGAATCTTAGGAGGAAAAGAATTGAACATATTGACCCCAGCGTTTCAGGGATGTGGGTGAATGTGTATGGGCCATTGTTCTGTGATATTATTGAGTATTGATCCCTGATTAGGCATTGGCCTCGCGCTGGATCAGTTTCTTGGTAGAAGAGGACGGTTTCATTATTGATTAGTTTGGTAATGATTATTGATTATATGTTTTAACTCGAAAAAGTTAGTGTCCTGTTCTATGTTGTCTAGAAGTACAGGTACGGAGATACCTGAGGAATCCCGGGAATGGAATTTAGCCTGAAATAGGCAGAAGAAGAGTGTGGTAAAGAAATCACACTGCATAAGTACTTTGTCTGTTGTAATAATACAGAAGCTACGGAGGGCTCAAGGTGTTATATTTAGGGAAATTTCGTATGAGAGTAGAGTGTCTGAAATAGCGAAGGGTCCACTTCCGAAACTCTAGCCTTATCCCCAGGGGAGTGCCAAGACGTCTTTTCACACCAAAAAGTCCTCTTGCAAATCTTTGGCCTTATCCCTAGAGGAGTAATAGGTCCACCCGGAGCTTGTTTGAAGAGTAAAATAGCGCTGGACGTTATTAGGACTCGTAGTGAAGAAAACCTCTTGGAAAAGTGAAAACTATCTCTTTATTAGTGGAATAGACAAGGTAGCATTGTTTTGTGTTGTTACTAATCGAATTTTTGATTAAGAATACCTAGAAAAATATTGCCATATTATTTTGTAAAGGGAGGGTCAGTAGAAGGAGTAATACTGACGTCAGAAAAAGCCACGCTGGCATTGGTAAGGCAGTGGGCGTGTACTGAACTGTGATTGGTTAGTAAGGGTGAGCCGCGCTAGTATTGGTTGAGATTTTGCTTACGTAGTGGTGCTCTGATTGGATGGTTGGTGTGTGTCGCGCTGGTATAGGACGAAAACTGACAAATAGAATAAGTAGAATTACGGAAAGGTTTCCTTGTTTGTTTTGTTGAGATACGCTAGTGTAAAGAGTCAGGAAAATGAAGCTGCTTGAGAAAATAAAGAATATTTTTAAAAGGATAAACCAATTGTGACTCGAGAGGGAATTCTTATTCCCCCTCCAGGAACGCCTGCTTCTTATATGATGTTAGAGCGAGGATATCATACGTGTACATGGTTGGAGAATTGGGTGGAGTATACAAAGGATGATGGTGTTATAGCCTTTCCACAGCATGGTTCGTTTAACATGAGGATTTTACACAATTTGAGAAATCGAATGAATTCATTAGAGCCAAATCCCAGACCTACACAGTATGAAGCGTTAGAGGAATGGGAAGTAGAAGCAATGGAAAGAGAGAAATATCGAGGAGGTAGGAGATACAGAAATTTAATGACTAGGTACCCTTTTGAGAGAAGAGAGGATACAATGAAACGATGGAGGAGAGCTGTGGTAACCGAGGGTTTGTACCCAGTTTTAGTTGCTAACGAACAGACAGGAGGCAAATGTAAGGAGAAAAAGAAGAATATAGAGACTTCGAGTTTAAGGGATGATCTGAACGATTCTGATGATGATGAGATATTAGAGGACATTATGACCAAACGACCTCCACCGTATGAAGAAAATTCAGGGGAGGTGACTCCAAGTGCCCCACAATTGGGAACCCCATTATCTCCACAAGTCACTGAAATAGCTAGGGTAGTGCGAGAAAATGAAGTGAATTTGTTGAATAAGGCAAGACTAGAGCATGTTCAGAAAATGAATCAGTTAAGTATGACTTCAGAAGCATTAACGGTACCAGTAACAATTGGTCCCGTTGTCCCATTATACGGAGAAAAACAGAATATGACAAAAGCACATACGTTATCAGTTCCAAACGTCAGGAGTGGAATGGTGATGATGGCAGCTGTGGGTGTACAGACTGACATGAATAATACTTTGTTAGATCTTCCTGTGTATGAGATGATAACAGAAACCCCTAGAAGGAGTGTACAAATAGATCCAAGGAGAATAGGGCAGATTGTCACTCCAATAGCAGGGAGTTCAGCAGGTCCTTCACCAGACGAATTGAATAATTGGATAAGGGAAATGACAAAACCAAAACCGCAACCACAGAGTATAAATGTGAGTAAATTGAAAGTAGATCTGGAAGAGATGATTATTGGCACAATAAATCCAGACAGATTAGGGACTTACCGAGATGATGAATTATTGTTTTTGTGTAAAAGCATTACTTGGAGAGCAAGGAATCTTCATGAGAAAATATCCGAAGCTGCTAGTGAGTATGGAATAGACATAGAAAAGTCAAAGGTGTTGCAGAAATCATACAGATTGGCCTTTACTGAAAAAGATCTGGAGAGTTTGAATGCGTCGGGAAAGAGGTTACAGAAAAAAGAGTTGATGAATATTTTGAAGAAATGAGGAGATGTAGATCGATGGAAAAATAGATGGGTGAAAAAGAAGGAAGAAGCAGCTAGTAGAGGAGCATCTATGTTTCCGTTGAAAGAAACAGAACAAGTTGAAAGGGCGTGTCCGATGAGAGAAGTTCCAGGTGGTGGATATGTTCATGTTCCATGGTCAAGGCCGGATATATTATCTTTTATGAATGATTTCCCCAGATTAAGAGAGAAACCAGTTGAATAGTACAAACAGGTAGAAAGGTTTGTGAAAGTCTCGAAGGTCTTGTTGAAGGATTTAGATGGGTTATTTGAGATTGTTGTGCCGGCAGATTTGTGGACAGAATTTAAGATCACCGTTGATTAGCCAAAAGAAGAATATCCTAGAGACCCTAAAACAGGTGCACCATCCGAAGAGGTGATGAAAAAGTATAATCAGGTAATCACTTTCTTAAAGGGAAAAATTTCCCCTAAAGAAACAGATTGGGTTAAAATAGACAGGACGACCCAAGAACCAAAGGAGTCAGTACATGCCTACTATGAAAGGTTGTTACAAGTATTTAAACAGTACAGCGGATTTGAGAATATTGGAGACAAAGATATGGGACATTTTGTGTATCGTTTTGTGTTTGGGTTGAAACCGGAGATTAGTAATATGATTCAGCAACATTTGATTTGTTGGCAGAGTAAAACAATTGATGACATTTTAAGGTATGCGAAGTATTGTAGTGATGACATTGAATCAAGACATAGGAAATTAAAGGAGAAAATGATGTGGGCACAAGTGAAAGTAGCAGAGCAACAAGAGGTAAATAATAATTCTCAGACAGGTTATCAGATGAATGGTCAGAATCAAAATGGTCAGGTACCCAATGGAGGTAGAGGTAGAGGTAAAATGTGTAAAGAAGAGGCTAGGAAGAAATTTCCTTGTCATGCGTGCGGAACGATTGGACATTGGAAGAATGAGTGTAGATCTGCTCAAAAGAATAATGGGGTAAATCAAAATTTAAATCCACAGATGCAGAATGAGGTGGTTGTGAACCAACAGCAGCAGCAGCAGATAGTTACTCCACAGTTACAGGTGCCACAAGCTCCTATGCCAAATAATGTGAATGCTCAGGTGCAGAGGTATGGCGTGAGCACTGGATTTCACGGAGGTGACCAAATTGGTAAGAATCAAAGTGTGCAAATGGTCCCGCAATATTGGTTGCAGTGCAATGAGAATGATTAAGACTCATCTCAATGAGGGTGCCTGAGGGGGGAGGAAGAGTGCGTACTTGGCGCATCTTTGGCGGTAGATCAGTCAGGTCCATTTGTTGAAGGAAAGGTGGAAGGTAATGATATTACATTCCTGGTGGACACTGGTGCTACCCATTCTACTGTGAGAGCAGCAGAAATTCCCAACCTACCCCTCTCGGGAGAAACTATCCAAGTTGTAGGAGTCTCAAATAAGCATATTAGAACCCCAGTCACAAAACCAATAGAAGTTCATATTGGAAACTTCAGAGACATGCATCGGTTTGTGGTATGTGACTCGAGTCCAGTAAATATCTTAGGTAGAGATTTGTTATGCAAGATGAACTGTAACATCTACTGTACGCCAGATGGTATTGCATTTCAGACACCTGATGAAGATGTTGAATTCAAGATGATGTTAGCAAAGCAAGGGACAGAAGTGGATGAGTTGTTTTCACTTCTCACAGAAGAAAGTTTGCCTGAAGAACTAAGGAGTACCGTGAGGTCGGATGTATGGGACTTTACGGGGAAAGAGATTGGCCTAATGACAAATGTTGACCCGATTCAGGTTACAGTGAAAGAGGGAGCTGTGTATCCCAACACACCTCAGTACAAAATGAGTCCAGACGTAATTGCGGGAGTCACTCCAGTGATTGATCAAATGATTGAACAGGGAATTTTGAGAGAAATAATGAGTAGTCCTTGTAATTCGCCCATTATAGGAATTAAAAAGCCAAGTGGAAAATATAGAGTAGTACAGGATTTAAGGAAGATTAATAAGATTGTGGTACCTTGCTGTCCAGTAGTACCAAATCCAGCAGTAATCCTTTACCAAATTCCATGCGATTCAGAATGGTTTACAGTGATTGATCTGTGCCAAGCATTTTTCTCGATTCCCTTGCATCTGGAGAGCCAATATCTTTTTGTGTTCCGGTTCAGAAACCGTGTTTTGGCATGGTGCTGAGTCCCTCAAGGGTATACCGAGAGTCCTTCAATTTTTAACCAGATTCTGAAAAGATGTCTGGAGACCTTGGTCATGCCAGGAAATTCAGTCTTGGTTCAGTACATTGATGACCTACTTGTGGCATCAAAGACCCGAGAGGCATGTGTGACAGATACCATTGCCTTACTGAACCATTTGGCAGAAGGAGGACACAAAGTGTCACCAGCAAAATTTCAATTCTGTAAACAAGAGGTCCAGTACCTAGGACACAAAATAGGAAAGGGAGTCAGAAAGGTGACACCAGAAAGAATTAATGTGATCAAACAAATGAGCCCGCCTAAAACTCAGAAAGAAGTGCAAATATTTTTGGGAATCATTGGATACTGTAGGCAGTGGATCAGTGGTTTCTCACCGATTGCAAAACCTCTACAGAGGTTGACACGAAAAGATGTGAAAGTTCCGATTGTGCTGGATGATGAAAGTATGGAAGCTTTTACGAAATTGAGAAATAGTCTTTGTCGAGCACCTGCACTGGGAATGCCATATTATGCAAAGGATTTTGCATTGTACTGTTGTGAGTGAGATGGGTGAGCACTTTCAGTCCTAACTCAGAAACATGGAATGGCACGACGTCCAGTAGCATATTTTTCTGCTACTTTGGATTCCATGGCTGCAGCGTTACCAGGCTGTTTAAAAGCAGTAGCCGCCACTTGTGTGAGTCTGGAACAAAGTGAAGCGATTGTGATGGGATAACCAGTCAAAGTGTATGTGCCACATTCTGTTGAGATTCTTTTAACTCGAACCCGGACTCAATATATGACATCTAGTCGGCTGACTAAGTACGAGAGGATGTATCATGCCTAAGAAATGAGAAAGGTGAATTATGCACTGCCTATGCTGTTTGCACCATAGCAGCAGTTCTAGAAGCATCCTGTCTAAAAGGGGTAAACTCTGCTCAAATTGCTGAATTGATAGCTCTAATTAGAGCGTGCAAAATTGCCAAAAGTCTGAGGGTAACCATATTCACGGATAGCCAATATGGGTTTGGGGTTGTCCATGATTTTGGACAGCTATGGATACAAAGGGGATTTCTGACTTCTTCAGGTTCCCCTATCCGTAACAGCAAAACTGTAAAAGAACTATTGGATGCTTTGCAATTGCCCAAAAGAATTGCAGTGGTCAAATGTGCCGCACATAAATCAGGAGATGATTATGTGACAAAGGGTAACAGATATGCTGACCAAATAGCGCGTTTCTGTGCACGAAATTTAATGGCCTTAAACAGAGCAATTGAAAAGGGAAATACCGAATGCCATCTTATGTTTACAACCACATATGAAACTTGGGATGAAGTGAGGCAGATGCAGGAAGAGGCAAGTGATGAGGAAAAGGAAATTTGGAGAAATACAGGTTGCAGAAAGCGAGCAGAAGACGAAGTGTGGGTCTATTTTGATGAAAGACCAGTCTTGCCAGATTCTTTACTCTCCCATATGGCCAGGGTATATCATGGAATTGCACATGTTGGAAGAGATGCAATGATCAGACTCTTTAAGCAGTCATGGTATAACCCAAGGTTCAGGTCATTGCAGAGAGCCTTTGCCAGAGGTGCATCACTTGTCAGAAGCAAAATCCAGGCAGAAAGACAGTTGTTAGTTGGGGACGAATTGGAAGAGCAGGAGGACCATTTACCCGTCTCCAATTGGATTTTATCGAGCTACCTCCATGTAATGGGCTGAAATATGTGTTAGTTGTTGTCTATTTGTTCTCTCGCTGGGTGGAAGCCTATCCGACAAGAAGGAATGACAGCTTAACTGTCGCCAAACTACTTCTAAGAGAACTGATTCCTAGATACGGATTTCCAGTCACTTTAGAGACAGATAGAGGAACACATTTCAATAATGAGATAATTCGGATGATTTGTGCAGCATTGCAAATTGAACAGAAGCTGCATTGTGCCTATCGACCCGAAGCATCTGGAGTGGTTGAGCAGTTAAACGGCACTATAAAATCTAGGTTAGGGAAAGTGTGTGCATCCAAAACACTGAAATGGCCTGACGCTTTACCCCTTGTATTGATGAGTCTTCCTGACAAAAAGACGGGTTTGAGTCCACACGAAATTCTAATGGGAAGAGCAATGAGACAAGCATACATACCAGCGAACAAACTGATGAATATATCTGATGATCTAGTGCTTGATTATTGCAGAGGATTGGCTGATCTGGTGCATTCTGTGTCTCACCAGGTTGGAGAAGATGCCACAACAACACAGCCGAATCAAGCTCATGATCTGAGTCCTGGTGAGTGGGTTCTCATCAAGAAACACGTGAGGAAATCGTTTTTAGAACCCAGGTGGAGTGGTCCTTACCAAGTTATTCTGGTGACGACAGCGGCAGTAAAGTGTGGTGGCGTGCCAAACTGAATTCATGCAAGCCACACTAGACGAGTCCCAAGTCCACTTGAAAGACAAGAAGAGCAGCAACTGGTAAACAAAAGTCAAAGACCAGAGGTTGAAGTGTGTGAAGCTGAAGAATCTAAAGTAACAGATTCTGAAGAACAAACTGATGGCGAACAGCCAAGCACAAGTCAAGTAAAGTGGGCACCAGCTACTGGGTTTCGTGAGACTGCTGTTGAACCAGAGGAAGGTGAGACTGCTGTTGAGCCAGAAGAAAGTGAGTTCACTGCTAAACCAGAAGGAAGTGGGTTCACTGTTGAGCCAGGAGTCAGTGAAATTACTGTCGAAACAGAAGAAACAGAAGTTGCTGAAAAACAGGAAGAAAGACAGATAGAAGGAAGGCCAAATAAGAGAACCTGTGAACCAGATACAAAAGGTGAAAAAGTAGTTCAAACCAAGAAACCAAGAAAAGGTGACAATTGGCCAGGTGGAGTGAAAAGACTGAAATACACTCTTGTAAGGAGAAAGTTAAAGAAACGACCAGAGCAAAATAATGAGGTCTCAAGTCAGACAGAACAAGAAGAGTCAGGAGAAGAATTAGTACGAAAAACAAGAAGAGTAAGAATTCCAAGTAGAAAATATATAGCACCAGAATGGACTTACGTAATTTTGGAAGAAATTGAAAGCTCAGATCCAAGTGAAGAAAAAGACAATTCAGACACTGAACATGTTGATGAAAGCAAATTGAGACCACCTTAAAAGAACTGTGACAAAAACTAAGGTGCAGCATTGTCAGTTGGGAGAAGAAGTAAAGATTTCTGAAGACCTAAAGAAAATAAAAATAAAAGAAGGGGTAAAGAATAAAGTCTGAAGTGTAGGATTACACTATTTTCCTGGAATTTTTTAATTTTTAGTAAAATTTAGTGTTTATAGAATTAGATAAATGTTTATATATTTTTTGGTAGAATACAAAATGGCTAAAGAAAAGGTGACTGAACATCCAAAATCTAGTCTAAAACGTAGATATATTAAAGCTTGCTTATGTAGTGTCTTGTTATTAACATTCATGTGGATATTACTAACTGTCCTTGTACCTATCCTAATGGTAACTAATAATGGAAATAATACTAATGATGTGACAAGTGAAAGAGTGAGTGATGTTACTAAAAGAACACCTAATCCCAACATAGAACAAATGGATGGAAGCATTCTCCATCATGATAAATCAATTAGTGATTTCTCGTTAAATGTGTTTACTAAATTGTTGTATGCATACATTGATATGATGAATGTGAGTGATTGTTATGTGTGCATGCAATTACCTTCGTCTGTCTCAGAGGGGGTGACGTATCATCACCTTCCCTTAACATATGGTGTGTCTTGCAGTGTCTTAACAAGTTTGTTTTACATGACGAGGAAGCTCGAATATCACTATTCTAATATAGATTTAGTGTTTTCAGAAATACCTGTTATTAAGGAACTAAATAAGGTTTTGAGTAGTAAAAATGCACGTTATATGGGAGAGTTCTTCTATTTTACTAAGGCTTTAGATATAGAATATGCTTATAGAAACAATTTAACATGTAGTTTGCAGGTGGAAGAAAAAGTATTCATAGAAATGGTAGAAAATAGAAGGGAAAGTTTCCAGAGAAAAGCTGCTGAACAGAAGTCGCAAGTTCCACCATGGGCTTTCAGGGAAGGAAATTATGAGAAAGGCGAGACATACGCTGCAATGTCCCTGGACTGGCATCAGAAGGGAAAAATATGTTTGCTTAGAATGAAAACTAACTATAATAATCATTTCATTGGTACTAGTGAATGTGAGCATACTTTCCAAATTACTGGAGGTTGGGGACTGAAGGGTGGTACTGATCCTGTCTTTCCAGGAGTCTATTATGTGTGTGGTAAGAAAGCCTATTATAGATTGCCTGTACATTGGTATGGTAGTTGTTATTTTGCTATTGTCTTTCCAAAGGTCTATCACATGGACCGAAACAGCAACAGATTAAATTAAGTAAACCAAGGACTAACACGTAACAAAAGAGCAAGTTTCTCAGAAATAGTAGGTGATATTTTTGGTGCACTGATACCCTCAGTTGGAGTTGTTCTAAATTCGCACAAAATTCGGAAGTTATCTACAGTGGTTGATCGTTTATCAGCAGATACTGCTGGTGGTTTCTTAATGATTGACACAGAAATGGTTGCAATCAGATCAATGGTTTTGCAAAATCGACTTGCCCTTAATATCTTATTGGCAAAAGAGGGTGGAGTCTGTGGCATGTTGAAAATCCAACACTGCTGTACCTATATCCCTGTTAAAAGTAAAGGAATTGAGGGATATATAAAGAATATTACGAAATTACATGAAGATTTGACCCAACTGGAGGTTGATGGTGTCTGGGAGAGACTTGGTAAGAGTTTCTCTTCTGTAGGTAAATGGTTTTCTACTTTTGGAAGTAATTTATTAAGAAAAATAATAATGCCACTTATTTCATTAGCCATAGTAGCCTTAGTGATAATAACCATATATAAATGTTGTAAGTGTAAGAGTGCAAGAAGGGAAACGACAGAAACAGGGAAACAAAGGAGAGCAAGAATGAGGAAAAGAGAAGAGATGGAACTAGAAGACATAAAAGGAGAATATTATGATATGATGAAGGGTTTAGACAAAAGTGCCATAAAAGAGAGAAGAATACTGAGTTTTAGATAAATGAAGATGGCACTCGGTATGGTAGGTATTTTTATGATGGCTCCAGAAAGCCATCAAAGGGGTGATTGATGGAGCAGGATTTCGCAAAAGAAACCTGCTCGAATGAATACCCCCATAATACGTACTCAACAGTAAGTAGTAATAGAAAATTAACGTGCACCTTACATGAACACAAGGGAAAACTGCTTTGCGCATGCATGCACTAACGTGAGATAACGCATGAAAAAAAACTAAAACCGTATTTACATTATGCTTTGGAAGAAACGAGGAACAATGCATGACTAGGCCACATGTGCATTTCGTAGTTTGCATGTTGCTGCTTGCTTTGAAATTATAAATAATACCGTTTTTGCATAAAGCTATGCTAGGAAAAACGCTAACAGGGAATAGTGCAAAGGTGGGTGGTAAACAGTGAAAGCTACATTATCATATAATTAATGAATGTTCATTTTCCATTTGCTATAGTGAGCTGGATGAGACACCATTTTTCCTTAACTTAGCCGGATAAAGGAGGGACAGGATAAATGAGTGAAATTGATCTGACAAAGGCACGCTGAAGCGCTGAGCACAGCAGAAGAAGTGCAAGGGTTGAATGCCAATGTGATGATCGTTTGCCAGGAGATGTGACTGACCGTGGGACAGAAAGACTCCTTCCGCGGATATTGCTTAAAATTATGTGCAATTGTAACATGAATTAAATCGTGTGAACGGAACACTTATGATATCATGGGAATGGGTATAGAACAATGAATATGTTCAGAGTCTGAATGAAGTCACGATGGTGTGACATACCACCCCCAAAGTCCACCAATCAACTGTTTAGTTACGTTAAATGTTTCAACTGATGTGGGACGGACATGTAGGTTTTAGGGTATAACTGGGGTGCCTTTAGGAGTGTGGTTAGCTTAGACTGACTACAGAGAGAGAGAGGGGAGATGCGTCGCTCTCCGTCGGTTTGCAGAGAGGCCTAGCTGTTCCTGTCCTGTCCCGTTCCTGTCCCTGTAATCTTTGTCCCCTGACTCTATTTCAGGGGACCCCCACCATCACTTTGGCCAGAGGGGTGGTTTTCTACAGATCCTTTGGGTTTGTATTATTCTGACTCATTCTTGCACAATTATCTGCAAATGTATTTGTCTCTGAAACGTTTGTCTCTTCACCTATCCACTCCTTCATGCACAATGTCATTATTTGATTGATGAGTTTGTCTCTATCTGAAATTGCTGATGTTTTCTCTCCCTTTGTGAGTTCATTGTTTGCACTTGTGACCGTATGCATTGAGCATTTTATCATTTAATTTGAGATAAACTTTATTAACTTCAACGAGAGTCTGTGTTTATTTAGCTGATTGAATGATTAGTCAGATAAGGAGTATCATTACCATCAACTATTCAACTAATTGGTTCATCGACCAAGTAGAAGGAAAGTTGATGTATAAGTTAGATAAGTATTTTGGAAATGACATACATGAATCTTAGGAGGAAAAGAATTGAACATATATAAATTGAGCCCAGCGCATCAGGGATGTGGGTGAATGTGTATGGGCCATTGTTCTGTGATATTATTGAGTATTGATCCCTGATTAGGCATTGGCCTCGCGCTGGATCAGTGGCGGTTTCGATGGAGCAGTTGATGGTGCAGCAAAGCTGGGGGGCGATGGCAGCGGCTGCTCTGTAGAAGATGTAGTACGGGCAAGGATCCGTCGGGGCTCCTGAGTGGATGCTCTTAATGGTCTTGAGTATGTCCTCTGTTGGGAGCGGGGTCCAGCAGAACACGTTCTGTTGGGGTGCGGCTTGGTTGTGTTTGATGGTGGGGGCGTAGTGGCCGGGTCTAGGATGTCGAACTTGTCGTAGATCTTCCCGATCTTGTGGTGGAAGAAGGTGGCGTGTTTGTTGCAGAGGTCTTGGGAGGGGGGGACGTCTGTGGGCTTGCTGTTGGGCCTGGCGAACTCCTTGACGATGGCGAAGATTTCTTTGCTGTTGTGTGCGTTGGCGTTGATTCTGTCTTGTAGGGCCATTTTGTTTGTGGTTTTCAGGAGGACTGCTGTGCGTTGGTGGCGGATTTGAAGGCTGAGTGAGTATCCTGGGTTTTGTTGTTCCTCTATCTCTTCTCGAGTCATCTGCAGGTGCGTCTGGACTCGTGGAGGGAGGGACATTATGCTATGCAATGCGAGATTCATATTTTAGCGTCATATTTGTGCGTCTGGACTCGTGGAGGGCGTGACATTATGGTATGCAATGCAAGATTTATATTTTAGCACAATTCCATCATGCATGAGCTGTATTTCATGAAGGCCTCAACTTTGCTTTTTTTTCTAATATGAACTTATGAACTGAGAAGTCTGAAGCCTATGGGAACTTTTCGTGAAGTTACCGCTTGTGTTCTTTAAATTTTCAATTGCTTCCTTTGACATTTGTAGCACAGTTTGACTAGACTTGAAACAAAAACTGTTACATGCTAGAGCAGATGCTTGAGGACTGACAGACAATTGATAAGAGCATAAATTTGTCTATTTTCTGAGTGCCACATTAGTCATATGACTAAAACTATAATGATTCTAAGGAAACTACGAGCTGTGGATTACTTACTTGTTCTGGATTTGTATACTTTTACCTACTACATCATCTCACCCTATTGAAGTGACCAATAGGATAGAGTGGCCTGACAAATTAAATGATATCAAGGGGTGTTAACCTGCAACTGATGGAGTATAATTGCTCAGATTTTGGGACTGATGGAGAGAGAGGCTTGCTTACCCATCTTGCGGCACAGAGACTGACAATTTGGACTTTCAGGAACAATGCGAACTGTGACGAAATACTGTGATCTGCTGTTGGCTGCTATGCCAGCGTACTGGAACCTTTTTGGCTGAAAGGGTTTGAGTCATACGGCTGTGACATTAACGTTGCAGCGAAGGACTGAGACAGATATTCTGTCTTAATGAACCGGCTCTGGTCATTTGGAACTTTCCTAAGGGTTTGAATGAGGCAAAACTGATTTTTCCTGCTGACCAAATTTTGTTTAAATAACTAATCTCCCTCAGCTGAGGAAGATTAATAGATTAATCCTTACATTCTTGGATCTCACAGAGTATCTTGATGCTTTATTAAACTTGAATTAGCTTGATTAAGTTGTATGCCATTCATTTGAAGTATTTATGCAATACTTAACCCTCCAATTTAAACTAGACTCTGCTGATTCTGACTCATTGATTACTTGTGGGTAAACCCATTTGACTGGTGTTTCTAACAGAATTAGAGATGTGGGATTATGAGTAATGGTTGCATAATATTGTATAGTAGCAATTATCTTATTCCTGGTCCTCATTCAATAATTGCTCATCCTCCGAGTATTCCAGTCCCTTTCAGCACAGAACAAGATCCATCGGAGGACCAAGGAAAGGAGGTTTAACATGGTAGCACAGGGTAAAATGATATAAGAATAAAATAGTCAAGACTATTGAAACTAGAGGGTCCAACATGCTAACGCTACAACAGTTTTTCTGGTAGCGTGTCGGATGGTTTAGCAGTCTGATAAAACCGGGCTATAAGAGCGATGCATATTGAGGTTACTATAGATTTACACAAAATCCAACTTCAGTCACATTTGACCGAGTGCCAGTTCTGAAGAAAAGCGACGAAATGATGAGACAAGTGGTGTGAGTATTAATAGGGTTGTGAAATATTACTGCTTAAATGTGTAACTAATGAGAATCTGTAATTACATGTTTCCTAAAGCTTAATGTTGAATAAGTTGTTGTTGAATTGAAGTTGTTATCAGGTCCCAAGCGGCCTAAGATCCCGGGATGTATACCTAAGGGTGGTCTCAGTATGGCGTATGCTGAGTAAGTTTGTCTGCTGTTTCGAAGGTGTTGTGCTGGAGATGTCAATTGCAGTACCACCAAAGAAGGGAACTTTGTGAGAGTGTGAAGTTTAAAATTATTGGGATTTTTCTCAAGGTGCACAGAGATTAATTTTAAGGATTTTTAGGTGAAATTGCGCTGGTCGAGATTTTGCTCAGATTGTGTGAATAAATTCTGGTTGTATGGAGAGCTATAATTTCTTTTAGTGGGGCAGACAAGAGTTTATTTGTGATTAACGAGTTGTGGAAGATCAGAGTTTGAACGTGCTGATTTGTAAAGTGGGGGGTTAGCTGCTGCGAGGAGTCGACTGATGTCCCTGAGTGTCGCGCTGCGATAGGATAGTTGGTGTAAAACCAAGCTGGGATTGGTTGCTAGTGTCATAGAGAGCCCCACAGTGATTGGGAGCTTGAATAACAACAAGGAAGTATCTCTTGGAAAGATGAGTGAGATAATTTTGTAAAGTACATTAGAAAATGTATTCAGAATCATGAAAATTTGAAAGAGTATAAAAACAATGATACATGGAGATGTGCCTGTATCTAGTAGAGACGGAGTACCGATACCACCCAAAGGCACACCTGCTTTGTATATGACTTTAGAGAAAGGTTATCATACATGCACATGGTTAAAGAATTGGATGAAGTATACTGAGAAAGATGGATCTTTAGCTTTCCCTCAATATGGTACGTTCAATGTACGAATTCTTGAACATTTGAGGAGACAAATGAATGATATTAAACCACCACCAAGACCTATGCAGTTCAAAGCCCTCGGAGAATGGGAACATCATACCCATCAGAAGGAGAAACAGAAATATTAGGGCAGATATAAGAACGCTTGGGAAATGCTCTAAGTGCTGAGAGGTTTGCTTGCCTGATTGACTTTTTAGACTGTGCTCTTTGATTCGTTTTTTGGTTTTTTAAGATTCAGCAGAAGGATGCTATTGTATTGTATGCTACACCATTATTTTGTCTCTTGGAAATTGTTAATAAAACGTTTAAATAAAAAAAAAGAAAAAAAAAAAAAGAACACCTTAAATAGATATGTAGAGGCTAAGTGGGATGCTCAGCAGAAAATGTGGAGAAGGGATACAAATGTATCCTGTATTAGTAGCAGAAACGAGAGAGGTGGAAAAATGTAAAGAAAAGAAAAAACGTTGTGAGAACTCTCAAGCATTTACATTAATTGATGAGAGTGATGATGAGATAGATGATGAATTTCGGAGTTAATTATTAATGAATTGACCTCCACCATATAATGAAGGACAGTAACAGACAGGGTCAAATTCTTTTGTGAGAATTCAACCGGCTGCACCTTCATTGGCAAATAGTTTGAATCCTAGTAATCCTTTTCTGAGTGAGGAACAAACCCCTAGAGGAGCAGGGTTTAATAAGCCTGTGATACCAAATGCTCCTGATACCCTTTCTGTTCCAGTAACCATGTGGTTCCTTTATCAATCAGGGGATGGAGGACAACAGGTATATTCTTTGACAGTTCCTACCGGATTGGGAGGAGCGAACATTATTCCACAAGAATCGGGTAGGTAGCAAATAAATCCCAATTGGACAAACTTAAATGGGGACATTTCTCGTGAAGGAAATGAATCAAGAATTGGTGTAGAGACAGCACAAAATAATATATCACACAATCAAGGGAAACTAACGTCATTATCAGGTACTGTAGAAAGAAATATAGAGACTCCTAGTCAAGGTTCACAACTCATGGCAGGAAGAACCTTACAAATGGGAACAAGAAGTTCCAAAACCCATGTTACCCCGCAAGCAGAGAGAGCTAGTGGAGGGTCATAAGAGAGCATTTTAGATAGACAGATAGGGCCTAACCCGCAGGAACTTGATGACTGGATTAAGGGTATAGCACCTTCTATTTTTGATAAGAGTATGGAAGATCAGGGCACATCAGTGACAAAAAACCCAAATGAAAATTCACTTGATGTAGCAAAATTTAAAGTGGAGTTGGAATAAATGATTTTGGGAACCATCAGTCCTGGAAAAATCATTAGTTATTGGGATGATGAACTGTTATTTGTATGTAAAGACATTACTAGGAGAGCTAGAAATACTCATGAAAAATTGGCTGAAGTTGCACAGAAATATGGGGTGGAATTCAAAAATCAAAAAAATTACAAAAGGATATCGATTGGATTTCAGTGATAAGGATTTGGAGAGTTTAAAACCCTCAGGTAAAAGATTACAGTTTAAGATTAAAGAGTTATTGACAACCCTTAGGAAATAGGGTGAGTTAGAAAGATGGGACAGCAGATGGGCTAAAAAGAAGGAAACAAAGAAAACGACTATGCCGATTTATCCAATGTTTGATGGAGAAACGGAAAATGGAGAAACGAAAATATTTCCAAGAGGAAGTACCAGGAGGAGGTTATGTTCATTTTCCATGGACTAGTCTTGATATATTGTCCTTCACAAATGATTTCCCAAAATTAAGAGAAAAGCCTGTTCAATGGTATAGATAAGTCGAGAGATTTGTAAAAGTTTCATAGGTTTTATTAAAGGATTTGGATTCCTTGTTTGACATTGTGGTTCTGAGTGATTAATTGACTGAATGTAAAATCGCTGTAGATTGGCCAGAAATAGAGCCTGCAAGATATCTGAGAACTGGTGCACCATCACCTAAAGTAATGAAAAATATAATCAGGTCATTACTTATTTGAAGGGAAAAATTTCTCCAAAAGAAACTGATTGGTTAAAGAATGATAGAATAGCACAAGAGTTAAGGAGACACTTCATGCATATTATGAGAGGCTTTTACAGGCATTTAGGCAGTACAGTGGAATGGAAAACGTGTCTGGAAAGGATAATGGACATTTTGTATATCGATTTGTGTATGGATTGAGGCCTGAAATTAGTGCTATGATACAACAGCATTTCATTTGTTGGTAGAGTAAACCCATAGGCGAGATTCTTTGGTATGCGAAGTACTGTGGATTCCAAGCATAAGAGATTGAAGGAGAAGTTGATGCTAGCACAGATGAGGGCAGCAAAGAAAAGTTACATGGAAGTTGGTACTGATTGTGCTGTTGTTGTACAGGGAAATGGTCAAGCAAATATAGGCATGCAGGGAGTAGCAGGTGCAGAGCAATAGAATGCGACAACTCAAAGCAGAGGTAGAGGGGCTTCAATAGAAATGTTGAAAAAGACCAATCAATGTCATATTTGCTGCAAGTTCGAGCATTGGAAGCGCGAGTGTAGGTTTAATCCACTGAATCAGGTGTGATGACAGATGATTCAAGGTAAAATAAACAGCCCCAAGCATGTGATATGATGCAAAATCAGCAGACGACTCAAAGACAAAAGAATCTAAATTTAAACATGCTACAAGCTCCTATGCCCCACATGAATGATTAGGTTAAAAAATACAACCTGAACATTGGATTCCATACTAGTGAACAAACCGATTTACCCTCAAATGTTACCTAGCAATATCAGATACAGATTGATGACAGTGATTCTGATTTATCACAATTATGGTACCTGAGAGGGAAGGAGGAATGCGTGCTTGGCGCATCCTTAGAGGTAGACCAGAGTGGTCCCTATATGGATGGCATGGTAAATGGAACACCTATTTCATTTCTTGTCGACACTGGTGCTACCCGTTCCACTGTGAGAACAGTGGAAGTTCCCAACCTACCCCTCTCGGGAGCAAGAATCCAAGTTGTAGGAGTTTCTAATCGATTAATGTCAACCCCTGTAACTGAGCCTGTTAAAGTACAAATTGGGTAAATTGAGGATTTCCACAAATTTGTGATATGTGATTCTAGTCCAGTAAACCTTTTGGGCTGATACCTGTAGTGCAAATCAAACTGTTTATTTACTGTACTCCGAAAGGAATAGACTTTCATACCCATGACGAATATATTGTATTCAAAATGTCAAAACCAAAGAATGAAGCTGAAGGGTTATTTCCGTTATTAACAAGTGATCATTTACCTTTAGAATTGAGAGACACATATTGGTTTGATCAAAGAAGTGGCTCCGATACAAATTACTTTGAAACCAAATGCAGAATCTCCTCACATCCCTCCTTATAATTGGAGCCCAGAGACAATTGCAGGTATAACACCTTTAATCGAGTCATTGATTGAGCAAGGGATTTTGAGAGAGATTATGTGGAGCCCAAGTAATTCACCAATTATGGGAATTCAGAAACCAAACGGGAAGTATTGAATCGTGCAGGATTTACACAAGGATAATCAGATTGTCATTCCATGCTCTCCAGTTGTTCCAAATCCAACCAGGATACTATAAAAGATTCCATGTGAAGCTGAATGGTTTTCTGTCATTGATTTGTGTCAAGCAACTTCTTCTCCATTCCTTTGCAACCGGATAGGCAATTTTTATTTGTTTTCCAGTTCGGGAACCATTTCTTGGCATGGTGCCAAGTTCCACAAGGGTATACGGAGAGTCCGTCTATCTTCAATCAGATATTGAAGAAGAACCTGAAGTCATTGGTAATGCCAAATCACTCGGTGCTGGTTCAGTACATTGACAACTTGTTGGTAGCGTCAGGTACTCAGGAGCCTTGTATATGTGGCACGATTGCGTTATTGAATCATTTGGCAGTGAGTGGACATTAGATGTTACCAGCAAAGTTACAATTTTGCAGGAGAGAAGTCCTTTATTTAGGACAACACATTGAGAAGGGAGCCAGAAAGGTGTTGAAGGATCGGATTACTGCCATTCTGCAGATGAATCCACCAAATGCACAAAAGGAAGGTTGCATGTTGTTGGGAATTGTTGGCTATTGTCAACAATGGATTCCAAATTTCTCATTGACAGCAAAACCACTTCAAAGACTTACACAAAAAGATGGGTCAGATCCAGTTCCATGGAATGATTAATGCATGCGCTCTTTTAACAAACTGAAAGAGTTTGTGTCGAGCTCCAGCATTGGAATGCCTGGCTTCAACAAACATTTCACTCTGTTCTGCAGTGAGCGTGAAGACTGTGCATTGTGTGTTCTAACGCAGATGCATGGAACTGCGTGTAGCCCTGTGCATATTTTTCAGCTATGATAGATTCTGTAGCTGCAGCGTTGTCCGGATTTTCAAAAGCTATTGCTGCTACATGCGTGAGTTTGGAACAGTGTGAGAGCATTGTGATGGATCATCCGTTGAAAGTGCATGTACCACATTCTGTCGAGATTTTGCTTGCTTGTACTCAAACCCCACATCTCACAAGTTGCCGACTGACCAAGTATGAGCAAGTGATTTTGGGTGCTGAGAAGTTGACATTGGTGAGATATGCGAGTTTGAATCCGGCTACATTGATGCCTTTACCAGGAAATGAAGTTGTGATTGATGAAGCAGATCATGATTGTTTGGATGTGACTGAGTTGTGTATGAAGCCTCGACTGGACATCTTGGATGTTCCGCTGCCTGAGTCAGATCATGTGTTGTTCGTGGATGGATCATGTTTGAGAGATGCAGGAGGGAATTTGAGAGTGGCGTATGCCATCTGCACAGTTGTAGGAGTGGTGGAAGCTTCATGGTTGCAAGGAGTGTATTCGGCTCAGGTCGCTGAGTTGATTGCACTGACCAGGGCTTGCAGCAGTACCGAACAATTAAGAGTTACCATTTTCACTGACAGCCAATATGGTTTTGGGGTTCTCCATGACATTGGGCAGTTGTGGTCTCAGCGTGGTTCATGACCTCTTTGGGTTCACCCATCCGAAACAGAGAGAGCGTGAAAAATCTACAGCTGTCATTACAACTACCTGCCCAAATTGCAGTAGTTAAATGCCCAGCCCATCGACAGGGAAAGATTACGTGATGGTCGGCAACCACTATGCAGACAAAAACACGCAATATTGCACCCTAAATTCTTACATCTTCAATGGGGACCCACTAAAAGAACAAACTGATGTCACAGAATGTAGGCTGATGTTCTCAGTTGTGGAAAAATGGGAAGAAATAAAATCTTTGCAGGATGAGGTGCCAGAAACAGAAAGACATGGATGGATCAAAGCGGGTTGTACGCAAAGGCAGGAAGAAGAGGTGTGGGTATACACGGACAGAAGACCAGTACTACCTGATAGTTTGTTGTCACCAATGGCAAGAAACTACCATGGTCTGCACATGATGGGAGAGATGCTATGATGCGTCCCTTTCGACAGACCTGTTTTAATCCTCGATTCGGAGCTGTTTCAGAAGTGCTTTGTCAACGGTGTGTAATATGTCAACAACAAAATGTGGGAAAGAAAACACTAGTTACAATGAGTCATGTAGGAAGATCTGGAGGACCCTTTAATAGAATGCAACTCGATTCCATTGAGATGCCCCCTTTCAATGGACTGAAATATTTCTTGGTGATTCTGTCTATTCTCTCGTTGGGTGGAAGCCTATCCAGCCAGGTGTAATGACAGCTTAACTGTAGCTAAACTACTCCTTAGAGAGCTCATACTACGGTTTGGATTTCCGACCTCTTTGGAATCAGATAGAGGGGCCCATTTTAATAATGAGGTACTGAGGATGCTTTGCGCAGCATTACAAATTGAGCAGAAGTTACATTGCACATACCGACCAGAGGCGTCTGGAGTGGTTAACAGGTTAATGGAACGCTGAAATCCAGATTGGCAAAGGTGTGAGCGTCCACATCTCTGAAATGGCCTGCTGCTTTGCCCTTGGTGTTAATGAGTTTGAGAAGTACCCCAGACAGAAGAATTGGACTGTCCCTACACACAATCATTATGGGGAGGGCTATGAGACAGCCTACAGTACCGGCCAATCAATTAGTAAATATTACTGATGATTTGGTACTTGATTACTGTAAATGATCAGCTGATGTGGTCCATTCTGTGTCTCCGCAGGTTGGGAAGCTGCCACTTCACCTCAAGAGGATCAGTGCCATGACCTTAGTCCCGGTGACTGGGTTCTGGTGAAGAAACACATGTGCAAATCGTGTTTGGAGGCTCATTGGCATCGGCCATTCCAAGTGATTCTTGTTGCCACAACTGCCATCAAATGTGGTGGTCTGCCTAAATGGGGACAAGCTGCCCACGCTCGCTGAGTCCATGTCCCCTAGAAAATGCGGTATCTGTAGTGGATGTACCGGTAGTCACAGTGAGACATCCAACTCAGGGCAATCACACAGTAGAGGGGGCGTCAGCTACTGGGTCTTGAGGCAATGGCTCAAATGAGGGTCCGATAAAGACAGTCCCTGATGGTATCGAGGGTCATGGAGAGAGGGATCTGACTAGGTGAAGTATTGATCCAGCTGTTGTGAACAGTGCAAATGAAAAGCAAGTGATAAGTGGAGACTGTTGGCCCAAAAAAATCGACAGATTGAGGCTAATTCTAACAGAAGGCAAAGTACCCCCAACTGTTATCGAAGTCTTGAGTCAATCTTAACAAAGTGATACTGATGATGACAGACTAACAGTGAGAAAGTCGAAAAGAGCTAAAGTACCAAATGGAAGATACGCTACACCTGAACGGACTTATAGCAGCAGCTAATGAAAGCATATCAAGCTTTTTGCTTCAAGGATTCAAGCTCACAAAAACCATCATGAGAAACTGTTGCAATAAAGGGACAGTATCAAAACAGAAAAACAAAGGAAAGGTCTATAAGTAATTGAAGAGACGAATATACACCGGAATATGCCAAAAGCTGGAACCTGTGACCTGTAACAGTGAGAAAAAGCTAAAGAAACCTCAACTAAGAACTCAATAATAAACATTTGCTGCAAAATCTATGCTATATTAAAGCATTCTCCAAAAATTTAACAGAGAACATGAGTTCCGTTTCTAGAGAGGTGGGAGATACAAACCTGGTATCTTTAAAACGTAAACACATATGTGCTTGCTTGCTAGCTGCTTTCTCTATAATTATTGCTTTGTTACTTATTATTTTAAATCTTTCTCATCATATTTATGTAAAGCATGATATTAGCCCTACTTCTGTTACTAAACCGTTGGAAGAAAAGAATGATGGAATCGTATCTAACGACTTAATTGACAAAACTTTACATCACGATAAATCTATTAATGATTTCTCTCTAAACATTTTTACTAAATCTTGTATGAATACGTAGAAACTATGGATGTTTGAGATTGTTATGTGTGCATGCAACTACCTACCTCAGTTTCAGAGTGGGTGACCTACCATCACCAGTCTCTCACTTAATGCATTTCTTGTAGTGTAATAACCAGCTTGTTTTATTGCAAAGGGCAATTTCAATATTACTATTCAAATTATGATTTAGTATTCTCAGAAATACCAATTAAAAAAATATGAACACTGTACCAGCTACACGAACTGCTGAAATAAAGGATGAATCTTTTCAATCAACACAAAGTATAGATACAGTTTATGCACATAGGCATTATTTAACCTGATTTTTACATAACGTAGAAAAGGGTTTTATCAAATCAGTTGAAGATAGACGTGGGGACATAAAGAAAAAGGCTAAAACACAAAAATTCCACCTTGGGCACACCGGGGTGGGGGGAGGGGTAAAATCAAAAAAGGTGATGCACATTCTGCAATGGCTCTGGATTGGCAACATAAAGGAAAGCTATGCATATTAAGACGCAGAACTGAATTTAACACTAAATTTGTTGGTTCCAGTGAATGTGAGCACACCTTCCAAATTATGGGAGGATGGGATTTGTACCTTGGAGGAGTGGATCCTGTATTTCCAGGAGTATACTATATTTGTGGGAAATATGTCTATTATAGGCTACCAAAACATTGGTATGGGTGCTGCTATTTGGGAATAGTCTTTTAAAAAATGTATCATGTGGGACAAACAAGTGGAACCAATTAATTTAAGCATACCCACTTGAGAAGGGGAGTGAGTACTGCTGAAATAATTGGGGATATTTTTGGCACAATAATACTATCAGTTGGAGTGATTCTAAATTCTCACAAAATTTGAAAGCTTTCTACTGTAGTTGATCGTTTATCAACTGATACAGCAGGAGGATTCCTTGTCATAGATACTGAAATGGTTTCTATCAGATCTATGGTGTTGCAAAACAGACTTGCGTTAGACGCCCTACTTGCAAAAGAGGGCCGAGTCTGTCAAATGCTGAAAGTTCTACAGTGTTTAATTATATCCCTGACAAAAGTAAAGATTTGCGGGGACATATCAGCAGCATTACTAATTTGTGAAAAGATTTGGGTGAACTTAAAGATGATGGGGCTTGGGAGTCCATTGGGAAGGGATTTACTTCTGGGGGAAAATGGTTTGCAACTTTGGGAGGTAGTTTAGTGGAAAAAATACTAACACCTATATTAACTATTGCTATCTGCATACTAATAATAACAATGTTTATCAGATTTTATAAACACATGAAAACAGAGAAAGAGACTAGGGGGCTAAAGAGAAAGAAATCAGCAATTGAACTAGAAGAAAGACAGTGTGGTTACTATAATGAATTGAAAGCTCTAGAACAGTCTAGGCTAAAACGTATGAAGACATAAGCACTATAAATGTGACATCAGATAAGATAAAGATAAGAGTCTGATGGCTCGGTTCACCAGCAAAGGGGGAATTGATGGAGCAGAGGTTTTCCTCTCACTAAAATACAACAATTAACACATAAATTATTTCTGACACTTTATATGGAAATGACAAAAACGTGTGTTAAGCTCCACGTTCCAAACAAATGACAAAACAAAGTTCTGATTTTGATACTGCATCGTAAAAGCATGCACAATGTTAGAATGAGTTAATGTTACATTTCTATTTATAAATAGATGTGAATTTTAACACTTTAATGACATGTGATCTTGTGAATGACCAATGTGATAATGACGGAAACTAAGAAATTTATATGTGAGAATTAAAACGTCTCATGTATTAAAGATAAATAGTGCATTAGAATGTGTAATGTGTGCACTGAAAATGACAAAAAAAGTGAGTGCTGCACGAGTTTAGCAAAATTGCATTTTGAAAATCTTTCCTTTGATGTGCCTTTAAACGTGTACGCTTTAATAACATATGATGTGCAAGAGAAACTTACAAAAAATATATGTGAGTGACAGTGACATTTTCAAAATTTAATGATACCCAATACTTACATGAATTAACTGTGATATTGTTGAAGTGATAATTAATACGTTTAATTGTAAGATTAATACATTATGCTATGCAATGCGAAATTAATATTTTAGCACAATTTCATCATGCATGAGCTGTATTTCATGAAGGCCTCAACTTTGCTTTTTTTTTTTAATATGAATTTATGAACTTAGAAGTCTGAAGCCTACGGGAACTTTTCATGAAGTTACCACTTGTGTTCTAACTTTCAATTGCTTCCTTTGACATTTGTAGCACAGTTTGTTAAGACTCGCAACAAAAACGGTTACATGCTAGAGCAGATGCTTGAGAACTGACAGACAAGGGATGAGAGCACAAATTCGTCTATTTTCTGAGTGCCACATTGTTCATATGACTGAAACTAGAATGAGTCTAGGGAAATCACGAGTTATAGATTACTTAATTCTTCCGTATTTGTATACTTTTTGCTTACTACATCATCTTATCCTATCGAAGTTACCAATGGGACAGAGTTACCTGACAAATTTGAAGATGTCAAGGGGTGTTAACCCAGAACTGATGGAGTACAATTGCTCAGATTTTGGAATTGATGGAGAGAGAGGCTTGCTTACCCATCTTGCGGCACAGAGACTGACAATTTGGACTTCCAGGAACAACGCAAACTGTGACGTAATACTGCAATCTGCTGCCGGCTGGAATACTAGCGTAGTGGAACCTTTTCGACTGAAAGGGTTCGCGTCATACAACTGTGGCATTAATGCTGCAGCGACGGCCAGAGACAGATATTCTGTCTTAATGAACTGAATCTGGTCATTTGGAACTCCCTGAACTCTCCTAAGCGTTTGTATGAAATTCTTAACCCTCAAATTTAAATTCTGCTGATTCTGACTCATTATATACTTGTGGGTAAACCCATTTGACTGGTGTTTCTAACAGAATTATAGATGTGGGATTATATTTAATGAATGTATAATATTGTATGGTAGCAATTATCTTATTCCTGGTCCTCATTCGATAATTGCTCATCCTCCGAGTATTCCAGTCCCTTTCAGCACAAAACAAGATCCATCGGAGGACCAAGGAGGTTTGACATGGTAGCACAGGGTAAAATGAGATAAGAATAAAATAGTCAAGACTATAGAAACTAGAGTGCCCAACACACTAACGTTACAACAGTTTTGCACTTTGTGATCTGCATGGTACACGTTCATTGCAGCAAGCATATTAACCCACTGTGCTACCTTACCATGACTCAGTACTTCCACTAGACAAACCAGCAATCTCTGTCTAGGAAGAACAATAATCACCGGAGTTTTCTTGACATTTTATTGTTGCCTGAAAATTGCTGTGCATCTAGTATAATGGGGTGACCCAGTGCCCCTAAGAACCTGGGTGTACAAGAATGTGGAAAATGTTGGTTCTGTCAGGTACAGAATTGATTCTTGGTTTACTGAATAATAACCAATACAAACAAACAACAGTACTCAAACCTTTCAGTAATAATCAATGAAAAGGAAAGAGAAGAAAAGACAAACACCATGAATCAAAAACACACCAAAATTAAGTCAATCAAAGTCTGTATTTAAGGATAAATCCATATATTCTTTTACATTTTATGGTGTCGAGATGACATTAGAAGGCTGACCTGAGGAAGACCCGCCGTGCCTATTAGTCAATCACGCACCTCATTGGGTCGAAACATCGACGTGGATAATCCTGACCCTACTCTCTCTGCCCCACGTGAAATGGCAATGTAAATCCCAAGTGGTACGGAGCTTTATGTACCAAAGGATGGATGTCCTTTGAATGACCAGTTTCCACAATTCGTACAGCACTGTATATATCTTGTTCACATTTAGCACTTTTTTCGCACCTTTTGTTCACCATATCACTTGCATCGTTTGAACAAATTGTATGTTCATCAACTTTTACAGCCTTCTAGTGTCATCTCAACACCATAAAATGTAAAAGAATATATGGATTTATCCTTAAATACAGACTTTGATTGACTTAATTTTGGTGTGTTTTTGATTCATGGTGTTTGTCTTTTCTTCTCTTTCCTTTTCATTGTTTATTACGGAAAGGTTTGAGTATTGTTGTTTGTTTGTATTGGTTATTATTCAGTAAACCAAGAATCAATTCTGTACCCGACAGAACCAACATTTTCCACATTCTTGAAAATTGCTGGAGGCCAGGAACGTGGCAACAGGTGCTTTTTAAACTATAATATGCTTGCAAACACAACGACCCTACCCGAGGTCAGCGTCCGGTGCAGTCGCACCTGTCGCACTGCCCTAGAGCCGGCCCTGATGGGGCACATGAAGCAAAGTGGTCATAACAAACACAGGCAATGAAAGCAACAGCAGAAGAAGTCAGTAGCTATTCATTGATCCCAGTTATTAGTAGGCTAGCATATTACAAGCCACAGTAGCCAAGGATGAAGAGATGTATTTTGGGAGTATTTATTCATTTTTACAAAACACTTAGGGGCCGATTCCGATCTCGGTCGGAGGCGCACCTAACATTATTCGGTCGGGAAAAAAGCCATGCGAATGCCTGTTTCCCGACCGAACCGTACATTATTCCGAACGAGCAAGTACGATGCGCATAACAGCATAGATTCCGACCCAGTCGTACGCACCCAATCCAGGTCCTGTTCCCCGACCGAGCCGGATCCGTAAACGCAGAATCGAGTCGCACGGAAGCCAAAATGCAGCCCCGTCCGGCCGGACAAGTGCGATGCGCTTCCCGTACGCGCCGAACCCGTCGCTACGCACGGCACGTCAAAGCATCCGGGAGAGGCGCACATAAGCTCCGATTCGCGCCACAACACGATCCACGGCTACGAGACGAACACGCCAGCGTCGAGGACGAGGCGAAGCAACGAGAAAGACGAACGAGACAAACCAACCATGAATCCCATCGTGCCGATCCTACCAATATTCTACATCTACTACCGGAACAGGCACGGACGCGTACGGCGCAGAAGGTAAGTCAGACACCAACCACAAAAACAAACTACACGTACCCGACACATCACACACACACAGAGGGATGCAGAAATTACTTACACCAGCAACAGCAGCACCATAGGGGCGGGATGGCCATCACCAATGCCACATATACACATAGGGGCCCGGATGCCTACCACCACTACCACCTCTACCCAGGGGTGCCAGATGCCTACCACTACTACCACCTCTACCCATGGGGGGCTGGATGCCTACCACTACTACCACCCTTACCCAGGGGTGCCAGATGCCTACCACTACTACCACCTCTACCCAGGGGGTGCCAGATGCCTACCACTACTACCACCTCTACCCATGGGGCTGGATGCCTGCCACTACTACCACCCTTACCCAGGGGTGCCAGATGCCTACCACTACTACCACCTCTACTCAGGAGGTGCCAGATGCCTACCACTACTACCACCTCTACCCATGGGGGCTGGATGCCTGTCACTACTACCACCCTTACCCAGGGGTGCCAGATGCCTACCACTACTACCACCTCTACCCAGGGGTGCCAGATGCCTACCACTACTACCACCCTTACCCAGGGGTGCCAGATGCCTACCACTACTACCACCTCTACCCAGGGGTGCCAGATGCCTACCACTACTACCACCTCTACCCAGGGGTGCCAGATGCCTACCACTACTACCACCCTTACCCAGGGGATTCCAGATGCCTACCACTACTACCACCTCTACCCAGGGGTGCCAGATGCCTACCACTACTACCACCTCTACCCATGGGGGGCTGGATGCCTGTCACTACTACCACCCTTACCCAGGGGTGCCAGATGCCTACCACTACTACCACCCTTACCCATGGGGGCTGGATGCCTACCACTACTACCACCCTTACCCAGGGGGTGCCAGATGCCTACCACTACTACCACCTCTACCCAGGGGTGCCAGATGCCTACCACTACTACCACCTCTACCCATGGGGGGCTGGATGCCTGTCACTACTACCACCCTTACCCAGGGGTGCCAGATGCCTACCACTACTACCACCTCTACCCAGGGGTGCCAGATGCCTACCACTACTACCACCCTTACCCAGGGGTGCCAGATGCCTACCACTACTACCACCTCTACCCAGGTGGTGCCAGATGCCTACCACTACTACCACCTCTACCCAGGGAGTGCCAGATGCCTACCACTACTACCACCCTTACCCAGGGGGTTCCAGATGCCTACCACTACTACCACCTCTACCCAGGGGGTGCCAGATGCCTACCACTACTACCACCTCTACCCATGGGGGGCTGGATGCCTGTCACTACTACCACCCTTACCCATGGTGTGCCAGATGCCTACCACTACTACCACCCTTACCCAGGGGGTGCCAGATGCCTACCACTACTACCACCTCTACCCAGGGGGTGCCAGATGCCTACCACTACTACCACCTCTACCCATGGGGGCTGGATGCCTGTCACTACTACCACCCTTACCCAGGGGTGCCAGATGCCTACCACTACTACCACCTCTACCCAGGGGTGCCAGATGCCTACCACTACTACCACCTCTACCCATGGGGGGCTGGATGCCTGTCACTACTACCACCCTTACCCAGGGGTGCCAGATGCCTACCACTTACTACCACCCTTACCCATGGGGGGCTGGATGCCTACCACTACTACCACCCTTACCCAGGGGTGCCAGATGCCTACCACTACTACCACCTCTGCCCAGGGGTGCCAGATGCCTACCACTACTACTACCTCTACCCATGGGGGGCTGGATGCCTGTCACTACTACCACCCTTACCCAGGGGTGCCAGATGCCTACCACTACTACCACCTCTACCCAGGGGTGCCAGATGCCTACCACTACTACCACCCTTACCCAGGGGTGCCAGATGCCTACCACTACTACCACCTCTACCCAGGGGGTGCCAGATGCCTACCACTACTACCACCTCTACCCATGGGGGCTGGATGCCTGTCACTACTACCACCCTTACCCAGGGGTGCCAGATGCCTACCACTACTACCACCTCTACCCATGGGGGGCTGGATGCCTGTCACTACCACCTCTACCCAGGGGTGCCAGATGCCTACCACTACTACCACCCTTACCCAGGGGTGCCAGATGCCTACCACTACTACCACCTCTACCCAGGGGGTGCCAGATGCCTACCACTACTACCACCTCTACCCATGGGGGCTGGATGCCTGTCACTACTACCACCCTTACCCAGGGGTGCCAGATGCCTACCACTACTACCACCTCTACCCAGGGGGTGCCAGATGCCTACCACTACTACCACCTCTACCCATGGGGGGCTGGATGCCTGTCACTACTACCACCCTTACCCAGGGGTGCCAGATGCCTACCACTACTACCACCTCTACCCATGGGGGCTGGATGCCTACCACCAACAACACCCCCACTCACAGGATGGCTAATACATGACACAACAAGCACACACCAACATAAACAATGCAACATAAAGACATCCCCCAACACCATGACAAGCGTGTGTAGACTGTGTCAAATGCCTACAACACTGAACATGACTTTGAACATACAATGTGACCCCCTATCACATGTGCCACACATAAATGTGTGTGGCCCCCACAATGCAAGCAGGCCATGACCATTGTGGCAATGGGGTCCAAACCCCCATCATCACAGTGACCAAAATGTAAGTGTGGGGTCCATAGCTGAAGCACATATTGAACATTGTGGCAATGGGGTCCATACCCCCATCATCACAGTGACCAAAATGTAAGTGTGGGGTCCATAGCTGAAGCACATTTAGAACATTGTGGCAATGGGGTCCAAACCCCCATCATCACAGTGACCAAAATGTAAGTGTGGGGTCCATAGCTGAAGCCCATTTTGAACATTGGCGCAATGGGGTCCATACCCCCATCATCACAGTGACCAAAATGTAAGTGTGGGGTCCATAGCTGAAGCACATATTGAACATTGTGGCAATGGGGTCCATACCCCCATCATCACAGTGACCAAAATGTAAGTGTGGGGTCCATAGCTGAAGCACATATTGAACATTGTGGCAATGGGGTCCATACCCCCATCATCACAGTGACCAAAATGTAAGTGTGGGGTCCATAGCTGAAGCACATTTTGAACATTGGGGCAATGGGGTCCAAACCCCCATCATCACAGTGACCAATATGTAAGTGTTGACAAAGAAAAAGCTGCAACTGCCAAACTGCATGGATGATTCCTGGTCACAGAACAACAAACACATCAGTGGCAAAGTAGTGCTTGTGTCCCATAGCAACATAGATTGGGGGAGGCAAACAGTGCAGTGCAAATAAGACATACCTTTGGCCATGTGCAGACAAACATCACCCATGGGGGCTGACACTGTCAACATTCATCAATGACACAATGACAGAAGTGACCATCAGAATGCAGACCCACATATTTGCACCAATGGGCACACAAATACAGATACCCTGTGGAGACTGTAGATGTGAGGTGAACAGATACCATACCATGGCAGCAATGGGACACACAAACAATGATCATTGTGCTGACTGATGACCTAGGAGTCCCAGGGACAGCAGGGGAAACACACCAAACAACATACAGCCAATGGCACACTAAAGATATGCCAATGCAGTGGTGCAGATGCACAAACACAAACAGGCAGACCCACACTGCACATCAAACACAACAGGTGAGGGGGGGGGGTACCAGTGTCCCCAGGCAACCACACAACACATGAATAGGCCTGAATACCAATTACACAGATGTGCATACAGTGCCACACAAAGGTAACTCATGGATCCAAATCCCCTATGTGGGCAATCAGGCATTGTCAGATGAGAGGGAGCACAAATCACACATGTCACACAAGCATGTAGGAACAGCAACTGACACAGCAAGACACAGAGACACCACAGCACTACCCCCAGGGCCCCCACAATGTGGTGACCCTGGGCTGCATTACAATCCCACTGTGATGACAAAGCTAGATGTCGTTCACACTGTGAACCACAGTCATGTGTCCTGAGCAACAAACTACCATCACACCTACACAAGCACAAATCAATCAGCACGGCCAGTAAGCCAAGGCCAACATGGAGGCAGGGGTCTAGCCGGGCAACAACTCTCATCTGCACACACTCAACACCACACACCTCGACCTCCAACAATGTGCAGCAGTGAAGCTCACATGCACTGGTGACATTGCACATGCACCCATGACAATCCCAGGGGGGGTGGCGGGAACCAAGGTGCAGAAACACATCACACATAGCCACTCAACAAGACTCCTGAATGTCTGACACACTGCACACTACGCTGTACATGGACATGACGGCAATACCACACCAACCAATGGGATCCCAGCCACAGTCACACACCAATGAAGAAGCCAAGGTCACCCACAAAGAACACACATAGACAACTACCAACATTGCAGCCCTGACCCTGAGGAGTGCCAGCAGTCACACACACAACGTGTCACAACCAATGAAAGCTAACACAAACCGGAAATCACATGACAGGTGTAAACAACAAGTGCCAAGGGAATCCTGACTGTGACCCATCAGCGTCTGCCCACAAACTCAGCCCTGACAGCAAACACACCTATGGGTGACACCCTGATGACCAGTAATGTGCCATGCACCCACATCACAGAGAACCCAGGGAGAAGACTTTGGGGGAACATAGGTCAACTCAGCAAGCATCACAAACAGGAACATCACTAGGGATCCCAGCATGCACAGCAAAATGGAAGTGAACACACAGACATGCTCATACAACACACACCTTGGGCGCAGGCGATGTCACAGGAGCACACACTGCCATGAGGGGACTCCACTCCTGTGTGAGGAAAGCTGTGCCATATGTCGCCTCAGTAGGGCTCCATCATGTCAGCAGAACACTTGGTCACACAGTCAACAATTAGCACCAAATGAAGGCTCCTGTCACATCAGCCTGGTCATGGGAGTGTCAACGAAATCATCAGCACAGATCCAACACACATGTATAGCAAGTTGCACTGACAACACAGATGAGTCCTTCCCCATTGATGCCCAAACCTGCACGTCCAGTGGAGATGGCCACACGGTCAGGGAAGTAGACTAATTGAACAATGGCAAGCACAACAGATGTGCAGGGGTGGAAGCCACAGATGTGACATTGCTAATATAAGTAGGAAATCCCATTGCCAAATATTGAAAACATGACACCCTCAGATGCTGCTAAGAATGACATGGATACACCACAGGATAGGACACAGTCCCCTGGACCACATGGGTTCCTGCACAGTAACACTACATATTCATGAGACCAAATATCACCATCACTGCAGCAAGGGCATGGTTAGCATCATCAACATCATGTACATCAGAAGCAAAAGCACTAGAGAACAGAAAGTTGCTTTATTCAGCATATGTGGGTTCAAAAGTTGAAGTCATGTAAAAAAATAAACAAAGGCCAATGGCCAGTCCATCATGAAAGTCAAAACAGGGTGACAGTGGCAGATGTCACCCTACGCATGCCTGCACTGATGAAAACCAGGGACAATCCCCTCGGCGGGGCATACGGGGGGCAGGCCAGGCACCGCAGGGACAGGATCAGGGCTCACCAGAAGGAGGCAGGGAAGGGGTGGTGGGTGCTGGAGAGCCACTGACAACTGCAGTGGAGGTGTCTGACATGGTGTGTGCCGGCACAACTGGGGGCATGACTCAGATGGTGTGGGCGCCGGCACGACTGCAGTGGACCGTGCAGATGGAGTGGACATGTTTGCCACTGCAGTGCCCAAGTCAGACAGGGTGGTAGTGGCCTCCACTGCAGTGCCTACCTCCAGGGGAGGAGAATGGGGATCAGGTAAGGTGGGCAGGACAGAGGGGGAGGACACCCTCACCACACCAGTGGCACAGACAAGCGCAGCGGGGGTGTGGGGCCGGAAGAGCAAGTGGCAGGGGAGAAGGCCTGATCCTTTTGGGGATGGTGTATCTGTGGGTGGGGAACCTGGGGCAGGGTGTGGTGGGGGCACCTGTGGAGTGGGGGCCTGAGGGATGGAGGAAGGAGACTTGGTGCCTGAGCTGCAGGGCGGCGGCGGGGTCTTGCTCTTCCGGGTCCGGGGGACTTGCGGGTGGGGGCGTCAGTTGGTCTGCGCATGGGGGAGGGTGTCCGGGGGCGAGGGCACTCCGCTCCGTGTGGGTGGGCTTCCTCTTCCCCTGAATGCTGTATCAGCTGGATCGGAGGGGAAGAGGCCGAGGTCACTGAGGAAGAGCCGCTGTGTCTTTGGGGTTGCAGGTGAGGCAAGGGAGGGGGCTTTGGAGGGAGAGGCAACTGAGAACTGCGCAGTGCTCGTGGATGCGTGTGTGTGTGCCTGGGCCCCATCCCCTGTGAGTGTGGTTTCAGTCCCCTGACTGTGCGTGCGTGTGCGTCTTGTTTGTGGCGTGTGTGTCTGTGTGCTGCTCGTGTCTGTGCTGGTGTGTGCCTGTGCCGGTGTGTGTGTGCTTGGGACAGGTAAGGTACTGGGGAGTGTGGATGGGGCAGAGGCAGGAGGGGTGAGGGACTGTTGGAGGAGGGACACTGCTGCTGTCAGGGAGGAGTCCATGGACCTATTGCCCCTCTGTAGGGTAGACATGCCCGATGAGATGCCCTCCATGAACGACACCAGCTGAGTCAACAGAGTGGTGTGGGCATGGAGGACACTCAGCATCGCTGTCTGCCCTACATGGAGCTGGCGAAGGAGGTACACAGACTCCTCACTCAGGGCAGCAGGGGACACAGGGGCAGGGGTGCGGTGCCTGGCCCAAAGGAGACACGCTCCCGAACATGGGAGCCTCCACGGACCTCGGGAATGGGAGCCGATGGGAGGGCGGTGGTGGTGGTGGTGGGGACAGCAACACTAGCTGGGGTGTGGTGGCTGCTGACACCCGCCTCCATAAGGGAGTCATCCTCCGAGCTGCTGTGGTCCTCAGCTGAGGTGGATGGTGCTGAGGACTCCTCGGTGTGGCTCCCCTCGCCCTCCGTGCCACTGGGTCCTTCCGACCACTCCTCGGCTGCTGACCCAGTCTGGCTCTGCGGCTCCTCCTGGTCCGTGGAGCTGTCCCCTCCTGTGGCCGTGGATGTATCTGCAATCAATAGGGAAACAGACAGACATCATGTATCAGTGTGGGGTTTTTAGTATTGACAGGAATAATGGCGCTCAAGCTAATTCGCGCTGAGTTTATGTTATACTAGGAGTGTGAACGGTGCAAACCAGGTCAGGGGATATGCCCTAAAACCCCCGTGATGGTATGGATAGAAATCCACACAAATGAAGTAGGTACAGTCCCGGGCACACGTAACGAGGATATAATATCAGGAGAAATGTCTCATACTGCAGAAATGTAGAGGGTCTACACCAGAATGATAATCATAGGTGTTTAATATAGTAACAGAGCATAAGCAACCAGCCAAAACAAAAGCAACCAGCCGACACGTGTTTCGTCACAAAGGGTAGTAACCCGTGACTCTTCAGGAAGATGGATATCGCCGGGCGGCGGATAAGCCAATGAGGACTATTGACCTTCAGAAAAGTCGATGCAGTCTGTGGCGACGAGATTAACCAAGTGCTAAGTAGCACAGGGGGGAATATAGAATTAGGCGTGCCAGGTCAGTAGTCCAGGACGACAACGGCGGATGCGCCGGAGTACAGGAAACTGGGAGAAGTGTTGTTCAGGAAGGAAAATGGTTCCGGAAGATGGTCAATAGTCCTCATTGGCTTATCTGCCGCCCGGCGATATCCGTCTTCCTTTCCTTACATTTGGCAGTAGTCCACCTACCGTGGTTCGCACTGCTCTTCATTGCCGTTTTGGATTCTTGAACGGTCACTTGAATCCACCTTGTTGGCACCGCCTTTCAGCCCTGAAGAGTCACGGGTTACTACCCTTTGTGACGAAACACGTGTCGGCTGGTTGCTTTTGTTTTGGCTGGTTGCTTATGCTCTGTTACTATATTAAACACCTATGATTATCATTCTGGTGTAGACCCTCTACATTTCTGCAGTATGAGACATTTCTCCTGATATTATATCCTCGTTACGTGTGCCCGGGACTGTACCTAAACAGACAGACATCAGTCACCTGCACCGAACGCACACACCACAGTTAGTACAGCACATTACAGAGCAAGCCCTGGCATCCTTAGTTGAACTTTGCTAAAAGTGCCCAAACAGAACAGGAGAAGCCAATTGTCAGTCTGACGGTCAACCATGGCACTCACATCCCACCTGGCCTTGCACCCATCTGTCTGGTGTCTGTTGGATGGCAATACCCCAGTGTGGACACATGCACCACCTACACAGTAGTTGGACAGTGCAGAGAACCCGGTTAAGCATGTGAACATGCACACATCACAACTCTTGCCACTGAGTCAGTACAGGTGTCCGGATGAAAGGGATGCCCAGAGTCAAATAGGAAATGCATGTGATGCATACCAGCAACAGACACCATGATGCACCCATGTCCTGATAGCCATTGCCAGAATGGTGTGCATGTAGCACATGTCACTCCCCTGCAGGATCACTCATTGGAAGTTTCATGCCATGGCACAGGCATGCCTGCTAAGTCATACATCACTGTCTCCAGTCACATGGGCAGGGCAGCCAGACAACAACAGTCTGCACTGTGTCACAATCCAAGGTCATGGGGAATGCAAGTCCTGGAGCTGAACAAGTGCACATGTACATCCCCCACACACCACATCATCTGAACCCTTATCTGTCCAGGTCATACCGATTGGACATATGGGAGACCTGTAACACGACCCTCTGAACCTGAGCACCTCACAATCTGCTGTGAATGGGAGACAGCTGCCTGAACTTCACATTTGCATACCCCAGTCTGCACGGTCAGGTGATCAAACACCTATGTGTCACACAAGTATCGTCTCCTATGGTCACATCTCCGGTGGCATGCTGAGCCCCAACCGAGAAACACCCCAGCAGTCCTGACAATGAAGCCACAGCACACTGACACAGAGGCAGACACCTGAGGGGACAAATCACTGAGCACAACGTGTCAGCTGATACACGGGAGTGGGAGTACAGAGTGTATTGTATGGCCTGGAGTAGGCATGACTGTCCTGCCCCACATGAATGAGGGATGAGCCCTGGACAGTAGGCAGCTGGCTAAGTATGTGTGACACACGTAATATACACACTCCTGGGGCCCAAACATTGTTCCCACCCGCAGCATGGATGTGTGCCAGATACCCCAGGCACATGTGGTGGATCAGCTCAGCAATTGGACCACATATCAAAGTAACACGCAGATTACATGTCAGAACACAGGCATTGTGTAAGCAATGGACCCACCCATGATGCCCCCCACAGAGTTAGGGAAACAGATGCTGTCCCCCACCTTGAGTCAAGCAAACTGCAAGGACACAGTACCCAAGTGACACAATTCCCTGACTGTAAGGGCCACACCTGGGTATCAGATGAGGAGTGGGCAGTGCACAATAGAGGGACATGGGTCCTGGACCACATGACTGATGTACTGTGGAAGTTTAACCAGGCCAGAGGAGGGCACATAGCATGGCAGACATAGTTCACAATGCAGTCATGGACTCACCCCCTCCTTGCTGCTCTCTGGCCTTCAGCTGCCCATCCAGATCAGGGAAGACCACCGCCAGGATCCTGAGCATGTGGGGGGTCAGGGTCCGGTGTCCGCCCCTCCTGCGAGGAGGCGACAGCTTCAGCTGGACCCGTGCGATCCTCCGGATCCAACCCCGAAGGTCCTGCCACCTCTTCTGGCAGTTGCGGATCCGGCGCTTGTAGACCCCCATGGTTCTCACTGCCCGGACGATGGTCAGCCATATCTGCTGCTTCTGGTGGGCCTCAACCTGTGAGGATGACAAAGTGAGAATGCCATTAATACACATGAAACATATCCGTGCATTACACAGTTGAATATACATGTCTCAATCACAGGGGCACATGATGTACACAGGCAGTGCAACGATGGCCATGGACAGTATGCCAGCAGTTACTACATGGTATCATTGCCTGGGAAGTAAAACCTTGTTTAAATGCACTGTCACTGCACTATACCTGTCCAGTGCATGTAACTACACACTATGGGGGGTGACAACTACTCAGTGAGCCTGCTAGCCAGTGGCGTGCAGACTGTTAGCCTTGCTAGTCAGACAACATGCACATTTAGGAAGGCAGTGGACAGAACACTCACCTGCTCCCCTGCTTTCCCATACAGCTTGCTGTACTGTGGAAGGAGGCTGTCCAGCAGGGCCTGGTTCTCCTCAGTGCTGAAGGCTGGGGCTCTCTCCACAGTACGTGCCATTGCAGGGTCCAGAGGGTGCAGATACAGCAGCAGTGGTGGTGGCAGATGTCGTCCTGGAGCATGTAGTTCAGGCAAGTGAGCTCTCAGGGAACAGCCAGCATTATATGTGTGCTGCAGAGGCAGATACTGTCCCATGTGTCCAAAGTGATAGGTCCAAGTCGTTTGCATCTTCTGAATCTGGCCAATCCATGGAATTGCACCACTTACACACGCCCACAGCATCCTTCAAAAGTTCAACTTCATGACACCCATGAATTTGCAACATTGTTGTGGGTGACCAACTGAATTTACAGCATCAGACTCCTTCAAAATTTGAAAACGCGTCCGTTGCCAGGCCAGGCCATAGCCAATGGGTGCGCACCGATCGGTCCATTGCTGTTCAACGCGTACCTAGGATACAACGCGTACCCGCACACATTGAATGCAATGGGCCGGCCGGGCACACCGATCGGTCCATTGCCGTTCAACGCATACCCAGGTTACAACGCGTACCCGCACACATTGAATGCAATGGGCCGGCCGGGCACACCGATCGGTCCATTGCTGTTCAACGCGTACCCAGGATACAACGCGTACCCGCACACATTGAATGCAATGGGCCGGCCGGGCACACCGATCGGTCCATTGCTGTTCAACGCATACCCAGGATACAACGCGTACCCGCACACATTGAATGCAATGGGCCAGCCGGGCACACCGATCGGTCCATTGCCGTTCAACGCGTACCCAGGTTACAACGCGTACCCGCACACATTGAATGCAATGGCCAATGTGTGCGCACCGATCGGTCCATTGCTGTCCAACTCGTCCCTGAACAAGTCACTGGCATATGTCACCATGCCTGTCACAGGTGAACATATGCCAGCCACATATACTTCCCAGGGAGTGAGGGGCACACCTACAACACCACAGCCTGTCCAAACTGTATCCTAAGGCATGTAAGGCTGCATTACCTATTCCGTGTATGGGGGTGAACATGTTGTTCTGTGGGTGTCACTTGGGGGCAGCCACCCCCAGGCTGTGCACGTGTTCATGGGGACAGGATCCTTGGTGTTTCGTGTACATGACCACTGTGATGTGCAACTGTTCATATCTGAGCATGTGGCATGGTCACATTTCACGGTGGTGTATGTGTATGTCATGTCACATACCCCCTGAGTCCCATGTGGGACGATATGTTAAACCCAGGGTGACCCATTGGCACAATAGTGATGGTCCTCCACAGTCTGTGTGCATGTTGTGTTTACAATGTCTCTGATTTCATGTGCACAATGGGAGACGGTCTCCACATCCACGTTGTTTGTGCATGGACTTTGATGTGCGTGTGTGTGTCACAGACGTACATGTCTGTCCTGCCGAGGCAACAGGGACCACTACCTGTGGGGGTCATGGTTGTTTTGCTGTGGTGTATACATGATACACCATGTCATGCCAGTGTCCATGTGGCAATACAGGGTCCCTGGGAATCTACCTGTCGTTGAGCTGTGATGCCTGGGGCACATCTGTCCTCACATGTCACTGTGGGGTGTGTTTGTAACGTGGCAGCAGGAGATGGGAACTGTGACACGGCCTCATGATATCCAATGGCACAACCTGGGACTTATTGATGCCACTTGTTGAACGGTGATGTTAGATGTTGGCCATGTATGTGCCATTCATGTCCTTACGGAACTGCACACATCATGTACTTGTGCCTCATAATGATGTATCATGTGATATTTAGTGTGTTCAATGCCACATATGTGGGGTGACTGACAATCTTTCTTTCTTCACCTATGCACTGCAGGGCACCAGCTGTCCATAGACCATTCCCTGACCTGGCAACGATGGTGGAACGTGACAGCATCCAACGGTACCGCTTCACCAGGCAGCTGATTGAGGATTTGGCAGTGCGCTTGGCACCACATTTGCAACCTGGCCGGCCGTACCCTACAGCGCTGACCCCCAAGGTGAAGGTGATGGCAGCCCTACACTTCTTTGCCACCGGTACCTTTCAACACACTGTGGCGACTGCTGGTGGGATGTCACAGACCATGTTCAGCCGTGTGCTCCGCGATGTTTTGGAGGCTATGTTGATATACCTGAACCAGTACATCTATTTCCCTAGACTCCAACAACTCACTGATGTGAAGAGTGACTTCTATGCCCTGGGGAGGATGTCGCATGTCATTGGCTCCATTGATGGGACACATGTGGCTTTGGTACCACCACAGGCCCAAGAGCAGGCATACAGGAACCGCAAACACTACCACTCGGTCAATGCACTGGTGGTCTGTCTTGCTGATATGAGCATCTCACACGTGTGTGCCCGTTTCCCCGGTTCTGCACACGATGCCTACGTGATGAGGGGTAGTCGCATCCCGAGGATGATGTCACAGATGCGGAACCAGCGTGCCTGGCTTGTTGGTGTGTACTGACTTTGTACCATTGTGTGTGTTCTGCAATGTAGTGTTCCACCCTCTTTTCCAACTCAGCTAATGTGCAATTGTCTGTATGTAGGTGACTCCGGATACCCCAACATGCTGTGGTTGCTGACGCCCCTCAGGAACCCTGTGACACCAGCCCAGATGCGCTACAATGAGGCACATGGTCGGACCAGGAGAGTCATTGAGCGGACATTTGGTCTCCTGAAGAGCCGCTTCCGCTGCCTGGACAAGACAGGACGGTCCCTCCCATATGCCCCAGCAAAGGTGTGCAAGATTGTCATTGTCTGCTGCATGCTATACAACCTGGCAGTGCGGAAGGAGTTGCCTCTCATCCTGGATGACGATGACCAACGTCCGCCACCTGTGGAGGATCCTGGCCTGGACCACGATGCCAGTGATGATGATGATGGTGATGTCCGCACACAGCTCATCACCAACTTCTTCAGCTGAATGTGAGTATCCAGAGATGTCATGTCAAAGATGTGAGTTTGCATGATATGTGTTGGTGGTGCTCTGGTGCTGTTTCAGTGTGTCCATGGGCTACATGACTGTATGCGTGTAGCGATGTGTCCTTACAGGTAGTCTGTACTTCCCAACAGTGTTGACATGCTAACTTGGTTCTGGGTGGGTATCTTGTGACATGTATTGGGCATGTGTATTGCAGTTCTGTCCTGTTCTTCAGTGCTTTTGACTGTGTGTCATTTCTGTCCTTCACAGGGTACTTTCAGAGTTGTTTGGTCAACTGTGATCCCCGACACCGTGATTCGACTTCCAGGGTGGTAGCTGTCGTGTCCCTACAGGTGATGTGCGCCACACCCATGGACTTCCTTCCTTCTACACTTGTTGACTGTGTGCCCGCTGCCAGGTGGGATTACCTTGCATCTGTAGTGGTTACAACATGTTGCAAATGTGTAATAAACCTGTGCTTCACTTTGTGATGTGCGTTGTCTGTGGTCACACATTTGACTGACATTTGCTTACTGCACCAGTGGGCTAGTTGACTAAGACTGTGAATAGGTGTTGTGTCTGTGCATTGCACCGTATTTCCTGGCAACATCAGTGTAGGCAATGAGTCAGATGGCCTAGGTGTGTATTTGTTGTGTTGCCCTGGTGGTGTGTCTCCCTCATATGTGTCACGTTGCCATGACTCACATGCCTGTGTTGTACTTGCTGTAGCAGTTAGCATGCACAGTGTAATTTCGCTGGTCATCATCTCCATGACAGAAACCACGTTGGAATCACGACAGAGGCAGGTATGGTGTATTAGTGTGTTTATTGTCATACATGTGTGTGAATAGTGCACAGGATGGTGAGTGCTGTACATTTTGATTGCAATCCAAAGTTCCTAGATGAATTGGAAGTCCTGGTAGCAGAAATGTCCTGTATCAAGTCCACAGTCATCTGAGACATTGGTCCAACTTGTACTCCCCATGTCATGTGGGGGAGTTGTGTTGCAGTCAACAGGGTGAACAGTTTGCGCACAAAGGTGATTATCCAGAACAGGTGTTGGCTTCCTGGGGGTTGTGCATGGCCATCAGCCTCTCAGTTGTCCTTCCTCGGACGACCCCTCTTCTTTGGGGGGACCCTCAAGTGCAGGCTGCTGCGGTGCAGGGGACTCTCTGCCAGAGTCATCCTGCCTCCCTGTGGCAGTTGCAGTTGTTTCAGCACCAGATGTTGTGGGCACACAGGGAGGTGTTGACTGGTTGCTGCTCATCTGGCGGAGGCATTGTAATATGTCCCTATGCACCACTTGGACTCCACGCGGGACATGTGTGAGTCCAAGCGGGCATGATGGGCAGCCTGCTGCTGTTTAATGTCCCTGAGGAGCCCCACTACCTGGCTGAGCTCTCCGGTGCTGGACTGGTACGCATCGGCTATGCGTGCCAGTTGTGGGTCATCATGCAGTCCAGACCCCTCTGCGAGCAGCGACCTATGTCTCCCACCCCTCCCACCACCCCTGGCGACACGTGCAGTACCTGAGGTGGCACGCACAGGTGACCCTGGGCTCCCTTGGGGGTTGTTGGTGGTGTTGGTGTCCATGGCCCCACGTTGGTCCAGGGTCCCTGTGCTGGTGGTGGCGGTGCTCCTTGGTCTGTCCATGTCGGCAGGGGTGGTATGTGTGTTGACAGTCGTTGGAGGGGTGGGTGCAGGGGGTGCAGCTGGTGGTCCTGCTGGTGCTGCATGATGACTTGCTCCGGAGGTGCCAGGTGGGTCTTCTTCATCCGAGGAGGGCAGAGGCTGTTCCACACCAGTGAGCTCCGTATCCTCTTGAGCCTGGGACGGGGACTCCTCAGCGTCTGCTGCTGTGTCCCCATCATCACCTGTTTTTGGGCGACACACACAATGTATGTTATGTTTCTGCAGGCATCAATGGTTGACACACCTGACAGTTGTGACTGTGCCTGTGGATGCGGGCCTGTACATTGCATTGTCCTAAGTTGTCACAGTCAGGGGTTGATATTGGTGTAGCACATTGTCCTGCATTATTTGGGCTTTTCTATGTGAATGCTGGGGTGTGTACATGGTCTGCATTGGTTGTATTTGGTTGACATCCGGCCCTCCTTCCCACCCAGCCAGATATTCCACCATGGAACGTGCTTCCATTGCAGGGAGTGCAAGTTGTCTTTCAGGATGTCAGTCAGTGGTGTCCTGCTGTTGGTTGGTGCACAGTTGCCAGCAGGACCTTGTGCTCCCCACAGCAGTAGCCAGTGTCAGCCATCTTGTCAGTTGTTTTCCACTCCCTGTGATGTGCGCATGGTTCAGGGTGGTGTTGATGGGACAGTTGTGGGGGTGACCAATATCTGTGACTACCACTCCCATCATGATATTGCCTCCACCCCACTTCCCAGCATGCCCATACTTACTTGCTTTTGGGTGGACTTCACTGTGTGTGAGTGTGAGAGCAATGGCAAGATGGCTGACAGTGGTGTCCTGCTGTTAGTTGGTGGCCAGTTCCCAGCATGGCCTTGTGCTCCCCACAACAGAGCACCAGTGTCAGACATCTTTGATGGGGCTTTCCACTCTCTGTGGGGTGTGCATGCTTGAGTGTGAGCTTGCTGGGCCATGTGGGTGCGGGATGTTGAGCTGTGACTACCACTCCCATCATGCTATTGCCTCCACCCCACTTCCCAGCATGCCCATACTTACTTGCTTTTGGGTGGACTTCACTGTGTGTGAGTGTGAGTGCAATGGCAAGATGGCTGACAGTGGTGTCCTGCTGTTAGTTGGTGGCCAGTTCCCAGCATGGCCTTGTGCTCCCCACAACAGAGCACCAGTGTCAGACATCTTTGATGGGGCTTTCCACTCTCTGTGGGGTGTGCATGCTTGAGTGTGAGCTTGCTGGGCCATGTGGGTGGGGGATGTTGAGCTGTGACTACCACTCCCATCATGCTATTGCCTCCACCCCACTTCCCAGTATGCCCATACTTACTTGCTTTTGGGTGGACTTCACTGTGTGTGAGTGTGAGTGCAATGGCAAGATGGCTGACAGTGGTGTCCTGCTGTTAGTTGGTGGCCAGTTCCCAGCATGGCCTTGTGCTCCCCACAACAGAGCACCAGTGTCAGACATCTTTGATGGGGCTTTCCACTCTCTGTGGGGTGTGCATGCTTGAGTGTGAGCTTGCTGGGCCATGTGGGTGGGGGATGTTGAGCTGTGACTACCACTCCCATCATGCTATTGCCTCCACCCCCCTTCCCAGCATGCCCATACTTACTTGCTTTTGGGTGGACTTCACTGTGTGTGAGTGTGAGAGCAATGGCAAGATGGCTGACAGTGGTGTCCTGCTGTTAGTTGGTGGCCAGTTCCCAGCATGGCCTTGTGCTCCCCACAACAGAGCACCAGTGTCAGACATCTTTGATGGGGCTTTCCACTCTCTGTGGGGTGTGCATGCTTGAGTGTGAGCTTGCTGGGCCATGTGGGTGGGGGATGTTGAGCTGTGACTACCACTCCCATCATGCTATTGCCTCCACCCCACTTCCCAGCATGCCCATACTTACTTGCTTTTGGGTGGACTTCACTGTGTGTGAGTGTGAGAGCAATGGCAAGATGGCTGACAGTGGTGTCCTGCTGTTAGTTGGTGGCCAGTTCCCAGCATGGCCTTGTGCTCCCCACAACAGAGCACCAGTGTCAGACATCTTTGATGGGGCTTTCCACTCTCTGTGGGGTGTGCATGCTTGAGTGTGAGCTTGCTGGGCCATGTGGGTGGGGGATGTTGAGCTGTGACTACCACTCCCATCATGCTATTGCCTCCACCCCCCTTCCCAGCATGCCCATGCTTCCTTCCCTTTGACTCTGCTTCCCTGTGGGGTTATGTGCCTGTGCTGACAAGATGGCTGACAGTGTTATCCTGGGGTTAGTTTTGCTACAAGTCCCATGTGTGTCCCTGTGCTTCACTCAGCATGACCCAGGGTTGTGGTTCTTTGTGGGATATTTGATTGGAGTGTGTGGCAATGCATTCTCCCAGGTGAGTTATGTGGAGTTTGTATTAGGGGTGTGTGTGAGAAACGCTGCTGGTAACTATGGTCAGGGCTGTGAGTCCTCCTTCCCACCCAGCCAGATATCCCACCATGGAACGTGCTTCCATTGCAGGGAGTGCAAGTTGTCTTTCAGGATGTCAGTCAGTGGTGTCCTGCTGTTGGTTGGTGCACAGTTGCCAGCAGGGCCTTGTGCTCCCCACAGCAGTAGCCAGTGTCAGCCATCTTGTCAGTTGTTTTCCACTCCCTGTGATGTGCGCATGGTTCAGGGTGGTGTTGATGGGACAGTTGTGGGGGTGACCGATATCTGTGACTACCACTCCCATCATGCTATTGCCTCCACCCCACTTCCCAGCCTGCCCATACTTACTTGCTTTTGGGTGGACCTCACTGTGTGTGAGTGTGAGAGCAATGGCAAGATGTCAGTCAGTGGTGTCCTGCTGTTGGTTGGTGCACAGTTGCCAGCAGGACCTTGTGCTCCCCACAGCAGTAGCCAGTGTCAGCCATCTTGTCAGTTGTTTTCCACTCCCTGTGATGTGAGCATGGTTCATGGTGGTGTTGATGTGCGCATTGTGAGGGTGGGCAATATCTGTGACTACGACTCCCATGATGCTATTGGCTACACTGACTTGCCCAGCATACACAGTATTCCTTCCTTTCAGTGGGCTTCACTGTGTGGTGGTGTTGTAGTGGTGGCTACATGTCTGGATGTGTTTGTTAGTTATATTTGTGCCACTGCCCAGCTGTAGTTGTAGTTGTGTTTGTACATGTGATGACACAGTTACATGTCACTATGAGATGGCATGTGTTGTGTTTATCTGACTGACATGCACATTTTGGGATGGTTCTGTTCTGGTTGCTGTGTATTTGCTAAGGGTGCATGGTTTGACTCTCCCCTTGACAGTGATGTGTGTGTATTGTGGCACAATATTGTGTACATTTGTTGTGTACTCACCAGGCTCTGGGATGTTTTCTAGTCCATATATATGCTCACTGGTGGTAGGATGGCCCGCACCTTCTCCTCCCAGGGCCTGAGGTATACTGGCTTGGCAGGAGGGCCACTGCCGGTGTGTTGCCTCAAGAGGTAGTCCTTCTTCAACAGCTCCCTGACCCTCCTGCGCACGTCATACCACCTGTTCTGGATGTCTATCTTTGTGCGCAAACATGGTGATTGTGCGTTCACCCTGTCGACGATCCTCTCCCACATCTTGGTTTTCTGCGCCATGGGTGTCTGTTGGACCAGTGTACCAAACAGCTGTGGCTCTACCCTGAGGATCTCATCTACCAGGACTTCCAATTCACTATCTAGGAACTTATGATTCTTCTTTGGGGGCATGGTGATGGGTGGTGATGGTGAGTGATGTGTGTGTTGGTGTGCAGGTGAAAGTGTGTGAGTGTGTGTTTTGCTGGGTGTATGTGAGGTTGCTATTTGTTGGGGTGCTGATGGTGTGTGGCTTGTGTGATGGATGAGCTGTGGGTGTGTGGTTGCTGTCTGTTGAGTGCTGGCAGGTAATTTGAATTTGCAAAGGATCATGGTAGGGATTTGTGTCCTTTATATGGGTGGAGTTGTGGGTGTGTCTTTGTTCCCTGCCCCCCCAGTATTTATTGGCTTTGTAATTGCTTGTTTGGCCTTTTTTTGTGTATTTTCCCTTTGTACTTTTTGTGCATGTAGGAGACGTTCTTGTGACCGAGTCGGACCCTGCAGTTGTCTCGTACGGGCTTCTCCGATTCGTTCACGCTGTGTTTGTGCTGTTTTCTATGCTGCGTACGCGTCGGTCGCGGTGTTTTGGGTTGCTTCGGCTCGCAGTTTTGTATGCGTGTCGGTCGTATGGCTTGTCCTCCGTGCGACTCGGTCGTGTTTTCCACGCGTTGCATCGTACTTGGCGGGTAGGAGTTCGCGGGTACGTTTCGTTCGGGATTGTTCCGGGTGCGTGTCGGTCGGTTCGATTCGCGTGTTTTTCCGGCCGGATTGCTGTTTCCCGCTCGGCTCGGTCGTTCGGCTTGTGTTCCGTACGAGTCGGTCGGGTTTTGCACGCTTCTCATCGTACTTTGCGGGTCGGGCTGCACCGGTACGTGTCGGTCGGAATTTATTCCTGCTCCGAGTCGGTCGGTACGTTTTCCGGCCCGAATCGGAATCGACCCCTCTGTCACCATTTCCAGTGGGACAACAGATTTTTGGTGGTTTGGGAAAGTCTGAGCAATAAATAAAGGTTCCTTTAAATTCTGTATTTAACTTGTCACATTTGCAGGTGCTTCAAAGACAAAGGTCCAATGTCAAGTGCCCTCTGCCATACTGCTGGTTGGCTTTTACTTTTCTTTCTCTTGCTGCAAAGTGAGAGGAGTTTTTAAAGTGAATTATGTGACACTTTTGCTGAAGTACAGGGAGTGTGAAAGGAAAGGATGTTGTTTTTTTTTGCAACACACAACAAAATAGAAATACCTGTAAATGAACTGTATGCACTCAGCAGTAATACTTTTTTTGTAATTCTGAAGTGTGCTGGGAACAGAGATTTTAATACGATCAAAACAAATCAAGACACTTGCTTGGCGATACACAAATGATAAATATTCACAGAAACCCGGTATCCACACATTATAATTTGTGTGCTATATAGTTTTATGAGTAACATTGTATGTCTCTACAAAGTTGGTGGCCATTTCACTGGAAAAAATGTGCTGTCTGTAAATGACAATGCGCTCCCACACAATGCCTTAATTACATTAAAACGTTGTCCCTCCTCATGTCCATTAAAGGTAGGTGGGTCGCGAAAGTTTGTTCTAAAATGTGGGTCATGGTTCTAAAAAGGTTGGGAACGACTGACATAGATAAATACATTATGAGTCTCATACACCACAATATACCCAAAGAGCTTCTGCACAGCTTATGTTGGTGCATTAGTAATGGATCACTGCTTGAGCATTGCCACACAAGCAAAGGCAGGAATGAATACTTATTCATTAGTGGACTTTCTCTCATCAGTAATGTAGTCAGGGTTAATGTAAGTTGAGTAAAAGTTCTGTTGTGCATATTCACATAGTAGACATTGTTGATGTGAGTGACAAGGCCAACTAAGATAAGTCTTCCAGTGAACATAGCCTAACAGCCCACCACTGAGGGGTGTACCAGCCATTAAAGGCCTGTTCCAACTTTCGGCTTGGGCAAGCAACAAGGAAGAAGGACTTAAATGAGAAACTGGCATGCATGGATAGTGGGAGCCATAGAAGAAGGAAGGACAAAGGGGCAGATTTACAAGCCCCTTGCGCCACTTTTGCGTCACTTTTCCCATGTTAAAAATGACGCAAAAGTGGCGCAAGGGCCTTGTAAATAAGCCCCAAAACTTCTACTACCCACGCCTCTTCCTCTGCTCTGTCAAGCTGCTTTTCTCCTGCAGTATTACAGGGCAGCGGGACTGGCGGGGGCCGGAGAGTGTCCCCTCTTCCATCCTCAGTATAGGTTTTCACTGCATAATAGGAAGGAGGAAGACATCTCCCCCCTCTGCCTCTCCCACTAACCTACAATACTCCACATATAGGGAGAAGAAGTTAGAAGCTTTGGTTTACAGCACTGGAATGTTGATGACAGCAGGCCTATCGCAATCGCCATTGCCTCCTTTCTCTCTTATGAGCAGAGATGGTACCCTGTAATGATGAGCAGAGGTTGAGGTAGTGAGGCAGCTGAACAAGACAGAAGAGCTCAAGCTTCATGTGCTGTTGTGTCTGCTTTCAGAAAGCCCAGGTATTAAAGTGATTAACATATCTAAAGGCTGCTGGGGGGAATGAAGGGCAGGCAAAGCTGCAGTTTGTAAGACATCTTTCGATCTAGTCAGAATCTCAGCCCCAAAGAATTATAAGATTAAACACAAAACATGGGTTTTTCTGATTCTAAAACAGTCGTTTTTAAATGTACTACGCAAGCGTATAGCTCCTTAGTTTTAAAATGTTGTTATTTTGAGTCATTTATTGAGGCAAATTCCCCATATTATGTGGAAAATATGAATATGAATTAAAAAAGATAAAAACAACTTTTAATTATTATTTTCACATTTCCATATTTGATAACACCTAGCTTGGTGTTGATGTAGTGGAGCACTCTCTCAGTCTGGATGCCACTTCAGATCATTAATAACAACATCATAAGCCTCTGAAATCCTTGCAAATAAAACTGCGCTATATCCCACGTGGCGCATTTTCTAGATTGTATTTCAAAATCGTGCACCTGCCACGATACATCATCAATGACATTGGCTTGATAAGTTCTAAATACAACGTTTAGAATCAGTGCATATTTTTGAAGCAACATTTGCATTACTTAGTTTCAGTTTCATTTCATTGTGGTTAAAGTTGATTGTCTATAAATAATGCATTGTTTTATAAATGTAGGCTTATATAATGCCGCAAACATGGTTTTGCAGTAACAGAGAAAACTGACATGAATGTGTGGTTTATGTATGAAAACATGCATTGTAAAACACGTGTTTACATGCAGACTGTGACAGGCTTTCCTGATGAAGTGACGTCATTGAATAGATCACAACTGCATTACATATGCTAATTAGTCCTCCGCTTCTTTTAAGTACAGTGAACAGCCTGCCATTGGTTCTGGGCTCTGTGGTTTGCTTCATTTTCAGACCTTCCAATCTTGAAAATAATTTCATCCTGTGAGAGAGCGAGAGGAGCTTTGGAGGGGGCAGGGTGTGGAGGGGAGGTGGGACTATGAGCCAGGCACTTCCTGAACACCCTTGGAGTGAGGGAGTCCAAGAAGAGGGTGAGAAGTTTAATGCATGGCACTGTACACAACGACTCCTAGCCTTGGCCAAAAAATGAACAAACATATCGACTGACTGTGTCGAACATAACCTGAGGAGATTGCACAATTACTAATGGATGTCAGCAACGAAGATCCTACATGAGCTGGAAACTCGTTCTGTGCAGGAATTTCTAGCTCATCTTATCTTGTACCCTGTGATAGCGGCTATTCACAGTAGGACTGTGTGAAGATGGCTGATATTATGTGACATACAATTGTGTTTTGTGAGTTTGCAGGTCAGCTTTTCTAAGGACCATTGGACACATGAGACAGAGCATCCGGGTTTGTCATCTGCCCTTGATGGACTTAATCATTTGATCTGGGGCATGGTCCCACCAATAATCTGGTAAACCTGGCTTCTAGGTTGGGACCACTCTATCAGTGGAGCAGGTCTCGCAAAAGGAGTACAGTAATTCATGCCGAGGTCAATGGCCACAGATGAATGCAAAGGAGTCTGTGAAAAATATTGGTGGTAAATATATATAGGACAACCAAGTGGCACAGATTGATATGCTTTTTAGCTGAATAAAGATCGCAGTTTCCACTGTGCCACTACTATTTGTTAGTCCCTAGAAAATGGACTACATTTGGAACTTTCCTGTAGACTCTTCATATAGTGTCAGCAGACATTCACTGTATAGTCCATAGTGCCATCTTTCTAAAAATTATCTATACATTGATGACTTGTGACCCTGCAAGAACGGACCCATTTTTTAAATATAATAATCATGTCAAAAGTCCGATATGGAAGGGAAGGTGGAATTGAGAGTCAAATACCAGAGGAAGCATATATGTAATTGCAGTCGTAAAGAGATACTGAAGTGGTGAGGGAGTCAATGGGGAGATGGAATTTAGATCTGTGTACTTGTGAACTTTTCAGAATTTCTAACGCACTCTCACCTACAAAGTGGGTCTAGTACCCTCACAAAATTCAGGAGTGACCCCTTATGTGGCTGTGTGTAAGAAATGCACTGGGCCTGTTGAGGTGTGCAATGGCAGCCAAGGTCATGCAAACGAGTGATGTTTCCTCCACCATGTGAAGTAGTACAGGGATAAGTGTAATAGTGAATTTGCATATTCGGTAGCTCAAATAATTCTGCATGGGGTCTTTTCTATTTCTCCACAAGGAAACTGCTGGCATGCTGACCACTGGGAGCATCTTTTTATAGACCTGACCTAGAGACAGCTTTAAGTGTCTTGCATGCCTCATGTAATATAAGAAATTAATTAATTTCTAAACGCTGTCTCTACTTCAGACCTATAAAGATATGCTCCCAGTGGTCAGGATCCCAGCACTTGTTTTGTGAATCGTCATGAAGAAATAGAGGAGACCCTTTGAAAAAACTATCTGATCTGCAGAATATGTAAGTCCACAATTATACTTATTCCGATATGACTTCATATAGTGGCTGAAATATTACTTATATATGTACATACATACATATAAATATTCACTGAAAAAAACAATGGTTAAAGTGGTGTTTTAGTTAGAATGAGGCACTAGCTAACCCCCAAACCACTGAAATTCACCAGTTATAGTTCAGTGAACTAATTATAACTTGCGCCCTATCATGCACTGCTTATTACCTTAACATATTACATCACAAGCTCCTATGGGTGAGGGTATGCTCATTGTTTTGTAATTCATTTTAAGTACGCAGGGGCCATGTTCCTGAGTCTTGCAATGGCTGACAAAACATATTGTTCATGTTGTTACCAGCTACCAGCTGGTCCAGAGCGTGGTGGCCAAGGACGCAGGCCCCATCCCTAGCCCCAAGCCCAAGGTGAAAAACCTAGGAATATGGTTTGATGCAAATCTTTCTTTTGACGACCAAATTGCTTGTCAGGCCGGAAAATGTTTTGCCATGCTTAAAATGCTTGCTAAGATTTCTGACTAGCTTTCCTTGGCAGTTAGGAAGTCAATAGTGCAGGCCCTTGTGATTTCGAGCCTGGATTATTGCAACAGCCTTTATATTGGAGTTACCCAGGGTAGAATCCAGAAGCTGCAAAGAGTGCAAAACGCAGCTGCCTGGCTTCTTCTGAAGCTCCCGAGACAAACCCATGTGTCTTCGGTCTTGTCAGAACTTCACTGGCTCCCGCTGGAAAAACGTATCCTTTTTAAGGCTATGTCTTTGTCACAAACTTTTTAACAACAGAGGGCCACTCTACTTGCGCGACTTGGTGAAACCCGATTCACCTGGCCGGTGTCTCAGATCCCCCGGGTATAGCACTTGCCGCAATTCCGTGGCTCTGTGTAGTTATAGTTAGGTAACAGTTTCCATAGGAAGAGTGTTTTTTGTTTTGCTAATACCTTTGGTGCCATTTGGATTCATTCCCCTGGGAAAATTTGCTCCACTACAGAAAAAAGGCTGAACGGAATTACACCAAATATACAAATATATATATATATATATATATATATTCACTGAAAAAACCATAGGTTTTAGGGACAGTTATAGTTAGTTGGACATTTCACTCGTACAAAACCATAGAAATTCCCCGTTATAGTTAGTTCAGCTAACTATAACTCGCGCTCCATAATGCACTGCTGATGACGTCACATATTACATCACTCATGACATGGTCAGTGACATCACTGATGACATCACTGATGACATCTCAAATGACATCACTGATGACATCACTGATGACTTCATCCAGTGACTGTGTGTTTCAGTAAAGTTTAAATATGTTTAATATATATAGGGAAAGGCGTATTGAAGAATGAGTGGGTGTATAAGTGTCTGAATGGATGATTTAGTACGTGAGTGACTGACTCTACAAGTGAGTGATTAAATGTATCTTACTGAATGCATGGGTTAGTGACTAAACTGTGTGAATGTCTGTATCCGTCTGTCTGTTGGTTTGTAAGCGGCTGCATGGCTTTCTGAATAGCTACATGAGTGTCTACATGGGTTATTGATTGATTGTCTGAGTATCTGTATGGGTGCCTGAGTGCTTGTGTGGGTGGGGTGTGTGTGACTCTGTGCATAGATGTGTGAGTTGGTGATTCACTGGGTGCATGGTTTCAAGAGTGCATCTGTGATGGACTGTATGGGTGGGTGAGTGTGTGTATGGGTGTGTTAGTGATTGAATGTATATCTCAGTGGTACATGTGTGAGTAACTACATATGTGAAAGGCAGTATATATGTGTGTTGGAGTATATAAATGGCTATAAGTGAGAGTGTGTGATTGTGAGAGTGGCTGTATGGATGAGTGTGTACTTGTATCAGTGATTGTATAAGAGCGTAAGAATGTGCTAGTATTTGTATGAGTAAGTGAGCTGGTGTGTGTATAACTGTATAGGTGAGTAAATGGGTGTGTGATTAAGTTTTTGCATGACTGACTAGGTGTGTGAGTACCTCTATGGATGAGTGGCGGTGTGTGAGTGTTTATATAGGTGTATGAGTGCATATGATAGTCCTGTACTGAGTGACTAAGTATGAGTGACTGTACGGGTGAGTGAGTGGATGTGTGTGTAGACCTAAGAATCAGTGAGTGGGTATGTAGTTTTTGGTGTTGGAGTGTCTATGGTTTTGAGAATGGCAGTCTGTAATTTAGAGTGGGTGTATCAAAAGTCATATTAGGGTGTGAGAAGATGCATGAAATTATCACATGGATGATGTCATCAGTGATGTCATTTGAGATGTCATCAGTGATGTCATCAGTGATGCCACTGACCATGTCATGAGTGATGTAATATGTGACGTCATCAGCAGTGCATTGCGGGGGCGCGAGTTATAGTTAGCTGAACTAACTATAACGGGGGAATTTCTATGGTTTTGTACGAGTGAAATGTCCAACTAACTATAACTGTCCCTAAAACCTATGGTTTTTTCAGTGAATTTCAAAGGTTTTTTAATTGCTAATTTCTAACTATAACGTGTCTGAAACCTATGGTTTTTTCAGTGAATTTCAAAGGTTTTTAAATGCTAATTTCTAACTATAACGTGCCTGAAACCTATGATTTTTAAGTGAATTTCAAAGGTTTTTTAAATGCTAGTTTCTAACTTTGCCTACAGAGGTAGGACATGTGAAGAAAGAAGAAAAACGCACAGAAAGAAGCAAAAGATGTGCAGAAAGAACCAACAGAGGAGCAGAAAGAGGCCTTGTTGCAAAATCATCCTGTGCCCACAACTTTTTCAGACGGGTACTGGTGGTAACTGACTCTGACTAACCAGAGCCAGTGCTATGCTAAAAGACACTTAGAATACAGTGAAAACACCTACATACACTAGGGAACACTATGCGTTGGGGTACCCCTGTGATTAGCATGACCTCCTCTGCAAGTCCCTAGTACATAATAGGGCAGGGGATTAAAACTACCTCTTAAAACGCGCTACAGGGCGCGTTTGCACAGTGGTGAAGGGAGGGGCCTGAGGTGACATGTGTGCAAACGCACCCCGTGGCGCGTTTTAAGTTGCGGGATTAAGTCCCCTTGAATTCTGAGGGTCCTTGGGGCCCAACTAGCCCCCAGGTACCTACAGTTAGGACCACAGAGCTGAGTTGCAGAGAGGCGTTCCGAGGCCACGCACCTTTTTCACCTCTCTGCAACGCAACTCTGTTGTGCTTACTGAAGGTACCTGGTGGGCTAGTTGGCCCCCAGGGTCCCTCAGGATTCAAAGGGAATTAATTCCCCAACTTAAAACGCACCACAGGGCGTGTTTGCGCACATGTCACCTGAGGCCCCGCCCCCTCCCTTCACCCCTGTGCAAACGCGCCCCGTGGTGCGTTTTAAGTTGGGGGATTAGGTCACCTTGAATCCTGAGGGTCCCTGGGGCCCAACTAGCCCACTAGGTACTTCCAGTAAGCACCACAGGCCTGCGTTGCCACGCCTGTAACAAATTGTGCAGTTGTGTTTAGGTAGTGAAGAGGGTCGTGCTGGGGGTAGTGTTTTAGGGTTTAGGGTAGTGCAGTGGTGTTTGTGTAGTGTTGGGGGTCATGCTGGGGGTAGATTTAGGGTTTAGGGTAGTGCAGTGGTGTTTGGGTAGTGTAGGGAGTAGTGCTGGGGGGAGTGTTTTAGGGTAGTGCAGTGGTGTTTGGGTAGTGTAGGGGGTCGTGCTGGGGGTAGTGTTTTAGGGTTTAGGGTAGTGCAGTGGTGTTTGGGTAGTGTAGGGGGTCGTGCTGGGGGTAGTGATTTAGGGTAGTGCAGTGGTGTTTGGGTAGTGTAGGGGGTACTGCTGGGGGTAGTGTTTTATGGTTTAGGGTAGTGCAGTGGTGTTTGGGTAGTGTAGCGGTACTGCTGGGGGTAGTGTTTTAGGGTTTAGGGTAGTGCAGTGGTGTTTGGGTAGTGTAGTGGTTCGTGCTGGGGGTAGTTTTTAGGGTTTAGGGTAGTGCAGTGGTGTTTGTGTAGTGTAGGGGTAGTGTTTTAGGGTTTAGGGTAGTGCAGTGGTATTTGTGTAGTGTAGGAGGTCATGTTTTAGGGTTTAGGGTAGTGCAGTGGTCTTTGGGTAGTGTAGGGAGTCGTGCGGGGGTAGTGTTTTAGGGTTTAGGGTAGTGTAGGGGTCATGCGGGGGTAGTGTTTTAGGGATTAGGGTAGTGCATTGGTGTTTGGGTAGTGTAGGGGGTCATGCGGGGGGTAGTGTTTTAGGGTTTAGGGCAGTGCAGTGGTGTTTGGGTAGTGTAGGGGGTCGTGCTGGGGGAGTGTTTTAGGGTTTAGGGCAGTGCAGTGGTGTTCGGGTAGTGTAGGGGGTCATGCTGGGGGAGTGTTTTAGGGTTTAGGGCAGTGCAGTGGTGTTCGGGTAGTGTAGGGGGTCATGCTGGGGGAGTGTTTGAGGGTTTAGGGCAGTGCAGTCGTGTTCGGGTAGTGTAGGGGTTGTGCTGGGGGTAGTATTTTAGGGTTTAGGGTAGTGCAGTGGTGTTCGGGTAGTGTAGGGGGTCGTGCTGGGGGTAGTGTTCTAGGGTTTAGGGCAGTGCAGTGGTGTTTGGGCAGTGTAGGGGTAATGCTGGGGGTGGTGTTTTAGGGTTTAGGGCAGTGCAGTGGTGTTCGGGTAGTGTAGGGGGTCGTGCTGGGGGTGGTGTTTCAGGGATTAGGGCAGTGCAGTGGTGTTCGGGCAGTGTAGGGGGTGGTGTTTCAGGGTTTAGGGCAGTGCAGTGGTGTTCGGGCAGTGTAGGGGGTCGTGCAGGGGGTGGTGTTTCAGGGTTTAGGGCAGTGGTGTTCGGGCAGTGTAGGGGGTCGTGCTGGGGGTGGTGTTTCAGGGTTTGGGGCAGTGCAGTGGTGTTCGAGCAGTAAAGGGGGTCGTGCTGGGGGTGGTGTTTCAGGGTTTAGGGCAGTGCAGTGGTGTTCGGGCAGTGTAGGGGGTGGTGCAGGGGCTGGTGTTTCAGGGTTTAGGGCAGTGCAGTGGTGTTCGGGCAGTGTAGGGGTGGTGCAGGGGGTTGTGTTTCAGGGTTTAGGGCAGTGCAGTGGTGTTCGGGCAGTGTAGGGGGTCATGCAGGGGGTGGTGTTTCAGGGTTTAGGGCAGTGCAGTGGTGTTCGGGCAGTGTAGGGGTCGTGCTGGGGCTGGTGTTTCAGGGTTTAGGGCAGTGCAGTGGTGTTCGGGCAGTGTAGGGGGTCGTGCTGGGGCTGGTGTTTCAGGGTTTAGGGCAGTGCAGTGGTGTTCGGGCAGTGTAGGGGGTCGTGCTGGGGCTGGTGTTTCAGGGTTTAGGGCAGTGCAGTGGTGTTCGGGCAGTGTAGGTGGTCGTGCTGGGGCTGGTGTTTCAGGGTTTAGGGCAGTGCAGTGGTGTTCGGGCAGTGTAGGGGGTCATGCTGGGGCTGGTGTTTCAGGGTTTAGGCAGTGCAGTGGTGTTCGGGCAGTGTAGGGGTCTTGCTGGGGCTGGTGTTTCAGGAGTCTAGGGCAGTGCAGTGGTGTTCGGGCAGTGTAGGGGGTCTTGCTGGGGCTGGTGTTTCAGGGTTTAGGGCAGTGCAGTGGTGTTCGGGCAGTGTAGGGGGTCGTGCTGGGGGTGGTGTTTCAGGGTTTAGGGCAGTGCAGTGGTGTTCGGGCAGTGTAGGGGGTCGTGCTGGGGCTAGTGTTTCAGGATTTAGGGCAGAGCAAAGGTGTTCAGGCAGTGTAGGGGGTCTTGCTGGAGGTGGTGTTTCACGGTTTAGGGCAGTGGTGTTCAGGCAGTGTAGGGGGTCTTGCTGGGGTTGATGTTTCAGGGTTTCGTGGTGGTGGTGGTGTTTGTGTAGTGTAGGGGGTCGTGCTGGGGGTAGTGTTTTAAGGTTTAGGGTAGTGCAGTGGTGCTTGTGTAGTGTAGGGCGTCGTGCTGGGGGTAGTGTTTTAGGGTTTAGGGTAGTGCAGTGGTGTTTGTGTAGTGTAGGGGGTCATGTTTTAGGGTAGTGCAGTGGTGTTTGGGTAGTGTAGGGGGTCGTGCTGGGGGTAGTGTTTTAGGATTTAGGTTAGTGCAGTGGTGTTGGGGTAGTGTTTTAGGGTTTAGGGTAGTGCAGTGGTGTTTGTGTAGTGTAGGGGGTCATGCTGGGGGTAGTGTTTTAGGGTTTAGGATAGTGCAGTGGTGCTTGTGTAGTGTAGGGGGTCGTGCTGGGGTTGTGTTTTAGGGTTTAGGGTAGTGCAGTGGTGTTTTTGTAGTGTAGGGGGTCATGTTTTAAGATGCAACGCTCCAATACCTGACCAGTCTGCACTACATAAAACTGCAAAAAAACTAAAAATAAAAAGTGTTTTGCACACTTTTGTCATTGGGCTATATGTGGGCTACATCTGGGTAATATTTGTGCTACATTTGGGCTCTTTTTTCACTGGTGGCCATCTTGGAAGACTTCTTTGTTATGAAGTTTCCTAATTTCCTCATTTACTGCAGTCTCCTCAGTAGGAAATGCTTTCAGTTTTTTACTTTGATTCCATCAAGAAGGCATTCAGATGTGTCACACATTTGCCATAAATTCAGAATGTTAGCACTCTAGTTGTTCATTAGATCACTGTAGTAAAGCTACTGCTCACCAAGGAGTTAACTGGAAGTCTACTGCTGGTATTGAAAGTGATTGTTTCAGTCTGCATGTCAGAATTTTCTAATGAAATAGAAGAGGATTTGAGATCTCACTTAAAACATGCACTAAATTTTCTTTCTACAGCACTAACCATAATTTCTATGGCAAAATGAACCCCTCATTTTGTTCCTTTTTAAATTAAATGTTTTAAGTGTTAACAGTTTATTCCAATCAAGATGGCTTCAGGTGTGCCATACTTTTGTCATAAGTAAGGCTGTTAGCACTCTAGTTGTTCTTTAGAACACTCTGGGAAGCTGCAGTAGAACACAAAGGCATCAACTGACAGGCTGCTCCTGTTGAAATATAACAGGAAGATATTTGAGATCACACTTGAAACATGTCCTAATTTTTCTTTCCAGAGCACTAACCATAATTTCTATGACAAGATGAACCCCATCATTTTGTTCCTTTTAAATTAAATGTTTTAAGTGTTACCAGTTTATTCCAATCAAGATGGCTTCAGGTGTGCCATACTTTTGTCATAAGTAAGGCTGTTAGCACTCTAGTTGTTCTTTAGAACACTCTGGGAAGCTGCAGTAGAACACAAAGGAATCAACTGACAGTCTCTGCCCTTGTTGGATGTACATGTTTTACTGAGAATGTCAGACTTCATTCTCACATGACTGAGAAAGATAATGTGAATTTACAGAAAATATGCTCTCATTTTAGCTTCTGGAGCACCTTCCAAAACTGTATGGGACAAGCATGTGAAAATAGTTTTCTCTCAAACATGATTCATGATATCCCAGCAGAAGGTTTTTCACAGGGTAAAATCACCTTAGAACACACCACAATTCCTGAAATTAGTATGGTACCAACAACAAATGAATTCTAATGTAACTAAAGTCTGTTATCACCCTTTATAGTTCTCCTTTTGGTAACCCTCAAAATCTTCGATTCACTACAATGCATTTCAATGGGGTACTATCATTTATATTGGTCCCAAGATGGCTGCCAGCAATTCCAGGATGAAGTGCTGACAGCCAATCAGATCTCACGATGACATGTGTGGTTAGGCTCCGCCCAGATATATATGTGTTTTTACTTTTGATTTTCTCAGCAACTACTGAACGGATTTACACCATTTAACAAAAAGGGTTTTTCTGAACCAAGAACTACCTCTTTGCCAAATTTGGTGTAATTCCGTTCAGCAGTTCGGGCTGTAGCCTTGCATAAAGTTTCCTATGGGAAATTGATTTTTTGACTCTTATTTTTTAATTTCTCCGCAACTACTGAACGGATTTACACCATTTAACAAAAAGGGTTCTTTCTGAACCAAGAACTACCTCTTTGCCAAATTTTGTGTAATTCCGTTCAGCAGTTCGGGCTGTAGCCGTGTCTAAAGTTTCCTATGGGAAAATGAATGGGGAAAACACGCTTTGGGACCCCCTTTTTCTCGGCCCCCGCTTGACTTATCACCCTGAAACTTTCAGGGTAGGAGCGACCGGAGCGGGCCATAAAGTTTGAAAATTTCGCGAAGATTCGTCAACCGACGCAAGAGTTATTTCAAATAGAATGTCGCGGATTTCCTATGGAAAATAGGTCCTAACTATAACTATCTACTGGCGACCGCCAGTAGATAATATATATATATATATATATATATATATACATACATATTATCTACTGGCGGTCGCCAGTAGATAGTTATAGTTAGGACCTATTTTCCATAGGAAATCCGCGACATTATATTTGAAATAACTCTTGCGTCGGTTGACGAATCTTCGCGAAATTTTCAAACTTTATGGCCCGCTCCGGTCCGCTCCTACCCTGAAAGTCTCAGGGTGATTCGTCAAGCGGGGGCTGAGAAAAAAGGGGGGTCCCAAAACGTGTTTTCCCCATTCATTTTCCCATAGGAAACTTTAGACACGGCTACAGCCCGAACTGCTGAACGGAATTACACCAAATTTGGCAAAGAGGTAGTTCTTGGTTCAGAAAGAACCCTTTTTGTTAAATGGTGTAAATTCGTTCAGTAGTTGCTGAGAAAATCAAAAGTAAAAGTACATATATATCTATGGCCGCGTCGGATTCGCGCACCCTCCCGATCACGAGCTGTCTGCTAATTGGCTGTCAACAGTCCAAACCAGGAAGTGTTGGTAGCCATCTTGTTCCTCGGTAGAACCGAGGAACAAGAAAGCAGTAAAAAAGTGCGCAAAACGCACAAAGGGGGCAGGGTAGAAACACCCTGACCCCCTAGGTCTGCTCAGGGGGTCCCACAAGGACCCCCTGGGCAGAAAAAAGCATTTATTTATTTTTTAAATTGGCAGGATGCGCTCAGGAGCGCGAATCCTGCCTAGAAAAAAAATCGAAGGGCGGTCTCCCGCGCTTCGATTGTATTTTGCCCCCGGGTGGCCCAAGTCCCGGGGGCATGGTGGGGGGTTAAATTTATGTATGGGGGCCTCAAAGGGCCCCCAAGCCCCGGGGACCGCCACCCCCGGGGCTTTCTTTTTAAATGGTGCGGGAGGGCTCTGAGCCTCTCCGCAGCCCCGGGACCACCACCTCCCCGGGGCTTCTTTTTTTTAGTTTTTCCTGTGTGGGGGGCTCGAGCCCCTCACACGCCCCGGGACCGCCACCTCCCGGGGCACTAACAAATTAAAATGGGGGTCCGTTTTGGACCCTCGAGCCCCGGGGACCACCACCTCCCCGGGGCTTTGCTGATGTGGGGAGGGGGCCGCGCGGCCCCCTCCTGGAGCCTGTGGTGGCCCTGGGGACCGCCACCCCCAGGGCCGGCTCCTGCAGTGTCCCGGGGTGCCTACCCCCGGGACACTGCTGTTTGCAATGACAGGACGGGAGCCTCGCGGCTCCCGTCCTGTCATTGCAAACTGCTTTGGATATTGGAAGAGAGAGCAGGAAACCTGCCTCGCTTCCAATATCCAAAGACAATTGCTTTTCCACACGGGGAGCAGCATGTTAGCTGCTCCCCATGTGTAGAGCAATGCCGGCTCCCGTAGGACACGGGGAGCCGGCGGGACTGTGGGGGGTTTGGGGACCCCCCACAGTCCCCAACCAGAGGCCAGGCCCCGGGGGATGGGGTCCCCGGGGCAAGTAGGGCTCGGGAGGGGGCCACGCGGCCCCCTCCCCAAAAATAATAATATTATAAAAAAAAAAAAAGGGTGAAGGCCCTGGGGGATGGGGTCCCCAGGGCCCAAAAATAAGAAAAAGGAAGGGGGCCACACAGCCCCCCTTCAGGAAAAAAAAAAAAAAAACGATCGGCCCGCAGGCCCCGCCCCTTCCTTCACCACTATGCAAACGCGCCCCTGGTGCGTTTGCAGATGGGAAGTAATCCCCTTGAATACTGGGGTCCCTGGGCCAACTAGCCCACCAGGAACCTCCAGTATGCGCCAGGGGCTGCGTTGCAGAGAGGTGTACAGAGGCCACGCCCCTTTATACACCTCTCTGCAACGCAGCTCTGTGGCGCTTTGGAGGTACATGGTGGGCTAGTTGGCCCCCAGGAACCCTCAGAATTCAAGGGGACTTAATCCCCCAACTTAAAACGCGCCACGGGGCGCGTTTGCACAGTGGTGAAGGAAGGGGGCGGGGCTTCAGGTGACATGTGTGCAAACAGGCCCCGTGGCGCGTTTTAAGATGGGGAATTAAATCCCCTTCAATCCTGAGGGTCCCTGGGGCCAACTAGCCCAACAGGTACATCCAGAAAGCGCCACAGAGCTGCGTTGCAGAGAGGTGTAAAAGGGGTGTGGCCTCTCTACACGTCTCTGCAACGCAGCCCCCTGGCGCATACTGGAGGTTCCTGGTGGGCTAGTTGGCCCCTAGGGACCCTCATGATTCAAGGGGACTTAATCCCCCAACTTAAAACGCGCCACGGGGCGCGTTTGCACAGATGTCACCTCAGGCCCCGCCCCTACCTTCACCATTGTGCAAATATTCCTCTAAAATCTGCCGAACTACGAATTCGGATTTACTCACCTGTTATCAGGAGAGACCTCAGTGCTGCATCTTTCAGCCCAGTACTAATCCTGAAAAGTAATTTTAACCGTACTTACCAGTAACTTGAATTTCCTTCCATAGGATATCATTGCCTGCTTTTTGCTGAAAAAGTTTCTAAGTGTTGATTTTTGAAACATACAAATATTCCTCTAAAATCAGCCGAAATACGAATTCCGATTTACTCACCTGTTATCAGGAGAGACCTCAGTGCTGTATCTTTCAGCCCAGTACTGGTCCTGAAAAGTAATTTTAACCGTACTTACCAGTAACTTGAATTTCCTTCCATAGGCTAACATTGACTGGTTTCACTTGGAAATTCTTCTAAGTGTGGAGTTTTGGAACTTTAAAATATTCCTCTAAAATCAGCCGAAATACGAATTCCGATTTACTCACCTGTTATCAGGAGAGACCTCAGTGCTGCATCTTTCAGCCCAGTACTGATCCTCAAAAGTAATTTTAACCGTACTTACCAGTAACTTGAATTTCCTTCCATAGGCTAACATTGACTGGTTTCACTTGGAAATTCTTCTAAGTGTGGAGTTTGGAACTTTAAAATATTCCTCTAAAATCAGCCGAAATACGAATTCCGATTTACTCACCTGTTATCAGGAGAGACCTCAGTGCTGCATCATTTAGCCCAGCACTGACCCTGAAAAGTAATTTTAACCGTACTTACCAGTAACTTATATTTTCTTCCATAGGAATCCATTGTCTGGTTTTCAGCTGAAAAGTTTCAAAGTGTCGATTTTCACAAACTACAAATATTCCTTAAAAATCGCCTGTATGACTTAAACGCATTCTTTCAACTGTTTACAGGAGATGCACCAGTGCTGGATCCAGGATCCAACACTGAGTAAGAAAAAGTAACGATAACAGTTTTTACCTGCTAAGTGAATTTCCTTCCATAGGATAACATTGGTGATTCTATGAGAAAAAGTTTCTAAGTGTCAACTTTTAAAATACAATAATATTCCTTAAAAATCACTACTGTAACCAAAACGCTTTTACTCAACTGTTTACAGGAGATGTCCCAGGACTGAATCTAGGATCCAGTCCTGTGGTTAGAAAAGTAATCCATAAAGTAACTAATTGCATTTAACTAGAAATTCACATTGAGCTGAATGTTGCATTGTGTTTGAAAATGTGTTGCCCATTGCAACAACTGTAACTACTGTACTTAAAAGTCTATTGCCTATGTGCAAAGTATTTAAACTAAAGTAATTCATTCTGAGAAAGTATTTTTTGTAATGTATAATGTAATTACAATGTAATTTAAAAAATAAAATATGTAAAAAGAAAATGTTTCTAAAAATGTAGTAAATCAGTATGAAAAAAATAAATATAACAATTAATACATTTAAAAATTGTCATTTACAAAACCTTTGAAATTCACTGAAAAAACCGTAGGTTTCAGACATGTTATAGTTAGGAATTAGCATTTAAAAAACCTTTGAAATTCACTGAAAAAACCATAGGTTTCAGACACGTTATAGTTAGAAATTAGCATTTAAAAAACCTTTGAAATTCACTGAAAAAACCATAGGTTTCAGGCACGTTATAGTTAGAAATTTGCATTTAAAAAACTTTAGAAATTCACTGAAAAAACCATAAGGTTTTAGGGACAGTTATAGTTAGTTGGACATTGCACTCGTACAAAACCCGTGAAATTCCCCCGTTATAGTTAGTTCAGGTAACTATAACTCGCGCCCCGCAATGCACTGCTGATGACGTCACATATTACATCACTCATGACATGGTCAGTGACATCACTGATGACATCACTGATGACATCTCAAATGACATCACTGATGACATCACTGATGACATCATCCATGTGAGAATTTAATGCATCTTCTCACACCCTAATATAAGTTTTGAAACACCCACTCTAAATTACAGACTGCCATTCTCAAAACCATACACACTCCAATACCAATAAGTACATACCCACTCACTGATTCTTAGGTCTACACACACACATCTACTCACTCACCCGTACAGTCACTCATACTTACAGTCACTCAGTACAGGACTATCATATGCACTCATACACCTATATAAACACTCACACAACGCAACTCATCCATAGAGGTACTCACACACCTAGTCAGTCATGCAAATAATTAATCACACTCCAATTTACTCACCTATACAGTTATACACACCAGCTCACTTACTCATAAAAATACTAGCACATTCTTACGCTCCTATGCAATCACTGATGCAAGCACACACTCATCCATATAGCCACTCTCACAATCACACACTCTCACTTATAGCCATTTATATACTCCAACACACATATATACTGCCTTTCACATATGTAGTTACACACACATGTACCACTGAGATATACATTCAATCACTAACACACCCATACACACACTCACCCACCCATACAGTCCATCACAGACGCACTCTTGAAACCATGCACCCAGTGAATCACCCACTCACACATCTATGCACAGAGTCACACTCACCCCACCCACACAAACACTGAGGCACCCATACAGATACTCAGAGAACCAATCCATAACCCATATAGACACTCATTTAGCTAGTCAGAAACCCATGCAGCTGCTTACACAACAACAGACAGACGGATACAGACATTCACACAGTTTAGTCACTCACCCATGCATCCAGTAAGATACGTTTAATCACTCACTTATAGACTCAGTCACGCACCTACTAAGTCATCCATTCAGACACTTATACACCCACTCAATCTTCAATACGCCTTTCCCTATATATATTAAACATATTTAAACTTTCCACAAACACACAGTCACTGGATGATGTCATCAGTGATGTCATCAGTGATGTCATTTGAGATGTCATCAGTGATGTCATCAGTGATGTCACTGACCATGTCATGAGTGATGTAATATGTGACGTCATCAGCAGTGCATTGCGGGGGCGTGAGTTATAGTTACCTGAACTAACTATAACGGGGGAATTTCACGGGTTTTGTACGAGTGCAATGTCCAACTAACTATAACTGTCCCTAAAACCTTATGGTTTTTTCAGTGAATTTCTAAGGTTTTTTAAATGCAAATTTCTAACTATAACGTGCCTGAAACCTATGGTTTTTTCAGTGAATATATATATATATATATATATTTTTTTTTTGACTCAGCACTTTTCATCCGTTTGTCTGTTCAATTGTCATTCACATTTTGCTACTGTCAAAAACAGCATACAGCATGAGGCAATGAGATAGCCTGTTTCAGCTATTGACTCTCATGAGTGCTTGTACACATCCACCTAAAAAGAGGTGCACTTCAGTGCCAGGGATGGAGGGCCAATACTATTTTTGCCAATGCTGTTTTTTAGATTCTTTACATTGTATTTTAATCACCTTTGAGTGTATTAAACTATCTCTTCAGGTTACAGTAATTGGAAGCCAATAGTACCTTTTCTTTGCACCAGTAATATTTTCTTTCATTATTTTTTCACCATTAAGTATGTGAGGTAAGTAAGTCAGGGGAGTTTATACAGCATGAACATGGCTAGAAAGGTGCGAGAGCACAGAGAGGCAAATGATAGTAGTGTTCCTATTCAGTGGGTGGATAGTGTTCCATGCATGTACACAGGACTGTCTCAAGGGGGCGGGGGATGCAAACTTGCCCAATTGACCGGGACACCACTCTAGACAGGATCCTGCACTTCAATTGGCAACATGATATCAATGATAAAAGTAACTTTGTGATTTCTGCCTCAGGAGAAGAGGTCCTTTTGGGATTTTTAGGTTGAGCCTGGGCAGTGAATGCACTGCTCTGCGAGGCATGCTTTATTCAGGTATGGACTTGAAACTTCGCCCACTCTCCACCCATATTTTTCATTGGCTTGTGTCATTGTCCTTTGTAAATGTTGGCTTCTTATTTGTTGATAGGCTTATTAGTCCCTCCTTAGTACCTCCCTGTCTTCTGTTGTTACCTCCCATTAGGACTGGCCCTTTTACATGTGTCCTAACTCGGGAGCTTTCATAAGAAGTTTGGAGAACTATTTACTTAATTAATATAGACAGGATCACGGAACGCCAGCACTGGCAGCCGCTTCTATGTATTAGCAGCGTGACATGCATGCTTTCACTGTGGCTGCCCCTCACAGCACTCACAGGACGCCGGCAATGGCGAGCACATCTATATATTAGCAGCGCGCCATGCGCGCTTTCACTGTGGCTGCCTCCCCCTCACAGCACTCACGGGACGCCAGAAATGGCGGGCTCCTCTATATAGCAGCAGCGCGCAATGCGCGCTTTCACTGTTGCTGGCCCCCCAGCACACGCGGGACGCCGGCAATGGCGGCCGCTTCTATGTATTACCAGTGCGCCATGCGCGCGTTCACTGTGGCAATGCAATAGGTCTCGCATTTGCGAGAGTTTGAGCTATTGGCATTGTAAATGGCAATGCCTTTTATTTATGTGTTGGTTTTAAAAAAATAAATAAAAGGTAGTGTCATTTACAATGCCAATAGCTGAAACTCTCGCAAATGCGAGAACTATTACATTGCAAATGCTTGTTTTAATGTGGGTAGGAGGAGAATAGATGGCTCTCTCCAAACAAGTATTGGCATAGCCAATAGGTCTCGCTTTTGGGACCTTATAAGTATTTAGTTATGCAGCACAATATCCTTGGTGCAACAAAATCAACGGTTGCATGGCTAAACACTTATAAGGTCCTAAAGGCGAGACCTATTGGCTATGCCAATGCTTGTTATGATTTACAACAGCAAAGTGAGAGTGTGATTGGTGTAGGGATCACTTTAAAATCGAGCGTAAATTGATATAGCTTGTGTGACTGGCAGAACTCCTGAAACAATGTGGCAATTAGTTGGTTGAATTAGGAGGTATGGAAAATGCAAATAATGCATCTTATTAAACGCTACTTATGCAGTACATTGTCGCATTATTGTCTAGCTATCATGACATTCTAATAAACTGAACAGAACCCAGTAGATTATAAAATGCATTGGTTAATTAATAAAACACTGGCAATTCAGAAAATACTATTTGCGATCAGTGAATGTTTTTGTTTACTTGAAAACAAAGCAATTTGTTTTGTCACAAAAGTCTATGCAACCTCTCAAAATAAATGTCAGTGTTCACACAAGAAGTACCCCCAACATTCTGTACATATTTATTATGCGAGTGTATTGTTAGGAATCAATATAAGATTCAATATATTAGGCCGTAAATCCAGGCCCCCATGTAATGTAATGTTCCTAGAGGGCTATCGCAGTGTAATGGGTCGACATGTTTCGTGCCCTTATCGCCCCTAACGAATCGTGTGGCACTTCATCAGGACCTAAGTGAGTTGATGGTGCACTACTAAAGGTCTGGTTCCCTAGGTATGGTGTGGTATCCAGACACAATAGAGTGAAACCCTAGTAGACTTATACTGGGCTGCTGTAGACCACCAGTATGGAAGTCTATGGCCTCACGGGGGAGTTCAGAGCACGTTGTTGCTCTGATGTGCTGGGTGGCAGGCAACTAGCACGAATCCTACCCTTGCTCCGGGCAAGGGTAGGATTCGCATAAAAAAGTAAGGTGCAAAGACACTGCTGCACCAGCCAAGTTATTCTGTAGGTATGCACACCTACAAAATGATGCAGGTATCATATTTCTTTTAGTTTACTGATCGTTAAATTTTAAAAAATTAACACTAAGTAGCGCAAAACAGATTTTTGTTCTTGCAGTTTGCTGGCTGGTCATACCCTCCACCCCATAATAATAATAATAACAATTTAAAAAAAATTAAAGAGGAAATGGGAGGCAATGGAGGAGTGGAGGAGGAAGAAACAGGGAGTGGGCGAGGGAGGTAAAATGGCAGGACAGAAGAACATGAGGGAGAGAGCTGGAAGCTCTCAGGAAGTGCTTAAGCAAAAAGAAAAATATTAGTCCCTAAAAGTGAGAATTGGAAGGACAGAAGCAACTAATTGGAGAAATAGAAAACAGGCTATGCTACAAGGGAGGGACAAACACAAGATGAACAAGCTAGAACAAGGAAAACTATTGAAGAATAAGCAGCAATCAAATTAGTGTGACAAAAAGGCGAACCAATTGTAAGTGGCTTGGCGTACTGTAGCCCAAAATAAGTCTTTTGCAACCTGACTGCTCACAATGTCTGGTATGCGCGACCAAATGAGGAAGCAATCTTCTACTCATGGATGACATTTAAATGTATTAACTGTACTTCCCTTCATGACTAATATTTGAACTGAAAATAATGGCGCTTAGTGTGGGTGCTAACATTTAAAGAATACATACATGCACTTTTTTGGAAACCAATGATTAAATGTGTCTTGCCTTTGTATCATAACACCAAGATGCTCCATATTATATGTAACATTTCAAGACCATTGTTGTTTTGGCCAAAAGCGTATTGCTTTCTAGGATTCATAGACTAGCTTTCCTAAAGATAATGATAAGTCTACGAGACTCAGTATGAAATACATTACTGGTACTAGATGAAAAGTGTGAACTAGCATGAACGATAAAGGGTGACTTGACAGAATGAATTTGTGTATTTGGGGTGTTTTGTATAACACTAACATTTCCCCTCTTGGCCACTTCAGAGCACCAGGGATTAGAAAGTTCTGAAATATTATTTACTAAATAGATCATGTGTTTGTAAAATACATACTATTGATGATGGCCGTTTCTATGAAGTTAATGGAACTTAGATGATTGAAATTAATTGTACTTGCAATAATTTAGACAAACAATTTGATAAGCTGTGCTACACTACTGCACCACACTAATAGTTAAAAGTACGGAACAGGATATAAGGAGGGTACATAGTGAGTGTGGTATAAACTGCCACACTCACTCACATATTAGAATGGAGCATGTGTAATGAGTTACAGTTTTAGACAGTCCAGACTTATTATACATTGCACTACATGTTGAAAAAATATAAACGTAAAAGAGAATGTAAAGTGATCTTGGTTACCAAGCCAAGAGTAGCTGAGGGTGTAATGAATGACACGTTGTAAAATGACAGCTAACTGGGTGACTGACGTACCACATAGGCATTTGAACACACTCATTGCGCACTACAAAATGTTTAAATAGTTGCGTACCATCAAACATTTTAAGTTTGTGGGTTTTTAAGTAGTAATAATGTTCTGCTGATACTGCAGACTTTTAAAGCAGGCTGTGCTTGTTCGTCAGGCGATGAATATGTATAGGGTCCCTGGAAAGTTGCCAACTGACGTGGGTCACTGGGTTGACATTTAGTTTGCTTTGGCATTTAATCCATCAGTCCTAAACATTATTGAACTTAAGATTCTACTTTTCAATTACAAGACTACAAATCACTGCGCACCTACTGCAGCAGCCTAGAAAAAAAAACACAGGACAGGCTGGCTGCATGTCACCCTCGTGGCATGTGGCCAGTTGACAGGCATGTATGTCGCTGAACTCCTCTGCAAACACTGGGATGCATTTTAAAAGAATGACTGCAGATTATTTTTCGAAAGTCTGCAACAAATGTTTTAGAGCAATGTCAGTCCTCTTTTACAGTGCAGTAAAAATAAATATCAAACTTGATATCTCCTGCAGAATGGGTGTTAGCTAATGTAAATATGCTGCACACCTTTTGGGCTGCAATTTAGGGCCGAATGTATCAGAGAATTTTAACCATTCTGTGTCTATAGAGATATGTGTTGGTACATAAGGGCCTTACTTCTTTCCTTAAGTGGAGCACCCGCCTAGCTCCAATGACATGGGGAGATAATTAGAGAAAAACACCTAATGCTGTGTGGGGTAGGAAAAACATCCCCATAACTTCCACTTAACACACAGTCGCCTTTATAAGTATTTTGGGTGGAGTTTCACTGCAGAATCAGGGCCAATGGAAAACGTATGCCCCGTATCACCTCTCCATTGAAGCAGTGGATAAGTGTGACATTAACATGAAAAGGACTTTAAGGCTCAGCATATCATCACCCTGAGAGTACGATACCCAGTCCAAGCTCTCCACACCAACTTCCTACTGACCCACCAGTGGATCGTGTAGAGCAACCATGGTTCAGAGAATGCCTGTGAAGCATCTTGCCTCCAGGGTCTCCTACCTTGGCGTTGTCAGTCTGGTTACAGTTGTCCCCATTGCAGTAATACATGCTGCTAAGGTAGAGAGGCTACGGCTGGATACAGCTGATATTCCACCCTTCTCTCCCAGGCCACACCGAGTACCCACAATCGAGCATGGAAAGGGAAACAGGACAATAATACAGCACGACTACTGGCGATAGCTAACCGGACAGACATCTTGGAATGGCAAAGATTCAGAATAACTGCGGTCAATGTCGGGAAAGAAACAAAAAAAACAGGACTGAATATTTTATTTTTAGAATGGAGCCACATTCGGAAAAAATTGATCTGAGATCAAATATGAAAACATCGATTATAATATGTTTGAACTATATAACATAATTTAAAATATTAGGGAAGCATCTTTTACTATTACCTACTCCAGTGTAGACGATAAACTTTTATTCCAGAGTGACTTACAGGTGATATAAATGAAAAATTGACTAGTTCTACCCATTTGCAGCGAGTCTTCTGCTTATTCGTCGAAGCCCTGCCTGCTGAATATACAGAATAATAACAAGGAGGGAGACATCGGGAGCGAGAGGAAAGGAAGAGAAGTGAGGGGGGGAGGGGTGAATGGAGAGACCGAGTGGTGCGCGCGTGCGAGGGTCAAAAGCAGACATGGCAGGAGCCAGAGACAAGCATTGGCCGCGCGCTGTGGTGGGGGAGGGGGAGGAGCGGAAGAGCAAGTGACGCACGGCCGTGAAAGTGACATGGCCGCGCGGCTGCTAGACGCGCTCTGTGGTGGGGGAGGGGGAGGAGGGTTGGAAAGGAAAGCCAGATGGCCTGGAGCATGCGAGGAATGCGCGCGTTACTGTGCGCGTACTCGCATGCTCTAGGCCAGGATAAAAAAAAGTGGTCGCATTTCTGAAACCCACTACTAAATGTCTCGCCAGATCAGCGGATGCGCTGGCTCAGGCGAGACCTAAAAAGGTAATACTGCTGGAAAGATTGTGCACACCGTTCTATGGGTGGCGTATTGCAGTGTTCACAAACACATATGGCACATTGGTCGGTGGGATAATCAGACCCCAAGTTACAGCCTACCCTGGAAATTCCAAAATTTCTCAGGGTATTCTTAGGGTTCAACTCAGAATCTCTATTAATTCTGCACTCTTAGTATTGTTAACTCTGGGGGATGCTGAATTAACACACCCGGCACAGGGGCATTTCAGGTGAAGTCTTCAGTGAATTATTTAGAACCCTGGAGCAATGATAGTGTTTTCACAAGCCATAACTGCTGTGTTTATCTATTCAGCAGTAAAGATGATTCATGACAGTGACTGTTGAGGTTCCCTCGCTATACGTCACATCTGCACAGGTGTGTTTTCCAGTAGTCTTTAGTTGCCAGAAATTGTTGCCTATAATTACACTCGGGTATTTTTGCCAATGTTTCTGAGTGGTTAACGTGTACAGTAGTCTGAGTACTGACATCTTTACCACTCTACTGAGTTCTAAGTAAACCCTAAATATGGTGCGAAAACCGGGAGGATCCTGTTGTAAATATAATGAGCCAGGCATGGTGATATAGGCCCTAGGAACAATGTTAAAATGGCAACAAATGGCATATCTGTCTCTTTTAGCACTAACAGCTTTCGCCAGATCAGCACAAATTGTGTTCACTGAGGCTTTGTACTAACACTTTGCATCCTCTTTTAACTCATGGTAGCTTCGAGGAAATAAATGGAAAAATGTAATGAGTACACAAGGAGCACAGTATTGCCCAAACTTGGTAGAGATGTTTAAAGGGGAACCGAAAACTGGATTGAACACACAGTGAGCAAAACCAAAATGTCTAGAATGCTTTATAGCTAACAACTCATGTTATTGAAATGCAGGTGAGGGGATGGCCTCAAAGCAGGACTGTTACAATACAATACAATTTTATCTCATGAAAACTACAGCCTAGCAGAATGCCGCACCCCTGTAGAAATTCACGACACAGACATAAGCTTGTGAGGAGCAGACATGCTATACATAAACTGCCGAATAAGGATCCCTGATGTTGATACCTTTGAAGAATAAACTCTCTGATTTCAGGGCGGGTTGCCATCCAATTGGTTGGTTGACATCCAACCATGAAGATTCATCAGGCACTTTTTTAGGATGCAACTATCCTGAGGAGAAGACATTTTTAGATATATTTCTGTATTGTGCCTGTTTGTGAATTAAGACGCCCTATTTATTCATCGCTCATCACTGAGCTGCGTTCGACATACATAGCACATGAAAGGGTGATGCACAGTTATTGCCAATCGCAATATAAAGATTCTCCATCCTAAAATTGGAAATCAATTGACAGTGTTGTCTTAAGGTATTCACATATTGATGAATTAGAACTTTGGAATGTGGAGCACTCCATTGAATATAATGGAGTGCTCCCGGCTTCTATGGGCTGGTAGAAGCCCGCAGAGCAAAATTCCAATGTTGTTTTTGTTCACAGCTGCTGCTGTGAACAAAGGCCTCCAGAGGGGATTTAAATCCCCTTGGGCTTCGAGAGGCCTTTGTTTTTAGTAATTAGAACATTCTGCCCTCTAGGGGTGGAATGTTCTAATAGCCTTAGAGCCCTCCTAGCGGGCTCTACCAGCCATTAAAGGCCCGCTCCATAGTTAAAGGCACGAGCCGAAGCTGGAGCAGGTGTTTAATGGCCAGTGGAGCCCGTTAGGTCGGGCTCTAAGGCTATAATAAGGTTTCCTGTGAGTGTGAGATTTCGACTTTCCGATGGCTGAAGTGGATTCTGTGTTAACAACTGACAGAAGGTAGTTCTAAGCAATTCGTGCTGCCCTATAGATAGAAGATGGGAGAATTAATGAATTGGATTTCTCAATTTTATATCTTAGTGGCGCGAATCCTAAAAATGTGATAGTATTTCAACCTGTGTAATGGAAGATATATGCGGTGTTTTAATCCTTTATGCATAGAAATCTCAACTGTTTTTTAATGTTGTTAATGACTTCCTGTTCTTAATGAGTCCTGTTCTAGCAGTTATTATCTGTGGCCTCGAACTGTAGCAGATGCAGGTGTGAAAAGCACACACATCAAAGAGGTCGCTTCTACCACACTTCACGTTTCATAACACTGGAGTAGCATAATTTTGCTCCCTCCTTTCTAGGTTGATTAGGCCATAAATATGTGTATGTACCTTTGGCCTTATATACTCGTGTGATGTAATAATAATCAATGAAATGTGATGCGCTAAAGTATAGAAGGTGCATTTATTGTGTGTTTTGATATATACGTGTGTGTGTGTGTGTGTGTACATATTAATCTTTTCTTTTTAGGGACAATTGGATTGCTGAAAATACTCTCTTATAGGTTTAGATTTTAAGGTGGTGCATTAAAATGCATTTTAATACAGTGCATTCACCAGGGACTAGATAAGAATGAGCTAACGTGCGTTAGTATTGTGCTTAAAACATGATCAGTGTTTTTTTTTAGAGTTTTATATAGCGCAAACTAGACCCGAGACATTGGGTATCAGAGCACTTTACATGTTGCTTAGGTGGGAGTGGGATTAGTAAATGCAATCCCTCCAAATTCCAACACTTCCCCAATGTTGCTCAGTTTGGACTGGAAATAATAAGTCTGTTCCCTCCAAATTTCAACACTTTCATTGCTGTTGCATAGGTTTGAGTGAGGATAGTAAATGTGACCACTCAAAATTCCCAAACTTTCTTTACTGTTACTCATGTAGGAGTATGAAAAGTAAATTTGACCCCTCCAAAATCCAACACTTTCCCTACTCCTGCTTACGTTGCAGTGGAAATAGAGAATTTAACCACTCCAAAGTAAAATTGATCCTCTTCTTTTGCATAGATTGACGTTTGCCTTCATAAAAAGGAACATTGCCTCAGCAGCCACAAAAAGGAATAAACATAATCACTTTTTCTTAAACAATATGTGAGTCATTAAAAGAGGTCAGTTAATGAAACTCAATAAGAATCATTATATTTCATTAGAAATAGTGGATCAAGGAAAGTATGATCATGAATAAATGTCTGTTTATTACAACCAGAGGAAGCGTGTTTTGCAACTTCACGTTCCGAAGTGGTAAAAGCCTACCAAATGAGCAAGCTAGCAGAGGTCCAAGGGAGCCCGTCCACAGGACACTAGACGGTTACATTTTTATCCCTGAAAGACGAGTATTTATTTGAGCCTTTTTTAGATGACATCTATCCATTCCTGGCAAGAAAATTATATGTCCAGTTCAGACTGAGCACCTTGCCGCTCAGCGTTTTTACCTGCAAATGGTCAGGCACGGTTCTGCGAAAGTGCCCAGCCTGTAATTGGGAGGAAGAGTCAGAGTTTCATGTCATCTTTTTTTGCCCTGCCTACAAACTAGCTAGGAAGCGCTGGCTTGTCCCACTGTGTAGGAATTTAGGGTTTGTACATTGTATAGAGGCTTTTAGAGTGCTAAAGTAGGACACCTGCAAGCCCATTGTTTTTGCTGTATCTCGATTCTTGACTGCAATGTGGCGCAGGCGCTGGACCTTTGTATATACGCCAGCCCAGTAACAAATAGCATATCGTCCCTGATTTCTTAGGGTTTTAATTCATTTTAATTTTTTTTAAATCATTTTTAACATTAAAATCAATTAAGTTTTCATTGTTTTAAATGTGTAAATTCTTGTTCCTTTACTGGCTATAATGCAACTATAATGTACCACCACTGTATGACTATCCTATGAATTTTTAATGTTGCCTAAATTAACTGTATTCCTATTGTGACTATTGATGGCTCATACCTGGTGCTTGCCTTTTTAAGTTATTGCTTATTGTTTTGTACTCACCTTGCACATGTACTGTAACGAGCCTATTGGACTTAGTTAGGTGTCAGTGTTGATCCCTTTTTTTCATGTGAAATACCAAGGCGATGTAACTGCATTTTTGCAAAAATGATTGGTCTTTATTTTAACAATTTTAAACTGTAATGAACTCTTATGCAATGTTTATTGTTAGTATACCTTTTATGGTCGCACAGACCGAAATAAAGTTTTTCTGAACTGAACTGAAAAAAAACGTAATTGGAGTAGCGCAAAAGCAATTTTTTAATGCAGAGTGGCCAGCAGCAATTTGCTGTCTGGCCTTCTAAAAAAAGTATATATATATATATATATATATATAAGGTCCCCTGAGATGGGGGTGGGAGCAATGGAGAAGCAGGTAGGGAAAAATAAAATAAAAATAAAGCTGGAAGGAAAGGAGGGAAAAAGCAGCACTCTAGGGGGAGGGCAACAGGAGAGGCTGGTGGAAAAGCACTCAAGGGAGAGAGCAACATTGAGTGTGGAAGAGTTTGGTGGAGAGAAGCACAAGAGAAAAAGAGCAAGGAGCACATGAGGTAAACAGCAACACAGAGCATGGGGGAAACATGCGACGGAGAGAGTAGAAAAACACCTGCACTCTCATGGAGTGCTTTACCAAAAGGAAAAAAGTAGTTGCCTAAAATTGAGCAAGGATACAAGTTGGCCAGTCAAAAGGATGGTAAAGAGTCTATGCTCCAGGGAAGGGACAAACAAAAGAAGAGGAAGGCAAGCCAATTAATTAAAATCAAGCAAATGAGAGTGACAATGAAGCCAACTAATGGTAAGCAATGGGTAGAGTGTAAGCCTACTGTATGTTCTTGGTTAGCCAACAATAGGTGCGGAGATTCCACCCCGAGTGCGTAGACTCCCTCACAACTGCGAGGCGTCTGCCACGAGTGCGGTAAAAACCCCTTTAAAAACCTAACACTTTAAATATTTGTATTAATATAACGTAATCATGAATTGTGTGTAGTCTATTAGTCGTTTTATGCTTTGCGTTTATTAAATTATTCTGTCATACATATTATGTTTATTTGGCTTATATAGCCTTAATAAATGTACATTATATTTCAAAAAAGAGATATAAGGTCTAAAATGAGTTTTTGTTTTTCGCTGTTGTCAATTTTACTTCACCGTCATAGGCGTTACCACTATGAGCCATTACAACAGTCTTAACCACATGCTGTATGGCTCGGTTGGATTGTGGGTACTGGTAAGTTGCCACTTCATGTTTTTTGCAAGAGGGTTGAGATGAGGACAGGCGCTTTGGTGGTCCAGGATGCATAAAATCGTACCATGCCTTCAGACAATTCCTGATCCCACCAGCAAGCGTTTAAACTGACGTTGTGCCCCCAAGTGATGGAAAATCAGAACTTTATTTTCCGTTGAAGAAAGAAAACATACATTTTGTTACATTCACATCGCCAACAACAAGTACCAAGTGCCGTCGCCAGCCTATTTAAACCATGGCGTGCTGTGATCTGAGGACAATTCATAAAACGAATTAATTGCTGCATTACAGACACCAACATCTGTTTCTTCTGGTCAGACTAGGAGACCTTAGATTTTTTTCAAGGTTCGCGACAAGCTCTGCTCATGATTAAAGATTTAACATAAAGGTCATTTTTCTCTACAAGTGCCATTTAAATCTATTATTTGTTTTCTACAAGGCCTTGCTGTACAACTTCATGGCCTAGCCTCCACGCCTGGCCATGGCTTCAGGTACCTCACAGCGATAAACCTCTCAATTGTAGGATACTGGACAGAAAAACAGCCATTTTGTATCATGCTTGCCAGGAATTTGGAACTAATTATTCAAAACACATTTGCTGGACTGTGGTTTGAAAATAATGTTATCGAAAGAATGGGCCAAACAGGATTAGTGTGGAGTAATACATTTTTGTTAATCAATCACAGATTTTGTTAAAGCAGCAGTTGTGTTTCCTAAGTATGAAACACATCATGGACTCTGTTGTTTTGGCACAACATTAAAAAAGGCCACATTCTTTCCTTAACAAATAGCTGAAAAAGAGAACTTGATAGTTTGGTGTGCAAGCCAGTCCAGGCAGTGGAATGTTGTTTCCTGTTACAAAAAACAAACATTTGGTGAATAGTTGGCGAACACGGCGAATTAGTGGAAGTTAAAATATAGATGCCACCAGCTTTTCTCGAAAAGAGTTTGTGCACTTGATTAAGCAACAGTTTGCAGCGTGGAAGCAGTCATCTTATTAGTGAAGTTTGATTTTCCCAACTTACTCCTCTGGAACGAACCCCATAGGCCTCCCATAAAACTGAGCAGGCTTGGAGGGGCAGACCTCAGACACTTGCCAATGCTGGAGGAAGAGGGGCGCTGCAAGGAGAGTAATATGGGACAGGAAAGATGTACTTATTGGCCTTTTTCCATCTTTTTTCAGATTTGACCTGCCTCTCAAAATGACAGACACCAAGCAGGATAAGTGGACCTCTGCATCATATTCCCATGTTCCAGCTACTGTTTAGATTGCGTGTTTACGTCTGCAATTTGAGAGTGCAGCTGTCAAAAGACCTGTTACTAGCAGTACACATGGAGTATGCTTTAGGTCCACACTTTTTAACGACAGCCATTCTCTTGAGACTTTATCAATTACATCTAGGCTCAGCCTAGTGGAGTAAGCATCTCTCATCTAATGCAATTACGTTCTATGACCAACATGGAGAGATTTAATTGAATTAATAGGCTTGCCTAAATAGCCATGTTTTTAGATTTTTCAGAAATAACTTAAGGTCGACTTCATTGCAGATTTTGTCCAGTAAAGAGCTCCAGGTTTCAGGGGCTAATGCTACAAAGCTGCATCTGCCCGATCTGCTTTTGGGATACTTTGGTGCCAAGAGTTTGCTGGGGTGTGTAGATCTCAGACTGTTGAGGTGGTGTGTACTTTGCCACTTTTTTATACACAAACTAGGGTGCTGAGCCTTCTAAGGTTTTAAAAACAACGCAGCAAGTGTTGCACTGTATGGGGCATATTCTCAAGAACGTGCGATAATCATCGCCAAAATAGGTTAACGCAATTTTTCATATCGCCGTCTATCGCGTGAAAATAACACCGTGTTAACGTCTTATTCTCAACACGGCGGTAACATGCGATAGTTTCCCGATAATGCGTCAAATGTCCGCGATAAAATTACTGGGACGGCGGTAAAAATCTAAAGCAGAACGTGAAAAAAGTGGCGATGGGCCCAACCGCGATAAAAAAATCAGCGATAAGCTGCGCCAGGCCTGCAATTCACACACGTCAGGTGGGAAAAATCACTATAAAAGCCGAAAAACCCCACAAACAAAACCAAAACAACTGCGAAGCACAATGGAGGTAGCCGGAGCAAGTAAAGAGGACAACCAGAACCCCACAAGCCCCACGGAGGACCACCCTGGGACCTCGGGGTCATGGAAGGGCAAGGAGAAGAAGAAGAAGACGCGGTTCAGTCCGCAGGAAAACAGGATCCTGATAACGGAGGTGATAAAGCACCATCAACAACTGTTCGTCACCTCCACTGTGTCATTGGCAACAAAAAATGGAATATGGCAGTACATCATGGACAAGGTGAATGCAGTCGGAGTGCTGTGGAGGACAATGGAAGAGCTCAAGAGGCGCTGGAATGACGTGAAGTGCAAAACCAAGCAGAAACTTGGCAACAACCAGAAGGCAGCAATGCAGACTGGAGGTGGGAGTCCAGCGCCACAGGAGGAGCTGGATGAGATGAGGAAATGGTGTCCACAGTCATCAGTGTGGAGACGGTGGCGGAGTTGGGGGACCGGACACCGCTCAACATGACCTGACACAACAGCAACAGGGTGAGTAACGACCAGGGACTGGGTGGACGCGTGGAGGTGGGCACAATGGCACACATGCACAATTAAGTATAGCACAGTGCACACCCACAATGACTCTGGATCATGTCCCTGATCCCCTTGGCACACTGCAGCACACCTAGAAACAGCAAGTAGGCCCCCGTCGACTATGTGCCCAGAAGGGGCCCTTCCCACACATCACCAATCTCACAACCAACCCATGCACATGTGCCAAACCCAGCAAAGAGGCGTGTCTGTGAGCCACACTGACAATGCAAGTGACACTGCATGACGAATAGCATGGCTGCAGTCAATATATCATGACATGTTGCACGCCACAACACTGAGGTGGCTGAGTGTGGACCACATCCGTAAAGGAGCAGTTCACACTCTGACAAATCCACGTGCACAAACAACCCCTGACGTCAACAACACATCTGCGGACAAACCATGCCCCAGAGTCCCAACTCCCACCAAGAGCCCAATTTACCCAAGTATGCAACATCTCAGCACTGTATAAGCACAGAAGTCAAAGGCCCACCGCCTGAAAGGGATAAGGGGCAGCAAAATCAGAGCTGCAGGGTCGACTCTCCCAAACTGCAGCACACACACATAACATTCAGAGCACATCAACATTGACAACAATGTGGTACAAACTGCAACACGTTCACAACAGAACAGAGGACACAACTGGTGCCGCTTGTGTGTAGAAACTGGCCAATCACATTTGGCATAGCAGGGAAATGTGAGATGATAATGTACAAGTACAAACACACATCCGTGATGTTGTCGAAATTTCCACTGTCCCGCATCAAATAGGCAGCTCCTCCCAAACAGTCACAATGTACATTGTCATGCAGTCTGTATGTAAACTTGTACAATGCGTCAACATACATGTGAACACAATGTTAAACTGCATCTCCCCTTCACATTGCAGAGGGAGAATCAACACCTCCTGCAGAGCAGACCGAACATCTCTTCACTGATGACGAAGAGGACCTCCACACCTTCGACATGGACAGCTTCGGCACCTCCCCTCCAGGAGCAGGGCAGCCCAGCTGCATTGAGGAGACCTCACCCCTTGCACAGACCACACAGCAGGAAGCACCCACCACCACGGCTGACTCCCAGGACCCCCACGAACAACACATGGCCTTCCAACGCCGTGTGTTAGGGTGCCAGGAGAAGATGGCTGATCAGGTGCGTGTGGGGTTCGACTTAATGGCAGCCAAACTAGATGCCATACGTGGGTGTCTAAGTCCCATTAGGGACCACTTACAGTCCCTAACGGACACCCACAGTCCGCTCCATGCTCTCCAATGATCCATGGCTGGCATCGCTGGAGTCCTGACTCTGAGACAAGGACAACTGTCTAGTCAGAGTGGCTCCAGCGATGTCAGCCGGGAGTTGGGACACTTGCGGAGGCTCATGGAGAACATGGAGCGGATGCAGGCGGAAAGAATGGCTGCCACGGCTGCACACCAGCGAGATGTAGCTGGGATCTTCCATGCCCTGCAGACCCACATCATGGCATTGCCGCCACAAGGCCTGGCGCCGATGAATGCTGCTGCTGCTTCTACATCCACATCTCCGCCCCCTGATGTGTCAGTGACACACAGTGCTGCAGACAATCCACCTCCGGCCACTGATGTGTCACTGCCACACAGTGATGCAGACAAAACAACACCACCCACATGTGAGGCACATGAAACATCAGAGGACGCAGATGCGGATGAGTCTGCCTTCGTGGTAAGAAGGAAGCGGTAGCATTCATCTCCGCCATATGGCCTGTTTCTGCTTGGTTCTGCCCTCTGCATCATCACCTTCCACTGTCCCTCGATACACTCTGCGACACTCACCTTGGACCTCGACATGGACTGCCATATTCTGTTTGGTTACCAATGACACAGCAATCAGACTGCGGACTGAACTCTTCCTCTTCCGATGAACTTGTCATTCCCTAAAGGACTCTGGCTGGCCCTCCACGGGGCAACAATGTAAAGTGGGGTTTGCATGGCCCTGTACTGCTCCAGCTTCAACACTCCACCGAATGTGAATAAACCATTCAAATTCACACAGATGTGTCATGTCTATGATCATTCAAGTATGAAAGTATGGATGAATGTAGGGTCAGTGATTCCCCCTTATGTCCATGTTGCTCATGTTGTGGGACTTGAGTCACAGGGTGCAACATTGCCGATTGCGGTCCGGGTGGCACAGACACTACAACAGAGACACACGCATTAGTTACTTTCTTGTCCAGCCCAGAACTAAACCACGCCCAGAGCCCCGGGCTCATTGTTCACACCCCTATGCTAGACTGGCATACGCCAGCCCAGCCCACTCCGCTTACGCTTACAGGGGGGGATGACAAAGCTACATGTCCCAGGTCTTCCCTGGAGTGATCTACTGATCACTGGTCTAGTTGTCAGCATGACACAGCCACTCCCTGAGGGCTGGTTTACACCCACACCACACCCATCCAGCACAGGCGTCACAGGACATGTGACCCTGCCAATCAAAGGGGCCTACCACATCACATTCCCCACTGCCGGAGGTTACATGATGGCGTCCGCACCATGAGACTCAATCATAAAGGGGCCATGACTTGTGGCGCACTGGGTTAGTGGCACCCGATGCACTGCGGCTGGCACGGGCCTACCGCCACGGGACGGTGACTTGCGGTGCACTGAGGTAGGGGCACCTGAAGAGCTGAGCGGGTGTGCAGCCTGCGATGCTGCGTAGACCTCGATACGTCGTCCTGCCAATCAAGATTCGATTTGAATTGAGGGCCCTGCTGGACCGCAGTGTACGCCGAAGGCAGCAGTCAGCACACACATGACTCCGCGGTGCGGTGCCGCAGGGTGCGCTGGGGGCCTGTGGCGCTGAATCCATCGATCGGCTGAGGAGGTTGCACGTGGTGGGCTTTCTTGGAGACACGCCGGTGGCGGCAGGTGAGCATTGAGGCCAGGGTGCGCAGGGGGGGTCAGTCATCGCTGGGCAGCAGACCGGTCTGGGGACTAGGGCTGGGGTGCAGCAGGTGCACAGGATCGCGCAGGCACCACCGGTCATGGGGGCAGCCTCGTGGCTGTGTGGGGGGCGCCCCCCTGGCAGACACAACCCTGCATGCAATGACGAGATGTGCGCGGGTTGGCTTGGGACGTAGCCACCTCATCTCCAGTGCAAATCTGGCCGTTGAAGGTGGTCGGCCACGTGTGTGTAGGCCTATGGACAGGATATTGTGGACACAGAGACACACGCAGTAGTTACTTTGGTGGCCATTCCGGAACTGAACCACGCCCAGAGCCCCGGGCTATTTATTCACGACATACGCCGGCCAAGGCCACTCCGCTCACGCTTATAGGGGGGGATGACAAAGCTACATATCCAAGGTTTTCCACACTGCCTGAGGTAACCTGTTTGCGTCCACTGTCCACAACACTTCAAACACCAGCAGTATATGTCCACATGGACATGTCTGTGCTCTGAATACTGAAGTCTGTCCAGCACATCACCGCCACACTTGGCATTGTGTACATTCTTATTGATGGGTCACTTGCCTCCTTCGCACATACTTGGTTCCCACCTCTCCCCACATTCTGCAATTGTGTGGCAGAGGTGCTATGCCGTGGATGGTTTGTCTACATGGCTGGCCATGGTTACCACAGTTACTTGTATTGTCGTGTCTGGTAGTTGGGCATGTTGATTGGCATGTTGTATGTGATTTTGTAACATGTGCATTCCCACAGTTGTGATTTGTATGATTGTGGAGTTGAGGTGTGTGGTGTGTTCAGTTGGTACTTACCGACGAGCAGTGCATTTCCATGGGTGCCATCCTCAAAGCGCTGGTTGGTGATGGATTTGCGGAAGATGTAGGAATCATGCATACTGCCTGGGAAGTTTGCGACGACATTCGTGAACAGGCCCCGGTGGTCCACTTTTGCCTGCACATTTATGGAATGCGTGTGGTTTCTGTTGCGGTTATTGTGTGCAGTGTCGGCAGGGGGCACAAGTAGTACATGTGTGCAGTCAATTGCCCCCAACACGTGCGGGAAGCTATGCCGTAGTTCCCTTGCTTGGTCACGAGCTGTTCCTGCGCAGTGTGGGGGAAGTGAAGGTGCAGGGGTATCAAGCTGATACAAACCGTGATGCTTACAGGTATGATAAATCCTGCATAATAAGACCGTAACAGATTTTCGTGTGGTCGTAACCTTCCTTTTCTTTCCTACGAAGGTTACACCCACACGAACTTCTGTTACGGTCTTTTTATGCAGAATTTATCATACCTGTTAGCATTCCGGTTTGTCCAAGTGCAATACACTGTACCAGATTACGTTTGTGACTATACGGACGCTTGACCATTGTCACCATTTATCCAACAGGTTTCTGAATACCGACTTTCGGAATATGGAATTGTATTGGGGAGTTCCCGCAGCATATGCAGTTAATTGAATCCACACGTTGCCCTGATGAAGTTCCCCGTTGGGAATGGAACGCGTTGGCTGAGCTTTTCGTATTGTTGATTTATGTATTTGGAATAAAGAACTGTTTTTAGGTCGAGCCTCGAGTAGCGCGCAAGCGCTGCTTAGAGGCGAAGACTTAATGTAAGCGGGTTTAAAAGCAGTCCCAAAAACGCTCGTAGCGTCGTGGCTGGCCTTTTGGGATGGGTACGCGCGGCAAACATGTGTTTCCAATTATCGTGCCCAGACGCGGGCGCGATAAGTGGAAACACATGTCTGCCGCGCGTACACATCCAAAGGCCAGCCACGATGCACGAGCGTCTGGTCAGCTGAGCGTCTCGTCAGCTGAGCAGGCTGCCGCGCTCGCTCGCCCCCGCTCCTCTGTGGTGCGCGCGCACCACTCGCGGGCTCGTTACCCTTTTGTTTTGGAAGGAGGAGAGTTCAGCCACTTGAAAGGCAGATACCCCCTTTGCCAGCAAGCCGCACCGACCTATCGCCGACCGCTTCCGCTTGCCGGGGTGGTACTGCCAAAGCCAAGCACTTGCAGGCTGAACTCTCGTTTTTGTTTGCCAAAGCTGCTGCCGATTTTGTTGCCACCTCGCTTGCCAGTACCTATACGGTGCAGCACGCAAAGGCCTCACCCACCACTCCTTGCTACGTCGGGAAATGCCGGCGTTGGCTCCCAAACACTGCTCTCGGAGGCCGGCGGCAGGTAGGCTGTCGGCACGGGGCAGCGGGTGGATGGGGGGGTGTGTCCAAACTAACAGAGGAGCGGAAGAGCAGTGTGGGAGCATAGGGGGAGTACTGGGATGCAGGAATGGAATGCAGGAGGCACGGAAGTGGCAGGAGAGCATGCGGAGTGTGGCTGCGGCTAACCGGACCTTTATGACGCTGCTGCTATCCACTCTGCTTCAAGGACCCCCATTGCCAGTGCCGAAACATGGGGCCAGGCCCACCCCAAAGGTAATGCATTCGCACCCCAGATCCTGTCATGAGTAACTCATCCAGTCCAGGTTTTTTTATTTGTATTTTGCAACTTGGAGTCTTGATTTTATAACAAGACAAATATGACTTCAATTCCCAGAAATACATGGAATGAATGAGCTAACCACACATGCAACAGAGCCACTTGAGAGCTCTGGCCTGCTGCTAGCCTCATTGATGCTACCCTCACTCATATTACCCCTCACACCATTACCCCACTATCAACCCCACTCTACCTCTACACGTACTCACACCAGGGCTCTACCTTCTCACATAACCACCCCTCCACACTGTCTCCCTAGCTTACATCACCCATCACTGTTAACCTGCACCTAAACCACCATCTCATGACCTGACCCTCCCACCCCGACTATCAGCAGCTGTTTCTCCTTGTACAACCACCAGTTTGGTTACCAGATGAATGACTGTCATCAGGAGCATCATTTCCCGGTCCTAGGATTCTCTTTCAAAACCTACTGCACTCTGGGAGTTGTATTTTTGGTTCACTTCACCCAAGTCATTGAGGCTTACACACCTGAAAACAGTCATTTGAAAAGTGAAAACGAGGACTGTTACACAGCGCCCCAGTGAGAGGAGTCACCTGGCAACTTAACCACCAGCCTCACACTACCAACTGTTCCTTAGTTCACACTACCCACACCTTCAGTCTCATCATTCACTCACTCTTTCACCCCTGCCCTTCAAGCACACTACCACCCCATTGCTAGTGTGTTACCTCACCAACCCTCATACTCACAACGCCACCCTTCACTCACACTACTACCCCATTGCTAGTGTGTTACCTCACCAACCCTCATACTGTCACTCGCTGCCAGCCCTGCCCTTACATCCGTCACTCACACTAGTACCCCTGCCGAAGCAACACAGAAGACAAGGGAAAGCAACACGGAGGCCAGGGGTGGGGAAACAACACTGAAGGGGGTAGGGGAGTGACACAGACAGTTGACATGGGGGCGGGTGGAAGCAACAAGGAAGGCGTAGGTGGGGGAAGCAACGCAACATAGAGAAAGAGCAATGTGGAGTACAGTTGGGAAAGAAAAGCACACATGTGAGAGACAGCAACATGGAGCTGGTGGGGAGAAGCACATGGCGAGAAAGCAAGGCGGGGGAGAAGTACACTAGGGCGAGCGCATCATAGAGGGGGGCAGTGGAGAAGCACATGGGTGAGAGAGGGCAACACAGAGCATAGAGGAGGGAACAACAGAAGTAAACATGGGAGACAGCTGGAAAACACAGGCTCGCTCATGGAGTGTTTAACCAAAAAGAACAAAAGTAGTGCTTGAAAAGCAAGCATTGGGAGGACACAAGTAATTGGGCCATGCTACACAAACCAAGACAAATAAAAAGCAAGTAAATCAGAGTGACAATAAAGCTAATCAATGGTAAGAAATGAACAGGCTCTAAGCCCACTGTAAGCTGAAACAAACAGACAACTTGTGCTGCCTGGCAGGCAAGTACTAATCATACGTACACAGACAAAAACTACACAACAACTGCAGACATAGAGAGTGTCCAGATCATGTGTATAGACACAGAAACTGCCCATCCAGAGGGGCAGATAGAGAAACATCTTGAGCTATGCATGCACTGACAAAATTGTCCAATCACTGGAGCTGACCTAGAAACTGCCCAAATCATATATTAACATATTAAAACTGCTAACCACAGGTGCAGAGACAGAAACAGCACAAATCGTGGGTACAGAAACAGAGATAAATAATTATTGGCAAAGATTACAGGTCTGTTGTTAGACCCCAGCCATATGCGCTTTGTCAATGCTTATTTTGTTTTATCATGGTTTCTGCAAAACCTTATGGTTGGAGAAGCTGCTGGGTCCCTGACAATGTGAAACAAGCATTGGCATAGCCAATACGTCTCGCCTTTGGGACCTTATACGTTTTTAGCCATGCAACAGTTGATGTTGTTGCACCAAGGATATTGTGCTACATAACTAAATACTTATAAGGTCCCAAAAGCGAGACCTATTGGCTATGCCAATGCTTGTTACACTACTGTTGACTACTAGACTTCATGACCTGGCGCACCCCCATTTCAGTAACTACAATCTTGGATCTGGAGCACAGAGGCGTCAAGCAACGGCTGGCGTTGGGGTTGGTTGCGCAGGAACACTACGAATTGGAACTAGCGTGTGGTGCGGATACAGGGGCCCGCTGTTGCTTTTGTGGACATGCATCCAAGACATGTGTGTGGAAGTTTGATAGGGCTGGCTGTGAGACTCCTCCGACTCTGGCAGTTGTTTGTTGGAAGGTACCAGAGGCCAACAGTTGCAGCACAGCCAGCAGCTTTGTCTGCGGAGGGATGTTGGTTCTCCGCTGTGTTGGTACCGTCAGCCTGTGGGCAATGTGGGTCAGGATGCGGAGGATGGTTGTCCTTTTGAGCCTGTAGTGGGCAATGGCATCCTCTGGCGTTGAGTGTCTGAGGCTGTTGCGTTTTAGGAACATCCGCTGTCTTCTTCTACGCTGCCTAGGTGGTAGTCCGGGGGGGGAGTGGTCCGGGGGGGGGGGGTCCTGGGGATGGTGGCGGTGGGTGTTGTGGCCCTCTTGGGTCTCCAAGCTGCATGATCATTGGCTCCATGGCATCTGTTGGTCTTCAGATGTAGCTCTGGGCTGGGCTCCCTTTCTACTGCAGGTTGTCGTCCTTCTTTACACCAGTAAAAGGCAGGTGTTAAATCCCTGCTGCTAACGCGCCTTATCGCCTGTTTTTGGATCGCATCACAGATCTGGCTGGTCGTTGAGAATATCGCGAAGTGATGTTTTCGTGTGTTTTTGCACGGGAACGCCTACTCTGCATATCATTAGCGTTAGTTGTCGCTCTCATCCGTTGCGATGTTTTTTGCGGAAGCTATCGCAGGACAACTGGTGATATCGGCAGTTTGCACCAGCTTGAGAATAGGGTGATAAATCTATCGCCACTTTTGCGGCGCTAAAGTGCCGATAAATCGGCGATAAGTCCTTGAGAATATGCCCCTATGTGTCGCTTCACTGGGAACAACTAGAGCTTTTTTAGCAGTGGGGTGGCATATGTATTTCTGGGCGATTGTAAGAGGTGCCTCGTTTTGAATTACATGGAGCCTATGTAAGGTGGTATTTGGCAGGGTCAGATAGGCCGAGTTAGCATAGTTGACTCACTCTGGAGTTGATGACTGCCATCAATATCAATTTCTGTTCCTTGATTGGAAGAAGCGGCACAATTTACTTAACATTTTTAATAGGAATGTGTATTTGGATACCACATATCTTACTTGTGGTTCCATTATAAAATTGCCACCCATGCCAATGCCTAGGCTTTTTGCTGAGGTCGTTGGTTTGGGCACTTTACCCATTTCACTGGGCCCATAGAATTCATTCCATAGGCTCAGCCTGTTGTTTATCATAACTATCTGCCTTTCTTAGCACGTTAAACACAGACCTATGACTTTTCTAATGCGTGTTTTGCTTTAGCAGTAGTAGAACAAACGAAATCGATGGTTGTACTCTTATAAGCTTGTCTGTACATTTTTGAAAGATGCAAAAGAAATTAAATGTTTCAAAAGTAAAGTACTTTTGATGGATGCCATTGTCTTTTTAATTGTATTCACCCAAAGGATGGGTGCAGTGGGGCATGTCACTTGCCTAGAGCTGGTCGCTGAACATCACTGAACATTAGATTGTTTGGTCAACCTTTGCAGTGAAAGGCAGAGGGTAGAGCAAGTAGGGTATTTGGTGGTCATGGATAGGTTGGCGCAGATCCTGGCCACAGGGAAGGCCCTGAGGCCATCCTGCTGTGTGCACATCAAAAGGCCAAGCACAGCAGGGATTGGCCACATACGTAGGAGTGGGTGCAGGGTCTGGACATAGGACACGCCCACAGTCCAACCCTTATTGTATGATGGATGCAGTATCTGGTGTATCACCAGGCCTTGCAGACAACTTCCATTGTGTATGGCCAAAATCTAATTATAGGGGAGGTTGGTTGCTTGTGGAGGGGTGTGGGCAAACACATGCCGCATGCTAAGCCCGAGTCAAATTTGTCCTACTTTTAGCTGAAAATTGTATGAAGTGGAGGTTTGCAGATGTTTGGGTGCAGGGCCTTGCCAGAGACTATGCACTGAGTTCAAGCTCTGATGGGGATTGTATGCAGCATATGGCCAGAGGCTATGACTGAGATGTTATGAGTGATGTCATCAATGATGCTATTTAGTACGTCAGGCGTGATATAATGTGTGAGGTCATACGATATGCATGATGGGGGTGCAAATTTTAGTTAGTAATATGTGAGGTCATTAGCAATGCATGATGGGAGCGCAAGTTGTAATTAGTTTACTAAACTATAACTGGTGTATTTAATTGTTTTTGATGTTTTTTGATGTTAGATGATGTCACATTCCAACACCTAACTATAATATCACTTTAACTATTGTTTTTAAAACCCACACCTCTTGTCTTGAATACAACTGTTAGTCTTCTATTTGTTCATTAGAACTCTGTGGTGACTCTGCAGTTGAATACTAGGGAGTTAACCAACAGGCTGCTGCTACTGGTCAATGTATATTTCAGTCGGCATGTCAGAATGTTTTACTGACATGGATGAGGAAGATATTTGAGAACTCATAGAAAATGTGTCCTTGTTTTAGCTTTCTAGAGCACCTACCATAATTTCTATGATAAAATCAACCCCCTCATTTTGTTAATATCAAAAGGAACATTTTACAGCTTTGATTAAGATGGTGTCCGGGTGTGCCGCACCTTTGTCAATAGATACATCATTTGTGCGCTCTAGTTATTCATTAGAACACTGTGGGAAGCTAAAGTAGAACATTGGGAAATCAACTGACTGGCTGCTGCTGCTGAAGGAAGTACATGTTTTACTCAGAATATCAGACTTTATTCTCACATGGCTGAGGAAGATTGTAGGAACGTATAGAAAATGTGCTCTCATTTTAGCTTATTTAGCACCTAGCATAACCTCTATGACAAAATCATAGGAGAAAACAGTTCACTTGAAAACTCACCAAAATTCGTAACATGAGTATAACACTACCAACAAATGATTTATATTGTAACAAAACTCTGTTATCCCCCTTTACATGTGACCATTTTGGTGACGTTCAAAACTGGGCATTCACTACAACAGATTTCAATGAGGACCATGTTCCAGAGTCCTTTGATGGCTACACAACATGCTGTCTATATTATGGCCAGACATTCAAGCCCACCTCACATCACAGTGGGGGTCAAGGTGTGCTCACCCTGCCCCCTTATATATATTTTTAAATTCATTTTCAAGCTGCAGGAACCATGTCTCTGAGTCCAGTAATGGCTGCCATGTTGTGGCTAGCCAATCAGGATTGACTAGTACTCGTTCATTTTGCAACCAAAGCATATCTGGACACCACCAGTCCAGATAAATGTAACTTTTTAACCCATTCATGCCGAATCTGAGCCCTTGTTTAAAGGATAACTTCTCGAAAACAGCTGAATAGATTTACACCAAATCACAAAACAGCACACTTGGTGTTATTCCATTCAGTCATTTTTTCTGTACTGGAGAGCAAAGTTTCCTATGGGAATTAACATGGAAAATTTCACTTTTGAAACCTAATCAGATCACACAGTTGCACTGGACTGATACCGGTTCTGCAGCACCAAAACCATGAATGGGGACAAAAACGTCTCTCGACCAATCAGATTACTCAGTATTTTGAATTTACAGTACTGTCCAACATCTAGATATACCCATATTTTTAAGCCTTTCATGATCCCCCTAGCACCTTTTTAAACGCAAATTTCTCAAAAACAGCTGAATGTATTTACACCAAATGAGGAAAAACATGGTTTCTGAGTAAAGTTCTAAATTTCTGCCAGATTTGGTGTCATTCCATTGGTCAGCTTTTTTGTATCGCTTCCCAAAAAATGTTTTATCGGAATTAACATGGAAAAATGATGTTTTGGGATCCCCCCCTTTTCCTTAGCCCCTACTTGATAGATCACCCCAAAACTTTCTAGGAAGGAGCTGAGGTGGATGAAGCTTTTCTTTTGAAAGTTTTGTGAAGATTTGGTAAACAGCGCCAAAGTTATTAGCAAAATAAAGGCTCTTCCTATGGAAACTCTGACCTAACTATACTACATAACTATACAGTGGTGACCACTACTGTGTAATGTGTAAATATATCTATATATCTATCTATATATATATATATATATATATATATATATATATATGAGAGATATATAAAAAACCTACTGACAGTCGCCAGTAGGTAGTTATAGTTAGGACTTAGATTCCATCGGAAGAGCATTTTTTTTTGCCAATAACTTTAGTGTTGTCGCAAATTTTTCAAAACTAGTATGGCGCTCGCTTCAGCTGCTGTCTTGAAACTTTCTTGGTGATCTGTCAAGCGGGGACCAAGAAAAAAGAGGGTCCCAAAACGCACTTTCCCCATGTTAATTCCTATAGAGATTTTAGACACAACTACAGGTCGAACTGCTGAACAGAATTACACCAAATTTTGCAGAAAGGTAGCTGTTGGTCCAGAAAGCGACCTTTTTAGGTCGAGCATTCAAGACCTCTTGTATATACTTTAGTATATACTTATATGTGTATGTACTTTGTGGGCTCTGGAGATCAGCACTAGGACTTGTCTGCTTCCGCTTAGGGACTTTTTTTCTGTTCAACTGCCTCTATTTAACTGGCTTGATAGAAAATGACCACTAGAGGTCAGTAAAATACCAGAATTGCTTTCTGCTTAGGGACTTTCTTGTTTTTATTTTTCTGGCAACTGCCTCTATTTAACTTTCTTGATAGAAAACGACCAGCAGAGGTCAGTAAAATACCAGAATCACTTTAGCATTCTCTAGATTCCAGTCCATAGAAATGGTCTTCCACCAGCACGCGGAGACAATAATATTTTTTCCAAATCTTGTATTTTCAGTGATATGACCACCAAAGGCCCTGATTTTATATTAAAAACAAAGCCTTGGACTATACCATTTCCCGCTGAAAGGCAATATTTCTCTCCATGTGTTCCCATACCTGGCGTGTCACGCAGTTTGGTGCTTACTTTCCCTCCATGTTAAAGAACAGTAAATGTTTCAGCACCCAGGCTAATGTGCTGCATAGCTAAATACATATAAGGTCCCAAAGGCGAGACCGATTGCATTGTAAATGCTTGTTGTATATTGGTGTAAATCCGTTCAGTAGCTTTTGAGATATTAAGAGAAAAAACTATTTGTATACATAGGGATGTGAAGGCTTTGCAAACCCTCCCGATCTCGTGCTGGGATCTGATTGGCTGCCAGCACTTCAAACCAGGAAGTGTTGGCAGCAATCTAAGGGCTCAGCTTCAGCCATGTCCCAAAAAAAAGTAAAAAAAAGACAAGAGGGCAGGGTAGGAATGCCCTGCCCCCGTAGGCCTCTTGGGGGGTCCCGCAGGGACCCGGCCTGGGGCCAAAGAGCATTTAAAAGAAAAAAGAATTGTGGGAGTTGTGCTGGATCCGCAGCTCCCACCAAAAATGTTTAAAAGAAGCGTGGGCTCCCATGCTTCTCTATTATTTAGCCCCCAGCCAGGTCCCGTGGGCATGCAGGCTTAAATGAAATGTAAAGGAAGGGGGGCACAAAGTCCCCCTCCTTGTGCCCCGGGGACCACCACCTCCTCAGGGCTAATGGAAAAGAAATGGAGGGATTCCACAGACCCCCCCATGTTCCAGGGATCACCACCTCCCCGGGGCCAAATGCTATTTTTAAAATAGGAGGGGGAGCACGGCCCCCCTCCCAGGCCATTGTCAGCCCTGGGGACCACCACCTCCCCGGGGCAGGCCCTACTGAATCAAAGGAGGGGGGCTGCGTGGCCCCCCTCTTGGAGCAAATAATGCGAGCAGGGAAACAGACAAATTGTTTTCACACACAGGGATCTGCATGTTTAGCAGCTCCATGTGTGTGAAAGCAATGCCGGCTCCCACAGGAGGCAGGGAGCCAGCAGGAACAGCGGGAGACTTCAGCTCCCCCTGCACTCCCAATGTAGACTGGTTTCCCTGGGGGCACCCAGAGAACCATGGCCGGGCCCCGGGAGATGGGGATGGGCTGCACTGCCCTCCTCCTCCATTTTAAAAAGGCCGGGCATCGGGGGATGGGGTCCCTGGAGCCAAACTCAGCCAGGGGAGGGGGGCCGCATGGTCCCCCTCCCCCATTGGAATAAGGCTAGACCCCATAGGGGATGGAGTCCCCAGGGCTGAAATAGGTCAGGGGAGGGGGCCACACGCCCCCCTCCTCTATTTAAAAATAATAAAGAAAAAGGCCAGACCCCGGGGGATGGGGTACCCTGGGCCGAATTTGGCTGGGGGCTGCGCGGTCCCCCTCGTCTATTTAAAAAATAAATAAATAAAAGGCCGGGGTTCTTTCTTGTCATCTACTGCTGAGAGGAGGGATCATGTTCTAAACTTTTAAAACCTAGAAGTATGTAAACTTGCCTAGAAACCCCGCTCGGTTGGGCCCATCCCAAATACATTAGCGGTATGCAACGTCTTCCTGCCCTTTTCCCAGGATGATGGACAGCTTACTAAAAATCCCCCACTGATTTTGGAGACAGGGTATTGATGCCTAGGAATACGATTGCATCTCCACCAAACAAGGAAGCACTTACTTCTCTAAAGTACAAATCATCCAAGTGGAACAAACACATTGGCAAAGTTACAGACAGAAAAGGTCACTGGAGACATTTCAGTGGCATCCTTTACGCAGCTGTAGTGTAGGAGACACACTATACATTTACCCAACGAGGTAGCACTTACTAATTAGCCAGTAGAAAGTACTCCCCTTAGGAAGAGGTGTTGCAAAAATCAGTGGCCTCTTCTTGAATAAAAATGCAGGGCAGGATTGATTCTGGCACGATGCTTATGTCACCGAAATGAAACCTCAAAGGGAAGCACTTACAGATATAAACAAAGCAGGTCCCCGAGTTGAAGCGCCACTTCTGTAAAGTACTAATCATCCTAACTTCGTGCACATGGCCTAGGCAAAGCAAGTGTGTTTTCTCTGCATTTCCACAATGAAAAGTTACCTGTAATCCGTGATGGAGGTGTTTGCATCCTTGCTTTTTTCGAGTGCAATATCTCACGTAGTGACTGTGATGAGGGGGTTCTTTCTTGTCATCTGCTGCTGAGAGCAGAGTCCATTGTTTTCTCTTTTAAATGCCCTAAGTAATGCCCGGAATCCTTAGCACCACTCACACAGCCACTCACTGACCCACACAGCCACTCAAAAGCCCACTCACAAACCCATAGTGCCACTCACAGACCCAGTCACAGACCCACACAGGCATTAACACAATCACTCATAGACCAACACAGGCACTCACACACCCACTCACAGACCCACACAGGCACTTACACACCCACTCATACACCCACTCACAGACCCACTCACGCACTCATAGACCCACTCAGATACCTACACACACACTAACAGACCCACTCAGATACCTACACACACACTAACAGACCCACACAGATACTCACACACCCACTCACAGCCCGACACAAGCATTCACACACCCACTCTCAAAGATTACAGGTTACTGTTAATTAATACAATTCAAACAAACCTCAGAAATTCAATGAAAAAAAACAAAGGTTACAGGGACGATATAGTTAGGAAATAGAACATTAAAAAACCTTAGAAATTCACTGAAAAAACCAAAGGTTAATGGGATGTTATAGTTAGGAAATAGAATTAAAAAACCTTAGAAATTCACTGAAAAAAACCAAGATTACAGAGACACTATAGTAAGGCTCACATTTCACTCATACAAAACCAGTGAAATTCAGCAGTTATAGTTACCTGAGCTAACTATAAATTAGGCCCCGCAGTGCACTGCTTATGACCTCACATAATACATCACTCATGACATGGTCAATGACATCACTGATGATATCTCAAATGACATCACTGATGACATCACTGAAAACATCATCCACAAGAGCACTGACACACCCACTCACACCACTATACAACCTCTCATAGACCCACTCACACACCCACACAAGTACTCACACAATCACTCACTCATCCATAGAGCCACTCAGACACCCATTCACTTACCCATAGAAGTACTCACACATCCACACAACCACTTACATACCCATTCACACACCCATACAAGCACTCACACATACGCTCAGTCACCCATACAGCCATTCACACAGACACTTACTCTCCAATACAGCCTCTCACACAGCAACTCACTTAAACAAACACCCACTCAAACAGCCACTCACTCCCCCATACAGCCACTTACACAGCCAGTCACTCACTCATACAGCCATTCAGACACTCACTGACTCACCCATACAGGCACTCACACAGCCACTCACTCACCCATACAGCCACTGACACACTCAGTCACTCACAATACAGTCACTCACACAGCACCCATTCACCCACAGAGCTACTCACACATCTACTTATATACCCATACAGCCACTCACACACCCATACAGTCACTCAGACACCCACTCACACACAAATACATACAGTGACACTGCCACTTACATAATGTATGTTAGAAATAGTATCACTCAGTAGTAGTACAGAAAGTATGCTATTTTAAGTTTTGTTGTACCTTGGTAATATGTTTAAACATTTAGAAAACAAGCACACTCACTGGATGATGTCATCAGTGATGTAATTTGAGATGCTATCAGTGATGTCACTGACCATGTCATGAGTAATTTAATATGTGAGGTTATAAGCAGTGCATTGCAGGGGTGCATATATATATATGGGACACTAATGATTTGGTGTGTTAAGTGAATAACATCCTCTGGAAAACGACAGATATTATGGTGATGGTGGATGTTGCCTTTCTTTATATGCATCGATTATGCATGATCTTGGAATGAATGCATGCTCATAGCTTTTAAGAGCTAGACCAATTAACTTCCTACAACACACTCAAATGATAATGACCATGCTACAATACTGCCTCATACATAATGTTTTCCTTTTTGATAATAAGTTCTATCTACAAAAGCAACAAACTATGGGGATCTCCTTTGCCCCTCTATATGGCAATCTGTTTATGGGTTTGTGGGAAAAGGAGGTAGCCTGTGCAGATGAAGACACCAGATTCATGGAGAAAACAGTATTGTGAGTGTGATTTATTGACAATTTGTTTCTTGTTTGGGATGGTGAGGACTCAATGTTAGTGGAATATATTGACAAATTGAACAACAAAGAATTTAATATCCAATTAACTGCTGCATGAAGCAAGCCAAAATAGATTTCCTTGACGTAGCATTATATGTTGAAAATAACAAATTAAATTCACAAATCTATTCTAAGGAAACTGGGAGCAATTCAATACTGCATGCAAACAGTGGGCATCCCAAAGCATTAAACTGGAGCATCCCTTATAGCCAATTGCTAAGAGCATGAAGAATCTGTTCCTCTGATGAGGAATTTAAAAAAGAGGCCAGTATGATAAATGCAAGATTCTCCAAGAGAGGTTGTCCCCCAAAAAATCTTTATGAAGCATATTAACGACTGCTAACGCACAGGAGGGATGAATTACTATATAAAATAAATCAAATAGAACCACCTGGTATACATCTGAGTAAAAATCTGAATTCCAATGAGCCTAGGATCAGATTTTTTAGGCAATATAATGTTGAACACCAGCATATGAGGTCAATTCTAAAGAAAAGAGAAAATGGTGTAATAAAGGAAAATTCGAGTTACACCCATAAAGGAGGAGGGTGTGAAAGATTTTCTAAAAATACAAATCTGTATTTATTGAGAAAGAAAGCAGCGTGATAAAATAAAAAAAATTGGAAAATTGGCTCCGCCAAAATCTTTACCTAGTTGAAGTCTAGCAAGAGACATACAAGGTGTTTTATTGTTTCATAAGAATTTAAGTAAGATGGAGTATATAGATTTGAGATAATGGGGTGGAACCGTAAAGGCAAATTAGCGAAGTTAAAGAAGATAATAGGTACTAACATCCTTTTGATTTTTGATGGAGTCTTGTCAGCCCCGCCATAACAAGAATGAGTGGTTCCATCGTGATATGAGAAACGTAATTTTTGTTACTACTAAATTTAAATTAATATAGTGTCTTTAATATTATTAGTAAACCATAGTATCCAGAAACTATAGCAAACTTACTGACTTCACTTCAGAAAGCCACTAAAGTTGCAGCTGGTTTAGATATAAACATTACAATAGCATCCACATTTATGGACATTTTAACCTGTTCTCATCATATTGAGAGCCGGTAAATACCGAATGTTGTCATTTTTAAGCAAGAAAGGTTCTAAAGCCAAATTGAATAGTAAAGGCGAAAGAGGGCATCTCTGTCTAACTCCTCTATGCAGTGAAAAGGATTGTGATCAAAGACCATTGAAAAGAATGGAAGCTGATAGAGACGAAATAAGAAGAGAATCTAGAATAAGAAAATATGGAGCAAAACCAAACCATTTAAGCGTGTGGAAAATGAAAGACCAGCTCATACATTAAAAAGCTTTCTCAGCATCTAGAGAAACTGCTGCTAAAAAATGAGCATTCTTATTGGATTATATTAAGAAAAACTTGGGAATTATCTGTTACATTTCTGCCTTTAACAAACCCTGCTTGCTCTCGACCTATCAGTCGTGGTAAAGGTGGAGAGAAATGAGCTTTGCGAAAATTTTATAATCTAAGTTAACCAACTTAGGTCTATAAATTTTGCAAAGTTTGAGATCCTTACCCTCCTTAAGGATAAGACAGATTAAAGCTTCTTGAAATTTCCCTTTGCCAAGTTTTTAGTGATAAAAAATGAAAATAGCAGGAAAAGTTTAGGTAATAGAATTTTCGAAAGTGTAGATAAAATTCAATCGTGAATCCATCTGGCCCAGGAGCTTTCCCCTTTTTTAAAAGAATTCAATGAGTTGAGAATGTCTTAAGTAGTTGTCTCCGTCTCAGGAGGGGTGAAATTAATAGAAGAGTCATGTTCCCTACAAATACAAGATAAATATTTTTAAAATGAGTCAGAAGAAGGGAGCGAATCCAGAGTATAAAAAGTGGAATAATAGGATTTAAATTTCTCTAGGATATCAGTAAGGAGAGGAGTATTTTGCTTGACAAGAAGGAAATCCACTCTAAACCATTCTTTGAGATAGTTGGCTAAAAGTTTGCCCCCATTATTTTGGCTATCGTAGTATTTGGTACTAGATTTAAGTAAATAAGTAGTGTCGTCTTCTGTAGAAAGCTTATTAAAATAAAATTTAGCTTTAAGTAACGGATCACGGTGGGTTTTAGATTTAGAAGTATAATGTAGGTACTCTAAATGTTTAATATGCGTTAAGAGTTTAGTTGACTTTTGAATATTAAGTTTGCGTTTTTTAGAAACATATAAAATAATGGAGTCTCTAGCCATAGCTTTAAAGGAATCCCAAAGAAGGTGTGGAGATATATCAGGAGTATTATTTAAAAAGAACGAATTCCTGAGTAAATGATTCAAAACTTTGAGAAAAAGAAGCATCTAAAAGAAGAGAATTTTTAAACCTCCATCTTTTATTACCTTTAGTAACAGGAATAAAATCTAAATCTGTAATGACATACTGCATGATCAGAGATTAAGATGAAGCCAATTTCTGAGTTTAAAAGATGCGAAGATAATCCTAGACTGAGAAAAAATGAACTGGATAAAAGAAAGTACAGTCTCTCAAAATTAGGTTACAGAGTCTCTATGATTAATAGATGATCTAAATTGTTTATGAATATTAGAAGAGACAAACATGATTTTCGAATTCTAATCAAGGAAAGAGTCCATGACTAAATTACAGTCACCTTCAAAAATAAGGTAATCATCTGAAACAGAAAGCAATTTTGTGAGATTACAGGCCAAAAATGTTTATCACATTGAGTTGGAGCATAAATATAAAAAATAGTTATAGGAATGTTGTTAATGAATACCTTTACAATAATCCATCTCCCCTCTTCATCGCATTCTTTAGAAATTAATTGAATATTCAAGGATTTTTTGCATAAAATAACACCATTTTTCTTACTAGATTCCTGAGAAGAGAAAACTGTACCCACCTAATACAGGACACGTTTATTGACCTCAGAGTTTCTTGTAGCAAGGCCACATCTGTATTTAGTTTAGCTAAATTAGATAACATTCTCTGCCTTTAAATTGGTGAACAAAGCCCCCTAACATTCCAAGAGACTACTCTTATTGACATTAACAATTATTCACATTAATGGTAATAAAAACTGTCTAACAGAAAAATAATAATCAACGGATTGTGGTAGCATAACATAGTATGCCGTCCTTCAGAACTCTATGATATAGTGAATTTATGTAAAAAGCAACAGTAAATAAAGCAATATGTTGCAAAATGATAGTAGATGCTATGCTTATAAATAGTGATAGCAGAGAGAAAAAATGAAGGTAAAGCAGTAGAAGGAAAAGGTAAGGAAAGGCAGAAATAAAGAACATTATAACAAAAGAAAAAAGACAAAAGCACCAAAAGGACAAACAAAACATACAAAGACAAATATTTGGGGGTGATGGATCGGGTTCACGGCAGATCGAAGGAGGGAAGACAGCCCACGAAAGGCAACTAGGTGCATTGGCACAACCCAGAACTTATCTAAGGGAAAATAAAGAATACAATGAGATGACAAAACACGTCATATCATAACCACAAGACAGATGTTAAACAGGTAAGTATCAGCGCTAATTATACAATAAGGCATAGCCACAATACAATCAAGTGTATAGAAAAATTCCGAAGTGGAAGATCTTGACGTAGCCATGTGAACTTCTCGACAGGAATCAGAAAAATTCTGTAATAAGTCAGGATCTACATAAGTTGTAGTCTGATTTTTGTATGTCACTTTGAACAAACAGGGATAGAGGAGATCAAATCTGGCATCCATAGAGCACAAAATGGATCGCACTGATAGGAATCTTTTCCGACACTCCACAGTAGATTTAGCGACATCTTGAGAAAAATAGCGATTTTTACCAGACCAGGAGAATCGACTTTTGCGTTTACCAGCTCGAAGCACTTTGAGTAGATTAGTATATTCCAAGAAGAGAAGAATAATACCTCTGGGTTGGAGGGAAGGAGGCTTGACCAAGATGAAGTGCTCGCTGAATATTGAGATGGATATCTTCTGGCAGTTAAGAATCTTGGGTAGGAAGTTCTGGAAGTAAGAAATAGGATCTACGCCATCCAGGCCCTTTAACAGGCCGTAAATACACAGATTGTTCCTATGTATGCAATTTTGAGCTCCTCAGCATGTTTATTAAGATGTGCTACCTTAGTTTGGAGATGTTAAACATGTTTAGTAATGTCTTGTAAGTCACTAACTCAGCATTCCACTTCAGAGATTCTATCATCAATTAAAGACCATTTATCATCCAGTTTCTGACGCTTTTGGTTTGTTTCTTCCATATAAGGTTGGAGAGCTCTAATTTAATCTAGAATAGGTTTCATGGAAATTGGCTCAGATGACTTGAATGGAGATGGCAGATCTTTTTTGGCCCGTTTATGCGCAAGATTGGAGAGAAATGCACCACTTTTCCCTACATATTTGGCAGAAGGGAACAAGTAAGGGGTCACATCTATGGAGTCCGGGGGGGAAGTTGCCTTCCATGGTGGTGCAAAATTGCGTTAAGGAAGAGGAAATTGGGGACGAAAGTACTGCAGGCTAAAAAGAATGTCGAGGTCCTGAGCCAGATTTGAAGTTTGAAGTTAGAAGTTTGTCTCAAACTTTTAGTACGACCCATATGATGAGGAGGGAGCCAAAGATAATATGCTGCTTGAGTGACGAAAAATAACAGAAACAAATTGCAGTTTTAAATGAAAGTGTGAGGTAATTTGTGGAAACAAACTGGCATGAAAAGAGTTATGCAGTATGCAAAAATAACAAGATATTTTGCTGTTCAAAATTGGGGGTCACTGTGCGGCACACACCATCAACACATCCTCAAAAACGTATCTGTGGCTCAGGATACTAAAATTGGGTTACCATAAGATGACTGTGCTTGCATGGTAAATTCTTTTAAAGCTGTTTTAGCATCTCCACATATTAGCAATGCATTTTCCATAAAGAAGTGATGCTCTGGTAATGCAACCGATTTTCTCACATAAAGTTGCATAAACAAAATGGCAGGTGCCATTCTCCTCAGCTGCAATGGCGTTGTGGGAAGGAGCTGAGCAGCGCCGCCATCTCATGCGCCAAACGTAAGTGTAGAATTAACAATGCAAGTCCCCTGCTATGTGGGGCAAGTTAGCCGACGGACAAGTCATTCTTGCAGGCGACCGGGCCGTTCCCCTCCCTGAGTGTCGTGGAGCTCTGTTAAAGAGTGGCCATCTTCTTCGGTGCATGGTCACGCTGCCAGCTTCTGAGCAAAGCTTTGGGCACCGGCACTCTTACTTTCACAAATTAAGCACTGACTCTTACACAAATAAGCAATACACATTTCCTCTACCTTAGAATGTTAGGATACTAGACCCGCCCTGGAGGAAGTAGAACCTGTGACCTGCAGTGTAAACATGAATAGATCTCACCAGAGGTTGTCTAACTGATTAAGGTATTTGAATTGTATCCAAATGTTTCACCTTCTGGTTTAATCCTGTCAGTCAGTCAGTCAAAATACTCTATTCGGTTAATTAAAACCATAAAAGTACAAACAATAAAAGCTAGTAAATACATTATAGATAAAAATATAAATATATCTTCCCTCAAATCTCAAGCATAAAAACATCAAGCTACATCAAGTAAAATCGTTTCCAGACATTACTACATAGGGACCATATATACACATATTCAAAGAAGCAGTTTTTTCCTTTTTCTAACCGCTGCAACTAAGAAACTTGCAATACTAAAACATTCCCGAGGACTGTTTAGCATCTGGAGGTATATTAATGCAGGTCTTACTTGCAAGAAACCTTTATCTTTTAATAATGGTAGTATAAAACATTTAAAAATACAACAGTAATAATCACAAAACATCATAAAGTGCAGTATGTCCTGAGTGGAAAAATTATCACACGAACAGAGACCCAAATCTTTCATCTTACTCCACCCCTGATGTTCCGCCAGCACAGTTTGTAAAAGGTTTAGTCTGAGCCTTGTTAAAAGAAAACAATGATAGCAAACTGTTATATCAATTAAGTGAGGTTCTATTAATGGGGTTGTTTTTAATAATATATAGGCTCGCACAGTAGGTTTCAGGAGTTCCCTTGCTTCGCTCTCTGCATGCACCATAGACATCATTTTTGTTTAACCCAGGACCAGCCCATTGGGTGAATCAAATAGAGCAGGACGCCCCAATTTCTCAGCCAAAATCTTTATATAACGTATCCAGGGGATATTGTTTGCTCTGTCTAAAGACAGACAAACCTGAACTATTTTACTATTCAGCTCCACTTCTGGGTTAATCCAAATCCAACGCAGAAGTGGGGCCGTTGCTAACATAACCGACCCCCAATTCCTGATGGACAATATAAGAGGGTACAGATTGTGGGACTGAAAGCAGATTTCTAAAAAACTTGTTCTCCGCTATTTTGAGTTCTCCTGCCTCCTTATACTCCCTAAATGTCAGACCCATAGCAAGCAATTGCAATACATTTGGCTCTATATATGTTTACCATAGCTTGAGTTGGTTTAGCCCCTAATCTCTTTGCGAAATCAAGTACTGCTACAGTGGCTCTTGCCATGGCATTTCTTTCTGCCTTTCTTTGTGGGGCCCTTGTGCCCCTTTCATCAAACAATACCCCTAAATAAGAAAACGTAGTCACCCTTGTTATTTCATTTCCTTCACAGAATTGAGTTCTCTGTTTTCTAGCTCTTGGTCCCAATATCATTGTGTGTGATTTGACAAAATTAGTACTTAAGTCCAGAGAAGGCATGAAATCAAAAAAAGAGCTAAGTAAACGTTGAAGCCCCATTGCTATCCTAGCCATTAGCACTGCGCAGTCTGCGTAAAGGAGCACAGGAATTAACCAACCCCCTGCACGGGGGATATCTTTAGAAGCTAAACAGAGAGATGAGTCTAGATTATGAATATATAGCGTAAACAATAGAGGGTCTAGTATACACTCCTGACTAAATCCCCTTAATATCTTTATAGGTGGTGACAGATTACCCCTCTGATCATATCTCACCACAGCAGTAAGATCCCTAGGCAAGTCAAACAAAAAGTTAACAATGTTCTGATTCACTCCTGTATTGATCCGTAATGTCCATAGTTTTGATCTATTCACATAGTCAAAAGCCGAGGATAGATCCATGAAAGCCAAATGTAGTGACCCCTTCTTGAATGCAATATATTTCCCTTTATCAGCTGTAAATTGAGACACTGGTCTGTCGTTCCCTTACCTGTCCTAAACCCATATTGTAAATTGGAAATTACCTTTCGCTCTTCAAGCCAATCAGTCAATTTTTTGAGTACCACTCTGCCCATGACTTTCACTGCTGAATCGATCAACAATATAGGCCTATCAATCAATCAATCAATCAATCATGTCACTTATAAAGCGCACTACATACCCGCGAGGGTCTCAAGGCGCTGGGGGAAGATGGGGGTGGTGCTGCTACTGATCGAAGAGCCAGGTCTTGAGGATTCTTCTGAAGGCCAGTAGGTCTTGGGTCTGCCAAAGGTTGGTGGGGAGGGTGTTCCAGGTCTTGGCGGCGAGGTGGGAGAAGGATCTGCCGCCGGCGGTCGTTTTCCGGATGCGGGGGACTGTGGCGAGGGCGAGGCTGGTGGAGAGGAGCTGGCGGGTTGGGGTGGAGAAGCTGAGTCGTCTGTTGAGGTAGGGGTTGTGGAGTGCTTTGTGTGCGTGGGTGAGGAGCTTGAAGGTTATCCTCTTGTTGACAGGGAGCCAGTGCAGGTCTCTCAGGTGGGGTGTGATGTGGCTGCGTCGGGGGATGTTGAGGATAAGACGTGCAGAGGCGTTCTGGATGCGTTGCAGCCGTCTCAGGAGCTTAGCCGTCGTTCCTGCGTAGAGGGCGTTTCCGTAGTCCAGCCTGCTGGTGACGAGGGCCTGGGTGACTGTTTTTCTTGTTTCGGTGTGGATCCACTTGAAGATCCTGCGGAGCATTCGGAGGGTGTTGTAGCAGGATGAGGAAACGGCGTTGACCTGCTTAGTCATGGAGAGGGTGGGGTCGAGGATGACCCCTAGGTTGCGTGCGTGGTCGGTGGGTGTCGGGGCTGTTCCCAGTGATGTCGGCCACCAGGAGTTGTCCCAGGCTGACGGGTTGGAGCCAAGGATGAGGACCTCCGTCTTGTCCGAGTTCAGCTTCAGCTTCAGGCGGCTGGTCCTCATCCATTCGGCGACGGCCTTCATTCCTTCGTGGAGGTGGGCTTTGGCGGTGTGAGGGTCTTTGGTGAGGGAGAGGATCAGCTGGGTGTCGTCGGCGTAGGAGATGATGTTGAGGTTGTGCTGTCGGGCGACGTGGGCGAGGGGTGCCAGGGCCTATAACATTGTGAGTCATCTCTCTCCCCTTCTTAAAAACTGTGATGATAATAGATTGTGACCATGACTTTGGCAAGCCAGTCAAACAAGCAGTATTAAATACATGTGTCAAAATCTTAGACCATAGTGGCAGATTTAACGTAAAGGAGGTCGGCCAGCACACAGTCCGTTCTGGATGCTTTGTTATTTGACATTAATGAAACTGCCTCAATTACTTCCTCTTCATTAAAAACCAAAACATATTTGCCGCCATCAAGTACCGGGGGAGAAGAAATGGCTGCTTCAGTAGGATTACCATATATGTTTTGAAAGTCTGTAACCCACTGATCTGCTGGTATAGTACAATCAATCAGGCTATTTCTAGCTTCCGAGAAGAATGGTCTATTAACAATCTGTAGTATCCTCAGGTCATGTCAATATGTTCCCTTTCATCCTGTACCTAGCTGCTCAGCCAGGGTGAGTGTTCCGTGTAGAATGTTAGTGTGAGTGGAATGTTTGGGTGCCTGGTGTGTGTGGAGTCAGTTGGAAGATGGGCTGAGCAGCTAGGAGGCTGCTCCTAGTGGGGCTTACTGTGGCTTTGTATCTACTCTACTTATGGACTTAATAAACTACAAGTAAATCATCTCGGCTACGTCTACTATGTCTCCTGTACACGTGGGACCAGCCCACTACATTTATGGCGACGATCTGGAGCTAATCTCATGCATTGAAGGTAGTTGGTGGCAACTAAGGATGTGGAGTACAACAGGACTACGTGTAGGAAAGAACCTACTACGTGTACCGATGAAGAGCAACAAGAACAACAAGAATAAAGTAACTTTTTCAAGGAAAAGAAACCAGTCAAGCAAGAAATCAGTCAAGCACGCCTCACAGCCCCACCAGTGTCCACTACACCGGACAGCCCAGCCCAGGCGTGCTGTGTTTCCATCTCTGTGTCTACAACACCGGTAAATACGCTTTCAAGCCTGCTTAGACCTTGCAGAAGAACCTAAGCCACAAGAAACGTCTACAATGCCAGAAGTAGTATCTGTGGTTGCATGAGTTTCCACCTCCAGTGTGGAGTGTAATGTTGCTGTTTTGCGTAAGGCTGTCTTTCTGCAAGTTCATCATCTGTGACTGTGTACATGCTCTAAAGGTTTGCTTGCCTTGCTTTTGTGACATTTTCAACTTATTTCGCCTCTGTGTAAGCGCAGGACTTGAGGAGTTCAACTTTTGCCTGTTCACAGTAAACAACGGCTTTTCAAATGTCAGTCAGCTGTTTGCGACAAGAATATTGCCCGGTATTTCTGCCTGCCACAATTGGGAGCCAACTGGGTGAGAAAGTTACAGTTTACGATTTATTCTTTGTGTATTCTGTTTTTCCTACATTTTGGTTTCTTGAGAAGCAGTTACGCTGTGGTTTTAAATTTCAAATCTGCCTCGCGCATCTTACCTGGTCCGTGGTTTTGCGCGCAACAGTTCCAAAGCCTTTCATGACGTCTTCGATTCTTGCTCGTCTTCAATGCTGCCCTGTGATGTTTTGCAACAGGAGCGCGCCGTGAGCCACTCGGAGTGCGTCTCCTGAACGTGCCGCCATCTTGTGGCTGGAGGCTCCAGCCACTCTGTGCAATTCCAGGACCAGGAAGTTTCTATGCCAACCACACTCCGTTTATTTTGCTACAAAGCTCTTTTGTCAATAAAGTTTCTTCGTTTCTAAGAGGACCACGAACGTCGCTGCGTCTTCACCGCTTTTCCCCTCATGGTCTGCTCCGCTTGGATGTTGCAGCACCAATTATCTTTTCGCTCTGCATGGTTTTTGCCTTTACAGTTCCAACGTTTGGGCAGTGAGTTCTTCTCTTCAAGTCACCGGACACTTGTCACCGCACCTTGCCTTCAATTCTTGCGGTGAGTTCTCTGGTTTTTTTAAGTGCCCCATATGCCTTTCCATTTTCTGTGGGCATGGATTCTACTCCCAATTACTCTGTTTCCGTCAAGCCCTGGTGTCCTCCGGTCTTCACTGGACATTTTATCCGCTACAAAGTACTTTCAGGTGGCAGGTTTCCTGGAGCTGTTTCGTTTCTTCAGACTCTTGTTTGTGTTCTTTGAACGCCTGTTCCTCACTATTGCGGTGACAGGCACACCAATGACATATTTTTTTTTTATTTTTATTTTTCCTGTCGCTAGTTGTAGTCAAACAACTACATAAAAAAAAGAGAGGTTTTGTTTATCTCGTTTATGTCATATGCTCTTTGGTAAGCTTTAAAAAGTCATGTATTTTTAAAGTCATGTCATAGCTGGTTTTAAGTGTACATCCCTGCTTAAGGGATGGGAGTGGGTCCCAGTCCCATGTCTCTTTTTCACGCTTATTCACGTTTCAGATGTTTTTTAGCCCTATCATTGGGATGGGAGTGGGTTACTGTCCCATTTATCTTCTTTACGTTTGTTAAGCCTTTGTATCCTTACATGTGGGGTTACTTTGCTGCTTTGTTATTTTTGGTATGGGTGTTAGCCCCATTTCCAAGTCATTGGTCTGTGTACCTTCACATTTTTGTATTGTGTGCGTGTGCCACACTTTACTGCTTTTGTGTAGTTTGCTTATCTGCACTTGTCCTTGGGTGTTAGTCCCATGTGACACCAGCTGTTACGTTCCATGTTGTTGGACTTTTCTTTTTACGTCATCCCTTATACTAGTTGGGTTTGATGTACATCTCTTCTATGGGATGTGTGTTTTTCGGTGTTAGTCCCACTTACACGTTTTAATGTCATGCTGTGTCCAGTGTGTAAGTCGCCCTGCGCCTCGCTATGTGTTTGTTACGTCGTCATGTAGTTTGTGTAGGTCACCCTGTGCCTCACCTCGACGTAATGTGTGCGTGTGCCACACTGTGCTGCACCTGTGTTGTTCTCGTGCTGCGCATGTTCTTGGGTGTCAGTCCCATGCAACGTTGTCATGTGTGTGTAAGCCGCCCCGTGCCTCACCATGTGTTTTTACGTCGTCATGTGTGTGTGTAAGTCACCCTGTGCTTCACCTTGACGTTATGTGTGCATGTGTCACACTGTGCTGCGTTTGCTGCACAAGTTCTTGGGTGTCAGTCCCATGCAACATTTTATGCTTCACTTGGGTGTCAGTCCCATGCAACACTACGTGTTACACTGTTTCTGTTTTGGGTCAGTGTCCCTCACATTAACCCTTTAACCGCGGCGCGAATTCCGCCGCGGTGCGGCAGTTTAAAAGAGTGGGCGGGGCCGCGTCGGCCAACGGACGTGCGCAGCACTAGCGAGGTAGTGCTCGCGACGGCCGTTGGCCGACGGAAGCATGGAAGGGGTTAAGGGTGGTGTCTTTCTATTCGCCACGTTCTCCTTACTTGATGAGTATTTCGTTGGGTGCTGTTCACCCACAGTTTGAGTCTTGGGGTACGTTTCCCCCCTAAACTCTTGTGTCTTGCTCACTTGTTGCTTGTGAGTTTATCTTACACTATTTACCTTTTCTTTGTTTACTGTTAAAGGAGGAGGATGGTGTTAGTGTGTGTTTTTATCCTTTCATCCTTCTTTCCTCCTTTTTGCTTGTCTGTTTTCCCTCTCGCAATGTGTTCTATTATGCATCCCTGGGTCTATGGACTGCTTTCACCTTTTGTACATTACTGTGTATAGTTGTTTTCTTTTCATTTTGTGTATATTTAATTTTCAGTGTAAAAGGGAGAGGATATGTAGTATCCTCATGTCATGTTAATATGTTCCCTTTCATCCTGTACCTAGCTGCTCAGCCAGGGTGAGTGTTGCATGTAGAATGTTAGTGTGAGTGGAATGTTTGGGTGCCTGGTGTGTGTGGAGTCAGTTGGAAGATGGGCTGAGCAGCTAGGAGGCTGCTCCTAGTGGGGCTTGCTGTGGTTTTGTATCTACTCTACTTATGGACTTAATAAACTACAAGTAAATCATCTCGGCTACGTCTACTATGTCTTCTGTACACGTGGGGCCAGCCCACTACACAATCTCCCAGAACATAGCGCTGTTTTTAATAACATCCGTGCACAGTAAATCATTCCAGGCTTCTCTTTTGATTTCTGTTTTGCGGGTTTCCAGGGTTTGCTTATACACTTTTCTACACATAACTATCTGGGCTATATCTTGAGGTACTTGCCTCAGGGCATTTATTAATTTCTGTTGAGCCTCTGTACATTTGTGGTCAAAACATCTCTCCCTACCTTCCCTGGTTTTGCTTACAGGTTGCATGAGGATCTTAGCCACCTTTTGGCATATCCTGCCATAAACATTTAGCAATATTTCCCTTTGGGTACTGCCATCTGAAAAGAGTCTAATATCATCCCTGGAAATATTTAATAAATCATTAAAAAACTGCTTGGGTACTACCTTGTTCCATTTCGGCCTACGTGCCTGATCCTGTGGCGTAATATCACCATCATTGATACCCCGCTCAGGTTTTGTATTTTCCTCAAGCCACCATTTCAAGCTTAAATATATAGGGTTATGGTCACTAAATTGGGACCACTTACTGTGTAGGATACAACCTGGGGTGACAAATAAGCGGTAGTAAAAATGTAATCAGTTGTGGTGTTCGATCCTCTTCCGGTAAAAGAGGGAATATTATCCCCCGGCTTGTCTTCCCTCAGGTATTGTAGGTCAAAATCAGCCATAATGTCCTCCAGTAGCCCTCCTTGCTGTGTATGCTCAAAATGCAGATTTGAACAGTTCCCAGAGCCAAGATCGTCAAATACATGGCAATCACTCGGACATGGGTGCACATTAAAATCCCCCAAAATCATAACTGAATAAAAGGTATTTTGCTTATTCCTGTATGATTCTAAAAAATATTTTAAACTTAACAGATGCTCATTCATAAAAATTCTCTCAAAAGAGTTATAAAAGTTAACAATGAGTAATTTTGGTGTGTTTATGGGGGTTATTTGGACCACCAAGAGGATATTGGAGCCCAATTCAAGCTTATAATGGGTACCTGGAACGTTGAGGGAAATAAGGGTAAGTAGACCCCCTTTTGCTCTATCAGCCTGTGAAGGTTGTGTGGGTTCAAAATAGGCCATAAACCCATCCACAAAGAACGCGTTTTCAGTTTCCTAAGTTTCTTGTAGACCCACCACATGCTGTTCCCTTAAACTATCAACCCTTCTTACGTCTTCTCTTTTGTTGTTTAACCCGGCAATGTTCCGGCTAAAAACATTTAACTGGCTAACTGGCTTGACTACCACCTCATTTACACTCCTTATAAGGGGTCTATCAGTTACTGAACTATCCTTAGTCTGGGGTAAAGAAGGGGAAATCGGTGTAAGTCAATCATTATTGTCCAAGTGACTCAATGGTAAAAATCTATCTGATGTTTCTATGCTGGACTCTAGTGGCACCCTCACTCTAGATGAAACAGGTCTTAGAGGTTCAATACTGATGTATGGAGCAGGTGCATCACCCACTGAGCTAGCCTGCTAGGCTCAGGGACGCTGCTTATGAAGTCTCCAATTTCAAATACATAGGTCTCTGCAACAACCACTCAAACCGTGGAGTTAGTTTAGGGGCACATGTGCACATTACACCAAGGGGAACTGGAATTACCACAATACATTTATATTTTTGAAGTAACTCAAATCACTCAAGTCGCATTGAGCAATGGATAATCATTGACTTTATCAATTCCTCTTTTCTACATACGTCAAATAGTTTCTCCACTAGTCCACTCTGGTTTAATAATTTCCCTGTTGTTCATGTTCAGGGTTCACTTTCATTTTGAGCTGCTGTTAATAGACTTGATCTCACCGGCATTTCTCCTGACAAACCACTGCTGTACTGACAATGGTGCGGATACAATCAACTCACAACTTCTTGAATGTGGACTTGAGGCTTTCATTTCGACCCTGGCAGTTGCGTAAAAGTAGATGCACGTTATATTTGGGTCCGTTTTCAAACTACTACTGTTCAGGAGCTCAGTGCTTTTGCTCACTTTTTGAAGGCGTTTTTTTAGTCCAAAACATAAAATAGGGTTATTACCAATTTATAGTCTTTATTTCGATCAACTGAGATCATAGAAAGACAGTAACAATATACACACACAGCAATCAGTTAAAAATGAGACATTAAAAGATGAAAAGTTATAAAATTATGAAATTTGCCCAAGAAAAGAAAAAAAATTATTACTATTCACAGATTTAGACAGAACAAATTTCATAACAGTTTACCGTGTCATAAAAATAAGTTTAAACTAGAATCGCATTATGAGACTAAAAGATTTTTAAAATATACAATCTGCTATATATTTCATACTACTGTACTATAAAATTCCACACTTTGATTCGTCCTTTACTTGCCCGGGGATTCACTGTGATCAGCGGTATTATCATTTTTTCCCCGAATACGCCACGCCCAACTCAAGAATCGGGCAACAGCTATGACAGTCGGTGTGGTTGTGTCGGTCAACAGTATTCTCAGTTGCGACGGCACTACTTCTAACACCCATGTTCCTACATAGGGGCTTCAACCATTTTCGTCGCGGCATCTGATAAGCCTGACAAACAAATAGGATATGGGAATAGGTCTCCTCATGCTCCATACACGACTTGCATTTATTGTCGTTAGAGTTACGCCATTTGCGTGTAAATACGTTTGTGGGTAGCGTACCCACCCGAAATTGAAAATAAAGGCATCTATCCCTGGGTTTGGAGATAACGTCCCAATAACTCTCATAGTGGGGGCATGGCTTGTGCTCTAATAATTTCCCCGTCAATGATGATGATTCCGGGGACAGTGAGTTCCTCCTCCCCACCATGGACCAATAAAGCACCCTCATTTCTTTTTTAGATGGAAACTGCTGGCCCTCTGGGTCCTCCCATAAATGGCGCACACCCATATTTGTCAAAGTTACTTTGATGTTTTGTAACCATTTTATTTTGCAAGATGTATCGGATACCCATACATCTTTCAGGGCAGTTGCATAATGCTGCAGCTCAGGAGTGGTCCACAGTCTACGCCAATACGCTATGGGGCGAAACCTGGCAACATCTTCCAGTCTGTTACACCCTAAGTCATAATAGACTGGCTTCAATGGGGTACTCTGTGGAACACCAATGATGTTTCTCAAGAATTTATTCTGAGCTAGGGTTAGTGACGTTAAATTATCGAATCCCCAGAGTTCCGCACCATAGGTTACTGAGGCAATTACCTTGGAATTGTAAATCTTAAGTAATGGGAGCATGGGTTGAGTCAATGAAGACTTATGTTCTTTCTGCAATGCTCCAGCCAAATGACAATGTTTAAGAACCAAAGTATCGATCTGTGGCTTCCAACTAAGCTTATTCCCGAGCGTTATCCCCAAATAATTGAAAACATCAGTTTGGTCGAGCATTACATCATTAAGAACCACCCTTCCCTTAATGGCCCGGTGTTTGTGAAGTATCATAAACTTTGTTTTGTCGGCGTTTATCACCAGGCCGCGATCATTACAAAATCCTTCAAATCTCTTTAGTGCCCTCTGCAGACCACTCAACGTTTTTGAAATTAAGAGAGTGTCGTCTGCAAACATGAGTATAGGTATTTTTGCTCCCGCAAGTGATGGTGCATCTGTTGGAAATGAGGAAAAATAATCAACGACCCGTTAATAAACAACGAAAACAGAGTTGGGGCCAAAACACACCCTTGTCGTACCCCTTTCTGTACCGGGAATTTACTGGTTAAATTGCCCGGAGTCCTCCAGCGGACTTGGGCATAATTCTCTGCATGAAAACGCTCCACTAAAGATAGTAACTCAGCGGGCATACCCAGGTCCGCAAGAACCTTCCAGAGTTTCGTACGAGGCACTAGATCGAAGGCGGATTTTAGATCTACAAAGGCGGCATAGATAGCTCCTCCCGCCAGCACAACAACCCGCCAGTATATCATGATAAACCGAAAAACCTGATCTATCGTGCTCACGTTTGTGCGAAACCCTGCCTGAAGTGGAGTCAATATGTCCATTTCAACAATCCAGTCTTGAATCCTATTTAGTGCCATTCTTGCTATTGTTTTCTGGATGGCATCTATAAGACTGATTGGTCTATAGTTACCTGGGAGTGAGCGATCTCCTTTCTTATAAATTGGCAAAATCTCAGCACCCTTCCAGGTGGTAGGGATGGGTGCTCCACTTGCGATAGCATTTGCTAGCAAGAGTATATAATCCTGCCATATAGCCCTATCGCTGAGAAACAAATCAGCCGGGATACCGTCGGGACCGGGCGCCCGACCACTAACAACTGTGTCCAGCGCGATTTCGACTTCCCCTATGTCAAAACCCAGCACAACATCACTTCGCGGAATTATATAGGGTTCCTCACTGGAGCCCTCTTCCTCCATCGCAAATTGATTTGCAAAGTGAGAGACCCACATTTCCTGAGATACGTGATTGTGGGGCTCTGAAGCTTGCCCCCCCTCCCCCACTTGACCTGTTTCCAAAAGGACTGTTGGTTCCCCTCCTGGCTGGCCTGATAAAGGTCCAGCCATCTCTGCTCGTCCCAGTTCCTTTTTGCTTTATATAGTGTGGATTTATAATTCTGACGGGCCTGCTTAACATTGTCACGAACATTCTGCTTTATAGCAAATGCCAGGGCTTTATAGGCTATCCTACAGTCCTTGTTATACCAATTAGCCTCTTTGCCCCTCTGCTGGTTCAAGGGATTAACTGCTTTTAAGAAGAAGGTTCGTAGTTTACCAAACAGGTCCTCGTGTACCATTGTAATTTTTCTGTTCAGCTCAGACTGTGATACTAAAGTTTGTAAAACATTCGGGTGTTGTGAATTGCAGCCCGAATTTCTATCAATGAGTGGTCTCTATTCATTATCCTATCCCATTTAACCCTCCTAGTGTTATTACTGAGCAGGACTTCGAGGGTTCTGTTCAGGGTTATTATAACCAGGACTGGGGCTAGGCATGGGCAGTGTGGGCATCTGCTCAGTGCCTCGCTCCTGTTCACTAACTGAGGGGCCCGCACCAGAGCGCAGCCTTGCAAAAGGGTCAAGTGTTACGAGATCCAGAAAGCTGCAGTGGTGTGTCGCTGCAAGACCCAGGGGAGGGGCTCCCTCCCCTGGGCCTCTCAACCATTGGCTGGAAGGGCTTTAGAAATCTAATCGCTGTATCTGCATGATAATAACACCGATTAGATGGGTACTTGTAGTGCCCTTAGGTGTGAAGTGAGCCCTGACCCTGCGTGAATGAAAAACAGGGTGTCCTGCAGTGCTCATAACAAAAGAAAGAATCATGTCCTATCACCAATGGGCATTACTCACCTGGGATAAGAGACTGTGACATCAAAATTAAAAAAGTATATATAACACACAGAAGCGTCTTACCTTAATACATCAGATTATATCACCGTAATAAAATGTATTTAGTAAAAGTGAGAATTTTTAAACATGAACTAAAATCATTCCTGCACCCGCCCTGATGATAATGGTGGCAGTGAACTAAGAGCCTGGCCACTGGACTTATGTGGTAGGAAAGGACCATATTAGGCAGCCGGGTTTACTAATTTATGCAGCCAGAAAAGGCAAATAATGTAGCAGAATGCAGCACATTTTGTGATAGTATTACCTCATTATTTTGTCATTGTTATTACTATTTGGGCATCAGTCTAATACCCAAATACAGCAATAAGCTACAGAAAGATGAGCAGTTAACCTTTGTGAGGGCTTCCACTGTGTAGCAACAAGTGCTGCTGCGTTTTTAGTAACTTTGGATCTGTTTGAGTTACAAACAAAATGTTTTTTTTTGTTATAAACTACAGATTATGCGATAGATGGCTTATGTGGCAAACCTATAAATATGTAGAAAACTCAGGGACCGTACAATTGCATATTTCCGGTGGCCTATTACACCAAATACAAGAGACTTTTTACAGCCACCCTGATTGCACATATTTGAATTTGCTCTGAGGTGTGATAACTAACAAAATGGAGGTTGGTGAAATAAAGCATTTGCCTAGGATTACAAAATTTGGTCAAGCAGGGAAGCTGGAATTGATCCTAGATTTTCCAGTTTCTCACTGACCTATTCAGCCACTACATGGGTATCGCTTTGACATAAAAGCCTAATGCTTCATCTTAGATTCTTGGAGAATGAGACTAGGACCTGAGTGACAGGTAGGGTCCAAATGGTATTTTTTGACTGTTTTACAAAGCATGAACCTTGCATAAGAACACTTCACAACAGACACAGACTATGTTAATTTTTTTCCAGCATAGAGATTTGCCTGGATCCACAAGATGCTGACTCAAGGTCGAGATTCAAGCCTGTCTCTCCATGATGTATTGAGGGCAGCTGTAGTCGCTAGTCCACATCACCTCCTGTTAAAGCTCTGCAAATTTCGGGCTCAAGGGTCCAAGAGGACCTGAGCTCAGCAGGGCAAGGCCTGTGGCTCGGGTTTTCAGTGGCTTGCCCACCTATATATTAGCATGCAAGACAGTAATGTTAGAAGGGGCAGAATCCATGCAAAAGTGTAAAGATCGTTCAGAGTGGGAGGGTGCAAGGGGAGAGACAGATGTAAAGGAGAACAGCTGAAACAAAGTCAGAGGCTGGGAGAGAAGAATTGTCAAGAGCACCATATGCATAAAAGATGTGGATGTAAGTGGGGCAGAACCAGCAAGAGAAGGCTAGGGAAAAGGGAGAGATTGATGTAAAGGGAAAAGAACCAGCATAAAAGTTGAGGCAAGAGATGGCGACAGGCTGGTTGGGTAGTTGAGAGGGAAGGAGTAGAACATTAACGGGAAATATGGATGTAAGAGTGGCAGAATCAGAGAGAGCGAAGGCAAGATGCTTGAGGAGAGATGAGAGATGAAGAGGACATAATGCGGGGGTGAAGTGGATATAAGAGGGGGCTGAACCAGCAAGAGTGGGTACCAGGTTGGGAAGAGATGAGGTGAAAAGTAGAGCATGGAGGGGAGAGGTGGATGTAAGTGGGCAGAATCAGCAAAACATTTAAGAGGCTGTAGAAGAGATAAAAATTACATTGAACCAGTGTGTGCTACTAAGTCCATTTAGCCTTCTGCCACAGTTGGCAATTTTCTATTTTCAATGTAAAAATGTTTTTAAAAAGTCTTAGTTTTGAGATGCATGTAGCAACCTTCAGCCTGCTTTCTGTGTACTCTATTACTCCTCTTGACCTTTCTATTAAATCTCACTCCCAGTGGGACCTTTTCCTGCACATGTCCTGACCGGAGATCCAGAGATCATAGCTCCTTCCCTGAACTCCCTTTGCAATATGTTGCTTGCTTCGTCATAAATTTCTACCAATGTAAAAACTAAAAAAGCTGTGGTTGTTTCTCTGCTCATAAAACCTTCAGCAGGCACAAAACATCAATGTATTTCTGATATGTCTTTGCTACCCTTTTCTTGAAAGCCCATCAATATTTGTCCATAAAAGGAAAAAAGCAGAAGTATGTTGTGAGACCTTTTCTATGGGTCAGGTGGCTATAGGTGATCAATTGGCAGCATCTGTGGAGGACACTGTTGTTTATGATTGCTGTTTCAGAACTGAATATTTCATTTAATTTGGATCAGAGTTATTCTCTTTAGAATCTTGTCTCGCCAAAGATCGCAATAGTGAGCAGTCAAAGCTTACTCCAGGAGTTGATAAAGGTATTGGAACTCAAACACGGTATGTCATATTGATGGTACCAGATTAGCATCTTATCCAGTAGCCTTGTCATATCTTGTAAAAGGGACTAATTTAGAGCAGGTGCTTATGGAATAAAGCACCAAAAAAATGTGTTCTGTGACTAATGATCCCCCAATACACAACAAACGTCTTACAATATCTCTGTGTGTGCACAGTATCCTGCAAAGTGATAATGGACAGCAGTCCACCCTGCAAGACGTAAGTGATGTGAGGCCCAAGGGGCTAGGTTAAGGAAGAAAAGACAAAGAATCCACAGTTGACCGAGGGGCCTATGGTTGGACCACTTGGTGAGATGATTTTTTTATTACTGTGGATGAACTGTGCTCCTTGCTTGGGCTCACTTGGTGGCTGGTTCATAACCAAAAAGGCTGCTACAGCCTTACGTTTGGTATGCATAGAGTCAGTCTGACTGTTGTTAACAATACCAGCCGGCTCATTGTCATGTGCAGAATGAGCACAATATGATGTACAACTCCTCCCACAAAAAATACTCCCAAACTTTAGGAAGTGACAGCGAGGCCTGAGTAAATGGCTGCTTTTCAGGATCACACTTAGAATTGGCCTCCTGTGGGAAGAGAGGGGAAGAAGGGAGTGTACAGCAGATGGGGGTTGTGGGGGTAGAGGGCAGCTGAGAAGTGAAGGGGCATTCCTTAGATTCAATGCACATGAAGTGATCTGCCAAACACTGAGGGTCCAATTCATAAAGAGCCTCCGCACTCGTGGTGGAGGCTCCGCAGTAGTGGCGGGATCTCCGCACTGCAGTTTCTCATTGTGAAGATCCAGCCACAAGTGCGGCAATCCCGCCACAAGTGCAGAGGCTTTTTGTGAATCGGACCCTGAGCCTATGCGAGGAGATAGCCAGTAGGTTCAGGGAGGCAGATCTTGCATTGGAGGTTGGAAGACCAAAAGTGTTTGGTTAGGTACGTGAGGAGTGACTGGATTGACTTGTGGATGATGGAAATGGTCATGCATTCAAATATCTTTTTAACCAAGATCCAACAGATTTTCCTGAGGACAGGCACAATTTGGTTATTATTTTTTAAGCTAAATATAAGTTGAGTGGCATGGTTAGGGTACCTTTGCAATTTGGCAAGTGTCCTCTCCGATATGAGGGACATGTGACTTACATTTTTTAAACTGTTATGTTATATTGATTTGTATGGCGCACTAATCATCAGAGAGGGTATCCAGGTGTTTGGACAGGTGTGTAGTTCCCAAGGTGCTTATACAAAGAGCCAGGCCTTCAGAGTCTTGCAGAACCAAAGAAGTGAGGTGGAGGCTCTGATGTGTTGAGGGAGTTCGTTCCATGCCTTGGGTGTGATGTAGCAGTATGAGCAACCTCCAGTTTTCATTTTGGGGATGCGGGGAATGTAGGCGAGTGAGAGTGAGGCATAGCGTAGGTGTATGGTCGGTTGTTGAAAATATAGGTGGCTGTTCAGGTATTTTGGTGCTGTGTTGTGCTGGGATTTGTATGTGTGCGTGAGAAGTTTGAATTGGCTGTGCTTGTGAATGGGAAGCCAGTGAAGCTTCCTTAGGTGCGGTGTGATGTAGGTGCGACATGGAGGTCATGTATGAGTCTTGCAGTAGTGTTTAGGATGGTGTGGAGTCTGTGTAGGAGTTGCTTTGAGATTCTGGTGAAGAGAGTGTTGCCGTAGTCCAGCCTGCTGGTGATGAGTGTTTGCGTGACTGTCGGTCTGGTGTTCTGAGGCAACCATTTGAAGTTTTTTTGCAGCATACGTAGGATGTGGAAGCAGTAGGTGAACACTGCGTTGACTTGAGCCGCCATGTTGAGCTTTTCGTCTAGGATGATCCTTAGATTTCTTGCGGGCTCTGCGGGTGTGGATGTTTGCTCTATCTCCAATAGCCACCAGGTGGAGTCGCATCGGGAGGTCTTGTTGCGGAACACCAGTACTTAAGTCTTGTCAGAGTTGAGCTGCAGGGAGTTGGTTCACATCCAGTCTGCTACCATGGTCATGCAGTTGGTGAAGTTGGTTCTAGCAGTGGTTGTTCTGTCCGTCATGGAGATGATGAGTTGGGTGTCATCTGTGTAGGAGATGACTGTGATGTCTTGTGATCGGACGATGTTGGCGAGTGGTGTCATGTATATGTTGAAAAGGGTGGGTCTGAAGGGCGATCCCTGTGGGACTCCACATATCAATTTCTTGGTCTCTGATGTGAAGAGTGGCAGCCTGTCCCTTTGGGTTCTTTCTGTTGGGAAGGAACAGATCCATTTGAGAGCAGATCATTGTATGGCAATCTAATGTAGTCTTCTGATGAGGGTGTTTGGGAGACAGGTTCGAAGGCTGCAGAGAGGTCAAGCAGGATGAGGCCGCTGTTTCTCCTCAGTCCAGGATGATTCGAATGTCATCGGTGACCACAATGAGTGCCGTTTCAATGCTGTTGTTCTTTCTGTATCCTGATTGAGTGTTGTCTAGAAGATGGTGAAGTTCAAGGTGGGTTGTGAGTTGCTTGTTGATGGCCTTCTCAATCACTTTGTCTGGATAGGGAAGCAGGGAGATGGGTCGGAAGTTGCTCAGTTGATTCTGATTGGCTGTGAGCTTCTTGAGGAGGGCATTGATTTCTGCAAGTTTCCATTCATCCGGGAAAGTGGCGGACGTGTTGGAAGTGTTGATGATGTGAGTCAGGGTGGTGCTAATCGGTGATGTCCCCAGGTTGCAGATGTGATGGGGGCATGGGTTTGGTGTGGCCTCTGAATGGGTGGTCTGCCTGATTGCTGCTGGGTCATTTCTGGTGAGGATTGCCCATTCAGTCAGGTGGCCTTCTTGGTCGGTGGTGGGTAGGTTAGCAATGAGTTCTCTGGGGTTGTGTTGGTGTGCGAAGTTGCTGGAGATGTTTGTGATTTTGCTGTGGAAGACGTTGGATAGGTTGTCGCAGAGTTGCTAGGAGGCAGCGATGTGGGTGACTGTGGCTGAGGGCGAGGTGAAATCCTTAACGATCAAGAAGATCTCCTTGCAGTTGTTGGAGCTTCTTTCGATGCAGTCCACAAGGTGCTTTTATTCTTGGTGTCTCTTATTTGCTGGTGATAGCGTCTGAGTGCATCCTTGTAGGTAGTTATGTCAGTGGTGTTGTGCCTGTCTCTCCATTTCCTTTCTAGCTGTTTATGGTGTTGTTTGGTGTCTCAGTAGTCTTCTGTGTACCAGCTGGCTTGCTTTTATGATCTACTATGCTTGTTGGGTTTGATGGATGAGAGGGAGACTGCGCAGTTCTTGATCCAGTTGTTAAAGTTGTTGAAGTCCTTGCAAAGGTTGTCTGTGGGGCGAGGTTGATCTGCTCTGAGGGCGCTGAGTCAGTCTGCTTCTGTGATTTTGCCCCAGCTGCAGCTTACAATGCTGAACCTGGTAGGGGTGTTGATTTGAGGTGTATTGATTTGGAAGTGGATGATGAAGTGGTCAGAACATATGAGGGGTGTGATGGAGTTGTATTTAATGGTCTTGCTTGTGGTGAAGATGGGGTCCAGTGTGTGTCCTGTGGTGTGTGTTGGTTCTGGGACAAGCTGGGTGACTCCAATGTTGCTCAAGCTTTCAAGGAGTGTTGTGGAGCAGGGGTTGTTTCGGTCTTCCAGGTGAAAGTTGAGGTCACTGAGGAGAATGAAGGCTCTGGAGTCGATGGTAAGCAGAGCAATGAAGTTGGTGATGAGGTTGGTAAAGGTGGCTCATGGTGTGGGCGGTCGGTAGGCGAGGGTTCTGTTCAGGTTTAAGTTTTCTGAGATTTGCAGCTTGAAGTTTAGGTGTTCCATAAATGGGGTGATGTTTTCTGTGGATGTTGTGCCTTTGATGGATTCCTTGTAGATGATAGCGAGTCCTCCTCCTGGCTTGTGAAGGCGGTCCTGTCGCTCAGTCTTGTAGCCTGCTGGGATTGCCATGGCAATGCCGGGAGCCAATGAGGGTTTGAACCAGGTTTCTGTGATAAAGAGGATGTCAGGTGTGTTGCTACTCAGCAGGTCCCATATTTCGGTTGTGTGTTTGTTGAGTGATCGTGTGCTGAGAAGTATGCATGTGAGTCGGTGTTGACATGCGGGTTTGCTGTGACGTGTGGTGTAGGGTTGATGTGACGGTGTTGTTGGTGTTTGTGTGGCATGTGTGTTGGGAGGGGGTGTTAAGGGCATTGTTATCATTTACGTAGGGGTTGTGGCTGCTGGAGAACCAGCAGTGAGTGCAGGTGAAAGCTCCTACAGTGGTGCCAGGCACTGCACATCAGCAGGTGGGGGAACGGCACCCGGGTCTAGCGACCTAAGAAGTGCTGCGGAGTATCACTGGGCGGTGATCGGACCAGGGTTCCTGGCGCTGGGTGTCTGGGCTGCAGCTGCCATTAAGTAGGTCCTGGGAGGGGGGGGAGTGCAGGGTGCCGTGATTTAATTTCCTGTGCTGATGGGGGATGGGAAATGAAGTCCTCTTGCTTTGCTTCTTCTTTTAAAGACGGTTTTGGTGGGAAAATCAGTAATGTCACTTCCTGTCCAGATGTATGATGGTAAGTTCAGTGATGTCACTCACTTACTGTTTAGGTGGCTGATGAGAGTTCCAGTAATGTCACTTCCTGTGCTGATGAGTGACGGGATAATGAAGTCCTCTTGCTTGGCTTCTTCTTTTAAAGAAGTTTGTTTTCACTGTAAGTCTCTGATATTACTTTAGCGTTATGTTGCAAATCAAGCACCACCTTCCCCCAACCTACTTGTTCTACACTGCTACATTTCCTTTCTGCATAGCTGAAAACTGCACAGAATCTACTATATATAGTAAGCCCTTTTTATTTTGTTGCTTTAATGTTTCTGTTTATTGACTGGCTCCCAGTATAGCTTTGGCAGTCTTTTTTTCAATGGCCACAAACTGTTTTCCCTTTTTAGCCATCTCTTCTGTATATCTTTAAATTAGTTCAGCTCTTTGCATCTCTTAAAAATTTAGTTTGAGAAATTGTTGCGTTTAGGTGCTCAGTGTGCATTTTGGGACCAGCCTTTGATGCTCTGTCTGTCAACATATTAGTCACCCCCGGAGTATGACATTTGTGCAGTCTCATCTTCATTTTTTTTGCAATCTGTGCTTTCTATTGTTTGCTGGAGCTCTTGCAGGTCACTCACCCGATCTAGCATGTGCCTGTTGGTGTTGATCCCCCATGCCTCCTGAAAACAAAATACCTTATCTTCAACATCACTAGCGTAAAAGGAGGGCTGGGGAATCACTTAAAGTCCCACAATATAGTTTGGGGATTATCTAATGTGTAATTTCAATCATGCCCTAATTTGGAAGCTATTAGTGAACATCGCAGTAATCATATCAGTTTTGGGGAGCCCTAGGCCTAGCTTTTTTCAGTCAATTTGATTGATGTAATGTAATTCCATGTAATATAGCTTTAGAATATATGTACTTATTTTATTCTGATTATTATTCATAGTTTTAGCAATTGTATTGATAACCACACCAGGTAGGTTGTTTCTTGCAAAGCTGCTTCAGCAATGCCAGAAAACTGATGTTCAATTGATGTCACTTTCTGTGATGTCACATCTTAGAAAGGCCTTGCATATTCCTATTCTGCCCAGGGCCCCATAAATCCTATAACCTGCCATCATTATAACATATGCAAAATGGGAGCAGGCACAGTTTTCATGTGTTAGTCCCCACCATGTGTCCTGATGTGTAAATTGGGGGAAAAACTCATACACTTCCCGGCACAAATTTAATTTGCGCTGGGAAGGATTTGTACCCATTATTTACAGTGGAGTAGAAATGACTCTCTAAATGTGCAATGCACCAATTTACGCACGTTTTAGTTTAGTTCATATTTTGATTTACAGATGAGGCGAAGTGGGAAATTCTGGTGCAAAACGTTCGTCAGACACCAGGGCTCACATTTCATCACATTCTTCAAGCATTAGGGCCCATATTTCATTACCTGTCCTTTCTTGGCAGAAAAGAGTTTGGTTTCCCAGAGGTTGTAATACTAGGTAGTAAACGTTTTCTTTTTGTTCTGGGATTGTAAATTGTGAAAAACCTCATCCACCGTATGTGAGGCACAGTGGCGGCTGGCAGGGAATGGGGGTGGTGGGACAGGGGGGTTGAAAAAAAGCAACAAAAAACCCCACTTACCTTTCCGCGGCCACTGTCTCTCCATTGTTCCTTCTCTTCCTGGCAAGTCCGGAACCAGGTATTACCAGGGCTCCCCTAAGCCAATCACAACACTTCAATGCAGCATTGTGATTGGTCTGAGTACTGTGGTTCGGCACTCAGATGGGGACTGGGGGCCTGGGCATGTTCCCCACCAGGCTGTGTAATGCAGCATGGTGGGGAACATGCTAAGTGTGCATGACGCTTTGACCGGGGCAAGACGGCCGGTCAAGCATTCATGTGCATTTTGAGAGTGTGCACTCACCCCTCCTCCCATGCTCTGACTCCAGTTCCGCCCGCTCTAACCCAGCCCCGTAGCAAAGAAAAAGAAAATGATATTAACAAAGCTACTATCAGTTTCTTTTCCTTTTTTTCTGCTCTCAGAGCAGTGGGGCGACGCTCCTCCGCCTTAGCGGAGGAGCCGCCACTGGTGAGGCATATGACATAGCGTTGTCACAGCAGCATTTGTGAGTTAAGGAAAGTATACGTTGTTTGCGGCTCGGAGAGAAAGTGGATGGTTTCTCCTAATCAGAAAACATTGAGGGGGTTTTCACTTACTTTTCCTCGTTAGAGTCCCCCCACGCTTCTGTTTCACCGCCCCCACACCCCTCAAGAGACCTGTGGCACATTCACAGAGTGAAAATTCCGGATCGGGTTTTAGTATGGAAGGGGTTAAATAACGTAATGTGAGAACGTCATGTTTAACTAGCAGAACCAAACATCATCCCTGCATAATGAGAGCATATTTTATACAAATAGCATGAATACGCCTGCGCATCCCTAATTGAGCTCAGAGGGCAGCATCTGCCCTAATTGGTCGGCCCAGTTCAAACCGGGACTGAAAGGCTGTTCAGGGTGGAAGTCTGAAGGAATTCTGCATAAAAATGACCTCCTTTTTAAAGGCTGCATGAAACACACCAGCGTGCCTCCTGATAGCAGACGAACACAAAGCAGTGACACATGATTTATGCATTGGCTGCCAATGGCATATGTTTCTGCAAGCACACAGTTTGGGATAATAATATGCTGATAGGGGCATGACTGAAGCTGTCCTTTCTTTGATCAGAAGTACAACCTGCAGGGCTCAACATGAGCTGCCTAATTTACAAATATAAAACACACCATCAACAAATGGGTTGAGAAAAAGCCTACAGATTTAGATGACTCCTGTCATCTGAGTCACTCATGTCAAAGACGAACATATACTTGGAATACAAAGAGTTGATGAAATACTGTTTTTGAGAAAAGGTGTAGAGAGAAATATTGCCTATAGACGGCAGGATGCATTGGAATTGAATTTGTTGGTCACACTTATAACAAGCATTGGCAAAGCCAATGGGTCCTTTGTTGGCTGCCAGCCTCAATGCTGTTTTGTTTTGTAAAGCTTTATGCGAATCTTTATTGTTGGGAAGCTGCTCAGCTCTCGCCAATTAACGTAAAACATTAGTTACAAGAAAAAATATTTTTTAGTTCTCAAAAAGAACGCATTACCATAGTAGTCCCTTCCAGTTAAGGAAGCTACTTCTGTGTGCATGTGCTTGTTGTGAAAGAGCAGAATGCTGTCATTCACAGTGACGTTAGCCAGTGGCTGAAGAGGGCTGACCCATTGCCCCATGTTGTATGTTGTAGTGGGTGGAAGAAAATGTGTATGACACAACAACAGACCAATTAATGAATAGAGATGGCTGAAAGCACCTGTATGTGTGTCTATTATACATGTAATGGTAGCAAGATGAAAAGGACTTGGCTAACACTAGACCTAAAAACATCTAAGTCTGTGATCTACCTCACTTTGCCACTGTTATACAGTGCCAGTCATCCATTCTCCATCAAAGTTGGCATTTATTCACTTAGAGTGCGTGTTGGGTGAAAACCCGGCACAAGTGATTGTCAGTGTGCTGTACAGGGAGGTGGGAATTCAGTAAGTGGAATGGTTTGGTGCATCCATAAAACAAATTAAGGAAGCATTAAGTGCCACCAGCAGGGGCAGTATAGTGAACCTGCAACAGGGGTGTAACACTTCAGGGGGCCACCAGCCATTTAGGCGACCACCAATCGGCCCAAAGCAAATGAATGTATGTGAAATATGGGAAACTCTGCCCCCCCCCCCCCCCTCCATCATATTCGGCAAGGAGGGAGGGCAACATTTTGTGTCAGGCCACTGAGATGCAAATACTGCTTATTTGATCAGAGGGAGGCACAGTTAACATACATTTTTGCCTGTGGCGCCGATATTTCCTGAACTGTTTCTGTTGCTAGGATGAAGGACAGTTGTGCCAATGTTCACATTACATTACAAGTTAACACGTTGTCCGTCGGCAGAAAAAGAACTACACACTCCCTGGCGGTCGCAACAAACTGTAAGGCATATACTAACAGTAATTGCATAATAATGACTAGTATGTACAAGCAGTTGGCAGCTTTGATGGTGCTGTTGGGCCTGCATTAGTGCCAGGAAGTTACCAGAGAATCAGAATAGCAATGAATAAGGGTGAATATGTGGACCTACTTACAGGTAGATGACGTGTGGATCCAGTGGGATAAGTTGAATCTAAGTACTGAAGATTTGGCTGGAAGGGAAGGATCAAGTAAGGGTTGGCGGGGATCGCATAATGTGTGTCTGCAAAATGGCAGTGTGCAGCACCAGGTCTCGTGCGTTGTGACTCAGAATGGTGACATGGTATAAACATAAAAAACAAGAGTTACATTTTTAATTAAACTAAAGACAGTGTGGCCATATGTTTTCTTGAAAGATATTGTAAATAAGCTATTGAATATGTGCTGGTACTTTCTATGGCCGAAAAGAATCGCCTGTTTAGGCTTAAGTATGTATATTTGTTACTCCATTCACAGAACAGAATTCACCTCTCTTCCAGTTTTTAAACAGCACTGTACTTGACTCCATATAACGTTTAATCATCCCCCTAGACACTCAAGGCGCACTTTCCCAGCTGAAAAAATAGTATTTTGATAAATCATGATAAATGTTAGACATTGAACCAACTTGTGTAAAATGTTCAAAGGCTATTTTTGCAGTGCCTGCATGCCTGGCTGTAGCTTTGAACTCAAAATCAGTGTTAAGAACTGACAGTTCTTAAATACAGTTTAACCTACAACAAGAAAGTAAATAGGTTTGGCTTATATGTAATGCGTGCTTACATGCACACGTGTGGGTATGCCCTAAAATCTTCCACCTCAAAACGTACACCCAACAGATGGGTGGATTTGGGACGGTGTTAAACCTCACTTTCTTCAGGCAATGTGTCCCAGAGACAAGGTACAAAACAGAATTTTAAAAATGCAGCCTAATAAAAAAGGATTGACTCAAAAAATGACCAAACCATGAAGGTTTGTTACAGAATTCAAAGAAGTACAACACAAAAATATTAAAATGGAGATGCAGCAAATCTCATTTAAATGAATAAATCATCTCCATGAAGGCTCTTAAATAGAAAATAATAGGCAAAATCAATAATAGACTAAGGGCCTAATTTATGAACACTGTCGCATCACTGCGACAAAACAGCGATGCAACAGTTTTCACTGTGCCCTCCTTGCGACACGATGGATGCGCTGTATTTAATGTACAAGACACACAATTGATGGACGGAATGCAGAACACATTAAAACATTCACCCCCAGTCAAGAGATCTGGGTTAAATCCATCATTCTTTTGCTCACCATGCCACCCCAGTTTAGACGTGGCCATATGCAAATCAATCTTGACCCTGTGCCTCATGAGAACAGTCCAGCCCGAACTGCCAAGCCAGGTCCTACCTGGACCAGAAACAAGCATCCTAGGACCAGTGTCGGGGTTTCACCCCTCATCAGCCAGGATAACTTGAATCCAGTGAGCCCGGGACCCACGTCTGGGCATACTCGGCGCACTTAGGGCGAGAAAGCAAATGACACACAATTGATGGACGGAATGCAGAACACATCAAAACATTCACCCCCAGAAAAGAGATCTGGGTTAAATCCATCATTCTTTTGCTGACCATGCCACCCCAGTTTAGACCTGGCCATATGCAAATTAGTCTTGACCCTGTGCCTCATGGGAACAGTCCAGCCCGAACTGCCTGGCCAGGTCCTCCCTGGACCAGAAACAGGCATCCTAGGACCAGTTTTGGGGTTTCAACCCTCATCAGCCAGGATAGCTTGAATCCAGTGTCACAGTGAGCCCGGGACCCACGTCTGGGCATACCTGGCGCACTTAGGGCGAGAAAGCAAAAGACACACAATTGATGGACGGAATGCAGAACACATCAAAATATTCACCCCCAGTCAAGAGATCTGGGTTAAATCCATCATTCTTTTGCTCACCATGCCACCCCAGTTTAGACCTGGCCATTTGCAAATCAGTCTTGACCGTGTGCCTCATGGGAACAGTCCAGCCCGAACTGCCAAGCCAGGTCCTCCCTGGACTGGAAACAAGCATCCTAGAACCAGTTTTGGGCTTTCACCCCTCATCAGCCAGGATAGATTGAATCCAGTAGCACAGTGAGCCCGGGACCCACATCTGGGCATACCCGGCGCACTTAGGGCGAGAAAGCAAATGACACACAATTGATGGACGGAATGCAGAACACATCAAAACATTCACCCCAAGTCAAGAGATCTGGGTTAAATCCCTCATTCTTTTGCTCACCATGCCACCCCAGTTTAGACCTGGCCATATGCAAATCAGTCTTGACCCTGTGCCTCATGATAACAGTCCAGCCCAAACTGCCAAGCCAGGTCCTCCCTGGACCGGAAACAAGCATCTTAGGACTAGTTTCGGGATTTCACACCTCATCAGCCAGGATAGCTTGAATCCAGTGGCACAGTGAGCCCGGGACCCACGTCCGGGCATACCCGGCGTACTTAGGGCGAGAAAGCAAAAGACACACAATTGATGGACGGAATGCAGAACACATCAAAATATTCACCCCCAGTCAAGAGATCTGGGTTAAATCCATCATTCTTTTGCTCACCATGCCACCCCAGTTTAGACCTGGCCATTTGCAAATCAGTCTTGACCGTGTGCCTCATGGGAACAGTCCAGCCCGAACTGCCAAGCCAGGTCCTCCCTGGACTGGAAACAAGCATCCTAGAACCAGTTTCGGGCTTTCACCCCTCATCAGCCAGGATAGATTGAATCCAGTAGCACAGTGAGCCCGGGACCCACATCTGGGCATACCCGGCGCACTTAGGGCGAGAAAGCAAATGACACACAATTGATGGACGGAATGCAGAACACATCAAAACATTCACCCCAAGTCAAGAGATCTGGGTTAAATCCCTCATTCTTTTGCTCACCATGCCACCCCAGTTTAGACCTGGCCATATGCAAATCAGTCTTGACCCTGTGCCTCATGATAACAGTCCAGCCCAAACTGCCAAGCCAGGTCCTCCCTGGACCGGAAACAAGCATCTTAGGACTAGTTTCGGGATTTCACACCTCATCAGCCAGGATAGCTTGAATCCAGTGGCACAGTGAGCCCGGGACCCACGTCCGGGCATACCCGGCGTACTTAGGGCGAGAAAGCAAAAGACACACAATTGATGGACGGAATGCAGAACACATCAAAACATTCACCCCCAGTCAAGAGATCTGGGTTAAATCCATCATTCTTTTGCTCACCATGCCACCCCAGTTTAGACCTGGCCATTTGCAAATCAGTCTTGACCCTGTGCCTCACGGGAACAGTCCAGCCCGAACTGCCAAGCCAGGTCCTCCCCGGACCGGAAACAAGCATTCTAGGACCAGTTTCGGGGTTTCCCCCCTCATCAGGCAGGATAGCTTGAATCCAGTGGCACAGTGAGCCCGGGACCCACGTCTGGGCATGCCCGGTGCACTTAGGGCAAGAAAGCAAAAGCCACGCAATTGATGGACGGAATGCAGAACACATCAAAACATTCACCCCCAGTCAAGAGATCTGGGTAAAATCCATCATTCGTTTGCTCACCATGCCACCCCAGTTTAGACCTGGCCATATTCAAATCAGTCTTGACCCTATGCCTCATGGGAACAGTCCAGCCAGAACTGCCAAGCCAGGTCCTCCCTTGACCGGAAACAAGCATCTTAGGACCAGTTTCGGGGTTTCACCCCTCATCAGCCAGGATAGATTGAATCCAGTGGCACAGTGAGCCCGGGACCCACGTCTGGGCATATCCGGCATACTTAGGGCGAGAAAGCAAAAGACACACAATTGATGGACGGAATGCAGAACACATCAAAACATTCACCCCCAGTCAAGAGATCTGGGTTAAATCCATCATTCTTTTGCTCACCATGCCACCCCAGTTTAGACCTGGCCATTTGCAAATCAGTCTTGACCTTGTGCCTCACGGGAACAGTCCAGCCCGAACTGCCAAGCCAGGTCCTCCCCGGACCGGAAACAAGCATTCTAGGACCAGTTTTGGGGTTTCCCCCCTCATCAGGCAGGATAGCTTGAATCCAGTGGCACAGTGAGCCCGGGACCCACGTCTGGGCATGCCCGGTGCACTTAGGGCAAGAAAGCAAAAGCCACCCAATTGATGGACGGAATGCAGAACACATCAAAACATTCACCCCCAGTCAAGAGACCTGGGTAAAATCCATCATTCGTTTGCTCACCATGCCACCCCAGTTTAGACCTGGCCATATTCAAATCAGTCTTGACCCTGTGCCTCATGGGAACAGTCCAGACCGAAATGCCAAGCCAGGTCCTCCCTTGACCGGAAACAAGCATCCTAGGACCAGTTTCGGGGTTTCCCTCCTCATCAGCCAGGATAGCTTGAATCCAGAGGCACAGTGAGCCCGGGATCCACGTCTGGGCATACCCGGCGCACTTAGGGCGAGAAAGCAAAAGACACACAATTGATGGACGGAATACAGAACACATCAAAACATTCACCCCCAGTCAAGAGATCTGGGTTAAATCCATCATTCTTTTGCTCACCATGCCACCCCAGTTTAGACCTGGCCATATGCAAATCAGTCTTGACCGTGTGCCTCATGGGAACAGTCCAGCCCGAACTGCCAAGCCAGGTCCCCCCTGGACTGTAAACAAGCATCCTTGGACCAGTTTTGGGGTTTCACCCCTCATCAGCCAGGATAACTTGAATCCAGTGAGCCCGGGACCCACGTCTGGGCATACCCGGCGCACTTAGGGCGAGAAAGCAAATGACACACAATTGATGGACGGAATGCAGAACACATCAAAACATTCACCCCCAGAAAAGAGATCTGGGTTAAATCCATCATTCTTTTGCTGACCATGCCAGCCCAGTTCAGACCTGGCCATATGCAAATCAGTGTTGACAGTGTGCCTCATGGGAACAGTCCAGCCCGAACTGCCAAGCCAGGTCCTCCCTGGACTGGAAACAAGCATCCACTTGGGGTGAATGTTTTGATGTGTTCTGCATTCCGTCCATCAATTGTATGTCATTTGCTTTCTCGCCCTAAGTGCGCCGGGTATGCCCAGACGTGGGTCCCGTGCTCTCCATGCCACTGGAGTCAAGCTATCCTGGCTGATGAGGGGTGAAACCCCGAAACCGGTCCTAGGATGCTTGTCTCCAGTCCGGGGAGGACCTGGCCTGGCAGTTCGGGCTGGACTGTTCCTATTGGGCACCGGGTCAAGGCTGATTTGCATATGGCTGGGTTCAAACTGGAATGGCATGGTGAGCAAAAAAACGATGGATTTAGGACCAGATCTTTGTACTGGGGTGAATGTATGACATTGTTCTGCATTCTGTCCATCAATTGCTCTTTTTGTATTTGTCACTCCGAGTGGGACGGGTATGCCCAGACGTGGGTTCCGTGCTCTACATGCCACTGGAGTCAAGCTATCCTGGCTGATGAGGGGTGAAACCCAGAAACCGGTCCTAGCATGCTTGTTTCCAGTCCAGGGAGGACCTAGCCTGGCAGTTCGGACTGGACTGTTCCTATTGGGCACAAAATCAAGACTGATTTGCATATGGCTGGGTTCAAACTGGAATGGCATGGTGAGCAAAAACACGATGGATTTAGGCCCAGATCTTTGTACTGGGGTGAATGTATGACATTGTTCTGCATTCTGTCCATCAATTGTTCTTTTTGCATTTGTCACCCCGAGTGGGACGGGTATGCCCAGACGTGGGTCCCGTGCTCTCCATGCCACTGGAGTCAAGCTATCCTGGCTGATGAGGGGTGAAACCCCAAAACCGGTCCTAGTATGCTTGTTTCCAGTCCAGGGAGGACCTGGCCTGGCAGTTCGGGCTGGACTGTTCCTATTGGGCACAGGGTCAAGACTGATTTGCAAATGGCTGGGTTCAAACTGGAATGGCATGGTGATCAAAGAAACGATGGATTTAGGCCCAGATCTTTGTACTGGGGTGAATGTATGACATTGTTCTGCATTCTGTCCATTAATTGTTCTTTTTGTATTTAATGTACAGCGCTCAAAGTCGCAAGGAAAGACAGATACGTCAGGATTCCTGACGTATCTGTCGATGCAAAAGTCACGCATTGCTGGAGTTGTGTCGCAAGCATGACGCAACTTCAACAATGCCTGGGGAGGCCTATACTTAATGCACTGTGTCACCCTTACGCCTGCCAAGAGGCAGGCGTAAAGTTTTAACGCAATGGCATCCTAGAAGTGGCGTTCAGAAATCTTATAGATTTGAATGTGCCACTTCTACGAGGCTTTTATGCGGGGGAACGCCATCCCTGCATACATTATACCTGGCGCACAGGTTTACAAAGTGACGCATCTGCCTAGATGTGTAACTTTGTAAATAGGGCGCAATGGGCGCATTTTTTACCCCGCCGGTGCATCACAAAAAGTGACGCACCGGTGGAGTAAAAGTGTCGCAGGGGCTCATAAATAATCCCCTAAATCCCCTATGTGCTGCAAAATCAGTAAGAACTCGGGCAGCATCGCTAGTAGAGACCCAAGAAGAACTGGATCACCCCCATATTCAAGGTTTCATATAACAAATTTCATCATAGGAAATTATGTAACCTGTAAATTCATAGTGGTGTGAGCAAAGGAATACATTTTCAACAAATCAGAATACAGACTTTGAAATCGTCATACAGCCCTACCACCTAAGCACCAATCCACTACGTGAATATTGAATCAGCCCTTCTGACCTAATGTCATCCGGAGGTGTCAGAAGAAATTAATTATAATTTATAAACAGGAATGAACCATTGTGAGTGAATTTAATTCTGCACGTAAGCGGAAGATCTTTGGAAAATGTTACAATAGTAAGCCCATGCTAGAGAGCCTTCTTCAAGAACAGTGTAATATACAAATAAACAAATCTGGTTGACTATGTGCGACAGAAACAGAACCAAAGCATGAACAGGATGTAGCATCCATTCTGAACAAAATGGCATTGAGGCTTAACTGAGGCCAAGTTAGCATACGCCAGGAAAATACACTCTAACTGGTCATAGAAAAATAGTTTGAACAGCAATTGTATCACACATCCTTATGGACAGAGGGGCTGAGCCCCCCACTTTTTATCCAGGCAAGAGTGTCGTCAAGCTGAGCACGTCGGCCTGACAGACACTCTTATTGTTCAGGTCAGGAGTACTGGTGCTTTACTTGCGCTAAATGCGCAAGCACCTGGCTTCTTCAGCTGAACTTTGCCAGGCTGAGTATTTCACAACTCTGTGGGCATGACCTCATCAGCCTGGCAAAAGTGACGAGAGTCCCTCCCCAAGTGCTGCAGTAGTTAAATGTTATGTTTATTAATGTTTGGTGCATGCGTGCATATTTGTATGACTGAATATTTTATGAGTGAGCGATGTGAATGGGTTTGTGTGCACGTGTTTATGCATAGGTGTGTGTGAGTGAGTGAGCATGCGTGTATGACCCCCTCCCTGCTCAAATTTCCAGCCGACACTGTTTCAACCTCATAATGATCTTTGTACACTATAACCAGCAAGAGCTTCCCTATGGAAAATATCAGTGAGCCTTGAATCCTCGTACCTGAACTTCAACTAAAGTAGTCTTCTTTTTAGGATTCAGTGCATTAATAGAAGATGCAAACAGGTACTGCTTTTCGTGTGTATACAAGGAATTGCCTGGCTGAGATCCAGTACTAGAAATGCAACAAATGATATATGTGTAAATGTAAACTCAAGAAACAACATGGGGCATGCAATCACAAAATGATCTGCAGTACCATTTTTAATTGGAACTGCCATCAGCAAAGACCCAGATTGTCTAAACAGTACCCCTTTGTTGTTAGCAAAGCAATTGCTATTCAAAGAAAGAAAATTTGTTCAGCACCCTTTATCGTTAAGGAACGGTTTGATCTGATGCTGACGGGAGACGAGAGTTGCCGCTGACGCTGATGCTGGTGTGAGAGCGAGTCGAAGAGAGGCGGAGCAGGCAGACGCGGCCACCGCCGCCGGAATGATCATCACCGCTATTGCATCACTGATATTGCCGCTGCCATTGGGGTGACAACCTCCGCTGTTCCCTTCCGTTTGGGGGTCGGTCATTGCCGTCGTCACAGACATTGCAGTCATTGTGGAGCAGGCAGGCGCGGCTATTGGAGTGCTGTTACTGTTCACCACTGCGGCCCCCGATGCCAGGCATGGTCATTGCTGGCTATGGCCGGTCGTTGTTGCTGCTGCCGCTCCAAGTAAACAAGCAGAGCGGGTCGCTGCTGCTCTACGGACGGTCATTGCCACCCACAGCCATCACTTCCTTCCTGCCTCCTGCTGCGGAGTTGCTCCTGACCTCACTCCTCCATGGCTCACTAACCCTCAGTCTGCGGTAGTAGTTTGTGCCTGCAATCAAGGTCAGCAGGTGGAAGGTCACCAGTACCAAGACAAGGCAGAAGCACATGCGATACAAGGCACAATAGTTGAGGAGAGAAGGGAGGTGTCTGGGAGGTGTTTCCTGAATGGTGCTTGGAGGGTACCCCTGAGTATTCCCTGAGACCCCGAAAATCCACTGACAGTCACCGTTGCAGCCAGCTCTGCTTTTGCCCTCCCAGGCTAGCTATGGTGTACCAGCAGTAGACAACCCTGGTAGTTTAAGAGGGTGTGAACAGGGTTCGCCAGTAGCTTTTTCCAGCCTTCAGCTGAGGAGAAGGCAGCAGCTGGTGCACCTGGCAGAAAGCTTGGGCCAGATCAGCTTGCTCCAAGGGGGCACCCAGTCACCCAGATATCCCTTGACACATCTCTGACAAGCCCCAGAGGGCCAGAGTGGAGAGACACTGCTGTAAAAAATCCAGGAAAACAATCACCAGTAACCGCGCATCTAGGCACATCTGAAGACCCTTCATCGCGACAGATGAGGTCAGGAAAAACCAGGTCCACGCCGCATACAGGCGCCAGGAAAAGAAAGCGCGATGTCACGTCTGAGGTGGGCGCCCTGAAGAGGAATGCAAAGCACAAAAGTTCGAAAAGCTCTCCAACGCTTCTACCCCTGGAGAATGGGAGACGCAAGGAGGGGCGCCGCAGCTAGGTCAACAGCAGGCCTTCACATTGGGAAAATGCATTCCTTGAGCTCAATCCACCAACAACAGCATTTCTCAGGGGGCAATTGGAAATAGTCTCCATGCCCTGGACAGTAGCTGCATATTGAAGAGCTCATCCGAGCTCCAAGATCCAAGCCCAGGGGACAATGATGGCAGCCCGAAGAGGCCAACGTGGGCCATCGTGGAGCGCAACAGAGGTGACAAAAATGAAATAATGACAACTAGCCATGGTATCTGGCGGTACCCACTGTTGTCTACCATAGTGGTTGCTGGAAAGGGCATAGGCTCAAAAAAAAGGACACCAACCAGGAACAGGGAGGACAGGATGGAATGTGTACCCATGCCTATGAACCACAGCACGCAAAGGGCATCAAGAAGTCCAACTACGCCCGCCACCTGGCCGGATTCAAATGCAGACTACTCTAAAACATTAAAGCCAGACGCACCCCCATTATATTGCAGTTCATTACAATCCCTGTTACCAGTGTACAAGGAACCACTCGCTTTCCAAACTTCCCCCATGGATAAGTATAAGGATCCTCCACCTGGACCAACCCAGCCTGGAACTTTACTCACTGACGCCAATATTGAGAATGACCATCCCAGGAATATTAAATTCCCGTTTATGGATCTGCCCCATGGACTTCACTGTTCAGGGAACTCAGCAAAGAATGTGACTGGGTGTGGGGAGAGTGGTGATAGCAGGCGGAACATGATGGATTCCAATCTACTCTGGGGTGCTATCCTAAACACCATGCAGACAACTGTTAGGCACTTAATCATCATGCAGATAAAATGGTCATCTATTAAATATCCTTTCGGTATCTGTCTCAGGCATTGATGACAAGCTTCAGCAACAACCTAATAACATGTGTGCAATCGGACAAAAGCACAAACTTTGCACTATGCGCATGTGAAGAAGTCTTGGATAAACTGGCACAGCTACCGTCATTACTCAATGAAATCTTAGCAGAATTTAGAGCGGTCCCTAAAACCAGCACAAGAGGGAGGCAGTTTGCCCACAAAGGAGGAAGACAGCGCGACTGCTCCGAACGCATCGAACTGTGGCAGTGAGGAGGATGCCGGAGTCATGATTACATGCACTGGGAACCCTGACCCAACAACAGTGTTAAAAGCTCCTCAAGGGATGAAATGTCCAAAGGCTGCACCAGATATGCCTTGGCACATGCCTGAGAAGGAAAGTTCAGAGCCCACAATGCCACATTTATCAAAACATGAAAGGAAGTGAGTGCGTAAAGGCAGGAACAAAGACCAAGCATGATCCTCATTGGAATTATCAGCACGACCAGCCTTGCAGGTGGTAAAGATGAAAGGACAGAATGAAACCATTGTCGCTTCACGTGAGGTTCACAAAACCTAGCCGAAACTGACAGCCGTTTGCCAACCAGAGTCACTATTAGGAACTCCAGAAGTTCACGCATGCTTCAATTCTAGAGACTCATGGAAAGGAATGGATAAACTTGCTGCTGATGAGTCTTCGAGGCATGAAGGGTCACAGATAGTTAGGCATGACGATCAGGAGGCTAGATAAAGCCCGGCCTCCTGAGGCCCTGATCTCAACCCATACACGTCGGAACCATGTATTGGACCCGTAGAAGAACCTTTGAAGTTGTGATCCCCCATAAATGGCATTGGGGACTGCAATAACCATGCAAGAGAAACGGATGTGCAACTAAGCACCACATCAACAGCAGCGCAAGGGTTGAGGAATGGTGTCACCAGTAGGTCCGTGTCCTGGAAACCCAAAGGACTCATGTCACAGACCACTCATAACCTGAGTCTTCTGTGGATCCCATTATTCTCCTCGAGGGGGAATCACAATATGTTAAACCGCTCGCCCATCTTGAAGCTGATCAAAGAGCTGTCAGGGCTATCACGGGTGGCTTTGCAAGACATCTTTTCAATTAAATTCCTTCCCACCCGAGGCAATCAAATCATGGAGCCCACTCTAGTCACGTTCAGTGCACCAGGACTACACCGGAAATTTCAGCAAGAAAAGACCTACTGAGAACCTGAGGCATCAAAATATCACTGTTTCAAGACCAATTAAACCCACCTACTCTACTGAACAAAGACGAATGGACCAACGAGAAAAGATCTACTACCTCGATACTTGAAGGCACAGTAAGACCGGCCCCCTCAGGTGCACAACAGGGGCTAATTATTAAAATCAAAGAGAGCCATATCGTGGAGAGGTGCAGAACCCAGGAAAGGCAGGATGAGTCAACAAACTGGGGCTGGCTACCCTCTGCCCTATCATCATCACGAAGGGGGGATTGAAGTCAAATTAAGCCTGTCAACCCTGCAAAAGCAAATAACATACTTTGGATTGATGCTTGGAATGTGGGGGGCTTAGCTGCTAAAATGGATGACCCCGACCTGACACAGTACTGGAAAAATGTTGACATAATAGCTCTCCAGGAGACATGGACCATGACGAGCAACCCACTCATTGGGTTCGTGGAGTTCCAGGTTCATGCACAGAAATCAAGCAAATATGACAGCGCCAAAGGAGGTCAATCAGTCTACATCAGTTCAAGCATATCCATAAGGGTAAAAACTTTGGTTACGCAAGAACCATGGATATAGGCACTAGTTCTGGAAAGGTGGTCCTGACATGTGGTATCCCCCTTTATGGTAATCAACGTTTACATCAACCCCATTAGGAGACCTCAGTTGAGAGGTTGATTGACCGATTAATCACCTTGAAAAGCGAGCATGTGACATCAAACTTTCTAGTAACTGGAGATTTCAACATGAATCTTTTCCAACAGCTCAAAGATTTTCCGGAAGAGGCAAGAAATGCCTTGCCTGGCACATTACTGGAGCAAATCTATTCAGAGACAAGACGCCCAGACAAAATAGTTCGAAGATTGCTAAGAGCTTGTGATAATGCAGGGCTGGCAATCCTGAATGGGAGATTCCAGGGGGGTATTCCACCAGCATCGAGCTGGGCCTCAACCATAGCAGCATCATATATAGATTACACCATGGTGAGTTCCAACATATGCAACATGGTCGTGGACTTCAGGATCAATAATTGTTTGAAAACGATCACCAGCCTCAAAATGTAGGAATGACAACAAAGTCCTCTAGACTCACCCCTGCAGGAGTTCTGATTGAACAAGCCAATACCGAAAACCTTAAGCGGCTAAGATGAAAATTTGAAACTGCTATCGAGAACTAGCCGGATCCAGTAATAGCTTGGGCATCATTTACAGACCAAAAGCTCACAGGCATGTATGGTCATCATCAGCAGCAGAAAGACCAGCCTACCAAAAACATGCGCCTTGTAAAATCAAGAATTATTAAAACTCTGAGGCAAATAAGGATCCACCCACGAAACAACCTGTTAATCACAAGACTGAGGGAGGAACGTAGGAGACATAATAAGAGTTATGGTCCCTAAAAAGAAGCAGGGATGAGAGTTTCTGGGCAAAGCTTAGAGGCGCCACAAAAAGTAAAGAAGGTCCAGAAGGCTCTGGAGGATCATTAACAATCTTGAAAAAAGGCTTGTGAGCTGCCAATAATGCCAGTATCAGTGAAGTGGCCTGGGTGGAGTTCCTTAAAGTCCATCTTTCAACACACCAAGTATGTGGGGTACGCCCACAAACTGAGGAACCAGAAATCCCTACGAAAGGCCACTTTCTGCTCAAACTTGAGAACTAAGCTACTCAATCAATGCAATCATTAAAGTGATAAACAGGTCTTGCTCAAACTGCGCACCAGGCCCCAACGGCATCCCGCAAGCCATATTATAAGATGGTACTGTGGCCTGGGCAAAGCACTTGGCAATAATGTTCAACAAGATTCTGCTATCGGGGTACATGCCAGTGAGCTGAAGAGGCTCAATTATCCACCCGATCTTCAAAGGCGTTAGCACATCCTCGCCAAGTAGCTACCACCTCATAACCTTATTAGATGTGGAACTCAAACACTTCTCATCTCCATTGCTGCATGACCTCTCCAACTGGACAACAAAGTTAGGAAGAATCCCTTTGAATCAAACAGGGTTCACGAAAAAACAAGGCACTGTCACAAATTTGATGGCAGAGGGGCTGCTAATGGAGAGAGCTTGCGATCGCAGCCTTCCCCTATATTGTGTGTCGTTGACTTCAAAGCGGCCTTCAACCGTATACCCCATAGAAAGTTGTGGGCCAAACTATCAGCTTGGAGAATTCCTCCAAATCTTTTAAGAGCTATTAGAGTGCTCTACACCAACATGTGGGTGAAGATCCAAGCGGGGGATGGACAGCATCTTTCAAGGGCTGTGTCAACAACAATGGGAATGAAGCAGGGGTGCATTATTGCCCCTCAATTGTTTAATCTGTATATCTCTGATCTTTCAAGTGTCCTTGATAAAGTGCCTTTGCATGCCCCAAGTCTGGGAGATCACCCCTTTTCGAACATTCTCTATGCGGATGACCTACTGTTGCTGACTCAAACACGAGTGGGTCTGAAAAGATTAATCAATGAGCTCTTCAGGTACACAATAGATAACCACCTCGAATTCAATCTTAAAAAAACGAAAGTGATGTCCCTTAGGAAGCGCATCACCGGATAGAAGAAGTAACTCCTATAAACATCTGGGAGTTAAGCTAGACTCACGGGCCTCCTTTGCTCTCCAGAAAGATATGATCAAGGAAAATGCCACGACTTTGAACTATGCGTTCGTAGTCCTTTCAAAATAACTGTGCGACCACTCTCTGATGCCACTTCTAACTGTGATTAAAGCCAAATTTTTACAAACACTAACATATGGCAGCAAACTGATGCTCTGGCTTAATGGAAAACTTCTGGATTCCCTTTAGAACAAGATTGTATAAGCTCGTCTTCACCTTCCGAGAGCGGTTTCCCCAGCCCAAGTAAGGCTCGAGCTTGCCCTGGCAAAACAAACCTTGGCCAGGAGAGCCACCTTCTTTAAATTCTGTTACAAAGCTCAGTCTGCTGCAAGGGAATCCTTGGACTACTGCGTCTGGGCTGAAATAAAGTCGCAGACAGGAGCGGTACATTTAAGAATTACGTGTAGGAATCCATTGAAATCCTGGGTCTTGAGATGCTGTGGCAATTGTCAACAACCGAGACTGTATTAAAAAAAACAGTAAATAAATGTATACTGATAAGTCGACTGGAGGATAAGAGCGACCTTGCAAAGTGGTCACATGGGTGGCTGGTCCTAAATTTTTATACAAATAGCCTGGAGCAACCGTATTTGGGGGCAAGCTACTCAGTTCACATCAAGAAAAAGTTAATGACTTTGCGGCTAGGGTCTTTCCCAACCTTTGATTATACCCCGAAGTGGATGGAAATGAGAATTGCCACAAGCAAAGAATGCCTACTATGCAAGTCAGCTGATGAAACCCTGATAAATTATTTTTTGCATATTTGCATTTTTTGCATTTGTCCACGTTTGTTGAACCACCAAAGGGCCTTGCTACATAAAGAACTAAGGGCTCTTGGAATTCAGAGTCGAAGGCAAGCGCTTATTGAATATCTGTGCCCACGAGACCTCATGCTGAACATTCACATAGTCCAATTCTTTGACATCTTCAAGAAGGAGGTAGCAGCCACAATACAGACTAATGAGTTAATTAAAAATGAATTCGCACAATCACATAGCGAACATCACCTTTTATGAACCCCTGGTATCTAATTACCATTTTAAGACCTCTTTTAATAGGAAAAGATGGGACATAGACACCTGATGACCAGACAGTAGTGTAATGGTTTTAATTAACTATGCACTTTATAAATAAATATTTGCAGTTAAATGATCTAGTAGGAAAAGGGGTGGTTAAACTAGCTGGAACCCTGCTCTCACTTAATTGATTTGCTTGCACTTTATCTGATGGCTGCGATTCTCAAATCTATTCAGATCTGCTTTAGCTGCTATAGATACCTGACGCAAGTTGTCCTATTCTTTTATATTGTTGTATGTCTTTGGTTTTATTGTCTGCTATATTTTATAGCAGTGGTTTTAAGTAACTAAGCAAATAAAAATAAACGTAGGTGTTCTAACCCAGCTACTAAGCATACCACCCATGCATGTCTCAAAGCCACAAACTGCAGCGATAACATAAGTTACAAGAACTCAGCCCTAGGAAGCATCAACGTACCCGTTGTACAGACATTGTAAGTCACTTCAATGTTTTTAGCAACTTGTCAGGGCCCTCTTGCGCTTTCTCCTCGAACAATGAAGAGTGCCAGTGTGTTGCATCTTGATGGGCTTGTGCACACTGGATTAATTTATGGCTTTCTTACAAGGTTCCTAACAAGCAGCACTTCATACTACACATACTGGATGCTACATAGATTCGTTAACAGGCCAGACTGAACAGTCACTGCCAGTGGAATAAGAGCAAACAGGTTGTGCAACAACTGCTGCACCACCCTGAGCCCGACAGCAGCAATTCAACCTCCAGACAGCAGCACATTTGGTTTTGTCTCCCTCCATCAGTGGGGGCTAAACACTTGAAAGCAGAGGCCACCCACATCAACTGATATTTCAGTTGCTAAATCCTGGCAGCACACTAATAGAAGGCATTACAGTGATGACCTGGCAATGCAAAGTGACTTACTGACCGTGTTACTCTCATATATGATTGGTGACATGTCATGACAGTAGTGTGAAGAGTGTGCTTAAACGGAAAGAACAGCCAACATGAAGAAGGAGTTCTCCCTGCTTTCACATCTTCCAGTGTTGTTTCTGGTGGGGAGCATGGACCAACTACAGCTTCCAGCGGTCAATGTCCTTCCGCTGGCCGTGCGATTCTGCAGGTATGTTTTTTTTACTTTTCAGGTAAAACTCTAGGAGAATGCATGTGTTTGCAGTTCATTCACCTCTCACCGCCATCTATCATCTTGCCCCAACTTCCTGTCCCTTCTTTGTGTTGCTTTACGACCATTTTGTCCCCCCATTTTGTCGCAACTTATCAGGTGCAATAAATAGCAAACAATTATGATTATTGCCAGAAAAATGGGGAATATCACATGGATTCTGGTGCTTATTGCATCAAAATCCTCTTGTACCATTATTTACCAGGCATTTTTTCCCCAGTTCATTTGTCACGGTTTACTTGCTGAAATGTCCTGGAGGAAGATTTGGGGTTTGCAGTGCTTATAACACAAATCTCATTTGTGATATGTACAGTAACGAGTTATCACACATATTGCAATTAAGTTAGCTGACCATAATTGGGGCTTAGATGTATAATTTACTAGAGGTGCTGGGCTCTATGGCTTTTGCCAGTCATTAAAGTTTTTATGATAGTGAAATTTAGTGAGATTGCTAACATGGGGGCAAAGTCATCTGCCAGGGCCAAAAAGACTAGTGTTTGCCCTGAAATATCAAGTAGTTAGAACAAGATGGATCTACCACAGATAGCCTTGTCAATTAAATGTATATTAGTCTGCCAAAGCAAGTTTAAGGATGCCATTACTGAACCTTTCAGGAATTTTTCCTTAGCTAACAATGTCTCAGTGTGAGTAAGAATTGACGGAGTGTGGGGAAGCTCTCAATTTAGCTGCGCTCCATTTTTACAATACGAACACATCGTTTTTAGTGAGCAAAAACTGTGAAGTGGTAAGTCTAGTAGAGTATAATAGTAGTGTTTGTGTGTGTTTGTGTGTGTGTGTGGGGGGGGGCATGTATAACCCACGGGGTGTGTGTGTGTTTGTGTGTGTGTTTTATTTGGGGCCTGCAAAGACCAGAACTTAGTGGCACAGAGGGTCGAACCTTGGTGAAGGAGGCTGCCAAGATGAACGCAGGTCAACTGTGATGGAAATATCTTGTCATTTGATGGCACCAACAGGGATCTGAAGCGCACCAGTTTCCAGCATCATCCATAGGTTGATGACTAGGGCTCAGGTTCAGGTTGAGGTGTGATATATACTATGAATAACTGCTGAGTCAACCTTTGTCATGGGGAATGGCCTTAAATAGCATGAATAGAGGGTGACAATGTTTTCACTCTTCAGGGCGGTTAGTGTAACCACCTTCAATATTAATCTGTCATCTGTTTTAAGGTTTCACTCCTCAAGTTGGTAATTATCCATTAATAGTAATATATCCTGGTGTCATAATTTGTAGACACTAACGACATTGTGTAAACAATATAAATGGTTGCAGCCTTTACCCCCAAGTTACATCTACAGAGGAAGAGTTAATATATGCACATCGCTGAACAAGTCCTGCTTGACCCCTCTCATCTCAATACTACTCTTGTCTAAAATTCTCTTTTTGGATAACCCCTCTAATGTAGAGGATGACACATTCACGTCCTCCCACTACCTCCTCAGTGTGTTTCGTACTCCGGGGCGTTGTGTGGAGGGCTATGGGGAAACCTCTGGACTTGCAAAGGAAGCTTTCCCTACCTGGGTTTCACCGGCGACTGACATGGTGCTTCTGCTTTGGCCTTTCCTGTTTCTGAAGCACGATCAATGATGTCAGAGCACCAGGGTTGGTGATGAATTTTTTAAATTGAATATTTTGCATGAATACGACATTAATGCATAGACAGGCAATGGCTATTTTTAGAAGAGAAAGAATGTTATTCACATTTAGATTTAATAGCTAATGTAGGTCTGCATTTTAAAATGGGTACATTGGTTGCCATCTTGCTTTGCAACACGTGAACATTTTATTTCCAGGCGAGGATGGGGTTCTAATTATTGAATGCAATGTTCTTCTTTCCCATCAGAAGAAATGTTTTCTTTTCTTTGTGATAATCATGGAATATTTTAATGACTAGCACATTCACAAAGACAACTGCAGAGTACAGACTGGTCTCTGTATCTGATCTTGTTGCAGATAGTATAAGTTTGAAGGAAGCTGAGAGAAGCCTGTACTGTGAGGAGTCCCGAGAACCTAATGATCATATAATTGTATTTTCTTGCCTTAATCTAATTGGATAGTCTTATGAGAACTATGTGTAGGTGTATAAAATGTTGCAATTGTATGATTTAAATTAGTGTAATCTCGATTAGAACATATACTGTTTTTCGATGCACCGTAGAGCAGAGTAGGAGATTTAGAGTACTTTGTTAATGAGAAGACTGACTTCCCTTTGTCCGCTCCCTTTGATGTGACACCATACTGGCTCATCCTCTGTTTCATAAGACTTTGATTTTCTTTGAACTTCATATTATTATATATATTATATTATATTATATATGAATTCATATTTTGATTATTAATCAATAGCAATCTGATTTATGTTTTCTGTGAACCTTAACATTTAATAAATCTTAAAGGTTGGAAACTTTAAATCCTGTCTGCCTATCTTGTGAAGCCTGATGTGTGTGTTTCACATTTATTGAATGCATTGTTTTGTTAACCAACCTCAGCTATGACCCTTTATTCATCCGATGGCACAATATGGTCTCTGAATTTGCACAAAGAACCAGCTCAAACAGGGGCGTGCTGATGTCATTGATGCACCAGAGGCACAGCTGTTAGAGACAGGTAGGTCTCACAGTCTGTGTCTGGTGTATATCTCCCCGCCAGCAGTAATCTATCAAGGAGAGGTGATATTGGAAAGAGGAGAGTTTCCCCTTTCCTTTTTTTAGGTCGAGCCTAGCGCAGCGCGCATGCGCTGCTCTATGGGAGGCTTCTTGTGAGCACTCCAAACTTCCCCTAAACTTGTCCGTGTGATTTTTGTAACTCTCACAGATTTCATTGGCCATTGCGTGTGTCTTTCAAAAATGAAAGCACGCAATTGGCCAAAGGTGTGTGTTTGTACCACCTTTTGTCTAAATGTTCACTCCCATAGCGTTTTGGTGTCGGGAGCGAGCAGCGGCGTGCATTGTGGCATCTGCATTCTTCCCTTGGATCATGTTACTAATGAAAGACAACGCGGTCGCTTTCACTTTCGCGGCCGCGTTTTTTTTTCGTTTCTAAGTTTTTAGTCCTTGTTTTGCATGATGTTTGTAGCACGAATATTTAACATGCCAAACATTTTTACTGCTCGGCTCGTGCACAGACTTTTGGCTCGGCTCTCCCTTATAATGTATTTGATGGTGAGCGATTGCTTTGCACATCTCGAGCGCAGGGAGTTCCTGTTGTAGAAATGTACTTTTTTTATAGATTGACAATAGTACAGGCGCATCGGCTAAACTCCGGTCCCCTACGCTATCCTGGGCGCCTCGCTTTTAGTGCCTGCGTATTTGGTTACAGTATGTAATCAGCTCTTAAACCGCACTATTAAAATAGACTGCCTTTTCAATTAGAGGCGTCTTGAGCTCAGCAGTCAATTGCCCTAATGAAGATGCGTTCTGTTTTCACTTTTTTATTAACAAAAGAGCTCGGCGTTCTCATTAGACGTGATTAGGAAGCGCTGCACTAAAAGAGCGTGCACGCGTCGGCTCTGCACAAAATGCACGTTTACTCGAGGGAATTTAAGTGCAAGGCTCTTAAATAAATTGATCGCGAGCCTCTTGCGCTTAAAACAACCTCCTTGGGGTCATCAGTAAGCAGTCAGATAAGAGCTGCACTGCGCGAACATATATGGATTGAAAACTTTTTCGTTGAGAGGGAATAAACCTGCAGATGTCTTTTTTTATGTGCATTTTGACTTGTATTAGTCGTTTTTGGCAACCATGTTCCAGTCAGAGTGCTGCAACTTCAGTTTTTGGGGGATCAGTTTGCCTTTTATTTTCTTTAATCGTAAACATGAATCTTTCAATTATTGGCCAATAGTTATTTTAATCCAATTTTATACAGTATAAATTAACTATCCTTTCCAAAATGTTTTTTTTAAAACACACAATGAAATAGCATTTTTTTAATATTATGTCTTGAATTTTCGTACATAAAACTGAAACTGTTTCAGCAGAGTCCCTGTGCTGTTTTAACTTGGGTTTCATCATAGAATATTCTAGTGCATTGTGTTGAAACGTGCCTTAAAAATATGAATTTTCTCAAATACCTACTTCTTAAGTTCTGTGGTAGTTACATTATAACAAGTGTAAAGCTCTGACAAAAAGTTAACCAAAGGGTTGATTTCGGGCTTTGATCAAACTGTTGCAGAATTAAAGTCCAAATGCAACTTCTCTGCAGGGTCGTTTTTCCCAGCTACACGAGGCGCTATAGTTATTCTATTAATGGATTGAAACATACTCCATTCATGTGAACAATCAATCACAAACATTCAACCCAGACTCACTTCTGGAAGTACTACAATCAAATGATCTTCTGCCACAATCAATTAAGATGCTTATCAAGACACAGAAACGAGAAAAAGAAGGTAGGGCATCCAGAAATACATCACGCGCAGGGATCAGCACCAACAGAAAGTGAACTGTAACTCTAACACACAGAAACACATGAAACACACAGAAACAAAGACAGAGAACAGCAGACACGGAGGAATACGTTGATCGCAACCCACACACACATATACACACAAACATGCAAGCCAAATGACACTCAAGCCCAAATCTTAATGCACAGACGCTGACAAATACAGAGGTGAAAATTCACAAGGAATAACACTGGCCAACACGCACACAGACCAAAAACAAAGGCGCGCGGGTGCAAACACGCAGAAAACATAGTCAAATCTGTGAAATAATTTATTTTTATTGATTGTTTTATTGATTTTAATGATTATTTAACATGCCAAAATTTTTACTGCTCGACTCGTGCACAGACTTTTGGCTCGGCTCTCCCTTATAATGTATTGGCTCGCCCACCTCTACCTCGCAATGCCTGCACTGTACATGGAAACACACTATATGCAGCTTCTGAACGTGCACAAACAGAAAATATTTCCCTGCACTTCTTTCGCCGTGCACTGGCGCACTCCGTCTGAAGCTCTTGCTCTCCATTAACACAGACAGAAACGGTCTCATTAGAGCACCCGCACCGTCCGTGCAGAAATGCTCTCTATTCCAAGCAAAGCACTCCCTCTGCAGCTCGTGCACCATCTGCAGCTCGTGCACCGTGTGTGCACAAAAATGCTCTCTCTGCACCTACTGCACTGTATATAGAAGTATTCGCTCTGTAGCTTCTTGCACTCTATGCACAGACTACAAATCCCAGAATGCATAAGTTTCTAACTGCCGACTGCCCCCTACAACCACCAACGTGTTGCTTTGTCAGAGCCAGTCACCCCCCTGTACCTGACCCACCACCTGCAGCATGTTTCAGCCGATCCTAGCCCATGTTTGTAGCATGTGTTACTCACTCCTGGCTCACCAGAGGCATGTCACAAGGGGCTCTAAGATTCGAGCGACGTCTGGGCTTCCGGTTCTCCTGTGCCTTAGGGGGCCGCCCGCTTTTGCATATGTTATTTATTTTTTACAGCGCTGTGCTTTTCACAAGCGCTACTGCCTACTTGTTAACAGTAGTCCACTTATAAGGTCCCAAAGGCGAGACCTATTGGCTATGCCAATGCTTGTTCTCTAATATTTTTATGAAGCAATTGACATATTCAATACACATGGGCTCATGTTATGCATCTACCCAGAAAATAAACTAAGCTATCTCCAATCAGCAGATACTCAAAAATAAAAATAAATCACCTTATAGGGAGAAAGTAGCGAGAAGGTGGGGAAGGCAGCAGAGAAATAAATAATCAAAAGTCAATTATTATAGCCCTTCAAACCCCTAGCAACATGTGGGTCACCAAATTATGTATCTGAAATTATATAATTAAAACCTAAAGTGAAAGCCGTAAGGGACCCTCGATCCCCAAAGCTTCACCCAAATTTCATTGCTTCCATTATTTTTTTTTCTTATGTGTAGCCGCTGATTTTAATATGATAGAATTTTAATGTTTCAATATTTTTATGACGTTTTGACATTTTGAACAGCGCTGAGAAAACAAAGTTCTAAACCTATAATATTGACAGATATACAGTATGGACAATAAAGCCATCTACAACTAGGTCGAAATGTCCATATGCCAATCTGGTACGGAACCCAGGACGGGAATGTTCAGGAGAAGTCTCCCCTTTCCAATGGAGCATGTCCTTGGTGGATTCTTGCTTGGAGATCAGAGCTGTACCACAATCCGCAGGAAGGAGACACCATGGATTTGGAGGAGGTTGACTCCTATTTTGGGAGTAATTCAGATGTTGGCATTTTTCTCTTCCCTGGGGTCAATCATCGGGCCCAACCCACCCCGATCAGTTCCCCCGCACAGGAAAGGTAAAATGTTGGTGGACATTCTGGTTTTACCCCTTTTACCCCTTCCCCCTACCAGGTTTTACTCATATTTTAACTGCCTGTTCCCTTCATTGCTTCCCCCATGTGCTCCTCCGTTGCTCCCGCACCCTTGCAGGCATTTACATATATCTTTTGGCTTTTATTTTGAGGGCTCTGCTGCTGCCTTTTACTGCCAGGCAGTCCACATCAAACAAGAGCTCTTTTGTACACATAAAAGTTCTTTTTTATGACCGATCTAAGTGGTGCCTGCCCTCTCAAGTTGGTCAATAATGATGACACGTGTGTGCCAACAGAATGAAGCGACCGCCAACAGCAGCCACCTGAAAATATTTGTGCAAATCCAAGAAGTGCCAGAGGCAAGAGCTTTTGTCTTTGTCAATGCTTGTTTATTGAGTGTTTGCACCCACAGGCTTTGTGCCGACCCCCAGGTAAAACTAAATTCCAGAGGGACACCACTGGAATTGGATAGGCACCTGTGTGCTATGCAAATACCAGACAACACAGAAGGAGGTTCCCCAGTGCTAGATGGAAGGATCTAATAATAAAGCATGGCACACTATGTGGGTAAATGTTTACCTTTCTACACAATTTTTAGCTCTTACTGTCTCTTATCTCTTACTAAAGAGAATAAAACACCTCACAGCAATGTTATTTTATTTTTAGTCTCACATAACGCACAACTATCACTATAAGGAATCTTGGTGCTGGAACCTACTAGGGTAGGCCTACCACTATGACAAGCGGCTAAAAAGATGGAAGCAGCCACATCTTTGACTCCTTGCTAAACTTTAAAAGTGAGCTTTGGGATCTTAGGGAGAAGGGCAGACTGTTCCATAGCTTAGCAGCTGCCACACAGAAAGTTGCAAGGGTAGTGGTACACAGTGGTCCAGATGACCACTGCCAACTTTCAGTTTTAAAAAAAGAAATCTTTTTTTACAGTACCTCCATATCCTTTAAGAAAACTGACTCCATTAAAAAAAGCGTAATTTTTATTGAAACACAATCACAGACATGGTGGTCTGCGGCCCCAAACAGTAGTCCCGAAGACTTTGGGGATAACCACAAGAAAGTCAGCAACTCTGTAGTTTATAGAATGTTTCCTGCTTGGATAATGGTGAAGGTTTGGATCCAAAAAGAGACTTATGTACCAGGCACACGATTTGAAGGCCACACGTTGCTTTACAGAAAGCTAGTGAAGAGTTGCCAGGACATTTGAGATGGAATCAAATCTTTTTAAATTAACAGCCATTCTCGTTGCTGTGTTTTGGACCAACTGGATCCACAGTGAAGTGGGGATATTTCATGATTACACCACCAGTGGAAATTTGGTATCTATCATGTAAGGCTCAAGTTACCTGTCAATGAGGAATGTTAAATCATTCAGCCATGTCACACGTCTCCCGACTAAAATTATACTGGCAGATATGTATGCGATTTCTGCACCTGGATATCTTTCATGGCACGAAAGTTATGAAGCCTTAAGAGTGAACTGCCGCAAACATCAACAAGCATTGGCAAATCCAATAGGTCTTGCCTTTGCAAGAGCTATTGGCTTTGCCAATATGTTTTAGCCATTGTTGTACACCAGCGTGTCTGCTGATCAGCATAGTTAAAAGTTAGTGGCATAGAGGAGAGTAGTGTGGAGTGTCGTAGAGTGGATTGGCGAAGAGTGGAGTGTAATAGAGTGGAGTGGCATATAGTGTGGGGAGAGGATGTGGCCTAATGGCTAGAGCGGTCGACTTCGAAGCTGGGGACCCGGCAGGGACGCTCAACATCCTGTGATTCTGAGCAAATCACTTAATCTTCCCGTGCCTAACAAAAATGAATGTGTCCGTCTGTAAAGTAACTGGTCCTCATGTAAAGCGCTCTGATACCTTCGGGTCGAGTTTGCGCTATGTAAAACTAAAAAATAGAGTGTTGTGTATTGGAGTGACATAGACTGGAGTTGTGTACAGTGGCGTACAGTGGATTGACGTAGAACAGAGTGGACTGGAGTAGAGTGCATTGGCATTGAGTGCTGCAGAGTATAGTGGCTTAGAATGCAGTGGCATTGATTAGAGCGTTGCATACTAGAGTGCAATGGCCTAGAGTGCAGTGGGGCAGAGTGGAGTGGTGCAGAGTAGAGAAGAGTGGCATAAAGTGCAGTGGCATACAGTGGTGCGGAGTATGGTGGCGTAAATTGCAGTGATGTAGAGTGGTGCAGAGTAGAGTATAGTGGCATCGTGTGCAGTGGTGTAGAATGCAATGATGCAGAGTAGAGTGGCATAGAGTGCATTGGCATAGAGTGCAGTAGTACAGACCAGTGTGTCATAAAGTGCAGTGGTGTAGACTGGCATAGAGTGTAGTGGTGTAGAGTAGAGTGGCGTAGAGTGCAGTGGCATAGAGTACAATGGTGCAGTGGAGTAGAGTGCAGTGGCGTAGAGTGCAGGGGCATACAGTGGTATAGAGTGGCATAGAGTGCAGTGGCATTGAGTGTAGTTGCGCTGAGTACAGTGGAGTAGGGTAGAGTGCAGTAGCATAGAGTGGCACAGAGTAGAACAGAGTGGACTGGTGTAGGGTGCATTGTCATAGAGTGTTGCAGATTTTAGTGGCGTAGATTGTAGTGATGTAGAGTGCAGCGGCATAGAATTCAGCTGCATACAATGCAGCGTCGAAGAATGCAGTGGCGTAGAATAGAGTGGTGCATAGTAGAGTGCCGTTGAATAAAGTGCAGGCTTGCAGAGTGAAGGGGTTTTACATACAGTGATTCAGAGTACAGTGGCGCAGGCTGCAGTGCTGCAGAGTAGAGTAGATTGGCATAGAGTAGTGTGGAGTAGAGTACAGTGACGTGGTGTGGTGTGCAGAGGTGTAGAGTGCAGTGGTGTAGAGTGGAGTGATGCACAGTAGAGTGGTGTGGAGTGCATTGGCATAGAGTGCAGTAGTACAGAGCAGAGTGATGCAGAGTTCAGTGGCGGAGAGTGCAGTGTTGCAGAGCAGAGTGTTGTAGAGTGTAGTGGTGCAGAATGGCATTGAGTGTATTGGCACAGAGTGCAGTGGTGTAGAGAGCAGTGGCATAAACTGCAGTGGTGCAGAGAAGAGTGCAGTGGGATAGAGTGCACTGGCGTAGAGTACAGTGGAGTCCAGCAAAGTGATTAAGAATAGAGTGGTGCAGAGTTGAGTAGAGTGGCATAGAGTGCAGTGGCATAGAGTAGATTTTTTCAGAGTAGAGTGAAGTGGCATAGAGTGGAGTGGTGCAGATTAGAGTGCAGTGGCATACAGCAGAGTGGCGTAGAGTGTAATGGCATAGAGTAAAGTGGTGTAGAGTGCACTGCCATAGAATGCAGTGATGCAGAGTAGATTAAAGTGGTGTACAGTGAATTAGCATAGAGCATAGGGGCGTAGTGTAGTGGTGCAGACTATAGTGCATTGGCAAAGAGTGCATTGGCATAGAGTGCAGTGTTGCAGAGTGGCATGAAGGGGGGTTGTACAGAGTAGAGTGGAGTGGCCTAGACTGGAGTGGTGCAGAGTGCAGTGGCGAAGAGTGCAGTTGTATAGAGTGACGTAGAGTGCATTGGCATAAAGTAGAGTGGTACAGAGGAAAGTAGAGAGGCGTAGAGTTAAGTGGTGCAGAGTGCAGTGGCATGGAGTGGTGTAAAGTGTACTATACAGTGCACAAACAATAATGTGTGGAAATGGCATTACCTAATGTATTGATTTGTTTTATTGATATTAAAGTATTTGTTTCCAACACACTTCAGAATTAACAAAAAATGTGGTCCATTTATGCTTTCTTAATTCTGATATATTCTGAAATACTTGCACAGTTCAAAGCGATGTTGTGTGCTAGAAAAAAAACCTTTCCTACCCCCAGTATCCAGTAAGATTGTCACACATATCCTCTCACTTTGAAGTCAGAGAAAGAAACGTAAACATCAAGCTCCCTCAGAAGACAGAGTCTGACATTTGACCTCTGTCTTTGAATGCACAGCAAATGGGACAAAATAAAAAAGGCCTGTTTACAGAAACGAGCACTTGAAGAACACCAGAGGTAGTGTGATAAGCCTTTGCTCCTTGGGAAGGACAAATTAAATTGGACAGCCTAAAAACAAATACAGCCAGCAAATAGAAAGCCAGAAAATGTTAGTTACAAATCACAAAGCCAATGGTAAGCAACAGACAGAATGCATTTCCAGGGAAGCTTTCTAAATATCCCCAAGATGTCTTTAGCTTTCTGGTAGGCTTCGACCTAAACAGGGCTTTGCATTGGCACGGAACAGCCTCAGCACTTAATGGGTTGAATCCATTTAGCAATATAGTACAATACATCATTCAATATCCGAATAAAGTCCGAGACTATTTTCCTACAACAGCACGTTCGGTAGGGATGGGTGACCTTAGATTTGCCAAGAGCATTTGTCCAAATAGTAACCACGGCTTAACGTCCATATTATTTTGCCACTGACATACTTTTCTGAAAATCGTTTTTTCAATATGTTGCCAATGAAAATAATAAAGCTATCAACAACGTCTTTGCTGTTGGCAAACATGGATGTACTGCAATGAGGAACATCAATGCCAGGATAAGTGTGGCATGGCGTAAAACTTGTCTGCATTTCTGAAACTAAACTGATTCCAAATATTATAACATACATAACTTTATTACTTACCTAATGACCAAATCAAAGAGTAGTTAAGTGCTAAGTGGAAATGAAAACATCTGCCTTTCATTGAGGGTACCCCACTTAAATGGCTCAATTCCTTTCCGAAATCCCGAGGAAAAAGTGCAATTCTCCCCCTGAATTTACCCTGGGGTACAAAAAAGCCTTGCCAAACCACAATGCATTCGGCATAATTGGTCAGCGAGCTGAGTGCAGAAGTCGTAGAAAGCCAGACTTGAGAATGAATTCGCCCACTGTTTGAGAGTGCTCAAACGCTCAGCTCCCTTTATGGCGGCAAACCGCTTCAGACTCCCATGGACAGGCCAATTGTTGAAATAAAAGCCACGGAAAATGGGAACGCTGTTGATAAATATGGGCATGTTTAAAAAGTCTTAACCAGTTCAACTCAAAACTGCGTATGCATTTCTTTACAAGTCATTGTGTTATTTTGTTTTCACAATGACGTAGTGCAGATGAGGGTTGAATCATAAATATTTTTTTTCCAAGTATTAAAATGCACTAAGCACAAAGTTCGGGGGAATTTAGAAATATTTCTCTCCATCCGCACGTTGCCCGAATTGCTCAAGGTGCAAATATGTTCCTAGAAATGTACTTGAATCATACAAATATGTGAATTGTGCCCAAATAAATTGCTGTAAGTTATGAACACGGAGCTTAATCAACCTACTCATGTCAAAGTAAAGATATCCTCGCACTGGGCGGACTTTTGTGTCATCGTGACCCTATCTGACACCTGCTTTTTACCCATTGTTGGTGTTCCACAATGTTTTTCCACCAACTCCAGCAGAACCCAAGGTTCTACTGGACTGGGACTCAGGGCCGGCTTTAGCACCGGTGGCACACGGTGTGACTATCTTTTTTTGGCTCCCCCCTCAATCACCTCCTTCTCCATGGATTCCCTCATGACCACCCTCCAACAGTGCCCCTCATCTCTCCATAACCCATCTCTCAATGAATTTCATTTATTTTATAGCGCTACTCACACCAGTGTAAGAGGACAGAGCACTTTACATCACACACATTATACAGAGAGAATGAATCATATATGTGTGTAAATGAGTCTATTGGAAATATTATATGAAACAATGAGGATTACAAGGTGTAGGAATCACATGTCATCCATATTAGTAGGGGGTGTATTTTAAGTCTCTTTGGTCTGGAGAAGCACAAACTCAGGATTTAAATCACACCACAGTGGTTGAGGTTGGCTTTACAAATAACATTGCATTTCTAGCCAAAGGAACCCTGTTTAACAACATTAGGATAAAGAAAGACTGGGGAAAAAACTTAATGTTCTAACTTATGTCATGGAGTTTGCATGCAGCTCTTTGATGACAGTTCATAGGTCACTGTGCTATATTAGAATTGTAACATATTAACTGCAAGTAACAAAAGGATCTCTCTGACAAAAGCAGTACCCCACTGAGCTAACCACATAAAATACAGTTCTATGATCTGCATGGTACACGTTATTTGCAGCAGGCATATTAACCTTTTGCACTAATTTATGAAGAGCCAAAACTGCTGTTGGTCAAAAAACGATCTCTCTTTAGCAGGTACATCAACCATCAGAGTTATTTAGACATTTTCATTGTTGCCTGAAAACTGCCAATCACATATGGACCTCTGCAGCAGTACTCCGGGGTGAGGTGTCTTCTGGCTCCTGATACAATATGCTCAGTCCTACATAACTGGGACCCTTTACTTCCTCTTGATTGCATTCCTAGTGGGTTTGCTTGTGGGATTCATGACGAGAGTCCTTGTGCCTGGAGGTTTGTTTCCTCTTTGAAACATGGTGATTGCAGTACAAGACAAATGTACCCCTTGCTGGTGAACATATTAGGCTCTATGTAGCTGCCACTAGGGACTGCACTTCAGAGATGCTGTAGATGTCCAACAGGGTTGTGGCAATTCACAACCTAATCTTGACAGTCCTAGATATCTGCCCATGACAGCATGCGGGAGAAAGTGGCCAGGCTGCCTGTCCAGCTCAGTCCTGGGACCTGAATTTCCGGCAACAGCTAAAGCCTACTTTGTATGTCTGGCCTGTGACATCCCAATCTAGCCCCTTGACATTTTGCTACTTTATCTCCCATCAATATAGAAAGCCCCAACATATGCCATCAAAGAGCCAAAGAGGCTGCCGGCTGTGGTTGTCTCAGGGTCTGAAAAGATATATTGCTTACCTTATGATTGACCCAGGCCTTCCTGTCAGTGCCCCCAATTTTGGATACGTATTGGACATCTCTAATAAATACTGCTTATTCATACTGATGTCTTTCTGAAGGTCTGCAGACACAGCTGATAGAAGAGGATGACGCACCAGGACGTCCTCTATACCTGTTCCGCTTGAAGAAGCCTAGGCCTACTAAAATGTCCTGCTGTTCTACTATGTCTAAAACATAAGGCGGTGAATTGCCCGGAGACAAGATTTATCCTGGACTTGAGGACAATCACACAGCACTGCTGGTTGGAACCTGGGTGGAGAATGCAATAAGGAGAGAGCTTGCCAAAAAAACATGAGAATCTGTAACTCTTCTGGGCTTGACCGAACACGAGATACAAGATCTGCATTTGCATCAAAAGAATGTTGAGGCACCTCTATGCCTAAGTTACTGCCTAGTAGTGCAGTCTTGAAGTATGACATCAAGAAGGTTGCAGAGCTTCCTTCGACATTCATTGTGGTTTATCATTGATTTCTCATCTAGAAAGGAACTTTAAGGACTCCAATCAAAATGTCTTTGGGGTGTGCTCCATCGACTAGGGTGGGCCGCACTCAGGATCGCTGGGATCACTGGCTTACTATGCCAGAGTTACAGTAGTTTATAGCCCTTTGTCAACTGACTGCAAATTGGGACACTTCTAGGCTTTACATGAGTGTCAACTAGTCCTGTGGGAGCTCGAGAAAAAATGAGTGCATCTGCCACCACAAAATCAGGATGACGGCCTAACTGTTGTTAGATATAGTTGCATAAATATTTGAAAAACCTTGGGTACCACCTCAATGGACTCCTTGGCCTTGTGAACTGTGTTGGAGCAATACCTTTTCCAAAAACTATGCACAATACTCACGTTTCAGCACTGGAGCTATGAAACAACAGATTCCTGGACAGTCCATTGACTAAAGAGATTTATTTTTTCTAGTGCCATCCAGTAACTCACATCAAGTGTGGGTTTGAAAATGAGGTCTATTTTGGATGGTATCTCTTGGGTTTTCAAGAACACAAACAGCATCAGATTACACCCACTGAGCTACCTTACTTGAACTTTGGGCTGCTTTGAAACTTGTACAAAGAGCACATGATTCATAGCCTGGGAATATAAATTGTGACTTTCTGTCTGTCTCGATTCTCCAATCAATAGAATGTGAACGTAGACTATATTGGTAAACCAACAAAATCTGACAGAATCAAAATTTTCCTGGGGCATGTGATCTCTCTCCCTGTAACAAAAGACACACAATTGATGGACGGAATGCAGAACAAATCAAGACATTCACCCCCAGTCAAGGGATCTGGGTTAAATCCATCATTCTTTTGCTCACCATGCCACCCCAGTTTGGACCTGGCCATATGCAAATCAGTCTTGACCCTGTGCCTCATGGGAACAGTCCAGCCCGAACTGCCAAGCCAGGTCCTCCTGGACCGGAAACAAGCATCCTAGGACTTTGTTCTGCATTCTGTCCATCAACTGTTGTTTTTGCATTTGTCACCCCGAGTGGGACGGGTATGCCCAGACGTGGGTCCCGTGCTCTCCATGCCACTGGAATCAAGCTATCCTGGCTGAAGAGGGGTGAAACCCCGAAACCGGTCCTAGGATGCTTGTTTCCAGTCCAGGGAGGACCTGGCTTGGCAGTTCGGGCTGGACTGTTCCCATGAGGCACAGGGTCGAGACTGATTTGCATATGGCTGGGTTCAAACTGGAATGGCATGGTGAGCAAAAAACGATGGATTTAGGCCCAGATCTCTGTACTGGGGTGAATGTATGACATTGTTCTGCATTCTGTCCATCAACTGTTGTTTTTGCATTTGTCACCCCGAGTGGGACGGGTATGCCCAGACGTGGGTCCCGTGCTCTCCATGCCACTGGAATCAAGCTATCCTGGCTGAAGAGGGGTGAAACCCCGAAACCGGTCCTAGGATGCTTGTTTCCAGTCCAGGGAGGACCTGGCTTGGCAGTTCGGGCTGGACTGTTCCCATGAGGCACAGGGTCGAGACTGATTTGCATATGGCTGGGTTCAAACTGGAATGGCATGGTGAGCAAAAAAACGATGGATTTAGGCCCAGATCTCTGTACTGGGGTGAATGTATGACATTGTTCTGCATTCTGTCCATCAACTGTTGTTTTTGCATTTGTCACCCCGAGTGGGACGGGTATGCCCAGACGTGGGTCCCGTGCTCTCCATGCCACTGGAATCAAGCTATCCTGGCTGAAGAGGGGTGAAACCCCGAAACCGGTCCTAGGATGCTTGTTTCCAGTCCAGGGAGGACCTGGTTTGGCAGTTCGGGCTGGACTGTTCCCATGAGGCACAGGGTCGAGACTGATTTGCATATGGCTGGGTTCAAACTGGAATGGCATGGTGAGCAAAAAAACGATGGATTTAGGCCCAGATCTCTATACTGGGGTGAATGTATGACATTGTTCTGCATTCTGTCCATCAACTGTTGTTTTTGCTCTCTCCCTGTAACAACATTGTCCAAGGTTGCCAACAAAATTGTAGTGATTAGCCAGTAAGCTCTCTAATAGCACTTGAAGACATAGCTCAGCCCTGGATAGTGTTAGGACCCTTCGGAGTTCTTTGTTTTGAATTATTTATTTTACAGCATATTTCTTATGCATAAATAAAGACCGGTTCGGTTTATATAGCCAAAGCTCTGTCTGGGCAGTGAGTTTATTGTCTGTGAATACTGGGTATTGCCCTACCTCAGTTTCGGACCAACAAACACCTTCTACATATACATAAAGTCTTGACACCACTGGAGAGCCAGGTATGCACAGGGAGTCTTAGGTATTCAGTAGAGTGCAGCAGCACCCTAGGCCCTGTGGCGCCACTGACAAACAACAATAGCCACGTGGTAGCCACTGACTTCCAGGACCCCCCCAAAAAAGGCTGCACACTAGTGTCATCAAAAAGATGCAATTATTCCAGTTTTTACACTAGTGCACAGCAACAGAGGAAGGTCCTGTGCTAATAAATATAAAATGGAATCCAAAGTATTCCTTCATATGTGTCTATTTTGTTCTTGACGTATGCCAGGCTGCTAGAGTGCCACCCACAAACAAGCTGACAAGCTGGAAACAAAACTCAGCCCTGGCAAAAATGTTCAAATCAGCCCTGCGTTGCAGGAGGTCGAATGGAGTAACGCAGGCCCCTGCAGCAGTTGTGGCGCGGGGGGGTACCCCAAATCTTTTTCTGGGGGCCCCATTGAGCCACTGATGAGGTCATGCCTAGAATGGACTCATGAGGACCTGGTTGAGTCATGGCAGCTTGCCCATCCTGCTCTGAAGGCCGTCCCTAAACCTGCAGCCTACCAGGGAAATGTCAGAGTGGCAAAATGCAAACTGAACAAGTACATATAACTTTCACCTATTTTGCGAAGCAGCAAACCTCTTTGTGCAATCTGTCCTTATGGACTTGTCTAACTTTTCCACTTGCCACTAACAGTCCTTTTTTTGCATTTTGCATATGCAATCACGTATTTCTACACTCTCTTCTTGCCATTCCCTTGACGTCTGCCTGTATAAGTTACACACATGCAGTGTAAGTTGTGGAACCATAGGGGCAAATTTACTTAGGAGCCCTGCAACAAAGCGCAGCAATCTAAGTTGCTATGCTGCATTGCATGAAAGGGAGAACGCAGGACGGTGTCATATTTATAAAGATATGGCAATGTTGCTCTCTCCCCCAGTCCTGGCGCACGTCAGGCTGCCTTGCACCACGTACACCCAGGGGCATATTATCAAGGGCCTTATCGCTGTCCTGCCGCTAACGCAGCGATAATCTTATCGCCCTATTACCAAGCTGGCACTAACAGCCGTTAGCAACAGCTTTCTGGCGATAGCGTCCGGATTTTAGATCGCCAAGCATGCCAGCGATATTTATCGCTAATGACATGCAAGGTAGGCGTTCCATCGGAAAAACGTACGCTAACACCACTTCGCTATATTTTCAAGGATGGCCCGGACCCGCGAAGCGATAAAAAAAACTGTCGCTAAGGCCCGTTAGCTGCAGGAACTTAAGACCTGAAAAAAGCTGGTCTTAAAAATGGAGATAACACTTGGGGCCACATTACTGCAGGTTTTGGTGCAGGACAGCGCTGGAAGCAATGTTGCAGCGCTGCCCTGCGACAAAACTACAGTGCAGGAATGCGCACAATCAATAAGATAGTGCGCATTCCAGGGCCCCAGTCATGAAAAATGTTGCTGCGCTGCGACAAGACAGCGTTGCAACACTTCTCACTACGCCCTTCTTGCAACAGCATGGATGCGCTGTATTAACTGGACAGCGCTCCATGATGCAAGTAATGACAGATACGTCAGGAATCCTGACGTATCTGTCTGCGCTGAAGTCATGCATTGCTGCAGTCGTGTCACAACCATGACGCAACTCCAGCAATGCATGGGGCCAGCCTATCCCTGGGGCACTGCCTCACCCTCACGCCTGCCATCAGGCAGGCGGAAGGCACTGACGAAGTGCCGTTCATGAGGGGTGCCCGAATGTCGGCGATGTTGGAGATCCATCCGTGGTGGTTGCGCGCTGCGGTGTAATCGTTTGGAAGCATCGGTGGAGTGTTGGTGCGGAGGGAGTTGACGAGACGTCCTTCGGTGGCCTTGATCCAGCTGCGAGGGGGTGCGATGATGGCGGTGGCGTCCGGTGGGCAAGGTGAAGACGTGATGTTAACAATGATGGTCGTTCCAGGAGAGTCCGGTGTTGTGGCTGTAGTTGAAGTTCCCGCTGGCAGAGGTGACGTGCTTGACCATGTGTTCTGCCATGTGGCTTGTTGGGGTGACTTGCTGCTTGCGTCTGATGTAGGGGACCTTCCCCAGGAGGGGGTGGTGTCCTGGTCACTGGGGTTGTCCAGGTGGAACTTGAGTTCACCGAGTAGGATGTCGTCGGTGGATGGGAGACCCTGGGGTGCAATGAGGTCTACAATGGTATTGGACAATGGGGGGCCATGGCCCGGGGGGCCTGCACAGGAGGGTGCCGCAGAGGATGTCCTTGGTCTTGGTCCGGATCTGGGAGTTGACCTGGTTCATGGTCACCCTTGGGTCATTAGAGTGCGTGGTCAGTCGGAGTGTGATTCTGTAGGTGATGGCAATGCCTCCTCCTTGACGGTCGGGTTGCTCCTTGAGGGTGATACTGCAGCCGTCAGTGATGGCGAAGGCGATGTCCGGTACGGAGCAGAGGTTGGTCCTGGCAGGCGAGATGGCGTCCAGGGTTGATGGCGAGGAGGGTGCTGGCGTCGTAGTGGTGGAGTGTCCAAGAGTAATGCTCCTTGGTGCTGAGCGTGGTCCAGGGGCAGACGGACGCAAACGGCGTAGCCCATGGTTGCCTTTGGCACGGGAGATAACCATTACAAAGCAGGCAGTACATCGTTAACAACGCAACTCCGACAACGCGGGTGCCTTAACATCGCATTTGATTACAACGCATTGTGAGGTCAGTAATGGGGTAATTTAAAGTTTTCCGGGTGGGTATGGGATTTGTATGTAAAATATGAAAATTGGGGTGTGTTTTGGGGTAAAATATGAAAATTGGGGTGTGTTTTGGGGTAAAATATGGAATTTGGGGTGTGCATTTGGGGTAAAATATGAAAATTGGGGTGTGTTTTGGGGTAAAATATGAAAATTGGGGTGTGCTTTTGGGTCAACTTTTACTTTTGGGTGTGTTTTGGGGGCACAAAAATGGATTCCAGGGGTCACGTTTGGGTTTGCGGTGCTAAGGTTAGTTATGGGTTGCACTCCCTGAAGTGGGAATAGTGACATTTATGTATCCGCTATGCAACACCTACCCTACTGTTGCAATGTGCCTAGTATTAGTATGCATTGGACTGTAATGCGCTGTTATGGCATGCGTTGTAACTACGTAAGTGCCTTTGGCACATGAGTGGTACGCCCGCTGTGCATGGGCGCACAGCGGATGCCATTGAGAAGTGCTGCAGGGGGGCTGGACAGCTGTGAGGTGGTAAACGCAGGAAAGAATACTGCATGGGGCGTGGACAGGGGTGTGTGTGTGTGAGCGGGTGTTGTAAATATCTCAATGAGGGAAGTCTTACCTCGAAGCCGGGCCCCGTGTCTTCGTAGCACCTGCTCTCCTGCGTCTGCTTCCAGGAACAGGAAGTCGGCAGCCAGGCTCCCTCCCCTGAGTTAATCACAACGCTGCGATGCGACAGTGGGATTGGTGATTGGCAACGGGACAAGGAATGCAGCCAGGGCTGGAGGGGTGGGCATGTTCTCCATGCAGGCTGTGATGCAGCCTGCAATGTGAACAGGGAAGTGCGCATGACTGCTTTGGGCGGCCTGAGTGGGCCAATCAAACAGTCATTGCGCACTTGAGTGGGCATGCCACTCCGCCCATGGCCTGCTCCATGCTTGGAGCAGTCCTACCCACCCTCCAACCCCCTAAGGATACATAGCATGATAACATCAATAAGTTATCATCATGTGATGATTGTCCCTCTTCTGCACTGCTTGAAGGCAGTGGGGCAACGCTCATCCGCCATAGCGGATGAGCCGACACTGGGGGTGCGTCATCTACGTGTGATAGGCCTGAGTGACTCGCCCCCCGGCACTCCTGCGCTACGCGTCCCACCTTCTCCTTACCTGGACAGGACCTCTGACCACGGCCAGGGATGTGCTCTCTCCCTCCGTAGCTCTGGCTGCTGTGCTGTGCATCTGCCCTAGGCAGGACTCAGTGCAGGTAGGGGTTCGAGCCTCGGCTCCTGGCTAGGTTGCGCCCTTCTTGTGTTTGCCCCGTTGTCTCTCTGACTGCCTTTCATCATTGTGCTTGTATACTTTTCTGCTATTTATTCTCATTTCACTTATTGTGCCTTAGTTTGTTATTGTGCCGTTCCACCCTCTCTGCCCGTTTGTTCCCGCTTCCCCACCCGCCCCTGCTGCCCCCGCTGCCCCTCCCCCCACCGATTCACGCTCCCATCTCACAGCTGTGCCTCCCTCCCCTATTTAATGCCGTCCGCTACGCGGCCACCTCGAAGGAACTGGAGCAAGATCACAGAGAAACACCTCAACACCACCCTCCTCCACGACCCCCCTCCGCCACGACCTACGCCAACTGACCATCACCAGATGGAAAACCGCAACTACCAGAGACACCTCCACGACCATGAAAAACACCCACTCAGGAGCCCCCATGGACCCCTGCCCGCCGTACATCTATCACAGAGCCGCCACCGCCATAGCACCCGAACTAGGCCGGACCATCAACGACTCCCTCGAATCCGGCATCTTCACCGACGACTGGAAGCGGGCAGAGGTCAAGCCCCTCCTCAAGAAACACTCGTCCGACCCGACGGACCTGAAACACTGCCGGCCCATCTCTCTCCTTCCCTTCGCAGCCAAAGTCACCGAGAGATTCCTCAACGCCCAGCTGACCACCTTCATCGAAGCGAACGCCATCCTCGACTCCTCCCAGTCCGGATTTCGCAGCAACCACAGCACCGGGACCGCCCTCCTCGCTGCCATCCATTACATCTGCATGGTACTCGACCAGGGCCACACTGCGGCCCTCATCCTACTAGACCTCTCCGCAGCCTTCGACACCGTCTCACACCGCACTCTCGCAGCCAGACTCCACGATGCCGGGATACGAGGAACCGGCCTCGACTGGATCCACTCCTTTCTCTCCAGCAGAACCCAAAGGATCAGACTCCCACCCGTCCTCTCCGAACATACAGAGATCAACTGTGGAGAACCCCAAGGATCCTCGCTCAGCCCCACGCTCTTCAACATCTACATGGCCCCCCTCGCCAGCATCGTCAGACATCATGGGCTCAGCATAGGATCTTATGCCAACGACACCCAGCTCATCCTCTCTCTCACAAAGAACCCCAAATACACCAGACTCAGCTTCCAAGAAGGAATGAAAGACGTCGCAGCATGGATGAACGACAGCTGCCTAAAACTGAACTCAGAGAAGACTGAGGTCCTCGTCCTCGGACCCTCCCCCACTGCATGGGACAGCTCCTGGTGGCCCCCTGCGCTCGGAGACCCACCCACCCCGACGGACCACGGCCGGAACCTCGGCATCATTCTAGACTCCTCCCTCACCATGACCCACCAGACCAACGCCGTCGCATCCACCTGCTTCAACTCCCTCCGCATCCTCCGCAAGACCTTCAAATGGATCCCCCCAGAATGCAGAAATACCGTCACCCACGCACTCATTACCAGCAGACTGGACTACGGTAATGCCCTCTACACAGGAATCAACAAAACCCTGCTACACAAGCTCCAAACCATCCAGAACACCGCAGCCAGACTTGTCCTCAGAACACCACGACACAAGCATATGACCCAGCACCTACGAGACCTACCCTGGCTTCCCATCGAACAGGGAGTAACACTCAAGCTACTCACCCACGCCTCCAAATCCCTCCACATCATTGGACCCAAATACCTCAACGAAAGAGTCTCCTTCCACGTCCCCAAAAGGAACCTCCGCTCCGCCGACCTGGCCCTGGCAGACACCCCACGCATCGGCAGAACAGCTAAGACCTGGAACGCGCTCCCAGTCAACATCAGACGCTCCCCCACCCTGCACACCTTCAGGAAGAGCCTCAAGACCTGGCTCTTCGAATGACCCGGAGCTGCACCTACCCCCTCCCCAGCGCCTTGTGACCCTCACGGGTGAGTGGCACGCTCTATAAACCCCTGATTGATTGATTGATTGATTGATGGACATTGACACCGTGGCGCAATCCACTGCACTCTCTCCAAATCTGTGACTCAGCCAGCAGGAGCCTGAGCCAGGTATGATTTCACTAGGCTGGGTACAGCAGTCGCCGCCTAGTCCGCTGGTCGACCTCCCGATGCAGTTGATGCAGCAGGGCTCCCTTAGGCGTGTAGTTGCAGTGCTCACAACACACAAGTTCGGCGTAGCACAGGGGCCTCACCCTCCACAGAGTACGGCCAGCCAAACATCATCCGGCCTGTGATGCAGGGAGACAGCACCCACCATTGGTAATCCCCTCCATACACCCCGGTGTAGAGGTGGATTGTAGTATTCGATGCAGACCTCACTACGTTGGTGCGCAGGAGCACCTCTACCATTAACTGCTCCAAGGGGCGCAAGGCGGTCTTCTCACACAGGTCAGCAACGTGGCTCCATGCGACCTGCCAGACTTCACAACCAGGTACAGGCGATCGTCGCGCATCGATGTCTCCCACCACGGATTATCGACTCCGCAGATCCTCCACATCCCACTCCAGGCTCCAGACGCAGGTCCAGCGAGGCATCCAGGTTCCAGACGCAAGTCCAGCGAGCCATCCAGGTTCCAGATGCAGGTCCAGCGAGGCATCCAGGCTCCAGATGCAGGTCCAGCCAGGCATCCAGGCTCCAGAAGCAGGTCCAGCGAGGCATCCAGGCTCCAGACGCAGGTCCAGCGAGGCATCCAGGCTCCAGGCGCAGGTCCAGCGAGGCATCCAGGTTCCAGAGCAGGTCCAGCGAGGCATCCAGGTTCCAGACGCAGGTCCAGCGGCGCATCCAGGCTCTCATCCTGGTCATCCTGGATGTTGTGTGGCTTGAGGGGGTTGTTGATGTGTGCTGCACTTGGCCCTGGCTGCTCCAATCTGCATTACAGTTTTTTTTGGGCATCTTTTCTATGGGAGGTGGACTGATAGGCTATTTTTAACAATTGGGGTAAGATTACTCATGTTGGGCTGCCTAGCGTGCGTTTTTTTATCGCTGATAGGCTTATCGCTAGATTTCGCCGGCTAACGCTAGAATTTCTATCGCCATCGCGCTATTGCTAACGGCATTTTTATCCGCTGATCCCTGAAACTATCGCCTGTTAGCGACGTGTTGGTAATACGTCGCTAACAAGGCGATACATTTCAGGGATAGATGGCGATGTGAAAACTGCCGCTAACTGAGGTTAGCGGTAGTTATCGCCATTCCTTGATAATATCCCCCCCACTTGCACCATAGTGCAGGGGTATTTGCGTGATGTCTAGCATAGGTTTTAAACAAAAGGGTACCCCTCCAGTATTAAAAGAAACTAAGCCATAGGTTTTGAACTAGAAGGATACCCTTCCAGTAAAAATAATATGCTTAGATTAATTTGGCCCATAGACATGCATAAATAAAACGTATATACGTTCACATTTTGCATATGAAAAAGTTATGTTTTTCTATTGGCGTATTTTTGACTATTGTGATCCAAGGGTGATATGGGCTATAAGTGTTTAGTTAAAGATTTGTTGAAGCTAACAAATCACTGACTTGTCATAATTTAACCACTTTTATGCCAATCCATGGCCAATATATGCATTACTGATTAATGTTTGGGACTCGAAAAACAGTAAAATACTCTTTTTACTTGGAATTTGTAAAACTTTATATTGTGTATATGTATAGCCAACCAGGACATGGTGCCTTGAAGAGAGTGGAATGCCAGAGACCTGCCTTCAAATCCTTTAATAAAATGAAAAAAACAATACAAAGCGCTCGAAACCCGAAGGTATCAAGGTGATGCGTGCAGGAATTCCAAAACCACATCAGGAGAAACTTGACTCAGAAGAGTGAAAAGAAAAAGAAAGACAAAAACCCAGCTCGAACAAGGGAGAAGGAGACAAGTTGATCCTGTAATCTGTAATGTCCGGTTAGAGCTCGAGAGCTAAAATACAACTTCTTAGAAGACCAGTAACGCTCAGAAAGATGCCTACAGTTCCCTTTGTCCCGGGTGACACTGCCCAATAGGCCTTGGCAAAATGTTATCAATCTTTTGCCTGTGAGTTCCCAATTAGTAATAACAACCTGTTTTTTTTTTATAGTACTTCACACCACACTTTTGCTGCCCACAAGCAATGTAAATAACAGATATTACTGCTACCCAGTTTATGGTTCCAAGTTTACTGACCTGCAGAAGAACAAAAGGTTAAGTCAGTCTTACTACGATTTAAAGGTTACCTAAGAACAACACCTGTTTCAGCAGCAAATGTTCAACTCACTGAGCCATCCTACTGGCATTGGTGACACATTGACTAAGAAAACAGGATTAATGGCTCTCATCTGATTGCCCTGATATGCAGTTTAGGGCCCAGTTTTGGAGGCCTCCCAGTGTATTTATGCCGCATTGTTGAACCTGTTGAATACGTCCTATGTGTATAAACATTGATGGATGGAAGAATTGGGCAATGAAAAGAGGGCTCAATGGTCGAAAGAACTGAGAGAAAGGCAGCCAGGGAGGGATTGAGGCATTGGGCAGTGAGGATTGGAGGAAAGAGGGGATGTGGGAAAAATAATGGGGTGAGGTTTATATCTGGCTGACTGCTCATTCCCCAAATAAATGTAATGGTGAATTTACTCTCAAACCCTTGTGGTTTCAATAGCCATTTCCCCTATGGATTCTAATGCTAAATTGATTGATTTCGAAAAAATTGGCAACCAACGAAATTAATGTTGAAAAAAGTATTCAGCACATGAATTTTCAATTGGTGATCCACATAAAATATCCAATTACGAGGGCACACAAAATTCTATCATTACTTCATTTGTTCCTCATGCTATAAAATCCTGATTACAATGAACCAGATGGGATGAGATATTTACTTCGCCAAGTAAATACCATTTCCCTACAATGAGGTATTTACTGGTTGTGGTAAGAGTAGGAAGGTGGAGTATTATGTGGTGAGGCTAGTTAGGCTTCACCATGCAATACTGCCACAAACCCCAAAGATGGTCCTTGGATTCACACTGATAAATCCTTAGCTCGGTCCTGGTAGTGTGGCAAAGAGCAGTCAGGCTTTACTAGAGGAACATGTGTTAAGCATTTCCAAATACCAACAGGGAAGATAAGTAATTGACACAACTCAAGAGAAATCTGACACCAATTTATAGAAATAAAGTGTATTTTTATCTTAATTTAGACATCAAAACAAACAGAATAGCATACATATAACCGAAGTTATAGATTTTAGAAGCAATATAAAATCAGTGCAAAATAATACAGTGATAATTTAACATTGCGGTCAATGGGAAACACCACCAGTGACAATCGGTCACTTGCAGGTTGAGTTGCGTGGTTCCCTTGCAGGGTAAAGGTGATGCAGGTCCCAGGACCAGGCCACGACAGCCAGTTTAATTTTACCTGGCCTGTGGAGCCCAGGTGCAGAGCTGTCCTGGCTGTCCCTGGTGCTGAATGGGAGCCGCGGGAGAGATGCTTTTACTGCTTACACAGTGTTGCGGAGTACCAGAATGCAAAAACACAACAAAGAGGTGGTTGCTGATGTTGGTCGATCGAAGATCGGATGGAGTTCCCTCTAGAAGCAGCGTCGAGTGAAGGGGTTGGTTGCCAGACTGGCGATCAACAAGCCTTGGCAGCAGTAATCCTTGGAAAAAGGTACTTCGAAGTCCAGTGGTCCCAGGGAACACGGTAGCTGCTTGTAGCTTTGTGGAAGGCACAGCTACAGATCCCAAAATGCACTAGACCATCTGCATTTGGGCATTCCCATGGAGGGCTCGATGGCCAGCGATTCTTCGGATCTGGAGCGTTGTTTTACCTGCAGTTTGCAGGGGACTAGTGCCACTAGTCCAGTGAAGTCTGAGGGTGCTTCAGGCTTCCACAGGGGTCCCTCTGTCTGAGAGAACAAAGAGTTAGCTTAGGATGATCTTCTATCAGGCAGTTCCAGGAGCGTTGCCACAGGTGCAGAGTATCCCTCTTTGGCTTTGTTGTCACAGACACATGTCTCTTCTTTTGTCCTCTTCAATGCAGTTTGTTCAGAACTGACATTCTGGTGTCAGGGTAGCACTTAAATTCTAGATTTAGGGGTGTGGGTCTAAGTGGCTAATGGGCTGCTTGCCCTAGCAGCTAATCTACCCCTGAGGTGACCACATTCAGGAGTGTAGGTCACCTTTTCGATGTGGTCACCTTTTCTACCCAGAACCCTCTATTCTGCCTCTTCTAAAAATGGCAAAACACTTCTTTCAGCGTACAGACTGGGCTATCCACCCTGGAGGTGTGGTTAGCCTTATGGAGTGTACACCTCCTTGACTACCGAATTTCCCCCCTGCCGGTGTGCAAATGTGCCTGGGGCAGCGGAGGGTTGTTTCCTCCTCAGGGAGTCAGCCCTGATACATATCAGCAGCAGTTCAGCCTTTGAAGCTCACCACCTTGACGTGCCACTTCACTAGCCTTCCTGGGGGGTTATCCTATGGACCGTCTTTCACATATAATGTCCTTTAATGATAAAGTGGACTATTGGAACATATAAGGTTGCACTTACATGTCCATATTTCTAATATACTGCACCCTGCCTTCTGTTCTTTAGGAGGCCTTCCTTGGGGTTGACTGATATATATTAAAGGCAGTGCATTTACTCACTGCATGCCACACATGATGAGGGCAGAGTCGAGTTCGAGCAATTTGCACTACTCCTGCAGTCTGCAATGACAGGCCTGCTGTCAGTAGTTTACTTGGGTCACTCAGGATGGCACAAACAGTGCTGCAGGCCCTGGGCACCCCTTTACCACCCATGTCCTGGGTACCCCTGGTCGAAAGAAAGGGACACCCTATAAAAGATAAAGGTTCCTAGGGCAGAAAAAAATATCAGAGTCATAACCATCAGCATTGGAGCAAAAAGTGGGGAAGGGTGGTTGACCATACAAAAAGGGCACTTTCCTAAGGTAAGTCCTTTCTGTTTCATGTTTTCCACTTGAAAGTGAGATATAACATGTGGAATCAGTGTTTAAAGCACCGAACACTGTATGTTTTGACTTTTTTCTGGGCCTTATTTTGAGAAAGATATTTATCACACAACTTGGAATTCTGATCCTTGTGCAAATAACAGTTTGCACATGAATCAAATTTAACCCTCAGCTTGTAATCAAGTCCTAAATATCAGAATTCAGTAGCTGTACGATTGAGTTTATCAAAACAACTAAAGTCATATTATTTATTTCAGGTTTCCTTGATTAAATCTGTGTTGAAACACACATTTGTCTTATCCACCTCCTTTTCAGGCTGTTATTGTGAAGAGAAGTTGGAGGTTAAGCCATTCTTTGATGCCGAAAGGAACCTTAGGGTCCTTCATTAACTAGTGGACTTCAAAAGATGTGGTCTTGTGGTCAAGGGGCTTGATTTAGAGTTTGGCAGATGCGAGACATCCATCAAAAAGCAGCAGATGTTTCGTCTGACCTATTTCGAGTGTACAGGGACTCTGTGTACTCCAAATACAGCAGTTGAGACATTTACTGATATTTGGGGGATGTCCCAAATCCACCAAATGCAAAATAAGGCCCAGAGTATGGAATCCATGATCACGTTTTCAAACGTATTTGATAATTTAATTCTCAACAGCAGGATATGCCCCACTCATGTGTATGGTATTTAGAGAATTTACTATGATGAGCACCTTCCATAGCCTGCAGGAAGCACCTAGGCCTGGGCGGAGTTCTGCTATTCCGAACTTGGCGAAGTGACCAAAAAACTCTGCCGCACTACGAGGAGTTCTGCAAGCGGCGGAGTACATTAGGGCACGCTGTTTGCATTGATTTTCAGCACCGGGTATTTGTTCCGCCTGTAAAATCAGCACGAATGGCACCATGCACAGCGCAAGAGGATGCTGCTTCTTTTCTGCCGCTCGAGTAGATTTTCTACCACGCTAAGGGAATTGGAGCTGCATTGTATGGCGCGGAGTTGTGGGGCCAGAATAATGAAGGGGTCATTGAAAAAAACTAAAATTATTTTATGAGATCAGTCCCGGAACTCCCTCGAAACACCCCCCTGACCCATATGCGCTTGGATCTGGGCTTAAATAACGTAGCCCACTTGATTGCTTTCAGGCCCCTCGCATTCTAGATTCGAGTCTGGTCAAACAATTCACCACTCCCATGAAAGAATCACTACTTGATGTATTAACATTAGATACTAGAGGGAGCATGCCATGGTTAAATTTTATCAAGTGCTGGTTGTATATACTGGGTATGAGTGAGCTTTGGACTAATCCCAGGAGTATACAAAAAAGAACCTTGCCCATCCTTAAAAAGAGATATTGGCTTTACGTTAACGAAACATGGCTAAACAAAGGAACTGCAGGGGAATTAACAAGGAGGTTCCTGGATTTAAAAGATAACATGCACCTAGAGGAATTTCTGAACCATATAGAACCTCCGTCAGCAAAATCTTTATACTTGAAGTTTAGGTACAGCATCCTACCCGTCAATGAATTCTGTAGTAAATGGAAGGGTGTCAACATCTTGCCCGTCTGCACCTCATGTATGGGTGAACATGAAACTGAAGAACATTTTTTGTTCTTCTGTCCCAAGTACACTCAGATTAGAAAAACTTGGTTAATTCCGTTATGCCGAATTCTAGCTGCAAACCATTTAAAAGATATTATTAGGATTTTAAAAAGTGATTGCACAGAGTGTTTCATTTTTACTGTGTTCAGATATTTGATATATGCTTGGAGACTAAGAACCAGGATGTTGAAATGATCTAATAGCCACGGAATCAAGTATTGATGTATTGTAATGTCTTTGATTCTACATTATGTTTATCACTGTGGAATATTTTTTAGAGATTTTAACAGTGTTAATATTAGGAAGCGTATGAGATTTTAATTACTGGTTGATCTAATTTAATTTTGCAATGAAATGTTTTATAGCAACTGGCTCGACGAAACGCTGCACATGACACTTTATTCAGCACTTTAAGGGGTATATTCACAAGAACGTATGATAACTACTGCAAGAGTAGCGTAACGCAACTTTCAACATCACAGCCCATCACGGGAAAATAACCCCGTGTCAACGTGGAATTCACAACAAGGCGGTACCATGCGATAGTCACCAGATAACGCGTCAAATGCCAGCGTGGAAATCAACACCACGCCCAAAAAATGCGAAACACGAATGCGAGAAATCATGCGATGAGGCCAATCGCGGTACAAAAAGCTGCGAAAAGCAGCCTCAGGCCTGCAACTCCCACGCGTCTGGCGGGCAATTGCACCATAAAAACCACAGGCACAACACACCAGAAACAAGCCAAAGTACGTAGCAACATCCATGCACCCTGACCCAGCGCAGAGGGCAACGCGAACACCACAACCCCCACAGACCACCAGCAAGGAACAAGTGGGTCGGGGAAGGCCAAGGAGAAAATGGAGAGGAAGACGCAGCCCGCAGGAAAACAAGACCAAGGCCACGGAGGCGACAGAACACTACCAGCAAATGACCCACAAGCAGACCGCCTGGAATGCAGTCGCAGAGCCCAGGAGGCCAATCCAGGGCGCCAAGAGGCGCCGGCAGGACCTGACAACCTAAACCAGGTACAAACCCGCTGCCAACAGGAAGGCAGCAACGGCGACAGGAGGTGGCAGTCCAGCGCCACAGGAAGAGCAGGAGGAAACCCAGGCCACAGTCATCAGTGTGGAGAGGGTGCAAGGAGTAGGGAGTACGGACACAGCCCGACAGGACCTGACACAACAACAACAGGGTGAGGATCTAACAGGGACTGGGGGGACGGTGGGTGATGGGCACAATGCCACACATGCACAATGAGGTGTAACACACTGCACACCCACAATTACCCAGGGACATGTCCCCCATCCCCGTGGCACACTGCAGCACACACATAGCAATCACAGCACATACCATGACAATGTGGCACAAAGTGCAACACCCACACTGCAGAACAGGGGACACAACTGGGTCCAACCAGGCACAGTAACAGAACAATCACATCGGACAGAGCAGGGAACTGTGAGATGCACATCTACCCCTACAACCCCACATCAGCCATGTAGGCCAAATGGACACTGTCCCAACTCAAATAGCCACCACCGCCCAAACAGTCACAATGTACATTGTCACACAGTCTGCATGTCGACAAGAACAAGGCGCCAACACAATGCCAACATGCACCTCCCCTTCACAATGCAGAGGGACAAACAACACCTCCAGCAGGCCTGAACAGACAACCCATCAGTGATGCCCGAGACGAACACCACACCCCGACACCGACGCCCTACAACAGCCCATGGACATCCCACACAACCCACCACCAGGACCAGGGCAGACAAGCTACTCAGAGGAGAACCCAGACTCTGCAACAGACCACACAGCATGAAGCACCCGCAATCACGGCTGCCTCACAACACGTCACCCACCCACACATGGCATCCCAATGCCAGGTGGCAGAACGCCAAAAGGAGGTGGCCCAACAGGTGAGGGTGTTGCCTAAACCATGGAATGCGAACTAGAACACATACGTGGGTGTCCAATACCCTTCAGGGACCACCTACACCCCACAAAGGAGACCCACACCCCCACAGAGACACATGCACATATCATGTTGAACTGGCTACTGGCACGTGCGCCCGGCCCCTTTATTGGCAGGGCCACATGTACAGTGACGCCTGTGCTGGATGTGTGTGGGGTGAGTATAAGCCAGCCCGCACGGAATGCTTGGTGCTGGCAACAACCTGAACAGTGGACACCAGTGTAATGGAAACAGAAAACACCAGCATAACAGAGTCAAATGCAGAGCAACATGGAGGGATCCGGAGTAAGGACAGAGGACACCCAATATTCAGTCAGGAGGTTCCGTGAGTTGCAGTGCACTGAGGTAGGGGCACTAGAGAAGAGCGCGCTCATGTGAAGAAATTGCTAGGATTGTGTCCCTTCGGGTTAGTCCTGATGCAGATGCAGCGGGGTGTGGTACACCTGCATCAACTTCCTCATCAACGTCCTAGGTCTCCCACACTGCCTGAGGTGACATTGCTGAGCTACCTCACAACAGCATATAACTCAATCAGTAACGGACAATGGCTTGCGGTGCACTGAGTCACTGGCACCTGGAGTGCTGAGCAGGGCAGCAGGCCGATGATGGCATCCACGACAGGTCTGGGCAACTCCGTAGGTCTGTCAGGACCACCCTTTCGACTCTGGCAGATGGCGGTTGAAGGTGGTCCTTGCGGTGGTGGTGTGTGCCTCCTGCGGTGATGCGACGTGCGGGCCGGTCAAGACTCAATGCCATGTGTGGGCCCTTGTGGCCGGCAGTTGGGGCCGGAGGAGGCGGACAGCGCAGGGCCACAGACACGTGGCGTTGATCACCCCAAGACCATCGCTACAGAGGCCATTCAATGTCCCAGAAGGAGGGGTCCCAGGCCTGACCAGTACAGAGTTAGTGGCCCCGGATGCACTGCGGCCGGCACAGGCACCCAGCCACGGGACGGTGACTTGCGGTGCAGTCAGATGGGCCAAGCGACCTGAGCGGGTCCCCATCAATGTCCGAGGTGTATGTTGCGGAGGGTTTCAGAGGACAGTGGAAGGTGTCCTCCAGGGCATGATGCGGAAGGTCTGATGTTATCTGGAAGCAGCAAATGGAGCAGTGGAAAGAGCAACCCTCGTTTGCACCAACAATTCGGTATCAGCTACATGAGGATGAAAACTAGCCCCTAGTCCATAGACTCAAACGTCACCAATGTACGACCAGTCAGTGTCCATGAATGTCGGGGAACACACTTAGTGGCACAGGTGCTGAGAGGGGATGCAGTCTGCGATGATGCCGGTACACAGATGTGAACTCCAACATTGCCAAATCAAGACTCTGTGAGCTACTGGACCACAGTGTAGGCCGGAGGCAGCGGTCAGCATGGGCCCACAGACACGTGTCGTGTGCTTGTGATGCATTCGTTTGCTTCACTGATAGCAGGGAGTTTAGTGATATCACCCCTGCAGTAGACATCTGGTCACTGCCATGGTGTAATCAAGACTCAGTTCCAAATGTGTGACCTACCTGACCGTGGTGTAGGCCTGAGGCAGCGGTCAGCACGGCCCATTCACCGAGTGTCGCCGGCATAGGTTGGATGGCCCCACCGGCCTGCGTAGTTCAGGTTCAGTGGCACCACGTGTAGCCGGCTGGCGTTGAACAGGGTTAGTGGCACCACGTGTAGCCGGCTGGCGTTGAACAGGGTTAGTGGCACCACGTGTAGCCGGCTGGCATTGAACAGGGTTAGTGGCACCACGTGTGCGCGGCTGGCGTTGAGCAGGGTTAGTCTCACCACGTGTCGCAAGATGCCCATATGGAACTAGGCCTCACTGATCGGGGGGGTCTGGTGCTGTGGCCGCTGGCCCGGATTTGGGGTCACTGCCATTCATGACTCAAGACATAGTTCCACATGTGGGACCTACTGGTCCGAAGAGTAGGCCGGGGGCGGCAGTAGAGTACGTCAACGGAAAAGGAATAACGCGGGCCAGTGTCGTGGCAGCCGTGATGGTCTGAGGTGGCTGCCAAGGTCTCGGGCCTCGGGCTTGTGGCTTGCGCCGGCATGTGGTGGGCCCTCCTTGACCCATGCCGGTGTCGGAAGGTGATCAGTGTGGTCTGGCTGCGCAGGGGCTGGCCTGACGGGTTCGTGGACCAGCGTGCCGGGGTCTGGCAGGCGCACAGCATCTCATGCAACTCCGCTCACGGGGATGGCGTCGGCCTCGTGGCGAGGTGGGAGGCGCCGCCCTGGCAGAGACGTGGGTCTTTCCGGAAGTGGACCATGCCCAGGCCTACGTGGTTTTTATTCACACCCCTACGCTGGCGTGGCGTACGCCGGGCCATCCCACTCCGCTGACGCTTAGGGGGGGCGTAACAGGCAACATTTCCGCGAGGTCCCCCAATGGCTGTGGTGACATGGTGGCGTCCACTGTCCACTACACTCCATACGCAAGCGGTGTATGTCGCCATGGATATGGGTGTGTTCTGCATACTGCGAGGTGTCCAGCACATCTCCGGCACTCTTGGCATTGTGTACTTTCCCAATCATGGTTCTCCTGCATCCTTCACACATGCCTGGTTGCCACCTCTCCCCACATTCGGCTAGTATGTGGCTGGGGTGCCATGCCGTTGCTGGCTCATTTTCAGGGCTTGCCCATGTGGACATTGTAAGTTGTTCTGTCATGTCTGGTGGGTGGGCATATTGTTGTGCCTGTTGTATGTGATTTTGTGACGTGTGCATTGCCCGAGTCGTGAGTTGCATGGTTGTGGTGTTGAGGTGTGTGGAGTGTTCATTTGTATATTGCCAAGGGGCTGTACATTTCCCTTGTTGCCATCCTGGGAATGCTGGTTGATGATGGACTGTCGGAGGATGAAGGTATCATGCACACTGGCTGTGTATTTGAAGGCGACATTGTTGGGTGTTCCACAGTGTTCTGTTGTTGCCTGCACATTGGTGTGAGACGTGTGCTTCCTGTTGCGGTGATTGTGTGCTGTATCACCAGGGGGCACAGGTAGTACATGTGTGCTGTGTGTTGCCCCCAACACGTGCGTGCATCCTGCTATGGCGTCTGGTCCTTGCTTGGTCTCCAGCAGATCCTGCGCATTGTGTTGTACGTATGGGGACTGGGGTACCAGGGTGATGGTGACATCCAGGACAGGTGTGGGGGACTTGGATGTGGCTGGCTGTGGGACTCCTCCGACTCTGGCGGGTGTTGGATGGGGGGTCTCAGGGGCCAACAGGTGCAGCCACGCCATCAGCTTTGTGTGGGGTGGGATGTTTGTTGTCCGCTGTGTTGTTGCCGTAGGCCTGTTAGGCGATGATGGTCAGGATGCGTAGGTTGGTTGTCCCTTTCAGCCTGTAGTGGAAGGTGACATTGTCAGATGTTGGGTCTGTGCGGCTGGTACGTTTCCTGGGGTTTCGCTGTCTTTGTCTGCGCTGTGTCTGTGTTGGTCCGGGGGGGTGTTCCGGGTGTGGGATGGGGTCCTGGGGTGGTGGGGGTGGGTGTTGTGGCCCTCTTGGGTGTCCGGGCCACATGATGTGTGGCTCCATGGCATCTGTTGCCCTTGGGATGTGGCCCTGGGCTGTGCTCCCTTTTGTGGTGCTGGCTGCCGTCCGACTTTACACCAGGTCAGAGCAGGTGTAGATTTCCTGGTGCTAACGCGCCTTATCGCCTGTTTTGTGTTTTTATCGCGGATGTGGCTGGTCATTGTGAATGTTGAGGTGTGCTGTTGTCTCGGCTTTTGTCACGGGAACGCCTACTCTGCATCTCATTAGCGATATTTGCGAGGGTCCTCTGTGGCGATGTTTTTTGCGGCTGCTATCACGGGTAAACTGGTGCTGTGGGCTGTTAACACCGGCTTGTGAATGGGGGGGTAAATTTATCACGACTTTGGCTGCGATAAAGTGCCGTTAATTCGGCGATAGCTCCTTGTGAATATGCCCCTAAGTGTATCTGATATAATATCGACATCCGCCGTGGCACAAACCCTGGCAAGCAGCCCTCCAACGGTCACTTTTCAGGGGGACTCTTAATCAAATTGTATGTGGAACTACTCATGTACTTTAGTACTATCAATATTATTTTCAGAACGGGTGACTTGATGCTATTATTTATGCCTGTACCATTTGATGTGCTTTTATGGCTTTTATAAAAATCAAATAAAGATATTTCTACTACTACTACTGCTACTAGATTTTCTACTTGATCGGCAGCATTCTCAATGCGAACGGAAGGTTTCTCAACGCGAGTGGTCGCGACCATCCGCGACCACCCGCGTTGAGAAATCTCGTCGGGAGGTGGATTTTCCTCGCTTGCGCTCACCAACTTCACATTGGCGAGCAAGGAAAAAACTCGGCTATGCAGAGTTTTTCAGAACGCCGCGTGCAGCGCGGAGTGAGGAAAACTCCGCAAACTACACGAACTGAGAGGAGTTCACCGCCCAGGCCTAGAAGCACCCCAGCGTGTTTTGTGCAGTGCCCTGTGGACAGATCAGCTTGCAGTCTAGAGACAGATCAGAAGGACTATTTGCTCTCATACTATGCTATGGGATCATCTGCAATAAAGGTATGGCCAAAATTACAACACACACGTTTCTAAATAGTCTTAAAATTTAAGTAGAAAGTAAACTGAAGATCTTTTATGCTCCTTGTTCTTGTTTTAATCTTGTCAACTACACTGGAACTGTCAAGATGAATACCACCCCATTCTTTGATTCCTGATTTACAGTGACTATTTCCAACAGGTACATACCTCAAGATGAAGTTCACTGAGCAAAGAACACATCAAAAGTTTAAAGCTGAGAACCTTGCAGATCTTGAACTTGACTGATTCACAAAGGCATTTATGAGCATATGAAGTAATAATTCTGAATTACGATTATATAAACTCTTGTAGTACATTTACACAAGCCCATGAGTGTCTTTGAGTATTGGCCCTAAAACATCTTAAATTGGACTATCAAGGGAGTATTCATTTACAGTTACTAAAAAGAGTAAATAACTGTGCGCTCTTTGCACGTTTACAAATAGGGAGTTGGCCATTCCTGCCCAATTCACAAAGACTTCTTTAAGTAAGTGCAGTAGTACTCATGTGATGCCACTTGATGTATTCTTAAAATACCTTTGTGATTTGGCCCCAAAGAGAATAGCTCCATCATGAGAAAACTGGAAAATTCTTTCCAAATAAATGTGAGTGCTCATTTTCATGCAAAAATTTGGAACTGCATTTTGAATTGTGCTAATGTATTTTAGGATCTCAACAGACACCTTTGTGTGGAAGAGACAGAAATCATTGAGAGACTTCCACTTCATTGGAAGAGAGATACAGGTGTACATCCAAATGTAGACATATGGCTGATTTTGTGATTGTCTAATGTGTACAAAATTACTGAACATTTTATTGGGGCCATTTAAATATGTGTTTATACGTCTGTGATATTTAGAATAACGGAGTATTTCCCACTTGGGTTTGCAAATACACTGTCCGAGACACTGTAAAATGGTGACCATGAAATGCTATTTGGGTCATTCAAATATGTGATTATACTATGCGTCTGTGGTATTTAGAGTAACTGACTATTTCCTACTCGGGTTGGTAAATAGATTGTCCAAGACACTATTAAATGGTGGCCATGAAATGTAGATGCGTAACTGAAACATATTGGACATTTTAATACTCGTCCGATATACATAGAGTCATTGGAGCAATTTAAATATGGCGGCCAAGAAATCCAAACATTGGTGGTATACATGTTTTGCTACCCCTTGCGGAAAATATTGTTCCTCGTCTCTGCTGTTTGGTCATATAGTCAAAATATATATTATCTGAATTGAGATTATATCTAGTACAACAACACAACCAACATTGGGATCATTTTGTCTGTTGGGAATGCTAAAAGTAGCAATCTAGGCATTACTTGGGTTATGTGACTTACCATTTAAGACATTAGAAAATGGCGGCCACAAAACGTAGATGCAGAACTGAGTTATATCGGATGTTCTGTACTCGTCGAGGATGCACAAAATTACTGAATACACCATTTGGGTCATCCAAATATGAAGGCCAGATAATACAAATTTCAGTGGCCTGCATGAATAATTATATTGTGCGGGGAAGGATGCTACTTGCTTTTGACGTTAAGTTATGTAACTAGTATTTAATACAACTCTGACCATGATTTAAAATCACATGGACCCACTTTAAACTAAAAATCATTCAAAAAATAATTTAAAACATGACATTGATGACATGTAAATATAGCGGCTAAAGTACGCAATATCTGTACTACACCGTACATCAATATAATGATGAGTGTCTAGCTATTAACTCTCTTGTCATAGGATATACAGTGATGATATACTGTTGTACACATTAGAAATAAAAAATAAAATATAAAACATATTTAACAATTGGTTACGACCAACTAGGTGCGGCGACCGACATGGGCCTGAATTTATTCTTGATGAATCAGACTGCAATTATGGATTGGTAATCAACATTTATATTACTAAGGTATGTCTATAAACATATAGATAGTTAATTACAGGTAACCTAAAGTGTGCTGAATAAATTAATAATAAAAAAATGGCTCCTCTGTTACAGATCAAAATCTTGTGACCTGAATTATAGAGAAGATACAGTGCATCATAAAATAAGGAAATCAATATACAAGAACAAGGTAACAAATCCCACAACTATGGTAATGGGCTGTGCTTTCCTTCTTGCTCTCCTCCTGTACACACTCAGAAAACATTGTATCCCTCCATCTGAATGAAAAAATTAAAAAAAGAAAAAAGAGGTTTCACCTCAATCTATCAACTTATGTGTGTTCATAACAAACCGATATGATTCTTTAGCAATCATTTTAAACAATATATTTACTTTGTTTATTTAACAAGCATGGCATGAATTGAATAGAGGTCACACAAGTAATTGAGATAGCTCAATTACTCTAGCAGTCTGATTGGATTTTTAATTGTCTGAAGTTTTGCACATGTCTAGTACTGTATATTGCTATTTGTAAAAAATTTTTTTTTAAAGGAGCCTTGTAAATATTATGGTTTTAAATATGTATATATTATCTGTGTTTTTGTAGCCCTGAAGAAGTCCAAGATGGAACGAAACGCGTTGCCTACTTTTGGAGGACCTAATTTTTGTAAAGAATAAAGAATTTCAGAACTTACAAAAACATCTCCATGGTTCTAATTGTGACTTTATAAATGTGATATCTTAATTTTGATGCATTATTGAAATTGTTTGAAAAGAGTGGGTGCTGATCATCTTCTTGGTTGTATAAAGCTGATTTTGTGGTCACAGTCGCGAAGATTAACTTCAGGGACCCAGAAGTGCACAAATTCCAAATGTTACCAATCACCTAATGACCTATAAGCACAATATCAGAAAATGAAATGAAACTAGACTCTTGATATGAATTAATCACTGTGATGTCAAATCATGTATTAGTTTCTTGTCATCATTGCAATACCTGAGTAAGCAGGTGACTGTGCATAAGGCAGTGCTTTTCCGGGCAGACCTCTCCAAACCCTATTTAACCCACTCATCCTTGAGTCTATATCTTCTCAGTGGTGGCCGGCACGGATCGGGGCAGAGGGGTGGGGATGCGGGGGGGTGAGGGGGTAAATAAAAAATAGAATTAAAACTACATCCTTGCCGCGTCCTCCTCGCCGCGCCCTCCTCGTCACGTCTCCCCTCGTCCCTCCAGCCGAACACGGAACGAGAAGCACTTAGGCTCCCCTGAGCCAATCACAACGTTGCAATGCAGCGTTGCGATTGGTCTGAGCACCGTGGTTCGGTGCTCAGACGGGGAATGGGAGCCTGGGCATGTTCTCCACCCAGGCTGTAATGCAGCCTGGCTGGAGAACATGCTAAGTGTGCATGAATGTTTGACCGGCCTGAGACGGCCGGCGAAACATTCATGCGCACTTAGGGGGTGAAAACCACTCCTTCCCTCCCCTGCTCTGTCAGCAAAGTAGCCCCACCTTGCAAAGCTGCCACGCCCGCAACAGGAAAAAATAAAATGATAATAACATTGAGTTATAATCATTTTATTTTTCCTTACACTACTGAAAAGCAGTGGGCGACTCTCCTCCGCCTTAGCGGAGGAGCCGCCACTGTATCTTTGATAGAGGGTGAGATGAAATCTTGCTCGGAAATGCAGAATTCACACTTTTTTTAAATAAGCTTATCAGGCAGGGAGGACAGCATGCCCTCTTGCAGTTAACACTGACTGATGAGGTGCAACAACTGCCAGAAACAAAACAAGCACTGGCAACGCCATTAGATCTGGCACTGGATGCCAGCCTTTCAGTTTTGTCAACAAATGTTTTATCTTGTCATGGTGTTTGGAAAACTTTATTGTTGGGGAAGCTGCCAGGCCCTCGCCAATCAAAAAACAAAACAGTAGCTAAAAACAAAATATGCTGTTGGTCTCAAAAAGCACCCATTCCCTTAGTAGCCCCTGACACTGAAGAGATCTACCTTGTGTGTGAATGTGCTCCTTATGAAAGGGCTGAATATTGTCACTCACAGTGACGTTAGCCAATGGCTGAAGAAAACTTACCCCTGCCCCATGCTGTATGCTGTAGTGGATGGAAAAAAATTGTTACTGACACAATAACAGACCTACCGATGAAGAGAGCTAGATGAAAGACCGTATAAGTATATTATAGATACAATTTTAGTAAAATCAAAAGGTCTTGGCAAAAGCCAGATCTAACATGCATTGGAAAACTAATAAGTCTCAACTTTGGGACCTATTGACTATGCCAATGCTTAAAGCTGTACAGCACACATTTCGAGCAAAATGCTTTTTGGCAATGCTCCACAACATCGGCCAAAAAAAAGAAAAAGAAGAATAAATGAGTCATGACACATTGCAGGCATAAGCTTCATAACACTAGTGGTGCCTGTGTTACTCAGTAGGCGAGCACACGCATGATGATTCATGCTTGAGCTCCATGACCACGCATACATGGTCCTACTGAATAACGTGGTGCCATCTTATTTATTTTTGTATTTACAGATCCAAGATGGCAGGCGCCACTTGGTGAGGTAAGTAAAAATATCCATTTTAAATTGTGCTAAAGTACATGTTAGCATTCTGAGCAGCCCAGTAGCACATGGGAGCTGCTGGGCCCTCCAAGAAATGTGAAAAAAATGTAAACTACATGTTTAGAGGATTGGGAGGGGTGGGCGAGCAATGGAGGAGCGTGTGGGGGAAGCAATGGGCAGTGGGTGGTGCTTTAAATAAAAATAAATATGAGTGAGAGGAGAAAGAATTAAGGTGGTGAAAAGTAGTGGACAAGGGAGAGAGCAACACGAAGCCCAAGGCATGGGTATTTGGAGGGGGGCAAGCAAGTGAGGAAGGTAAGTGTAAAACACATGCACTCTTATGGAGTATCTAACTAAAAAGAAAAAGTAGTTCCCTAAAAGTGAGCAGAGGGAGGATACAAGCCATCCAATCAAATGGATAGAAAAAAAGCTATGCTCTAGTGAAGGGGCAAACACAAGAACAGAAAGGAAAGCCATAGAATAAGAAGAAAGCAAATAAGAATGACAATAAGGTCAACCAATGGACAGGTTCTATGCCCAATAAGTTTTGGTATAGCCACAATAGGTTTTCGCCTACAGACAAATAAAAACTCTCTGGTAGGAGAGACCTAAAAATTACACTGGAGGCTGCTGGTTTTGTTTGAATGATACGGAGACACCTACTGACCAAAGGACATAGAACAGCAAAGGACTAATGTGTCCAAAACACACTCATTTTGTTCCTTCCAATACAGCATCACAGTGTATCCCACAAAATGCTTTTGGGCCAAGACATAAAGTGATAAAAAAGTAATGGCTCAGATAACTAGTGTAAACATAAGAAATATTATGATTAAGCCTTAAGCCTTAGGACACAGAAAAAAGCTAGAGCTGTGTTGCAAATGAGCATAATAATATTGCTAAGAATATAAACATGCCAATGAAAGCCATGTGCACTATTAAAATGCATTGACCTGAATTAAAGCATAAATATCAGGAGGATGCCCTGATGATTTAAGGACATTTGAGAAATAATATAGAACACCATGGCCCCTATTCAGTATAGGTTGGAAAAGGATAAGATAAATACCATTACCCGTGGATGTGGTATTTAACAGCTGCGGTACATACTTCCTGTTCATCATTCTCATCCATTTCTAATCACAATGAATTGTTTAAAATATAAGCTAAAACAGAATTATGGTCCACTTGAATCGCATTGGTCTATGACATGTTGTAAGGACCATAAACTAACTCATGGCTGCCGGGTGCATTTTTCATTGACCCGAATTTTGCACACAAGTTGACGGTTGGAAGTAATGAGTGATGAGTTAATTTTGGACAATTATCTTACAGGGTACAAAGTGGTTGAGAGTGCCCAATGTCCTGAGGACGGTCTAACACACAGATGGCTTTAAGAGACTGAAATGTCGATGACAGTCTACACCAGTGCTTTCCAAACTTTTTTAGAACCACAACACAATTTTTAGAATAAAAACCTTTTGCAAGCCACCTAGCTTTAATGGACATGAGGTAGGCGCTTTTTGAATGTAGCTAAAATAGCGTGTGGTAGTGCACTGTCATTTACAGACAGAACATTTTCCATTGAAATGGCTACTAAATTTACACAGCCATACAGTTTTACTGGAAAACGAAGGGCCTTATTATGATGTCGGTGGGACTGCCAGGATAGCAGTCCGACCGCTGCATTATGATGCGGTAGGTTGGAACGCAGCGGTCGGAGGGACAGACCGACGCCTCCGACAGGCTCAAGGAGCCGGTCGGGGTCTCGGTTGGACCGTAATCTCTACAATGAAGGCGGTGCCTGCGCAGGCACCGCTGTAGGGATTACGATGTCCATTTCCCACAGCCTTTCCATGGCAGTCCCACTGCCATTAAAAAGGCTGTTGGAAAAGGACTTTGGGGGCCCTTAGCAGGGTCCCCGTAGCCATCCGCTATGTTGCCTGAGGGGCACATGTGGTGCCCCACTAAACATCCATGCACCGTGTGCTTGACACATGGTGCGTGGATGTTTAAAAACATCCCTTTTTATATTGCGGCTTGTGCTGCTGCTCTTTTCCGGGCTGCAGCACAAGCCGCAATAGAAAAACTGATGTTTCCGACTGCCTACACGGCAGTCGCATCCTAATCTGGCGGGTGGGACCTCCGACTACTTGTCCGGCGGTCCCACTTCCACTACGATGGCAGTCGGATGCTCGTCCGACCGCCATCGTAAGAAGGCCCTATGTTGCACACAAATGATAATGTGTGGAAATCAGGTTTTAGTTAATATTTATCATTTGTTCATCACCAAGTAAAGTGTCTTGATTTGTTTTGATCCTACTAAAATCTTTGTTTCCATCACCATTCAGAATTACAAAAAATGTGCTTCATTCTTTTCCTAACTGCTGAATGTACTTTTTATTTACATGTATTTACATTTTACTGTGTGTTAGAAAACATTGCACCCTACAGCCTTTCCTTTCACACTCCCTGTACCCCAGCAAGACTGTCACATAAATCACTTTTCTTTATCTGACTGCAAAGTGAGAGGAGTTTGTAAGCACCAATCTTCATGTAAAAAAGCTAAGCAGAATATGTCAGAAAATATAGCCTGGCATTTGACTTCTGTCTTTGAAGTGCAGGAAACGTGTCAAGATAAATATAGAATTTACAGGCATCTTTATTTATTGCATGGACTTTCGTAACCCTGCCCCCCACCCGATAACCCCCCCAAAAAAATCGTCTCTGACTGACCCACAGTGTGTCAAACACTGATGTATGTTATCACTAAAAGCCCTATATCGTTCACATTTCTGCAATTGTTTTGTCTAGTTGTAGTAGGCCATAACTATTTAGATTCTCAGTTCACTCTTATATTTAATTTTATTATTATATATTATATTTAAAGAGTCCCTACACCTCCATGTGCTTTGGTTGTGCTATATAAATATTTAAATCAAATAAATACGTGAGAGATAAAAGTACAAAAAAAACACCAGACTTTGCTGTCAGTAAAAGAAGAGTGTCTAGGCATCTGTGGAATGACGCTTGGGCGCTGATTTACGAGCCCGTCTGAAGAGACGTAGACTGCAAGCCTCCTTGTCATGAAGTAACAAGCAGTATGTGGTGGGAAACAAAATTGTTGGGAAATAGTGTTCTGCAAAGGTAATCAGGAAAATGCTGCGGGCAACATGTGTTTTGAGTGAAAACAAGCTGAGCATTGGCCAACAATGTGAAGCCCTTAGGTGTCATCGTGTGTGTCTGCGTGTGTGTTATGTGTTATAGGTAGATATTCTGCCGCTCTGTGCTTGCGGTGACATGTACATTGAAACAAAGAAATGTTTGATGCCATGTTAGACCAGTCAAAAATGCCAAGTGTTGATAACTTTTGATGGACTAACCAAAATGTGCATACATTTTTGAAGTTTCATATTATTTTCGTCAGATGCCAATAATATTCTTATCAGAGGGATAAGGAACAACTCTGGTCAATAATTTGTTACACACATGTGGTCCATATAAATATTTTTTCCTAAAACTCCTCCCCGTGTGGGATCGCGGCACTGAAGTGGGGCGGCCACTATGGCAAAGATGGGGAACATGGTTATGGTATCTGTATGCCTTTTTGCCAAAGTGCAATAAAAATTGTTGGAACAAAAAGATATATTTTTCCTACAAAAGAAACGTACATAATAATTAACTTATAAAGAACCGATGACAGTGGACAGTGGAAGGGGATAAGAAGCTGTCATGTCCCAACCAATCACTTTAGAAGATATGATAAAACAATTGGCAGAAGGGCCAGGGTAACTACAGATAGTTGTAGAATCAACCCTTAGATTGCTCAGCAAGATGGACAAATGCCACAAGCTGCCTTTGCAACCCAAGCATCTCGGATAGCAACAAATCAACAAGTGCAGGACACGGCTATTTTCAGACTCACAGATATAATAGCTAATGCTCAAGTGCATCCCATTGTTCCCAGTATGTTAGTTTCAAAATATCCTGATTATTTTTTATTAATTTAGAGGGGAGCCACAAATGCAGGTGGGCTACCAGAACGCTGGGGACAATACATAGCTCACTCCTTTCAGGTGACTTTCAGGCAGTATACCAGGCTGTTAACCAAAAAGGAAAACATGTATAGATTTTCGGATGACCTCCACAATAGTAGCCAAAACTGGATAAGACAACACCGTAACATGACTTTAAAAGATGCTATTGGCATGAGTACTTGGATATCAAAGACTATATCCAACTGGTACAATCTCTTTTGCAGTTGTTGGAAAAGAACCCCCTACCAGGGTAGAGTTCAGACCTTACCAGAAGATTTACTTAGGAACTGATACCTCACATTTCAAACCCTAGCTGAAGAACAAATTGCCACCAAACAAGGCAATAGAAAGGTTAAAGAAAGTCACTTGAACAACAGAAGATATAATCAAAGGCACACCTAAAGTAAAGAAGAAGAAATGAGAAAGTAGATTAGCCACGGATAAAGGTAGACAGATATGCCTAATTACTATTAAAGATAATGTTTATTCCTTATTCCTGTTATCAGGTCTATCCTGGGAATATTACAAGTTTCAGACGATCTCATCTAAATGATCCCTTATTAAAACATGCCAAGCAACAAGCAGTAAAATACTTTCATCCTAACAAAGTAAGACCTAAATTTCTCTCTAATAAGGGATCATTACATTGAACCCCGAACAGAATAAGTCCGAATGGTTGGTTGTCCCTGTACCTTTTAGCTCTTACGGACAATATTTAGCTCTTTATAAAACAGGAGGTGAACATTATGGAAAGGAAAAAAACAGAACAATATTTACCAGAGAAATGTTATTGTCCCGGAGTATTTTTGGATAGTCAGATGTTCTGCTCGTTCTGTCAAAATTGTCAGCGATCTAATTTCCCAAACCCACTAAAAGCTCCACTTCATTCATTGCCAATGAGAGCCACCTCTTTCATAGGGTCAGAATGGACCAAGTAGGACCCTTGATTCCATCCTCTAACTAGCATCAGTAGATTTTAGTTCTAGCAGACTAAACTGCTACAAATTGAGAGGCTGTTACCTTGTATAGTATGACAACAAATGCAGTAGCTCAGGTCATAATTGCTTTATTTTCCTGCATATAATCTCTAAAGGAGTTGCCTACAGATCAGGGTACTCCTTTCATGTCCCGACTTAAGACTCAGATATGTCAACTATTATGCACTCAATATATTCAAACAGATGTTTATCATCCTCAGGCAGATGGTTAAATTGAGAGATACAATAAAACATGAAGTAATTATTACGCAAAACATTAAAACACTCGGGACAGAACTGGTTTAAAAATGTTTATTTTTGTCCTGTATGCTATGCAATGTCACCCTCAACAGTGTAAAGGGGCTTTTAAACTTCTGTGTGGTGGATAACCACACATTCTATTGGCCATGGCCGATGAACATTGGGTAGAGCTAGAAGGGGAAAAGGATAACATACTCGAATACATAGTGTCCCTTAAAGAAAATATAACTACCCTAGGTTACAAGCTGAACAACATTTAAATTGGGCCCAAGCTAAACAAAAAATGGTGTATGATAAAAGTACAAAATAGACAGAGAGTTGTAGGTGGGAGACAAGTTCTAATCCTTCTTTTATCATCCAGGAACAAATTATTAGCAAAATATCAGGGTCCATATTCCATTCAACAACAAATTATACCTGTGACACATAAAATGTCCATACTTCGTGAATGAAAGGCTAAAGAAATATATGATATGAATCTCCTAACGAAATAGGAAGAGTCACATAAAATATTACCTGATCCGTCAGCGACTCTATTTCATAACTGACTCTGGTTGTGTAGAAATAGAATTAAATCCCTCACTAACATCTCAAGTAGCCCTAGTTCATTTGGATGAGAAATTATAGGAGAACCAAAAACAAGAATTACTGCAAACATTAAACGAATTCCCAGTATTATTTTCAGAAAAAAATGTGGCTAACCAATATTATCCAACATGATTTCATTGCTTCACCACAAATGATTTGTAAACAAAGACCATTCCGTAATTACAAAGCGAGATGAACAGTGGAAAATCAGGTAGAAAACATAATTGAACTTTGTAAGAGTGCTTGATGTATTCATTCTAAAACCCGATGGATGTGTCAGGTTTTTATTGACGTTTGATGCACTAATAATGTAGCCCAATTCAATACTACCCGATGCCTACGGTTGAAAAAGTTATCGAGAGGTTAGAACAGTTTCAAATACCTATCTACCATAGACCTATCAAAAAGTAATTAGTAAATTTCTGTTTCACTAAAGACTGAAGAAAATCATTGCATTTGTGATGCACTTGGGACTGCACCAATTCACTGTCCTATTTTGACTTCATAGAACATCAGCTACTTTTCAAAGATTGATGGGCCATGTGCTAAAAGCTCCAGAAGATTGTGCATCTGCCTATTTTGAAGACATCATCAATTTTAGTCCCACCTAAAAAAACCTGTATCACTTAAAACAAGTTTTTTCTCATACTATTACTATCAGGATTACATGCCAATACAAGGAATAGCAAATTATCAGCTACTGAGCTTCAATACCTTGGTTACATGATCAGTGAAGGCAAAATATAACCCCAAGGAGATAAGGTACACACAATAGGACATATGCACCCACCAACCAATAAAAAAGAGATTTGAGTTGTTTTAGGTCTAGTGGTTGAACTATAGAAGGTTTATACAAAATTTTGCATATATTGTATGACAATATACTAATCAATAATGAAAGAAATTGGAACCCAACAAAATAGAAGTTATGGATCCACAATGTGTTGTATGTTTTCAATGACTCAAACACAGCATTTACAACAGCACAGAGTTGAAAATGCACTTACTCTAAGACAGATGCCTCCGGAGTATCCTTATGAGCTGTTCCATCTCAGTCCGATGGCAAAGATAATCTGAAACCAACTGAATATGCCAGCCGAAATTTCCTCCTTGATAAATACATTACGCATCCATTAAGAAGGAATGTTTAGCATAAAATGGGCTGTAGAAGCTGTACAATATTATTTTCTGGGATAAGTTTTTACTCTACTGACTGATTATGCACCCTATTCTAGTTAGTATGTTACTCTGGCGAACCAATCCATCCACATTCCACCTAGATCAACTCAGGAGGGAGCACAGGAATTACAAAAAACACATCATGAAAGAAAAAGCCACCTTCTTTCGCAACGCACTAGATAAAGCCAAAAGACGCCTTAAAGAGCTTTTCAATATCATCAAAAACAAACCTCCAAGCCATCCCTAAAAATCCCTCAGATCTTCAAAGAACAGTGTGTCAACTTGGCCAATTTCTTCAATGAGAAAATCACGAAAATAGAGCCCTCCCATAAAGATCACAACTCCCATACAACGGAAAACCTCCTCCCAGGAAGGTAGATAATAACCCACCTTCTCACTCCACGGCCACCTTATTAACAATCACTCCACAGGACAACAATGGATACGATAGAATCCAAGGGCCCCACAAAACTCCTACAAGCTGGAAGGTATTCAACCCACTCTCAGAGGAGGACATATCTGTTCTGTTGGACAAATCCAAACCCTCCTCCCACCTTGCTGACACCCTCCCAGCATCCCTGACAAAAAAAAACGTAACCACTCCCTAACCCCCCTCTTGACTAAGATTATAAATTGTTCCCCGAAGATGGTAGTAATGCCAGACTGTCTCAAACTTGGTCAAGTAACATCACTGCTCAAAATACCAGTAGCAGACCTGAACGACCTCAACAACTTGGGACCTGTCTCCAATCTCCCCCTCCTAGTGAAAACCCTAGAAAGATGTGTTCTCTCGCAACTAAACCGACACGTCGACAAAGAAATCTCCTGGACCCTCATCAATCAGTCTTCAAAAAAGGCTGCAGCATGGAAACGCCTATTCTGAACATAGTAAATGGCCTACATGAACCCCTGGATACAGACCGATGCTGCCTGCTAATACTCCTAGCTCTATCGCCGGCCTTCGACATGGTCGACCACAAGCTCTCTTAGACTCCCTTCAAAAGAGGATTGGAGTGGAAGGGGTGGTCCTACGCTGGTTCACATCTTTTCTACAAAACCGTTCTCAACAAATAAAAATAAGCAGTCTGACTTCTGACAAAATGACAATTACTCGCAGCGTCCCCCAAGGCTCTGTTCTTTCGCCGACACTATTCAATATATACATGGAGCTCCTCACCATCATTCTCAACCAAACAAACATCCCCTTCCATCTATATGTAGATGACACCCCAGCTCTACATGGAAATATCCTCACTAGATGATGTACACCGACTAAACAACACCCTGAAAGAAGTACAACACTGGCTATCTCACAACCACCTAAAGCTCAACCAAGACAAGACAGAAATTCTGCTCAAATCAAACACAGAGCTGTCCCCCCAGATGCAAGAATGGCTAAACTCCATAGACGCTCTTAACTGCAATCTCACCCTGGTCGCCTCTGCTAAATCTCTGAGAATCACACTGGATCCCAAACTGAGCGTGAAAGTTCATATAAAGACCAGTGCGAAGAGTGCCTTTTACAACCTCAAACTTCTGAACAAAATAAAACCCTACCTACTGCCAAACAACCTCGAATCTGCCACTCAAGCATTGTCTAGATCAGACTACAGAAACGCCACCATCACAGGCACTGCGAAATTCCACCTTGCACCCCTTAGAACCACTCTCAATGCAGCAGCCAGAATGGTCACTGGAATCAGAAAATATGACCACATCTCCCCTGCTCTGAAAGAACTGAAATGGCTCCCAATTGAAGCTTGCTGCAGCTTCAGAACTGCGTGTCTCACTCATAAAGCCCTTCATACTGGGAAACCAGCTTACCTCGCCTCAAAGCTCAAAGAGGCAGGACAGTCAAGAGACCTAAGAAGCTTAAACACCCTACTCCTCATTCCGCCTAGAGTCCACAAACAAAAAACCCTGGAACGATCCTTCTCGAGCAATGCTCCCAAAATCTGGAACCCCATTCCAGCACATATCAGGACAAACCTCTCCTTGAGCTTCAAGAGACAGCTAAAGGACCTCCTCCTCAACCAACATCTCAGCTAAACAGAAGATCAATCAGCCGTCAATACATGAACTCAACCTTTAATTCTCCGTGTATTCCTCCCCTACTTCCTCCCTCCTGCGGAACCGTTGAATTTTTATTTTATCTCAAATGTGTGATTACACTCGTCATTTGTAATGAACATGCAATGCTGTAAAGTGCTCTGATACCCTCGGGTCTTGCCAGCGCTATATGAAACTCCTAAATAACAAATAAATAATAATAACAAACATAAACATTTTCTGCTTCTTAGATTGTTGTTGGGTCCTCAAGCTGTCTCCTTTTAGACTGCTCATCAAGACGGCCCATTAAAAGTGCAGATATCCTATCAAGGTTTCCTGAACAGCCATTAGTTCGGGAAGAGGCATTTTACAGAGGGGTTTGGTCACATTCATGCTCACATAGGTCAAAGCTAGACTCCCAGGAGGCACCATTCGTTAGAGAAAAGACAGAAAAAGAAGCAGAGGTTTAAGCACTACTGGTTGATATAACGGCTAGCGCCGTAAGTATTGATTCAAGTACTTCTGGGCTGTGGGGTTTAAAGGAAGGGAACAGTTGGGGCAAGTGGTGCGACTGAAGGAGCTACAGGCTAGAGATGGGTGACCAGGAGCAGAGAGAAGGATTGGCAGAGATAGAACCGTAGAAGGAGCAGGACACAAGCGAGATGAGTTATCAGGAGCAGAGTGGAGATGTGAAGGTGCAAGAACCAGAAAAGTTGAAGGGCGAGTGAGAGATACAGGTCATCAGGAGGAGAGGATAGGCTCAATGGAGAAGATGACCAAGTGATTGTTGGAGCGAGATGACAAGGAAAAAGGTGAAGCACAGCAGTAATTTTTACATAACTAGGCTGCCTTCAGATGATGGGCTCTGCATTCCCCAAATCCACGGTCCTGAAGTTTGAGGATGGCCAGAGACAATTACTGAGAAGATTGTGGTGGAGCATGTATTATTGTCTGATTTGATTCTGGGAAAAGTGTCAGTGGACTCCACCAGATGGTAGAAATTGGTTAATATAAGAAAAGTGGTGAAGCAATTGCCCTAATCTTAGATGTTACCATTATAAAGGTTCACTTGTGGTCACAAATGTTGGAGCACTGCACATTTGGTGTTTCGCCTTCTGTTTGGTAGGTAATAGTAAACTAGTACTGTCTTATGTGTTTTCAAACACTTTATAAACCATCCACTCCGAAAGGGCTTACAGAACCTGATGCACATGAGAGTGCTTTGTGGCCTTGCCCTGAATACGTGCTACAATACAATGCAGGCCTTGACGCAACTGGAGTCAAAAGATCTTTGGCTTGCTAAAACATGTCTGGATCAATTTAAAACCTGTACTTCAGACAGGTTAAAAGTGTCTTCAAGGTTAGCAGATTACGTAACCTTTAACGAAAGGAAAAGAGCAGTTTATGTCTTCTCATATGAGACTAGATTACAGCAAGGCTATTTAGGCATAAACGTAACTCACAGTCAGTGACTTTATAATACAGGTCTGCCCTTTCTCCCAATAACCCTGTCATTTTATCCAGGGCTACCAACATTTTACTGCTGTGGCAGAGCTTCTTAAAGAAAAAAGCAAAGTACGTTGTTAGTACATTTATTTAGCATGCGATTTGAATATAGACGATTTGTATATATTTAAATGTTTTGCTTGCATTTTAAAGGGCCAATTTGACTAGACTGTTTTCAGAATCAGTTTTTTTGGTCAGGGCCGGTAATGGTGGTCTGTTTTTTGGGAGTGCAACGATTTTAAAAAGTCAGGTAATAAACCCCGGTTTGAGTGAAATACTGTACAACAGGTGAAACAGAAACATCAAGAAAAATCTAAATTGTCATACATGCAGTCTTATTCTTTGCATTGATAAATCTTGGCAAAAACCTACAATGATCTTTAATAGCAAACCAGAGCTTATGAAGACACTCATAAAAGTTGTGGGGTTGCCATAAGATTGGGACTAGTGAAAGTATTCAATGCATAGACATTTAGAATCAAAAGCTGTCTTAAAATTCATGTTTCATGTTTCAGACCCCGTTAAGATATATAATGCAAAGTAACAGTACAAACCTGGCTCAATTACATGAATCTTGACCGCTTCCAACCTCAAATTTCATTGCATGCCAGGTCACTTAGATTCACCCTGGACACCAACCTCACCCTCAAGGAACACATTGCAAAAAAACACAAAGATGGCCTTGAACCACCTCTCACATCCTACTCCATGGCCTTCCAAACTCCACACTGGCACCCCTTACGGGCATGCTACACACTGCTGCACGTCTCATCCAGGGCTTAAAGCACTATTATCACATCACCTCTATCCTGATTGAACTCCATTGGGTCCCCTGCTGGTCCACACATTTTTCAAAACCAGCTGCATCACTTGCAAAACCATCACAAGCGTCCCTCTTATCTTGGAGACAAGCTCACCATATCTGATGGTTCTTGGCACACTTGCAGCCACGACACCATCAGACTGCAGACTAAGAAGTGTAGAGAAGAAAAAACAAGACAGCAGATCTTTTCTATCTATGCACCCTGGGTCTGGAACAACATCCATGTATCCATCAGGACTGCCCCAACGCTTCTCCAGTTTAGGAAAGAGTTGAAGACTCACCTCTTTAAAGAACACTGCATCACGATGCATTAACCACCCACAACCCAACTACTGCTCCAATCAATTGTTGACTTTATTCTTGCCTTTGACCCTTTACAGTGCTATGCCATCTTTTGGCTTGGCTCCTGCTATAGAAATACCATTTACATACATATCAAATTCATATATGTTGTGTCTTCAAGCAAAATGATTGTCTGCATATTGTTGTGGTATATTTTGCAAACGAAGTGAAAAGCAAACACATCTGTTGCAATCGTACAACCCACATTTGTTTAAAGTGCAGGGTAGGCTTAGGTGCAACCTATGAGTACTTTCCAGATTAGCAAAATGCCCAGTCTATGCAGACATTCCCAAGAATCATAAAATTAAATGTGCCACCTGACAGTCAAAAAAGCAGTGTACTGTGTCTAGATTCAAATAAGTGCTGTTACATTATCTCTAGTCATCTACACTCTAACTAAAATATATAATATCACAAAGGAATCTGCTACTGATCTATATCTAGATGGAGGCATGCTACCCTTTAATCTATAGCATTTATAGATTGATCCATTTGTTTCAATTTTACTTAAAGGTCAAGGACTATACTCTTATCCAGATGTTGATTGCAGTGGGTCTACTGCAAAGGCAGGATATATACAGACATCGTTAGGCACTGCCAACAGTTTATTGGGTTGGAGGGGCTCAAGTTCAATGTGGTGATCTTAACCATTTGTGAAACACATAAAGCATAGTTATTAATTGCATTTATTCGGTTATTCCTTTTGATAATCCAGTATATCAATCCAGTATATAATCCAGTATATCAAACATATATATATATATATATTATACCTGGACGCCAACCAGAATGTCATTATTGTACCCTGTGACTTCAATTAATTGTGGGGACAACTAATCCGAAATTTAAATATTGGACAAACCTTGAACCAATTCTTGTAAATATAAAGTATGTTGTTTAGGTCTATGATTACTAAAGTACATGTTGCACCTGTCACTTTAAGAATTTCACCCAAACAATTGTAGAAAAAGTAGACCGCAAGCTGTGTAGTGCGTCATGTGATCAAGGCCCTTCGGGGTTGAAACTCGTAATGGCTGCTGTTTGGTGAGCGGAAATAAAGAAAACTTTACCAGCACTAATTCTGTGGTCCGTGCTCCAGTCCTTGGGAGAATCAACGTGTGGTGGTTGGAGTGCATCTGATATATATATATTTCCCAACCATGCGTTTCAATTACCCTGAAACACGTATAGGCATGTTTAAGTTTATATGAAAATTGAAACTTAAGAAATGGCACCTCTTAAAAAATCGAGAGGATTCTCATGGGGAGGGGGGAACGGGTGGCGAACCCAACATTGATCTCAATATAGGCGATATCGATACACTGGTAGCCTTGCATCAATTACAAAATGAGACAGGAGATAACAGCGAAGACATGGAGGTTGAGAGGATTTTGGACAGCCTAGAAGTAAGTCATGAGATGACTGCCAAAACTCCTTTTAAACCACGTTTCGCATTCTATCCTGTGATGGCACACGACAATATTGATACATTTCATGAGATTGTTACTAACAACCTCATGAAATTCAGAACCAAGAAATGGTTTAGAACCAAGAAATGGTTTAGAAATCAAAGGCTTTCTCGGCAATATTAGATCACTGCCGAAACATGCAATAGAAATATGGGATCTGCTTGATTCAGAGAAACCAGATCTAGGTTTCCTGACTGAGACATGGTTAAAACCTAGTTCCATCTCTGCAATTACTATGGCTCTCCCGGAAGGGTATAAGATTCAAAGGCTTGATAGGCAACACAAAGTGGGAGAAGGGATAGCTATTGTCTATAGAGACTGGGTCACAGTTACCATTCTGGAGCAACAAAGTAACGAAAAAATTGAAATCTTAGTCTTCCGGTTAGATCTTACTCCACAGCTGAGCTGGAAGGGATCTTTAGTTTATCGTCCCCCGGGCCCCATCGCAGATTTTTCAATTCAGCTGGTGGAACTTATAGCTCCGCATGTTATATCTACTAAAAACAATTTTCTCCTACTCGGAGACTTTAATGTGCACAGTGAGTGCGCAGAGAACGCGGACGTAGTGGCTTTCCTTGCCGACCTCGCAGCATTAGATATAACCAAGATTAATGATGGTCCCACCCATATAGCTGGCCATACACTGGATATTATTTTTACTAATTCACCCCATATTGTCTGTGAACTCCCCCGACCAGTTAGCTGGTCAGACCACGCATTTATTGATTTTAAGATTCTGGGTCCCAGAGGCCAAGAAAAGGCTGGCTCCAACTCCAAACATTCATTTAGACAGTGGCATAAAATCACCCCTGAGGCTTTTTCAGCCACCTTCCCAGCGTCATGGGATGGGGAGCACGAAAAGGTAGAGGAGGGGTTAGCTCGCTTTAATGCTTTGGCAAAAGCTGCGATTGACCAACTTGCACCTCTGAAAACCTCCATGGGTAAGTCAAGACAGGTTCAACCAGCTTGGTTTACTACTGAACTACGAATTGAGAAAGGACTTTGCAAAAATCTTGAAAGGCGGTGGAGACGGACCCACAATACAAGGGACAAAGAAAAATATAGGACTCTCCTTGCCCAGTACCATAAAAACATCAAAATAGCTCGGAAGACTTTCATTGCTCAGCAGTTAACCCAGGCAGGGAATGCCCCAAAAGCATTATATCAGATTCTTAAAGCCTTTACGAACCCCAAAGCGTGTGACCTGGAAGAACCCCCCTCTCAAGCCTTATGTGACACTATTGCGGAATATTTTGAGCAGAAAATTGATGTTATCTACAACAACATCATTACAGCTGGCAACACGAGTTCAGTCACGATCTACGACCACCGTCCTTGTATAAGGGGGATACCCTTGATGAGTTTTCCCCCTCTGACTTGTGAAGAAGTAGAAACCTTATTACACACTGTAAAATCTGGTTCCCCTCTAGATGTTGTACCGGCCAAAATATCGGCGAGCCTCGCAAAACAACTGTCTGCTCCTATTTGCTCCCTTCTGAATGCGTCATTAAAGGAAGGTCATTTACCATCTGAATGGAAGGCAGCACAGGTCATCCCACTACGCAAAAACACCAAGGCTTCTATGAAAGATATGTCAAATTTACGACCAATATCCCTCCTACCGCTCCTGAGAAAAATTCTGGAAAAGCTTACCAACAAGCATCTATCAGCTCATGTCGAAGCGTCAGATTGCCTGGATGTGTCACAATCAGGCTTTAGGCCAAAACATAGTACGGAGACAGCCCTAGTGGCAGTCACGGACAACATCAGGCTAGCACTAGATAGAGGACAATCTACTCTACTGGTGCTATTAGATCTCTCGGCGGCGTTCGACACAGTCGACCACCAAATTCTGCTCAGGAGATTAGAGGAATCCGGGATAAAAGGAGAGGCCTTGCGGTGGATGACTAGCTTCCTTTCTGACCGTTCCCAGACAGTCAACCTGGGACCCTACAGGTCTAAGTCCAAGAAGGTGACCAAGGGAGTTCCGCAGGGATCTTGTCTAAGCCCTACCTTATTCAATATCTATGTTGCTCCCTTGGCCAATCTTATGAGGACATATGGGTTCGTACCAATATCTTACGCGGACGACACCCAGCTTACCTTCTCCTTTGATAAATCTTCCACAACAGCTCAGATCAACTTCTCCACCGGCATGCTAGCAATATCTCAGTGGATGTGTAACAACTTTCTCCAATTAAATGCCGGGAAAACAGAGATTATGCTCTTCGGAGAGGCCGCATTGTTGTGGACACCAGAGTGGTGGCCAGGTGAGCTGGGTGCCCCCACCCTCCTCGAAGGCATCAGTAAGAAATCTAGGGGTGCGCATTGAGCAGAGTCTGAATATGAAGGAGCAGGTGTCTCATACGGTAAGCTCATGCTTTCATGTATTGAGTCTGCTGAGACGAGTATTTCCTTTCCTCCCAGACCATACACGGAAGACTCTCATTCAGACATTAGTCTTGAGTCGTTTTGACTACTGCAATGCTCTATTGATTTCGGCCAATGAGGCCTTGTTAGATCGCCTGCAGGTAGTACAAAACACAGCAGCGCGACTGGTACTGAATGCTCCCTATAGATCATCTTCGAGTCCGCTGCTACGGCAGCTTCACTGGCTTCCGGTGCGCAAACGTATAAAATTCAAGGTTTGCTGCATTGTCCATAAGGCGGTGTATGGCAATGGTCCAACATATCTTGCGTAGAAGCTTAGCCAATATATTCCCCTTAGAGACCTTCGATCCAGCTCCAGATCCCTTCTCAAAGTTCCTCGTATCAACCAGGTTAGGACTGGGGGGAAGGCCTTTTCTTACCTTGCCCCCCAAATCTGGAATTCGCTCCCTATTACATTGAGGCAGTGCACGGATCATCTTCACTTCAGAAAGTCCCTGAAAACATTCCTGTTTTAGACGTCTCATATAGTATCTGCACTTTCTCATATGTCCGCATGCGCAGAGATACCCCTGCGGGGGTGATTCAGGCGCTATATAAATAAATAAATAAATCAGGGTACACAAAACCTCAAGCCCGTACAAAGACAAGCCATAAAAACACTGTTAGACGATGGGGACATTGTGATACGGCCGGCAGACAAGGGCGGGAATATTGTGGTGCTAGATAAGGATATGTATATCAAGGAAGCATACAATCAGCTCAGGGATGAGAGGTTTTACATTGAGGTATCAAGGGAGGTCTATTCTGACAGTGTGGAAGGTATTTGGGAAAAACTTGGGGACTGGAAAGACAAGGGTTTACTGGAATGGGAGGAGTATTGCTTCTTGAAAAGAGACTACCCTATTCTCCCTGCCCTGTACCGCCTCCCCAAGATACACAAAAATCCCTCCAACCCCCCGGGGAGGCCTATTGAATCCTCGAAAGGTAGTGCAACTGAGAATGTCTCTAAATATGTTGACTACTTCTTGAGGGATCCCGTAAAAAATCTCAAATCCCACGTTAGAGACACCAAAGACATCCTGGGGAAGCTAGAAAATGTTACCTGGGAGGAGAATTTTCTGCTCATGACCCTTGACGTGAGCTCCTTATATACTATCATTGCACACGAACAGGGTATAGCAGCATGCAAACACTTCCTACGCACCAGAGATATAAGGTACAAAGCCCATACAGAGATGATCTTGGAAATGATCAATTTCTGTTTAACCAACAATATATTTCTCTTTAACGACACCCTCTACAAACAGGCCCTCGGGACTGCGATGGGGACCTGTTTTGCCCCAAGCTTTGCCAACTTGTTCTTGGGGCAGTGGGAGGAAGAAATATGGAAGGACAAGGAGAACTTTCCAGAGATTGAACAGGTCGTCTTGTGGCTGAGATTCATTGACGACCTGTTCATTATCTGGAGGGGGTCTCAGGAGGAAGCCAACAATCTTGTGGACAAACTTAATACCAACACCAAGAACATCACTCTCACAAGTAACATAAGCAGGACCACGGTTGAGTTTCTTGATACCAGAATTGAGATTGTCGAAGGCAATATACAAACTAAGTTGTTTCGTAAGGATACAGCGGGGAATAGCCTCCTTCATGCCCTCAGCAGTCATCCCAACACCCTGAAATGGAGTATACCGTACGGGGAACTGCTGAGGGCTAAAAGGAACTGTAATACTGAGTTAGGCTTTGAAGCAGAAATGCAGACCATGATACTCAGATTCCGAGAAAGAGGCTACCCACAATGGGTCCTCAACCAAGCGATCAAGAAAGTCAAGGAAAAGGAAAGAAAAGATTTACTGTTTGCCCCCACCAAAAATACCAAAGGGGAGGAAGGTAGCGGGAATCGCATCATCCTTACATACAATGAGAGATCACAGGACATTAGACGTATTGTGAGTAAGAGCTGGGAAATACTGACTATTGACCCCACAATAGGACACCTCATTCAGGAAAAGAGCTTACATCACCTACAGAAAAGGACGTAGTTTGAGGGACAGCTTGGTCCATAGTGTCATTACTGGTAAGAGCACTAATAGTGAGCATGGTTTAAAAGGCTTTTTTCCATGTGGCCATTGAAAGGCCTGCAAACACAGCTTTATGAAAAAACAGTTCACGCTACATAATGGGGTAGAGAAACCCATAGCACAATTTTTGACATGTAGTACCACATTCGTTGTGTATATGCCTGAATGTCCCTGCAAATTGAAATATGTGGGCAGCACCACACAGATGGTGAAGAAGCGGGTTTTGGAACATATGAGAGCCATAACCAATAATGACCATCACTATCCTGTAGCCCGCCATTTCCAAAAACATCACGTTTCCAATAGCTCTCTCCTTACCTTTGCAGCCATTGAACAAGTTGCCCAGTTACATAGAGGGGGTAACAGAGTATTGAAACTACGACAAACAGAATCTAAATACATCGTAGATCTCCAGACCAAAATTCCAGGGGGTCTTAACACCGATGAAGAACTAGGAGTTCATTTGTATGATGTGTGATTTTATGTTACCCCACATTTCAGAAAGTCCCCTCTATTTTGCTGCTTCTATGATGCATGTTATTGTCAGCCAAGATTTTATTGTATATACACTGCTCTGAATGAGCGATTTCATTGTCTTTTCACTAATTCTTTTATTCTTTGTTCTTTTCACAGGAGGAAAGGAAGGGGCCCACCCAGCACTTTTAATCACGTTCACGGGCTACCTAACCTTTTCTTCAGCAGCACTCGTATGGGCACCGATCACAGATAAGACGTTTTTTTAGTTTTATGTACAGGCATTTATTTCATGTTTTTTACGTGTTGTCCACAGCATGTATAATTTCTCTGTACTTGGGGGCACTCGCCCAATATACTGGATCCAAGCGTTAAGCCTACTGGTACTTCATGTAGTATTCCCTTTTTCCCTTGGACCTGGGATACAATGGGGGCTTTTGTATTCCCCACCAGCCCACTTGGGCATTACTACTAAATAATATTAATTTATCATATTAATGTGTTGGGTGGTCTATTTCCCGACCGCTTAGGGGAGTGCTTTGCAATCTCTTGTACAATTTTTAGAGATTCCCGTTTTTGTCTTATATTTGCCCTTGAATTAACTCGTTTGTAGATTTTCTACATTGGGCTAGGACACTTTTGAATTGTCTAAACTTTATTAGCATTTTGCCCCAGGCACAATCCCTGCTGATCACGTGGCTCGTCACCATGACTTAGTCCTTACTCTAGGTCTACTGAAACATACAGACTGTGTGGCACGTAGTTTGCATACTCATCTGTTCTTGGTATTTCATTTATACGTTTCGGGCAGTGTATGGCCTTATTTTTGCTCAGCGCACCTGATTACACGAATGTGCGGCATCTTACAATGGAGTAAATTTACTCGTGTGAAGGAAACACTGTTTCACACTTATCTTCAACTAATGTGGAACCACAAAACAGTTATTTAAGCATTATTAAGTAACATGGATTTTTATGTCACGTATTATGTTTGCTTGGATTATCATGTGTTTCCCTGGTTTATATTATTATTAATTTTACTTTGCAAGATGGCCGAAATGTTTACTATTGCCCTGTATTCCAAGGATAGGACATTTGAGTCTGTTGTTTATGTTCATTTTGCCTATACATATTACCCTATGGAGACACGGCTTGTTTACATGTGAACAAGGCTGCAGGTCAGCCGAAACACGTTGCGTGGAAGCCAGTAAACTTACCTGAGCATCATTCCAGTGTTGTGTGGATTTGTCCTGAGAGTGCGTTTATTCCCCTGGTGGGACGAACTTTGTTGGATTAAGTGTCCGATGGGCTTCGTCGGCGTACGCACCACCTTCCAAGGGTCCGTGGTCTGGGAAGAAGCGTGTTGACCCGTATATATATATATATATATATATATATATATATATATATATATATATATATATATATATATATATATCACTGAAAAAACCATAGGTTTTAGGGACAGTTATAGTTAGTTGGACATTGCACTCGTACAAAACCCGTGAAATTCCCCCGTTATAGTTAGTTCAGCTAACTATAACTCGCGCCCCGCAATGCACTGCTGATGACGTCACATATTACATCACTCATGACATGGTCAGTGACATCACTGATGACATCACTGATGACATCTCAAATGACATCACTGATGACATCACTGATGACATCATCCAGTGACTGTGTGTTTCTGTAAAGTTTAAATATGTTTAATATATATAGGGAAAGGCGTATTGAAGAGTGAGTGGGTGTATAAGTGTCTGAATGGATGATTTAGTAGGTGCGTGACTAACTGTATAAGTGAGTGATTAAACGTATGTTACTGAATGCATGGGTTAGTGACTAAACTGGGTGAATGTCTGTATCCGTCTGTCTGTTGCTGTGTAAGTGGCTGCATGGGTTTGTGAATAGCTACATGAGTGTCTATATGAGTTATTGATTGGTTGTCTGAGTATCTGTATGGGTGCCTGAGTGTTTGTGTGGGTGGGGTGTGTGCGACTCTGTACATAGATGTGTGAGTGGGTGATTCACTGGGTGCATGATTTGAAGAGTGCGTCTTTGATGGACTGCTTGGGTGGGTGAGTGTGTGTATGGGTGTGTTAGTGAGTGAATGTATATCTCAGTGGTACATGTGCGAGTAACTACATATGTAAAAGGAAGTATATATGTGTGTTAGAGTATTTAAAAGGCTATACGTGAGAGTGTGTGATTGTGAGAGTGGCTGTATGGATGCGTGTGTGCTTGTATCAGTTATTGTATAAGAGCGTAAGAATGTGCTAGTATTTGTATGAGTTATTGAGCTGGTGTGTGTATAACTCTATAGGTGAGTAAATGGGTGTGTGATTAATTTTTTGCATGACTGACTAGGTGTGTGAGTACCTCTATGGATGAGTGGCGGTGTGTCAGTGTTTATATAGGTGTATGAGTGCATATGATAGTCCTGTACTGAGTGACTGTAAGTATGAGTGACTGTACGGGTGAGTGAGTGGATGTGTGTGTAGACCTAAGAATCAGTGAGTTGGTATGTAGTTATTGGTATTGGAGTGACTATGGTTTTGAGGATGGGAGTCTGTAATTTAGAGTGGGTGTATCAAAAGTTATATTAGGGTGTGAGAAGATGCATGAAATTATCACATGGATGATGTCATCAGTGATGTCATTTGAGATGTCATCAGTGATGTCATCAGTGATGTCACTGACCATGTCATGAGTGATGTAATATGTGACGTCATCAGCAGTGCATTGCGGGGCGCGAGTTATAGTTAGCTGAACTAACTATAACGGGGGAATTTCACGGGTTTTGTACGAGTGCAATGTCCAACTAACTATAACTGTCCCTAAAACCTATGGTTTTTTCAGTGAATTTCAAAGGTTTTTTAAATGCTAATTTCTAACTATAACATATCTGAAACCTATGGTTTTTTCAGTGAATTTCAAAGGTTTTTTAAATGCTAATTCCTAACTATAACATGTCTGAAACCTACGGTTTTTTCAGTGAATTTCAAAGGTTTTGTAAATGACAATTTTTAAATGTATTAATTGTTATATTAATTTTTTTCATACTGATTTACTACATTTTTAGAAACATTTTTTTTTACATATTTTATTTTTTAAATTACATTGTAATTACATTATACATTACATTACAAAAAATACTTTCTCAGAATGAATTACTTTAGTTTAAATACTTTGCACATAGGCAATAGACTTTTAAGTACAGTAGTTACAGTTGTTGCAATGGGCAACACATTTTCAAACACAATGCAACATTCAGCTCAATGTGAATTTCTAGTTAAATGCAATTAGTTACTTTATGGATTACTTTTCTAACCACAGGACTGGATCCTAGATTCAGTCCTGGTACATCTCCTGTAAACAGTTGAGTAAAAGCGTTTTGGTTACAGTCGTGATTTTTAAGGAATATTATTGTATTTTAAAATTTGACACTTTGAAACTTTTTCTCATAGAATCACCAATGTTATCCTATGGAAGGAAATTCACTTAGCAGGTAAAAACTGTTATCGTTACTTTTTCTTACTCAGTGTTGGATCCTGGATCCAGCACTGGTGCATCTCCTGTAAACAGTTGAAAGAATGCGTTTAAGTCATACAGGCGATTTTTAAGGAATATTTGTAGTTTGTGAAAATCGACATTTTGAAACTTTTCTGCTGAAAACCAGACAATGGATTCCTATGGAAGAAAATATAAGTTACTGGTAAGTACGGTTAAAATTACTTTTCAGGGTCAGTGCTGGGCTAAAAGATGCAGAACTGAGGTCTCTCCTGATAACAGGTTAGTAAATCGGAATTCGTATTTCGGCTGATTTTAGAGGAATATTTTAAAGTTCCAAAACTCCACACTTAGAAGAATTTCCAAGTGAAACCAGTCAATGTTAGCCTATGGAAGGAAATTCAAGTTACTGGTAAGTACGGTTAAAATTACTTTTCAGGACCAGTACTGGGCTGAAAGATACAGCACTGAGGTCTCTCCTGATAACAGGTGAGTAAATCGGAATTCGTATTTCGGCTGATTTTAGAGGAATATTTGTATGTTTCAAAAATCAACACTTAGAAACTTTTTCAGCAAAAAGCAGGCAATGATATCCTATGGAAGGAAATTCAAGTTACTGGTAAGTACGGTTAAAATTACTTTTGAGGATCAGTACTGGGCTGAAAGATGCAGCACTGAGGTCTCTCCTGATAACAGGTGAGTAAATCGGAATTCGTAGTTCGGCAGATTTTAGAGGAATATTTGCACAATGGTGAAGGGAGGGGGCGGGGCCTGAGGTGACATCTGTGCAAACGCGCCCCGTGGCGCGTTTTAAGTTGGGGGATTAAGTCCCCTTGAATCATGAGGGTCCCTAGGGGCCAACTAGCCCACCAGGAACCTCCAGTATGCGCCAGGGGGCTGCGTTGCAGAGATGTGTAGAGAGGCCACACCCCTTTTACACCTCTCTGCAACGCAGCTCTGTGCGCTTTCTGGATGTACCTGTTGGGCTAGTTGGCCCCAGGGACCCTCAGGATTGAAGGGCATTTAATTCCCCATCTTAAAACGCGCCACGGGGCCTGTTTGCACACATGTCACCTCAGGCCCCGCCCTCCCTTCACCACTGTGCAAACGCGCCCCGTGGAGCGTTTTAAGTCGGGGGATTAACTCCCCTTGAATCCTGAGGGTCCCTGGGGTGCAACTAGCCCACCAGCTACCTCCATTAAGCGCCACAGAGCTGCGTTGCAGAGAGGTGTAAAAGGGGCGTGGCCTCTGTACACCTCTCTGCAAGGCAGCCCCTGGCGCATACTGGAGGTTCCTGGTGGGCTAGTTGGCCCCAGGGACCCCAGTATTCAAGGGGAATTACTTCCCTTTCTTAAAAAGCACCAGGGGGCACGTTTGCAGAGTACTGCAGGGAGGGGGCGGGGCCTCCGGTACGATGCCGTTTTTTTTTTTTTATGGGAGGGGGGCTGCATGGCCCCCCTTCCCTCGGCCACTTTTGGCCCCGGGGACCCCATCCCCCGGGGCCTGAGCATTTTTTTTTGTTTTATTTAAAAAAAAAAAAAAAAAAAACGGGAAGGGGCCTGCGTTGCCCCCCTTCCCTGGGCCTCTATTGGCCCCGGGGACCCCATCCCCCGGGGCATGCCCTCTTTTTTAAATAAAAAATATGGAGGGGGGCTGCGAGGCCCCCCTCCTCAGGCCATTTAAGGCCCCGGGGACCCCATCCCCCGGGGCCGGCCTTGCCCTTATTTATTTATTTTTTTATTTTTATTTTTATTTGGGGAGGGGGGCTGCATGGCCCCCCTCCTGGGCCACTTATGGCCCCGGGGACCCCATCCCCCGGGGCCTGGCCTCTGGTTGGGGACTGTGGGGTGGTCCCCAATCCCCCCACAGTCCCGCCGGCTCCCCGCGTCCTATGGGAGCCGGCATTGCTTTCCACATGGGGAGCAGCTAAGATGCTGCTCCCCATGTGGAAAAGCAATTGGTTTGCATTTTGAAAGAGAGAGCAGGTTTCCTGCTCTCTCTTTCAAAATGCAAACCAAGATTGCTATGACAGGGCGGGGCCGCGAGGCTCCCGTCCTGTCATAGCAAACAGCAGTGTCCCGGGGGTAGGCACCCCGGGACACTGCAGGAGCCGGCCCTGGGGGTGGCGGTCCCCAGGGCCATCAAGGGCTCCAGGAGGGTGCCGCGCGGCCCCCTCCCTACATTTTGAAAGCCCGGGGAGGTGGTGGTCCCCGGGGCTTGAGGGTCCAAAACGGAACCCCATTTTCAATTTTCTTAGTGCCCCGGGGAGGTGGTGGTCCCCGGGCGTGTGGGGCTGGAGCCCCCACACAGGTTTTAAATTTTTTTAAAAAAGCCCGGGGAGGTGGCGGTCCCCGGGGCTGCGGGAGGGCTCAGAGCCCTCCCGCACCATTTATGATAAAGCCCGGGGGTGGTGGTCCCCGGGGCTTGGGAGGCCCTTAGAGGCCCCCATACATAAAATAAACCCCCAGCATGCCCCCGGGACTTGGCCCACCCGGGGCAAATTAACTATCGAGCGCGGAGACCGCGCTTCGATTTTTATCGGCAGGATTCGCGCACCCTGAGCGCATCCTGCCGATTTTTTTTTAAAAATGCTTTTTTTTGCCCAGGGGGTCCTTGTGGGAACCCCTGAGCAGACCTAGAGGGTCAGGGTGTTTGTACCCTGCCCCCTTTGTGCGCTTGCGCACTTGTTTCTGTCCCTCGGTTCTACCGAGGACAAAATGACTGCCAACATTTCCTGAATCGGAATGTTGACAGCCAGCTGACAGCCAATTAACATGCAGCTCGTGATCGGGACGGTGCGCGCAGGGTGCGCTCAGGGTGCGCGGATCCTCCGTGCCCATAGATATATATGTACTTTTACTTTTGATTTTCTCAGCAACTACTGAACGGATTTACACCATTTAACAAAAGGGTTCTTTCTGAACCAAGAACTACCTCTTTGCCAAATTTGGTGTAATTCCGTTCAACAGTCCGAGCTGTAGCCGTGTCTAAAGTTTCCTATGGAAAAATGAATGGGGAAAACGCGTTTTGGGACCCCCCTTTTTCTCGGCCCCGCTTGACGAATCACCCCGAGACTTTCAGGGTAGGAGCGGACCGGAGCGCCCCACAAAGTTTGAAAGTTTTGCGAAGATACGTCAACCGGCAAGAGAGTTATTTCAAATAGAATGTCGCGGATTTCCTATGGAAAATAGGTTCTAACTATAACTATCTACTGGCGATCGCCAGTAGATAATATATATATATATATATATATATATATATATATATATATATATATATATATTGCAGACTTCGCCTGACACCATCCAGACATCCGGGAATAGACGACCGCGGACCCATAAATATAGTGCAAATGAATTTATTAGCTGCCCTGCACCACCGCCATTACGCGTTTCGGCATCCCAAAGGCCTTGATCACATATATATATATATATATATATATATATATATATATATATATATATATATATATATATATATCTACTGGCGGTCGCCAGTAGATAGTTATAGTTACAACCTATTATCCATAGGAAATCCGCGACATTCTATTTGAAATAACTCTCTTGCCGGTTGACGTATCTTCGCAAAATTTTCAAACTTTATGGCCCGCTCCGGTCCGCTCCTACCCTGAAAGTCTCGGGGGATTCGTCAAGCGGGGGCCGAGAAAAAGGGGGTCCCAAAACGCGTTTTCCCCATGCAATTTTCCATAGGAAACTTTAGACACGGCTACAGCCCGAACTGCTAAACGGAATTACACCAAATTTGGCCAAGAGGTAGTTCTTGGTTCAGAAAGAACCCTTTTTGTTAAATGGTGTAAATCCGTTCAGTAGTTGCTGAGAAAATCAAAAGTAAAAAGATAGTGATATCTAGGGCCGCGGATCCTCCCGAGCACGAGCTGCATGTTAATTGGCTGTCAGCTGGCTGTCAACATTCCGATTCAGGAAATGTTGGCAGCCATTTTGTCCCTCGGTAGAACCGAGGGACAGAAACAAGTGCGCAAAGCGCACAAAGGGGGCAGGGTAGAAACACCCTGACCCCCTAGGTCTGCTCAGGGGGTCCCACAAGGACCCCTGGGCAAAAATGTTTTTTTTTTTTAAATCGGCAGGATGCGCTCAGGGAGCGCGAACCCTGCCGAAAAAAAATCGAAGCGCGGTCTCCAGCGCTCGATGCTAATTGGCCCCGGGTGGGCCAAGTCCCGGGGGCATGCTGGGGGGGTTAATTTTATGTGTGGGGGGCCTCTAAGGGCCCCAAGCCCGGGGACCACCACCCCCGGGGCTTTATGTATAATGAAGCGGGAGGGCTCTGAGCCCTCCCGCAGCCCCAGGGACCACCACCTCCCCGGGGCTTCTTTTTTTAAATTAAAAACCTGTGTGGGGGGCTCCAGCCCCCACACGCCCCGAGGACCACCACCTCCCGGGGCACTAAGAAAAATTAAAATGGGGGTCCGTTTTGGACCCCAAGCCCCGGGGACCACCACCTCCCCGGGGCTGTGCTGATGTAGGGAGGGGGCCGCGCGGCCCCCTCCTGGAGCCTTTGGTGGCCCTGGGGACCGCCACCCCCAGGGCCGGCTCCTGCAGTGTCCCGGGGTGCCTACCCCGGGACACTGCTGTTTGCAATGACAGGACGGGAGCCTCGCGGCTCCCGTCCTGTCATTGCAAACTTGCTTTGGATATTGGAAGAGAGAGCAGGAAACCTGCTCTCTCTTCCAATATCCAAAGCCGATTGCTTTTCCACATGGGGAGCAGCATGTTAGCTGCTCCCCATGTGTAAAAGCAATGCCGGCTCCCGTAGGACACGGGGAGCCGGCGGGACTGTGGGGGGATTGGGGACCCCCCCACAGTCCCCAACCAGAGGCCAGGCCCCGGGGGATGGGGTCCCCGGGGCCATAAGTGGCCAGGGAGGGGGGCCACGCAGCCCCCCTCCCCAAAGTAAAAAAATTAAAAAAATGTAAAAAAAAAGTGCAAGGCCGGCCCCGGGGATGGGGTCCCCGGGGCCTTAAATGGCCTGAGGAGGGGGCCACGCAGCCCCCTCCAAATAAGAAAAAAAGAGGCCATGCCCCGGGGGATGGGGTCCCCGGGGCCAATACAGGCCCAGGGAAGGGGGCCACGCGGCCCCCTTCCCGTTTTTATTTTATTTTAATTTAAAAAAAGGGGTAAGGCCCTGGGGGATGGGGTCCCCAGGGCCTAAAAATAGGAAAAAGGAAGGGGGCCACACAGCCCCCCTTCAGAGGGGGGAAACAAAAAAAAACGATCGGGCCCGCAGGCCCCGCCCCTTCCTTCACCACTCTGCAAACGCGCCCCTGGCGCGTTTGCAGAGGAGGAACAATTCCCCTTGAATACTGGGGGTCCCTGGGGGCCAACTAGCCCACCAGGAACCTCCAGTATGCGCCAGGGGCTGCCTTGCAGAGAGGTGTACAGAGGCCACGCCCCTTTTACACCTCTCTGCAACGCAGCTCTGTGGCGCTTTTGGAGGTATATGGTGGGCTAGTTGCACCCCAGGGACCCTCAGGATTCAAGGGGAGTTAATCCCCCGACTTAAAACGCGCCACGGGGCGCGTTTGCACAGTGGTGAAGGGAGGGCGGGGCTTCAGGTGACATGTGTGCAAACAGGCCCCGTGGCTCATTTTAAGATGGGGAATTAAATCCCCTTCAATCCTGAGGGTCCCTGGGGCCAACTAGCCCAACAGGTACGTCCAGAAAGCGCCACAGAGCTGCGTTGCAGAGAGGTGTAAAAAGGGGTGTGGCCTCTGTACATGTCTCTGCAACGCAGCCCCTGGCGCATACTGGAGGTTCCTGGTGGGCTAGTTGGCCCGTAGGGACCCTCATGATTCAAGGGGACTTAATCCCCCAACTTAAAACGCGCCACGGGCGCGTTTGCACAGATGTTACCTCAGGCCCCGCCCCCTCCCTTCACCATTGTGCAAATATTCCTCTAAAATCAGCAGAAATCCGAATTCTGATTTACTCACCTGTTATCAGGAGAGACCTCAGTGCTGCATCTTTCAGCCCAGTACTGGTCCTGAAAAGTAATTTTAACCGTACTTACCGGTAACTTGAATTTCCTTCATAGGCTAACATTGACTGGTTTCACTTGGAAATTCTTCTAAGTGTGGAGTTTTGGAACTTTAAAATATTCCTCTAAAATCAGCCGAAATACGAATTCCGATTTACTCACCTGTTATCAGGAGAGACCTCAGTGCTGCATCTTTCAGCCCAGTACTGATCCTCAAAAGTAATTTTAACCGTACTTACCGGTAACTTGAATTTCCTTCCATAGGATATCATTGCCTGCTTTTTGCTGAAAAAGTTTCTAAGTGTTGATTTTTGAAACATACAAATATTCCTCTAAAATCAGCCGAAATCCGAATTCTGATTTACTCACCTGTTATCAGGAGAGACCTCAGTGCTGCATCTTTCAGCCCAGTACTGGTCCTGAAAAGTAATTTTAATCGTACTTACCAGTAACTTGAATTTCCTTCCATAGGCTAACATTGACTGGTTTCACTTGGAAATTCTTCTAAGTGTGGAGTTTTGGAACTTTAAAATATTCCTCTAAAATCAGCCGAAATACAAATTCCGATTTACTCACCTGTTATCAGGAGAGACCTCAGTGCTGCATCTTTCAGCCCAGTACTGATCCTCAAAAGTAATTTTAACCGTACTTACCAGTAACTTGAATTTCCTTCCATAGGCTAACATTGACTGGTTTCACTTGGAAATTCTTCTAAGTGTGGAGTTTTGGAACTTTAAAATATTCCTCTAAAATCAGCCGAAATCCGAATTCCGATTTACTCACCTGTTATCAGGAGAGACCTCAGTGCTGCATCTTTCAGCCCAGTACTGGTCCTGAAAAGTAATTTTAACCGTACTTACCGGTAACTTGAATTTCCTTCATAGGCTAACATTGACTGGTTTCACTTGGAAATTCTTCTAAGTGTGGAGTTTTGGAACTTTAAAATATTCCTCTAAAATCAGCCGAAATACGAATTCCGATTTACTCACCTGTTATCAGGAGAGACCTCAGTGCTGCATCTTTCAGCCCAGTACTGGTCCTGAAAAGTGATTTTAACCGTACTTACCGGTAACTTGAATTTCCTTCATAGGCTAACATTGACTGGTTTCACTTGGAAATTCTTCTAAGTGTGGAGTTTTGGAACTTTAATATATTCCTCTAAAATCAGCCGAAATACGAATTCCGATTTACTCACCTGTTATCAGGAGAGACCTCAGTGCTGCATCTTTCAGCCCAGTACTGGTCCTGAAAAGTAATTTTAATCGTACTTACCAGTAACTTGAATTTCCTTCCATAGGCTAACATTGACTGGTTTCACTTGGAAATTCTTCTGTGTGTGGAGTTTTGGAACTTTAAAATATTCCTCTAAAATCAGCCGAAATCCGAATTCTGATTTACTCACCTGTTATCAGGAGAGACCTCAGTGCTGCATCTTTCAGCCCAGTACTGATCCTCAAAAGTAATTTTAACCGTACTTACCGGTAACTTGAATTTCCTTCATAGGCTAACATTGACTGGTTTCACTTGGAAATTCTTCTAAGTGTGGAGTTTTGGAACTTTAAAATATTCCTCTAAAATAAGCCGAAATACGAATTCCGATTTACTAACCTGTTATCAGGAGAGACCTCAGTGCTGCATCTTTCAGCCCAGTACTGATCCTGAAAAGTAATTTTAACCGTACTTACCAGTAACTTGAATTTCCTTCCATAGGATATCATTGTCTGGTTTTCAGCAGAAAAGTTTCAAAGTGTCGATTTTCACAAACTACAAATATTCCTAAAAAATCGCCTGTATGACTTAAACGCATTCTTTCAACTGTTTACAGGAGATGCACCAGTGCTGGATCCAGGATCCAACACTGAGTAAGAAAAAGTAACGATAACAGTTTTTAACTTCTAAGTGAATTTCCTTCCATAGGATAACATTGGTGATTCTATGAGAAAAAGTTTCTAAGTGTGAACTTTTAAAGTACAATAATATTCCTTAAAAATCACGACTGTAACCAAAACGCTTTTACTCAACTGTTTACAGGAGATGTCCCAGGACTGAATCTAGGATCCAGTAATGTGGTTAGAAAAGTAATCCATAAAGTAACTAATTGCATTTAACTAGAAATTCACATTGAGCTGAATGTTGCATTGTGTTTGAAAATGTGTTGCCCATTGCAACAACTGTAACTACTGTACTTAAAAGTCTATTGCCTATGTGCAAAGTAATTAAACTAAAGTAATTCATTCTGAGAAAGTATTTTTGTAATGTAATGTATAATGTAATTACAATGTAATTTAAAAAATAAAATATGTAAAAAAAAATTGTTTCTAAAAAATTTGGAAATCAGTATGAAAAAAAATTATATAACAATTAATACATTTAAAAATTGTCATTTACAAATCCTTTGAAATTCACTGAAAAAACTGTAGGTTTCAGACATGTTATAGTTACAAATTAGCATTTAAAAAACCTTTGAAATTCACTGAAAAAACCATAGGTTTCAGGGACGTTATAGTTACAAATTAGCATTTAAAAAACCTTTGAAATTCACTGAAAAAACCATAGGTTTTAGGGACAGTTATAGTTAGTTGGACATTGCACTCGTACAAAACCCGTGAAATTCCCCCGTTATAGTTAGTCCAGCTAACTATAACTCGCGCCCCGCAATGCACTGCTGATGACGTCACATATTACATCACTCATGACATGGTCAGTGACATCACTGATGACATCACTGATGACATCTCAAATGACATCACTGATGACATCATCCACGTGATAATCTCATGCACCTCCTCACACCCTAATATAACCTTTGATACACCCACTCTAAATTACAGACTGCCATTCGCAAAACCATAGACACTCCAACACCAATAACTATATACCCACTCACTGATTCTAAGGTCTACGCACACATCCACTCACTCACCCGTACAGTCACTCATACTTACGGTCACTCAGTACAGGACTATCATATGCACTCATACTCCTATATAGACACTCAAACACCGCCACTCATCCATAGAGGTACTCACACACCTAGTCAGTCATGCAAATAATTAAACACACTACCATTTACTCACCTATACAGTTATACACACACCAGCTCACTTACTCATACAAATAGTAGCACATTCTTACGCTCTTATACAATCACTGATACAAGCACACACTCATCCATACAGCCACTATCACAATCACTCACTCTCGCTTATAGCTATTTATATACTCCAACACACATATATACTGCCTTTCACATATGTAGTTACTCACACATGTACCACTGGGACATACATTCACTCACTAACACACTCTTACACACACTTACCCACCCATACAGTCTATCACAGTTGCACTCTTGAAACCATCCACCCAGTGAATCACCCACTCACACATCTATGCACAGAGTTGCACACACCCCTCCCACACAAACACTCAGGCACCCATACAGATACTCAGACAAGCATTCAATAACTCATATAGACACTCATGTAGCTATTCACAAACACATGCAGCCACTTACACAGCAACAGACAGACGGATACAGACATTCACCCAGTTTAGTCACTAACCCATGCATTCAGTAAGATACGTTAAATCACTCACTTATAGAGTCAGTCACGCACCTACTAAATCATCCATACAGACACTTACACACCCACTCATTCTTCAATACGTCTTTTCCTATATATATTAAAAATATTTAAACTTTACAGAAACACACAGTCACTGGATGATGTCATCAGTGATGTCATCAGTGATGTCATTTGAGATGTCATCAGTGATGTCATCAGTGATGTCACTGACCATGTCATGAGTGATGTAATATGTGACGTCATCAGCAGTGCATTGCGGGGGCGCGAGTTATAGTTAGCTGGACTAACTATAACGGGGGAATTTCACGGGTTTTGTACGAGTGCAATGTCCAACTAACTATAACTGTCCCTAAAACCTATGGTTTTTTCAGTGAATATATATATATATATATACACATACATGTAAAGTATACTACTAATACTAATAGCATTGCTTTGTTAGGGGATAGGAATACTGAGTAAGGTCAATATGGCCTTAAGAGCATTGAAAAGCATGACTGGCTACTACAATTCATGCCAAAGATTGACCGGTCTGCCTTCAACAGGTCTTGATAATGGAATCAAGCTTAATCTAGAACTGCTATTTGATTATTAAAATAGCGATCAAAGGCCATAAATTTAGACCCTGAGGTGGTCTCCAGCCCAGTATCAGTAACTCAGCCTTTCATTCGTACAAGCAGATTGGAACCCGTAGATTAGATGTTTAAAATATTGTAATAAAAACATTATCAGTGCATACACTAAAAATGTATGTCCTATATTAAACCTGCAGGTTTCAATAAGAAAATAGTTACATTAAGGGCCCTAGATAGATTACTTAGGTAAAATAACATCTGTTTCTTGTCCATTCAAAAGGATATGAGTTTATTGTGGGTGACTTCAATTCAGCTTGTGAAGATGTCTCTCCTTTTCCTGCTAAAATAGCAGAAACTGACCTTGTACTGAGCGTCTTTAAACCGTAATTAAAGGGTGTCAAATCAACAGCTGTATCTGCGTATCTCACATGGTTTGAGAGCCCTAAATTGACACATTCCATAAGAAAGCCAAGCATAAAATGCTTTAACTCAATCCTTACTGGGTTGGAGGACCGGGCTACTTTTAAAGTGTAGTTGTAGTTCAAATTGACTACAGCTGTTTAGTGGCCAGTTTAAAGTGCCCCATTGGTATTAGTGAAAGTTCTTTGAGAAACCATGCAAATTTGTCCACTGATACCAATGGAATTTGCAATATTCCTACAAGAATTCAATGGTTTCTTGATTTCGGGAAGAGGTATACCAGAAGTGATTAGAGTGCAAAATTGGACTGACCTGAATCAAAGAGTAAATTGTTGACAGCTAAGAACTCCAGAGGTGAACTTGATTTAACATGATTGTCCCTCTCGATCTTTGACTATGATAGAGAATTATCCAAGATCAAAAAATACATTTATTCCTGTTGGAAATCTTTGAGCAGGGCTATTGCAGAGAAAAGTATAGCTCAATTCTGTAAACAGATCACCAATCCCATTAGATGTAACCTAATGGGCCCCCAAAATATCATATTTCCTCAAAGCAAGGGTTTTCACATTTATTTATTTTCTGCTATGAGGCTCATTTTTTTGAAGCACTGACAAATATCTTCTGTGAATTCTTTTTTGGGGATTCACTGTTGGGTGCCTGGTGCTTCTTTTCTTTGATAGAAGTGAAAAAAAAAACTATGTACAGCAAAGCAGTGAAGGAGTCCTGGCCCTGGTTTTTGTTTGATCTATTGGACACTACTGGTTTGTTGACTCGCTTTCTCTACCTTTTTGCGTTCCCTCTAAGTTCTATCCTCCATGGCCACTCCTACCAGCCCTGATCTGCATCCCTACCCCCTTAATTTTCCCTCACCCTCTCGTAGCACCTTAGAACCTGTTTTCTAAGTTTTTGTATTGCTTTTATCACAGATGTAATTATGTAGCAAGGTTTTTTTTCTCTTCGCAATGATTTTTCTTGTAACTGATGTAACGTTTGTAAAAATGCTAACCTCATGTAAAGCGCTCTGATACCTCCGGGTCTAGCCAGCGCTATATAAAACTCTTCAAATAAAATGTACAGCAAAAAAGCAAACACTCTAAGGCTAAATTGTAGACCAGCTGTTTTTTTTTCTGCTGGTAGTTGATCTCGCAATAGCGCCATTAGCTACCTTGTTTAATCATACTTTGTTGTCAACTTCTCTTGAAAGAGTGGTTCAAGGCAGTACTAATCTGGGCATTCAAAAAAAGATACGGGATGGATCATAGTTATTACTGCCCTATCTTTCTCCTCAACAGCATTGGTAAAATTTATGGGAAACAAGTGTGTGGTCACCTTGAGAAACCATAGCCAGGCATAAGCCCATAATGAACATGGAGGTCGGTTTCGGTTTCTACATGTCTGTGGGACCAACTGAGCAATGCTTTATATTATTTCTGATTATTATTAAGAGTAGTCATTTAACAATGCACCCTTTTTTAACATTGATCAATCTTGGGGCCACGTTCAACATTGCTGGGGCAAACCTGATTGCACATGAGGTTCCAACATCATTAATACATGCCATATTCTCTTTGTATTGATACAATCAATATATGTTGAGGTTTGGACCTACCAGAGAATGTACAACTCTCTATGAAGTTAACAAGGGTGTTAGAAGGGGTGCATAGTGACCCTCATTTTTTTCAATATATTTATTTATGATCTTGCTGTGGCTTGGTCAAACGCCTTTCATGATGTAACCAGACTTAGCAAAGCATCTATTTCTTGTATGCTATTCACCAATGATTCTGTCCTTATTGCCAGGACAATAAACTACTGTCAACACTTGAATTATATTGTTCTGAAAAGAAAAGTTAAGTTAAGTCAAAACAATGTAAAATACTGCTGATAGGAAACATCAAGGTATCAGGAGGTACTTTAGATTTTGTATCAATGAGCTGGAGGTGGTATCAGAATTTACTTATTTATGTATCCATTTTATTAGTAAGGGTGATAGGTCTTCGTAAATTGAGAATAGCCAAATAATTATATCTAGCACCTCCAAATACTGTTCCACTGTATTCAGTTCTCTCTCCTTGCCTCCATTCCAAAGTGGAGAGTACTGCCCTTTATGGAACAGAGATAGGGAGGCCACCTTTCAAACTTAAAACCCTCAGACTTGTTTCTTTTTTTCACATTTATAAATGGGATAAATATGAAAGCCTTGAAATAGCAGACAAAATGTGGAAAGAAGTAAATATATTAAATGTTAGTTTATTAAGAGGGGACCAATTGGCGACGCATGCTCTTCTTTTCTAAATGGCTTTATATAGAACCCCACCCTTTCTAACATATATCAACCCCGCTATCCCAGGTAATTGCCCCTGGTGTTTAGGGCACTCCCCTGCAAACTAGACGCATGTGATTAGCCACTGTTCATCCATACAGGGAGGCTGGACTGAAATATTTCAGTATCTTGCTGGTGTGGGGAAGGTCAATTTGGGTCCAACCACTTGGCTTAGAGTCTTGGGGTATGACCCGGGATTGGACCTGTCTAACAAGTGGGTAAAATTACTATATATTGCAACAGCTGTAGCTCGATCCCTCTTACTCCAAAATTGGCGAACGCAGATAATCCCTTCAATGAAGGATTGGCTACAAAAGATGAGACGCGTTAGAACAAGTGAACAGCTATATGCAGTTCGAACCGGGGGAACCAGGAAATTTTAGAAACTTTGGGGACAATATTTTCAATTTGAAGATACAGAAGCAGTTTAAGGAGAATGATTAAATAAGCTAAGCTTCTCCCGCCTAGCCACTGCACACACTATATGAATTATTCCCCCCCTTTTTCCTTCTATCTGTTTTTAAATCAACTGCATTTATAAAATGTGTAATATTGATGTGATACCCTGTGTACTTATTGTATTTATATTGTATATATTTATTGTATTTATATAACATGAAATTCCATCTGTATTAAAGACTCTTATCTACAATTTATGATGAATGTTTACTGTAAGTTATATTTATGACATTGCAATATCTGGATCCAAATAAAAATAAAATAAAAAAAAAGACTTGTTCCTTATAACCTATTTGCAATCTTCCTAGTTCTTCTCTACTGCTAGCATTACATAAAGACTTTTGATATAAAAGGTGTTTCAGCCTCTGCAGCTTTGAAACCTGACCTTTGGCTGTGTTATGTGCCCGGCCCCAGTATACCAGGAAAGGTTTAAAAACCTTTGTAGACATGAGGTTTGAATAAGTTGGTGTGGTTCCTGTATGTAAAGAACATTTTGTTAGATCTGAGTAAAAGGTAGTTATGCTCAGAACCCAAAGAGTGATTAAATTGGAAAAAGATTGCCTCTGAGAAATTTAATATATTGGGCACATCCCTCAGCTCTGTTATCTTCTGTTTCAAAATGTTGTGAGAAAAGCACTTTTATGCTCCAAAGCACTTTACATGAGAATGCTGCATTTAAACTATAGAATTGTTATCTGACATCTAAATGAATTCACTATCTAATAGAAAAAAATCTGCTAATATAATTTTTCATGCATGGAGGATTTCTCAACTTATGGCCTTATATGAGGCACTAATTTAGCACATGATTGGCATAATATAGATCAGTTCAATACCACAAGTTCTAAGGACCAAACAATTTATTTTTATCACACAGACCGTAGAACTAATCTGCATACCCTGTCCCTAATTATTTCCATTTTGTTAAAGGGTAGGAAATATTTATTTATTTATTTATCGAGTTTTGTATAGCGCGAACTTGACCCGAAGATATTAGAGCGCTTCACAGAGTTTGCATAGCAGCAATTACAAGGGGATTACATTTGGAATAAATATAAATACATGGTGAGAGCATATAGATGAAGTATGTAGAAGACATCAGCATATGTTGAAAATATAGTTTTGAGGTAGATACAGTTTCCCCATTGTGCTTTAAAGTAAAGCTATCTTATCTATAAATCAGTTTTTTACTTTGACCAAATGCTTCACATGACATTCATCAGAGACATGTGCCTGACAGGGAATATGGCGGTAGGCGATGATACAGAGCCGCACACTTACTCCTGCATTCCTTGGACCTGCGTAGACTCAAAGGAGGAAGGAGAAGCCTGATGAACTTGTTAGATGCATTCCACTGCTTCACTCAGGTCTGAAGACCTGAGTGAGGCAGGGGGACAATGTTCTTCAAACCTGATACTAACTTCTCCCTATGATATTGAACAAACACTGGGGCCTTGGGGCGCAAGTTTATTGACAGAATAATGTACCAAGCCTTGAAGCTCTGTGTGAGCACTTCCAATTGGCAGATTTATCTCCTGTTCATGGCATATCCAAACAATATGCCTACAAGCGCACTCCACCTCAGGTGTGAGAGACAGCTCACTTAGAGCAAAGGGCCTAGAAACATATACACCCTGAATAGTCAGGCTCTCTTTAGAGCCATTCATGATCTTTGGGGGAAAAATCAGAACCCATCCCTTACAATTACATTGCATGGACCATAATCCTTGACTAATCTGATCACCCCATTAATAAATGTAGAACTGTCAATACCCTCCTTGCCCTCAAACACACAGTGGATGTTTGTGACTTAACTACAGAATATAAGTGCCATGTAATTGGCATGACAGAAGATACTCAAGCGATAGCAGTCGTTTTCATCTAAGCACAGAAATCCCTGACACAACCAATAACTCATTCAGGCATGTGGTCACCCAGTGATTAGTCAATTCAAACCCTTCCTTAATTATAGAAGCAACACAAATTAGGATATGGGACATCTTTCTTGAAACATATTACCATCCTATCATTACACATAGAAACTACAATCTATAAAATCCTGCTACTAACATATTTCAACCCATAGGTGGATAGCACTAACAGCAGGCAAATGATTGAACTAATAGAGAACCTAACGCTGCTGGGTTTCAAGCAATAAGCCAATCACCCCGCTCCCATTGCCTTTCACACACCTCAATCAATGATGTGCAGAGTGTCTCATATATCATTTGTATGCAGATGATCTCTCCTTAGTATTATAGGATGTGTTTATGGAAGGTAACCCCTCTTAGCTTTGAAGACAGTAAAGAGAGGAGTTAAAAACAATTGAAAGGATTGGACAAGTGACATGCCCATCTCCAAGGGTGTGTAACTCTCACTAAACAAGGACTACGATAAGGAAGAGCAGGACTCTGAGTAATAAAGATCACTGGTAAGAAGTTCAGGCATTACCTTGACATAAAGAAATGTATATGTTTTTTAAACCTACCACCTAGTATATATTAAGTGCATTGATTGAAAGAAACTCCCCTTCTGGTGGAATAATTGGTGCTGTATAAAAAGTGTGTATGTGAGGAGAGGTCAATTTATTGTTTCCCTTTATTCATGTGTAGATGACGTGCCATTCCAATAGTTAGTGACAGGTTTGGTCCTGTGTTATTTTTGTTCAGACTGTAGCTGTAAAAGACTGAGGGCCTCATTTACGATGAATTGGTGTGGGGCAGGGCCACAAGAATTTTTGCTGCGTTTGCCTACGACAATTCGAAAGGACAAGAATGCACCATATTTACAAGAAACAGTGCATTCCTGTCCTTTCAGCTAGCTAGCGCAGAATTTGGTCCAGAGCGCCAAAGCAGGCACCTTACACCTACGTGCAAGGGTTCTGTGATGTTGGCAGGATTATTTTTGTGAAGGAAGGGACACCTTCCTGCACAAAAACAATCCATGGAGGCCTTTTCCTTTCCATGAGTGCTCCCCCCACTGGGGAGACACACAGTTTTGACGCATTCCCAGTTTTACACATCCTTGTAAATCTGGGAATGTGTCAAAACCCATGGGTGTTGCATGGGAAAACTCCTTGCAACGCCCATTCTGCGCTGCCGGAGCATCACAAACAATTACGCACAGGCAGCACAAGGGGCTTATAAATAAGCCCCTGATTGTTTTATTTCTCTTTTTTCTTGCTATGCAGGGATCCAAAGTTCACTTTAGCCGTCTTTTGATGGCTCAGCGTTGGGACACTCCTTATAGGAGAAGCTATGCTCTTTACAAAATGCATATTCATTAATTCATTCAAAGTTCAGGGAGTACCGCGTGACACTGAGGGATCTGCTGACAGTTTTTTTTAGTCTCAAGAAAAACTTTCTGTTTTTGAACCATATCTCACCAAACCTTCCACATGCTACAACTCGAGTGCATTCCCTTACGAAGGTGAATATCCGCTTCCCCTCAGTTGTACTCCCGATGAGGATGTAAGAAAAATCCTTTTTCTCCGGACAGAACATGTGATCCTGGTATCCTGAAACAGACAGAAATGTGCAGCATTTTCTTTGTTTGCTGGAGCCGCCTTGCATTACACAATCCCCTCAATGAGAAACAGAATGTCATTAACTTTGAAATATCATCCGAATATTTTTTGTGTTAGAATACTATGATTGGTATGTCTCCTTGGCTGAGAACTAAGCCTTGGAACTAACTTGAATTCTGCAAGAAGAGCTCCACTGCCATGTGTCAGGTCCTCTCTAAATGTCGTACAGCTCCCAGTGCAACATCCCAACAGTTTCTTGCTTGTTACCCTGCAAATTTACAATTGTAGATATTTTGAAATATCCTGCAGCTTGGATCCCTAGACGCCGGTTCAGCTGAGCTGTCTGATGGGCCCGGCCCATGAGATCCTGGTGGTGTTGGAAGCATCTCAAGTGCACCCCGGGACACTGCAGGAGCCGGCCCTGGGGGGTGGCGGTCCCCAGGGCCATCAAGGGCTCCAGGAGGAGGGCCGCGCGGCCCCCCTCCCTACATTTTGAAAGCACCGGGGGGGTGGTGGTCCCCGGGGCTTGGGGGGCCCTTAGAGGCCCCCCATACATAAAATAAACCCCCCCAGCATGCCCCCGGGACTTGGCCCACCCGGGGGCAAATTAACATCGAAGCGCGGGAGACCGCGCTTCAATTTTTTTTTTATCGGCAGGATCCGCGCACCCTGAGCGCATCCTGCCGATTTAAAAAAAAAAAAATGCTTTTTTTTGCCCAGGGGGTCCTTGTGGGACCCCCTGAGCAGACCTAGGGGGTCAGGGTGTTTGTACCCTGCCCCCTTTGTGCGCTTTTCGCACTTGTTTCTGTCCCTCGGTTCTACCGAGGGACAAAATGGCTGCCAACATTTCCTGAATCGGAATGTTGACAGCCAGCTGACAGCCAATTAACATGCAGCTCGTGATCGGGACGGTGCGCGCAGGGTGCGCTAAGGGTGCGCGGATCCTCCGTGCCCATAGATATATATGTACTTTTACTTTTGATTTTCTCAGCAACTACTGAACGGATTTACACCATTTAACAAAAGGGTTCTTTCTGAACCAAGAACTACCTCTTTGCCAAATTTGGTGTAATTCCGTTCAGCAGTTCGGGCTGTAGCCGTGTCTAAAGTTTCCTATGGAAAAATGAATGGGGAAAACGTGTTTTGGGACCCCCCTTTTTTCTCGGCCCCCGCTTGACGAATCACCCCGAGACTTTCAGGGTAGGAGCGGACCGGAGCGCCCCACAAAGTTTGAAAATTTTGCGAAGATATGTCAACCGGCAAGAGAGTTATTTCAAATAGAATGTCGCGGATTTCCTATGGAAAATAGGTTCTAACTATAACTATCTACTGGCGACCGCCAGTAGATAATATATATATATATATATATATATATATATATAAATATATATATATATATATATATATATATATATATATATTGCAGACTTCGCCTGACACCATCCAGACATCCGGGAATAGACGACCGCGGACCCATAAATATAGTGCAAATGAATTTATTAGCTGCCCTGCACCACCGCCATTACGTGTTTCGGCATCCCAAAGGCCTTGATCACATATATATATTTAAATATAAATTCAAGAGAGACCGGGAAGATTATGCTAATGGACAGATCTTCACATTTGCACGCCGGTATGATTCACTAAGGGCAGCGACGGCCAATAAAAGATTGCAGGGAGACAAAGGAACAAAAAATCAACATGGTGAAGCATCCTCAATGTCGGAGACAAGCTCTGTTCCAGAAAGTGAATCAGAGAATGAAGGGACAAACAGAAAAAATGAAGAGCATGGAATAAGGTTGACATTGGGGGAAGAATTGGGAATTTTAAAACAGGGCAGGAGAGAGACATTAAGACCACGCAAACAAGACATGGCAATAAAACCAAATCCCAGAGGAGACGGGGGAGATGCCAGGCCCGCAGGATACGGAGAATCAAAGAAGCGGGGCCGAGGACGGGCCAAACGGAACTAAATAATAATGTAAGAAGTATACAAAGAACTGATGGGAAACAAGGCAAACAAGAGGCAAATACAATAATAAATCTTGCCAACATCAACCTATCAGAATCAGAGGCTCAAATTTTATCCCTGGGACTGTCTTTTTGCCCTAGAACAGATTTCCAATACACCAGAACTAGAGCGGATGTGTATCAGTTTACGCGGAAATTAAAACTTAAAAAATTTCATCTATTAAGGCCCACTGCTGAGGCCGCTACGACAGTCTCTGCAACAAGATTGGAAACAGATATCTTGGGCCTACAAGTCTCGGATGTAGATCTATACCGGGACATGTGCCAGTTGGAAAATGGGGGATCATCCAGTAGTCAGACCATCCCCCTTGCAGGCACTCAAGCCAGGCCTCAAACACCATTTAAAATGAAATCAAAATTTGTCCCCATATTGGTACGAGATGGTTTAGATGCCTTTAGTGATCATGTGGTTAATCAAATCAAAAAACTAACACATGCAACGAATAGATCTAAAAGAGTATATACCAGCAAAGAGACCAGATATAATCAGTTGATTTTAAGATTAAGAAAGGAAGATGTAGTTATTCGGACATCAGATAAAGGCGGAAATATAGTCCTTTGGCCCATGAAAGACTATTTAGAAGAAGCATACAGCCAGTTGAACGATGTCCAGTGTTACAAAAAAAGTACTCCAATAAAATATAAAAACACTCAGGATTCTCTTTTAAGAACTTGCTTGCTTGGAAGAGTTTGGGCCTTTTAAGTTGGGATGAGTATAAATTTGTTAAAAAGGAATATCCAATGGTACCCCATATTTACTTCATACCCAAAATACACAAGGACATGGCGAAACCACCGGGCAGGCCAATTATTGCGGCGTGTGATGGGCCATTGGAGAATCTCTCAAGATACATTGATTATTTTTTACAGGTGCACATGAAGCAGTTGAAATCATACATCCAGGACACCAGTGATTTTTTAACAAAAATTAATGCAATTGTGTGGGAATCTGATTTTTTGTTAATCACAATGGATGTCTGCTCTTTGTATACCTGTATCAGGAACCAAGATGGCTTGAGAGCAGTGGAGTTCTTTCTTAATACTAGATCCATAATATATGCACAACATACTCGTATGCTCTTGGATATGCTGCTTTTTAATCTGGAAAATAATTTTTTTCTTTTTAACGGGCAGTTTTATCAACAAATCCAAGGTGTAGCTATGGGGGCCAGTTTCTCCCCCAGTTACGCCTGTCTGTTCATGGGCTGGTGGGAGGAACTGGTCCTCATGCGCAAATATGAACATGTATATACTACCAATATTGTATCTTGGATGCGTTTTATAGATGATATATTTATTGTGTGGAAGGGGAGGGAAGAAGGTGCGTTGAAATTTATCAATGAAATCAATGAAAACAACTTTAACCTCAAATTTTCCTCGAGCATAAGTAAACATACAGTGACCTTTTTGGATGTGCAGGTTTTAATTAGAAATGATGTTTTAACTACCACCCTTTTTACCAAACCAACTGCAGGAAACACACTTTTACATGCGTCGAGTGCACATCCCCCACATCTCATCAGGAGCATCCCCTACGGGGAAATGCTCCGTATCCGCAGAATTTGCAGTGATTCAGAGGATACAAGGATGAGGCAGATGGAGAGCTGTGCTAGATTTTTGGCTAGGGGATACAGCAGCGAATCAGTAGATTCTGCGATTAGAAAGTCACAGGCAAGGTCGAGGAGGGATCTCCTCGCCTACAAAATAAAAACGTCCCAGGGAGAGGCATACACACAGCCTGTCAGACTAATCCTAACCTATTCAAAACAGGAAAAACAGTTACGGAGTATTATGAGACACAATTGGCACTTTATTCGTGAGGATCCAGTAATAGGTGATCTGATGCCTGTCAATCCATCAATCTCCTTCCGCAAATCATTAAGTATGGGGAATATGTTGGTTCAGAATAGTCATGACAGTAGTCACAAAGACATGTGGTTAACAATAAGAAAAGGTTTTTTTAAATGTCTCTCTTGTAAGGCTTGTCAGTTTGGAATAAATGTCAAAATGTACACAACTGCTTTTTCAGATACAGTCAAAGAGATTAAACAGCATCTTACGTGTAAGACAGAATATTGTGTATACGTATTGGAATGTGACTGCCAATTGAAATATATAGGCAGCACAAAATTAGCAGTGCACAAACGTGTCCTTCAGCATATCAGGGCGATCACTAATAAGGATCAAAATTACCCTGTTGCAAGACATTTTCAAACTGTACACAATAGCAATCCACAATTTTTACGCTACTATGCTATTGAAGCTATACCTATCATGAAAAGAGGGGGTGACAGGGAAGCCAAACTGAGACGCCTGGAAACGAGTTATATTTTAGAGTTTGATTCTAAGCATCCAGGCGGGCTCAATATTTCAGAAGATTTACATACGTTTTTATAAACGTAGGCAGTCAGTCTCCCATAGGTTAAGCATGTACAGCGGGCAAGCTAATTATAACATTGCAATGAAGGGACACCTTTTCTTGCTTGCACTTAATGTCTGAAGAACCTTGGGCAAGAAGCAAAACTATATTTATCCAATCAATAAAACCAGTATGATTTTTAGGAATGGTTTTAGAATTGGGGTGGTATTTTATAGTGATTTCTTAAAGCCCTTTTTCTAATGTTTTTTATAGATCTACATCTGGGTTCTTTGTGTTAAGACTTTAAAAGCCAACAATTTATTGACAGTCTTAGAAACCTCCCTTGCAATATGAAGTAATGTATGAACTTTAAAGTAGGATGTATTTAATGAATTTACTATGACAATTTGTACTTGTATATAATGAATTTATTTATTTACGTATGATAATCTGTATGTGTATATAATGAATTCATTTGTGTACCCCTTTAGATATTTAATATTTATAGCACTATTGGTTTTTAACTCTAAGTAGTATAGCACTGAGTCACTTTATCTGTCCATTCACAGCATGTCGACAATGGTAGCAAATGATTTAGAGATGTGCACGGATGCATTTAGGCAAGTATAAATCAAGAAAAGAAAGTATTGCACAACTAATCCATTGGCACAATAGAACAATATTGAATTTACAGATTTATCTGTGGTATATTTATATATATAATAAGAATAAATATATGTATTAAAAAAGACATGAATGGCAGATATTGCATGGTGCAGAGTAATCCGTGAAATGGCAAAGTATTTAAACTTAAGGACACAAAATAGGAAATAGGTGTTTCTTTAAAGAAATGTGTCCTTTATACACAAATTTTTACAGCACATAGTGGTAGGTGATAGGTTTGTTTTCACTTTTATATTAAGATATGTATTTTTTATATGTGGATGATGTCTTTATTCCTATATATGCTATAATTTTAATGGAAATCGTAAACATGTGTCAGGAGACATTTAAGTAGATATTTAGCCTGAATCAAAACATATATATATATATCAAAAAATTATTTTGTAACATTGTTTCACTATAATGTGGGCAATCATATAGGAGGTTGAATATTAATTATGAATAACAACTAAATGAATAACAAACTATATTGTGTAATGGAACATGAGTTATCATGGTATGTAAAGTATGTAAAAAACTCTGTAAAAAATTCTTTAATATGTTTTCTATTTCCATGGTTTTAATTAAGCACGGGCACTTTAAATATGGGGGTAAAGCTGTTGAGCGTTGTCATGTGATAAAGGCCGCTTGTACGGCCGAAACGCGTAATGGCAGAGGACTGGTAAAAATAAAAAAGAATATTGGCACTGAATGAGGTCTGCACTCGTTTTTCCGGAGGATTGTGGCGAGGAGAGGAATATATATATATATATTCACTGAAAAAAACATAGGTTTTAGGGACAGTTATAGTTAGTTGGACATTGCACTCGTACAAAACCCGTGAAATTCCCCTGTTATAGTTAGTTCAGCTAACTATAACTCGCGCCCCCGCAATGCACTGCTGATGACGTCACATATTACATCACTCATGACATGGTCAGTGACATCACTGATGACATCACTGATGACATCACTGATGACATCATCCAGTGACTGTGTGTTTCTGTAAAGTTTAAATATGTTTAATATATATAGGGAAAGGCGTATTGAAGAATGAGTGGGTGTATAAGTGTCTGAATGGATGATTTAGTACGTGAGTGACTGACTCTACAAGTGAGTGATTAAATGTATCTTACTGAATGCATGGGTTAGTGACTAAACTGTGTGAATGTCTGTATCCGTCTGTTTGTTGGTGTGTAAGTGGATGCATGGATTTGCGAATAGCTACATGAGTGTCTATATGGGTTATTGATTGGTTCTCTGAGTATCTGTATGGCTGCCTGAGTGTTTGTGTGGGTGGGGTGTGTTTGACTCTATACATAGATGTGTGAGTGGGTGATTCACTGGGTGCATGATTTCAAGAGTGCATCTGTGATGGACTGCTTGGGTGGGTGAGTGTGTGTATGGGTGTGTTAGTGAGTGAATGTATATCTCAGTGGTACATGTGCGAGTAACTACATATGTAAAAGGCAGTATATATGTGTGTTAGAGTATTTAAATGGCTATAAGTGAGAGTGTGTTATTGTGAGAGTGGCTGTATGGATGCGTGTGTGCTTGTATCAGTTATTGTATAAGAGCGTAAGAATGTGCTAGTATTTGTATGAGTAAGTGAGCTGGTGTGTGTATAACTGTATAGGTGAGTAAATGGGTGTGTGATTAATTTTTTGCATGACTGACTAGGTGTGTCAGTACCTCTATGGATGAGTGGCGGTGTGTGAGTGTTTATATAGGTGTATGAGTGCATATGATAGTCCTGTACTGAGTGACTGTAAGTATGAGTGACTGTACAGGTGAGTGAGTGGATGTGTGTGTAGACCTAAGAATCAGTGAGTGGGTATGTAGTTTTTGGTGTTGGAGTGTCTATGGTTTTGAGAATGGCAGTCTGTAATTTAGAGTGGGTGTATCAAAAGTTATATTAGGGTGTGAGAAGATGCATGAAATTATCACATGGATGATGTCATTTGAGATGTCATCAGTGATGTCATCAGTGATGTCATCAGTGATGTCACTGACCATGTCATGAGTGATGTAATATGTGACGTCAACAGCAGTGCATTGCGGGGCGCGAGTTATAGTTAGCTGAACTAACTATAACAGGGGAATTTCACGGGTTTTGTACGAGTGCAATGTCCAACTAACTATAACTGTCCCTAAAACCTATGTTTTTTTCAGTGAATTTCAAAGGTTTTTTAAATGCTAATTTCTAACTATAACGTGTCTGAAACCTATGGTTTTTTCAGTGAATTTCAAAGGTTTTTTAAATGCTAATTTCTAACTATAACGTGCCTGAAACCTATGGTTTTTTCAGTGAATTTCAGAGGTTTTTTAAATGCTAATTTCTAACTATAACGTGCCTGAAACCTATGATTTTTTAAGTGAATTTCAAAGGTTTTTTAAATGCTAGTTTCTAACTATGCCAACAGAGGTAGGACATGTGAAGAAAGAAGAAAAAACGCACAGAAAGAAGCAAAAGATGTGCAGAAAGAACCAACAGAGGAGCAGAAAGAGGCCTTGTTGCAAAATCATCCTGTGCCCACAACTTTTTCAGACGGGTACTGGTGGTAACTGACTCTGACTAACCAGAGCCAGTGCGGGTTTGCACAGTGGTGAAGGGAGGGGGCCTGAGGTGACATGTGTGCAAACGCGCCCCGTGGCGCGTTTTAAGTTGCGGGATTAAGTTCCCTTGAATCCTGAGGGTCCCTGGGGCCCAACTAGCCCCCCAGGTACCTACAGTTAGGACCACAGAGCTGAGTTGCAGAGAGGCGTTCCGAGGCCACGCACCTTTTTTCACCTCTCTGCAACGCAACTCTGTTGTGCTTACTGAAGGTACCTGGTGGGCTAGTTGGCCCCCAGGATTCAAAGGGAATTAACTCCCCAACTTAAAACGCACCACAGGGCGTGTTTGCGCACATGTCACCTGAGGCCCCGCCCTCCCTTCACCACTGTGCAAACGCGCCCCGTGGCGCGTTTTAAGTTGGGGGATTAGGTCACCTTGAATCCTGAGAGTCCGTGGGGCCCAACTAGCCCACCAGGTACTTCCAGTAAGCACCACAGGCCTGCGTTGCAACGCCTGTAACAAATTGTGCAGTTGTGTTTAGGTAGTGAAGAGGGTCATGCTGGGGGTAGTGTTTTAGGGTTTAGGGTAGTGCAGTGGTGTTTGTGTAGTGTAGGGGGTCATGCTGGGGGTAGATTTAGGGTTTAGGGTAGTGCAGTGGTGTTTGGGTAGTGTAGGGAGTCATGCTGGGGGGAGTGTTTTAGGGTTTAGGGTAGTACAGTGGTGTTTGGGTAGTGTAGGGGGTCGTGCTGGGGTTAGTGTTTAAGGGTTTTAGGGTTTAGGGTAGTGCAGTGGTGTTTGGGTAGTGTAGGGGATACTGCTGGGGGTAGTGTTTTAGGGTTTAGGGTAGTGCAATGGTGTTTGGGTAGTGTAGGGGGTACCGCTGGGGGTAGTGTTTTAGGGTTTAGGGTAGTGCAGTGGTGTTTGGGTAGCGTAGGGGGTACTGCTGGGGGTAGTGTTTTATGGTTTAGGGTATTGCAGTGGTGTTTGGGTAGTGTAGGAGGTCGTGTTTTAGGGTTTAGGGTAGTGCAGTGGTCTTTGGGTAGTGTAGGGAGTAGTGCGGGGGGTATTGTTTTAGAGTTTAGGGTAGTGCAGTGGTCTTTGCGTAGTGTAGGGGGTTGTGCGGGGGGTAGTGTTTTAGGGATTAGGGTAGTGCATTGGTATTTGGGTAGTGTAGGGGTCATGCGGGGGTAGTGTTTTAGGGTTTAGGGCAGTGCAGTGGTGTTTAGGTAGTGTAGGGGGTCGTGCTGGGGGAGTGTTTTAGGGTTTAGGGCAGTGCAGTGGTGTTCGGGTAGTGTAGGGGGTCATGCTGGGGGAGTGTTTTAGGGTTTAGGGCAGTGCAGTCGTGTTCGGGTAGTGTAGGGGGTCGTGCTGGGGGGAGTATTTTAGGGTTTAGGGTAGTGCAGTGGTGTTCAGGTAGTGCAGGGCATCATGCTGGGGGTAGTGTTCTAGGGTTTAGGGCAGTGCAGTGGTGTTCGGGCAGTGTAGGGGGTCGTGCTGGGGGTGGTGTTTTAGGGTTTAGGGCAGTGCAGTGGTGTTCGGGCAGTGTAGGGGGTCGTGCTGGGGGTGGTGTTTCAGGGTTTAGGGCAGTGCAGTGGTGTTCGGGCAGTGTAGGGGGTCGTGCAGGGGGTGGTGTTTCAGGGTTTAGGGCAGTGCAGTGGTGTTCGGGCAGTGTAGGGGGTCGTGCAGGGGTGGTGTTTCAGGGTTTAGGGCAGTGGTGTTCGGGCAGTGTAGGGGGTCATGCTGGGGGTGGTGTTTCAGGAATTGGGGCAGTGCAGTGGTGTTCGAGCAGTAAAGGGGGTCATGCTGGGGGTGGTGTTTCAGGGTTTAGGGCAGTGCAGTGGTGTTCAGGCAATGTAGGGGGTGGTGCAGGGGGTGGTGTTTCAGGGTTTAGAGCAGTGCAGTGGTGTTTGGGCAGTGTAGGGGGTGGTGTTTCAGGGTTTAGGGCAGTGCAGTGGTGTTCGGGCAGTGTAGGGGGTCGTGCAGGGGGTGGTGTTTCAGGGTTTAGGGCAGTACAGTGGTGTTCGGGCAGTGTAGGGGGCGGTGCAGGGGGTGGTGTTTCAGGGTTTAGGGCAGTACAGTGGTGTTCGGGCATTGTAGGGGGTGGTGCTGGGGCTGGTGTTTCAGAGTTTAGGGCAGTGCAGTGGTGTTCGGGCAGTGTAGGGGGTCGTGCTGGGGCTGGTGTTTCAGGGTTTAGGGCAGTGCAGTGGAGTTCGGGCAGTGTAGGGGTTCGTGCTGGGGCTGGTGTTTCAGGGTTTAGGGCAGTGCAGTGGTGTTCGGGCAGTGTAGGGGGTCATGCTGGGGCTGGTGTTTCAGGGTTTAGGGCAGTGCAGTGGTGTTCGGGCAGTGTAGGGGGTCTTGCTGGGGCTGGTGTTTCAGAGTCTAGGGCAATGCAGTGGTGTTCGGGCAGTGTAGGGGGTCTTGCTGGGGCTGGTGTTTCAGAGTCTAGGGCAATGCAGTGGTGTTCGGGCAGTGTAGGGGGTCTTGCTGGGGCTGGTGTTTCAGGGTTTAGGGCAGTGCAGTGGTGTTCGGGCAGTGTAGGGGGTCGTGCTGGGGGTGGTGTTTCAGGGTTTAGGGCAGTGCAGTGGTGTTCGGGCAGTGTCGTGGGTCGTGCTGGGGCTAGTGTTTCAGGGTTTAGGGCAGAGCAATGGTGCTCAGGCAGTGTAGGGGGTTGTGCTGGGGGTGATGTTTCAGGGTTTAGGGCAGTGCAGTGGTGTTAGGGCAGTGTAGGGGGTCGTGCTGGGGGTGGTGTTTCAGGGTTTAGGGCAGTGCAGTGGTGTTCTGGCAGTGTAGGGGGTCGTGCAGGGGGTGGTGTTTCAGGGTTTAGTGCAGTGGTGTTCGGGCAGTGTAGGGGGTCGTGCTGGGGTGGTGTTTCAGGGTTTAGGGCAGTGCAGTGGTGTTCGGGCAGTGTAGGGTGTCGTGCTGAGGGGTGGTGTTTCAGGGTTTAGGGCAGTGCAGTAGTGTTTGGGCAGTGTAGGGGGTCGTGCAGGGGGTGGTGTTTCAGGGTTTAGGGCAGTGCAGTGGTGTTCGGCCAGTGCAGGTAGTCTTGCTGGGGGTGGTGTTTCAGGGTTTAGGGCAGTGCAGTAGTTTTCGGGCAGTGTAGGGGGTCGTGCTGGGGTGGTGTTTCAGGGTTTAGGGCAGTGCAGTGGTGTTCGGGCAGTGTACGGGGTTGTGCTGGGGCTGGTGTTTCAGGGTTTAGGGCAGTGCAGTGGTGTGCGGGCAGTGTACGGGGTTGTGCTGGGGCTGGTGTTTCAGGGTTTAGGGCAGTGCAGTGGTGTTTGGGAAGTGTAGGGGGTCGTGCTGGGGGTGGTGTTTCAGGGTTTAGGGCAGTGGTGTTCGGGCAGTGTAGGGGGTCGTGCTGGGGCTGGTGTTTCAGGGTTTAGGGCAGTGCAGTGGTGTTCGGGCAGTGTAGGGGGTCGTGCTGGGGCTGGTGTTTCAGGGTTTTGGGCAGAGCAGTGGTGTTCGGGAAGTGTAGGGGGTCGTGCTGGGGGTGGTGTTTCAGGGTTTAGGGCAGTGCAGTGGTGTTCGGGCAGTGTAGGGGGTCTTGCTGGGGGTGGTGTTTCAGGGTTTAGGGCAGTGCAGTGGTGTTCGGGCAGTGTAGGGGGTCTTGCTGGGGGTGGTGTTTCAGGGTTTAGGGCAGTGGTGTTCGGGCAGTGTAGGGGGTCTTGCTGGGGGTGATGTTTCAGGGTTTAGGGCAGTGCAGTGGTGTTCAGGCAGTGTAGGGGGTCTTGCTGGGGGTAGTGTTTCAGGGTTTAGGGCAGTGCAGTGGTGTTCGTGCAGTATAGGGGTCGTGCTGGGGATGGTGTTTCTGGGTTTAGGGCAGTGCAGTGGTGTTTGGGCAGTGTAGGGGTCGCGCTGGGGGTGGTGTTTCAGGGTTTAGGGCAGTGCAGTGGTGTTCGGGCAGTGTAGGGGGTCATGCACGGGGTGGTGTTTCAGGGTTTAGGGCAGTGCAGTGGTGTTCGGGCAGTGTAGGGTGTTGTGCTGGGGCTGGTGTTTCAGGGTTCAGGGCAGTGCAGTGGTGTTCAGGCAGTGTAGGGGGTCGTGCTGAGGCTGGTGTTTCACGGTTTAGGGCAGTGCAGTGGTGTTCGTGCAGTGTAGGGGGTCGTGCTGGGGCTGGTGTTTCAGGGTTTAGGGCAGTGCAGTGGTGTTCGGGCAGTGAAGGCGGTCGTGCTGGGGCTGGTGTTTCAGGGTTTAGGGCAGTGCAGTGGTGCTCAGGCAGTGTAGGGGGTCGTGCTGGGGCTGGTGTTTCAGGGTTTAGGGCAGTGCAGTGGTGCTCGGGCAGTGTAGGGGGTCGTGCTGGGGGTGATGTTTCAGGGTTTAGGGTAGTGCAGTGGTGTTCGGGCAGTGTAGGGGGTCGTGCAGGGGCTGGTGTTTCAAGGTTTAGGGCAGTGCAGTGGTGTTCGGGCAGTGTAGGGGGTCGTGCTGGGGCTGGTGTTTCAGGGTTTTCGGCAGAGCAGTGGTGTTCGGGCAGTGTAGGGGGTCATGCTGGGGGTAGTGTTTCAGGGTTTAGGGCAGTGCAGTGGTGTTCGGGCAGTGTAGGGGGTCGTGCTGGGGGTGGTGTTTCAGGGTTTAGGTCAGTGGTGTTCGGGCAGTGTAGGGGTCTTGCTGGGGGTGATGTTTCAGGGTTTAGGGCAGTGCAGTGGTGTTCGGGCAGTGTAGGGGGTCTTGCTGGGGGTAGTGTTTCAGGGTTTAGGGCAGTGCAGTGGTGTTCGGGCAGTGTAGGGGGTCATGCTGGGGGTGGTGTTTCAGGGTTTAGGGCAGTGCAGTGGTGTTCGGGCAGTGTAGGGGGTCATGAAGGGGGTGGTGTTTCAGGGTTTAGGGCAGTGCAGTGGTATTCGGGCAGTGTAGGGGGTCGTGCTAGGGGTGGTGTTTCAGGGTTTAGGGCAGTGCAGTGGTGTTCGGGCAGTGTAGGGGGTCATGCAGGGGCTGGTGTTTCAGGGTTTAGGGCAGTGCAGTGGTGTTCGGGCAGTGTAGGGGGTCGTGCTGGGGGTAGTGTTTTAGGGTTTAGGGTAGTGCAGTGGTGCTTGTGTAGTGTAGGGGGTCGTGCTGGGGGTAGTGTTTTAGGGTTTAGGGTAGTGCAGTGGTGTTTGTGTAGTGTAGGGGGTCATGTTTTAGGGTAGTGCAGTGGTGTTTGGGTAGTGTAGGGGGTCGTGCTGGGGGTAGTGTTTTAGGGTTTAGGGTAGTGCAGTGGTGTTTGTGTAGTGTAGGGGGTCGTGCTGGGGGTAGTGTTTTAGGGTTTAGGGTAGTGCAGTGGTGCTTGTGTAGTTTAGGGGGTCGTGCTGGGGGTAGTGTTTTAGGGTTTAGGGTAGTGCAGTGGTGTTTGTGTAGTGTAGGGGGTCATGTTTTAGGGTAGTGCAGTGGTGTTTGGGTAGTGTAGGGGGTCGTGCTGGTGGTAGTGTTTTAGGTTTTAGGTTAGTGCAGTGGTGTTTGGGTAGTGTATGGGGTCGTGCTGGGGGTAGTGTTTTAGGGTTTAGGATAGTGCAGTGGTGCTTGTGTAGTGTAGGGGGTCGTGCTGGGGGTAGTGTTTTAGGGTTTAAGGTAGTGCAGTGGTGTTTTTGTAGTGTAGGGGGTCATGTTTTAAGATGCAATGCTCCAATACCTGACCAGTCTGCACTACATAAAACTGCAAAAAAACTAAAAATAAAAAGTGTTTTGCACACTTTTGTCATTGGGCTATATGTGGGCTACATCTGGGTAATATTTGTGCTACATTTGGGCTCTTTTTTCACTGGTGGCCATCTTGGAAGACTTCTTTGTTATGAAGTTTCCTAATTTCTTCATTTACTGCAGTCTCCTCAGTAGGAAATGCTTTCAGTTTTTTACTTTGATTCCATCAAGAAGGCATTCAGATGTGTCTCACATCTGCCATAAATTCAGAATGTTAGCACTCTAGTTGCTCATTAGATCACTGGAGTAAAGCTACTGCTCACCAGGGAGTTAACTGGTAGTCTGCTGCTGGTATTGAAAGTGATTGTTTCAGTCTGCATGTCAGAATTTTCTAATGAAATAGAAGAGGATTTGAGATCTCACTTAAAACATGCCCTAATTTTTCTTTCTGCAGCACTAACCATAATTTCTATTTCAAAAAGAACCCCTCATTTTGTTCCTTTTTAAATTAAATGTTTTAAGTGTTACCGGTTTATTCCAATCAAGATGGCTTCAGGTGTGCCATACTTTTGTCATAAGTAAGGCTGTTAGCGCTCTAGTTGTTCTTTAGAACACTCTGGGAAGCTGCAGTAGAACACAAAGGCATCAACTGGCAGGCTGCTCCTGTTGAAATATAACAGGAAGATATTTGAGATCACACTTGAAATATGTCCTAATTTTTCTTTCTACAGCACTAACCATAATTTCTATGACAAAATGAACCCCATCATTTTGTTCCTTTTTAAATTAAATGTTTTAAGTGTTACCAGTTTATTCCAATCAAGATGGCTTCAGGTGTGCCATACTTTTGTCATAAGTAAGGCTGTTAGCACTCTAGTTGTTTTTTAGAACACTCTGGGAAGCTGCAGTAGAACACAAAGGCATCAACTGGCAGGCTGCTCCTGTTGAAATATAACAGGAAGATATTTGAGATCACACTTGAAACATGTCCTAATTTTTCTTTCTACAGCACTAACCATAATTTCTATGACAAAATGAACCCCATCATTTTGTTCCTTTTTAAATTAAATTGTTTAAGTGTTACCAGTTTATTCCAATCAAGATGGCTTCAGGTGTGCCATACTTTTGTCATAAGTAAGGCTGTTAGCACTCTAGTTGTTCTTTAGAACACTCTGGGAAGCTGCAGTAGAACACAAAGGAATCAACTGACAGTCTCTGCCCTTGTTGGATGTACATGTTTTACTGAGAATGTCAGACTTCATTCTCACATGAGTGAGAAAGATAATGTGAATTTACAGAAAATATGCTCTCATTTTAGCTTCTGGAGCACCTTCCAAACCTCCATGGGACAAGCATGAGAAAATAGTGTTCTCTCAAACATGATTCATGATATCCCAGCAGAAGGTTTTTCACATGGTAAAATCACCTTAGAATACACCACAATTCCTAAAATTAGTATGGTACCATCAACAAATAAATTCTAATGTAACTAAAGCCTGTTATCACCCTTTATAGTTCTCCTTTTGGTGACACTCAAAATCTTCTATTCACTACAATGCATTTCAATGAGGTACTATCATTTATATTGGTCCCAAGATGGCTGCCAGCAATTCCAGGATGAAGTGCTGACAGCCAATTAGATCTCACGATGACATGTGTGGTTAGGCTCCGCCCAGATATATATGTGACTTTACTTTTGATTTTCTCAGGAACTACTGAACGGATTTACACCATTTAAGCAAAAGGCACGACACTGAACCAAGGGCTACCTCTTTGCCAAATTTGGTGTAATTCCGTTCAGCAGTTCGGGCTGTAGCTGCGACTAAAGGTTCCTATGGAAAAATGAATGGGGAAAACGCGTTTTGGGACCCCCCCTTTTTCTCGGCCCCCGCTTGAAGTATCACCCCGAGACTTTCAGGATAGGAGCGGACCGGAGCGCCCCAACAAGTTGGAAACTTTCATGAAGATTCGTCAACCGGCGCCAACGTTATTTCAAATAGAATGTCGCGGATTTCCTATGGATAATAGGTTTTAACTATAACTATCTACTGGCGACCGCCAGTAGATAATATATATATATATATATATATATATATACACATACATGTAAAGTATACTACTAATACTAATAGCATTGCTTTGTTAGGGGATAGGAATACTGAGTAAGGTCAATATGGCCTTAAGAGCATTGAAAAGCATGACTGGCTACTACAATTCATGCCAAAGATTGACCGGTCTGCCTTCAACAGGTCTTGATAATGGAATCAAGCTTAATCTAGAACTGCTATTTGATTATTAAAATAGCGATCAAAGGCCATAAATTTAGACCCTGAGGTGGTCTCCAGCCCAGTATCAGTAACTCAGCCTTTCATTCGTACAAGCAGATTGGAACCCGTAGATTAGATGTTTAAAATATTGTAATAAAAACATTATCAGTGCATACACTAAAAATGTATGTCCTATATTAAACCTGCAGGTTTCAATAAGAAAATAGTTACATTAAGGGCCCTAGATAGATTACTTAGGTAAAATAACATCTGTTTCTTGTCCATTCAAAAGGATATGAGTTTACTGTGGGTGACTTCAATTCAGCTTGTGAAGATGTCTCTCCTTTTCCTGCTAAAATAGCAGAAACTGACCTTGTACTGAGCGTCTTTAAACCGTAATTAAAGGGTGTCAAATCAACAGCTGTATCTGCGTATCTCACATGGTTTGAGAGCCCTAAATTGACACATTCCATAAGAAAGCCAAGCATAAAATGCTTTAACTCAATCCTTACTGGGTTGGAGGACCGGGCTACTTTTAAAGTGTAGTTGTAGTTCAAATTGACTACAGCTGTTTAGTGGCCAGTTTAAAGTGCCCCATTGGTATTAGTGAAAGTTCTTTGAGAAACCATGCAAATTTGTCCACTGATACCAATGGAATTTGCAATATTCCTACAAGAATTCAATGGTTTCTTGATTTCGGGAAGAGGTATACCAGAAGTGATTAGAGTGCAAAATTGGACTGACCTGAATCAAAGAGTAAATTGTTGACAGCTAAGAACTCCAGAGGTGAACTTGATTTAACATGATTGTCCCTCTCGATCTTTGACTATGATAGAGAATTATCCAAGATCAAAAAATACATTTATTCCTGTTGGAAATCTTTGAGCAGGGCTATTGCAGAGAAAAGTATAGCTCAATTCTGTAAACAGATCACCAATCCCATTAGATGTAACCTAATGGGCCCCCAAAATATCATATTTCCTCAAAGCAAGGGTTTTCACATTTATTTATTTTCTGCTATGAGGCTCATTTTTTGAAGCACTGACAAATAGCTTCTGTGAATTCTTTTTGGGGATTCACTGTTGGGTGCCTGGTGCTTCTTTTCTTTGATAGAAGTGAAAAAAAAAACTATGTACAGCAAAGCAGTGAAGGAGTCCTGGCCCTGGTTTTTGTTTGATCTATTGGACACTACTGGTTTGTTGACTCGCTTTCTCTACCTTTTTGCGTTCCCTCTAAGTTCTATCCTCCATGGCCACTCCTACCAGCCCTGATCTGCATCCCTACCCCCTTAATTTTCCCTCACCCTCTCGTCGCACCATAGAACCTGTTTTCTAAGTTTTTGTATTGCTTTTATCACAGATGTAATTATGTAGCAAGGTTTTTTTTCTCTTCGCAATGATTTTTCTTGTAACTGATGTAACGTTTGTAAAAATGCTAACCTCATGTAAAGCGCTCTGATACCTCCGGGTCTAGCCAGCGCTATATAAAACTCTTCAAATAAAATGTACAGCAAAAAAGCAAACACTCTAAGGCTAAATTGTAGACCAGCTGTTTTTTTTCTGCTGGTAGTTGATCTCGCAATAGCGCCATTAGCTACCTTGTTTAATCATACTTTGTTGTCAACTTCTCTTGAAAGAGTGGTTCAAGGCAGTACTAATCTGGGCATTCAAAAAAGATACGGGATGGATCATAGTTATTACTGCCCTATCTTTCTCCTCAACAGCATTGGTAAAATTTATGGGAAACAAGTGTGTGGTCACCTTGAGAAACCATAGCCAGGCATAAGCCCATAATGAACATGGAGGTCGGTTTCGGTTTCTACATGTCTGTGGGAACAACTGAGCAATGCTTTATATTATTTCTGATTATTATTAAGAGTAGTCATTTAACAATGCACCCTTTTTTTAACATTGATCAATCTTGGGGCCACGTTCAACATTGCTGGGGGCAAACCTGATTGCACATGAGGTTCCAACATCATTAATACATGCCATATTCTCTTTGTATTGATACAATCAATCTATGTTGAGGTTTGGACCTACCAGAGAATGTACAACTCTCTATGAAGTTAGCAAGGGTGTTAGAAGGGGTGCTTAGTGACCCTCATTTTTTTCAATATATTTATTTATGATCTTGCTGTGGCTTGGTCAAACGCCTTTCATGATGTAACCAGACTTAGCAAAGCATCTATTTCTTTTATGCTATTCACCAATGATTCTGTCCTTATTGCCAGGACAATAAACTACTGTCAACACTTGAATTATATTGTTCTGAAAAGAAAAGTAAAGTTAAGTCAAAACAATGTAAAATACTGCTGATAGGAAACATCAAGGTATCAGGAGGTACTTTAGATTTTGTATCAATGAGCTGGAGGTGGTATCAGAATTTACTTATTTATGTATCCATTTTATTAGTAAGGGTGATAGGTCTTCGTAAATTGAGAATAGCCAAATAATTATATCTAGCACCTCCAAATACTGTTCCACTGTATTCAGTTCTCTCTCCTTGCCTCCATTCCAAAGTGGAGAGTACTGCCCTTTATGGAACAGAGATAGGGAGGCCACCTTTCAAACTTAAAACCCTCAGACTTGTTTCTTTTTTTCACATTTATAAATGGGATAAATATGAAAGCCTTGAAATAGCAGACAAAATGTGGAAAGAAGTAAATATATTAAATGTTAGTTTATTAAGAGGGGACCAATTGGCGACGCATGCTCTTCTTTTCTAAATGGCTTTATATAGAACCCCACCCTTTCTAACATATATCAACCCCGCTATCCCAGGTAATTGCCCCTGGTGTTTAGGGCACTCCCCTGCAAACTAGACGCATGTGATTAGCCACTGTTCATCCATACAGGGAGGCTGGACTGAAATATTTCAGTATCTTGCTGGTGTGGGGAAGGTCAATTTGGGTCCAACCACTTGGCTTAGAGTCTTGGGGTATGACCCGGGATTGGACCTGTCTAACAAGTGGGTAAAATTACTATATATTGCAACAGCTGTAGCTCGATCCCTCTTACTCCAAAATTGGCGAACGCAGATAATCCCTTCAATGAAGGATTGGCTACAAAAGATGAGACGCGTTAGAACAAGTGAACAGCTATATGCAGTTCGAACCGGGGGAACCAGGAAATTTTAGAAACTTTGGGGACAATATTTTCAATTTGAAGATACAGAAGCAGTTTAAGGAGAATGATTAAATAAGCTAAGCTTCTCCCGCCTAGCCACTGCACACACTATATGAATTATTCCCCCCCTTTTTCCTTCTATCTGTTTTTAAATCAACTGCATTTATAAAATGTGTAATATTGATGTGATACCCTGTGTACTTATTGTATTTATATTGTATATATTTATTGTATTTATATAACATGAAATTCCATCTGTATTAAAGACTCTTATCTACAATTTATGATGAATGTTTACTGTAAGTTATATTTATGACATTGCAATATCTGGATCCAAATAAAAAAAATTAAAAAAAAGACTTGTTCCTTATAACCTATTTGCAATCTTCCTAGTTCTTCTCTACTGCTAGCATTACATAAAGACTTTTGATATAAAGGTGTTTCAGCCTCTGCAGCTTTGAAACCTGACTTTTGGCTGTGTTATGTGCCCGGCCCCAGTATACCAGGAAAGGTTTAAAAACCTTTGTAGACATGAGGTTTGAATAAGTTGGTGTGGTTCCTGTATGTAAAGAACATTTTGTTAGATCTGAGTAAAAGGTAGTTATGCTCAGAACCCAAAGAGTGATTAAATTGGAAAAAGATTGCCTCTGAGAAATTTAATATATTGGGCACATCCCTCAGCTCTGTTATCTTCTGTTTCAAAATGTTGTGAGAAAAGCACTTTTATGCTCCAAAGCACTTTACATGAGAATGCTGCATTTAAACTATAGAATTGTTATCTGACATCTAAATGAATTCACTATCTAATAGAAAAAAATCTGCTAATATAATTTTTCATGCATGGAGGATTTCTCAACTTATGGCCTTATATGAGACACTAATTTAGCACATGATTGGCATAATATAGATCAGTTCAATACCACAAGTTCTAAGGACCAAACAAATTTATTTTTATCACACAGACCGTAGAACTAATCTGCATACCCTGTCCCTAATTATTTCCATTTTGTTAAAGGGTAGGAAATATTTATTTATTTATTTATCGAGTTTTGTATAGCGCGAACTTGACCCGAAGATATTAGAGCGCTTCACAGAGTTTGCATAGCAGCAATTACAAGGGGATTACATTTGGAATAAATATAAATACATGGTGAGAGCATATAGATGAAGTATGTAGAAGACATCAGCATATGTTGAAAATATAGTTTTGAGGTAGATACAGTTTCCCCATTGTGCTTTAAAGTAAAGCTATCTTATCTATAAATCAGTTTTTTACTTTGACCAAATGCTTCACATGACATTCATCAGAGACATGTGCCTGACAGGGAATATGGCGGTAGGCGATGATACAGAGCCGCACACTTACTCCTGCATTCCTTGGACCTGCGTAGACTCAAAGGAGGAAGGAGAAGCCTGATGAACTTGTTAGATGCATTCCACTGCTTCACTCAGGTCTGAAGACCTGAGTGAGGCAGGGGGACAATGTTCTTCAAACCTGATACTAACTTCTCCCTATGATATTGAACAAACACTGGGGCCTTGGGGCGCAAATTTATTGACAGAATAATGTACCAAGCCTTGAAGCTCTGTGTGAGCACTTCCAATTGGCAGATTTATCTCCTGTTCATGGCATATCCAAACAATATGCCTACAAGCGCACTCCACCTCAGGTGTGAGAGACAGCTCACTTAGAGCAAAGGGCCTAGAAACATATACACCCTGAATATTCAGGCTCTCTTTAGAGCCATTCATGATCTTTGGGGGAAAAATCAGAACCCATCCCTTACAATTACATTGCATGGACCATAATCCTTGACTAATCTGATCACCCCATTAATAAATGTAGAACTGTCAATACCCTCCTTGCCCTCAAACGCACAGTGGATGTTTGTGACTTAACTACAGAATATAAGTGCCATGTAATTGGCATGACAGAAGATACTCAAGCGATAGCAGTCGTTTTCATCTAAGCACAGAAATCCCTGACACAACCAATAACTCATTCAGGCATGTGGTCACCCAGTGATTAGTCAATTCAAACACTTCCTTAATTATAGAAGCAACACAAATTAGGATATGGGACATCTTTCTTGAAACATATTACCATCCTATCATTACACATAGACACTACAATCTATAAAATCCTGCTACTAACATATTTCAACCCATAGGTGGATAGCACTAACAGCAGGCAAATGATTGAACTAATAGAGAACCTAACGCTGCTGGGTTTCAAGCAATAAGCCAATCACCCCGCTCCCATTGCCTTTCACACACCTCAATCAATGATGTGCAGAGTGTCTCATATATCATTTGTATGCAGATGATCTCTCCTTAGTATTATAGGATGTGTTTATGGAAGGTAACCCCTCTTAGCTTTGAAGACAGTAAAGAGAGGAGTTAAAAACAATTGAAAGGATTGGACAAGTGACATGCCCATCTCCAAGGGTGTGTAACTCTCACTAAACAAGGACTACGATAAGGAAGAGCAGGAATCTGAGTAATAAAGATCACTGGTAAGAAGTTCAGGCATTACCTTGACATAAAGAAATGTATATGTTTTTTAAACCTACCACCTAGTATATATTAAGTGCATTGATTGAAAGAAACTCCCTTCTGGTGGAATAATTGGTGCTGTATAAAAAGTGTGTATGTGAAGAGAGGTCAATGTATTGTTTCCCTTTATTCATGTGTAGATGACGTGCCATTCCAATAGTTAGTGACAGGTTTGGTCCTGTGTTATTTTTGTTCAGACTGTAGCTGTAAAAGACTGAGGGCCTCATTTACGATGAATTGGTGTGGGGCAGGGCCGCAAGAATTTTTGCTGCGTTTGCCTACGACAATTCGAAAGGACAAGAAACATATTTACAAGAAACAGTGCATTCCTGTCCTTTCAGCTAGCGCAGAATTTGGTCCAGAGCGCCAAAGCAGGCACCTTACACCAACGTGCAAGGGTTCTGTGATGTTGGCAGGATTATTTTTGTGAAGGAAGGGACACCTTCCTGCACAAAAACAATCCATGGAGGCTTTTTCCTTTCCATGAGTGCTCCCCTCTCCCCCCCCCCCCACATTGGGGAGACACACAGGGGCCGATTCCGATTCAGGCCGGAAATCTCTCCGACCGAGCCGGACCCGGAGAGATATCCGACCGAATCGGACCCGTGCAGCCCGACCGTACGAGTACGATGCGCACGTATGCCATCGGACTCGAGTCGGTCGGACTCCCATTGAAGTCAATGGGAGCCTGTAGTACAACGCGTACGCGGGCTCCCATTGACTCAATGGGTGCGATGCGGACAAGGGCGCCCCCTTCAGCGTGTATGCGGCGAAGCAATTCGCGCCGTACAAGCACAGGTAGGAGGGACCCATGGGTCCCCCCTGTGTGCGACTCGCGCGGCTACGCGTACTGGGGGGTCCGACACAGACCCCCAAAGTACGGCTCTGACAGCTCTTTCGAGCCGGAGTGCGCGGCTCGGTCGGACTGCTCGCGGCGCGCATCGTACTTACCCGGCCGGGGAACGTCTCCATTGCGCGGTGCGAGTCGTGTCCGTGCGAGTCGGTCGGTGCGGTTAGAGCCGGGATCGAGTCGGTCGGAGCGGTCGGGACGCCCGGACGAGTCGGTCGGCGATTTCGCATCATACTCGCTCGTCCGGACGCGCGTACGGATCGGTCGGGAAATAGGGCTCCGAATCGGATCCGGTTAAGCCGAATCCGATTCAGAGCCCTACCGGCCGAGATCGGAATCGGCCCCACAGTTTTGACGCATTCCCAGGTTTACAGATCCTTGTAAATCTGGGAATGTGTCAAGACCCATGGGTGTTGCGTGGGAAAACTCCTTGCAACGGCCATTCTGCGCTGCCGGAGCATCACAAACAATTACGCACAGGCAGCACAAGGGGCTTATAAATAAGCCCCTGATTGTTTTATTTCTCTTTTTTCTTGCTATGCAGGGATCCAAAGTTCACTTTAGCCGTCTTTTGATGGCTCAGCGTTGGGACACTCCTTATAGGAGAAGCTATGCTCTTTACAAAATGCGTATTCATTAATTCATTCAAAGTTCAGGGAGTACCGCGTGACACTGAGGGATCTGCTGACAGTTTTTTTTAGTCTCAAGAAAAACTTTCTGTTTTTGAACCATATCTCACCAAACCTTTCACATGCTACAACTCGAGTGCATTCCCTTACGAAGGTGAATATCCGCTTCCCCTCAGTTGTACTCCCGATGAGGATGTAAGAAAAATCCTTTTTCTCCGGACAGAACATGTGATCCTGGTATCCTGAAACAGACAGAAATGTGCAGCATTTTCTTTGTTTGCTGGAGCCGCCTTGCATTACACAATCCCCTCAATGAGAAACAGAATGTCATTAACTTTGAAATATCATCCGAATATTTTTTGTGTTAGAATACTATGATTGGTATGTCTCCTTGGCTGAGAACTAAGCCTTGGAACTAACTTGAATTCTGCAAGTAGAGCTCCACTGCCATGTGTCAGGTCCTCTCTAAATGTCGTACAGCTCCCAGTGCAACATCCCAACAGTTTCTTGCTTGTTACCCTGCAAATTTACAATTGTAGATATTTTGAAATATCCTGCAGCTTGGATCCCTAGACGCCGTTTCAGCTGAGCTGTCTGATGGCCCCGGCCCATGAGATCCTGGTGGTGTTGGAAGCATCTCAAGTGCGGTCTTGTTGCGGCATGTCAGGCAGGTAGCTGTTCCCACACAGTGAATTCTGACACTGTTTGATTGGCTTTTTTGATTGACATTATGTTAGTTCAGGGCTTTCGGACTGCATTCATTATATGAAATCTAAACACTCTAAACTAGCGTCACCCAACAACCCCAGCCAAATCCTTAAGGGGATGCGGGCTCCCTTGAGGATCGCTCACAAGCCTTGCTTTCCTGCTGGCTCAGAACAGCTCATTGGATGCAGAAGTTAAAGCTCTTGCCAAAACCAAGAGCCAGATTTTGGGTAGGACCTTTTACAAGGGCAAAATTGAGCAACCTTACATTGAAGAAAAATACCTTCTCCACTTTCTGGAAAACAATCTCTCAGGCGCAGCTGACACCATGGAGTCAGCCAAAGTAGGAAGTGAGTTTGAATCATGGCATGAGTATGCCCATACCTCTTTGAAATCAGAGTTTGTCCTGCTGGCCCTTCTTTTCACAGTAATGATAAGTTGTTGTGTTAAGTATCGCCTTGAAAGTGGAGACAAGTCTGTGCTCTGCCACCCCAAATTACATCAGTGAATACAATGAAGAAATCAGCCTACTTGTGTAAATGCAATCCATTGTATCCAGTCTTGTTTTGACAGCATCCATTCTTTCTAAAGGAAAACCCCTTTCTTTCGAAACAGACCGTTCATAGATTGCGTAGCCCATTTTAAACCTCAAACGAGCGGAAATGTAATAAAAGATTTCTTGGATGCAAAGCCTGATATTCGCAAAAACAAGGCTTTGTGAGCACAAAATTCAAATTTGTAATGTACAAAAGATAAATTGACAGTTGGAAATGGTATTATGACTTGCAAGGTGCACTTTGTGATTCATTGCCATTTTAAAAGTGGAGGGGTGTGAATAAGGCGCCCCCTCCTTCCTATTTACAGTGCCATGTATTATTGCACTGAATTGCAACACTAATTACGGACCCAAACCATTAATCAGATACCAACTTATCACAGCAGATGGTATGGATCTTCAGTTGCCCATTATGACAGACTAGGGTTGCACTCCAAAAGCAAAATGCCGTTTTGTGATTGATAAGGGCTATTGCGGCTGTTTTTAGATTTGCTAAAAAAAATAGAAAGCAAGCCAATAAGAGAAATCATTAAATTGTACAGAAGTAAGTGCCTTTCAGTAGCTTTGTATGGTTCTCCGATATGGGATAAGGAAAAGAGTAATCAGTTGCAGGTACAAGAAAACATTTTCCTTCGTAGACTTTTGGCAGTGCCAAGTGCCATTCCTGCGTTTATAGCACTTAAAGAACTTGGCATTGAGCACCTAGAGGACATTATCTACTTTAATACATTGATGAAATGGTATGGAATCTGGTCAAAGCAGGGCACCACGATTACCAGGGAGATCATCAAGGATTGCTTGAGAATGTATTATTTTGATAAAATACCCTGGCTTCAGTACATAAAGAACCTATTGCTCGAGCTAGAGGAAGATTTGAATCTCCTAGAACCTCATAGTATCCTGCAATTTAGCAAAAAGGAAATCAAATTCATCATGGTAGGGAAAAGGAATATGTGTAGAGAACCTGCAATAAATAGGTCCTGTATGGGCCAATATGACCAGGGGATACAAGGCTACCTTGTAGGTGTGGGAAAAACATATGATAGATTTTTGTTGACCAGATTATGCCTAGAATTGATTCATCATTTAGTGGTCTTTCCAAAAACAGATCTGTGGCCCCAGAACTTACCGAGATGCCCGTGTGATGGAAAGGCAACACAGTCGACAACTCATTTTACGTTATTCTGTAAATTTTACTGTGATATTAGATCTTCTATTCTACGACCTCTTTTCCTAACGCAAGGCGTTATTTATCATCAGGAGACCTTGCGTTCTTAAAATCTCTGAGAAATGGGCACATGTGTTGTACAATCCTCGTTTATATTAAAATGGTTCTTCATAGGAGTAAATCACTATCTCCCTTGGATGGTTTACGCTATGAAGAAAACTGAAAAGGCTGTACCGATATGTCAATTCCCAGGAAAGGGCATGGCTGATTTACATTTTATTATTGTTTTTTTATTTTTAGTGCTAAAATGTTTTGTCGGTTTTTAATAGGAAAATTTGTCTGTTAATGTATATAAATAACCCTTAGGAATTATTTTAAAAATTGGAATATATAATTTGCACTATGTGATGACCAGCCCCTTAACTTTGATTGTAAAATTTTAAATTCTTAATATATTTTGTATGGTTCCTTTTATATCTGTGGATGATATATGCCACTTCTATGTATAATACTGATCTTTGTCTCTTTTATGGATTTGAACATAAATCTGATTAACATTTTTGATGATGATTGTTAATGCAGGATTATGGAAGTGGATTCCAGAATTAATAATTCTGCACTTTTACTTACTGCTAGAGAGATTCTCAAATCCAATGTTTTTACTGTGTTTAATATAACGAGAATCTTTAAGTTGACATTAGTGGGCCTCAGCCTACTCTTCTGAATTGCAAATTTTTAATGCATGTAAAATGCTGTTCCTGTCACTAAGGTCTTTTCTCTCTCCTTGCCTGTGCATCGAGGAGCCTCGATTGTGACCTTCATATGTGAACTACTTGTCTGAAATTCAGCTAACTCAATGGGCTTGCTCACTCTGGTCCTAGAGAGAACAGATTACAGTTATAAATAATGAAGGTCACTCGCTTTAGCCAAACAGAGGTGATGTTTACATCTTTAAATATGGAATTGTTTTCTGTGTAAGGCATAGTACAGCGTATCATTAAATGTAGAGTGAATGCCATTTTATCATATGATGTGTTTTTTGTAAGCGTGGGTGGATAACTCCGCTCCGCCACCGAAGTTTGGGTTTTTTAAAACTCTGCACTCCGGTTGGAGTGCGAAGTTTTCTAAAACTCCGCAATCGCAGCAGAGCGGAGTAAGAGACTTACCGTTCTCCTCCAGTCCCACGGTGTCCTGACTCCTGCCTGCTCTGCTCCTGCTGCTGTGGCTCACTCCACTCGCCTACCGCTGATCGGCTGCTCCGGTTCAATTCCAGGAAGAACTGCAGTGCGCATGGCGTACTGTGTGAAGACATGCCTACAGGGTCGTGATTCCGCGGAGTGCTACTACGCCAGCTCCGCCCAGGGTTAGTTGTTTGTTTTACAATTGGGTGACTCAAAATAACTTCCATTGTCACACCAGAGTGCTTGTTTAGTTTCTCTGTCTAAAAGTGTACAAAGGCTCCCCATTTTGGAAACAAGCCATGGTTCTTTGGTGACCCTCTTAGAGAGCAGATTCAATGTTTATCTGTTTATCAATCTGAACTTAGAATAATTTTGATGTTCTTTCTCTTCTGTCTTTACTGAGTAGTTTTTATGACAAATGCACCTTGATTTTCATTTGCCCTGTATAGATAGATACTCAAAGCACAGCCCGGGGCGCTTGCGGCCCTCCAGTCCATTACATGTCAGTACTGGTCTGCTGTTTACTTGACTCAGCACTAACATTCAGAAATAAGTTAGATAAACGGGCAAGCATTTATTTACAGGTTAACAGAAATTAATGAAAGGAAGTAACTAAGGTGTCATACACCACTTAAATATAGGAAACCCTTCATTTTTAAAGACATCTTGCAACAGACAAGTAAAAATATTATAAAGTCTCTTCAAAATTCAAAAAGTATATTTCGTCAACATGCAAAAGCGTTTCATACTAGTACATCATATTATATTAGTGCATTGAGAAGTATTTTTTGGTGAGTAGCCTGGTTTGCTATTATACGTGGACAACTTTATAGTTTAATATTTCAAGCACACGAGAAGGTTTTGTACAGTGCACATTCTGAAGTCATGTATTTTGTGATTCTATCATATGTGATAATGAAGAAAAATGTGGCAAAGTGAAATAAAACAATTGCCCAGGATCACTCAGTTTGCTCAAGTGGAGAAACTGGGATTGATCCCGGGTTTTCTGGTTTCACATTGTGCCATTCAGCCACTAGATGCACATGCTTCACTTCCCTAGTGCTTCCTCTTACCCCCCTGCCAGCCTGCAACCCTCGGTCACATCAGAGACTACATTTTTTGGCCCCTGGCAAAATGTTTGTGAGTACCCATGTGTTAGACCATAATTGGTGCAGGCTATTGATTAGATTAGGGCTTAGTTTCTGCTGCCAAAGATATTTTCATTTTTTTGTATTATGAACATTTTTAATTGATTGTTTAGCAAAAGCCTTTTCGCCTTTTGCATTTGCTTCTAAATTTTAATACACCTTCATATACTTTTGAACCCGTCTCATGTGAATTCGTTTAAGTGGATTTGCTTTTGTCTCTGGGAAAATTCTATGATAAATGCAGGGCTGTCATCTTGAATAGATTCACATATAGGGCCTTATTATTAGTTTGGCGGTCCGATGGACAGCCAAACCTAAAGTGGCAGTGCGGCTACCATCACACCGGTGGTCCAACCACCCTATTACAAGTAGGCCAGTCGGACCGCCATGGGACCACTGTTGCCGCCAGGGATCCACGATCCCTGGTGGTCTTGCAGTGATCTGAGGCCCCTAATATGTTGGTGGTGCCCCCACGGCACCGCCAAGCATATTAGGAGTTTCCCCACCGCCACAGTTTTCATGGCAGTGAGCCCCCAATGAAAAGTGTGGTTGTGAGGAAACAAAAGGGGCCCTACAGGGCCCCCTGTTGCCTCTGCGCCAGGTGATGCATGCAGGGGGCACATGGTGTGCCCCCCCTGTATGCATGCACCTCCAGTTCCTGCAGGGTATGGACTTGACAGTCAATGCCCTGCAGGAACCTGCAATGGTGTTTCCATTGCAATGCCTTGCTAAGGCGCACATATGAGCTTTAGCACTGCACAGCCGTGGGCCAGCCACCGCAGGACCGCCTGACCTGGATTCCAGTCGAAATCTGGCAGGCAGTCTCAATATGGCTTTGGCAGTGTGGCAGGCCCATAACCTTGATCCATCAATCATGTAAAAAACTCAGACGGGGGTGGGGACGGGATATGTTCCTTGCAAGCCTCCGCTCCTGCATTTACAAGCAGGAGTCACAAATTAGAGTCCTTTCTTATTAATATTTAGGGGGCAGGATTCTTCAAATACTACAAAATGGATGCTTTGAGCTGCAATACTGTTGTAAAGTTTTCGAGGTGCAAAATTAACTTGGGTCGTAAAGCAATCAGTGTGCAAAAACACTGCCAGGTTTGCAATCCTACTTCAGTGCATCATGCCCTGTGGCCCTTTAACCTTCCTATAAAAGAATGCATAATCCTCAGAAAATGAACACTAGTATAGTTTCCTCCGTAGATGCTTTCTGAAGGACTATGGGTTACCACACCTCTCTAAATCAATTCCCTGGTTCTGTGAAGCTCGAAAGGGGTACTGCCCTGCCCTTTGCCTGTAGGTCAAAGCAAGAACTGTGTGGCAGAGTAGTGCATACACACACATATCTAATTAATCAGAAAAGTAGGGATTACCTGTGAAACTAAATGCAAGACTATGGGCCTGATTATGAGTTTGCCGGTCCACAAACCGCCAGACTCACAGTGGCGTGGTCATGGTGGTCTGGCCACTGCTGCACTTGTGGTCCGACTGCCCTATTACAACTAGGGCGGGCGGACCAGCGCTGCAACCGCCAAGGATCAGAGAGCCCTGGCGGTGGCACGGCGATCTGAGGGTCGCAATATGCCTGGTGGTACCCTGAGGCACTGCCAAGCATATTACAACTTTCCTCACCGCCAGCGGTCTCATGGACGTTCATCCTCCATTAAACTGCTGGCGGAGAGGAAAGAAAGGGGGCCCTACAGGGCCCCCTCTTGCCCCTGTGTACGGGGTGCATGCAGGTGGGGCACATGTTATGCATCCCTGTATTTTTTCGCCCCCAGTTCCTGCACGGGAAGGAATTCACGACATGGTGCATTCCTTCCCGTGCAGGAACGTGCACTGTTGGTCCCGCTGCAGTGCAGTTTAAGGCTCACTATGACCCTTTAAACTGCACCGCCACAAGACCGCCATGCCGCCCGCCCACCAGACCACAAACATCTGGCAGGCGGCGGTGGGTTTTGGCAGTGCGGGAGCGTTTTGGTGGTGTGCCGCCTGCTCCTGCACCGCCAAAACTCGTAATCATGCCCTTAGATGGCAATCACCTAAGTGCATTATCCTTCTGTACTCTGACAGACTATACGTGTGCAAAATCTGCTTATTGCCGGCGAAGCTTTGCAAATCTTCCAATATTCGCCCTTCTAAAAGGTTGTGAAGATCCACGGCTTGCTTTTGTTTTCAGCCTTGTGAAATACTTTACTCATTGCAACATGATTTTCACTGTACAGCAGGGGTCTTCAAACTGTGGGGCGCGACCCCCAGGGGGGTCGTGGAGAGATAGAAAGGGGGTCGCACATTCCCGGTCACACTGAAGGATTTTGCAGAAAATAAAAAGTCAAGTGTCTCAAGGCTGCTGTGATCGTGTTCCGTGAAGCACCCAGTGTATTCAGTGTTGCTGTATAATATTGTACTCTGAGCTTTGAATTAAGCTGCCTTTTTTTGTTTTAGCGTTTCGATAGTTGAGAGAGGTTTCTTTTCAGAGGATGTGTGAAGAATGACCGGAAACAAAAGTTTGAAGTTTTGATATTTTTGACCATCACACCAATAAGACTTTTTTTTTTTGCGGTGCAATTTGTCATTGTTGTAGGTTGAGCTGGGGTTCGTGGCAGTGGCGGAGAGGCCCCTATACGTTTTCAGACAACTGTTGCTAAAAGTGACATTGCCGAATTAATTGTCATCTGGTACCTAAATAACATTTCCGTAACCCAAATGGGACGTTTCATTAAATTGGGAATGACGACGTAATGCTGGAGACGTGTAGATTGCACACAAACTTGCAGGGTGTGCTCAATTCAGCAGTTTTCCAATTTTTTTCGGCTCAACACATATTGTTTCCTTTCTGCTGAAGTGCAGTTTTTTTTCATGCTCTAAAGTGCGCCCCTACCAAATGCAGGTGGTGTCTTCCTTTCTGCATCAATACAGGGGTCAAATACATGAAAATAGCGTAGGTGAAAGCGAGGCCCCAAGTCTCCAAGTCAAGGACCATAGAAATCAGGACGAAAGTCCAGCAGAAGTCCGAGGCAACAGGCAGTGAGTGGCCACATGGAAAGCAGGCTCGTGAAACCAATGTCAGGCAGTGCTGACCGCCTGCAATTCTGTCCTGTGCAGTAAGTGCCACACTCCTCTCTGCCCCCACAGGTACTTTACTGCTTTTACTTGCTCCGGGAGTTTAAATGCAGAAAGTGTGCCTTCGTGTTTGTCTGCAGCCGAGGTTGTTTTTGTACAGCCAGGCGGTGCTTCGCCGGTCCTGTGAATTATTAGCCAATAATATTACTACCATATACTAAAATTATTCTGCTTATTTAGTCATATGGGCACGCCAAATTGACTTGTCTCCTTGTTAAACTAATGACGTCATCACAAAGGCATGATGGGCTTCATGAATGTTCATGTTTGAAAACGATTACCTTTATTAAATGTAATTTAGTACATCAGTATGATCTAATGTACTCAGTGATGGACAGGGAACCCAAAACAGCCCAGGTAGTTTCGATACTAGCTACAAATTGCTACAAGCGAACATAGTGAGCAAGCCTGACATTCTCAAGGTCATTAATGGGGAAAAAGGGTCTCTTCCCAGGAAGTGTAGGAAAAAATAGGACAACACAGTGCATTTTCAGCACAGTCTTCTAAAAGTTATATATGTCAGTAAGAAAATTGTGTGCCCAGTACAAAACACTCGAGGCACAAATCGAGATTATATATTGGGTGCACAAATTGGCTGCAGTGTGACCCACGGGGTGTGGGGCACTTACAAAATTCCTATTTTAAGAAAACTTTCACCAGTGTTTTTCAAATAATCGAGGGGCTCCACCTTCGTAATGGCTCTACACCAGGGGTCTTCAAACTGTGGGCGCGACCCCCAGGCGGGTCGTGGAGTGATAGAAAGGGGGTCGCACATTCCCGGTAACACTTCTGCCTATTATTATTTCCATTTGTAGTGTGCTACTGTTACCAAAAGGTGTCCTAGGGCTAATACCATTTTATGCCTAAAATGGCAAATGAGAAACACACAGAAGGGGAAGGAGAACCAGCCAAATGGGGTAACCTACAGGGCGTAGAGCCAGGTCTTTATAGCTTCCTAAAGGATAATAGATTGTTGGTGGAGCGAAGCAAAGGAGGGTACAAGTTCCAAAACTGTGTGGCCTGGACCAAAACAGCGAGACCGACAATTTGTGCCTTCCTGAATTAGGGAACTATAAGAAGATTGGCACAGGCCGAGAGGAGCATACGGGTCGGTTTATGGAATAAACCGACCCGTATGCTTGGTGAGGAGAGGGTGAGAGGAGGTGGGATGATAGAGGACAGCAAGGGAACGAGAGAATTCCATTTAAGAGGTCAGGGATGAGGAGAAATGTGAAGTGCCGAAGGATGTGCAGAAACACAAGAGTAGAGGTGAGTGTGAGCGAAAGGTGAGGGCACAGAGGAGGGTTACTGTTAAACTGTGAGAGAAGATGGCTGAGAAATGATCTGTGACGTAAAAAGAGAATTTGATGCGACATGGGTGAGGGACAGCAGCGATAGGGGAAGAGAGGGAGTACTGGGATGGGTGCGGAGGTAACTGGGGAGAGGGACGTTGTTTCAAGAAGGTGTGAAAGAACAAAGGGGAGATGTGAAAGATGAATGGGGGGACTGGAGCGGTGTAAGATACAAATAGACAGAAATTTGAAGGGATAGACTTGAGGTGAATGAGAAGTGCTGAGGGGCCAGAGAGGTGACGGGGCCAGAGAGGCCATGAGATAAATGCAAGAGACTGTTGGAGATGAGGGCAGTGAAAAGACAGAATGGCAAGAGGTGATTAAACGTGAAGTGAGAGGTTGAATAGGGAGAATTTAGAGTTATAAACAGGGGTGAAAGAAAATGGCCTGCAAAGTGAGAGGGATCCGGGGTTGGGAGAGGAGAGAGGGATGGAAGGGAGGGGGTGGGAGGAAAGAGGCGTGGGTAAACTACTTAACTCTGCACAAGACTGCCAGGGTTTTAAGGTTCCTTGCTGCTCCTGGCTAGGGCCAGGTGAGCTTTTAATGTGGCAACATGTATTCCTGCGGAGTGAAGGCCCTTCACAAAGATTGAGTAAACATCTGTTGTTTATTGGGGTATTTTGGTTATAAACTGGTACTGACGAGGTGAAATCTTTCCTTAGTGTTACTGTGTGTAAAAAATTTCAAAATAATGAAGCAATACTATACCAAAATATGCGGCATCACAAAGCATTATTTACATTTTCTTACCACACAATTTAGTCGACCCTGCCGCATAATTAGGTCCTCATAATGCCAGTAGCCCTGTCTATAGGTTTAGAAATTTTTGCCAGGAGGGGGTCCTTACTCCTGAGAATTTTGACACGGGGGTCTCGGCATCCAAAAGTTTGAAGACCTCTGCTGTACAGTGAGATAGGTTTCACTGTATTTGATCTGAGCCAGTCTGGAAAATGTACACAAAGTATTTCTCTGCAGGTTTATCTTCCTTAAAGCCTATCTGTGCACAGCAACAATTGTTTGTGGAATACCATTGGAAAGGAAAGGAATCTGATTTCTACAAAGAATATCTTATGCAGAACTATTTTATTAGTGTTAAATATATTTTTATTAATTCCAACATGCCTGGAGGTTTGTGTGACTTTATACCTGTTGGTTCCACACACGACAAAGAAGCCAGAAACTATAATGTGCATGTGCAATGCTTAAATAGTTATACTTAATTCTTCTTGTGTGCTTCTATCATGAAATAACATGGTTAAAAACACGGTGATACAAAAATATTGAGTACAAAAATATCAACTTTAAATTTTTACATTTAAGTTTTTAAAGCACAATATTATTGACTACAAAAATATTGTGGACAAAAATATTAAAAATAAATAGGAAAGTATATATATTCAAAAGTATTTAACATTAAAATAACTTTAAAAAGTAAATTAATTAAAAAAAAATGTTATATATATACATAAAATACAAAAAATAAATCGACAATCACATGTAATAACCTGAAAAAATTAAATATTTATGTAACTTCAAATAAAATAAGAACAAAAAATATACAAAAATTATTAGATAGATGATGTAATTAAATAAAATGTAATAATTAAAAATATTTTAATATACATCATAAAAATATACATATATATATATATATATATATACATATATATACACAATAAAATAAACACATTTTCGATATAAAATATGATTATTAAATCCTAAAAATAAATATAAAATTTGTCACAAAAAGTAAAATTTCTCAAAAAAGAAAACACAAATTTAAAGAAAACATAAAATCAATCAATCAAATTCTTTATTTCGATTCATTTAGAACCATAAAAGATACACATAAAATCGCATTCCAATAATTCAAATCAATTTGTAAAAGATATAAATACTATACATCGCAATAAGGGCTTTTAGGACGAATTTGTAAAGTGCAACCTGTCCCTACTACAGCCAATAAAACTATATAATATCTAATAAATATCTAAAATACAGGCATTTATATTCATAAAAACATTTTGTTCTAATCCAATGACACTTGTCTATTTATTGTGCTTCCTCACAGGATCCCTTTTCACTTCATGGTACCTCAAATTCCGTCAATACAAGTCTTGCTTCGTAATACCTATATTCCACAATACTGTCATAGATTTGCATATTTCAGCTTCCCAGAGCTATAATAAAACATACAATGCTATATGCAAAATTAAGGTGCGTGTGCAATTTACCTCTATTATGCTATTGTTTACCAAAGTGTCCACAATTAAAGCTTTAGTCCTGCTTTGGCTCTTATAAGATTTACATTGAATAGGTACCTGCTTATGCCAAAGACAATTACTTGCAATGTATCAGTTTTCAAAATTCTCTCTGCCTCTTTGCAGACCCTGATGTTTAAGTTTTTACAAATGGGTATGATCCATTTCTTCCTCGGTGTGCTATACGACGGGCAGAAAAATAGTACATGCAGATCATTTTCTTTGGCTCCACTTTGACACAGAACACACAATTCGTTACTTTCGCTTCCAGGGTTACTACGCCATCTAGATCTATTAACATTTGTTTGTAGCACCCCATATCTAAACTTTACATATAAGGACTTAGCTAATTGTGGACGCACCTCATCCATAAATGGATGAGAAGAAACTTGGTTGTAAGTGACCCATTATTAGAGCTGTGTAACATGCTATTTTGGATATAAACCCAAAAAGTTATTTTTAGCAGTTTCTTTGATATTGATGTCAGCTGGGTCGGATCTTCCCAGAGATGTGGTATACCCAACTTTGAGAACCAAGAGGAAATATGCTTCAACCATGGAATATCCCTACTCTTGTCGTTCTTTAATATCTCCTCTAGACCTTCCCTATAATGTTTCAGTTCCGGGGTTATCCATAATCTTACCCAGAATAGGAGTGGTCTTAATAGAGCGACATGGTCAGTGCGTTTAACATTCAGGTCCATGGTCATTGGAATCAGAGGAGTTCTTATAGGGAGGCTTAATATTTTTCTAAAAAGTTTATTTTCTCCCAATTCAAAATTCTTTTTGCAATAAGGCCCCCAAATTTCGGCCCCATAAAGGGAGGCTGATTGTGCTTTATGTTTAAAAACCTCCAAGGCTGGTGAAACTGCTTTCGAAACACTGCCTTGGTGTTTTTTGGCTATCGGTACTGTATTTTGGAGGAGGATTATCTTGTTTTTTTCCAATTGTGGTTTCCAGCACATCTTTGTATCTAGGGTGATACCCAAATAATTAAAACTTTGTACATACTCTAGTTTTTCATTATTTAATACTAGATTCTTTTTGAAAGATCTATGCGGATTTATTGCCATATACTTGGTTTTGCTCGAGTTTATTTCAAGGCCTTTTGTGATGCAGAATGTATAAAAACGGTCTATTAAACATTGTAATCCCTTGGGGGTCTGTGATATTAGTATGGTGTCATCAGCGAATAATAATGCTGGCACCAAATCTCCCCCCAACTTAGGAGCGTCATTCGCACAACCATACAGATAGTCGGGGATATCATTTACATATAAAGAAAACAGGGTGGGCGCCAGTACACACCCCTGGCGCACACCATAACATAAAATACAAATGTCAAATTCAAGTAATGATACGCTTTAAATTAAAATATGTAACAAAAATATAAAAACACATAAATCAAAGAAAATACAATTTACCACCTAAACTCCAATCTAAGCAACAGTAGGGAAAGCATTTCACTTGAAGGGGCCAGATTAACTATTCCCTGTGAAATGAAATGAAAAAAAGATTTATAAAGCGCAAGCAATTACCCTAAGGTGTCTAGGCGCTAGCTCATCGAGCAACTATGCCATGAAGCCTAATTAGATAATTCAAAGATTAAAGAACCAGGTTTTTAAGGCTTTCCTAAAAGCCAACAGTTGCGTTTCACCTTTTAATGTTGGGGAAGAGAGTTCCAGAGTCCAACCAAAAAGCTTCTGCCACCCCACGAACTTTTCCTAAACCTGGGCATAACCAGATTGTGAGCATGTCGAGTAGGAACATATTGTTGAAAATTCTGCTTGACAAAGATTGGCCCTATGTAATGTACTGCTTTAAATGCTATGCAGAGAGCTTTGAACTCAATGCATCTTTTTACTGGAAGCCAGTGTAAATCTCTTAATGCAGCAGTGGCAGATTTGTGCTTCGGGATGTTCAGCAAAATGCACGCTGCGGCATTTTGTACAATCTGTAGTTTAGTTAGACATTTTGTCCTTAGATTGACAAAATTGCAGTAATCGTCTCCACACAGGACCAGAGCAGAAATGGCAAGCTTGTGAACATTGACAGGTATGAACGGGAAGATTTTCCTAATTAACTTTAATGTATAGAAGGATGCAGAGGTGACATTCTTCACATGGCCTTCAAATGTGAGCTTGGAATCAAAAGTGACTCCTAGATTTTTCACTTTATTTGTTGGAATGGGCAAGGAACCCAATTCCGATGGCCAGAAAGCTGGAGACCAAAAAGTAGTGTTGCCACCAAAAAGTAGGACCTCTGCTTTGTTGGAATTTAATTTTAGACAGTTAGCGGCCATCCACTCTCCGACTTGACGAAGACAGGTATAAAATTGTGAGGCTGTATCCGATGGAGTACTTGTCACTGAAACAACAATTTGGGTATCGTCGGCATAGGAGATTGCTGAGAAACCCAAAGATCGAATCAACTGAGCCAGGGGGGAAAAGTAAATATTAAAAAGGGTGGGGCTCAATGATGAGCCCTGGGGTACCCCACAAGGCAGTGTAAAAGTGGGTGATTTGAACTCGGAAAGAGCAATAAACTGTTCTCGACCAGACAGAAACGACCCGAGTAAGGCCAAAGCTTTTCCTTTTATGCCTATCCTGTCAAGGCATTCCAGGAGTTTTTTGTGGTTAACAGTATCAAATGCGGCGGAGAGGTCAAGCAGCACCAGTGCTGCATTTCCCTCCACAACGACCGTCTGCCTGATCTGTTCAGATGCCGAGATCAGTGCCAATTCCGTACTATGATGCTTTCTGAAGCCAAACTGGGTGGCATCCAGGAGTGCATGTTTCTCAAAGTAGTCAGATATTACCATATTCATGGCCTTCTCGACCATTTTAGCAGGCAGAGGGAGTCTTGAGATTGGGCGATAATTATTGGGATCAGCCCCATCTAAATTGGATTTTTTTAGAAGTGGAAGGACCAATGCTAATTTCCAGTTTGTGGGAAAGATACGTGAAGTGAACATTTGGTTGAAGATGGAAGACAAATGAGTTGCAAATACTTCTGGCAAAAGATGAAAGATCTTAGGGGGGCTGGGATCCTAGGGGGAGCCGGATTTAATAGACAGAAGTAGCTTGGAAACCTGATCAGAGGTCAATGGTGGGAAGTGAACTAATCCCGGAGGGTTGAGAGATTCTATGGTGCCTGAAAGGGCCTCCTTGGACGTGTCAAGGTTGACCGATGTACATTGGGAGGAGGTAGAGCCTTGAGACAGGGCAATAGAAAAACTGCTGTAAACTAACTTAACTTTGTCCTTAAAGAAGGTGGCCAAAGAGTTGCAAAAATCTTGGCTCACCGGTGTGTTTGCTATTTCAGGGAGCGTGGCTAGCTTTCTTACTGTGGCAAAGAGTTCTTTAGATTAGTTTTTTGCTGCTGCTATAGCTGTGGTGAAGTAGCATTTTTTTTTCATCATGCATTCATTTTTTGTAATCTAGCAGAGATTTTTATAAGCTACTCTGTCGCTGACATCATAACGATACCTCCATCTCCTTTCGAGGCGGCGGCACTTTTGTTTTTGATGCTTAAGGTGGTCAGAATACCAGGGTTCAGAGCATCTTGATCTACGATTGGTAGTTATCTTTTCTGGTAATACATTATCAATCGACCTACGAAACCACAGCTCGAATGCGGCTGCCACTATATTAGGGTCACTGTTGACCTCAGGGGGATTCTGGGTCAAAGAACTTTCTAGGGCATCCATTGAAATTTGGTTCCAAGGGCGGAACCGTTTAGACACTTATCTCTCAGATTCTCTGAGTCGAATTGATGAAAAGAAAGAGAGAACATGACAGCTTTATGATCAGACCAAGTCAATGGGAGAGACGGAAGACATTGTAGAAGATCGTTATTAGAGAATACTCCGTCCAGCAAGTGACCTGCTGAGTGGGTGTTGCCCGTAACCTGTTGTGTAAGCCCTAGGCTATTCATGACATCTATAAAATGTACTTAATCCCTATCTAGGGGGTCCTCAAGGTGTAAATTGAAGTCACCCAGAAGTGTAAAGTCAGACGACTGAGAGATCACATCCAGGGACTGGCTCACAGTGTTTAGAAAATCTGCTCTGGGGTAAGGAGGTTGATAAATTAATAGTCCATTGAAAGAGTATCAGTTATTTATTGAAATCTTAAAGATTAAAGATTCTAAGGTTGTCATGTTATTTTGAGTAAGAAATGTCCTTTTCCAACTACATCGATATATTATAGCTAGCCCACCGCCCTTTTTTCCAATCCGATCTTGTTTAAAGATGGTGTACCCTGTTGGAACAGCAGTGGCTAGGTCTGGGCCTGATGAGGCATCCGCCCAGGTCTCAGTGATAAATGCTAAATCGACAACATGGGCGTCCAGAAAGATAGCAAACTCAGAAGCGTCAACTTAAGCAACAGGCAGGAAAGTGTTGGACTTTGGAGGGGTCAGACTTAATTTCCACCCCAACATTAGCAACTGTAGGGAAAGTGTTGGACTTTGGAGGGGCCTGATTTACTATTCCGACTCCAAGCTGCGAAACAGTGGACTTTGGAGCAGTCAGATTTACTATTACATCTCCAAACTAAGCAATATGGATGACAGTGTTGGATTTTGGAGGGATTAGATTTACTATTCTCACTCCAGAGTGAGCAACAGTAGAGAAAGTGCTGGACTTTGGAGGGGTAAAATGTAATATTTCCACTGTAACGTAAACAAAAACATGGAAACTGTTGGGCTTCGGAGAGGTTAAAAATACTATTCCCACTCCAATTAACGCAACAATAGGAAAAGTGTCGAATTTTGGAGAGGTTAGATTTACTATTCCCCTACCAACGTAACCAACAGTAGAGACAGTGTTGGACTATGTAAGGGCTTGATTTAGTACTCACACTGCAATCTAAGCAACAGTATGGAAAGTGTTGGACTTTGCATTGATTAGATTTACTAATACGGGAATATGTTAGACAGAAGAAAGAGGCAAGATGGCGGCCGCTAGTCGGACGCGCAACTAACTCCCCCGGATCTCTCCCCCTGCGGGTACTTTGAGTGTTATGTACCCTCCCCCCCACTGCCCAAACGTGCTGGATTAGTGAGGACCTACCTGGGGTCCTTCAAGGCATGTTACTTTTGGGGACGATTATTCGGGGAGCGGCACAGTGATTTCTCTGCTTCAGCTGGCGGATCACCCGACTTCCGTACGCGGCGTGGAGCGGCTGCAGTGTTGGGGGCGGAGCCAATCGACTTGGATTCTTCGCTTCAATGCCTCCGAAGGCAGTGCGTGGGAAGACACGTACTCCAATGGAACTGACAGGCACAGGGAAAACTGGGCAACAGCAGCATCGGAGCAAAGAATGACACGGCTGACAAAACTGGCGATATGGGAGGGAAAAAAAGTGAACTAAGCACGGAGGATTGCGGTAAGCGCACTATTCCTTCTTTGTTTTTGCCAGTAAGAGGGAAAAAACAACATAATTTGAAAAGTGATGGGGGTCCAACAGGGGGAATGTGCAAAGGTGTGAGTTCCACCCCAAGCCCTGAGCAGGATATGATTAATATAGAGCACCGTGATGACAGCCAGCCTAAGGATCAAACAAATAGAGTGGGAGATAGCTCTCTAAACACAGGGGAGATTCCTGGTTCTGCATCCCTGACGGCCCAAATAAAGAAATATACAGGATCCAGCACAGCCCGAAAGGACATTTCAAGTAAAGATATACAGAAAAATGCTATGCTAAACACGGATGGACTAGGTGAAGAAGTGAGGGGGGGCGATGAATACGGTGCGCAAAATATGATCAAGGAGACTTATTCTGGCGACTATTTCTTTTCTCTTTCGGACCCCTCAGATTCATTGGGGGATGAAATTGAGCTAAATTTTGGGCACGGATGCAGACAGGTATCCCCAAGCAGTGGACATAGCGAATCAAGCAGTCCGCACCCTGAAGACCAAGATCAGGGGACAGATACATCTGAAAATGCCCACGGACAGTCGGCAAGAAGCTGGGACACAGTGAAGATGCCATACATGATAGGGGGGTCGATGCCTTGACATGGGACTACTCATTTTCGGCTGGAATAAGGACGGATGAGGGGACGGTAACCAAACATCTGCTGGAAAGTGCAGGTGGGAAACCTGAGGAGAGTTTGTTGACTATGATCTAGGTGACAATCATGGCTCATAGAGAAGAAACCCGCACAGAAAGCCAACGGACCCAAGCAGCTTGCCGCAAGTTACAAAATTCGATCCGGCGCATATCAAAATCCTGTTCCGAATTCGCAGAAAGAGTCACTGAGGCAGAAACACGAATATCTAACCTGGAGGATAATCTGTCAGCTCAAAAAGCAATAACTGAATCGATTCAGGCACCTAAAGAGGACACTCAATGGAAACTGACAGATTTGGAAAATCGCCTCAGAGGTAACAATTTAAGAATACTGGGGGTCGCAGAAGGCATGGAGGGTCAGGATGTATGAAAATTTGTGGTTGATCTCTTTTCGGAGGCATTTCCTGAACTCTCGCAATGGGATTGGAGTCAAGAAATACAGAGAGCTCACAGGTTCCCATTTACACAGCATGCAAAGTCAGGGCAAAATACCGTCAGACCCAGAGCGATCTTGATATCGGTCAATAATTTCCTAGCCCGTTAAGCTGTGTATGAACTGGCACACCCCGATAGAAAGAGGAGGGGGAAGGGGTCAGAATTTTTTGTAAGACCTGACTTTTGCCATCAGACAGTAGAAAAACGGTGGCAGTTAAGACAGCTTATTACCTCATTTCAGGGCAAAGGGGCTCAAGTTTACTTACTTAACCCAGCCACACTGAAAGTCATATATAAGGAACACACTCGGTTCTTTACATCAGAAGTAAAGTAAATCCATTACATAGGGTGTAATAAGAGACATATTTGTTGCTTTGATCCTATCATAACTTTATCTGATTCCGCATTTTGTTATGGCATCTTGTTTACTTGCTTGCTCACCTATCATATCTTATGTACTTACTTTTGATCTTTTAGCTAAATCTTCTTTTTATCTTTATGACATTAAGCAATGCAAAAGGTGTATATGAATGGGGAAAAGATTTCCCAGAATAGGAATATGTGTCTCCTGTTTGACCTTTCAGGATACTATGCACTGGTGTCTAATTTTTTTTTTTCTCTCTCTCTTTATGTAAGCAAGCTTATTACGCGAGGGGGGCCTTTGGGCAGGGTTAGTTATCCATCACCTGGACCATGGGTCCTAAAACCTCACTGCAGGATGGGCGGGGGAGGGTGCGAGGTGGGGCGCCGGCCCGGCAAGGAGGGGGTGGGGAGAGGGGGTGGGGGAGGGCTTGGAGGGGGGCTAGGGGTGCACGAGGGGTGGCAGGGTGAGGGGGGGTTGGGTGGAAAAGAAAATGTAATCCAATATAAGTGGAAGATAAAGGTTTGGAGATGTACGAAGCTAGGAGATCAGGCTAGCAATTGGAGAGGTATAACAGTAATGATGGGGGATAAGATGATACTACCCAGATTGCGCATATGTTCATTTAATGTATGTTGGCTAAATAATTGTGCGAAACAGCAACGGTCGCATCAGAACTACGGGTGATGCAACCTGACGTGGTATGTGTACAAGAAACGCATGTACCATGGAATAAACTGAAGATTTTAAACGAGATAGGGTATACACTATTGGCCTGTACACAACAGTCTACTATGAATCGAGGTGTAGCCATCTTAGCTAAGAATGGGATACAGGGCGCAGGTAAAACACTGGTGGATAACTAGGGCCGTTGGGCGGTTATTGAATGCACAAAGGGGACTTTCTCTTTTACTCTGTGTTCAGTCTATGGGTCTAATTTAGACGAAGCAGCAATATTGGAGGGCCTTAATTTAGAACTGGCATCATGGCCTACCCCACTGATCCTCTGTGGTGATCTTAACATCCATATGGGTTGCCCAGATCTTCAGAAGGGGTGGAAGTGCTATAAGGGTAGGAAACCTAAAGTTTTTAAGGCATTATACCACCTCATTATACCACCTGGCAGAGGATCATGGGTTGATGGATGCATGGTCTGTGTGACGAAGCCCGGACCCTGGGTTTACGTTCTATTCTCACCCCCACAATAAGCTTGTTCGGTTAGACTACTTTTTTGTGTCATCAGCATTGCTTTCGGGTGCTAAAATACAGGTCTATCCAAGAATTACAGCAGACCACGGTCCACTAGTGATAGATATTCCGATTAGTAGTGGCAATAACCTTTCCTCTCCGAGGTCTTTTTCGTTTGATCGGAAACTTTTAAAAGACACAAATTTTATAGACCACATGAACAAATGGATCTGGGAGTTTTTGGAAGTCAATCGCAACTCAACTTCACAGGCCTACGTTTGGGATGCCCTGAAAGCGGGATTTAGGGGAGAGGTTCTGAGCTATGGGCTTCACAGACAGAGGCAATTGAGAGGGGAGATCCAAGATTTATATGGGAAACTTAGGTCAGCGGAGGAAGAACTTATGCGAGGAATACAGATCGGAGCTGATGTCACCCCTTTACAGACAGAGGTCGCCCACAGCAAAGCTAAGATTAACCTATACTGGAGCAAAGAAATAGCTATCAAATATAATCTGTTTAAAGAGGAGAGGTATGAGTTTGGGGAAGCCACTGGGTGATGCTTGGCACAAAGACTACACTCCAAAGAAGCTGCACATAGAATTAAAAGGTTGAAGTATATACAGAGTAAACTAGTGGATACCCCTTGTGAGATATTGAAGGGTTTCATACATTTTTCAAGACTCTGTATACAGAGGACTGCCACAAGGAGGAGGGGGTTGAGACTTTCCTTTGGGGCACTAACTTTGAAAAATTGGGCCGGGAAGAAGCACTTATCCTAGATAAACCTATTACCTTGAAAGAACTGGAGGAGGCAATAAATAATCTCAGTAGTGGGAAGGCTGCGGGGCCAGACAGACTGCCTCTGGAGGTTTATATAACCTTTTTTCAGGAACTAAAATTGGATATGTTGGCCACCATGCAACAAGCGCAAGGTGGGGTGGTGCCTCTATCGTGGGAGGAGGCAAACATTATCGAGTTTAAGAAGAAGGATAAACCTGCTGAACTTCCAGGGTTCTATCGACCTATCTATTTGGTAAACTGTGATGGGAAGATTGAAACTAAAGTTCTACCTTCTCGGTTAGCTAAGGTAATCACCCCACTAGTATCATTGAGACAGCACAGGTTTATACCCACCTGGGGAACGGTCAACTACATCAACAGGGTGGTTGCCCTGCTGGATACAGCTAATGTTGAGGGCACCACCCTAGGCCTTGTCCTGTTAGATGCCGAAAAGGCGTTTGATCGTGTCTCATGGAATTTTTTATGGGGGAGTTCTACGCTGCTTGGGGTTTGGTCCTGGGTTTATTAAATCAATTCAAGCAGTGTATAGGGACCCTAAAGCCCGAATTTGAATTAATGGTTTAGAGTCGGAACCAGTGTACATATCAAGAGGCACGAGACAAGGTTGTCCATGCTCCCCATTGTTATTTGCACTATATATAAATCCGTTTTCAACCATGCAAGAAGGGAGCCCGAGAATTAAACCAGTAGACTGTGGACAGGAGCAGCTTCGAGTGTTAGCCTACGCAGATGACATCGCGGTCGTAACATCTGACCCAGGAGTAGCAATACTTGAGATAGAAGAGCTGGCGCATAGAATTGGATCTGTGTCTGGGTATTAACTCAATGTATCAAAAACACTAATCCTCTGCACTAATCAGACCTGCATTAGAGCCCTCAGGGTGACCAATGAAGTGACATATTTAGGGGTTAAGATCAGGACATGCTTAAAGGAATTAGTGAAAGTCAACTGGAAGGCTATCCTCACGAATGTGAAACAGCAACTAGATAAAATGGAATGCCTTCACCTCTCACTGGTGGTGAGGTGTAATATTTTAAAAATGATGATCCTACCCAAAGTCCTTTATTATTTTAGATCTGTGCCACTCGAGCTGTCCCAGGGGCAACTGCAGCAACTGCAATCATGTTGTACTAGATTTTTATGGTCTCAACGGAAGCCACGTAGAGCATTGCGTTTCATGTCATTACCCCGAGAGAAAGGCGGTTGGGCCGTGCCAGCGTTTACATTTTATTATTATGCATGTATTCTCAAAACCTACGGATAATGCTGACGGGGGAGGAGGCAGATAACCCCGCAGAGCTTCCATCTATCTACCAGATGTTACTGGGCGCAGAGATTAAAAACTGTCTATTCAAGATACTGGACTTTAATTACTACAAAAAAAAACACTTCAAAGTGATAATAGCTGCTTATAAGGTCTGGAAAGTGGTACGGAGAAAGCTACAGATTGAGGGGGTTTGCCACTACACACCGATCGCCACACCAACCCTATTGCCTGCCGTCTTCTCTGATAGGATAGTGCACAAGTGGAAAGGAAAAGGGATATTATGTATGGGCAATTTATATAGAGATGGGGACCTGCTGTCCTTTTCAATGCTAGCCGATAAATATGGACTCTCTAGAACAGAATCTTTTTAATTTTTACAGATGCGGGACTTCTTGAAGAAAAGACAGAGGATAATTGAGCCGAACCCGATGGTCGAGGCTATTAGACGTAAGCAGCGGATTGGTGTAATATACAACTGTTTATTAGATACATAGAAAGACGACTTAGTGGCTCAAAATTTAAAATGGGGGAATCGGCTAAGGTGTCAAGACGTACATATAGAACAATCAATTGATGTGGCAGGGAGGATTCTAATCTCGGCTAATTTAAGAACGCAGCATTTTAAAACCATATTAAATTTATATCATACCCCAGCGAAAATGCTGAAATGGGGGGGAGCTACCGATGGGAAATGTTTTCGGTGCAGTACAGACTCTGCCGATATTGTACATATCTTTTATATGTGTAGGAAACGAACTCCATTTTTGGGTTGTATAGAAAAGTTCCTCTCGGAAATTACTGGGGTGGAAATAAGCATCACACCATCCACTATGTTGTTGGGTATAGGGGAAGACATGACAGATAGACACCCAGCCTTTGAATTCCGATATTTGATTTTTATTGCAGTTGCTGTAGCTCGTCTTTGTATAGCCTCCATGTGGTTGCAGAAGGAAACCCCTACTTTTGAGTTCTGGAGATCTAGATTTTATGTTATTTTAAACTTGGAACATAGTCTCTATACTCTTAAAGGGGTACGAAAACGGAAACTAGGGCTACTGATATGGGGGTCTATGATTGAGCATATGAAGGGCTAATATGAATGTATTTTAATATCATCAGTTTTGTACTGTGCTGGGGAGGCTTTAACCCTATTTTATACGTTTAATGAATTTGTCCTAGCCTTTTTTTCTTCTTTCTGTAAGAAATATGGATGTGTTGCGTTGTATATCTAATGTATGTAATTAATTTGCATTTATCCACGTATTGGATTGCAATAATAAAACAATTTATACAGATTAGATTTACTATTTCAACTCCAAATTAAGGAAACATGGAGAAAGTGCCAGACTTTAGAGGGGTTAGATTCACTATTCACACTCCACTCTAAACAACAGTATGGAGAGAGGTGGACTTTGCATGGGGTTAGATTTACTATTCTCACACCAATGTAGGCCAAATCAGGGAAACTGTTGGACTATGGAGGGGTTAGGTTTACTACTCCCACTACAAAGTAAGCACAAATGCAGGGAAAGTGGTGGACGTTAGAGGGGTTAGATTTACTATTCCCACTTCAACATAAGCAAAATGAGGGTTAGTGTTAGAGTTTGGAGAAGTCAGATTTACTCTTCCCACTTTAATCTGAACAATATTAGGAAAAGTGTTGGACTTTGGAAGGGTTAGATTTACTATACCCTTTCCAGTTTAAGCAAAAGCAGGGAAAGTATTGGAGTTTGGAGGGGTCAGATTTACTATTCACACACCAACCTGAGCAAGAGTAGAGAACTGATTGGACTTTGGATGAGTCAGATTTACTATCCCCATCCAACATAGGCAACAGTAAGGAAAGTGTTGCTCTTTGAAGGGGTCAGGTTTACAATGAATACTTGAAACCGAGTGTCAATAATGAACATTGTTTACTTTGGAGGGGTCAGGCTTACTATGTGCACTCCAAACTGAGCAAAGTTGATGAAAGAGTTGGATTTTGGAAGGGTCAGTTTTATTATTCTCACTTCAACCTAAGCAACAGTAGGGAAACTGTTGAACTTTGAAGCAGTCAAATTTACTATTCCCAATCTAACCTGACCGGCGGAAGAAAATGTTTAAGCCTATAAAAAATCCAATTTACTTGCTACAAATATAAAATACATAGACTCAATGCACCAAGTATATACATGTATATTAAATTAAAAAAGTAAAAAAAGTATTACCACTAAAAATATCAAACACCATACATTAGGCCCTAATTTAAATGTGGGTCAGAAAGCCTCCGAATTCTGACCGCCATATTACGATTACGGTGGTCGTAATTCAAACCCGCCTGTCAATTCGGCTGGCTTCTGACGCACTCAAGGAGCCCATCGGCCAGTCGGAACCGCAACATAATCCCTTACGGACTGCGTTTTTGCCGTCGAGATTATGATGTTGGTTTCTAACAGGCTTTCCCTGTCAGAAAGCGACTTTGGGGGCCACTAGTTTGACCCCCCTTCTTCCACCGCCTCCAGTTGGGGTCCGAGGGGGGAACTATGGTGCCCCCCTGTAAATCCCTGCACCGTGCAGGGATTTACAGTGACTCCCATTTCTCTATGGATGCTTGTGCTGCGGCCGATTTCCGACCGCCGCACAAGCTCCCAAAGGGAAATGGGAGTCTGCGACCGCACCATGTGTGGTCACATCGTAATTGCAGTTTCGGACCGCCGACCCGAGGTCGGTCGGTTCCGAAACTGCAGGGATGTCAGTCGGAGACAACTCCAACCGACATCCAAATTAGGGCCTAAGTCATTAAAATAAATATATGTATCAATTTTAAACAAATTGTACAATATAAAATCACAAAAATTAAAAATTACTATTAAAAGTAAATAAAAAATACAATCAAACAGATAAAACCTAAAATTAAGCATGTTCATTAAAAATACAACATTTTAAATTGCATACACAAAAATGTAAAAAAAAAAAAAAATGTATAAAGTCAATAAGCATTATATAAAGACAACTCCGTTCCGCTGGGAGCACGGAGTTCGGCAAAAATCTGATTCTGTCGCATGGCAGAGTTTGCCCCCACCCCTACTCCGTATCTCGTATAGTGAATCAGTGCTGGCAGTGGTGAGCAGCCTCTTCCTGAAGGCGGGTTGCCCTTGACGGGACTCAGACTCCACCCCACAGCAGTTCTCGAAGCAACATCCATCGCTGAGAGCCATCCAACTAGTATCGACGTCATGAGCGCGTCACTCGAGGGAGGGTGTGGAGGCTCTCCACGTACTGCCTTCCTGTGGACACCCTGTGCACAGACGGCATGTCCGGGGAGGATGAACCCGGCCCAGAGGCCCCCACCACCACCGCTGTCAGCTCGGTGGTCGTCCAGGCAGGGGACTGAATGTAGGCGCGTGGTGACCGTACTAAAGGTACGTCTCTGACATCTTACTCCCTGGCCTTCTCTCAGGCACATTTTTCCAGTTGCACAACTAAGCCGGTGGAATTGCTTCTTAAAATGGTGGGCCCATATATTTTGAAAAGTGTGTGCACTATGTAGCGAGGGTAATCTTGGTTCGCCCAGCAGGGACCATGTGCTTGCTAATGCCCTCACTGAAAGCTTCAGCTGCCGTTTAAATGCGGAGTCATTCAGTTAGCTCTTAAGGCCCTGGAATGCACGTGACAGCTCACGCATCAGCTGTGTTCTCATATATATATATATATAGATAGATAGATATCTATATATATATATATATATATATATATATATATATATATATCATCCAAAAGCCTCCAAGCTTTAGAGATGCACTCCACGGGAAACAGGTTTACAAAACCTTTATTGAAACAGAAAACGGCATTTCACGCCCAAAAAATAATGTCCTTACGCGTTTCGGTGCTTCCAGCACCTTAATCATAGGGCGGGCAAAGTTGAAAAACAAAGATGGACTGCCGCATATATTACCCATTTAGCACGTGTTCTCCAGTGAACAGCATGCTGGGAGCAGTAGTCCTGATTGTTCCTCCTTAGTGAGGTCCGTTTTGCAACAAACTTTCATCTGCCCAATTTCGTTGATTTAAAGCCCTCCAGTGAGCCTCAGGTCTGAAATGCCGCTTTCAATTGTCAGTTTCTCGTGCTAAACAAGGCTGTCAAACCATTACAGCCCCATAGACCTGCATACAGTGATAACGGCGGTGCAATCTCCCACGTCCATCTTTTGTTTTTCAACTTTGCCCGACCTCTGATTAAGGTGCTGGAAGCACCGAAACGCGTAAGGGACATTATTTTTTGGGCGTGAAATGCGTTTTCTGTTTCAATAAAGGTTTTGTAAACCTGTTTCCCGTGGAGTGCATCTCTAAAGCTTGGAGGCTTTTTTGGATGATGTTGACGCACGGCGGCTCCGGCCGTGGGAGATTGCACCGCCGTTATCACTGTATGCAGGTCTATGGGGCTGTAATGGATTGACAGCCTTGTTTAGCACGAGAAACTGACAATTGAAAGCGGCATTTCAGACCTGAGGCTCACTGGAGGGCTTTAAATCAACGAAATTGGGCAGATGAAAGTTTGTTGCAAAACGGACCTCACCAAGGAGGAACAATCAGGACTACTGCTCCCAGCATGCTGTTCACTGGAGAACACGTGCTAAATGGGTAATATATGCGGCAGTCCATCTTTTGTTTTTCAACTTTGCCCGCCCTATGATTAAGGTGCTGGAAGCACCGAAACGCGTAAGGGACATTATTTTTTGGGCGTGAAATGCCGTTTTCTGTTTCAATAAAGGTTTTGTAAACCTGTTTCCCGTGGAGTGCATCTCTAAAGCTTGGAGGCTTTTTTGGATGATATATATATATATATATATATATATATATATATATATATATATATATATACGACAAAGGGAAGGAGATATGTGAAGGTTTGATGGTGAGGCAGAGGTGTAACAGGGGCCGCTGTAACCCTTATAACGGCCTCCGCTCAGTCCAAGGCCTTTGTGTGTACATAACAGACAGGCAGTCGACGTAATATTTAGGGAGTAGGGACGCCTCACCAGTTTATCACAGTGACATTGCCTCAGCCATCCTCCTTGTCATGAGTGCTACCAATAGCTGGCCTGTCAGCCAACAACATAATGTATTTTTTGTCATGGGGGGACATGGCAGCTATGCTATATAGAGAGACAGGGAGGCTGGAAAAGGAGGTAGGGCGGAGCGGAACTCTGCTGAATTCCACTGAGTTTTAATGCAACTCGGGATTCCGCGCAGTGCAACTCCATGAACTCCGCCCACCCCAAAATAGTACCCAGGCAGCCTACCTGCTGCAGGCACCTGTACATCACTTGTGGCAGTAGTATACCACAAGAAACACAGCCTACTATTAAGGATATCTTTACCAAGGAGCAACGTTTAACAAGGAGTCGCCACACCACCAGACCCAACAAAAACGTCTGTTTCTACAGTGGGAAGCTGGCTAATATATTAGCGCTCAACCTCCTCCCTTTTTCTTTTGTAGAAGGAGTGGACTTTCTGGAATCTGTGGAGGCCCTATGCCCAAAATGGAAGGTTCCCAGCAGAGCCTATTTTGCCAAAGAGGCCGTTCCAGCATTACATCATGAAGTGCTGCAATTGATTGCAATTGGAGAGGCTGTTCCAGCGTTGCATCATGGAGTGCTGCAATTCATTAGCTACTTGTTGGTCTCACCACTTATGATGCTTTTCAGGGCATTCAGCAACATGCAACAGTTTCAATTTTCCCAGAGAGAAATAGCATACAGCTACCAACATCTTGGAAGAATTTAATACCAAGGTATACAAGTGGCTAAATCCAAAGGTCTCACAGCTGGATTTGTTGCCACTGATAATGGCATTAATATAGTCAAAGCCATGTCTTAACTTCAATTTTCCAGAGTCCTGCGGTTACAGCGCATTGCATCAACCTAATTGTGCACGACGTTCTCAAAAAAATTAAGAGGTAGTCAGCATCATACTTGTCACCTGCTGAATAATATGCACTAATTTCCGTCATTCATTCAAAGCCTGGAAGCAGTTGAGGATCCTTGAGCATGCTAATAAGCTATCTGTAAAAACTATCGTACAGAGGTGCCAACACACTGGAACTCAACCTACTATATGCTGGAACTCCTGTTTGAGCAGTACAAGTCTGTCAACAATTTTGTAACTCTAAGGATAGAGGATGCAACTGCCAAAGCCATGACAATGTAGGTGGAGAAATTGAGGCTACTAGAGTGCCTGAAACAAATGCTATTTCCTGTCGAGATTGTGACACAGGAAGTCAGCAAGGAAGACTGTACTGTGAGCCAAGCCATCCAGTTGTTGCATCTGCTACAGGATCAGTTGAAATAGGTGGAACAAACGTTTACCATCAACAAGCAACTTCTTTGGTGGATAGCTGAATCCTTTGCTTGAACACTAATCAAAGACTGCAAAAAGACATTGTGTCCACCAAAGACAACATCTGTACCATAATACTGGATCCACGATAAAAAAGGACTGGCCACTTTCATTCCTTTTACTGAAACAGATGTCTTAGTTTACAAGACATGCATCATCAGTAAAGCGAGAAATCAGGAAGAAGAACAACTGTAAATTCGAGGCTGGGGCAGAAATTTCAAATTACAACCTTCACTCTCCACACAGGGCAGTGCTGTTGGCTCACAGTCTCTGCAGCAGCCAAAACTTACAGCAACAACCACTTCAAGTTCACTGTCAACCTCTGCAATTGGTTGGTTTCATTCAGCAGGACTTAAGTCAAGCGCAGATGCACAGGCACAGCAAGTGGCAGAATCAATGACAAATCAGAAGATGGTCGAAGACTATCTGGATGACCCAATAGAGCTGTGCCTAATCAAGACTGATTGATCTATTGGTGTGGGAAGAGGGCACAAAAACCATAGCTCAGCAGGCTCGCAGTAAGTATCTTGCATGTTCGGTAGTCAGTGTTTTTTCTGTGCAGCTGGCGCAGTTATAACAGTCAGAAGAACCAGTCTCTTGCCTCAAAATGTGGAGAAATTAGTGATGATTAAAATGAACAAGCACTTTATTCCAAAGGATTATAGTGCTCCTGGAACAACCAAGGATGACGAGTAAAATTGGTCTAACATCCCAGGTTTGACTACTGATTATCCCACAAACGACCCCCGTGAGTTTGAGGACTAACTCTACTTTCCAGACTAATACAACAGAAGTTATATATAGGAAGACTGTTTACAAATATATTTATATATAATTTATAGATGCTGTGGGGCTTATACCACCTACTGAAAATAATAAACTGAAATAGAGCAGACCAGTGTGCAAGGCACAGATAGTCAATCAAGGAGGACATAGCAATTATTTGGCTTTGGCTGATTGAGAGGTGAGAGATTAGAAAGACTAATTTAACCTGTGGTTCAACTGTTGACTTTGAAATGAGAAAATGGGGACAGTCTGCTACAATGGAAAGCCCGTTTCCTAAAAAGAAGTGACAGAACAAAGGGTGTCTTCCATCCCTATCCTTTGTTTTTTTCCCTTGCTGTGCTGCCAGTGAAGATTTAAAAGACTGCCCTATATTGTGTGTTACTTCCAGGGAGAAGACAGACACATATGTAAGGGGACACTACACTGGGAACAGGTACCTTACTTGCACTAATGAGTATGACCAAATAAATGATTTCTGTGGTGGTGGATGGGGGAGTCTGGTAAGCTACACTTACTAATGTAGGGACTGATTACGATGCTGGTCGGACTTTCGCCCGACCGGCACCATGGAGGTAGCAGGACCACACGAATAGCTGTCAGCGGTCCTGCTACACGTCTCACTATGTGACTGCCTTCAAGGCGGTTGCAATCTGTATATTTTGTATTGCGGCGTGTGCTGCGGGCTACAGTACACGCCGCAGTCCAAAATATACACTTTTAAAACATCCCTGCACCATGTGGCAGGCACCATGCGGTGCCTGCCACATGGTGCAGGGATGTTTAGGGGGGCACCTCAGAACCTATAGCGGAGGACCGGGGAGCAGGGGGACCCGCTAGGGGCCGCCAAAGTCACTTTCCGCCTGCCTTTTCATGGCTATTGAACCGCCATGAAAGGGTAGGCGGAAAGGGACATTGTAATTCCTATGGCGGTGCCTAAGCAGGCACCGCCACTATTGTAGGGATTGCAATCCCTCCGACAGTCTGACGGGCTCCTTAAGCCCGTCGGATGCGCGGTGGACAGTCTCTCCACCAGCCCACCATTCGCCCGCCATAGTAATGTGGCGGGCGGACCTGAAGGGGCAGATGGCAGTGGGACCGCCACCGATGGCCTCATGGTAGCGGTCCCACTGCCATCGTAATCAGGCCCATAATGTTTGGGTGGATCATTCTTCATCAATGTTTGGCTTTTAATGGGATATATACTTTCATAGTAGGTTTTTCGTTGAGCCCGTCCACCAGTCAGAATGCATCAAGTAATCTCAAGGGCGGGAAGCCCGGCCCTTGAGATTACGATGACGGTTTCCGACATGGTTTCCATGCCGGCCTGTCCGACATGGAAACCATGTCGGAAAGCATCTTTGGGGGCCCCCAGCAGGGCCCCCTTGGGTGCACGGCCTCCGTTTGGAGGCCGAGGGGGCACCTACGGTGCCCCCCAGTTGATCCCTGCACCTTGTGACAGGCACCTTAAGGTGCCTGCCACGGGGTGCAGGGATGAACCGCACCTCCCATTTTACAATGGGAGCATGCATTACAGCCGGTTTATGGCAGGCATGCATGCTCCCATTGTAAAATTGAGGAATGCGACCGAACAGTGTTCAGTCACATCCTAATGTGGCGGTTGGGACCGCCGAGCAGGTGTCGGTCGGTCCCTTGACCGATGCGGTGTCGTGCGGAAGTGATTCCGCCCGACATCGTAATGAGGGCCTAGATGTCTATCTGCTTTGGGTGAAAAGTTAAAGTACCATTGACAACAACTACAAGAAGTTGCCTATCTGCTTCAGTGAAAAATAGGAGGACTCAAAGACGCCTGCCCCTGTGGACTTGAGAAGGCACATTGATAATGAAAATGCAGAGTAGTGGCTCAAATGGCAAACTCTAATTAGGTGTTTGACTTGTGGTCTGTTTGACCACACACAGCAAAATTTTGTTATTATTAGAATGATCAGCCAGTTACATGAAACTAGTTATCTGGGATTGGGGGTATGAGATTGGTTTGTCTCACTTCTTAGTTAACAGCACACCACGGAACCACCCTATGCTCTCTTCCTTCTCAGGCACCATCATGCTTACCTTGACTCTCCAATATTGACATTTTATTTTTGCACGCCACAGGCCATCTTGTCTGTAAGAGTGATGCTCCATAGTGCTCCAGCATTGCGATTCAGTCCTGCACCCAAGACGAACAATGCCAGAAAAATGCAGATGTACTGTCCTTTTGTATACAGTGTAATTTTCGTTTCCTATCTATAACTATTTTTCGAACTGTGTGTGTCATCCCATTTTGTATTTTTGAAGCCTAGGTAATAAATCGATTAGAAAACTTGGGAGTCGGAAGGAATGTTTACATTTGGTAACTGAACAGCCATCTCTTCCTTCAACAACAGATGTGATGGTGATGGGCTCATCAACTTAATGAATGTTGTCATCAGCTTGATGAACATTGTGATTGTCTATCTCTAATCTCTCCCCTTTCCCTTTTTTCCCTCCCCTTGCTGCCACTTCCTCCTCCTCCTCGAGCACCACCAGACAGCGGTACTCCACCGTCATTGCCTCCATTTTTAGGAAGCGCAGGTAAGCGGCTTTGTCCCACGAGGAGTGGGCCTCCGGGGCACGTCCTCAAGCAGGAGTAGCTAGATGATTCAAAGAAAGCAGGAAAAAAAACATGAATTGTAGTAATCAACACATTGCACAGTAGCCACAACTTTGCTGTTCCCCTAGGGCCATTAGAATTGTTCTGTTGTGATCCTTGGACTTAGGACAAGTCAGAAACTTAGGCAGAAACTGTGGGACAAATGTGGAACATGTCTACATGGGATTGAGATTTATGGGCTGCGTGGGGCAGGAAGAATGTGTTAAGTTGTAGGCAAGTGGGCACTGGGCACCACACGTCTTCTTCTCCCAAAAATGGAATTGTAGAGAAGATGAGACACAGACATTGGAGGCTGGATAATTTATAAGATGATTGCTAAGTGGGCTTGGAAGAAAGGGAGGAATACCTTAACAAATGCAGTAGATGTCATTGACAAAGGAAAGAGACTTACCACTTATCCCAGCAGCCACTCTTTCGCCCTCCACCAAATGGTCGCCTCCGCTCTCCTCTGCAGGAGCCTGGAATAATTCTGGTATTAGAAAAAAACATTACACACATACTTTAGATACCTGTAACCATCACAATATGTTGCGCAAGTTACAACAGCAATACATCACTATGAGCTATCTACTGTCCAAAGTATCACTTTGCAAGGTTTTTAATGCAGTAGTTCTTAACCTGTAGTCCACAGACCCCGGGGGGTCCATGATGCTTACTCAGGGAGTCCTGGACTGCAATATTGAAAATGTACTGTAATGTACTGTAAATTGAAAAATATTAACAGATTAATAAAGTATATATAAATAAAAAGGTGTGAAGAAATTTGAAATTGGAAGCTAACGTTTACATTGGTACATGACATAGTATGATGATGGGAGTTCTCAATTGAATTTAGAAAAACTCCATCTTTCCCATTAAAATTAAAATTAACATTTTGATTTTTTATAATTCTTTATTAATTAAGTAAAATATTTCAACATTTGTATATTTGTTTAACCAATGCTTTTTACTGCATTTTTGTTTATTGCTTTGAAGCTCAAGTCAATGAGGGGTCCCCGGATTCTAATAATGATTCAGTGGGGGGCCCTGGATTCCAATAATGAATAAGTTGGGGTCCACAGAAGTCAAAAGGTTAAGAACCACTGGTTTAATGGACCAAGTAAGTAGTATTCAACTATTTAACACTATATAATATATATTTATCATAAAATAGGGACATGGCTCTCAAGGGATCTGAAAAACAATGAAGTCATGAAAGGGAATGGAAAGGATATATGGTGGTATCATGCCATGCTGCACTGCCATGACATCATGTAACCTTGTTTTACATGACATCATGTTGAGGTCCATGATAACCATCTCTGTACCTAAGCCGTGTGTCAACCTACATGTTGTGAATACTTAGGCCTGTGTTTCTCTTTATGTTACCAACAATCTTCTGTTAACACAAGACATATAAAAGAGGGATGAGGGTAATGTTGCTAAAAAAGGCAGTGAAAGACAGTTATAGACAGGAGGAAGTCAGCTGTGGAAATGGGGAATTTAATGAAAACTCATGGAGGCTGGTATGCATGGGTAAAATGGGCATTAAAGAAGATAGGGGGAAGTTGGAGAAAATATGAAAGACCCTAATGCACACTAGTTTAAAACAAGCAGAAAATATTAATCATGACTTACCAGCAGTACCAGCAGGAATGGCAGAGGTGGAGGCTGCTCAGTCCCACTTGGAATTGAGGGGCCAGTGGTGATGGGATGTCCTGCAAGAGAAAAAATAAAGAGATCAAATACTACTTATTAGTAGATACACTTTACAAAAAGGGGACATTTTGGAGTAGAGCAAATATAATGCCTGATTTAGCAATCCTTTGCTTACCTTCAGTTGAACCCTAAAAATAAAATAGTTTCCTTGACTTACACACATGTTCCTACAAATTTCCAAATTTTGTCTCTCTGAGAGCTATGGGCAAAGTCAGTCTCCCTTCATGAACTGCACCGCACAGAGATAGAGAGGAGATATGTCCAAGAGGGGTGAAGTAAAGGGGTCTGGCACCATAACAAAAAGGGGGGACAAAAATTACAAACAGGAGGGAATCAGCTTTGGAAACAGGGAATATAGAAAACACAAGGAAATATATGGGGATAAAAAACATTAAAGGAGACCAAGGGAAGTTCAGAAAATAAAAAATACAGAATGCCATAATGCACACTTGGTTGAATAGCTACAAGTGAGAAATAGAAAACAAACATTATTTAACAGTACCAGCAGAAATGGATTCTGTGGCCAGGGCACCATCCCCAGCACCACCGCCTGCGTGGGTTCTGGGAGTGCTGCTTCTGGTGGCCTTCCCCTGCTTGCCCTGTTTGGCTCTCTTCGGTTGTTCTGAAAGGAAAGATAAAGAGGACAAGGATTAGTAGTAGTCTCTACAAAGGGGCATTCAAACATTGTACTGTCTGACTAACCAATCCTATTCCTCCTTTTTACCTGCCCCCTAAAATGATAAAATCAGTTCTCTTTCCTGCAAATTGTTTGCTTCCTAAGATGAAATTGCTACTCCAATAACTTCACAGAATTTTTCTATCGATGGGCAAAGTCAGTCTCCCTTCCAATACTGCACCTCACAAAGATGAAACCTATATTAGCAAAATAAAGTCACAGTGGACGCCAACACCCCTGATATCAGACTATCAAACTTTCCTAGTAACATCCCTTAACTCAGCCCAATGTGGAACACAATCAGGAGTGTATGATTCACTTGATGTCCGCTCCACATCCCTCCCAATCCTCCAGTCCTACACTGTCCCTGTAATTATGGCAATGACAGCATGCCTGATTACTTTGTGGACCACATTCACAGTTCACACCGAAAAGTAGACAGGGAAACCATAATTAAAGTTATTGCATGCCCGCTCCTTTGAAATAAAGTATGTCCACATCCGCATCCTTTGCTGCAAAGGAGTGGGTAAATAAATGACAATATATATATAAACATCCTGTGATCAAGGTCCCAGGAGCAGACCAAAACACGTTGGGTGTTGTAACTGCTCTAGATAATAATGTAAAACCCAGTAAAGATTCCCTGGGAGTGCGTTTCAGTTTTCTGATGCTTGTGCTTCGGTAACTGGTGTAAATGTTGACCGGCTTGGTCCTGTCGGCAGAAATGCACCACCTTCATTGAAGAGCGCCACACCCATCTGAAGGGATCAAGAAGGGGTGTATATATATATATATATATACACATATTTATATTTGTTTAAAAACTGCAATTGTTATATTATGTATGTTATGAATGTTTATATATAATAATTGCATACCTAAATATTTATACACACATTTATATATAAATAAATTCACATTTTTGAATATGTATTGTTGTAGGGATTCTGCACATACACAGAGCTATGCACAGGGTAATAGGACCTCGGAGTATAGTGGTGAACCAACCATGCACCTTAGTACCCACAGTCCCAATCCGACTAGCTTTAGCGTCTCATTAGCAACGATGCTACCAATGATTAGACAACCCAGAACACGGTCTCTCTCTCTCTCTCAGGACTCGCAGGAGCAAGAACACCCTTTCATATCTCACTCATACCTGTCCACAACGTTCGTAATAAGAGACACAGTATAGTTTAAAATGTTTATTTCAACTATCGTGCTCTAAGATACAGTACACATGCCAGTACTATCAGCATAATGCATAATGATAAAATAATAAGCATAGTTACAATTCCATAGAATACAAACGGGGAAAGCATTTCATAAAGCAGTGGATATAGGGCTAAATGACCATACCACCCTCCCCGTGCTATTAGCTAGTTTATTATAAAAATAGAAGACCTCTGGGCATTGTCAGGCGGACCCTCATACCTCAATATCTAGATGCAAGGTTTACATCATCAGACAAGCACAGCTCTTCTCTCTGGAAAGGTTTTTCTCCAAGTGCCTCTAACAGTGAAATCACAATATTAAAAGCACACGAATTTCTCCAGTGCAGCTGTACGTAGTGTTATGTCTACGTGTGAGGGACTGGCCAGATCAGCAAGAACAAGGGACGTTGTTTTTCGACCTTGTACATGTTGTGCAGACGTAACCCAAAGGGAACAGGAGAAAAGGTGAAAGGCAGAAATGCAGGCAGTTCTAAAATAGCCGGGCAGAAGCAGAGGCTGGAAAAACAACGGCACAAAGTAACGTGCGCAAAAAAGGCACCATGGCAGTCAGGCCTAAGCCAACTTAGCAAGGCAGACCATGAGGCCACAAACCACATGACACCCTCCCCTGGTCAGTCCATTGGCGAAGACATAGGACGAAGATAGAGTTCAAATGAATGGAGCAGAACAGAAACGTCTGTATGGAATAGTCCCCATGAAGGACAATGAATGGGAGAGAAAAAGAGAAAGAAAAAAAATGCAGAATAAAAAAGTCCAGTGAGGCAGGTCGCCGAAAGCGAAAGCCCCCTTAATCCAACAGAGTGTAAGTGCAGAAAAACGCCACACCTTCCAAGAGGACATAGTTGGAATCATCAGAAAAAAGCGACGCCATCCAGTCCAATAAATCAAAACTGCATTCATGTTCCTCGCAAGAGGGAGCAGCGAACAGCATTGCGGGACAACTTGCGTGATACTCAATATAACTTCGTCGGAGGAGATTCTGAGCAGCCGCCCAGATATCCCATTGTGCCAAAATCCCCAGTGCAGCCGCACGCGCCATGAAGCCTGCACCGGAACAGTCCCGTTCATGGGTCTCTAAGGGACCCATCAGCAGGACGAAATCCGGTCGAGACAGAGACGCATTGGAGAGGCAATAATCCAAGGACCACGAGAAAGGACATCGGATGCAGAACATCACAGGTTGCACGCAAGTGAAATACGCAAAGCGAAAGGAAAGTCTATAGGACACACTGAGTGTCGCAAACGGCAGGATGCCAAAGCCGGCGAGGATGCGCTCACGGAGCATCTGGAGTCGACCTGGGTCGAGAAGGGCCCAAGGAAGTGCAGCCATTGCGTAGCAAACAGACCAAAAGCAATATACCAGCCGCTAAGGCGAGGATCAACGGAAAGCCGCCAAAGACGCTGGAAAAAATGAAATGAATAAAAGCTGGTATTACACCAAAGATAGTTTGAAAGGAGGTAACAAGGCCAGAGCCCACAACTTTAAAAAAGTGCACAAGACCTTCGGTGCGTGATGCATTAAAAACACGGTGAATCAGTTCAGCGAAATGCTGTGGGAGGTTTGTGTTCAAAAGGGCCTGTATTTCACTGTGGGTACTCGCCACCTGGAGAATGAATGTCTCCCGGGCGGATGTGAGCATAACCTCCTGGTTCAATAATAGCGCCCTTATTCTGCTCAATTTATTGAAATCTGCCTTCAAAGTAGGAATGGAAGGCCAAATGGAACTATCTATGATGTCGTGCGGGGGAGGAAAAAGCAAATTTTTGCAGCAGACAACCCTGTGGGAAACTGTTACAATATAGGGTATGCCGGCCAGCATGCCACAGCAGTCCTGATTATTCAGAAGCAGATAGCTACCATTTGCAAGCACAGTGAAAGTAGGAGAAATAGCAGGAGCAGGAATGCCCTTTAAAACACAAGCAAGATTAGGACCCGAAACGTTACAAGCTCCGTGCAATTTAATGTTTTTGCAAATAAGGGAATGACCCACAGTAGAATCACATGACTCCCCTGTGAGAAAAACTTCCTTTCCGTCCCTCAGGCATTTATACATGAAAGGCAGGGACCAAAGTTCATGCAGGAAGGCACTGCCCAAGGGCTGAAAACGGCCCACAGGATAATGTTTCATGCACGAACTAAATTCAAATAAAGAAAAAGGCAAGGCGATAACCCCGTGAACTAGCCACACGGCAGAATCCAATTCCGCCACAGAGAATGGTAAGGGCTCTATTTTCTCGATATGTAACAGAGTGTATGTTGCATCCTTCATGGACATGAACTGCTGTTTTTCAGTTAAATTAAAAGGCAAGAATAAGGCAGAGGTGTTCAAAAAGTGCCAAGGAACTTTACCCATTTTAAGTGTCTGCAAAGTCCATGCAAACTGCATTACTGAACGCAATTGATTTTGACCATGATACAACACAGAAACATCATCTTGTACAATATCAACAACAGAGGAAACAATATTCTCTAATGTGTAAATGCGGGAAGACAGGGTATTAATACTATTGTCAACAACAGCAAGCACCTTTTCTAAATTTGCTTGATCTATTTCCCGTAGACGGGAAGCAGCTTCAATTTGCGAAAGCTTCCAGAGTTCATTGTAAGTCTCATAAATGAACCTCTTAGGTCGAGGGCCACGAGGACCGAGAACAAAATCGGACAGATCAATGTTGCCTGATAGCAGGGATAAATGCTGTTTCACAGAATCTAACGAAGAGTGCTGCAACCACTGTTTACATAATTTACCAACAGAATATGTTGTAACAGTATGAGAGTCAGAAAACCTCGGGTCTGGCCTATCCTGTTTGTAACCAGGAGCTGAGTCATGAAAACGCATTTGGCAGGCATTTGCCGCCATTGGCCAAACCAACCAGGGTGACTGAACAAACGTGGAGATATTAAATGAATTGTTCTGAAACAAAGCTTGCAAATCTGTAAGGGAAACATTGAAATGCAAGCTTGTGTTGGGAGTGGAAGACAATACAGGAATGGAAGATGCATTCAATTGTTTGGAAGTAGCCAAACCCCAACACGTAGTCTGATAGATGGTATTATTTAAAAATAAAATTTGGGCCGGGATAAGGCAAGCACGATGCAAGGCTTCCGTGCCTTGCACCTGCCATGATTTGGTCCCCCAGATAGATTTTAAGTCAATGGTGTCCTGCCAGTAATCATAACCACCCACAGCTAAGGAGTTCAAAAAGGAACCCGAATATAGCAATTTGGTGTGGGTCAACATGATTTTCTGTGTGGATGACGTGTTTAATTTAAAACAATAGGACCCAGGGTTCGATCTATCAAAGTCTGTAAAGTAAGTAAACTTATTTCTAAGAGTCTGGGAGCTACCTGGCAAAGGGGTTGGACAATGCTCCCATTGGGTGTAGTTAAAAGAACCCCGCAGTGCACTTGGCTTATGGACAAAGTGGTTGCCCCAATGCTGGTAACAATATAAATCGGCATAACTTGCAGAATTCATGTACAAATCTTCAGCATTAAAAGCAGCATAATATTTCAAATCAGTAAAGAACGTTTCAACTGCATGCACATCCCAATCGTCAGAATGAATATTACTTTTAACGACATCACCCATTGAAACACGGAGGACATTGGGCACATTAATAATCTCGGTTGGTCCATGAATTTGGAAATTTACCGCATCCCATACAATGCCATCAGCGACTGGGAAAGCTGAAATGTTCACAAATGTTTGGCACGCTTCATGATGTGAGAGGAAGAATGAGGAGCCAAAGTTCCAGCGACACAGTTCACAGCAGAGCGTTCTGGTAAATAGTGACCATTGATGAGTAAGAAAAAAACTGTGACAAAGCCAATGGACATGAACAGAAAAATCAGGAATAGTACCAACCAGATGTATGTCCATGGAGGGATCAAAAAATTGTCTCTGAACCAAGATACAAAAATACTGAATCTGGACGGGATAAGTGATGAGGTGGAAGCCGAATCAAAGGAATAACGGGTGGGGCTCAGTGGCGTTGTGGGTTGATGAGCCACGGACTCGGTGGCAGGGTAGGTATACTCGGTCTCCTCGTTGCAGGGGGAATCCGGGTAGTCGAGTAAGCGATCAGGCAAATCTACCATCTCGATGGCAACATCATTGACCATTCGGGCTGGAGTGCCACAAACATTTGTCCGGGAAAAGACTGGACAAGAGACCGCTGGTGTTACACTATTCAGGATCGGCCAGATGTTGTAGCTTGACATTTTCCACTGAGATGTATCTGTTCTCTTTGCGACCAGGAAGCGGTGGTAAGATGACTGTACGAGTACCCTTCAAGCCAAGGACTGGAACCGGTGCACGATAAGAGGGGCCAAATTCTTTTTTGTTCTCCACCTTCTCTCGGACCAGGTCTCCAACCTTCGGAAGCCAGCCGGCAACCGGAATCTGCAACGCAGCGTCTGTGGCTGAAGGTAAATGTTCGTTTGCAAGTTTGTCTCGGGCTTCTCGTAAGTCCTGTAACATAGTCGAATGGTTATCTACATCAAAGATTGCGGATTGCGCCGCCATGTCTAGACCATCAAGGTCAGGCACAAACATTCGTATGCCAAAGAGCATTTCGTATGGGGTCCGCCCACCCAGAGGTCTTCTAGGGAGATTATTAAGTGCACGTTGTACGGTATACAAGTGGGCCAGCCAGTTCCTGCCAGTACCTAAGACTCTAGCTGTCAAGGATTGCTTTAAGTCACGGTTCATTCGTTCAACAATCGAATTGCCCTCAGGCCGATATGGAGACGAAAATTTCACCCGCACCCCCAGTGACCCCATTGCATCCTTATACGCCTTAGAGGCGAACGCCGGACCTTGATCAGAATGGAAGGTGCCACAGGCAAAAATTCCCACAAAGACACGCAAATCCCTTATGACATTTCGAGCATCAGCACTCCGTTGTGGCCAAACCCAGATGAAACGTGTGCACGAATCCACTGCAGCTAAGATGTACTTATACGCAGTGTCTGAAGAAAATGGACCGCAGTGATCCAGGTAAACACACCCAAAAGTTCTGTTAGAAATGCAGAGCGGTGTCTGTGGTGGCCGTGTAACCGTGGAAGGCTTAATTTGTTTACAAACGTCACAAGAAAGCACATAAGTACGGGTCCGTTTATATAAACCACGCCACCAGTAACGCTGCTGCAAGATGGAAACCGTCGCAGACACGCCAGCATGAGCCGAAGCCATGCCTTCGTGTGCGGCCGTTATCAAGGAAAGTCTGCGGTCCGCGTTGGGAATCAGCCGATCACCAACGTCTGGAATTTTTACGTAAGGAGCCTGTTCGGGACCTAACTGATAAGAGTATTTGGAAGGGAAACCCCTAGGGTAATTAGCACCTTCCTTTGTTGCAGCAATAGCTGCCAAAATATCATTATCTATTTTAGTCATGGATCTTGTAACTGCTGCGACTGAGCACATGGCTACTGCTGATTTGGCAGCTTCATCTGCCAAACCGTTACCAACAGCGTGTGCGCCCACACGCTGGTGGCCAAGAGTGTGAATCACCTGTGTGAGAGGCAGACGTTGTTTCAGATCTGCCACTCGAACCCAAAGCATTTTATGCTTAATTGTGCTGCCTTTTGCATCTCTATAGTCGTTTTGCGACCAAAAGAATAGATTGTCATTGAAAGATTGAACACAGTAGTAAGAATCGCATACAAAAAGAGTTGTCACGTCTGGATTAGCGAACTCAAGTGCGAGCACCAAAGCGCGCAGCTCGGCCAATTGTGCAGTACTGTCTCCTAGTGCCTGAGTGTGCACTACAGTCTGTTTGAACTCTCCGTTCACCATCGTACCTGCCACAATAGCACATGCTGCCGAATAAGCATGCTTGGAACCCGTGGCCGGTTGTGCCGAACCATCGGTATAGATAATACATTCGTACTCCTCAAGCGGTAGCAAGGACAGAGGAGGAGGATGAACGAATTCATACTGTAAGAACTCCTGCGTCTGAAGTGAAGAATCAAAGATAAAAGTGACATCTGGAGATGTCAGAGATGTAGCCCATTGTATCCAACGGGGGTGCAAAGCCTTAGAGTTCGGTACACTTGCTTTCGTCACTGCCTCCAGGGCAGGATATGGTGTTACCACCAAAATGTGTTTTCCCTGTACCAGTGTGCGTTCCTTTAGAATCGCCATTTGCACTGCAGTCAACACTTTCTCAACAGAGGAAAAGCGCATTTCTGCGGAAGTGTAAAGATGTGACTTGTATACGATTGGTACTGTGTCACCTACGTTAAAGGTCAAGTACGTGGAACCCACTGCCCCCGGAATGATTCTAATCACCAGGTTTGTGTGGTTGTCACGAGTCAACAAGAATTTAGATTCAAGTAAATCTGACTGCAAAGACTGTAGTATCGAGGAATGCTCGGGAAGCCAGGACGACTTCGAAAAGTTAGGTTGTATCAAAGCATACAGAGGCTTGATACGCTGGGCATATTCGGGAATGTAAGTACGCCTGAAGTTTAGAAAACCCAGTAAAGACTGAAGCTTCTTCAGAGTAGTTGGAGGGCAGAAGAGTGCGCATTTCTCCAAGAAATGGGGGGCTAAGCCCTTACCTTCATTGTTGAGCTCATAGCCCAAAAACAAAACGATAAATTCAGCAATGTGAGATTTGGCAAAGTTAAATTTGTAACCCAAAACCGCAAATTTAAGAATAATGCGGTCCACTCGGGTAAGATGCGGGTATAATTTGTCGTCTGTCAGATAGATATCATCGACGTACGAACACGCATCTGGGTCTATGCCGTCTAACAAAGAGACAACACGGGCGGCGAATACACCCGGACTGTTCTTGTAGCCCATGGGTAAACGCCGGAATTTGAATTGTTTACCACTGGAGGTAAAAGCGCTCCATTGGCTGCACTCCAGCGACAAGTTGTGCGTGTAAAATCCATTGGATAGGTCAAGTGTCGTTTTATATTTTTTACGAACAAGACTGTCTACAAGCGCAGAACTGTGTGTATTTTGTACCGCAAAGGTCCGACAATGGGAGTTCAAATGTCGGTTATCCAAAACTAAGCGGTATGATCCGTCGGGTTTAGAAACCGCGAAAAGGGCATTATTCATGGGTGACACGCATGTTTCAATCACTCCTTGATATTCTAACTGTGTCAGAATTTCGGAAACGGGACCTTTAGCTTCCCGCTTGATGGGATATTGGGGTTGTAGCTGTGGCAGCGACCGCAAAGGAATATCATGGCGGGGAGAGTCTTCATCCCAGCCCACGTGGTTGTGGTATAATGCTGGAGCCAGGGACACAGCCCATTCAGCTGCGAGAGCCTCCGCTTTGTCCTTGAGGACATGACGAGAAAAGCTCGGAAGGATTACCTCCTCCCCTCTACGCGCAGCAAGTACGAATGGGGGCGGCCAATCCGCCTCCGCCAACAATATGTCGTAAGAAGAGGTCAGATTCTCCCAAAAAGTCCCTTTAATAACACGCTGTATGTCACCTTCAATTTGAATGACAATATTATATAGTCTGTCAGGGGGTGCCACGCTGGTGTCTGCTGTCTCGACAGTAATGAATGTTTCAGTTGCTGTCGCCTCCACATGAGGACGTAGTGCCTCCCGCACTATGGTAACTTCCGCGGCGCTGTCTAGGAGCGTCACTGCCCACGTCCAATTCAGGAGTCTCGTTCTCAACGTTTGGGGCATACCTCGCTGTTACAGCTGCAACTTTCTTCTTCTGAAACTGTGGGCGAGAACGTTGAAATTCTTCTGGTTTCCCTCGGACTTGTTGTCGAGGTTGGTCTCGTCCCTTGGGAGCCTCTCGACCCCTGCCTCTATCCTGGTGTTCTCCCCCACCTGTCTGGGAGGTCGATGGTGCCTGTGAAGAACGAGGAGAACGCGAGTCAGGGACTTGAAATCTCTCTGGAGATTTAATTCTCGCTCTATCGCGCAAATCATAAGTGCGTTCAGAAGAGACTGAAACCTGGGATGCGCCGCGCGACCCTGGTTTTTTCTGTTGCTTACCCTGTTTTTTCAACCTCCAGCTCTTTTTAGTAAAGAACGGTTTCTCATCTTTCTCAGATTGAGGTTTTGGTTGTGGTTGCGATTGTGTTTGCGTTTTAGCAAAAGGCTTAACTCCCAGGCTATTGCGGCCAATGGTTTTGTAAGCCTGTGCAATAATTTTCGGTAATTCGCATGGCCTGTCCGGTTCCGGGACCAAAGCCAAAGCATTAGCTACTTGAAAGTTAACTGCATCGCCCTTGACATTCGCAAGGATCAAATCAGCTACTACATCGAACACTCCCACCAGTCTCATCCCTAATTCCACAGCCGCTTCAGGGCCATGCTCATCCTGCACACGTTTAATTACAGAGGGGAGAACCGTCATGGAAGGAGTGCCGAAACACTTCGCATATACTGCTGCGAATACCTTACCCCAGTTGTTGCATTCTGCCAACTCGGGATCAAGTCTTTGGCAAACTAATCGTCAAAATCCTGTGTTTTTCCACAGGAGAAGTATTTGGAAAAACTGCCTCCAGCTGGTCAAATTTTTCTGCAAGCCAATAAGGCAAATCGTCCTTATTTTGTGGGCGCTTGCCCATCACCGAATTAACCATGACAGGACTTATGGTTACACCGCCCGGTCCAGCTGGATGCGCTGCAACTCCAGGCGGGGCTCCCTGGATGTTGCCTGTAACATACTGTACTAAAGCTCTGTGCACACGTATCAAAGACGTATGCAAGTCACGCAGTTCAGCAACTGCTAGCGTCATATAACGCGGATGTGGGGTATATCCGGCCAAAACTGGCCAAATCAATCGATAAGGGGCCTAAACGAATCGGGGTAACCGGTTGGGGGAGGGCACCATTAAACCAAACACGGTGTTGCCACGCCGTGAGCGGTACTTCAAGATTCCGATAAGGCCTATAAATTATAGGAAGAGCAGTGGCTGTATATTCATGGAACACATTATCAGTCCCATCCACCGCCGGAAAAGTGACCCAAGAGTAAAACACCTCAAAGTGGTAAGCAGGGTCCGCTTGTACCACAAAGATAAGATCGACACCCGCGTCAGGCACCCCATACACTGTCAAGTGAGCCAGGAGCGCTGCGAGGCTATGTGCCGCAATTTGGACAGCCATTTTAGGCTAAAAATTTTCGACAACCTAATATGAGGCAGCACAATATAGGGGTTTATTTAAAAACCTTTTAACAACTTCAAGCTTGAAAGAACCTATAAAAACATCAATATAGGAGGTATCACCCTCACACACGCTTCCGGAAGCGTCTGCGAAGGGGGTTGTGGACAAGCACAAGTACTACTCAAGGGTCTCGCAGATTAGCAGCCCACTCGTTGGTTGCGCCATATTGTAGGGATTCTGCACATACACAGAGCTATGCACAGGATAATAGGACCTCGGAGTATAGTGGTGAACCAACCATGCACCTTAGTACCCACAATCCCAATCCGACTAGCTTTAGCGTCTCATTAGCAACGATGCTACCAATGATTAGACAACCCAGAACACGGTCTCTCTCTCTCTCAGGACTCGCAGGAGCAAGAACACCCTTTCATATCTCACTCATACCTGTCCACAACGTGCGTAATAAGAGACACAGTATAGTTTAAAATGTTTATTTCAACTATCGTGCTCTGAGATACAGTACACGTGCCAGTACTATCAGCATAATGCATAAGGATAAAATAATAAGCATAGTTACAATTCCATAGAATACAAACGGGGAAAGCATTTCATAAAGCAGTGGATATAGGGCTAAATGACCATACCACCCTCCCCGTGCTATTAGCTAGTTTATTATAAAAATAGACCTCTGGGCATTGTCAGGCGGACCCTCATACCTCAATATCTAGATGCAAGGTTTACATCATCAGACAAGCACAGCTCTTCTCTCTGGAAAGGTTTTTCTCCAAGTGCCTCTAACAGTGAAATCACAATATTAAAAGCACACAAATTTCTCCAGTGCAGCTGTACGTAGTGTTATGTCTAAGTGCGAGGGACTGGCCAGATCAGCAAGAACAAGGGACGTTGTTTTTCGATCTTGTACATGTTGTGCAGATGTAACCCAAAGGGAACAGGAGAAAAGGTGAAAGGCAAAAATGCAGACAGTTCTAAAATAGCCGGGCAGAAGCAGAGGCTGGAAAAACAACGGCACAAAGTAACGTGCGCAAAAAGGCACCATGGCAGTCAGGCCTAAGCCAACTTAGCAAGGCAGACCATGAGGCCACAAACCACATGACAGTATATATTTATTCAAAACTTGTAATTATTTATATAACAATGCATACATATAATTATATAATTTACGTGTATGTACATATGTATTTATACATGCATAACATACAAAAACACAGTAACCTATATAAACATACATTTAGTTATATATAGAATATATATGTGCTGGTGATTCTTCTTGCTCCTGGAAGGTTTCAGGGTGTTCCGTCAAGCAGGGGCCGAGAAAAAGGTGGGTCACAAAAGTGTGTTTCCCATGTTAATTACCATAGGAGTTTTAGACACAACTACAGACCGAACAGCTGGACGGAATTACACCAAATTTGGCAGCAAGCTAGCTTTTGGTCCGCAGATTGTGCTTTTTGTTATTTGGTGTAAAACCATTCAGTAGTTCACGAATAATAACAAGCTCATGCAGGGAAATGCAGAGCTCTGATTGGCTGCCAACACTTCAACCAGGAAGTGTAGAAAGCCATTTTGGCAGCCATCTTAGGACTCTGCAAAATGTTTGAAAAAACAAGCGCTGTAAAGGGCACCTGGGTAGGCCAGGTCCCATGGGCATTGTTTAGAAGAAGGAGGGGCACATGGGGCGCCGCTCCTGAGGCTCATTGAGGCCCAGGGATCACAACCTCCCCAAGGCTTTACTTATAAAAAAAAAAGGAGGGGGCGCACAGAACCCCCTCCATGGGCTCCCAGGGACAATTGAAACATTGATGGGGGGAGGCATAGACCCCCGCCCCCCCGGGACCACCACTTCCCCGGGGCTAAAAAACACACTAATGGGGGGGTCACGCAGGCTCCTACGGGCCCTGGGGACCCCCACCACTTTAAAAACAATGGGAGAGGGGCTACGCGGTCCCCCTCCCGGGCCATTCTCGGTCCCAGGGACCACCACCTCCCCAAGGCAAGCCCTTTAAAATCATAGGAGGGGGGCCGTGCAGCCCCTCTCCCGTTGTTAAAGTGGTGGTTGTTTTTTTAATTAATATTATTTCTTAAATTGATAGTTAATTATGGAGGTACACTTTTTAAAAACTTTAGATGTGTGTTGTGAATTGTGCGGAGTAATAGGGTAGGAAATAAAAAAGATTAAATTTATGTAATAATCAATGTTTTTGTTTATAAATAATTTCTAATTAAAAATAGTTATTTGTTTGTAAATTATTTTTAAATGTATTTATTATAATATTTCTAGGTATTTGTCATATCTATTTAACATTATAATATGTATCTATTTTTTAGATTTTTAAAATATTTTTATATATTTTTCATTTTATTTTATTTTTTAATATTTTGTGTTGGTGATATTTTGTTTGTTTTTAATTTTGAACTGACTGGAGTGGGAATATTAATTTTTACCCCTCCGCTATCCAACACTTTCCCTATTGTTGCACTAACTGGAGTGGGAATAGTATTTTCTAGCCCTCCGCTATCCAACACTTTCCCTACTGTTGCACTCACTGGAGTGGAAATAGTAATTTTTACCCCTCCGCTATCCAACACTATCCCTACTGTTGCACTCACTGGAGTGGGAATAGTCATTTTCATTCCTCCGCTATCCAACACTTTCTCTACTGTTGCACTCACTGGAGTGGGAATAGTCATTTTTACCACTCCACTATCCAACACTTTACCTACTATTTTTCTCACTGGAGTGGGAATAGTAATGTTTACCCCTTCGCTATCCAACACTTTCCCTACTGTTGCACTCACTGGAGTGGGAATAATATTTTTTACCCCTCTGCTATCCAACACTTTCCCTACTGTTGCATTCACTGGAGTGGGAATAGTCATTTTTACCCCTCCGCTATCCAACACTTTCCTTACTGTTGCACTCACTGGAGTGGGAATAGTCATTTCTACCCCTCCGCTATCCAACACTTTCCCTACTGTTACACTCACTGGAGTGGGAAAAGTCATTTTTATTCCTCCACTATCCAACAGTTTCCCTACTGTTGCACTAACTGGAGTGGGAATAGTAATTTTTACCCCTCCGCTATCCAACACTTTCCCTACTGTTGCACTCACTGGAGTGGGAATAGTAATTTTTACCCCTCCGCCATCCAACATTTTCCTTACTGTTGCACTCACTAGAGTGGAAATAGTAATTTTTACCCCTCCACTATCCAACACTTTCCCTACTGTTGCACTCACTGGAGTGGGAATAGTATTTTTTACCCCTCCACTATCCAACACTTTCCCTACTGTTGAACTCACTGGAGTGGGAATAGTAATTATTACCCCTCCGCTATCCAACACTTTCCCTACTGTTGCACTCAGTGGAGTGGGAATAGTAATTTTTACCCCTCCGCTATCCAACACTTTACCTACTGTTGCACTCACTGAAGTGGAAAATTCAAGTTTAAAGACTTGTAAATAGTTTGTTTTTATTTATAACATAATGTTTTTTTATTAGACTTTATGTTATTGGTGTATGTATATATATAATAAACAACCAAAGAGTGAGGCCAAGGTATCAAGGGCTATAAACAGGGATCACTCATGTTTTTATAAGGGTCCTCACTCACCCACCTAGTTGGTGACATGCTTCATCATAGGACCCCCACCAGAGAGCCGAATGCCTCTCCAGTGTGCTTCAACGCCTGATTACAGCGGAGCAGGATTTTTGAGTGTTGAGTGCAAGTGATGGTGCAAAAAGTGATGTTAAAATAATCTTTACTACTCCTAAAAAATTTAATAGTAGGGTAGTAAGACTAGGTTAAAAAGTGTGTAATGGACGCTATGACTGAATAAATTGATCAGCCATATCCAAAATTAAAATGACCTAATGTTTTAATTTTTAATTTTAATTTTTAATTTTAATTTTAATTTTGGATATGGCTTATCAATTTATTCAGTCATAGCGTCCATTACACACTTTTTAACCTAGTCTTACTACCCTACTATTAAATTTTTTTAGGAGTAGTAAAGATTATTTTAACATCACTTTTTGCACCATCACTTGCACTCAACACTCAAAAATCCTGCTCCGCTGTAATCAGGCGTTGAAGCACACTGGAGAGGCATTCGGCCTCTCTGGTGGGGGTCCTATGATGAAGCATGTCACCAACTAGGTGGGTGAGTGAGGACCCTTTATAAAAACATGAGTGATCCCTGTTTATAGCCCTTGATACCTTGGCCTCACTCTTTGGTTGTTTATTATATATTCCTGGGGAATAAGAGTGGAGACAAAGAAGTTCCCTTTCTCTCTCTTTGTTTAGCTGTATGTATATATATATATATATTTATTTGTAAATTTTCATATATACAATTATAAAATAAATTAAATTAATAGTTTATTAATTGTTTTAAAGTAAATGTATATATATATATATATTACATTTTATATAGGTATGTTTAAATTTTTTAAATTACATTTATTTGTTATGTTTGTTAAAATGTATATTAAATCTAATTTATTTTTTTAAGTACATTTTATTATTTAATATATTTAATATTATTTTTTATACATATATTAAAATCGATATTTTCTACAACTATATTTTTTACATCGATATTTTCCCCCGATATTTTTGTACTTACCATTATAAATATAGGATGTCGATATTTTGACATCGATATTTATAGCTCGATATTCGTGTATGGGGATATTTTGGGGGTCGATATTCTATCAGTGAACCAGGATCCACATCCGTATATATACAAATTTGAATTTATTTTTATAACTCTGCAACTACTGAACTGATTTACACCAACTAAGGAAAAGGCACTTTCTTGGATAAAAATCTTCCTTTCTGCCAAATTTGGTGTAATTCCGTTCAGCAGTTCAAGCTGTAGCCGTGTCTAAATCTCCTATGGGAATTAACATGGGGAAAACATGTTTGGAGACCCCCCCCCTTTTTCTCGGCCCACGCTTTACGGATAACCACAAAACTTTCAAGACAGCAGCTGAAGTGAGCGTCATTCTGTTTTGAAAATTTCGCGAGGATTCGTCAAACTACCCTAAAGTTATTGGCAAATGAATAACGCTCTTCCTATGGAAATTAGGTCCTAACTATAACTACCTACTGGCAGTCGGGGATGAACTTGAATGCAAAGGACTGGAGGGATGATGGTGCTCCAGCAGAAACCCATCGGATCTTGCCACCTTCAAAGCAGCCCTCAGCAGATATCACCACCCCCTCAAGGAAACCCTAACCACCCGTATCAAGACAAGCACCAATCACACAAAAGAACTCTTCAGCATCGTCAGAGGATTATCATGCCCATCTGCCACTGAGACCATGATCTGCTCTTACCAAGCTCTCTGTACCACCTCTGTAACTGCCTTCCACGATTCACCTCCGAGCACAAAAGTATCATCTGCAGAGTCCCCCAAGGATTGTCCCATAGCCACACTTCGTGAAATGCCTACATGGCTCCTTTGGCCGACATCGTCCGCATCCACGGACTCCACATCAGATGACACCCAACTCATCCTCTCCCTCACTGAATACACCGCCACCACCAGATGCAACTTCCAGAACGCCATGACCAACGTCATCGACTAGATGAGATCCAACTGCCTGAAACTAAATACAGGCAAGACGGAAGTTCTCATTTTCGGAACAAACACCTGCCCATGGGATGGCACATGATGGCCCACTGCACTCAGACCCTCACCCACCCCCACCAACCACGCCCACAACCTCAACATCATTCTGGACAGTGATCTCTCCATGAAGCACCAGGTCAATGCAGTAGCGTTCTCCTGCTTCCAGACCCTCTGCATGCTTTGCAAGATCCTTGGGTGGATCTCCATCAGCACCAGGAAAACCGCGACTCAAGCCCTCGTCACCCACCAACTGGACTATAGCAATGCAAAATATGCCAGAACTGCCACCTATCTCTTCAAACAACTGCAGATCATACAGAACACCGCAGCCAGACTCTTCCTCAACCTCCCCAAACGGACCACCATCACCCCCACCTTAGAAGCTTCCACTGGCTCCCCATCCCGAACAGATGCCAGTTCAAAGTGCTGACCCTCACCTATAAGGGCCTCCACAATGCCAGACCTGCCTACATCGGCCACCGCTTGACCTTCCACCAACTGACCAGACAACTCAGATTCACCCCCTCGCACACGTACCCTGCATCCGGCGAAGCCACACTGGAGGTCGTTCATTCTCCTACCTCGCTGCCAAGTCCTGGAACGACCTTCCACTCCACCTCTGAATCTCCCATGAAGGGACTCAAGACTTGGCTCTTCGACTGAGGCTCATCATACCCCAGCGCCTGGATACCCCCAGGGTGAGAAGCTGCACTATATAAATACTGATCGATTGAAGGATGTTATACTTATATTTCTCACCATAATTGGTGGATTTCAGTGATTAATAGCACTCTTTTTGGGAAATGTATATGATGTATTTTTATGAAAAACTTTATTTTCTCTTCAAAGTAAAGAACCATAGCTTTTATTTCACATTTTTCTCAGAACTCAATTGAAAATGATGATACCCTCACTAGATTCTTTGAGAACAAAGTGGACATCGAACTCTCCCTCACATAACTCAAAACTGAAACAAGAATTACCATTCATCTGAAATCGGCTGACATCTGGTCATACTTCAGTAAAATCACCAATTTGACCTTAATGACATCATTGCAAGGATCATAGTCTATATCCACTTTCTGAACCCCATTGCTACTACCCTCCTACAGGCCACTACCTACTCCATTGCCCACAGTGGACTAAAGTGATCAACTCTTCCCTCACAAAAAGAATCCCTCATTGCCTCCAACAGGTTAGGTCACACCTGTGTGTAAAAAGTAGGGTGAGGATCCAGAAAATCTAAACAACATCTGCCACAGAGTTGTACATTTCCAACTGCCATATCTTATCAACCGTTATTTTATGTTTTGCTCATGTCTTGCCCTATGCTGCATCTTGCCCGTTGATATATTTTGACATTTTCATAGCTTGTTTACTACCGTATTGTATAAACTCATGCACATGCTCTCATTCACCCACCTATCATGGAGATTGTTGGTTCTATGCACAAACCTATGCTACACTTTTGAGCAAGTTTACACTTTGTAGTAATATTACTAATTTTGATATTCACAAACTCCGAGAGTAATCTTACTAAAAAGTATAAGTTACATGTCTCCACCAGCAGAGTAATGCAATTGGATTACTCTTGTGTGGGTGGGTGATGTCCCTCGCCTAAACCCCTCCTTGATCCTCCCTAATCCCATCCCCTTTAGTAGTAAGTCTGCACCTTTTCCACCTCACTCCCACTAGTCCCTCCCACTTATACTCCTAAAATGTATACTTACATGTGTGGAGACTTAGCAGTCGGGGCGGAGAACTCCGCACATATAAGTATAAGCAGTGAGGAGTCGTAAAACTCTGCCAGTATTTTGAGAATTGGAATTTGTAGTATGTTTCATAATACTACAAAACGTACTACAAAGTGCAGTTTGAGAATTATGCCCACATTGCTCCTTGCCCCTCTTGTTTTACTCCGGAATATTTAAAATAGGCATCCTCAAAGAAAAGGTGTAACAGCCTAGGGCCAGATGTACGACCCTTTCATTTAGCGCCTCGCAATTTGCGACTCATTGCGAGTCGTAAATTGTGAGGCGCTAAATGAAATGTACAACAGTGTTATTACACTGTTTGCAAATTCCCAATGGGGTCGCAAATTGCGAGGCTCATTAATATGAATGAGCCTCTCGCAATTTGCGAGCCCATTGGGAATGCCAGCCCTCCCAGGGATGGTGGCCTGCTGGGCTCAGCAGACCACCATGTCTGGGACTGCTTTTTAATAAAGCAGCTTTTTTTTTTTAAATGCAGCCCGTTTTCCTTAAAGGAAAATGGGATGCATTTATGAAACGTTTTCGTTTCATATTTTAAGGGCAGGCAGTGGTCCCTGGGACAACTGCCTGCCCTTAAAAAATATTTTCCCCTGCATTTGCAAAGGGGAAGGGGTCCCTCGGGGACCCCTTCCCTTTTGTGACCCCATTACCACCCTCTTGAAGAGGGTGGTAATTTGCGAGTATTTTGCAACCACAATTGCGGTCGCAAAACATTTGTACATGGGGTTGTGCTCGCTATTAGGAAGGGAACGCCCCTACCTAATAGCGACTCGCAATTCCAAAATAGCGAGTCGCAAATAAATTGCGACTCGCTATTTTGGAATGGTACATACCCGTATTGGTTTTTGCATGCGCAAACGGGTTCGCAAACCCGTGTGCGCATGCAAAAACCGTCGTACATCTGGCCCCTAGGCTTTTGTGCCTAGCATGGCCTCTGCTCTGCCTAGCTTTGGTTCTGTTGAATGCAATGAAGCTGTAAGCCAAGGTATCTATTTGAGTCTCAAAATCATGTTTCTTCAAATTAATGTAATAAGGCTTAATGTATGCAAGGCTGCTATGGAGCTGCATAACCCAAAGTCACAATGTATCAAAAATACATTGCGAGTCGCAATTGTCTTTGCTGATTGCAATGTACCCTTTGCGGCTGATTACGAATAGTTAAGAAAAGAGGGTGTGAAGTGGATGTAACACTTCATAGTGATTCATAATGGAATGTATCAATGGTGTTCGACCTCAATTGCGGTTGCAAACCATTGATTGGCTACCAATACCCTAAAGAGGACGGTGTCCTTTCAGAAACTTTTGGAACTTCTCATTCTGTGAATGTGAGCTGTGGGCATTAGGGGGAACCACACAGGTGTCCAGTGCCCTTCGCATCCTGTCTTGACAGTTTCATTATTTTGACATCCCTTGTCCGTTTGAGAGACAGGAGCTGCAGTAAAAAAAGGTCGGCATTCTGAGAATGTAATTGGAGGTTTGGAGGACTGCTATCCCCATCAGGCATCCATCCTTGCTTCTGCAGCCAATTTTGTATGATTCACAGCAGAATCCTGCCTCATTAATATTAACGGGGCAAGAATCTGAAAATGTTACTGGATGCCCATGTGCAGATATGGATAATTACATCAGTCACGGAGCAATTTTTCGGGGGGGGAGGGGCGTTGCAGATCAGTCTCTGTAGCGAAAATTGTGACTGGTTTGAGTCCCTAATGATTCACCGGGTCCATCATTCCAAAACATTTCTAACTACAGCACATAACAAAATTGTCTTGGGGATTTGTGGTTTTGTAATTCTGAGTGGGGCCAGAAAAAACTAACAATATTGATGGTAAAGTTGCAAATCTTGTTATAACTTTTTGTTTTAAGTAATATAGGTAAAATAGCTACTTTTGGCATTGTTTTGTTAGTTCAGTGTCATACTTGCAGCTCAGCCAGTGTGAGTGTGGTGTGGAATGTTCGTGTGGATGATGCTGTGGAATGTTGGATGAGTGAGGCTGCCAGTTGGTGTATGGGCTGAGCAGCAGGAAGGCTGCTCCTGGTGGGGCTCTCTGTACTTCTACTGCCTGAACTTACCATCATAATAAATACTACTTAAAGATACCCTGGAGTTGGATTTTCCTTTATCCACAACATTTTGGCAACGATTTTTAAAAGAACCTGTGTGTAAGAACTTTATAGAAGCTGAGACTAAGTGAAACTTAACCTGGATTGGAATTTGAAGCTTGAAGTAACTCCTTAACGAAGAACCTCATTCTGAAACTAAGTGCAACAAGTTTAAAGCAGATTGGCAGCCCTGAGCCCCACCAGTGACCACAAAACTGGTCGGCCCCAACCCAGGCGTGCCAGTTCCTGCTTAGCTTTCCATCTACATATTTGGGAAAGTGTATTCACGTAGAGGAGTTCTCTCAACCTGTGTGGTGAAGTGCGTCTGGAGAGCTTCAACGTACAAGAGCCGTCCCTGTCGTGAAGAGCAACAGTTCCCTCTCTCAGTGTGGAGTAGATCAACAAGTCCTCAGGGCTCCGTGTGGAAGTGTCATTGGCAAGTGTCCCCTGACTCCTTGTCAAGAAGAGATTCAAGTCCCTGAGACCGACGGGTGGGAGAAGCCCCGCAGCTCCTGTTTGTGGGCTGAGAAGCTTCCTTTCTCCCTGAAAAGAAGAGGAGCAACAGTCAAGGGTTATGGAGGTGTGTCGGGCCCTTGTGTCCCCAGTGTCCGAGTCAATGACCATCATGAGGGAGGAGTTCCTGGAGTCCGTGTTACTAATGGCGTTATGGTTGTGGAGTTCCCTCACTCCGTGTGGGAAGGGCAACTTGGGAGGTGCTGCAAGGTGAACCCGCCTACTTGTTTTCCCTGGACCGGCTTAGTGGTGAATAGTGGTGCGGTGGTTGGTGCTACTCCTGTAAATATTTTTGCCCCTTCACTTGTAACTTTTCTGGCAAAACCCTTGATCGCTGTGCCTTATAATTTCAAACTTTTAACTGGCAACTGTCACCTACCCGCAATGGCCTCTCCCCGTCTGTTGTCTCTAGCGTGAGCCCTGTCTGCAGCTCGCGGAGTGTTCTTCGGCTCATATGCTGTGGTGCAAGCGCATGCCTGGAGCCACCCGGTACGCTCCACGCGTACGTGTTGTCAGCTTGCTGCCTTCTTTAACTCTCGTGATGTTCCAAATGCCTGGTCCGCACAAAGTCTTTCGTTCCTCCGATCTGTAAAATTGTTTTTGGAGAGGATCGTACTGTGTCGCTGTGGGGGTATGCGGTTTTGACATTGCCATCGAATTCTGGTGAGGTCTGCGTTTCAGTTTTTAACTTAGATGGCCTCAAGTTCCCTTTATTTGCTTATTGTTTCCATGCATCAACTGGTAATGGTGGAAAAGACTGCTGCATCCGTGTGGGAGAGTAATTACTCTACTCAACTTCTGTGTCTTTGTCGCGCCACACCCCAAGAATCCTGGCACCCCTGACTTTGATTTTGCGAATTCATTTTTATTGCAACATCTATGCTTGTTAGTATTTGGGGTTTTGTTGTTGGAGACAATTATTGAATATGTAAACTTCAGATGGGGTGTTCATTTATAAAAAATGCAAATTTCATGTATGGGATGCTTTGCTCTAAATGTTTTAAACTCTCTTGCTTAAACCACTTATGGTGCTGTGTTTTTGGATGTTTATAGCCATATCGTTTAGATTACTTGTGTGTGTGAGTTGACTTTTAGGTCTAAAGTCGCACTGGGTTACCACGTTTCTGTGGTTGTGGGGGTATTGTGTTAATTCACCCTGTTGGCGTTGTGTGTGAGATGACTTTTGTTGTTGAGTCACTCTGGGTTTCCACCATGGTGTTGCTGTGGGGTAAGTATATCCTTCACTTTTGTGGTGTGAGTGTGTGATGGTTTTTAAGTGCGAAGCTTCTTGGGTCTACCATTGTTGTTGTTGTAGGTGTGGGTTGATTTATAAAATCACCCTTTTGGTGTGGTGTTTGAGTTGACTGGGAAAGGGTCACTCGCGTTCACCACCTTTATTTTGATGGTGGTTGACTTTAGGAAACACCCACTTGTATTGGCGTTCCTTCCACTCTTGTTTGGTTGCGGCATGGTCTTATGATAGTGTATTTGTGCACTTGTGTTGGTGTTCTTTCCACTCTTGTGTGGTTGCGGCATGGTCTTATGATAGTGTATTTGTGCACTTGTGTTGGCGTTCCTTCCACTCTTGTGTGGTTGTGGCATTGTTTTTCTTTAGTGTATTTGTCCACTTGTATTGGCGTTCCTTCCACTCTTGTGTGGTTGCGGCTTATATGTGCACTTGTATTGGCGTTCCTTCCACTCTTGTGTGGTTGCGGCATGATTTTACTTTAGTGTTTTTTTGTTTTGTTGTGGGTGATTGCTATTGCACCGTTTTTGTTTGGTTCCCTGTGTGTTCATGTTCATTTCAGCCTGGCCAGCTGGTATGTTTGTGGCATAAGGGGTTTGGTCGGTTATGTGTGGTGTAATAGATGGCGAGCTTGTTTGGTTTTGTGTGGAAAGGTAGAAGATTTTTCTCTGTTTTGTGTAAAAAGGGACAGGATGTGTTTATGTGTAGTCTTTTTGCTTTCTTAAAGTCAGTTTTTATCTTGCCTAGTTTGTTGTTTTCATAAATGTGAGTACATGGGTGGGCATTGTCCATTTATATCATTTATCATCTTTTGTTAACATGCAAGCAATTTGTTACATTCTTCTGTGCTTTCTTTGCATTTTGTTGTTAACTTGCATGCCCATTGTACTGTTCTATATTTGCTTTTGATCTTAACTTGTATGCCCTCAGTCATCTTCAGGCCTTTGCAATGGTTTCTCATGTTATTTCCATCCATGTACATTTTATCAGTGTATACTTTTTCTTGGACCATTGCATTGTGTTTTTGTTTACCGTAAAGAAGGGGGATGTGTCATACTTGCTGCTCAGCCAGTGTGAGTGTGGTGTGGAATGTTCATGTGGATGATGCTGTGGAATGTTGGATGAGTGGGGCTGTCAGTTGGTGTATGGGCTGAGCAGCAGGAAGGCTGCTCCTGGTGGGGCTCTCTGTACTTCTACTGCCTGAACTTACCATCATAATAAATACTACCTAAAGATACCCTGGAGTTGGATTTTCCTTTATCCACAACATTCAGCTTGTTATTCAAATTCTCTGCTCTCGCTTAAATGTTTAAATGCTTTTTTTCTTTTACAAAGAGAGCACAGGATTTAAGTACCAATACATGTATACTTTTTCGCTATAAATACAGAACATTTGTACTTTTAGCTCTAAAAAAAGAACAATATCCGCCATTGCCAAGGGCATGTGTCGTCATTTTTGGAACAGTGACTGATGCAAACAAACAAAGCCTTGATTCTGCTCAGAAACATATTAGCCTGACAGTAATTACACGCTGAATTGGGTTAGTACTGCAAGAGTTATGGTCTGACCACAATCTGCGAACTAATGTCAAGTACTTAATATATTTCAGGAATGCAGCTGTGAAGGGGCTGGCTCCACGCCACCCATTTATGAGATGACTGTACCTGTACGCAATTACAGGCAGCACTGACTGGAAGGATTCTGGCACGTTCAATGATGCCACCCAAAAGAAAGGGGTGGCTTTGTCAAGCCTTAACAAAGTGAAGGTGTGGTGTTCCCATAATTTGGCACCCTAGCGAATCACTCTGGTGGATCTCTGAATGGCCTGAGGTTTTCAACCCACAGTGAAATTTGAGGAAATCACTTCTTCTGCAGATTCTCGAAATGTATTCATGATTCAAGGGAACAAACAAGAAACACTGTTGTAGAAACTTGTATTTCGCGAAAATATATTTTTTTATAGAATATCTGGTACTTGCTGTAGAACATCGTGAAGAATAGTGCACTGTGGGTGCAACTCACTGTCTGCTGAATTCACTTCCCTTTACATTCCGCATCTTCATTGAGGTAGGATAGGAACTTACCCATAGTCGAAAGTGCTTGATGAAGTAAAGCAGTTATTGTTAGCATCAATTTTGAAATGTAATGCAACTGACTTATATGATATGTTTCGCACCAATGCATGAGTGTAAGATTCTTGCATGGCTGGAAAAGCTGCTTCACTCTGCACCATTATCTTTTTATGACACTCCGTGAGTCCACTGAAGGTGTACCACAATGTTGGTGATGTTTGGTGATGTGTGCCTGCATGCCTGTTCCCAAAGTATACTCATGGAGGAAAAAAGGACTACAGGGTGGAAAAAGTGACCCGCATAACTGGGGTGACGTTCGTCCCCACATCTCCATGTGTATGTGTTGTGTGCTTTCTGTGCGGCCTATTCCATGGGTGCTGCAATTCTGGATAACTGAGCTCAGAGTAAGATGAAGGGAAAAGTGAATGCTGCACAAAATGGTGGCACCTCTTTACATTGTCTTTTTCCTCCTTGTGGATGTGACAACTTTTAGGCTCACATCTGCCCAGTCACAGTACCTAAGATCCTTGCCACTCTTGCCTGTGCCCGGCAGTACCTAGCAACGAGAAGACCTTGGCTGAGAGCGCTTGGTGCAATCCACATTCCAGTGATCATTCTGTGCCAGCATTTGGTGCCTATAAAAGCCCACGTTGGTATGAAAGTCCTGGGAACATGCTCTCTCTCTGGACCGGAGGAGTGCTCACTTTTTAAATGTAGCCCGGTCTGTGGCAGGCCCTGGCTTTCCCCAGTCCCCTTCAAAGAGAATAATAATTTGTCCCTTGGGTCAGTCCCTTGGGCTTCATATACTCGGAAGGAGACTCTGTGTAACTGACCACTGGGGCGGCTCCTCCGTTTGAGCGGAGGAGCGTCCCCTCACTGAAATGTCCCCAGAGTCTAAAAATAAAATGGTAATGAATTCATTACCATTTTATTTTTTCGTCAACCCTCTTGAATGGAGCGTCAGGACGGGGGCGGGACTGCTGCTGACTGGCAGCAGCAGAGAGAGCAGGGCACTTTCACTTTAAAGTGCGCATGTCTTTTTGGCCGGCCATCTTGCCACGGCCAGCCACAAATGTACACTTTAGACCTCTCTAACCCAGCTGTCTTAAGACAGCAGGGTTAGAGAAAGCAAAAGCCTCCAGTGCTCTTCTGAGCGCTGATAGAGGCTGCTCCCACCAATGCAGGTGCTGCTCTCATGCTGGTGAGAGCAGTGCCAGGACTCGCTTGGGAGTTTGGAGCCCGCCTGCCTCGAGGAGACAAAACCATTGAGGAGGACGTCGCTCTCGCAGGTAAATGCATTTAGTTAAATCTTTTTTTTTTTATGTCCCACCCACCCGCCGCTCTCGGGACATGCCAGCTGCCACTGCCCGGTCCAGGCACACATACACCAGCAACAGGATTCTGTTGTTGCAGTGCTCCCATAAGACCAGGGCGAAGCTGGGGACTCTTTGAAAACCTCACCAGAACATGAGGAAATTACATTGCTCAGTGTGTGAAAATGGGCATGCCCCTGACCAGAAAGAACAAAGACAAGGCCCAAGCTGACTGATGTCTGCACTAAGTTTGCCTTCGCAAAGGGAGCCATACAGGAGCCTTGAGGACCTTGCAGCCCATCTGGTCAGAAATTAATACATATTTTTCTGGATCATCATGAGAACAAAGATCTGCAGACAGCATTCCAAGACTGTGAGTGTTGTGATACTGGCCTGTGCCAGGCCCCCCCTCACTTTGCTGCAGGCTGTGTTAACTCTCTTCTAGTTCAAGCGGGGCACAAATCATTCCCTTCTTCATCCTAGTCTATAAAGCAGTGTTCTCGTTGCTGAGGCAAAACCTTCCAGCCCTGGAACCATTTAAATTATTTTTCTACGTCTTACTGAAGTTGCAGTTGAACCAAAGCTCCAATCACAAATATTGCCAACTGCTAATCTAGGTGGACCCAGTGGATTAGACCAGTCCTGTTGTTGCCCCAACCAACCAAAAAATCTTAATTGCAACTGGCCTGTTTCAATAAACAGTCTGTTAAGTTTTCTGGAGCCTGAGGGGACATTCTTTGGGGTTGGAACCAATTTGACCACCACCCGAAATTCCTGAACTGTGCTCAGTACCCGAATATCTATCAGATCCCTGGTATACTTATGAAACGGACACCTAGACTCTCTGAGCCATCCCCTGCACTGTGTATTCTACCCTTGGACTTGAATTGGGCACCAGTTAATTTTGAGTTGTATGTTTCCAGGGTTTTTGGACCACTTTTTTGAACTATTTGTGCTGGATATTTAAGCCACCTGGACTCAAATCAATCAATCAATCACAGAATTTGTAAAGCGCACTACTTACCCGCGAGGGTCTCAAGGCGCTGGGGAGAAAAAAGGGGGGTGCTGCTACTGGTCGAACAACCAGGTCTTGAGTAGCCTCCTGAAGGTCAGCAGGTCTTGGGTCTGTCGTAGGCTTAGTGGAAGGGTGTTCCAGGTCTTGGCGGCGAGGTGGGAGAAGGATCTGCCGCCGGTGGTAGTTAAAAATGGACACAGGGAAAATGGGGGCAGCGAGGGAAACAGAAGGAAAATGGGCACCGAGGCCACAAGCAGAGGGGCGAGCTTACCAGCAGCAGCAGCGGGCAGGACACCACAGGCGGAGCTGTGTGGCGGGGGAGCGACCTACCTGGCAAGGTCAAGGGTCGCGTAATTCAGCTTTCCACCCAGGGTGACGAGACAGCAGAATAAAGGGCAGGCATGATATATTATAGCGTCCTGCCTGGCAGCACTGACAGCAGGGCCGGACTGGCTACCGGGCGTTTTGGCATGCTGCCGAGCTGGGGGCTGATTTCGTTGATGGGGACCTGCGTGTGCTGAACGAAATTCGTTTTGCTTTGTTTATTTCGTCGCACACGCAGGTCTCCATCAACGAAATTAGCCCCCACCGCAGTGACATCAGCCCCCAGCTCGGCAGCATGCCAAAACGCCCGGTAGCCAGTCCGGCCCTGACTGACAGACTGTAGTGAGTACAGCCCATAGTAAAACTGTAGACTTGATGAAAACTAGTGAGGGCACCGATACCCGGTCTTCGGGCCCTTGTTATGTTTTTCTGCAGCTCTTTACTACATAAGCATTACAATAGTTTATGGCAGTGGTGCTTAACTTGTGGTCCGGGAATGCTTGTGGGTCAACGAAGCCTACTCAGGGGGTCTGCGACTGCTTAGAAAATTCAATAATATTAACAGCATAATCAAGTGCATACAAATAGATAAGCAAAATGTAAAATGGAAGATTTTAAAATGCTCTGTAAATTTACTCCTGGTGTTCCAAGGCCTCTGGTGTTAATGGACTCCATTTGCACATGTGGTCCTTTAAGGGTACCCGTGTAATCAATTAAGAATTACTCCAATGGGTGGTAGCCAGACTGGAACTCGAATGAGGCAGTGTAATAACACACAATAAACTTTGAAATACTCCACACATGTTCATCGAGGTAGTGCAAGTAAGTACCTACAATGCAAATAATGTGGTCGTTTAAGGACAATGCTTTTCTAAAGTGACAGGTTTTTGATCCCTCGGATGTCCTCTTCGGGCCTCATTCTTCTTACTCTGCAATTGCTTACACTTCTAGTTCAATGAAATAAAAATATATGCTATGATAAGTCTACCTTTTGTTCTGCTTGCTCATCTGACCTGAATGTAAGAGTGGTCAACTCAGCGTGCATCAACCTAGCCTTCTAAAATCTGTAGGAAACGGCATAAAAATGTAAATATATTTTAGACATAAATCACCAGGCAAAGGTAAACTGGGATTCCCAACCAAAGGAAGCAAATGTTTCAGGGTGCCAAAGAAAAGGCCCAAAAATTAAAGTTGCTGTATCCATTTGATGACATCACTGATATATCATTAATATATAAAGGTCGGTGACAGGGCTGTTTAATACATACAATAGACGGAGAGACTAGCTAAGCTCCAGCTGCTTACAAAGTCAAGATAACATCTGGTAATGGGAGTGGAATGCACCCACAGTATGTCACCTGGCGGTACCAAATATAAATGCACATCCTGGTACAACCGCTGGGCCCTCTTGTTGCCATTAGCAACTGGGACAGTATTATATTTTAACTACAATAATCTGTGCAACTTCAAGAACTGAAGTGACGGTTCAAAATGTTCTGGAATTAGAACAATGAACCTCCGTTAAGAAGACACTCTGCTAATAACTAGACCTGTCTGTTAAGATGGAAAAGAAAAAGAGATGATGCAAGTTCTCACAAACTAGGTGACGCTGTAGGGTGGGTCAGGGTGGTGCAAGTTCACCGCTTTAACCTGGACTATTTCTTACCGTCCCTTGACCCACTTGTGAAGCAAAATATTTTAGGTTTAATTCACGTCGGTTGGCTGCAAGTTGCCTGTAGCTCTTAGATGTTTCACTTCTTTGAAATGACATTTATGCTACATCAGTCCGATAGGCCTTGCATCTTCAAGGACTTCTCTGTACCTTGCTGGAGAAAACAGAAACTTCCAGAGTTCTGTTACTGGTCAGATGTTCCTCTATGTTGATGCAGCAGAGCTTCTCCCAACAAATACCTCAACAGGCCAAATATTCATCTGGGGCACTGGCAGGAAGTCTGAGCCAATCAAGTTGAGGTGCTAAGGTAAAAGTTAAACAAGCATTTGCAATGCAAAAGGTCTTGCATTTATGAGAGTTTGAGCTATTGACATTGTAAATAACAATGCCTTTTATTTATGTGTTGTTTTTAAAACAGATAAATAAAAGGCATTGTCATTTACAATGCCAATAGCTTAAACTCTCGCAAATGCGAGACATATTGCATGCTATAAAGATTTTTAAAAAGCGTTAGGAGAGAGCGTGTCCGACAGCGCTATTTGAGAAAATAGTGCTCGGAGGCTGTAATTAAAGCCTACCGAGCAACAACACACGTAACAGGGGGTGTCGCCATGGAAGGTTACAAAATGAGACAAGGCGATACTAAGGAGGGACTACTAATCCTTTTGACCAATGAACAGCCACAGTTTACAGTGGACAATGACACAAGCCAATGAAAAATGTAGGTGGAGAGTGGGCGGAGCTTACTGTCCCTACCTCAATACAGCATGCCTCGCAGAGCAGCGCATGTGCTGCCCAGGCTCGACCTAAAAAAGGTCAATAAAAAATCGTAGCCTACAACTTAGTACAGAGCCACTTTATGACTTTCCACCAGGCTTTTACATAGGAGGGGAAGACCACATACCAACTGTTCAAGAAAATGTGGGTTTTTGCAGAGACATTGCTGACTCCCTCCCTTGAGTGGCAATGACTTCAAAATAGTCCTCTGCAGAGCACAAAGAGGTGGAGGCCACATATGTAGCTCGATGTTGAAGTGGCCTCACATAAGCCAGTTTCTTAGAGTGAGGATGCTACTTTCAGGAAGAGCTGAAAGATCTGCCAAAGTGGTCAAAATGGCTTAAGTTGCTCTTTTGTGTCCAAAGGCACAGCCTGAAGCTAGACAAGGTTTCAACTGTGGCAGAGTATATGAGGATTAGTCCAAGGGCCTGCCTCAAACAGTGGGAAACAAGAAAGACGGTCTACTGCACCGGAAACCACTGCCTTTTGCTAACCCAACATGTTCTCTCAGAGGACAACATTCATATGGTAAACAATCCCATTCATTTATAATTTAGACTCAAACAGACAATATACAGTTAAAGAAAATAGGTGAATTGTTATGGAGGATTGTGTCAATCTTACACAGATATGGTTGGTAGATTCCTCTCTCCAGTGTACAGTGTAAGATCTTTGACGCTGAATATGATTTTGGCTGTCACATACTAACCTACCGTGTGGATCCCCATAGCCAGGTGAGAGGGCAGTAGACACTATCTACTGTGAGCGGTAGTACAGTTTGAGTGCATTCCCAGTCCAGAAGAGCCTACCAATGTGTCAGAGAATGGTGCACACGCCACATGAAGCACCTCCAGTGGACCCACAGAAGCAAAAACACACGATCAACACAAAGTTGCCAAACCGCGTGTAATGACACAGCAGCAAGCACAAAACAAATATTTTCATTATAAAGTGTCCACTACCTCTCTGGCAGTGACTGCATGGCAATGCCCCTGGCTTGCATTTAAAAGGGATCTATGATGGTGTGTAGCCTGCGTCATCACCCCAGTGTTGGGGAGCAATCCCAAAATATCCTCTGACTCTCTGAGTCCCCTCTAAATGGACCCTTTGAGGAGCCCGCCAAACTTATCCACCGTCCAGGTGGTAAACATTCTGTGCATTCCTCCATGGCTTCTTTGCACAAGTGCACGTTTTGATAAAGTAGGACATGCAAAGGTAATTCCTCAATTGCATGGGTCCACACCCATATGAAAATGAGATAATGCAAATATTGGAATGTGTGTTCACTGCTAGACTGGGCATGCATACGAACCTAAGGGAGTTTGGGGCCTTTCTGTCTTAAACAATGACAGCACATACTTTGTGCATATGTGCAGCAATTTCTTTAAGGAGGAACCAGCACACTAATGAGCTGTGCTGATCTAAATAATAAATATTTGTGAGAAACTGGGCTGGTGGTTGACTTGGGTGTGAGCCCTGGTCAAGCATTAACCACAATCAATCCTTGTCTGGGTGAGGTGCAAGCCAACCTTAAATTAACCTGTGCTCAACTCTCTGGTAGCTTGGCACAGAGCAGTGAGGCTTAACTTAGAGGCAATGTGTAATGTATTTGTGCAACACTTCAAAGAGTAATAAAGAGAAAACACCACACACAAAATCCAAGCAGTAGAACAGGAAATATGCAATTTCAAAGGTTTTAGTGAAAATAGCACCAAAAAGCACAAAGCGCCAACTGTGGGTATCTGCTTGCACCAGACCGGGACAAAGTTACAAGCTCAGGGCGACCAGGATAGAGCATGGGCCGGCTAAAGGGACCCAGTCAGGCCCACTGAACATAGTGCATTAAATCCTGGTTTGCGGAGTGTTGCGATAGGCCGCGTAGAAGATGCATCGTGCAACTGAAGCAAAGTATCAGTTCCAAGATGCGGTGAGGCTGCGGCGTGAGGGTCTGTGTCGTCATTGAGAATCCTGTCGACTAGGGCTTGCGATGTGAAGTCCGATCTCAAAGATGCGTTGCGCGGTTGGGTTCAGAGGAGCTGCAAGGCTATGCAAGGCTATGCTGCAGAGTCTGGCATCATCGTCGAGGCTCCTGTCAATGAGGGATGCAAGGGCCTACATCGAGGATGTGTCGCACCATGGTGGATCCTAAGAGGCAGCTAAGGCGATGCAGGTCTTTGCGACAGGGAAGATCCACACAGCAGCGATGATGCTTCGGTTCTGTTTGGGATGGGTCACGCAATAGAGGAGATGATTCAGTTCTGCTGGGCCCACAGAGGCTGGAAGAGCACATTAGGCCCACTTCCAAGGGTCCAGGACTGGGGTGGCACCATTTGGCAGGGTAGACTCACAGAGGCCAGAGTCCAGGTGCTGGGTCAAGGTTGTTGGAGCCCAACTAGCCCTTGCAGTCACTCTGGTGGTCCTGGGTTCAATAAATGCAGGTCCAGTCCGTCTCACAAATGCAAGTGGGCAGTGGGCAGCAGGTCAGCACAGCAGTCCAGCAGTTCTTCATAGCAGCAGTCCAAGAAGAGTGACAGTCCTTTCAGCAGTACAGCAGTCTTTCTCCTCTTTCTGCCATTGTCTCCTCAGGACCAGAAGTATACTGATGAGTTGGTGTCTGGGGTCACATACAAATACCTGGGCCTTCCTTTGAAGTGGGGAGAAGCTTGTAGAGGTTTCCTTTTGAAGTCCAAAGGCATCCACCCTTCCCTGTCCTGTCCCCAGACTACCTACAGGGTGTATGCAGCCCTTTGTGTGAAGGCAGGATATAGCCTAATCAAGTGTAGATGGGGCTGTGCCCAGCTTCGCCTGCCCATCCTGCCAGTGGCGGCCCACCCAGGCACACCTAAGCTCTCAACTGTGTGTGATCGTCTAGGAGGAATACACAAAGCCCAACTGCCAACTACACCCAGTCATGTGACTTAGAGATAGGCTGCAGGAACTAAATGGCCAGGGCAGGAAAATAGCACCTTTCCAAAAGTGGCAGTTTCAGAATTGTAACTAAAAATCAGACTGCACCATAAGATAGGATTTTTCATTACAAATCTAAAGACACCAAACATGATCTAGTTACCTGCTCTCATTTGGAAATTACAGCTTTTTAAATGTAATAAGGTATCTCCAATATTAACCTATAAGAGTCCTTACAGTAGTGAAAAACAAAATTAAGAGTTTTTCACTACCAGAACATGAAAAACTAAAAAGTACATGTCCTACTTTTTAAATACACTCCACCCTGCCCTCTGGGATGTACAGGGCCTACCCTAGAGGTGACTTAAATGTATCAAAAAAGAAGGTTTGAGCCTGGCAAAAGGTTTATTTTGCCAGGTCGACATGGCAGTTTAAAACTATGCACACAAGTTGCAATGGCAGACCTGAGACATGTTTAATGTGCTACTTATGTAGGTGGCACAACCAGTGCTGCATGCTCACAAGTAGCATTTATTTTACGGGCCCTGGGCACAAATAGTGCACTTTACAAGGTACTTACAAGAAAATAAATATGCCAATTGGGTATAAGCCAATTCAATCATGTTTTAAGGAGAGAGCACCAGCACTCTAGCACTGGTTAGCAGTGATAAAGTGCATAGAGTCCTAAAGCCAGCAAAAACGAAGTCAGTAACCAGGAGGGTTGAAGACAAAACGTTAGGGGGAAAACCATGCCAAGGACGCCAGGTCTAACCATATTGTACTGCAGTTCCATTGTAATTACATTTATATAGCACTTATTATTCTAAATGCATGAATAAATGGATATATTTCTTTAAAAGATGAGAAACGCAGCATTGAACTCGAATTATACCACAGCTCCAGCTCAATCTGAGCACAAGGCAGTACTATGCACAAGAATTCTCAAAGCAGCAACCTCTCACTTTTATTAAAATAGTTCTGACATTACACAACAGATTAATAAGGTTGGGTGAATGTTTTCTTTTTTTCTTTTTTTCTTTGCAAATTGTGCTGAAAATCATAGAAAGCTGATGATTTTGCACATTAAACATTTTGGTCGCTGTTAAGATTTGCAATTTCCACATCTCTGTTTTTAGTGAATTGGTATATTTGTGTTTGCTATTTTTTTTTCAACAATTAAATCTTTTTTTAAACAACTTGTTTGTTTTAGCCAGAAACAAAATGAGGTGTTCCTTCATAAAATGTCAATTTTTAAGGAATGGGGTTGAGTTATTATTTTTTCCATTCAAATTATGAGCAAAAATGTACCTAATTCTGAATTTGATTCACCTAGTACTAAACCGTGCTTGAAAGAACATTGCTTAGTAATCTCTGTAAGGATTAGGTGTGAAGTCAGTGATACCTGATGTAACATCTGGGGCAATGTTACATACAGTGCCCCGGGGGCAATACAAGTGTGTGTGCCTGTTTTCCTAGACCCAGGCACTGTTCAGTTACAGAAGGGGCTGCAGACGCTTATGCACCGCTTCTATATTACAGATAGAGCTGCTGATCATATAGCGCCAGAGCTATTTCAAGGGGGCTCATACTAATGAGGGAATCAGTTTGCCTCTGTAGCCGTGCCACTATCTGATGTGGGTGCAGACACAAAAAGACCACCAGGAGGCACATTGACTGTGCCACAAAGTGGTTGTGAACAATTAGTGTGCCTTCTAAGGGTGCCATTCTGGAGGGAAGAAAGGTGGTCCCATGACCCCATGAGGTCCCCCTGCAGGCGGGTGCAGTCACTCACTGAACCCACCTTCAGAAGGTTCCCTCTTTGAAGTGCAAATGATTGCCTGCGGCTCAGAATAATTCAAGCATTTCATCCATCACCTTGCTGTTGTTGCAGTTGATATCTTAAGTGCGATGGGTATGGGCAGACATGGGTCCCATGCTCACTTTGCCATAGCACTCAAGCTGCACCCTATTGATGAGCCCTAAGCAGGGCAAAGCTGGTCTGGGGTTGCTTTTGGTCCCTTCTGGAGGGGGGCCTCGCAGGGCCGTTTCTACCACTAGGCAGGACTAGGCGGCTGCCTAGGGCGGCAAAAGGTGGAGGGCGGCTGTGGCAAAAGTTAAAAACATGAGTTGAGTTCTTTACTCTCTTCTGACTTCTATTGAATGAATCCGAATCTACCAGGTACCGTAGCGCGGGCGCGGCTCGCCTTCAATTAGAGACCGTCGACATGACCAGGGTGACGTGACGTGAGGTCACGTTCAGCGCCACGGCGGCCGCGGGGGCTGTGCCTATGCGCGCGCGGCCGGCAAGAAGAGGCAGAGCAGAGAGAGTTACCGCGGTGCTGTGGCCCTCCTCCTGCAGGCCTATCCGGTACGGAGAGGGGAACTTTCGTCTTCAGAAGGCTGCGAACTTTTAAAGCAAGGTTTCAACCTGCAGAGAGAAAGAACTGATCAACAACCGAGTGGAGGGAGTGCACAAGAGTTCGGGTTTGTTTTTTAAATGTTTAAAGTTATCTGAAACTTTCCGACAGCTGAGCCCCCTGACAGCCACCACACGGAGGCATAGGGTTTCAGCAGGTGGCCCCTCTGGGCGGGACCTCACTGGTGGCATGGAGGCGCCCCTGAGGTAGAGAGCTACACAAGACGGAGCATTAAACAAAGCAAGTCAGGTAAGAATCGCCTCGGAAATGTTTGTGCTTCTTGTGCACAGTTGTAGAAATGTCACACGTGGCCTTTAAAAATCAGTGCTTGGCGCTACGTTTATTTCTGCTTGAATTTCCGTGGCGCTACATTTCGATGTTATTACTCAAGAGCAGCGACACTATTTAAAAGCTCAAAATAGAACCGGTGTATTATGTTTTAATAACTTTGTAATAAAATCTTACAAAATGGAGAACCACGTTTATAACGAAGCGGCGCTTCAATCGCGTCATGGAGCTTAGGGGCTTGCAGGGCACTAAACGTGCTGAGCAAACACAGAAGTGCAGATCCCCAGGTCGCAGAAGTGCAGATCCTCCGGTAGCAGAAGTTCAGATCCTTACGGTGCAGAAGTGTAGATCCTTAGGGTGCAAAAGTGTAGATCCTTAGGGTGCAGAAGTGCAGATCCTCAGGTTGCAGAAGGGCAGATCTTCAGGTCGCAGAAGTGCAGATCCTCAGGTCGCAGAAGTGCAGATCCTTAAGATGCAGAAGTGCAGAACCTTAGGGTGCAGAAGTGCAGACCCTAAGGTGCAAAAGTGTAAATCCTTAGGGCGCAGAAGTGCAGATCCCCAGGTCGCAGAAGTGCAGATCCTCAGGTAGCAGAAGTTCAGATCCTTAGGATGCAGAAGTGCAGACCCTAAGGTGCAAAAGTGTAGATCCTTAGGGTGCAGAAGTGCAGATCCTCAGGTTGCAGAAGTACAGATCCTCAGGTTGCAGAAGTACAGATCCTCAGGTTGCAGAAGTACAGATCCTCAGGTTGCAGAAGTACAGATCCTCAGGTCGCAGAAGTGCAGATCCTCAGGTCGCAGAAGTGCAGATCCTTAAGATGCAGAAGTGCAGATCCGTAGGGTGCAGAAGTGCAGATCCGAGGCTGCGGAAGTGCAGAACATAGGGTACAGTAGTTCAGAACCTTGCTATAATATCCTTGTTAGATTTATGAGGCAAGCTGTGTGCGCACGTGCATGCGTTTGTGTCACTTGTTTAAGTGTATTTGTGTGCGTACATACGTGTGTCAATGTACACGTGGGTGTTGTGTTGTTGACAATTGGCGCTTGTGTCGCGCACAATCTCATAGACGAGCAGTGTTCTGCCCCTCCTGATACCTTGCTTTAAGTGCCGTTCTCTCGATGCTCTGGGTTCGTAATTGACTTTAGTCTTCCATAACTCTGGCTGGGTGGGTGGTGGTGTGTGGGGGCGGGGTTATAGGGACGTGCGTTATTTTAGGAGCTACTTTAAGTGATGTTTCAGGCTCGAGAAGGGACGGGTGCTCCCACAATCTGAGCCAGCGCACCCTTCTGTGTCCTCCTCGCTGCTTCCGTTCAAGCAGGCAGCGGTCTCGACGTGTGCTCTTGGCACTTTATCGGAATTTATTCTAAAACCAAAAACCGGTGTCGTTTACTTACGAGGCTTTTGTTCCTGCCAACCCCGAGCGGATAAACTCAAAGGTGACCCGTCCAGCGCCAGTCCTGACCCAGTGACACCACTACTTGGGATTCTGGGACTTGCTGTTCGGCTTTACCCATTAGAAATTCCCAAAATGCATTTTGGCTGGCTAAAGCAGCACTAATTATGAAAGCGAAAATGAAAAATCACGGCTGGCGAAGCATCCACGTTGTAACTGCACATCAGATTACTTTTTAAGTCTTAGCCCTGAGATGGAAAAGGTGTGCTGACACGGGTTCCTTGCCCAGTCACTGAACTCTGACAGCACAGGGGGCTCTTAAGGAGGGGGCTCGTGTTCCGCGCTAAAGGGGGGCTTTAGATGCACGTAGGTGGGGCCGGTAGAGGGGTGCCAGACTTGTGGAAGACAAGAGAAAGGTAAACATTTGCGTTTGCCCGTGACAAAAAGAGCACGCCTTAGGTCCGTGCACTGCATTCATCAGTAATGCCTTAAGTGCCTGGTCCGGGGTCCGGGTGTGGGGGGGGTCTCGGGCTGCCACTGTTTGAAGTGCCGAACGCACTTAGCACAAGAGCTCACAGTGCCTGCTCTCAGCGCCGTCCGGTCCCGCGGTGCACTAATGAGGCGTCGCCGGAGCAATGAGACGGGATGCGGAATCTCAAAAGGGGCACAGCTGCCCGGCACACATATAGGTTTTCACTTCAGTGTGGGGGGGTCGTCTTTCATTCAGGAAGTCTCTCCCAGCGGACTGCGTGCTGGAGCCGGGTGGCTTTGACAGCTTAATGGGCGTCTCACGATGTGCACCAATAATGAATGACAGTTTCAAGTTCTTGAAAGGGGAGAGCTAGACTGCTGACTTAGGCGCTGGGGAACTGAGTTCCAGCCTCGGCGTCGGCTTAACGTCACGTGATTCTGGGCAAATCACTTAATCTCCCGTTGCCTACCAAATAATGATTGTGTCCTTGCATAACGGTAACTGGTGCTCCTATAAAGCGCTCCAATAACTCGACCGTTCGCGCTATATAAATCTGCAAAAAAAAAGTTAGCTCCGAGGTGATAAAGGCAAACCAGGCATGGAGGGGGGGAGGGAGGAGGCACAGGAAGAAAGTAGTCTGCAGTAAAGGGGCCAATAGCCGTGGAAGGACACAAATGAAGACCTGTCCATCATAAGGAGGGACTAACAAGCCTACAACCAATCTGAAGGCAGCATTTAAGACACAAGCCAATGAAAATAATGGGTGGAGAGTGGGCGGAGCTTAAACGAAGCTTCCCCCTATAGTGTATACTGCATGTCTCAACGAGACAGCGCAAGCGCTGCCTAGGCAAGACCTAAAAAATATAGGGGGCTAATTTAAGGCCTGGTCAGTTAGGTCCTCCTGGCTAAGTAAAGTATGGCTCGGTTTGCTAATGTTCTTTACAACACGCTTTTGGCGACGAGTGGCTCGAGCCCATTTGAGCCCTGAACAGCATCTGAACAACCGTTTGTTGGCTTTCATTAACGTTCAGGCAAGTGCACAGTTCGGCATTTCTTTACCAAAGCTGCGGTGCGGAGAAGTGCGGGATTACTTTCAGGCAAGTGTGGCATTTATTTGGGCAGTGCAGGACTATTGTTAGGCTTTGACTACCTGTGCGGCAGTGCCCCAGGCCTATGCGTGAGCTGACTCTACAGGCAGCATTAAGGGATGTCAGGGCTACGCACATGCTGCTGGTGTTGCCGCTCTACTTACTGTTGGCTCCTACCAGTGCACGTGGTGTTTGCGCAAGTGACAAACTCAATCAAAACGTTTGTCAAAGGAAACTCGACAATTGTTAGATATGCCAAAAAGATATCGTTTCCCATTAATCCGTAAGACACACAACCTAAACTAAAGGTCCCAGAAGTAAAACAAACATGCTCTCACGTGATAATCACTGACTTTCATTTCTAAGAGATTGTGGGGAAACCGCCAGAGCTGCTGACTTTAGAACTGGGAAACAGGCCGAGTCTCAGCGTCGGCTTAGCAGCCTGTGGTTCTGAGCAAATCGCTTAGTCTCCATATGACTTAAAAAAACTAAAATTAATGTTTCCTTGTGTAATATAACTGGTGCTCATGTAAAGCGCTCCAATACCTTTGGGCCAAGTTCGCGCTATATAAAACTGCTAAAACAAATACCATTAGTATTAAAGTTTCCTGAAATACATGCATTGAAGACTGCAGATAGACACACCACGAGAGATGGTCCCGGGTGAGAAAGTCCATTTTGGATTTTTAAAAAGTACAACAATGGGTTACTCCTCTGTTGGGGGCAGCTGCTCCTTAGAAGTGGGTTTGTCAATATTGTCTAGGAACAGAGTAACCACAATGACGGGTATAGACAATGTCTGCATTGAGACATATAACGTAAATGTAATATATACTGCGGCAACGGTAGATAAGAGATCATTAGATATTGCCGAATGTAAATCAAATGGATTACTAGAGGAAATGGTTTATGAAAAAAGGCAATTTACTTCGAAAAATTCTGCTTATTATTTAACTTCTTTGCCAACTCTATTTAATAAAGTGTATAACTAGTATTAAGTGTCTGCTCCCGGTGAAGCCCCAGTTAGAGCAATCTGCTGAGTGTGGCCCTTTTTACAATCTATGAAATTCCTTTTGATAGATCTCCGTGGAAAAGCAACTGTTATATTACCCTGGCTTGCAAGTGCCTTTTAGGAGCCTGCAAAATCAATATAGTCCTGTAAATAAAAGAGAGCTGGGAGCCGCTGCAATAAAACTATACACTGGGCAGCCTTTAGAAATGAATAAGCCATTGATATTGGTGAATTATCAATAACCCGGCATATTTACTCGTGTAGACCAGACTTTGAACCGAATCTTGGGATGTTTGACGTTTGATGGCGAGGATTTCCGAAGTACCACAGAACTGGGCTTCTTCTTGTAAGCAACATTTCTAAATCTGCACATAGGCTCCATTGTGAATTTCTCGTCCCTTCCATTGTTTCTCTACGTTAGTCAAATACAAATGCAGACATTTATAGTAATTATATTTTTTTATTTATAGAGTTTTTTATAGCGCAAACTCGACCCAAAGGTATCAGAGCCCTTTACATAGATGGCAAAGTCTTAGTTACAAGAGTTAAACATTATGTAAATATAAACAAGTAGTAGGCACAATATATAGCCACAATATACACGAAAGGTATACGATAAACAGTAGTAGTTGCACGAGTTACATGTGGAATAAATGTATAGCCACAATATACACAGGAAGTATACAGTAAACAGTAGCAATAGCTTGAGTTACATATGGAGTAAATGCAGTCATAAGGAGTAAGCACAGATACATAGCAACAGAGTATATGGGACGTATATGGTGAACAATATGAAAAGTGGTCCGTAAGGTTCTGAGGTAGTTACGCCAGAGTGTGTTGACTTGGGAAACAGTGTATGCAACATTGTGCATAGGGGGTATTCGATAAACAGTAGCAGTTGCACTAGTTACATAAGGAGTATATGTCGGTACATGGGGTAAGTCTGCACAGTTATTTCAGAGAGTAAACAGAGTCTAAAGATTAGACGTCACGTAAGAGTGCTTTTTCGGATATTGAGAGAGAAAAGCAGCAGGAGAAGAGCTTGAAATACGTAGGTGTTGTCGAGCTGTGAACAGTGCCAGATCAGTATGTTCTATGTATGACTGCAAACCCCCCTCCTGTTTTGAGTGTGTTGTCTATATGTTGGATTCTATAACCATCTGGGATGAGGATGTCGAGGATGTGTGTGAAGGAGGGAGGTTGTGCACTAGGTTTTAGTGATGAAGAGGGCATCTAGGTTATGTTGGGGGAAGACTGAAGAGTGCGCATTGATAAGCACTCCTCCCACAACACCCTCAGTTGATGCTTATCAAGCAGGCAGAAGTATTTGCATGCCTGAATCCAGAAGTGGCCCCGAAAAAGATTATCCTGGCATTGCTTGATATCTTGTCTAAGGTAAAGCTTGCTCTGTCTCGAGAATCTCGCCCATAAAGCAGCATACTATGGGTTGGTTTGATTCTGCGTGGGTCTGTGTATCTGCCTGTGTTGGGTGTGATTGGAGGTGGTAGAGGCCAGTAGCCCTATTGTTCTCCCAACTCAAGCCCATGATAGCATAACTGAGTTAATACCCTCAGAACAGGGCAATAACACTTACATAGCCGCAACAATTGACACAGATGACTTACTTTAATACGGATTTGACAGTCCAGACTAGATAGAGAGGCACCAAAGCAGGCCTCTATTCCCCAACACCTGGATGACAGGGGGAGAGAGTGATGGTAGTAAAAGGGAGGGGGCGGCATTTTTCAATTCTCGCCTAGGGCGGCAAAACACCTAGAAACGGCCCTGGGGCCTCGACTGGTAGTTTGGGACTGACTGTTCCTATGAGGAGCAGGAACAGTACTGATTTGCATAAGGCAAGCCTGCGTCTAGAGTTGCATGATGGGCGAAAACTGCTGGACTGAATTGCGGCCCAGAGCTATTGCAAGTGGTTGAGATTAATTCAAGCATTCCATTTAAAACCTTGTTGTTATTGCAGGTGAAACTCTAAATGAGTCTCTTAATCTCTGGGCCCTGGCTAGACATTGAGGTTGTGTTATAGTTTTGGTGGCTACTTTACTGCCCAGATGCTATTCCCTGCCATATAAGCACTCCAAAAAATTCTAAAATGCCAGTACAAAGCATAATATACCCATATAACTTTAGGCGATCAAGTTTATGTAACTGTTCAATATGCAATACACGTTATTGCACAATTACTGTACGCCCATGTCAACATGCTTTAGTGGGAGAGTTGATACATCTTTTCCGCAAGCCCACACGTCTCCTTCAACCACACCTCCGAACCCCACTGGACTGACCACCACTGCATCCACTTCACCTACAGGAAGCCCACCACGCACCACCGCACCGAACAAATGCCTCGCCGCTGCTGGAGCAGAGTCACGGAAGACCAGCTAACCACAACCCTCGCCCTGAGCCCACCCGCCGAACCCTCCGACCCAGACACCGCCGCCCGCAACCTCAGACAGTGGATCGACGACTGCGCCAACACCCTCGCCCCGCTCAAGAATCCGCCCAACAGCCACACCAGCAAGAAAGCCACCTGGTTCACCGAAGACCTCCAGGCCTCCAAACGAACATGCCGAAAACTGGAGAAGATCTGGCTCCACGAACGGACAGCGGACAGCTACGCCGCCCACAAGAGCGCCACCCGCAATCACCATCACCTCATCAGATCCGCCAAAAGGGCCTCACTCAAAGACCGCCTAGACAACAACGCACACAACAGCAAAGAGCTCTTCAACATCGTGAAGGAACTCTCCAACCCCAGCTCCAACACCAACGACATCCAGCCGTCGCAAGACCTGTGCGACTCACTGGCCACCTCCTTCCACCGCAAAATCGCCGACATCCACGACAGCTTCAACACCACGACCGCCCCGGCAACCACCGAGACCACTGCCCCCACAACCACCAACCGCCTGCTCTCCTGGACCAACATCAACGACGAGGACACCAGCGAGATCATGAACACCATCCACTCCGGTTCACCGCTAGACCCGTGCCCTCACCACATCTTCAACAAAGCCAGTACAGCCATCGCGCCCCATCTCCGGAAAATAATCAACATCTTCTTCGAGACAGCAACCTTCCCGGAAAGCTGGAAGCACGCCGAGATCACCGCCTTACTCAAGAAACCCAAGGCAGACCCCAAGGACCTCAAGAACTTCCGACCCATCTCTCTGCTCCCGTTCCCCGCGAAGGTCACCGAGAAAATCGTCAACAAACAACTGACCCGCCACCTCGAGGAGAACAACATCCTGGACCCTTCCCAGTCCGGCTTCCGCAGCAACCACAGCACCGAAACCGCCCTCATCGCCGCCACCGATGACATCAGGACCCTGCTAGACAACGGAGAAACAGCAGCCCTCATCCTCCTGGACCTATCAGCCGCCTTCGACACGGTCTGCCACCACACACTACGAACACGCCTTCACGACGCCGGGATCCAAGAGAAGGCCCTGGACTGGACCACATCCTTCCTTTCCGGCAGAACACAAAGCGTCCGCCTCGACCCCTTCCGATCCAAGGCCACCAAGATCATCTGCGGCGTACCCCAAGGCTCCTCCCTCAGCCCAACGCTGTTCAACATCTACATGGCACCCCTCGCCCACGTCGCCCGACAGCACAACCTCAACATCATCTCCTACGCCGACGACACCCAGCTGATCCTCTCCCTCACCAAAGACCCTCACACCGCCAAAGCCCACCTCCACGAAGGAATGAAGGCCGTCGCCGAATGGATGAGGACCAGCCGCCTGATGCTGAACTCGGACAAGACGGAGGTCCTCATCCTTGGTTCCAACCCTTCAGCCTGGGACGACTCCTGGTGGCCAACATCACTGGGAACAGCCCCGCCACCCACCGACCACGTACGCAACCTAGGGGTCATCCTCGACCCCACCCTCTCCATGACTAAGCAGGTCAATGCCGTTTCCTCATCCTGCTTCAACATCCTCCGAATGCTCCGCAGGATCTTCAAGTGGATCCCCACCGAAACAAGAAAAACAGTCACCCAGGCCCTCGTCACCAGCAGGCTGGACTACGGAAACGCCCTCTACGCAGGAACGACGGCTAAGCTCCTGAGACGGCTGCAACGCATCCAGAACGCCTCTGCACGTCTTATCCTCGACATCCCCCGACGCAGCCACATCACACCCCACCTGAGAGACCTGCACTGGCTCCCTGTCAACAAGAGGATAACCTTCAAGCTCCTCACCCACGCACACAAAGCACTCCACAACTCCGGACCAGCCTACCTCAACAGACGACTCAGCTTCTACACCCCCACCCGCCAGCTCCGCTCGACCAGCCTCGCCCTCGCCACAGTCCCCCGCATCCGGAAAACGACCGCCGGCGGCAGATCCTTCTCCCACCTCGCCGCCAAGACCTGGAACACCCTCCCCACCAACCTCCGACAGACCCAAGACCTACTGGCCTTCAGAAGACTCCTCACGACCTGGCTCTTCGATCAGTAGCAGCACCACCCCCCTCTTCCCCCAGCGCCTTGAGACCCTCGCGGGTATGTAGTGCGCTTTATAAGTGACATGATTGATTGATTGATTGAAGTGTGGGAGCATCTGGAAGAGATTATAAAAACAAACTCACCAGAATGATAGGGAAACATGTCCCTTTTAAAACAGTTTGAAGTTCATGTTTTTTATACACAGCTTTATACACAACTAGTGTGTTCCTCCTATTTGCTGTAGCAAATTCTTTGAGGAACTCCAGTGGCAGTGCCATCTTACAATACATTTGATAACAAACTATTCCAAACCTACTCTGGAGGTATATTATGTCACCAGACCCCTGCTCGTTATGAGAGCCACTTTCACAAGTTCTAACTGCAATCCTTTACTTAAGTGATATTTTATAATCTCTTGTAGTATACAAGAGAATAAACATCTGTCCAAGCCAATAAACGCTAAAGCAAGGATGGTAAACAGACAGTGTGGCCGCTCCCCCGCTAAGGCGGAGGAGAGTCGCCCCACTGCTCCTTGAGTAGTGCAAAAAAGGAAATATAAAATGATAATAACACGATGTAATTATCATTTTACTTTTCAGTGCGGACTCGGAGCCAGGTTCCACAGCAGCTGCCACTTCGTTTAAATCGTATCAAAGTAGCAAAAACAGTAAGCCCCAAACATAAAAAATGAACCACGTTAAGCGGTATCAGTAACTTCTTAGGCCTGTCAGGTGTGCTAATTATTGCATCCAATAACAATCCGACACAGCAGTGTTTGAAATTTTTTGGACGTGATAATTAGCAATATTATGAGAATAACATGGCCATATTCTGACTTTTTTAAGATTAACATGCCGATTTTCCCGATGTGCCCGTTAAAAGCATATTTATTCTTAATAACGGGTTTATTGCACCTGGTAATAACAAATATTTATAATTCAGTTTTTGCATTGAACGCAATTTAACCAGCTACTTGTAAACAGCCCCCTAGAGATACTCTGCTATTTTGCAATTTAGGTTTAATTTGAGATGCCAGGGTTAGGGCATTCTCTTGCTAGTATTTATTTTTTCTGCCTTGTGGATTTAGGGCCAAAAGGTGTTTATTGTGCTTCTAAGTAGAACTTAGGTATCCATAATTATATCAGAGATCCCAGTTCACAAAATTTAGATATTTCCCCTGGTTGACTCTAAAAGTGGCAACCTCTCTCTTTTATTAAAATAGTTATGATATTACGCAACAGATTAATAAGGCTGGGCGAATGTTTTCCTTCATTTTTTTAATTTGCAAATTGTGCTGAAAATCATAGAAAGCTGATGACTTTGCACATTCAAAATTTTGGAAACTCTAGTGCCAAAATAAGATTTGCAATTTCCACATCTCTGTTTTTTAGTGAATTGGTAAATTTGTGTTTGCTATTTCTTTCCAACTAAGAAATCTTTTCTAAACAACTTGTTTGTTTTTGCTAGAAACAAACCGAGGTATTCCTTCATAAAATATCAATTTTTTTAAGGAACGTGGTTGAGTTATTATTTTTGTCATTCAAATTATGAGCAAAAATGTACCTGATTATGAATTTGATTCGCCTAGTACTAAATCGTGCATGAAAGAAGATCGCTTAATAATCTCTGTAAGGATTAGGTATGAAGTCAGTGATACCTGACTCCGCACACATAACTGAAGATGGCTGACCTTCTAAAGAACTCCACAAGATTCTAGCAGAATTCCCAAACCCAAAGTAGCAAAATACAAACAGATCATAATTGCATTATTTCTGTGTCAAAATCTCCATGGAATTGATCTAAAAATTAGAAAGGTAGAAAATTACATTATGGAAAATAGAGACTATACTTCCCCAACACTTGACCCAAGCAACGGAAAAAGAGAGGAAAGTAATCGTCCCCCACTATATACTTACAATACCCTCTCAGAATAAGATTTCCTTGACATGATGATCGCAAGCAGACCATCAGAATATCCACCCCTATATATTTTCAATACCCTCTCAGAAAATGATTTCTTTTACATTATCATCGCAAGCAGACCATCAGGATCACCTTCTGGCCCAGGACCTCCAAAAATCTTTAAAGGTATCCTTCAAACAACCTGTGCAGGGGAGGTATCTAGATGCTTACTCAGCAAGTCCCTCAAACTAGGACCATTCCCTCCCCTGAGATAAACACTTCCTACATTAGACAACTCCTCAAAAGGAAAAACTTGACCAATCCAACGAAGCATACTACATGCCTTTATCAAATGAATCGTTCTTAGGTGAAATATTTGAAAGAGCAGTATTTGCGCAATTTTCAACATTTACAGAAGAAAATTACAATGTCAAACCAACAGTCTGTCTTTATACCACGCAGAAGCACAGAGTCAGCCATCGTATCCATTTCGGATGACCTCATACTCACAGTGTACAAGAATAGAGTGGATGTCCTATTGCCTCTGGATTTATCAGCTACATTTGACAGAGTCGGCCTCCGCATGCTACAACAAAGACTTTCTCATCTCAGAATATATGAAAAAGCTCTCAAATAAATTGCTTCGTACCTCCGAGTTTACTTACCACATTTCACAACAGCTCCTCACACCTAACACTGTGGTGTCCCTCAGGGATCCCTCATATCCCTTCTATTGTTCAAACATCTATCTAACACACTTACCAAGCTTTATTAAATCATTCAATTCCAACTGTTACTCCTATGAAAACGACACACAAATCTTTCTAAAAAAATGAATGGCCCGAAAAACCTCTACAATTCAAACACTTGACAGTCATGCCATAAACAGATGGATTAGTAGCTACCTAAAACTCAAGGCCACAAGGGCAGAAATCATGGCCTACGAATATTAATAAAAAAAACTACCTATCACCATATGGGCCACAGAACTCGAGGCCCCTCCAACAACATCAAGAGATGTGAGAAGGCAAGGAGTAACCATGGAGCCAGACCTCTCCTTGATAACACATGTCATCAGTGTCAGAAAGAGCACCTTCTACACATTGAAAACACTGCATCATATGTGTATCTGCCCCAATTTCCCTTTCCCCCTGTGTTCTCTGAAATGGCTCTTTGTCTCTGCAGTGTAGCATAAAAGTCCAGACAAAGCCGCAGTGGAACCGTGAGTCCGGCACCCACTCTCGACACCTTCTAAAGGGCTACACCCTGTTACATCTTTTCCAATTGAGGCATGAAACACATGTCGGATGAAAGTGTGTAGTGTAATGATGTATTTTGTGAAATAAATATATGCAACAATTTGGAGTTATAAGAATGGTACTACTAAGTTTGTGACCTTAATTAAATCCTTAAGATCACTGTTTGTGGCCCAATAGTGCGGGCATTCCCACTGTTCCATTTTATTTGGGCAATGTTCCTAGACACCTTTGTTAGACTTTTCACTTTCTCTTTCCATGCTTCTCAGTCTGGATGTTAATTACCTCTGTGTATCTATGATAATAATTATTCCCTTTATTGAGTTTTATCAATATTTTTAACTTAAAATAGTTGTTGCAATATAGGAAATTGTTGGAAGGATTTGATTAGCATATAGCTAAGGTGCAGTGTATTACATTATGATTGTCAATCATGCCGTGAAATATGATTGAATGTGACTTCCATTAATTTGACAGTATTAATGTAAATATCTTCTCTAGCTTATTTGCTGGGAAGTGGGACTGAGAAGCTTTTGGCCCTCACCTATGTTAAAGCCACACCTGGCGCTTCCATCCACCACTTCCTGGTGTCATGAATAGGGGACGACCATCCAAGTGCTATGAAGTGATCCTCCAAAAATGTGAGAGCTATTACAATATTTACATGTACCAACAATCAATTAATATGCATATTAATATGTAAATAAACAAGGCCATACTCACAAACCACATGCAGACTGTTGCGTCTTCCCCAGCCTGGGTACTCGCCAATGAATATGCCACACACGGAGCTCAGTATAACACGTGTAACTGAGAATATCTATCAATGGGAAACGGGAGTATCCATCAACAATTACCATCAGGTGATGTCCATTGTCAAGAAGACCGAAAAAATCAACAGCAATTCTTTCCCATGCATGCTTAGGCAACTCGGACATGTTTTATGTGTGTTGAGTTGCTTTTGATGAAAGCCAGTTGCATAGATGGCAGGGCTTCAATTCTCTTTCAACTCTCTCGTTGAGACGTGGAAACCAGACTCTGTATCAGAGTACTCGTTTGGTGGTCATGATTCCACAATGCCCTTCATGGGCCACTTCAGTTATCTTTTGTCACCGACTCTCTAGAATAACAATTCTCAAACCTCTTAGGATATGCCTTCCTGAGTTCCTGACATTTTAACCCCTTCGATGCTCGTGACGAGCTCAGCTCGTCATGCTGCGCGGTCGCGCTGTGCGCATGACTAGCTGAGCTCGTCACGACCACACCCGCGATCGGAATGTCCAGCACCTGGGCGGAATTCCGATCGCGGCGAAGCGGTTAAAACTTCTGGAATTCACTGTCATTGGTAAGAGGTCGAGGGTGCTGATGCCAAGACAGATGTTTAGCAATGTCTTCGGTTTTAACATGCCACTATCTTAACTCGTGGCAGTGACAATTTTATTTTCCAGCAAAATGTCAACTGGTGTGCTTGATTTCACAATTAAATTTATATATGCTTCAACTGTCTTGGAAGGGGATGCCAGGGCACTGTAAAGGCACTCAGACAAGTAGTAGACAGTGGCGGCCGGCAAAGGTAAGCGCGGTGAGGCGGGGCAGGGACCGGCAGGAGGGAAGCCGACAGTCGTCAGAATAGGTGTTATTTATTTGTTTAATTATACCTATTCCGTCGTCTGTCGACTTCCCCCCACTCCCACCGGGCCCCGCCTGACCCCACCGCCCTCACCTGTGCCGGCCTCTGCTGGTAGTAGGCAGGGTTTTGATCTTTTCCTGGACTGTGCATGATGGTACAGTTGTATTATTGTAATCGTAGTCCCCAATGTTCAATGCGAGAAGGCATCTTTGTCTTTGGATTGCTAAAGATGGTCAGCAAAGCTTGGTGATCTGTCACAAGCATAAAATGCTTCCCATATAAGCATACATTGAAATGTTCACAAGCCCTCACCACTGCTAAGCTTTCTTTCTCAGGTTGTGAATAAGCACGTTCAGTTTGGGCCAAATGTTTGCTTGCATATACCAAAATATTTCTTCAAGCATTTGGGTGTCCGCTATGCTGTGCAACGATTGCCCCTTACCCGACTGGGCTAGCGTTAACCTCGGTATGAAGCTTTGGATCAAAGTATGCCATTGTAGTGGGGTTCTCAAGACCTTGTTTGATTTTTTGGAAACTTTGCTCACTTTCCTGTGACCATTGAAAAGAAACATTCTTTTTCGTAAAATCTCATAATGGCGCACTGACAGGGGCAAAGTCTTATATATATCTTGAACAGAAGCTGGCCATGCCAAGGAATAAACTTAACATGTGGTGCACCGCAATTTTGCACACCCTTACACGTCACAAAAATGTCACAAGAGACTTAACCGATACTTAATGGAAAGTGCACTTAGCACATGTTCATGTATGGTTTGACGAATAATGTAAGTGTTTCACTTGACATTAGTAAAGTGTGCCTTCACTGTAGGATTACAGAACTTACTCATATAAATGTCTTACCATATCTAAGTGTGATTAATAAAGAACCTTCCTCATTTAATAGATAATGTACTTACCGTAGAGATGAAATGTGACTTTTCTAATGTGTGTGCTTCTTCACATGAATGACACTTAATGATTTGAAACTGTGATTAAAATCATCCTCATATATGTAGAATGTAATCCTGCTTGAACCGGTATGAGATTTATATAATGTCTGGATTAATATTCCATATATTTGATTTGAATGTAGTTCTTAGCCTTTCTTACAGCTGATTAGTTTAATGGCTTACTGAATATTAAATGTGCACCATTGAATTAATACTTAAATTTACTTCTGTAGGCCTTTATTTCACCATGCTGTATAAAGCTGATTTCATTTTTCTGCTAACTCGACATTTCTTCCAGGTATCCACATGCATTGTGAGTTGTAGAATAAATACATTACTGTACTAGAGAAAGAGCCTAAGAAGAAGGCCTTGACGGAGGTACATAAAGAACCTGAGCACTAACTGAAAAGCCTATTCAGCAATGTGTCGAGCATGCTCTGAGTGTGAGAAACTGATGACGTTCCCATGTCCAGTGTGTGGTTATCTTGCAGTGTAACCGCTTGCTACCTGAGAACCGGACTGGAACAATGGACCCCTGATGATGTGCACAAAAATGGGGTGATGCTCAATGGACTGGGTGATGCTCAATGGACTTAGCACATTATAATATATTGTTCCCATTGGACTTTTATTCAGATTCTTATCTGATTCTTCGCAGATGCTTTGCAGATCCCTTCCTACCTCTTGCCCCAGCAGATCTCCCTTGCGGGTTCCTTGCAGACACCTTCCCTGATTCCCTACCAACTGAATGGAGTTTGATAGGTTTTATACCTCAATGCTTCCTTTTGATTCTTGCTTAAGTGTGGCTTGGGCTAACAGTTATCCCTGACCCATAGAATACTCTTCATTGAATTTTAGAGGTGCTAACGCTTCCATAATTAATTATTTTGCCCTGTCTTGATTTCCTTCATGGAAATTCCCCGATTTGCGAGGGTTTGTTCCCCAACCATCCCCTGGTCTTTAAAATTTTAGATTTCTAATGTATAGAAGAGAGAGTCTTAGATTATTTTCTGAGCACCTTATTTTGATGCTACTATTCTGTATTGCTGTCACTGAATTGCTTTTTGTTTGATACTAGTTTGCCTAAATTTCTTCAGGCGTTGGGAATCCCAGTTGTTATTCTGTATCTTTACAGCATGGTGCTGCGAGTAGTGTATTTGAATTTGATTATTAATTTGTAATAAACCTTCTTAAGCCAGTTAGCAATTCCTGGTCCTCATTGTGTAGCCAAATGGGTTGCACTGTTAATTGAATTTTATTTGATGTTAATGTTATGTTAATACATTTCTAAAAGCACTCAAATACCCAGAGGCATATTGGCGCTAGCTTTGCTGCTATCAGGAGAGAATCCTAGTAATGAATAGAAAGGAAATATAAACTGATTCAGAAGTAAACAACCAAGTTTTCAAAGCCTTCCTGAAAGTAAGTAAGTTGGGCATGGCTTTTATTTGCAGCGGGAGAGAGCTCCAGGCCTTTGCAGCTCCAATCACAAAGCTTCTCCCTCCCCAGGAGGATCATTTAAACTTGGACTCTACCACACATTTGGCCATCGCATTCCGTAGTATCCTACCTGAGATGTAGAAGCTAAACCTGTTTTTAAGGAATTCTGGGCCCAGGTCATGTAGTGCTTTGTGGGCGATACAGAGGGTTTTGAATTGTATCCTTTGTCTAACTCGCAACCTGTGTAGCTTCCTGATGGATTTAGATCCTGACTGGTATTTGGGAATCTTCAGTAGCAGACATGCCGCAGCATTTTGGAGAATTTGCAACTTGTTCATTAAATGCTGATGCAGATTTAAATACACACCATTGCAGTAATCAATTTTAGAAAGCGCCAAAGAACTGACTACCGTTTTCTGCAAATCAGAGGGAACATCAGGTAGTATCTTTTTAATGGTCCTTAGTGTGTGGAATGAGGAGGACGTGACAGCGTTAATTTGGTCCGTATATGTGAGTTTATCATCAATTAGTACTCCCAAATTCCAGGCCTTCGTAACCGGAGTAGGGAGAGCCCCCAACTTTTGTGACCTCCAGATGGGGGTCCTAAAAGATGACTGAGAGCCAAACACCAGGAACTCCATCTTTCCGGAGTTCAATTTCAGGCAGTTTGTATTCGTCCACCCTCTGACCACCAACATGCAGTCACAGAATCTAGACCCTGTCCCGTTTTCACCACTAGCCAGGGAGACAACAATTTGTGTATCGTCAGCATAAGATGTAAGATAGAAACCATAAGATCTTATTACTTCAGCTAGAGGGATGACATAAATATTAAATTAAGTGGGGCTTAGCAAGGACCCCTGAGGGACCCCCCCAACATTACGAAAAAGGCTGGGAGACAAAATCACCTAGTGCTACTGACTGTTCTCTAGCCAGGAAGAAAGAGCATAACAAATCCAGAGCTGCACCACTAATATCAATCTTTCCCAGACAATCTATCAGCAGCTCATGAGTAACAGTATCAGAGGCCGCTGATGGATCTAATAGGATGAGGGCCGCTCTACCTCCCTGCTCAAGGGACCATCTAAGTCTCATCACCTCTAACTCTCATCACCTCTCAGTCAGGAAGAAAGGTCTGTCGGAGGACCAAATGGTAAGCAAGTGGGCCCAGAAAACGCTTGATCAAATCGAAACATGTTGTGGGGGACTGGCAGTTGACAACTCTTGCACTTTAGCTGCACTGAGTGTCATGCCCCCATCAGAAAATATATGGCCAAAGAATTTTAGCTTTGTCTTCTGGAACTCATATTTCTCAGCATTCAAAGTTAAGTCTGCATTAACGAGCAAACAACACACTTGCATGAGAGCTTTATCGTGCTCCTTCTGTGTCGATCTGAAAGCCAATATGTCATCACTATAATTGAAAGCATTCATGACAGGCTTTATGATATGTCAAATGACTTCTTGAAACAGCTCTGACAAATATGGGTAGAAAAGGTTGTAATGTATATGCAATTCTCCTCGAGTTCCAACTGATGATATCCTTTATTCATATCAAGGCGAGAGAATACCTTCGCACCATTCACTTGTGTTATCATGTCGGCAATGTGCGGGCCTGGATGTTGTTCTCTTTCAATTGCCTTGTTCTCTTGATGCATATCCACACAGATGCGTACAGCTCCTTCACTGTCCTTTTTAGGTTCTACCACCATGGGAGAAGCCCATGGCGTTGGACCAGTGGAACGCTCAATGATATCATGTCTGAGTAAGGATTTAAGTTCTTTTACAACAGCTTCCTGTTTCAACAGAATCCTGTAATGAAATGCAATTTGTCTGTGCCTTTGAGCAATAGGATGTACATCCTCTTTAATGTGTAATTGTACTTTCATAGTCTTGAGTTTTACCAACCCAGAAATAACAAAGGAAACTAACTTATTATTTCATGATGAGCATTCATGTTATAGTTCACTGATATCAGTCCCATATCAGCAGCTGTGCATAAGCTGAGTAAACAGGCACTTGACACCGTATCTTAAAGTACATGAATGGGTGCTTGTACTTTTGTTTTCTTGTGTTTCATTGTCGCTACAAATGAAACTTGACTTTTTAAAGGGGTCAATGCAGCCCATGTACACATTTTAATTTTCAATGGCATAAGTCGGGGCAATGGAGATAGTCCATTGTATTTCTCCTCAGGCATAATGTTTATGAATGCACCTCTGGCTTCCAGATCAGCAACTTGTCGATCAATGCACTCTTCAGCTCTGGCAGCGATCAGAACTCGCTCTATACTAAGAGTTTCTCTCAGCATTTGTCGTCTGAATGAATCTGACAGGGATCCGTCAATCACTCTGAGGCGTACAGCTTCCTCATCATTAGATTAATTGAACTTACAGTGTTTGATGAGCATATCCAGTCTCTCAACAAATTTGTCATTCTTGACTGAAAATGTATCTTTCGTAATCTACATTTGGCATTGGATTGAATTTGAGATTCAAGGCTGCTTTGAATTGACAGTATGTAATTTCGTCAGCTCACAGCATTTTCCTTATGACTTCTTTTACACTTTCACCAGCAAGATTCTTAAGGTATCTGATAATCTTCTTGTTATCTGCTTCTTCTATCACATCAATTAAATCATCAAATGCCTCCATCCAAGCAGTCCATCTGTCGCCAATATTCAGCTTTTTGGTGCCATCGAATGGTGGTCGTGGTTTCAAGAAGACAGTGGCATTGTAACCATTGGTGGAACTTACTGATGCGGAGAGTAGTGCTCTTTCCGATGCAGTTTGGTGGTCATGTTCATGCAAGCTATCTCCGAGGCCTTGCGACGTGCTGACCTCTGTGTCATCTTTGATATTTGCAGGAACCTTGACCTCTTTCTTGGTCTCCATTGGAAAAGCAAACTTTGATGATTCTGATTGCCGCTTATGGTTTTCTGATCTTCCGAAACCTCTGGAGATGTTCTGAGCCCCAATCGGCAGCTTTGGTAGTGTGCTGCTTCGTTCATGGGTGGCTCCACAAGCCCAACTCTGGGTGCTTCATGTGGGATCACTTCACCCAGTGCTGTGGCAGAACAACTCTCTTTACTCAGTTTGAGTAAGCAGATGACCGTTTCTTGTATTTGACTTGCTTTGTTTTTAGGTGTTTCTTTTTACTGCCTTGGTAACAAATGATGGACAGAATGCGGAAGAAATCAAACATTCTCCCCCAGTCAAAAGATCAGGGTTACATCCATCATTCTTTTGATCACTACGGCACCCCAGTTTGTACCTAGCCATATGCAAATCAGTCTTGACCCTGCTCCTCATGGGAACAGGCCAGCCCGAACTGCCAAACGGAATCCTTCCTGGACCAGAAACAAGCATCCTAGGACTGGTTTCGGGGTACATCACCCCTTATCAGCCAGACTAGCTCGAATCCAGTGGCACAGCGAGCAAGGGACCCCCGTCTGGGCATACCAATCCCACTTAGGGCGAAAAGTGCTGCAGAAACAAATGATGGACGAAATGCTGAATAAATCAAACATTCTCCCCAGTCAAGAGATCTGGGTTAAATTCATCGTTCTTTTGCTCACTATGCCACCCCAGTTTGGATTCCCATGCCCTTTGCCAATCCACTTCTTTGCAGAGACCTGGGCCACTCTTTCAGGCTCCAGGTCTTTCTGACCAACCTCACGTGCTGCCATGGACCGTGTGGTCAGGCACAGCCACTCAGTCAATCCTAACATCTCCTAGTGTGACCTGAGCTCCACCTCCTTCCAGGCGGTATGCTCCAGGTCATTGTCCAGCTGACAATCCACAAGCATGGATGGATTCACAGCTACCCTTAAAGAACCTGAGACCCCCCTCCCCCACTCAAAGGGAACCTGAGCCACCAAACATTGGTGCTCACTGTTGTCTACAGCAACTACTTGGTGGACCACATTAGGGACTACCTGCTCTGAAGACACCAAATGACACCAGACAGTTGTCATGTTGGCTCCTGTGTCTCTCAGAGCCTCCACCCTCCTCCCATTGATGGTCACCCACTGTCTGTACTTCCTAGTGTTGTCAGTCATGAGGGTTCTCTGGACCATCTCACTGTCACCAAAGGAAACTAGGGTTAACTCAGGTGGCTCCGCACCACAAACTGGGACCAACTCCTCTCCAAGCGCTACACTAGCCATCCCCAGTGTCTGCCCAACGGGTGGTGGGCTGTACCCGCTTGGGACACTTGGGATCCCCTTTGAAGTGCCCTTCCTGTTTACACACAAAGCACTTCAGGATTTCCCAAAGGGAACCAACTCTTGTTCTCAACAGGGGGTTGAGAGACTTTACCTTGGGAACTAGTTTAGGGCCCTTTGGAGAACTCGTTACTTTGATTTTTGTCCTCCCTCCTTCTTCTGTTGGGGACCCTGCCCACCCATGGCTGAGTCTCCCACATGCAACTTTTTTATGGACCCTGTTGCTAAGCCAGCAGTCAGCCTCCTTAGCAAGCTTACTGGGGTCAGAAAGCCTACTATCAACCAAGTGCTGGCGCAGCTCTGGAAAAGAAAGACTAAACATGTGCTCTTATGCAATGAAATTGTTGTCACGGCCAGCACGGGAACAGTAGGGAACAGTACAATCTGCAATGCACTGGTGGCACTGATACTGCCTGAGGCTCTCTGATAGGCACTATGGAGTAAGGAAACAATAGCATGGCGTATACTCTGGAACAAGTGTCTGAAGGAAACACTGGCAATGACTAAGGCTGTACCCCACTTAGTATATGATGATTGCACACAGCCTGCAGTAAGGACTCACAATGTTGTGCTTCAATATACTAGACGACATGCTGGAGTACTGACTATTCGCATCCATATGTGTTCCTATGTCTTTTTGTTCTATTTTTGTTGTTCCTTTGTTGTTTTGTTGCTCTTTTTGGTTTCATTTAAGGGTGCGGCTTCTCGCGAGACTACCGCTAATCCTGGCCACCATGTTTGATCACACCGCATATAAGCGACCACGCCCAGACGCCTATGCGGATTATTGAGAACCCAGAGTCCTCTTCTCAGCTCCTGGCCACGTTCACCATTTGGTTTTCCCGTAGCTGCAGATCTCTGCGTCTCGGAGTCTCCACGTCCAGAAGAAAGGGCTTTTGGCAGACGCAGTCTTCCTCTTCCCGGTTTGCTCTATCCCGATGTAGTTCCGAGCTTGCTTCAGTAATCGGGCCAGGTAAGACCTGTCTATTGTAGAGCACAAGTGTTCATACTACCACTCTTTGAGAGAAGTTACGCCATTAAGCAAGAGTCTGTTATGTATGGCCTGTATTGTAGTAAGGGGGCATAGCTGAACATTGAATGCATACTGTTAGCCCCTAGATGAACCATGTTATAAAGGTTATAAGGCATTCAAATATTGGATAAATATTGCCCTTATATGAACCGTATCATAAAAGTTATAAGACATTTGTGTACATATTAAGAGGGCACAGTAGAATATTGGATATTTGTTCACTTACTGAGAGGACACAGTGAAACATTGGATAAATACCGCTGACCCTTGTAGGAACCAGGCTATAAGAGGTTGTAAGACATTTGTTCAGCCTTGAATACATCCTCAGACATCGTGAAAGGACTTGTGTTGGGAAAACTGATAGATTCTAAAAACTAAGGAAATGGTTCATCAACCTAAAACAGTCTGGTTTGATGCTCAGATCAGCTTTCATTTTCAGGTAAAGGTGATAGTGTTTGACAGTGCTTTTTGCATGATAAATGTGAAGTTTCATTATGCGTATCTCATGTATTAATCGTGTGGATCATCTTGTTCCAGATCTCCTTCCCCGCAGTACCCTCCCTAATCCCCTTCCCCTCGTCTGGCCATTACGAGCTTCTGTGGACTTCTAAAAGTACAGAATCAGAGCGGCCGGAAGGTGGACATACTGGAGGGGCTGCTTCCACTGAAAATACACTATTGTGACAATTACACAGCCCCCGATAATCTGTTACTTCACTGCCCTTCATCCAACCACCTAGTGCTCTCTAACAGGAATCAACATATTCTACCTGTGTCTGAGGACCAAGTTTCCTACATGCACTGAACTACTTCCTGTAGTTTTCTGAGGTCAGTCCATATCTCCTGATCAGGGCCTCCTTCATGGCTGGGTACCTAGCCTGGTTCTCTTTCGTTAGGGCCAGTAAGGTGTCCCTCCCCTCCACTGAGAATTGCTTCCATAAACCTGCACTCCAATCCCTCTCAGGAATCCTGTTCATCTGCAAAGTAACATCATAGCCCAGAAAACACTGATCTATGTCATCTCCCACTTCATAATCAGACACCATACTTTTGGGTATCTGTACTTTTCCCTCTGAGTGAACTGAAGTACCGCTGCCACGATCTGTGCTGGATTCAGCCCTCTTTGCTTTTAAATCCAGTTTCTTCAAGCTCAGCTCCTGAGCTAAAAGCATTTTCCTTTTCTCCATTGCCAATTTATCTTTTTCCAAAACCCTTTTGAGTTTAACAAGCTCCATCCTGAGCTTCCTTTCTTCCCACCTCTCCTTCAACTCTGCTGAAGACAGACCTCTTGAGAAAACACTGTTGTTAGCTCTGGAGGGAGCCCTTCCACCCTTCAGGCTGGCCTCCAGCCCCACAGGCAATGCTGGATCCTCCAGCCATTCTAGATACAAGCTTGGTTCCTCCTCCTCCAAAACAACATAATTCTCAACCTCTGGGTTCACAGCTGCATCCCTGGATGTTAATCAGGCCCTCAGCGCCTTTTGCCACTCCTCCATTCTAGTGAGGCCTTCAAAAGAACACTTGAACTCCCTGCAGAAACCTTTGAACTGGGGCACCATGTAGGTTTACAACTTATCCTGCTTAAACTCCACTACTGCAGGTACAGCTGAGGACTCTCCAGATTGAGATATGGCTGTTATGAAAACTCAAAAAGGTTGCAAAAAGAGAAAAGGAAAAATAAACAGTATGCTGGTACGTTATGATTTGAGATATGGAAGTAGTGTACACCAATCACTGTATGTAATGCACAAATACAAGTCCTATCCCACCGCTGATCACCAATGTTAGAAATGGGGTCTCTAGTTGGCAGAGGTATGCACCCTGTCCAAGTAGGGACCCACACTCTAGTGAGGGTATGTGTAGAACACACCAACGTTTACCTGTGCTCACCCTCTGGTAGATTGGCACAGAGCAGTCAGGCTAAACTAAAGAGTTGATGTGTAAAATATTTGTGCACACACACAGTGACACAGTGAAAACACCACAAAAGTGTTCCACACCAGTTTACAACAATAGCCAATATTTTTCTGAGCACAACGACTAAAATCCAACATACACAAGTCAAGATATGAATTTTTACAGACTAAATCAAATGTGCAGTGCTTAGATGTCAATAGCTCCAACTGGGGCTGTCTGGTCGTGCTTCAGTACCTTGGCTGTGTCAAAAACCAAAAACATGGCCTTGGCCCAAAAACACGGCATCGGAAACCAAGGATGCGGCATCGCACAGTGGCGGTGAGGCGTCGCGGGTGCAGTTGAGGGATCGGTTCCTTAAGGCAGTGCAGGGTCGTGGAAGCTTTAGCCACTCCAGGATGATGCGTTGCACTGAGGAAGTGATGTGTTGGTTGCGGGTGCAAGACCTCAGTTTTAGAAGGCGATGTGGTGTAGATGTCAGGAGTGCAAGATGTCAATTTCTCGTCATCAGAGCCGAACCGCTGGACCCAAGCTGCTGCAGCGATCAGGAGTCACGCAGGGCTGGGGATGCGGCGGAACCGGGTCTGGGTGCAATGGACATCGGTGGCGCAGTGTTGAGACTCACAATGCCACGGTTCTGCGCTGCGGCAAAGTTGGGTCTGCGTTGATGTAGGGGTCATGGTGTCGCACACCCGGCGAGTGGTGTCCACGACTTTGATGCAGGCAGCAGCGATGCATCGGTTGCACTGAAAGCGCCACTGCCTACTGACACTCAGCATTGAGGCTTTATTTTTTTTGTTTACAGCACCAAATTCACATCCAAGGGCCCAGGGTGGGGTTTGGCACCATTTGGTAGGTCAGGACTCACAGCATAGGAGCCCAGGTGCTGGTTGCAGATGCAGGTGAAGTCTTTGATGTCCCTGAGACTTTAGCAACAGGAGGCAAGCTCAGTCAAGCCCTTGGAGAACCTTTAGAAAGCAGGATGCAGAGAGGAAAGTGCAGTCCTCTCACTTCCAGACTAGCAGAGCAGGCCAAAACAGCAAAGCATGCAGCAAAGTGGCAGCCCTTCCTGGCAGCACAACAGCTCTTCATCCCAGCAGAATGTCCTCAGTCCAGAAGTGTTCTGAGTATATGTGTCAGAGGTCCAGGACATATACCTATTTCAGCCTTTGAAGAAGGGAGACTTCAAAGAAAGGTCTTTGTAGTGCACAAGACCCTGTCCTTCCTGGCCCTGGCTCCAGACAAACTTCAGGGGAGTATGCAGCTCTTTGTGTGGGGACAGGCAAAGCCCTACTCAGGTGCAAATGTCAACTCCTCCCACCACTCTAGCTCAGGAAGGCTCATCAGCCTGGTGATGGGCCATCAGAATATGCAGGGCACGCCTCAGCTCCCTTTGTGTGTGACAGTCTAGAGTGAATTCACAAAGCCCAAATATAATCCAACTCAGATGTGTATTCTAGGGACAGGCAGAGGCACAGAATGGTTAAAGTAAGTAGAGAGGTGAACAGTTGGTTTGTTTCGTTTTGGTGGACAAGTTGGGAGGACGCTCGCACTCACAGTTTCAAAGGTATGGATTAAAGGGAATGACAATGCACTGAAGGGTATCGGTTAGATTGAAAATAAAATTTGCTTTCACGTTATTAAGGGTGGGGGGAGTGAAATGAAACAGAGGGTGGACCTGACGGGTAGAACAAGTTATTTGGAATCTGGGGTATGCATTAAGTGGTAGTGGTAGGCTACGACTTTAGGGGGAAAGCGTTGATTATGTAGTAACGTGAAAAGTGAGATTGTTTCATGAGTAATGATTAATGAGATGCAGTAGGGTTAATACACTGTCTAATTCATGTGTTTTAAATTTGTAGAAAACCCCTGATGAAGGGCCGGACAATAGGCCCGAAATGCATTGGGTAAATAAGAACAACGATTGTGGATAAACTTATGCACACTTTCCTGGTGCAGGATAAGGCCTGGATTGGCATTTCTGCATCATTAAGAGTATAGTGAAGACGTAAACGCCTCTCTTGTGACATGAGGAATAAATATGAAGAATGACAAAAAGCATTGGATTACGATGAGAAAATAAAAATTGGTGAAATACGATGAACTTTGTGGCATCTTTAATATGCATGTAAAACTAAGCTGTGCATCCGGTTTGGAGTGGTGTTTCGCTCCAGGCTTTGGTACATTTCATAACAGCGTGGCTTAGGGCTGACCACGTTTCTGGGTAGCACGCGGATTTTGAGATTAAGTAATTATAAAGGGACAAGCTTAAAAAAATGAAGAAATCGGTGTGCACTTCGTCGCTCCCATAATGAATAAAGTAAGAAAATGCTAACTTTCTAAAAGTGCCAGTGCTGACCTTTAGGTGTTGAAATTACAGAAATGGGACATGGATTGATATGTATATCCATAATGCTTTGATCTTTTTCGTAATAAGTCTTTGTGGTGATATTTTGAGGTTCTGTTATATGTGATATGGGATACTTTGAAAAGGAGTTTAATTTGATGCAATTCATGTTGGTGATTGTTCCACTGGTTACCACATGTCTTTCAAAAAAGTATGAAATATGTGTTGCGTAAATAATGATGAAAATAAATGGTGATCATAATAATTCAGTTGTGTGTTCTCGAATATAAATCATTGTACAAAGTATGGCCAGTACTGGCACTTGTTTGTGTTTTTGTTTGAAATTACAGAGTGACCTAGCCTTGCTGACATAAAATTAGGCCAACCCCTGGCTTTTTTCGTAACTTTCTAAAAGTGGCATTTTCAGACCTGCAATTTAAAAATCTACTGCACTTAAAGATGTGTTTTTAAATTGTGAGTCCAGAGATACCAAACTCCAATTTTCTATCTGCTCCCAATTGGAAGAAACACTTGTAAAGTGTTACAAGGCAGCTCCAATGCTAACCTATGGGAGAGATAGGCCTTGCTGTAGTGAAAAAGGAATTTAGCAGTTTTTCACTACCAGTACATGTAAAATGTAAAAGCACATGTCCTATCTTTTAAATACACTGCACCCTGCCTATGGGGCTACCTAGGGCCTACCATAGGGGTGCCTTACATGTAATAAAAGGGAAGGGTTGGGCCTGGCAAGTAGGTGAAATGGCAGTTTAAAACTGCACCCACAGGCTCTGCAGTTGCAGGCCTGAGACATGTTTGAATGGCTACTAATTTGGGTGGCACAATCAGTGCTGCAGGCCTACTAGTAGCATTTGATTTACAGGCCCTGGGCACATATAGTGCACTGTACTAGGGACCTACCAGTAAATCAAATATGCCAATCAGGGAGAAACCAAATGCCAATACATTTTAGAAACAGAACACATGCACTTTAGCACTGGTCAGCAGTGGTAAAGTGCCCAGAGTCCTAAAACCAGCAAAAATGAAGTTGAGCACCCAGTCAAAAACAGGCGGTCAGAAGCAAAAATTCAGGGGGAATCATGTCAAAAGATGCCAGGTCTAACAGTAAAGCTTTAGAAACAGAAGTAAAATCTTAACAACCCAGTGAGAGAAGTTCTTCAAATAAGAAATCCAGATAGGGATTGAGTCCGGCGGAAGGACCGGATGAAGATTTTGAGTCCTCATAAACTGGAAGTGCATATGGAATCTGAAGGGAAGAAAATGTGCCCAAAATCAAAGTTTGATTGGCTCTGAAAGACTTGCTTGATTATGACTACAAAATGAGCTTAAAAAATTATAAACTTTCTGCAGGTTGAAACAGACATCTATATCCCACAAGCAGGAAGCATCATTAGTGGCACTTCCCCATTCTTGGAGAAAATCCACTGTTTTTGATTCCATTAGATTGGTTAATTTAAAATCAATGTAAAGCTTGGGAACTATACAAAATCTACTAACATCCTTGAGGTCTCTGATCGCGTCCACTGTGCTGTTGACAACACGCTAATCCAGTAACCAATATGTCTTAAAATAGTTCTTTCCAGATGTGAAGCATTTCTTTTCATTAAAGGCTGTGTAAGTCATAGCTGTTGTGCTCATTAACTGTCAGGGCAGAAGGCAAAGATACTTTATCAGGCGAAAGTGCAAAACTGGCAATAAGCTTGACGTGAATTAGGACACATATCTGTACACCATGGGAGGCAAGAAGAGCTGTCACTGTTTGAGCTGTGATTATTCCAGTATGCTGCCTCAGCACAGCACAGAGCAAACAATCAATGGCATGCCTCATGAGGGACCCGGAGGCTGGAAGTGCAGGAAGCTCAGAAACTTCACATTTTTGAACATATGCCAAAAGTCATAATGTGTACCTTAGGAGACTGAAGGACACTTCATTACTAAGTTAAAGTTTCCATTATAGGGCCATGAGAACTGTCTACTAAAAATTCTCACTTGAGAAATAAATGTTGTGGAATAAACATTGTGCATGTGGCTAGCACAGAAGAAATATATAGATGTATCCCCAAATGCAACGGTACCATTTAGTTTTGAAATAAACAGATTTATTTGCTTGTTCAATTGTATTAATGCTTTCTTGTCACAGTGCAGACTTCATATTATAATCAAATAATTCAATTTTGCTGACACTTGTCATGCCTCCTTTTAGTCCAGGGCTTGGGCAAACATGCTTTATTTGATATCTAATACACCTTTAAGGGCAGAGGCCCTAGCATCACTATTGATTATATTATTGAGTCTGCTTGTCTATCTGGTTCCCTTATTGAGTTTAAAACCATGTGGAGTACCTATAGCGATGACTACCCAATATGTGCTGAGTCCAGAATAGAGGTTCCTCCAATCTTATTCAGTGAATAGACAACAGGTAATCATTGGAGTGATGTTTATTCAACATTGTTGTTTGAAATCAAATTCCTTCCAATCACGGGATACTTTTCGAATGTCGGAACCGCGACATAATTTCCCCTGACGAAGGGTTCGCCCGAAATGCATTGGGTTTGAACTACCATGGGGTTTGAACAACAATCCTTTGGAAGGAATTTGATTTCAAACAACAATGTTGAATAAACATCACTCCAGTGATTACCTGTTGTCTAGTCACTGAGTAAGATTGAAGGAACCTCCACATCGGAGTTTGGCTGTGCAATCGGGGGACGTTACCCGGCTGGATAACGCTTCCTATTTTCATTGAATCTATACGCTTGTTGATCAGACAGCGATACCCTGGTCGCACGCAGAATATCAGTTTAAACTGTTGAACTACATTCCACGTTATTTACTGCCATTACTGAGTCCAGAATAGACACATTATTTATTAAACAGCCACAATTGAATAAGAGGCTACTTACCCCAGCGGTTCAGGGCCGCAGATTTAAATGGGCCAAAATAATGCCTTCCTAAATAATTTGGTAACATCTTGCCACACACATTTTGAAATCTGTTTACAGTCTGAGAGCACTGATCATGATATTTTAGTCTCTTTTGTGCATGTCGCTACAGAAATCCAGTCAGTCCTTCCGAGGAAGGGCCGAGGGACAGCATTTTCAGGACCTAGGTGGTTTGATAAGATGTGCACTAACTCACACAAGGCCTTGCTGGTGGCCCTTCATCAGAAACAGAGATATACAACAGCAGTGAGGGTGGCCAGGCGTGTGTACACAGCTGCATGTAGGGCACGTAAAGACACGCTTAAAAGGGAGGCCTGGGAGGACCTAGGAGCAGCTTGTTTGATTAGAGATAGAGCAGCATTCTGGGAGGTGGTGAACCGCCCCTTATTTCATTCAGATGCCCAGCCCAAATTGGTGCTCACCATCCCCCCTCCCAAAAGCTTGGGTACACCATTTTGAGACTATCTATAAAGAGGGAATTATAACTTCCTCTCCTTTTCATCCTAGTAGGAAGGAGGTAATCCTCTTTAAATGGGAGGAAGTTAAGGATGCTATACTGCCATTGCCATCCGAAAAAGACCTGGGCCCGGATGTCGTACCAGGAGAACTATATAAAGCTCATGTCGATCTCTGGGCCCCTATTATTACATAACACCTGAACGCTGTCATTTGTAGTCATATCCATCATCAGGGCAAAAGCCAGTAATTATCCCGGTATTCAAAAAAGGGAACAGAGCCGACCCAGCCTGTTACAGGACAATCTCTTTAATCGATGTGGAAGTTAAAATCATAGGTCGGATTCTGCTGAAGAGGCTGTCAGAGTGGGCATAGGAGCATAAAATACTGTCAGACATCCAATATGCATTCAGGCCTGGTCGGGGAACGATCAAACAAAACCTTAACCTTCAATTTATCAATTAGTAAGTATATCACAGTGAAGAAGGGCTCTATCCATTTGGCCTTCATGGACCTCAGTACTTCCTTTGACTCAGTCAACAGGCCAAAACTCAGGGCCGTGCTGGAGTCCATGAGGGTTTGCGACCCGTTTGCGCATGCTAATTCTGATAGGGCCATGTACAAACACTATTTTGCGAGTCGCAAATAATTTGCAAGTCGCAAAACACTGTTTTGCGACTCGCTATTAGGAAGGGGCGTTCCCTTCCTAATAGCGAGTCACAAGCCATGTACCAATGTTTTGCGACCGCAAAACACTCGCAAATTACCATCCTCTTCGAGAGGGTGGTAATGCAGTCGCAAAAGGGAAAGGGTCCCCAGGGGACCCCTTCCCCTTTGTGACTGGCTCTGAAATATTTTTTAAGGGCAGGCAGTGGTCCAAGGGACCACTACCTGCCCTTCAAAAATGAAACGAAAACGTTTCATTTTTTTAAAAAATGCATCCCATTTTCCTTTAAGGAAAACGGGCTGCATTTTTTTTTTTTAAAACTGCTTTATTGACAAGCAGTCCCAGACATGGAGGTCTGCTGAGCCAGCAGGCCACCATCCCTGGGATGGCCAGCCATTCCCAATGGGGTCGCAAATTGTGAGTGGCTCATTAATATTCATGAGCCTCGCATTTTGCGACCCCATTGGGAAACACAATCCGTGTCTCTGACACTGCTGTACATTCCAAATTGCGACTCGCAATTAAGCGCAAATTGCGTGTCGCAATTTGGAATGGTCGTACATCTGGCCCTAAGGAAGGTCCTGAGGTTGCCACAAACTGTCCTGTTGGATATTGTACATGAGGAACTGGAGTTTGCCTATATTTCAGATTTTATCCAAGTCCGCCTGGTAATATTATGGCTTTCAATTTGGATCAAGGATGAATTAGAACTCAATAGAAGTATCCTAAGCGATTGCCTTGCACTAGATCATTGGCTTCATACACCGCGGATAAACTATGATAAATGTACTTTAAGTAACTTTGGCAAACAACCCAGAATCTATCATTAATGTAGATATTACCTGGGCTAAGAAAGCCTTTTTAGACAAAGCTCATGAAAAGAGGGTGCAGAATGCATTGTCTAAGAAATCTCATATGCATTATATAATGATTAAATCCCTAAATCTTATTGAGCGGTATTTATTGCTTGATATGCCAGCTCACCGTAGGCCCCTTTTGACCTATTTTCACCTGAACTTGTTCCCCCAGTTATTAGTGGGCTGGCACAATCAATCTGAGTTTCCACCTTGTTCCTGTGATCAAGCTACTACGTTTGAGACTTTGCACATTGTGTTTACATGTTCGAATTTTTCCAGACGACGTTTGAAGTATATTCGACCTTTATTTTTAGATCAGAATTTTATGCAAGACAGAGCAGCATTACTGTATCTTCAATTTTGAGATTCTCCAACTGTCTGCTTTTATGTTTCTTGGTTTTCATCAGGGGTGTTTTATTCATATGTATGATATGAGATGTGGTTTTATTTTTCGGGTAGAAGGTATCTGTGTTTTACTTAAATCGAATAAAGACTATTGATGATAATGATGATGATGATATCTACTATGTAGACACCTCACAGGAGGGTAAAAAATATAACTTCCCAAAAGATTCTGCATGCGCTTCCTCTAAGGTAGTTAGACAATGTAACACTGAAATAACATCAGTATTATAGTGTAGTAGTGTACATAGAAGGTTAGGTGTGTTACTTCTTGTAATGCTATTGATGATGTGGTGTTCATACTCAACTGAGGTTCTGAGTTCTCTGGGTGTTCGATGGAATGCGGTTGAGAGTCTGGCAGTTGCACTGTGTCGTGTAGTTCCTACAAATCTATATAGAATCTGTGCGTTTAGACAACATAAACTAAGGGATTGGTGTCCAGACTGATTCCAGGCACCCCCAAAGGATATGTTAGTCTGTGGACCAGCTAGCTCACAGTGCCACTATGAGCCCCTCTTACCAAGGAGCGAATAGTTTCTGGCAACTATCCAACATGACAGCCCTGACCCCTCAGGGATCTTGGAAACAGAACAGTACTTTTCGCTCAGTCACTCTTGCTTACTTTATCTCAGAGAGATACACAGAATAAACGGTGGGGATGTTTTCAATAAGTATCTATTGAACCAGCGTCATTCTAGTATAAAATACATGTGCCCCCAGCGCCTTGAGACCCGTAAGGGTGAGTAGCTGCGCTATATAAAAACGGACTTACTATGTGCTGCAACAACCATTAGACATAAACATATATATACTATAATGAGCACCAGTAAAGTGAAGAAGAGGTAGAATTTTACCATTGTGCTGAAACAATGAATATATGCAGGCATACAGATACATAACAGTAATAATGCGTACTCCTACGATGCAAACCTAACTACTTGTACCTAAATGTGATAACGCCGATTCTTATCTAATTATCTATAAGAACCTTCTGGTCGCCAAGATCTTTTTACCTGTTGAATGGTGTAAAGGAGAGAATCTCATCTGGTTATATAACAACATTCATTTTGTCTGAAAGGACCACTGACTCCGAATTCAAGTTTAAGAATTTATTATCGCCAAAAATAACTGAACGTGCAAGCACCTCAACACGAGGTTAAAGAAATAGATGGGCACTAATACAAATAATAACCTACGCAGGAATCTCATCCGACTCAAGATGAAGAGAATAGAAAGTTCTAGAAGGATCAACCAGACTATGATTGCTCCAAATTCTAAATTGCTCTTCATTGGACTAAACAAGCTTTACATCAATTGCTGTCCCTACACTAACGCTAAGTGACATCCCTGCATAACGATTTTCAAAGGCAAGAGTGAATAAAAGGTGTCAGCTGTGAAGACTTCCTCAGAAGTGCAATCACATAATACCTAAGCTCAGCTCTGTCCTTCTCTCAGGTCTCCCCTACCTCTTTTCTGGCCTCTTCCCTCAGGGCACTATCCCTAATACAAAACCACAATACAATTGTACACGCCTTTGTCACGCCTCCTTGGCCAGGTCTTCTTTCTTGTGCTTTTCCATCGAAACGGTTACTTCATCCTGGACGGTTGCGATGGCCTTGAGTCCCAGGCACCTTCTCCGCTGAAAGTATCATCCCTAAATTCCATTTCACTCCCCGTACCATGCCTCCCATCTCTCTAACTTTTGAAAACAAAGAGTTAGTCTTTACTAACGAGACATGTGTCCTTGCACCTGCAACAAGAGATACGTTCAACAGAAACTTTCTACTGTGCAAATTAAATCTACCGTTTGTGCCCAGAGAGCCTTACCAAGAGAAACTTTTCTCGGCCTATAACCTAAGCTAACATAAAATAAACCAGGCCTTCCCTAAGCATATATGTAGTCAGGCCTTTACATATGACTTTTAAACACTCGTCTTACGTTTCCCTATAAGCATTTTCATTATGATTCATATGCAAACAATGAATTACATGTGCAACTTTAATATGGTGCACGTTTAAACTACTGCAATTACATTACACACACGAACTAATTCCTCTATGCATTATGTTCACACAATTCAATAAGCATTACATTACATCGTTATCCTAACACCATTATGCTGCTGAGTTCACTTTGTCTCAACGAACTATTCATTCTTTACTAAACATGCATGAGTATATAACTGAATATAACGAATATATGTCTGCATATATGTGGGTGCGGCCTATCAGTGATTATGATGCACCCCTACAATTCACAAGAACATTTCGCTCTATCAGTTCCCCCTTTGATGACTCCTGTCATCACATCTCATTCTACTCCCTCAGAGAAGGAACCGACCTAAACAGAACTTTTTGCCATCTTCCCTGATCTAAATTTCTCCATGCTCTTGAGCCTTTGATACTGACTGTCCTGCAGTCTTGCCAATTTCATGTCATTTTCCCTCAACGCTCTCTTGACTCGGCCTGCTCGATACCACTTGTAGGCCTTGATCACAATCCACAAGCCAACCACACAACCCACCAAGATAAAGAGGGGTCTCAGAAAGTACCCAAGGAATCCCTTTCCCAGATTCGCAAACCAACCTCCCACTTGACCAAAACCCTTGCCGACCTTTTTCCAGGCCCCTTCTTCGGTCAAATCCGCTATCTTTGTGTGGATCGTAGTGATATTACTTATATATTTCTCCAGATCCTTGCTACGGTCTGGTATATAAGTGCAGCACTCTTGAACCTTCAACATTTTACAGACTCCGCCCTCTTTTGCCAATAGGACATCCAAAGCAAGGCGATTCTGCAAAACCATTCCCCTTATCGACAACATCTCTCCTTCCACCAACACCAACGACTTTGCTGTGTTCATCGAAAATTCATCCACCACAGTTGCTAACCTCCGGATCTTCACATCATTCAAGACTACTCCCAGACTGGGTATCATAGCTCCAAAGATATCTCCCACTACGATTCCTGCACTTGCAGCTCTTCTCGTTCTTGAATGCTCTCCACCTTCTAGAAGATCTAAATCTGCTGTATGGTAAATCTTTGGAAATATTATTGCCAAATAACATGTTCCATACCAATTTGCAGGCAACCTCACATAAGCATTCTTCCCACATATGTAATACACCGTTGGTATCACTTGTACAGGACCTTGGAGAAAATCTTTTGCCACATCTGCCATGGTGAAAACGTGATCACAAGTACTTTGTCCCACTGCTACCTTCTCGTAGTAAGTCTGATAACGCCTTATACACAACTTACCCCTCTGCTCCTTATCTAACGCTATAGGACCATAGCTTCCCCTGGTCTTATGCAACTTTTCTTCCTCTGTCCAATCAGTCCTGTGATGCCCCAAGTCTCGGGAGTGAGTCAGCTTTCTATACCTATCCTCAACCTGATCTACAAACTTTCTCTCTACATCTGACATCAAACAAGTCAGATTGTGTCTGTGTGCAAAGGCTGTGTCCAATTCCAAACTCGGTATGAAGTACTTCCTGAGTCTATCTTCCGTCTTATAATAGTCATATTTATTCAAATGCTTGTAAGCTGGGACTTCAGGAAGCACTGCGTCGAAATTGGAAAAGAAATACTCGAACTGATCTCTCTCATAAAATAAACTAAGCAAAAGACTACATGAAATACCATAAGTCAGTGGAAGATGGTGATACCTAATACCCTCGTCCACTGAAGTAGGCAACTGCATACACACATAACAATCTTTCGCCTCCATCACATCAACATACTCATACAACAACTTAGCATATGCATTCAACTTAAAATCACCTTTAGATAAATCTACATGTAATCTACGACTTTCTTCTAATAGCAAAGCTCTGTCAGCTGCCCTGTCTACCCCCTTCTCGCTAGGTGTAATAGGTGTAGGTGTCCCTGTCACCCCCTCTACTTCTTGCTCGTGCGAACCAGTATATGAAACTATAACTACTATGATTATAGAAACTATTACACTACTTATAAGGATGCCTACAATCCATTTAGATCTACGATTGGGATCTCCCGGCTCCATGGTTTCGAAAGTTCTCAAAAAGTCTTGGTTATAGCAAAGAACCCTGTAAAAAGTCTCTGTCCTTTATTTGTGACTTGCTTAACCAGCTCGAGCAACCATGAAATCTCCGGATTTTCCCTTTTCGATCACAATCTTATTTACACAGTCCAGAAAAAGACTTCCCTAGTTTTCGTTCCTCTTCTGTGGAAAGTCCCTAAGTTTATTCTTCTTCCACTCGGACCTAGGTTATCTTCTTCTTTTAGACTTTTATTTACAGTTTATAGTTGATCCACAATAAGATCCTCATTGAGCAATACCAGAACGTGATACAAAAGTTCAAGACGCAAAATCAGCACTTCATGTGAAAACGGCTCAACTCCAAAAGGCGGGAATTCGAGTCGATGCAAAACCAAGTTTCGGACTTCACTCAGAAGCGGGGGATTCGGAACCGTGAGAGTCAGTGTTCCTTCTATCTCGAGCCCTGGCAACTGCAGCACCACCTTCACCACCACATTCGGGCTCCGACTGACCACTTGCACTGACCTCAGTCTTCCCGTACTCACCACCCCCTGCATCAAACACAGTGTAAGTCCACTCAGGGGTAGAGTATCTGCGACAAGGCACTCTTGTTCTCTTCGACCTTCGCCGACTGTCTTGTGCTTGGTCTTCGTCACTTGCTTCCGTTTCAGATACTTCAGACACTGGAGCAAGGTCTCTCTCAGGTGCTAACCTCAGGTTCAGTCGCCTCTGTCTTTCGGGCCAACTTTCTGCACTTCTGTTCGTGCGTCTGCCTTCCCCTTCTATACCCAGTGCACTACTTCCTTTTTCGGCTGAATCTGACTCTTCTCCGCCCACTGCACCGTTTCTGTCTTCGGTGTCTGAGTCAGGGTTCGAACTGTGGAAACCCCCTTCAGCTTGCTCTAGTGCACCACCTTCTGTGTCAGCGACCCTTACAGCTTGACTTGTCCTCCCATGTGGCCCTGCCACATCAGCTGGATTTTCATTTACGAGAGGAGCTGTTTCTTCCAAGGGTGCTGGAACTCTGCGGGTATGGGAGGCATGCACCCAGTTCGGCAATCCTCCACACTTCACTGCTGTGTTCGTGATAAGTATCACCTGATACGGGCCACGCCAGCGGGCATCCAAGCAACTCTTCCTCACGTGCTTCCGGACGAGCACCCAGTCACCGGGACACAAGTCGTGGCACAGATCACTCGAGGCTGGGACCACTGCTGCTTGCACCTGCTGGGATACAGAACGGACCACATCAGAGAGTCCTTTACAATAATCGAGAATCAAATCATCAGTGATGCTTATCAAGGCTGTAGCTGGTACTGCTGGCAATCTCATTGCCCTCCCCATTAATATCTCATGGGGGGACAACCCGGTCTTTCTGTCAGGGACACTTCTCATGCTCATTAGCACGAGTGGCAAGGCGTCGGGCCATTTCAGGGATGTCGAAGAACACATTTTTGCCATCCGGGCTTTTAAAGTTCCATTAACTTGTTCCACCATCCCAGAAGCCTCTGGTCTGTAACTACAGTGGAGTCTCTGGTCAATGTTCAATGCAGCGCAAAGCAACTTCATGATTTCACTATGGAAGTGCCCTCCTCTATCTGATTCCAAAGAGGTCGGGATCCCGAATCTAGGGATGAGCTCCCTCAAGAGTAATTTAGCCACTGTGAGAGTGTCACACCTGTGTGTGGGGTACGCCTCCACCCACCGTGAGAATACACATACTAGCACTAAAATGTACCTCAATCCATTGCACTTAGGCATTTCCACAAAGTCGAGCTGTATTCTGTTGAAAGGCCCACCTGACCTCCCAATGTGACTCAATGTAACTACAGTTTTCTTTCCAGCGTTCATCTGCTGACACGTAACACACCTCTGACATACCGTCTCAGCCATTGCTCGGAACCGTGGGTTATACCACGTCTGTCTAAACACTCTCATCATTGCGTCTCTACCAAGGTGTGCCTGTCCATGTATCAGTCTTGCCATCGGACTCAACAATTCTTCAGGCAACACGGCTCTCCCATCGTTGGATACCCACACATCCACATCTCCTTTCTCACAACCAGCTTTGATCCATCCCTCTCTCTCCTGGTTTGAAACTTCATCCTGCAATCGCTTAAGCTCTTCCCAAGTGTCTGCCATGGTCAACATTATGCTGAGCTCGGTTCCTTCTTGGCTCTCCCCTATCTCTCTTTCTGTGAATATGCATCCTTGTTCTGCACAGAAACGGGCGACTTCGTCCGCATAATTGTTTCCCAATGACACAAAGTCCTCCCCTTTCCCATGGGCTGAGCACTTTACAACAGCAATTTCCTTTGGATGCTGTAATGCATCCAACAATTGTCTTACATATTCTCCATTCCTAATGGGTGAGCCAGATGATGTCAAAAATCCCCTCTGAGACCATAACTGCCCGAAGTCGTGCACCACACCAAACCCATATTGGCTGTCAGTGTAAATCGTGATTCGAATTCGATCAGCGGCCAAACAGGCACGGGTCAAGGCAATGATCTCAGCTACCTGCGCGGAGCGTACTCCTTCTAGGCAAGCAGCCTCGACCACTCCTGAAATGGTACATACAGCAAACGCTGCTCTCAATTGCCCCACACTGTCTCTTAAGCATGAACCATCGACAAAGAAAATTTCATCTGGGTCAGCCAATGGTTCATCGACAATGTCAGGTCTCGGTTTGGTGCAAAGCTCGGTCACATCGAGACAATCATGGTCCGCACAATCTTCATCATCTGCGTTCGGTGTAGGCATTAATGTCGCAGGGTTCAAGACAGAGCACCTTTTCAGAGTCAGATTCTCTGCGGCAAGTATGACTTGCTCGTACCTCGTTAACCTATTGTTCGTTAGGTGCTGGGTCTTGGTCCTGGTCATCAATAACTCAACCGAATGTGGCACATGTACAGTCAATGGATGTCCCATTACAATGCTTTCACATCTTTCAATGCTGACACCTGTTGCAGCAACGGATCTTAGACATCCGGGCAACGCAGAAGCTACTGGATCTAAAGTAGCTGAAAAATAGGCAACTGGTCTACGGACACCTCCATGGTTCTGAGCTAACACTGCTAATGCACATCCTTCCCTCTCATAACAGAACAATGTAAAGGCCTTGTTGTAATCTGGCATTCCCAGTGCCGGAGCACTGCACAATTCCTCTCTCAGTTTCAGGAATGATATCAAACACTCCTCGTCCCATGGTACCGGATCACTCACATCCTTGTGTGTAAGCCTCTGCAAAGGCTTTGCTCTCAAGGAGAAACTAGGAATCCACTGTCGACAGTAGCCAACCATTCCCAGGAACATCCTAACTTCTCTCTGTGTAGTGGGTACTGACATACTCATTATTGCCTCAATTCGGTCTGGTGACACCTTCCTCTTGCCTTTTTCTAATCTGTGTCCCAAGTACTGTACCTCATTCAAACAGTACTGCAGCTTGTTCGGGGACACCTTATGTCCATTCTCTGCTAAGTGGTTCAACAGAGCTATCGTGTCAATTCTGCAAGCATCTTCTGTTTCTGAGGCAATGAGCAAGTCATCTATGTATTGCACGAGAACTGAGTTCTGCGGTAACACAAGACTTTCAAGGTTCTTCTTCAGGATCTGGTTAAAGATCGATGGACTTTCCGTATACCCTTGAGGGATACGACACCATGTTAACACGCGATTTTCCAGCCTGAACGCAAAAAGAAATTGGCTTTCCTCGTGGAGCGGTATCGAAAAGAAAGCTTGACACAAATCGATGACCGTAAACCACTCGGCTTCGCATGGGATCTGGAACAGTATTACTGAAGGATTCGGTACCACTGGACAACAAGGGATAACTATCGTGTTGACCTTTCGCAGGTCTTGCACGATCCTGTATTTCCCGCTCGGTTTCTGTAGTCCCATAATAGGTGAATTACAGGGGCTACCTCGGATCTCTTTTAGAATGCCTTTCTCAATGAAAGTCTCGATCACAGGTTTTATCCCTGCAATCGTTTCAGGCGACAAGTTGTATTGAGGTGTCCTGGGGAAATCAACATTTTGTTTCACCTCAATCCGCACTGGTTCAACCCCTCTGATTAGACCTATTTCGTCGCCTGCGAAATCCCATACCACAGACGACACTGCGTCTCTCAGATCAGGTGGAAGTTCTTCCACTGTCACCATTGGGTACAGATCTATACACAGATGCTGATTAGTAATTTTAAAGTCAGCATCATCATCTCTCGTCTGGACCTCCACTCCTCGTGGCGTACAGTAAATCGTGCAGTTCAACTTGCACAACAGATCTCTTCCCAAAAGGCAAACTGGACTTGTATCACACACTACAAACTGATGTCTAGTTTGGAAAGAACCTATCCTTACTAAGATCGGTTCTGTCAATGGGCTGCTTATTCTCTTGTTCGCTACTCCAACGACCTGGATTGATTGTCCCGAGAGGGGTAGGTTAGGGACTACTGCTGATCTTACAGTAGACCGGGTAGCTCCAGTATCAACCAAAAGTGTGGCAGGATGACCCTCAATATCTGCCTCCACAAAAGGTCCTCTCTGGTCTACCTCCAAGACCGCTCCAAGCGTGCAGTCTTCCTCCCCCTCAGGCACCGTCAGGATAAAGGGTCTAAGCTACTCTCGTCATAGTCTTCGAACAGGGGCATCTGTTGGTACGTTCGTATTCCTTGTGTAATCCTTGGAGCCTGGGGAACCTGGGCGTGAGAGCTGTATACCCCACCTTTCATCGTCCTAGGCCTCGTTACTGTGTTAACTACCTCTTGCGCGGGTGCCTGAGCCCCCTCTTCCTCTTCCTGCAACTGGTTAGCTGGGTTCAAAGGACACTCGCGTTTCCAATGTCCGACCTGGCGACAAAGATGACACGCCGTGGTCTTCTTCAGTGTGGCTATGTCCACTCCTGTCTTGGGGTCTACTGGTTTTCCCCTTCCCTGTCCTTGCCCATTCTGGTTCCCCTGGAAATTTCCTTGCTTTCTTCCTAAGGTCCCTCCACTAGGCTGACCCTGTGCTGTCTGCATCTGGACAAGCATCAATTTATCTTTTAACTTCCGATGTTTTGAGTCCACCTCATCACTACAGTATCTCGCATACCTCAAAATTTCATCTAACGGCTTGTTCTGCCAGCAGATCAAATGATGCTGTATCATGAGGCTGATTTCCATCCTCAGACCCATTACAAACTTTGAGACAAACTGTCCCATATCCTTGGGGTCCAAAATATCTAACCCACTATACTGTTTAAAAACTTGTAGAAGTCTTTCGTAATATTCATGCACCGTTTCTTTGGGTTCCTGTACAGTCCGATCTATCTTAACCCAATCTATATCTTGGGGTGAAATCTTCAGTTTCAACCATGTAATCACCTGCTCATACTTTTTCATAACTAGGGGTGATGGACCATTTGTAACCGCCTCTCTATCCGGTTCCGAAGTCGGCCACTCAATAGCGACTTTACAAGCTGTCCACAAATCTCCCGGTACCACTATGTCAAACAAAGTGTTCAAATCAATCCACAATACTTTTGAAATTTTCACAAACCGCTCAACCTGTTTGTACCATTCTACTGGTTTCTCCCTCAGCCGAGGAAAATCATTTGTAAATGCAGCCAAGTCACCTCTATTCCACGGCACATGCACGTACCCTCCATTCTGTACTTCCCGTAAAGGAAAATTTCCAACACCCGTCGCCCCCCTCCTGGCGGCGGCGTTTCCCCTTCTGCTCTCTTTACTGGTTTCTTCTTGGACCACCTTTCTTCCCATTTGTCCAACAAAATCCATATTCTCATTCCTATAATCAGGTCTCTTGTGTGTGTCTTTAATCCTGTAATTCTTTTCTCCTCCAGCTCCTGATCACTGTAATGCAATCTATGTGGTCCCTGCAACGCTTTAGTTTTATTCAGGTCCACCTCATATCTTTTGGCCAATTCCTTCAATCTATCATGTGCCATTCTAGCTTTTCGAGTCACATCTTTTGCTACAAACAGCAGTTCGTCTGATCCATAAATTTCTATCCTTTCCAAAGGCAGACCCCCACTGATCATTTCGTCTACCTCTGCTTTCAGCCTCACCACATCTAGCAACCTTGCCTGTACTGCACTCCTCAGTACATCTCGACAACCCGAGCCATCCCGCTCATCACAGTCACTATTCTGTCCTTGTGACCTATTCCCTTCCCTCATATCCCTGGAACTTGGTCTGTCTTCCGAGACGTTCTGTGCCCTATCTCCTTGCATCCTATCCTCTTGGTTCTTTACTGTTGGTGTCCACTCCCTCAAAGATGACTTAGATTCCCACAAAGACCTCGGTCTTTCTGGTCTCTCCTCTTCTCTCCTAAAGGAAGAGTCCGCAGTAGCCGGTAACAGCGTACTTGTCTCCATTGGTCTTGGGAAATGAACCACTCTTACTCCAAACCCATTCCCACTCTCACTGTTTCCTTCCTCCCTTCCCGTCGGTACGGAGCCCCCTTCTCTCACTCGGTCTGGGTCATATACCGGTACTATAGGGCCTATGGTAACCGGTACTGTCAAAGAGTCCGGTAATCTTGTGTTCCCCGCAGGAGGCTGTGTTATCATAGACGCCGTTGCCCCTCCGTTCCTGTGGAAATCCTTCCCACCACTCTCATGCTAGTCTGATTCTGGCTCTCATCAACTATTGCTACTGCTGGGGTCGTCTTTCCTTCTTCTGAATCTGGATTAAATGGTGGTGGCCTCTCTGCCAACAACCTATCCAACAAGCTGTCATCTAGATCACTGTCGTCCTCATCGATTCTTATTATTTTCCCATTTTGTACTAACAATGGGTACAACTTATCCACTTCAACCGTTGCCACCCTCCACCGTTTCTCCAGTGCATCCCACTTTGCATCTTGAAATGCCCTGATCGATTTCTTCACCCTTTCCTGACCCTTGTCTCTATTCCTTTCGTGTGCTGCTCTAATCCACGCATGCAATGCCTCAAACTGTGTCGGTCTAGGTAGTGGTCGTAATGAGGCCATTACACTTTTTAGCTGGTACAATACCTCCATCCTGAAAGTACCATATCGAGGGAACGACAATTCTCCTTCTGCTTCTGTCATTTTATGCCAATTCTCAAGCCAAATTATAGTATGCAATCCTACATTCTTTGCCATATAATGTGCTGGTGTATCCTCGGGAGGAGCTTCCTCTCCCTCCCGAACAACCACATGTCTATCACCTCTACAAAGTTCCCGTAAAGCTTTAAAACATTTCATGATGAATCAACTTTTTGTTTGCACTCAAAATGTCCGCTTTTACTTCCTGATTTCAATCCACCAATACCAGCGCGGCTCACACCAACCGGCCTATCGCAGCGCGGCACTTGTCTGACGTCACTTTTCCTCCGCTCGCAGCAGTTCCCCTCCTTTCTAATTCACTCGTTCTCGCTCGCACCTGTCCCAATCATACTCTGAAATAATGTCCGTCCTACCGAACAATTACCTCTCTGACCGTCAGTCTTACCAATGACCGATCAGCCTCTTGAGCTTGCTGACCTCAATCTGGCAATCGTCTGTCCGCGAAACGACCGGACAATCGCCTTTAACACACTCAATAGGATTCAATCACTCGATGTTCTGCACACAATAACCTACGACCTGCGTTGGTTATTCACACACTCACTCATGTGTTCCCTATCTTCAGTGGGTCTGTCAATGACGTCTCGTGACCCCCACAACCTCTGGTCAACGTTCTCACTCTGGGTGTATTCTACACCACAATAAATCTCCCGGTCCCGCGCGCGCTCACGGTCCGTTCCTCAATCACACAACTCTCTTTCCAACTCTGCAAGACATCACACAACAATAAAACACCGCAATCTACCAAACATCACTCTTTTCATACTCACTCTACTACGAACTGCTACTTCCGCCGCACCGGCACTCTCCGTCAGTTTTCAACGACCTCCGACATCCTTCTCCCGCGGTCCTCTGGATCTGCGTCACTCGAGCTCTATGGGGCAACTTAATCTCCTATCTTGCTCTAGATCTCCCCTTACCATCAAAGGTAACCATCCTACTCTGCTACCAACTGATAACGCCGATTCTTATCTAATTATCTATAAGAACCTTCTGGTCGCCAAGATCTTTTTACCTGTTGAATGGTGTAAAGGAGAGAATCTCATCTGGTTATATAACAGCATTCATTTTGTCTGAAAGGACCACTGACTCCGAATTCAAGTTTAAGAATTTATTATCGCCAAAAATAACTGAACGTGCAAGCACCTCAACACGAGGTTAAAGAAATAGATGGGCACTAATACAAATAATAACCTACGCAGGAATCTCATCCGACTCAAGATGAAGAGAATAGAAAGTTCTAGAAGGATCAACCAGACTATGATTGCTCCAAATTCTAAATTGCTCTTCATTGGACTAAACAAGCTTTACATCAATTGCTGTCCCTACACTAACGCTAAGTGACATCCCTGCATAACGATTTTCAAAGGCAAGAGTGAATAAAAGGTGTCAGCTGTGAAGACTTCCTCAGAAGTGCAATCACATAATACCTAAGCTCAGCTCTGTCCTTCTCTCAGGTCTCCCCTACCTCTTTTCTGGCCTCTTCCCTCAGGGCACTATCCCTAATACAAAACCACAATACAATTGTACACGCCTTTGTCACGCCTCCTTGGCCAGGTCTTCTTTCTTGTGCTTTTCCATCGAAACGGTTACTTCATCCTGGACGGTTGCGATGGCCTTGAGTCCCAGGCACCTTCTCCGCTGAAAGTATCATCCCTAAATTCCATTTCACTCCCCGTACCATGCCTCCCATCTCTCTAACTTTTGAAAACAAAGAGTTAGTCTTTACTAACGAGACATGTGTCCTTGCACCTGCAACAAGAGATACGTTCAACAGAAACTTTCTACTGTGCAAATTAAATCTACCGTTTGTGCCCAGAGAGCCTTACCAAGAGAAACTTTTCTCGGCCTATAACCTAAGCTAACATAAAATAAACCAGGCCTTCCCTAAGCATATATGTAGTCAGGCCTTTACATATGACTTTTAAACACTCGTCTTACGTTTCCCTATAAGCATTTTCATTATGATTCATATGCAAACAATGAATTACATGTGCAACTTTAATATGGTGCACGTTTAAACTACTGCAATTACATTACACACACGAACTAATTCCTCTATGCATTATGTTCACACAATTCAATAAGCATTACATTACATCGTTATCCTAACACCATTATGCTGCTGAGTTCACTTTGTCTCAACGAACTATTCATTCTTTACTAAACATGCATGAGTATATAACTGAATATAACGAATATATGTCTGCATATATGTGGGTGCGGCCTATCAGTGATTATGATGCACCCCTACAATTCACAAGAACATTTCGCTCTATCAAATGTACCTAGCATGTATGTAGGTGTGTAGCCAAGAATCCCCTTAGGATAGAGCCAACCCCATTACCTGATGTGGGAGTGCGAAGGACCCCATCTTGGTCTCGAGATGTACACCCCGCAAGGGATGTCAGACCACTGCGTGCAGGAGTGTCTGCGTGCAGGGACCTCAGCGTCCCGCGTCAACGTGTCAGCATGGAAGTCTTTCTCCTCTGGTTTGCCCAGCGAAGATGTAGTGCTTATATACCCAAAAGGTACCCTCAGGGGCTCTACCTAAAAGTGTACTGTGGGCATGTCGGGCAAGGATAACGAAAGATGTGACCCTTATACAGAGTTATTATGCAGAAGATGGTAGTCCTGCTGTGATACTGAGAATCCTCATAATACATGAGGCTAGTTTTTGGAGAAAACCAAACGACAGTCATGTAGCACCTAACTAGGTAAAATGTCAGCGCCAAACCCGTTATGTAGAACAATAGTAGGACAGATGTAGGCAAAAGGTCATGTAACTACCTAGGCCTATATTGGGGTACATTGGAGTTCATAACAACTGCTCTGAGCTGGTGTGTGGATGCTTCAATAAAGCCTCTTCTAAAATATCCTTTTGGATCGTGTCATTTACTGCATATAGGTAGAAATTTTAATATCAATCTAGCATTCCTTGAGAAGTCTAGATATTCAGCTGTGGCATATGCTGATCACACATGCATTCATTGTGAGTCTCGGTCAAGATAGCCGAGACTCGCTATCCAGTTTGACAAGTGCCACATACAGGAAGCCCAAAAACTGAATTAATACCAATGTTCTAAAATTGAATGCTAACACAACCAAACTGATCTTGCTTTGGAGGCACAAACACTGGTAGAATGATTTACTATTGCCCCTCTCTATTGGCGATCTTTCTGAACCATTTGTCCTGCTGTATATGCTACCTGCAAAGGAAAGGAAATTAAAAATATTTGATAGAAGATTTTCCAAGTCATCAGTCCATGACTTGAGTGGCTTCAGAATACGATTATTTATGTTACCAAAATTGATTATAAAGTCTTGGTCATAGAACTTTTATTTTGACTGGAAGATCTATGTTCTATTTTATTTTTTAGAAGTGCTTACCAAGATAAAATGTTTTAAATAAAACAACACACACACAAATGCACATTAAAGGGAGTTGAAACACTCTGTGCTAAACGTAACTGGCTTAAAAAAAATTACAAAAATAATAGAGAAGCTATAGTTTTCTCACAACAGGCCTTTGAATTAATCTATACCCTATTTGAAACATACATCTCAACTCACACTAGCTGCGCTCAGTCTCAACCTTGTTTAAATTAAGTACTGCTTACACTTAAACGTTTACTGATAGTTAAACTGTACCTCATTGACTTTCACAGAGTTGTCTTCAGTACTAAACTATTTCTATTTCGCACATGCACTAATGTGAATATATTCAATCTATGGTATATATGTTTGTGGACCCTTTACTAACTACTTTGTTTTCTAAAACGATATAGGTGCTTATTTAGTCATTTAGTAACGGGGAGAGGATGTGGCCTGATGGCTAGACTGCCAACTTTGGATCTGGGAAACCAAGGTTCGTCCCTCGGTGTCGACTCCACATCCTGTGATTCTGGGCAAATGTGCCTACCAAAAAAATGAATGTGCCCTTGTGTAACGTAACTGGTGCTCATGTAAAGCGCTCCAATACCTTCGGGTCGAGTTTGCGCTATATAAATCTGCAAAAAGAAAAATTTGAAAAGCAGTAGCTGGGCTAATGTCATCAGTGATGTAATATGTGTGGTCATAAGCAGTATGTGGCAGAAGCACAAGTTATAATTAGCTTAATAAAATATAACTGGTAAATTTTCAGTGATTTTCAAACATCAGTTTTTGCATTATTTAACTATAAAGTCACGTTAACCTTTGAATTTGTCAGTGAACTTTTAGGGTTATTTTACAGAAGGTACAATGTTATTAACTTACCTAACTATAATGTTATTTTAACCTTTGTTTTTTCAGTGAATTTCTGAGGTATTTTGTTGTAAACTAAAATTGTAATACTATACATAACACTAACGCCACTTTATCCTTTGTTTTCTTCAGTGAATTTCTAGGGGTGCTTTTTATGTAAAGTAAGATCATATTATCTTACCCAACTATAATATCACTTTAACATATAGGTATTTCAGTGAATATCTGGGGTTTTTGATCATATTCACCAAACTCCCTCGCCTAGCACAGCTTTTGGCTATGCGCACTAGTTGGTTGGCTGCAGAGCCTGACCCTGTGCCAAACCCCCTGCGTGTGACCAATTCCTCTTTGTGCACAGACTTCGGAAGTCCATGGTGAAGAATTGGCTGCAGGCAGCAAACCTCCATTGGATGGCCAAACCCCAGCCGTGCACGGCAGGATATTGGCAGCAAAGACAGGCTTGTGGTCAGTCCCTGCACCCAACCCATGTTGACGGTCAACCCTCTACAGATCTCCACCCACATTTTTCATATTTTTCATCTTTATTGCTGTCATACTGTACTCCTGCTGTAGCACTGCTCATGCATCACCTCGCTGTACCGCGGAACCATGCAAGCTTCAAATTTTGAAGTTTGCATTGGTACTGTGGTACCAGATCTGATCACGGTACCCACAGAATTGTTTTAAAAATTATTGTCCCTTGGAAGGGTCCCTCTTGGTCTCCTCCGAGAATTGTCAGGGTGACAGGCTACCACTACCCTTCTCCCTTGTAGGTTTTTTAATTTAACTTCAGGACACAGGGACCAAGTTCTCATGTGCTGTAATGGCAGCAGTTGCGGCCAACCAATTAGATCGCTTGGTCCCACAATTAAGCACCAGTCCCGTAGGGCCAAACTGTCAGATGGGAAAAGAAGTCCCTCGGCCAATCAGAATAATGTATTTTTTAATTTACAGTACCACAGGAGCCCTGCAGGACTCCCGCTGGGCCAACGATCAGGGTATTCCTAAGTTCTTTAACCCTGCTATGTCTGCCCAGAGCCGCTCTTTAAATGCAAATTTATTGAAAATGCCTGATCGGATTTACACCAAATAAGAAAAAGCATGCTTTCTGAATAAGACTCTAACTTTCTGCCAAAATTGGTATTATTCTGTTGAGCTGATTTTTCTGTATCGCACCAAAATTCCTAATGGAATCTACATGAATAAATGATGTTTCGAAACCCTCCCTTTTCTTGGCCCCTAAAACGTTCCAGGAAGGAGAAGAGTTGGATAAACTTGTTTTTTTTAAAGGTTTGCGAAGATTCTTCAAAGGCCTAAAATTTAGGAAACAAAAAAGATTCTTCTTAAGGAAACTCTGACCTATTTATGACTATACAGTGGTGATTGCCACTGTGTAATATATCTGTATCGCTATCTATGTCTATATCTACAGATATATATAGATGTATCATATATATGTGCTTAGAGTGGTAAAAGGTTTTTGTCAATTATTTAGCTTGCCGTGAATAGGACTAGCTATTCCTATGCTTAAAGACTTTTCTGTAACAATGGCAAAGGACTTTGTCACTTTTCTAGCTCAGCGTGGATGGCAGTATGCTAATCATATGCTTAAAAACTCTAGTAGCTCACCAAATGTAGTGTAAGTGTGGGTTACTACCTGCATGTTATATCTGTAATGGAAAGGAGGAAGTAGCCCACACTAACACAAAATTTGGTGAGCTACTAATGGTTGGAGAGGAGAGAGGCTCTTGGAATGTGAAGAGTTCTTGTTTCTAAAATGTGAGGACACTAGAATTTCCATCCTTTATTATTGCCCAAGATACACAAGAATTCATTGGTCCCTCCAAGAAGACTGATAGTTTCAGCTATCGGGAGCCTCCTGGAGAATATCTCTAGGGATGTTGATTCCTTTTTACACCTATATGTGTGAGTATTACCATATCACATTAGGGATACCCATGATTTTTTTTTACTAGGATTGCAGATATTGTGTGGGATCAGGATTTCCTTCTTATCACATTGGATGTGAGCAGCCTGTATACCATCATAAACCCTAAGTTAAGAATAGGGGCTTTCAGGTTATTTTTATGAGATCACTGTTCTATTGTCTCCATAATGAAAGGCTGTTGGATGTGGCACACTTTTATTTGACAAATAACTATTTGTTGTTTGCTAGCCAACTGTACAAACTAGTCCAGGATTCAGCTATAGGGACTTGCTTCACCCCCAGCTATGCCAGCCTGATTATGGGCTGGTGGGAGCTGTAGCTCTTTGGCGCTAATGATATCTTTATGGGTCAGATTAAATGATAGCATTTTTGCTATATGAAAAAGATCCTTGAGTGAGGCACAAAAGTTTGTAGGGTCCTTGAACAACAGTCAATCAGTCAATTAATCAGGGGTTTGTAAAGCGCAGCTACTCACCCGGAGGGGTCTCAAGGCACTGGGGGGCAAGGGGAGGCACGCAGCACCTGGAAATTCACGGGAGTTCACGGGGCTCCTTCGAAGAGCCAGGTCTTGAGGTCCTTCAAGAACTTGGGGAGTGATGGTGTCTGTCGGAGGTGGAGAGGGAGGGAGTTCCATGCCTTGGCAGCGAGGAGGGAGAAGGAGTGTCCTCCTGATCTGGTCTTCTTGATGCGTGGTACCGTCCCAAGGGAAAGCTGGGCCGAGCGGAGGGACCTTTGGGGTGCGTGTAACGCGAGGCGGTGGTTCATGTACGCTGATCCAGTGTTGTGAAGGGCCTTGTGGGCATGGATGAGAAGCTTGAAGGTGATTCTCTTCTTGACGGGGAGCCAGTGTAGTGTCTGCAGGTGTTGGCTGATGTGACAGTGGCGCAGGAGGCTGAGGACTAGTCTGGCGGCGGCGTTCTGGACGTTCTGGATTTTACGGGTGAGGTTCTTGTTGATCCCGGCATAGAGTCCGTTGCCATAGTCCAGTCTGCTCCTGTGTTCGAGGGAAATCCAGTTGAAGGTCTTTTGGAGTAGGCGGAGGGTGTGGTAGCAGGAAGAGGTGACGGCATTGATCTGGCGGTCCATTTTGAGTTCGAAGTCCAGGATGATTCCGAGGTTGCGTGCGTGGTCCATGGGGGAGGGAGGGGTCCCGAGTGCAGGGGGCCATCAGGTGTCATCCCAGGCATCGAGGTGTGGGCCCATGTTGAGCACCTCGGTTTTGTCTGTGTTGAGTTGTAGGCAGCTGATCTTCATCCATCTGGCAACAGCTTTCATTCCATCTTGGAAGTTGTGTTTGGACGTGTTGGGTTTGTTGGATAGGGAGAGGATGAGTTGGTGTCGCCTGCATACGATATGATGTTCAGTCCGTGCGATCTGACGAAGGATGCGAGCGAGGCCATGTAGACGTTGAACATGGTCGGGATGATGGAGGAACCTTGGGGGACAAAGCAGGTGATCGGTGTGGGTTCTGAGAGGAAAGGAGGGAGTCTGACCAGTTGCATTCTGCTGGAGAGGAAAGAGTGGATCCAGTCAAGGACTTTGTTCTGGATTCCTGCGTCGTGGAGTTTGCGGGCTAGGGTACAGTGAGAGACTGTGCTGAAGGCCACGGAGAGGTCCAGGAGGATGAGGGACACCGTCTCTCCTCTGTCGAGGAGGGAGCGGATGTTGTCTGTCGCAGCGAGATGGGCGGTTTCGGTGCTGTGGTTGTTCCTGAAGCCTGATTGGGAGGAGTGGAGGATGTTGTTTCCTTCTATGAAGGCGGTGAGTTGACTGTTGATTGCTTTTTCCATGACTTTCGCCGGATACGGAAGTACGGAGATCGGTCTGAAATTTTTGAGGTCGGTGGGGTCCGCCAAGGGTTTTTTCAGGAGAGGGTTGATCTCGGCGTGTTTCCAGTCATCGGGGAAGGAGGCGGTCTCGAAGAAGCGGTTGATCATTCATTGGAGCTCGGGGGCGATGATGTCTGTGGCTCTGTGGTAGATGTGGTGGGGCAGGGGTCCATGAGAGCCCCGGAGTGAGTGGTCTTCTTAGTCTTTAGAGTGTCTTCGAAGCTGAGGGGGGTCCAGCTGTCCAGTGTTGGCTGTGTGGTGCGGGGAACAGTGGGAGAGGGTTCCTCGTGGAGGTTGTTGTTGTCGAAGTTGTCATAGATGGTCTTGATTTTTTGGTGGAAGAAGGTGCTGAGTCTGTCACAGAGGTCCTGGGATGGTGGGATGTCGATAGTCTCGCTGTTGGGTTGAGCGAACTCTTTAATGATGCCAAAGAGTTCCTTGCTGTTGTGTGCGTGGGTGGAGATTCTGTCCTGGAGGGCATTCTTCTTTGAGAATCTAATGAGTTTGTGGTGGACGGTGGTGGCTGCTTTGAAATTATTGAGGTCTGCTGGGGTTTTGGAGTTCCTCCATAGCTTTTCGAGGGGTCTGCAGGAGCATCTGGATTCCCGGAGTTCGGTGGAGAACCAGCTGGTTTCTTGGCGTGAGGGTTGGAAGCTTTCTGGAGGAGGGCGATGGTGTTTGCGCAGTCTGTGATCCAGTTGTGTAGGGTGCAGGCGGCGGTGGTAGGGTCATCATCTGTGGCGGAAGGAGCGGGGCTGCTGAGGGTGGCAGCGAGCTGGTCGTCGGAGATCTTGTTCCAATTCCTGCGTTGGAGCTGGTGTGGACGTCTGCGGGGGATGTTAGTTTTGAAGGTGAAGTGTATGCAGCGGTGGGCCCTCCATGGGAGCTCTGAGGTGTGGCTGAAGGTGATGGAGTTCCTTGCTGTGAAGATGGGGTCGAGGGTGTGTCCTGCTGAGTGCATTGGTTCTGGTACGATCTGTTTGAGTCCGATGTTGTGGAGGTTGTCTAGGAGGGAGGTGGAGTTGGGGTCTTGGCGGTTGTCGAGGTGGTAGTTGAGGTCTCCCAGCAAGGTGTAGTCGTTGGAGGTGATGGCATGTGGGGTGATGATGTCGGTGATGGAGTCGGAAAAAGGTGCGCGGGGTCCTGGGTGTCTGTAGATGAGGGTTCCTCGGAAGGTGGTGTAAGGGTTGGTCTGTATCTTGAAGTGGAGGTGTTCCATCAGGTCTGTGGGCCCGTCGGTGTAGGTGCCCAAACAAAGGTTGGCTTTGTGAGCGATGGCGATTCCTCCCCCAGGGCGGTTGGGGCTGTCCTTCCAGGTGATTTTGTATCCTTCGGGGATGGCGATTGCAATGTCTGGTCCCGAGACAGCGTTCGTCCAGGTTTCGGTGAGGAAGGCGACGTCAGGGAAGGTGCTGTTGAGGAGGTTCCAGATTTCTGCGGCGTGTTTGTGGAGGGAGCGGACGTTTAGGAGGATGCATTGCAGGGTTTGGGATGTGAAGGAGTTGTTGCTGGGGGGTGGAGGAGGGTCTTGGGTCTCGGCGAAGGTGAAGGCGTGGCTGCAGTTTCGGCAGGTGAAAGGGCCATGGGTGTTGAGAGGTGAGGAGAGTTTGCAGTTGTTGTTCTTGCGGGCGTTGAGTGCGTAGTGAGCCGAGGGGCTGTAGCGCTGGCGGGTCGGCAGACCAGGGTTCCTGGTGCTGGTCGCAGTCGGGTCGTGGACGGGCACAGACGGGCTTGCCTTTGGTGCCATTTGGTAGGGGTCGGGGGAGGGCAGGACAGCTGGGAGCCGGGAGCGGTAACACGCAGGGCGGGAGAGGCTGCGGGGGCAACAGCGGCAGGAGCAGAAACTGCGCGAAAGACGGGGGGAAATTTATAAAAAAAGGAGGACAATGAGGGAAAAACTGAATGAGAAATACAAAGAGTGAGGATAAAGAGAAAGAAAGCAGTCCAAGTGAGAGAAAACTGAATGAGGAATACAAAAGAGAAAGAAGGCAGTCCAAGTGAGAAGGCACAGGGCCTCGAACCGAGGTCCGCAGCGGTGCTGAGCAGGGCACTTACGGTGGAGCAATGCGTTGTGAGAGCAGGAGCCTGACCAGAAGGGTGTTGCTGGAATTTGCAGTTTGCAGGGAAAATCAGTGATGTGAGTGTGGAATTCCTGGACATCTTGGTGGAGGTCTGCGGTGACACGGCTGGATAACAGTCATCTACATACAAACACTTGCCATCTCAGTATTTTGATACAGAGGATTCCATTTGGGGAACTATTGAGGGTGAAAAGAAATTGTAGCACTGAGGAGAACAGCAAAGAATGTTATCAAGATTTGAGGAGAGACGGTACTCAAAGTCTGTTCAAGAACTGGCAGTATCTCGTGTGAGTAAAATAAACAGCAATGACCTCCTTGCTAAGGGCGACAGGGAGCTCAAGACTGACAACCAGATTGGATTTATTACCAACATACAACAGTGGAGCAAAAGAAGTAAGAAAGATACTGGGCAGACACTGATCAATTCTTAAGACTGATCCAGTACTCTCAAGTGAGTTTGCTGACTACCCTAGCATTACCTTCAGTAAGCGTGCCTCCCTAAGAGATAGGTTGAGCAAGAATTATGTATTAAGTAATTGGATTTTTCAGAAGCAGGAAGTGCAAAGCTTGCAGATCCAGTTGCGATATGAATATGAAGCACCTTTGTGTAAGAGGAAACTTATCAATAAATAACTAACCTGTGCTCAGATTATGTAAAGTACATTTTGGTGTGTCTATATGGGAAACAGTAGGCACTATTCATCTAGTCAAATAAAAGAGTGTTGGAGCATATGAAGGAGATACAGAACAAGGATTTCCACTATCTGGTGGCTAGGCATTTTCTTGTGCACCATAGTAGCAACAGGAATCTACTCAGTTGCCAATGATAAAGTTGCTTTAGTAGAGAAGGGAATCATGAATTCCTAATCAACAGGTTGGAGTCGAGATTGTGGAGCTGGAGACCAAGGTGCCACAGGTTCTAAATACGGAAGACGAGTTGAGTATATATTTGGGTATGCCTTAATATCAAATGTCTCTTACTTGCTGCTAGAATAATTTTATGTTTGGCAGAGTACTAAATTAACTGACAATTGTACAGTTTTAACAGTATTGTTAACAATATTTATAACAGTTGTTATTTTTCTCACACCACTGTAGCAGAGATCTCCACTTATGTGTGTAATGTTAGTAGTATCTTTACACTCATAAGCCATGTGGTGGAAGGCCACTAATATGAGGGGTGGAAACATTCTAAATCCACACTTATGTGTAAATCAACACTTTTAAATGGTGAATAGAGTTACACCTAGGTGTAGTAGATAACATACACATGAGGAAATATACACATGGGTATTTACCTTGTAAATAGGCCCCAAGGACTTTATATTTACAGAAAGAATGTCTCCTGTCCTGAATAGGATCTCAAACTACAGGTGCAACAAGTAATTTTTGGTGAGAACAGCCAACGCCCTTGGTAATCTGTGACACTAGTAGAGTTATTTGGAGTTTGGTGAAAAGAAACATTTCCATCAAATGTGAGTGCCTTTGCTCTGCCATAATATTTGGTACACTCAACCCATTCAGAGTTAGGAGACCGCAGGGTTTCCGGCAGCTAAGACTCTGCTGCCTCTAGCATCAGAAATCTTTGATCTCAGAGCCCCTCTGCCACTGGGCTACCACGTCATGGTGTCAGCCACTCTGCCTTTTCTAGGGTGGACCAAGCATCACTCATTTTCCCTGCCTAGGTCTACCATATGATGCATGGTGGACCCAGGCAGGGTAAAAAAACAATGACCCCCATGAGCAAGGAAAAAACTCCATTTGCAATAGGGCGTTTTGATTGGGCAAATTTTGTGTTTCCACAAAAAATTGCTTGCCCTGCAGCAACTGTGATTATTTGCTTTATTTATCCAGTTGCCTAAGCTTGAACTTTCAGGGGCACACACATGACTCTGGAATGCTATTAAAGTGTCTTAAATAATTCGATAATGTATGCTGTTTTTTTCTCTGGCCGCAGCACATATCTGAGGAGGGCAGTCATTAACCTACATGAATTTCTCGGTCAGGCTTGACAGTACAACTGTCATCTGACCGTTTAACCTACACCACTATTATTCTACAGTTCTTTGCTTCCACACAAGTACATTTCTATTGCCATGCTATTTACTTGTAATGCTTCATATTACCGTACAACATTCCTTCAAAGCCAAAGCTGTTGGTATTGCCAATGCTTGTTGTTTTAGAGCAAGAAACTCCTGCTTTGGGTGTTTGTTTCACTAAAAGAAAAAAGTGTGATAAGTGAGCAAGAAATCATAGTGCCCACTAGGCACATTTCTCTGCCTTCATCGCTTTGGCGGTTGCTGAAGTCAGTAGGATCCACAATAGGCAGGAGGGAATGCTCATAATATAGAGAGAGGTCCTAGGCCAAGGAAACAAGACTAAGGCCTCCACCTACCTAGCAGTCTGGTAGGCCTCCCACCAAGGTCTTGATCACCCTATAGAAGCCTAACTATTTTTCTTCAAAACGTAGACATTGATGTGCCACAGAGAAAAATAGGGAGAGAGGGAAATCAGGTGGACTCAGATTTATGTGTAGAATCTGTTCCTGTGTCACTCAAAAGGTGAAGCTAAGGAACCATACCATGCAATACCACAACAGGACATTCAGCACGACTTGGGCACTCTCTCTCCTTATATATCTATAATTCTGCAGTACAAAAAAGAGATCAAAGCATTGACATAGGTGATATGTGTCCAAGACATTGAGGTATGATTAATGTACCCCCTGTATAATTCTTAAAAAATCAAGGGGCATAACAATATATATTAAAAGAGCAAGAAAACATTTTGCTATGGATCTGCATACTGTCTTGACTCTAATGAAGAAAATATAAAAAGACTAAAAAATGCCTGCTAGTGGTCTCTCCAAATGAAGAACATCTTTGCCTCCCTTTCACTCTAAAGCCATTTCTCCTGGTCTGGATGACAGTTTTTTTTTTTTTACCTATTTCATTCAAGAATATGGGAAGATGTAATGGAAACAAAAACAATTAGCTTTTCTCTCATCTCTCTCCCACTCAACATCTCTCAGAATCTACAGTACCCAATTTCACCCAGTCTCACACCCCATAATTTTCTCCATCTTTCTCCTAACCCTATTTGAGTTCAATAAACGTTTTCCAAGGAGACACTGTTCTTAATCTTAGGTAAAGAGTGAACAAACTTTGGGGGACTTTTATCTTTCCATTTAGCTATTACTTGGCGAGTGGCCAGCGTTCCAATAAAAATAATACGGTTAATTGGATTCATTTGCATCTAAATTCTTAGGGGATCCCAGTTAGCACAGATTTTGCCAGAATAGCCCACCCCTTTCTCCCCCATTTCTGCTTGTAGAAAATATGTTGTGTCCTTTCAGATACATTTCAGTACACTACAATCATACATGATCTGCCTCAATGGCTCTAGGATTCCACATTTCTCATTGACTTCTGGGATTCACCAATGCAGTTTTCTGGCATGGTGTAATATAACAATTTTCAAAGTTTGGCCCTCTCAATGAAGAATGTATTTTGCTACAAATCTGAAGCAGTTCTTTCTTTTACTATCTTAATAGAGAAATAAGTTTATTGTGTGATTAATTAAAACCTTAACAATACAGCACATTGGACATGCATAATTATTTTTTTTTTAAAACATTTGTGGTTATCTTATTATTAATACGATTGTTTAAAATCGACTGCCATTGAGTCAAACTGCACAGTGCTTTGAGATTAGTAAAGTATTAGACCTGGCATCCTTGGCGTGGGTCTCCCTTCCATTTTGTTATGATGCCTCCTATGTTATTGATCTGTTTTTGCTGGTGTTAGATGCTTTGGGCACTGTGCCACTGCTATCAGTGCCACAGTGCAAGTGCTCCCTATGATAAATTGTGTGATGGATTAGTGACTCCATGATTGGATGATTGGTTTACTTGTCAGTCCCTAGTACAGTGCACTGAGTGTGCCCAGGGCTTGTAAATCCAATGCCGCTGGTGGGCTTGCAGCACTGGTTGTGCCACCCACAGAAGCGGCTTGTAAAATGTGCCTCAGGCCTGCCATTGCAGAGCCTGTGTGCAGCCTAGGGCTGCCATGTCGACTTGGTGAGTACACCCACTTACCAGTCCCTAAACCTTCCATTTACTGCATGTTGGTCACCCCTAAAGTAGGCCCTAGGGCAGGGTGCATTGTAAGTATAAGGTAGGACATGCCCTGGTGTGTGTGGCATGTCCTAATAGTGAATTACAGCCATTTTTGTTTTTCACTATTGCAAGGCTACCTGCTCCCCATAGGCCAGAATGGGCAGACTGACTATTACACCTTATAGTCCTAACTGACCCAGGGAACATGGTAGAAAAACGAATTTAGTATGCCTGAACTCAGAATGATAAAATACATCTTTTAGTGAAGTTGGTTTTAACATTCTGTGTTTGAAAATACCACTTTTAGAAAGTGGGTATTTTCTTGCCTAAACTTCCAAGCCTGCCTCTGCTAGGTTGTGTATTCCTTGTCTGGAGATTGAGTGACAGGGGCTGGGGGTGGCTACAGGAGACAGGGTGAGTCAGCACAGGGCTGAATAGGAAGATCTGCATCCAGAGTGGAGGGAGGAGTTGCACCTGGGTCTGAATAGGGCTGTGCCTACCTTCCACAATGCTGGCTCCACCTCCTGCCGGGCGGCTGAGCACTCTGCCCCACATTCTGAAAGGAAAGAAGGAGTCAGAAAAACAAAGTGCTCCAGGACTGACCAGAACTGGTTTTGGACTAGGCAGAGGCCTCTCTGCCTTCAGAGAACAAAGAGAAACTGTGTATAAAAAGGGGACCCAGACCCCTAGGAAATTAGATCACTTTGGGAAACAAGAAGAAACTTTTGCTGAGGAGCGGAACCAAGAAGAAACTGAGGAGAAGACTATCCCTAAGCTAGAGGGATCTGCCTGCAGTGGTTGCCTGACTGCCAAAGGAAGGAGAAAGGACTTTGTGTGCACTCTATTCAACTTGTAAAGGATCTCCAAGGGCTTGAGAAAAGAGCTTGCCTCCTGCTGAAGTCTCAGGGACAACAGACTTCAACCACCAGCTCCCCAAGAATCCTTTGGAAGTGCCTGCTGCTGTTTTGGGCCTTCTGAAGGGACTGCGTGTCGCAAGGAGCTGGGAGCGCGACTCAAGAGGGAGAAGCGTGTCGCCGTCGCAGCCGCTGCCGTCGCATCACGGAGATGACGCCGCTGCAGCTGTCGCATTGCACCGCATCTCGAGAAACGTCCCGCAACCCCGAAGAAGCGTGTCGCCGTCGCAGCCACTGCCGTCGCATCGTAGATGTCGCCGCTGTAGCTGTCGCATTGCACTGCATCAAGAGAAGAGTCTCGCATCGAGGAAGAAGCGTGTCGCCGTCGCAGCCGCTGCCATCGCATCGTAGATGTCGCCGCTGTAGCTGTCGCATTGCACCGCATCGAGAGAAGCGCCTCGCATCCGCGGAGAAGCGTGCCGCCGTCGGAGCTGCTGCCGTCGCATCACGAAACAAGGGTGTCGCCGCTGCAGTTGTCGCATCGAGCGGAAGCGTCTCGCAACGTCGGAGAAGAGGGTCGCTGCCAAAGCCGCTGTCGTCGCATCACGGAACAAGGGTGTCGCCGCTGCAGCTGACGCATCGAGTCAAGACTTCTCGCAACATCGGAGAAGCGTGCCGCATCAGGAAGAACTTGACGTCTTTATTTCTTTGCACCAGAACTTTGTCGCATCTCCATCTCTGCAACACTTTCGTTGTAGAAACGTGACGCATCGTAAGGTACATTGACTCAAAGTGTCGCATTTTAAGAACTGAAGAGAACTAAGCTAAACCTACCATTTTAAGTACAGTATTGTGGATTTTTGTCGTTTATGGTCTTGTGTTAAATCTATATAAAAGATACTTATTTTTATAATACAACTTGTGTGGTGTCCATCTGTAGTGTTGTCACTAGATTACTGTACGTGTTCACAAATGCTTTACACACTGCCTCTGAGATAAGCCTATCTGCTCGTGCCAAGCTACCAAGGGGGTGAGCAGGGGTTATTTTAGGAGTGTACCCCCTTACCCTGACTAGAGGCAAGGGTCCCTATTTGTCACAAGTACCTACCTGTGCCAACTAGAGACCCCCAATTCTAACATAAAGCTTGACTACCTCTACCATATGTCCATCACAATCTTGTGATATCAAAGAAAATAAAATGCATATTTTGCAGTCAGCAGACATTTCATAGAGGATCAAATGGCAATAAGTCAAAGTGCACAATGCATTGAGATTGACAGGACTTGAGTACCATATGTCCATCATGATCTTGTAGTATCAAAAGAATAAAATCGTGTTTTACAGTCAGCAGTCATTGCATAAAAGATCATGTGGTAAAACCAGATGCCATGTGCATTTTATTAATCAGCGATCATCGCTGCACTTAAGGGGTTTGTTTTAAGCTGATCCTGCACCGGCTTGAAGTATTTGCCAATTCGGACCAGATCCGAGGGGACCGTAGTGGTAAATATCCAGGTTGTGGCGTCACTACAGGTCCTTAGGCCATTAATTAGAAAGAGTGGCTTTAATAACATCCGCCTAGGATGGAGTAGCGACAGGAAGCAGCAAAGTAAGTGGGAGAAAGATTCAAGTTTGTAACCACACAGCCTGCACTTCACTATATTGGAGAGGATCGACCAGTTTGGGTCAAAGTCTTTAAGTTGTAGTGTCATCATCCTCGCAACCAAAATTTGAGTGACGCACGCTTTCAGAATTGAACAACTAAGGTATAGCTGTGGCTTCATGCCGACCTGGTGTTCGTTGTCATACGAGGCTACCAGGGCTTGTGAGAATGAGATAGTCTTGATATTTTCCACTTCAGCAAGTTTCGAAAGGAATCTTGTCTGTTTCTTCAGTATGTTTTTCACCGCCGAGTGAGGAATCGATGGAGAATTTAATACACTTAGGTCAATTTGGAGGGTATGTGCTGAGGCCATTAAATATGTTCTCCAGGGGCTATTTTTGGTATGGAATATGTTTTGAAGGATAAACTTTAAGGTAGTATTTCATGATAGAGCCATGTTGGTCAAGTTTAGGGCCTCTAGGCCGAGTTCCAGTCTCACCAGCGATCCCCTGGTGTAATATGGCAGCCTAAACACTCTTTTGTAGGCTTTTAGATGTACTTTTTCCATACTTTTGATGAAAAGTCCTGGGAAAGCCTCACTGCCATAAGAGATGGCGGACTGTAATGTTGCCCTGAGTACTTTTCGAATTGGTGCTGAAGAAGGGCTTTCGAGGGAGGCATTAAATTGGCACAATCTGGTGATAATTAGTGCAGCCTTAACTTTGAGGTGATTCAGATGCGTTTTAGGTCCCTCTTTTGCCAACAACCAAACACCCAAATAATTGTAGGATTTGGCTCCTGTTATTTTTAAGGGACCAAGTGACCAGTACGATTGGTTTGCTTACGCGTCCTTCCAAACGAGACCACTTTTGTTTTTGAAGTATTAGCTACCATCTTGTTTGTCATGTTGTAGGTATGGAGGGCGTTAAGGGCTCTCTGAATCCCTATTTTTGAGTTATCAAGAAGAACTATGTCATCAGCATACTGTAATATCGTAATCTTGGTTGTTCCTATTTTTGGGGCAATTAAGTATCCTAATAACCTGCCCCCAAATTTCCATTAAAACTCCAAATCGCCGGTCTAATGGGGGCTTCATTGTATAGTATTTAGAAAAAATGCATTCTCTTCTGCCTAGTTCCAGTAGTCTTTATTGCCATAAAATACTATCACACGATTGTTTAAGAATTAAGTGTCTAATTTCCGAGTTACTTATATTTGATAAAACATACCGTACTAGTTACACTAATTTTCTCCTGCAGCTCCAAAAATGGTATTACTTGGGCGCTACACTTATTTTGCTCCAGAGTGCTACCCCATTAGAAAAACCATATTTGCTCTCCCCTTGCAGTCAAGGTCTATAGAAAGGAAGAAGTGACGGTGTGCCCACTTAACTAAATGGTAAGAGATCTACAAACTCTAAATTATTCAATTTGTGAGACTGGAAATTATACCTCAGGGCCAGTGTTTGCTAAAACATCAAGAGGAAGCACAATAATGATGTCATGTGTTCCCTTTTCGAGGGAACCACATCACAGATACCATGGTCTTGGGGCCACCTTGTGGATGATGTGTGCTAAAAATGCAGGTAAGCTTTCAAGCCAGATATCAATTTGTTAGGTGTGGGAAACATGACATCTAATTTTTTTGCATGTGATGCCCCAACAAAGTCTGGGTGTGCAGCAGGTAGAGAAACAATTTGGCTGAATTTGCCTGGGTGACTGTGTCCACCAATTCCACATCCAAATATGAAAGCAAACTTCAACTTACATGTTTAGAGCGACAGTGACGTCAAATGTTCATTAAAAGCTAAAGCAGACATTAGTGCAAGAAGCTGATTCATGATCTCCAATATGTCAGGCCTCACCATACCATCAGATATTGCCTGAAACAGAGAACCATTCTTTCCATGACTGTCTGAAGCACTATTTTCATTTCTGTGTAGGACCTCTCAGAAGCATATTAATTTACTTGTTTTTACCTTTAAACAGTATATCCCACCATAAGCCTAGAGTCAATTCTTACTTTCCCTCAAATCAATTTCATCCTCAGAAGAAGAAATGGAAAGGTAAAGAGGATGCGGGGTCTGCTTAAATACTTTAAATAGGCTTAACGGCTAGACCATGGGCAATGGTCACCACAAATGTCAGGGTCTACTTTACCTATTCTTGTGATGTGGAAATATGGCAGATGCTGCTTAAGAATGGCATTAGCATATACCTTATATATAGATATATCCTTAGACTTGTGGCATGGTGCTTGATGGAAAGAAAAGAAAGATTGGTGCATAAGGGTTGATGCATTGCCTATGATCCCTGAACTGCAGGATCATTGCTGTGGAGGACACATAGGCATGCACTCCTAACTATTTCACTGTGCTACTACACAGAAATGCCAGAGGACGCCATGAAATGCTGCCTTGGAAAAAGATTTAGACACAAGCTCCAGCCTAGATAGCTGATGGAATAAAGTGTACCCAATGAACCCTATGCAGCATAGAGAAGCAATAGGGAAATCATCACTAACAACGCACAGTGGTGAGTGATAAATTATCTTCTTTCCATTAAGCTGTCTGAGCTGCCTGCTTAACAACAGCAGCTACTACTTAATGAGTATTAGGGAATTTATCTGTACATTTTGCTAGGCGCATCTGTGCCATGTTGACTCCTTTATTATCTTACCACAAAAAATGTAAGGCTGTGCCAAGACTTGCTTCAAGAAGAAGAAATGACTCCATATTGTCATACAGAGATAGAGCAATTGTCTGTGGCAGAAACAGCAGCAGATCTTTTTCAAATAGCGGGATTTACCACTTTTTGTTTTTGACTGTGTGCATCACACGTGTCATAGTAAAGCTGGTTATTAATACTGGTTTCCTGTGCATCTGCATTTGCTAGTGCGCATATGGATGTTTGTTGAGTCATTTGCATGGCTTGGATACTAACGGTGGTTGACTAGGCATCTTTGTATTTTCCCTCTCCTGTTGTATATGTAGATATACTACACATGGAAATACCAATGTGATATCTTCAGGTTCCATGCACTAATTTGTTAGACAGATGTTTTTTCACCGATATGTACACATATGTTTGTCTCAAGGGTTTCTGCGTGGGTTTGCATGGATAGCACTTTGTGACCTGCTATACCCGGTCAACACAAAGCAAGTAATGATGTTGAAAAATATACACTGCGCAGAACTGTATCAGTTATTCAAATTGCTAGGTCCTGCCGAAATTATTCTCAGGATATTCATATGCATGTGGACTAGTGATCAGGAATGATGAATGTGCCTAGGAGATTGTCTATCAACTCAATGCCTATGTTTCAGTCTGCCTCTTCCTCGGCCTCTCTCTCCTCTCCATACAACCGTCTCATTCTCATCCACTATGCTATTCCTCATGTGTCTGCCTCTCACTCTCCTGGTCACTCTCGTATTCCTCCTTTTCCCTTCTGCGTCACTCTCCTCCATTCCTTTAATGCCCCACTTCCAGCTCTTCCTGTTCCTGTTCCACCAGGCTATGTCAGGGATGGGTGTGTGTAGTACAAACAGCACTCATAGGATGTAGTAGCACATTATGTGGTGACACATGGTAGAGAGTATCAGCATGCACTCTATAGGAGGCTGGCTTAAACCCTCACACCTGTCATGCATGGACTTGTGGAGGTCCTGACCCTTTCTTTTGTCTCTCTACCTCAGCCTGTTCTTCTCTATCTTTCCCAAGTTCTGTCTTTTCCTCTTCTTTCCTTCCTGTGTCAGCAAGATGCAGGTTTTACGCATGACTGAAGCACTGCACTTCCCAAGCAGCTATGCTTGCACCGTTGAGATGTCAAATATGAAAGAATTTTCGCCCTACATAGTTGGTTTCCATGCCGATGCAGTCAGAGTTACAGATAGCATGTTCATTAGTAGTGTAGTGACTACCGCAGTCCACATACATATCGATTTTTGTAAGATGCACTTATTTTGGGGTACAATCTATTACTATTCATGAAGGACAACCCTGCTTTAGCCATGTGTGTCCTTCCCACATGTGACATATCAGGGAGGCGGGTCACTGGTTTAAGCACTTGCAGAGGTTTACACGTATGTATGTATGTATGTATGTGTATGTAAGGGATTTGTAAAGCGCTGGAATCACCCCCGTAGGGGTATCTCCGCGCTACCTTAGAGAGGGTACAGGACAGACACAGATCAGTATCGGAATAATTCCGTCTTCAGGAGTTTCCTGAAGCGAAAAAGACTGGGGCATTTGCGCAAGTCCTCCGGCAAGGTGTTCCAGTATTTCGGGGCAAGGTAGGTGACAGTTTTGCCTCCTGATCGTATTTTCCTGTAGCGGGGGACAACTAGCAACCCTTTACCTTTCAATCTGAGTTGACGATTCGGACAGTAGACTTTAAACTTGTCCGCCAGGTAGCTAGGGCTCGTACCATAAAGTGCTTTATGGGCGAGGCAGCAAAGCTTGAACTTAATTCTCTGGTGGATCGGGAGCCAGCGGAGTTGTTTTAACAATGGCCCTGGGGAGGTGCGAGACGGCTTTTTGAGAGCCAGGCGTGCGGCAACATTCTGTACAATCGGTAGTCTGCTGAGAAGGGATTCGTTAGCAGACGCCAGTAAAGCATTGCAATAATCCAGGCGGCCAATGATCAAAGCCTGAATCAGAGTTCTACGTACCGAAAGAGGCAGCCACAGGAACACTCTGCGCAAAAGGCTCAAGGTGTGGTAGCAGGTCCCTGCAGTAGTCATAATTTGATCCTTCATTGATAACAATACATCCAAACGGACCCCTAGATTTTTTGCCACTGTGGTAGGAGAAGGGGCAGGGCCTAACACTACAGGGCACCACTTAGGGGACCAGGAATCTTGAGCCGAGCCAAACAGCAGGATTTCGGTCTTAGCTGCATTCAGCTGGAGAAAGTGTTCCGTCATCCAAGCTGATATGGCTAGCATGCCCTTTGCAAAACGCTGATCGATTAACTCTGTGTCCTTATCAAAGGACAGGAGTAGTTGCGTATCATCAGCGTAGGAAAACGGAGTAAAACGGTACTCCCTAATGATCTTGACCAGGGGGGCCACATAGATATTAAACAAGGTAGGACTCAAACAAGAGCCCTGGGGCACCCCCTTGGTAAGCTTCAGGGTTTGGGATCGGAAGGGAACCAGATTAATGGCCTGAGTGCACTGATCTAAGAAGCTGACAAGCCAATTAAGTGCCTGCCCCTGCAGACCGGCCTCTCTCAGTTGGAAAATCAATTTCTGATGAGAGACCGTGTCAAAGGCTGCAGTCAGACCCAAAAAAGGCCAGCAGCACTGCTTTGTTATTATCCAGAGCCATTTTAATATGGTCAGTGACCCCAATGAGGGTTGTCTCTGTAGAGTGATTGGGTCTAAACCCAGACTGGGAAGGATCAAGAATGCCTTGGGATTCGAGGTAACCCATTAACTGAGTGTTGACATAACCCTCCGCCATTTTACTCATAAGCGGCAGAAGTGAGATGGGGCGATAATTAGAGAGCACTTCGGCAGGCAACTGAGCTTTCTTCTTAATTGGTAGCACTTGAGCGGCCTTCCAATCAAGTGGCATAATTCCTTCACGTAAAGAAGTGTTCAGGATATCAGAAATGGAAGGGGCCAGGAGAGGTGCAAGGAGAGCAAATTTGTGTGCCGGCTTCACATCAAGAGGAGATCCAGATTTCGCAACTCTAAGCATGGCATTGAAATGTTTCAGGCCTTCATCTGAGCTACTTAGAGTTGAGGGTCTGTAGTTAGAATGTTCAACGTGACACAAGTTTTGAGGGAATTGATTGCAAATTAAATTAATTTTATCATCAAAATACACAGCTATACTATCACATAGTCCCTGAGAGGGGGTAATCTGCTGGGAGCAAGCTGTAGGATTGGTGAAGGAGTTAAGAATGTTATAAAGTTCCTTAGTCAAATTTCCTGCCTGGTTAAGTTTTAGTATAACATGATCTTTACGTGCCTTTTTTAAGTTCTTACGATAAGCAGTGAGGGCCAATTTGAAATTAAGCTTCTCTATTTCCGAATGGGATTTGCGCCAGATGTTTTCCAGGTGTTTGCATCTAGATTTTTCACTGCGTAACTCTGCTGTATACCAATCTTGACTTTTTTTTCGAGAGTTGCTATGTCGATATTTCACGGGAGCCAACATGTCTATCACTGCACTGATGGCGTCATTAAAAACCCTAAGTTTCTTAGTAAAATCCATATGTTCCTTGAAAGCAGGAGGAGCAAATATTTTTCTAAAAGAGTCATACGTGACTTTATGCCATCGCCTTCGGAGGCCATTCAGGGGACATACAGCAATTTGGTTTCTAAGGCAACTATTAATCCGAAATGGAATCATAGAGTAATCTGACCACATCAATGGGCAAGGGGGATCAGCTAGTATAAAAGATGAATTAGTAAATATGATGTCCAGGGTATGACCTGCCGAGTGTGTAGGGCCAGTATTGATCTTCCCCAAGCCCAGGGAGGCCATATTGGCTAAAAAATTAGCAGCGTCTGTGTTCTCATTATCTTCACTATGAATATTAAAATCCCCTAGTAGCAAAAAGTGTTTGGAGGTAATAGTGTGAGGGGCAATTTTCTCCATCATTTTTAAATTAAAATCTTTAAGTGGCCCAGGGGGACGATAGATAAGAGCGCCCTTTAAATTTTCCTGGGGTGTCAGATCAATTTTAAATATACAAATTTCCATCGTATTGTCTGAAGCGGAGTCAATAACTGTGACTTTCAATGCCTCTTTGTATATTATGGCAACACCACCGCCCACTTTCCCTTCTCTGTCAAGTCTAAGAATCCGGTAGTTCTCAGGGAGGGCAAGGGCAATATCAGGCTTTCATCCTTGGTATGGTGGATGAATGCCACTGAGATGATTAACACTTGTTATATGCAGTGATAGCAAATTGTAAGCCATTAATAGTAAGAGTTATTTAAGAAGCACATTATTATTATTAGTAGTTATCATTACTATTACTGTCTTTATTATTAATATTGTATTCTTTATTATCTATTCTTACTGTTATGCGTACGTTTTGCTTTATGGCCTCCGTCTTATACACCCCCTTAAAAAAAAATAGTAGTCATGAATGAGTATTCCTGCACTCTGTGACACACAAATGAGCAGACACTCCCCTAGAGGAGGGAAGCCATTAGTTGCTCCACGGACTGGGAGCTCTGGCTTGCACAGGAAGTGGAGACGTTGGAGGGTCGCCCATCGACGTCATCAAGTGGCATAAATAATCCTCGGGGGACTATTTAAGCCAGAATGCCATAGATAACTTCCTTTTTGTCCCTTTCATCAATTAATCAATCAATCAATCAATCAGGGTTTGTAAAGTGCAGCTACTCACCCGTGAGGGTCTCAAGGCGCTGGGGGAGTAGAGAGGGGACTGCTGATCCATCTGAGCGCACACCTGGTGGGGATCAGGAGTAGCCGTCGCTCGTCAACCACCGATCCACCCCTGAGCTGGCGGTGTCCCTGCCAGATAATAAAGGGGGATACAGAAAAATTCTGATTCTGGGACTGGACTGACCCCTTGGTGGGGTATGATTTGTGTGGGCACCGGGCAGGCGGGAGGGAGGGCTAACCTGCCGGTGGTCCTGGACTCTCCCACCTTACCCCACAATGCTGGGTTGGGAACTTTGGGGATTACTCCTGTACTCAGGTACCCTGGTGGGCCGATGCGCTATGCGGTGCCGTGGCTTTAAGTTTGTGGTTTTCCTCTGGGGTTGGAGGAGATGGGGCTTTGGTGAAGTTGTCCCAATGATTTTCCTGTAAATTTATTTAGGAATGGTGCATGGATGCCCTGGGTGGAACCTGGGGTGGGGGGGGCGGGGTGTTGCAAGGTGGGGCCTGCTAGGCACTGCACACAGCAGATTTCACGACAAGGTGTGCTGAATGCTCTTGGAAGATGAAATATATTTGACTTGTGTATTCATCTTCCATCTTGCCTTTGATATCTCCGAAATAAATGTTTTCTAGATGAATACCTGTCCATGGACGGCTTACGAGCAATTTAAATGTTGATATGAATAAAAAGGCTACCCAGTGAAAACCACAAAACTGGTTCTAATCACTGTTCTTGACCATTGCAGCGAGTTGCATGTGTGTACGTACTATGGGGCATATTTACAAGCCCCTTGCGCCACTTTTGCGTCACTTTTCCCATGTTAAAAATGACGCAAAAGTGGCGCACGGGACTTGTAAATCAGCCCCTAAGTACTGTTAGCACTGAAATCAGTACTTCTGGATGTGGAAATACAAGCCTATTAAAGTTTAATCCCTGAGAACAAAGGAGTAGTAGGAACCGTGCCTGTTTTCACCTGAAGACTTATTTCGTTTGCTTTTAGCAGACGAAATGTTTCGGTGAAAACTAAGGGGAGGCACATTCTCTCTCAAATCTTGTTTGAAGTGGGACGTTTTCAGAATCTGCAGTAACTACCGCGAATTCACATCATCCTTTCTAAAGCTTCACTCAAGCAAAAAAGACAGGTAGGCACTGTGCTCAAGTTGAAGCATCTACACTGCAGAAAACTAATGACTAACGTACCTTTACTGGTATAATATACACAAATGCATTTTTCAATTATTTTTTTCCCTGAGTTGCAACCATTAAATCATAAGCCTGTCATCTGCTCTTTGTCATTCAGTAGTGGTTTTTTTCCTTTTCGAATATCAGATTTAATCTGGGCGGCACTCAAAACAAAATATGCGGCTTTGCCATTTTGTTAGAAATTATATGTCACCTGCTCTCTGGGAAGAGGAGCTGAAAACAGATCCTGAGGAGAAGGATTGTTCTCTGCTATTATTGAAGCCAGGAGATTGACAGGTGTGAAATTGCTGCGATTATGTGAATAAACGAGAGGAGACAGCAGACCGTGAGACCAAAATGTGCAGTTTTGTTCTTGTGTAGAAGCAGGTCGGCGACAGGGGGTACAGCTGATAAATGTGGGTACCAATGTCAGCGTGAATCCTTTCCCTCTCACATTGTGGTTGTTCAAATGATTCTCACTAGCAGCACCATGCATAACAACGCTGCTGAAACCAAAAAATGTATAAAGCATTCAACACAAAGCTGGTAAAACAATTCAGAAAGCTGAACATAACAAATGGCTTAAACAAAATGGAAGACGTCATCTTTAAAACAAGGAAGGTTTCAGAGCACGTTCACCGCCACTGCAGGACATAGTTAATAAACTGGTCTTATTGGCCAGCTGAGAACCTGGCTATTGGTGCCTCCTTGCCTTGTTGCTGATGAAAGTGAGGCTGACGTCCATGGCACTGACCTGGATGGGTATGATGTAAATAGTTATTGAATGGGATTCTGCATCTGTACAGGAAAATCTTTACTTTCAATAGATTTCACATTCAAAATTACTTTCCTAAAAAACAGGAACCCATAGAGGGACGAACATTAATATAAAAGTTGTAATAAATTTACACTAAGTAAGCTAAGAGCAGACTGCAGAAGCGGATGTCAAATTCGACAAGATTCTGGTAGGACTCAGGTTGGATGCCATACACAGTCTATTGATTCAACTTTTTTATTGTGTTACCCTCTCGTCTTCATCAGAGCAGTGTTGCAAGGCAGGTGTTGTTAACTGGAGGGATGAATGGACCTCAAAGGTGTAGGGTCCCATTCCCGCTAGAGGGGCTGAAGTCCTTAGATAAACCATAGCACATCTTTGAGTTTAAAGCTTTTCTGCACGTAAGTGTCGTCGAGTCCTTCCCGCAAGGTGAAGTAGCGCATTTGGGTTCTGAGCCATGACTCAAGACCATTGCTTTACAGTGTACCTTGTATTATGTTAGATTTGTTCTTATATTTGACTCATCTAAATGGGGCATGGGCATTGAATAAGGAATGGCTCCTTTTGTAGTTTCTTCCGGAATGCAGCATGGTGCTAGTTTTCTGAGATACCTGGAACCCTTGTTCCACATAGCTCTACATATATTTTTGCACAGGAATGACCATTATGCAATTTATCTGTGGAGTGAATGCCAGATGTGAACCAAATACGATCTACAGACCACATACTCAGGAAAGAATTTCTCCAGTAGATGAGGATTTCTGTTATCAGACATGCTGTCGCACCAGCAGAGTCAAAGGACAAAGTCTCACAATCCCACTGGTCCACAACATGCAGCTTGTGTGCAACCTGTTGCTCACTGCACCCTAAAATGTTGCTCGCCAGATGATTCAACCACAATGGTATTTCTTTCTCTGTGTCATCACTGTGAATCATTTATTTATCAAGGGAAGGGCAAAGAAACTTTCTAGGTTGGTTTTCCTCAGCACAGCTAGTCACCTGGTACCTGTTCCCTCGAGACACTGTCAGGGAGAAGCACACGCTATCCAGAATCCCTTGATCTAAGGCATTTAAGCTGGATCCTCTTTAATGGTTGGTTGACATCTCTTTATGGGCGACGTAAGCTTCATTCTGAAACTCTCACCAGAGTCAAGAACAGGAGCATGAAGTAACTACTGATAAATAGAGCATCTGGGGGTAGTGAGACAGAAGGCCTCTGCTCCTCCAGCCTTCTTGGCCTGGAATTTGCAACATTACACTGTTCCGCCATTCCTGAAGCCTTTACTTTTCAAGGCAAAGTCACCAGTGAAATGTATGGTTCTAATGTCAGTCTATGAACACCACTGACATTGTGGCCAAAGTTAAGCACTTCTATTCAACATGAAACTGCAGAAATATCCAGTCAGGTAAACATCATGCACTGTGTTAAATGGAACAATATAAAATGTATAAATTATGCTACATGAAAGTGGGATGACTGGGCATTATGGAATTATTGAATAATGTGTACTGTTGGCATTCTGAAAGCGTGCCAAGTGAACCAACTGCAAAATTTTGAAAGAAAGCAAAGTGTATTTGGAGCTGTTAGACCTGGCACCATTGGCGTGGGTCTCCCCTTCATTTCTCGCTTTTTGTCTCCTCTGTGCTCGCTGGTGTTAGATGCTCTGGGCGCTGTGCCACGGCTATTCCGTGCCACAGCGCGAATGCTCCCTATGGTAAATTGACTGTATGAATTAATGTTCCCATAATTGGCTCATTTGGTTTACCTGTTAGTCCCTAGTATAGTGCACCGTGCGTGCCCAGGGCTGGTAGACCGAATGCTGCTGGTGGGCCTGCAGCGCTGATTGCGCCACCAACCGAAGCAGCTTGTAAAGTGGAAAGTCGAATTTGGTATGCCTGAGCTCAGAATATTAAAGTACATCTTTTAGTGAGGGTTATTTCTATATTCTGTGGCTGAAAATACCACTTTGGAAAAGTGGGTATTTTCTCGCCTAAGTCTTCCAGTGTGCTCTGCTGTTATGTGTATTGGCCATCTGGTTTTGGAGGGACAGGGTAGGCTGAACCCGACCTGGGTCGAGTAGAGGAATCTGCAGCTGGAGTATGGGGAAGGGTGACCCTTTGGTCTGAGCAGGGCTGGGCCTGGCAAGGTGAATGATGGCTCCAGCCCCCACTGTGCGTCTGATAGCAGACCCCCTCTTCCTCAAAGGCAGGATGCCGCCTCGTAAACAACGTGCCCCCAGGACCTCCCCGAACTGGTGCTGACTGGGTTCAGTGACTTGTGACTTTTGAAAGAACAAAGACTTGTGGGGTATAAAGATCTGCACGAAACCCCTACCCGGTGTGTTACTTCTGGATGCCAAGACGAGCCTCTGTCCGTGTAACTAGAGGGAAAGAACTTTTGAAACTTTCATCCATCTTGCTGAAGCAACTACCCAAGGGCCTGATGTGAGCTTGCCTCCTGCTGAAGTCTCAGGGACATTAGACTTCACCCATCAGCCGTCCGGATTCCTATTTGAGGGGGATCCTACCCGCAGGTGAGGCCTCTGTTGAGAATTCCAGAGCCTCTGGTTCTACTGCGGAGAACGCGGGCTGAAAGACGCTATCGCTGTTGTGGGCCGCTGCAGCTGAGGAGCTGTGCCGCTGAGTGCCCGCATTTGCCATCCTATGAGAGTCGCTATCGCTATTCTGGGCAGCTGCAGCTGAGGAGCTGTGCCGCTGAGTGCCCGCATTTGTCATCCTATGAAAGTCGCTATCGCTGTTGTGGGCCACTGCAGCTGAGGAGCTGTGCCGCTGAGTGCCCGCATTTGCGATCCTATGAAAGTCGCTATCGCTGGTGTGGGCCGCCGCAGCTGAGGAGCTATGCCGCTGAGTGCCCGCATTTGCCATCCTATGGAAATCATCGCTATCGCTATTGTGGGCCGCTGCAGCTGAGGAGCTGTGCCGCTGAGTGCCCGCCTTTGCTATCCTATGAAAGTCGCTATCGCTGTTGTGGGCCGCTGCAGCTGAGGAGCTGTGCCGCTGAGTGCCCGCATTTGCCATCCTACGAAGATCATCGATATCGCTGTTGTGGGCCGCTGCAGCTGAGGAGCTGTGCCGCGGAGTGCCCGCATTTGCCATCCTACGGAAACCATTGCTATTGTGGGCCGCTGCAGCTGAGGAGCTGTGCCGCTGCGTGCCCGCATTTGCCATCCTACGAGAATCATCGCGATCGATATTGTGGGCCGCTGCAGCTGAGGAGCTGTGCCGCTGAGTGCCAGCACTAGTCACCACTCTCAGGATCTTGTTACCCCCTTCGGGTACCGCTGGGTGCCCGCCTTTAAGCCCCGTCCCAGGATTATCGTGAGTGCACGCCGCGGACCGCTACAGCTGGGAGCTGTGGCCGCTGCGAGTCCGCCTGTCATCACCGCGGCTTCCTTGTGAGGCTGCGTGCCGTGCCCCTTTACATCTCAGGTACATTGTGCATCCCCAGTCGCGTGGACACCGGTCCCGAACTAAGTCCGTTCCACCCCCGTTTCGAGTGCCTTTATTGCTTTTGAATTGAATCTGTAATTGTGTGCATTGTGGTTCCTTGAGTGCTTTTAGCCTCGTGTTCAATCTATATAAGGATAACTAATTTTCTATAACTATGTGTGGTGTCCGTTTGTAGCATCTTTCCTGTGTTATTGTGTATGGTCACAAATGCTTCACACACTGCCTCTGAGATAGGCCTGTCTGCTCGTGCTACGTTACCACAGGGTTGAGCAGGGGTTATCAAAGGGTGTAGCCCCCTCACTCTGACTTAGGAAGAAGGGTCCCTTCTTGGACATTGGCGCCAGCCATTGCCAACCAGGGATCCCCATATCTAACAGGAGCATTTAGGAAAATAGCTATCACAGCATTACAGGACATTGCAAAGTGTTGTAGCTTGGGAAATATGGGACTTTAAAACACCCTGCGTGTTGCATCTGCATTGCTTGTGGAATTGGTGAGTTGGATATCTATCTCCACAATTTGAAGTAAACAGTATGCAACATAGAAAATTGCAATGAGTCCTGATCACTACAATCCTGGACTCGGGCCTCATGTGGGTAAATATAAATCAGATCTTAATGCTGAAAAATATTGGAGCCTTTCCTTAATTTTCCTTTGTTTTGCATCACAAGTGTCACTACATTAGTTTTCATACTTCAATATTCCATCCAAAGATTGTGTCTGCCAACACATCACACTCTGCTGTATCTGAGAACTGACTTCTGTGCACAGACAAAGCACAAACACTGAAACAAATCGACTAAGAATTTCGCAAGCTGTATCTTCAACTCCACTGTACTGTCCAAAGATCTGCATTAGCCTCTCATAATAAACATGCACTGATTCCTTTGCCTCTTGTGTTGGCCGGGTAATAAAAGAGCAGTTCACCTGAATCTGAGGAACCTTCAATTTCAAATGCTAAATTACTGCTCTGTATTTGTTCATCACTTCCAGAGATGGACTATTATTTGGAACACCTCTTCCCAGTTCTTCTGTTGGCCAGTTCCCAACCTATTTACATTCCATCCATACATTCTTGGGAACCCCAATCTCAAACATCTTCAAATCTTCTCAAACTTCTTTTGAAATGGTTACAAGTCTTTGTTCTTCTGTGTATAACTTATTGGCCTCTTCCCTAAGCTTTGGAAAAAAAAATATAAATGAAAGAAGATCAGATCAACTCCAAGGCACATGCACATACATTCCTCCATGCACTTCTCTCACAGGGAATGCATTACTCTCTCTCAGACTCACTTACATTTGTTCCCCTCTCAACCTAATTCACTGGCTTTTTCTTTTCCAACATGGCTGAATCTTTCTTTGCCCTTTTATCATTAAATTTCTTCAATTCTCCCCAGTCTCATGTGAAATTCGCTAGTTTATTAATATGCACTCTCAAGCTGTGCAATCTCATCTCCCTTATTTCTTTTTCACTCATTATCATACTGAAATTTGCTGGCAAATGTTTCCTTTTTAAAGTCAATCTCATACGCCAAGCCACATTTTTCAATTTCTAATACACTTGGCAGCAGACCTGTCTAGCAGCTTCTTAATAAAGAATATCTCAACTCAGCCTCAACAAATGTATTAATTTTTTCCCTGCCAGTAGTATCCTTGAAAATCTCTTTAAATCAGTCTTTATTTGTAATATGTTTATTTCTTTGGTTACTGTCTTTGCAGGGTGGGGCTGTGATTCACTGACTACAACAGTAGTAACAGTGGCTGTGCTAGGTGCATCAATGAAGGTACTTAGATTGACGGGATAGTCCATCTTCAGGTGCACTCGGTACAGTGGACACACTTGCACCCTCTCTTCTAAATGAAATCACAGAAACAGGGGAGACAGGTCTTCGGCCAACAGTAACCTACTCTTGATCAGTGCACTTACTCCTGAACACTAAAGAATAAACAATCACCAATCTGGAGTAATATGTATTCTCAACTAGACCTTTGTTAAGTCCCAGTTATGGCATGGAAGTGGTGTTTCACAAAACACACTTCAGCTTAAGCAGACAAGTTTAAATAGCAAGTTTAGATCTTGGATTTTCAACAAAATCCTACAACCAAACCCTTACACCTTACATAAAACACATTTGATAACAAAATTGAGCAACACATTTATGACATAAATGACCCATGAATTGTAACAGTTTCAGGATTTAATAGGCTGTAGCATCAAGATCCAGTCTTCAACCATCTAGAACCAGTTTCTAACCATCCTCTGCTACCAATTTTAATGGTGCTTTCCTTTATCATGTGAAATTAAAGCGCTTCTGATGGACCGGGAGCGGTGTTAATCCCCCAAGGATTTTCTCGCTCCTCAATTGGATCAGGTCAACAAAATTATAATAGAAGCTGTAAAGCATATTAAGCTTTACAATGAAATGAGACACATAGTACAGTAAAATCATGAAGGTTTATTTGAGGTTAAAATCATTACAGAAGATATATTAAATAGTTAAAAGTCAGTCACTTATTAATTTATATCTAGAAATAACATGAAGCTCAGAATAAAATGCAAGGAATAATGAAACAGAACAAGAAACAGTCCAGTCCTGGTGAATAAATCATAAATTAGAGTCAGACCAACGTTGTCAAGGGGAAAGAATGTGCCCACTATCACCAAGAAGGGGTTCCTTTTTAACGCCCTTATACAATGGAAGTCACATATCTAATACAATTGTGCAAGAGTCACACAGTTTGAACCAATCACATTAAAGAGAGAACATAACAGTTTCTAAGCTCACATTTTCAATATTATCCCACAGATTCACATAACGAAATTCCCATGCCTGGTTCTCTTTATATACCCAAATTGTTAATATAAATGTTGTTACTTATTATACAATGACAAGTTCTCATGAAGAATCACACAGTGGTTCCAATATGTGAGGCTTTGAAAAAATACACTCTCAGTGGAACAGTGTGTTGCAGAACTTAAAAAAAAGAAACATCAACCAGTACATGGGAATATAACATTGCATCTCAAAACATAACATTGTTTACAAAGTTGCTTGTACATGAGTTGTCTGTGCAGAGGGTGAAGCAGAGGCAAAAAGATGATTACATAGTGAAAAGATGGCTGCAGGCAGCACGAGTTATTTTGGAAAATAGCCCTACATTGACCAATGTTAGAATAGCACAGTTTTCTCAACGTATTTTTTTTTGTCTCAACTATGTTATTTATTGTGTTAACACTATTGCGCCTTCAGTAAAAACAAAATTTCATTAGTTGCATATTGACGGTTAAATGTAGTGCTAATTAGTTTTCCGAATGAACCCTCAAACCTATTTGTTGTTTTGTATTTACATCTAAACATGTTTTTGATAATGATATTATCCTAATGTGCTTCACTCTGCACTACATTTTCCCAAACATCTATGAGGAAAGAGTGCAACTCCTTTGAAAAGAGGTCTTCAATTCAATCCAATGTTGAATTGATGTTGTGGGTCAATGTCCCTCACAATTCACCAATCCTTATGATTTAAAAATTCCTTGAGAGGAAGCCATGCTTATGGCAAAGATATGGTACCTGAATATAGTTGTCAAAATAATGTCTAGCAAAAACATTGGCTCCTATATATTGCCTACAAAAATAACACCCCATAGGAGTTAATAAATGAAAACAAAGTACATCAAATATATTTATGCTGATAATATCCATCGGATTTTGCTCACCATTTTGACTAACACATAAATGTTGCTCAGAGCTCACAAAGGTTTATGGATGTCTGCACTGTCCAATAACTGGATAGGGTTATGACCCTCACTTAGAAAGTTTACTAACAAAAGTAGAATTAGATGAAGATTAATGATGTTTGCAGTCAGCTATTATTGCTGTTCAGTTTTCTACTTTTATCAGAAGGATTCCAAGTGAGGTGAACTTTCCACCCCAATGGTCTTGCCCATGTCAGTTACAAATTAGATCGTTTGTTTTAGGTCTAGCCGTGCGGTGAGACACTTTTAGCTGTTTCGCCAGCCTCATTGAATTTAAAACAATCATAAATAAAAATTCATATATTTACATAGGCAGAGGGGTTTGGGTCAGCAGTCTTAATCCAGTAGTCTCTTCACTTATCAATCACATTTTGCTTCAACCATCAAAGCATACAGCATAGGGCAACAAGCCAGCCTACTTCAGAATTTGTCTGATCACATGTGCACATCTGCCTAAAAGGAAGTACACTTCAGAGTCAGTACTGGAGATTTAATACTTTAATTTGCCAATTGAGTTTTCTTTCCATTATTAATACTTTTTATTTCTTTTGGCATCCTGTCTCCATGATACAGTAATTCAAAGCTCATGCTACATTTTCTTTTAGCCAATAAAGCTGATATTTTCCTGTGATGTGTATTAAAACTAAAATCTATTTCTATACCTTTTCTAATTTCACTTGCTGGCCAGGAAGCACCTGTACTGGTCTGTTAAAATTGTATGCAATTTTTTATTTCAAATTAACATTTTTCATTGCAAACATTTGGCTAGAATGTTCAGGTGGCATATTTTCTTTTTTCTTTTTATATTTGTGGCACATGATTGCAATAAAACATTTTTAAAAGATGGCTATCACACTAGCATACCAAGCCAGGCCTATTGACTTTGCCAATGCTTTCCATTGGATTCTGGAATTGTGAGCATGTCCTTGAAGAATCAGAACCTTTGCTGCAACCAAAGCTATATATTGATAGCATCTGTACATGGCATGTCTGCCATTTATTTGACCTCATACCTACGTGGGCTGCCTGGAGTGTTTATTTCGGTAAGATTTTGTGCTTTCTCGTAGCTTATGCTATGGGTCACAGTGGCATGTTTTGTCTTGTGTATTGTGAGTGTTATGAGTGTTGTTGCTGAGTGATGACGTCCTGGGGGTTTCACTTGTTCATTGTGTGCAGTGCCTGTGTTATAAAACATACCTTGTTTGGACAAAAACTAAAGCTTCTCTTATATTTAAAAAATACATTTTGATTTGTTATTTTTTTATTTTGTTTTTTTATTTTTAGAAGCGATGACTGAAAAACAATGAGACTGCTTATTATTAGGTCTGGCTTCAGCTATTATCTTTTGATTTTACTAAAAATTATATATTTAATACGCCTATAGATGCTATCATTCAGCCTTCTTCATCTATTGGTCTGTTGTGTCATTCAGATGTTTCCTTCGCCCACTTCAACATACAGCATGGGACACTTTGTCAGTTTTCTTCAGCCATTGGCTAAATTCAGTGTGAGTGACTGCATTCTGCTCTTTCACAAGGAGGAAAGCAGTGTCTTCAGTTTCAGGGGCTACAATGAAAATGAATGCATTTTGAGATTAAAGAAAATGTTTGTTTTTATGAAATGTTTCTTTTTTAAACGTTCAAGTGCCCAGTCGGTCTCTCAACATTATCGTTTTTAAAAAGCCATGAAAAAAACACAAAAAAAAGTTCTCACAAAGCCAAAAGACCAACAGCCAACTCCATACCTATTGGATTTTAGCCACTCTTTTGAAGGTGGATGGTGTTCAGGCAGCCTGTTCTCCGCCAAACCTTTGCTTCCAAGCATTTTCTACCATATTTCCCGAAATGTTCCTAAGAGCAGAGCTACTCCTCACTCAATATTAAAGCTGATCTTGGATGCCTAGGATAGGTTGCTCCTAAGGCATGAATCCATAAATGTTCATTTTGTCAAAGGTAATGTGCACGTGTTTCTGTCCCTGTGAGTGAGGGAGGAGCTTATAACATACTCAGTCTCAATGGGGTTGCTAAGGTCTGAAATAGACAAACACCCTCCGTATGAAGACTACAGCACACTGTGGACCAGTTCACGTAGTGTGTGTAGGTATTTTAGAGGGAGGCTTTCTTAATAGCATTAGAGTGCAAACATTTATCACAGTCCTCCTTAGCCGGACTGGAAAATAAAATCATCCCTAACAAAAATGTTCAAATCAGTTCGACTGTGCAGGAGGCCATGGGCACTTGGTTGGCGGCATGGCAGCCCATCCTGCTCTGTTAGCAGCCCTTTAAGCCTACAGCCCACAGGAGAAAAAACAAGAGTGCCACAATGGCCATTTTAGCCCTGCAGAACTCAATACTTATGCTCCAGCATCCTAGCAAGTCTGTGTGGAGTTAAAACAGGACATTCTTTGAAGTTCACATTTTCTTTTCAGGAGGTACCTGAGTGGGAAGAGATGCCTTGACAGTTTATGACCTCCTGCCACAGTCAGCACAGGAAATCCAATTGAGAATATAAAAGAACAGGCTTTGGCAAAACCAATAGGTTTTACCTATGCGAGATCTATTGGCTTTGTCAATGTTTTTTTAGACATTTTGAACAGAAGCACGGACTGCTGTGCAATGTGGCCTAAAGTAAAGAAAACAAATGCTATAATGCAGCCAGTGCTGACCACAGCATAGCGCTTGTGGAACTTGGCCCTTTTTACAGGGTCTCCCCCAGATTTTGCCTTCAGTTGCTGAAACCATTTTTGTTCGCATTAGGACACTGCACTTGTTCCCATGTTAACCAGTAGTAAAGTCCTTGTGCTCTCTCCCTGAAACATGGTACAATTGGCACCAACCTGATTGGTACATTTAATTTACATATAAGTACCCAGTAAATTGAACTACAGGTACCCAGGGCCTGTAAGTTAAATGCTACTTATGGGCCTGCAGCACTCATTGTGCCACCCGGAAAAGTAGCCTTTTTAAACATGTTCAGGCTGCTGCTGCAACCTGTAGTGCAGTTTTAATCTGGCATTTTGACCTGACAAAATTAACATTTGCCAGGCCTAAACCTTCTTTTTTAGACTTATAAGTCACCGCCAAAATAGGCTCTAAAGGTTCATTGGATAGGGTGCGTGGTATTTAAAAAAAACAAGTAGGGCATATGGGTTTATGTTTCACATGTCCTGGCAGTGAAAAGCACTTAAAGTAGTTGTTCACTGTTGTAAGACCTATCTCTCCCATTGACTAACACTGGGTCACCTTATTTCAATTAGCAAGTGCTAACTTTGGATTGGGAGCCAGTAGAAATATACTGTTTACACTCAAATGAATTGTAATTTAAAACCTTCTTTCATTGTAAAGTTGGATTTTAGATTACAATTTTGAAAATGCCACTTTTAGAAAGTTGGCATTTTCCTGCCCAAAGGTTTCAGAGGCCTTCTAGGAGTTTCCAGCTTCCTGGGTCTGTTAATGGCACCCCCATTAACAATGCTTATTGGGCCCAGACAGGTAACTATAGGACCTTGGTGTAGCTGGGAGAGGGCCATCCTGCCTAGATGACTAGGGGAGAAGCTGTTCCTGGGCCCACCTTACACTTCAAAGAGCTTGCCTCCAGCACACACAAAGGAACCTAGCAGCAGTCTTTTGTAACCCCAGACTTCTTGGAGCCTTGGCAGGGGAATGGAAGACCTTTCCAGAACCAGATGTGGGGGTAGTCCCCCCACTTCAAAGGCTTGCACCTGGTATACATTTTGGACTTCCTAAACCACTTTTCAGTACACTCCTGGACCTGTGAAGGCCTTAGAAGGACTGTCCTGCTGCTTGAGGCCTGCCTTGTTATCCGGAGGACTGCCCTGTTGCTACCAGGGGGCTGCCCTGCTGCTTGAGTCCTGCTGTGCTCCCCAGAGGACTACCCTACTGCTAGAGGCCTGCCTTGCTGCTTGAACCCAGGACTACCTGAGTGACTTCCAGGGCTAGTTGGCTGGCCAGCTGTGTGAGCTACAGGGACATAACAAGCTACAGAGACCTTGAACCCTGTGATTGGCCTCTGCTGGGGTGAGTCCTAACCCCCCAAGTGGTGCCCTCCAGGTCCTGGGCCCTTGGAAGTCGTGTTAGAGGTATTACTCCTGCCTAACCCTAACCCTAAAACTTGTTACTCAAAATGCCAGAAGAACCGACTGAAGACAGGGACCAACCTGTCAGTCGATCTGCCCAAGGTGCTTCACAGTTCGGCCTGAGTTCGCAATAGCTCCCGCTATGTTCTTCTCTGCAGAAGCAAATCCTGTTCAATGAGATCTCCGAGCAATAGTATCCGCCCTCATGGAGCCCTCTTCAGCTACGACTTGTAGCTTCGTCCCACTGAAAGTTTCCGACTTCCAAAAAGTTGTCTAAGTCCGAAGATAAAAACCTTCATCGGGCTCGACGATGAGCAGCTCGACACCGACAACCTCCTCGACCTGGAAGTCTGGCTTCTCCCGCTCAGAGCTTTTTTTTGCCATCATCGACGTCTTCGCCGAGTCCTCCTCCAGTGCTCCCTAGCAATGACAACTCCTCCTTGGACACAGCCTGCTGCTTTGCCCTTCTGAACTCTACCTTCTCCTGGTCTTTTCTTCAAAATTTCTTTTTAGTCCGAAGTTAAGCCGAGACCAGGCCCAATCCACCTTGTGTATCTGAACTGCGCTCTATCGCGGATGGCCGTAACTTTTGATTTTGCCCTGGTCTAGTGTGGCCAGATACCTGGGGTTGGCGCTTTGGTCTTTTAGGTGCTATTTTTCAATAAAAACTAAAAAAAATATTAACCCCGGTTCTACTAATTTGATTTAATTCATTTTTGTGTCATTTTAATATTAAATGTTTCTCTATTTTTCCAAATTGATGTGTGATTTTTCTTATGTTGTGTTTTCATTTAATTTCTGTTGGTGGGCTGCATAAACGCTTTACACATTGACTTTAAGTTAAGCCTGACTGCTTTTGTGCCAAGCTACCAGAGGGTTAGGTGCAGGCTAATTTAGTTAAGGGAGGGGGGCAAGCAACACGAGGGATGCGCGGGGAAGGAAGCAACAACATAACTGACAGCAGGAGGAGGGCAGGAGGGGTCAAGAGCACAGACGGTGGGAGGAGGGAATGGGGTGGCCTGCAGACACATGCACTCTAATAGAGTGCAAGAAAAAATGTTTTTTAAAAGTACCTGCAGAAGCGCTTTCTCAGTGGAAGGCCACTAGCCGCAGAGTACTATGTCCATGCTCCACAGCAGGGACAAACACTGGAAGTTCCTGGAGGAAGCAGGAGGCGAGCAGGAGGCGCTGGCCAATAGGAAACAAGAGTGAAGTCAAAGCCAAAGGTAAGTAAGGCTCTAAGCCTGGTTTAAACTTTAAAAAAAAAATTATGAACGATTTTGCCAACAGTGTGTGCGCTGTCTCAGGTGAAATCTAATAACTACCATCACAATAATGGAACCTGCAGAGCTAATTCTAGCTGCCAGCATACCAACATACCACAGAATATTAAAAACAATTGCATTTATTTCTCACACTTCCTCATCCACCACACCTAAGTGCTGTGTCCCATAACTCAATAACCACACCTCAGTGGTCATCACATACGACATGGAAACTTTTCCCACCTAGGCTCAAGGCAAAGACAACACACTTCTAACCACACATCCACATGATGTATTGTGCTACCCATGTGAATAAGCGCTTCAATGCCCACATAGGGGTAGTAAACACTATACAAATGCTAAACTACAAAACAATGTAATACTTTAGGATTCTTTAAACTAATTTACAGTGTGATCATTTGCATTTTGATTCGAAAGCATTTAGGGCCAGATGTACGACCCTTACATTTTGCAACTCGCAAATTGCGTCGCTTTGCGACTCACAAAATGCAATTTACAACAGTGTCTCAGACACTGTTGCAATTCCTAATGGGGTCGCAAATTGCCTGCCTCATTAATATTCATGAGGCAGTTGCTATTTGCGACCCCCATTAGGAATGGCCAGCACTCACAGGGATGGTGGCCTGCTGGGGTCAGCAGACCACCATGTCTGTGAATGCTTTTTTATTAAAGCAGTTTTTTTTTTTTTTTAATGTAGCCCGTTTTCCTTAAAGGAAAACAGGATGCATTTAAAAAGAGAAAAATGAAACGTTTGTTTCATTTTTTAAGAGCAGGCAGTGGTCCCTGGGACCACTTCCTGCTCTTAAAAAATATTTTCGCACACACTCACAAAGGGGAAGGGGTCCCCGGGGGACCCCTTCCTGTTTGCGAGTGGCTTACCACCTACTTGAAGTAGGTGGTAAACTGCAAATGCGGTCGCAAAACAATGGTACATTCCATTGTGACTCGCTATTAGGAAGGGACGCCCCTTCCAAATAGCGAGAGTCACAAACTCTATTTTGCGAATCACCAACTCACAAAATAGCGTTTGTACATGCCAGGACCCTTTTTTTGTGGTCGCAAACGGGCCGATTTCACGTTTGCGACCGCAAAAAAACGGTCGTACATCTGGCCCTTAGAGAGGTAAAGGGAACGACAAAATGCAAAAGGACGGTAGAAGTTGGCAGAAAACATTCAGTATTTCTATTTATAGAACATTGCAATAATCACAAATAGAAAATACTAAATGAGGTTTGCTAAGCAGGATGTCTAAGTAGTAAAGTTAGTGAGATGAATGGTACACGGGTTACACAGGAGACTTCTGCAATAATGAAGCATGCATCTGTCCCTAATATCAACAAGGGAATGCACTTCCTAATGCAGTTAGTCATCATGGCCAGCACACAGCACTTACGTTTTTTGAAGTAGTAACCACAATGCACTGGGAGACAGAACAGAGGGGCCAGAAAATTCCTTTGGTTAATATATTGTCCCTAATTGACACAAGCTGTTTTAAGGAATTCGAGAATGCTAATGTTCTTTATTGTGAGTTCAAACATGCATTTGGCACCATCATGTGACTTTGTACGATACTTAGGAGGGTTTTTAGTGTCTAATGAAAAGATGCTTAAAATATGAAGTTGTTTTGAACATGCCCAAAAAGTCCGGCACTGTTTTTTTACTGTGGAAAATGTGGTGCGATGCTTATAAAACCAAACATTTAAAATTTATGGGAGTAGCTCATAATAGCAGCATTTGTGAAGCACCATTTGGTATTCATTTAATCTTTGTACTTTATTAGTCAATCTATAATTATTATTCTCAAAAGAAACATGCTCCAAGCCAGCAGTTTGCATGTGTTTGCAGTTAATACGTTTTGCCTTCAGCATGCTTAATTTGAGGCATATTAATATATTTATATTATATATATGGGAGTTACGGTTAACAGAGGTGTTAAGAGTACCTCCAGCACAAAACTCAAATGACATGAAATTCCCAAGTTAGGCTACGTTCCTAATGTTATCTTTCACCCAGGCCTTCTCGCTTCACTTTTCACTTCAGCTGCCTATGCACCTTGTTAGCAACTGTAGAAAGAGCACGGAAGTAGCTGTAAGCTGCCACCTTCCTTTTGTGGACCAGGGAGGACCGGGGCAGCTGGTAGATGTCCTAGCACCATGTTCATAGCTGCAGACACTGTGCTGCCCAGCTCGTCATACAGGCCAGGGGGAGATCTGCATAAGTGGAAAGCCCTGAGTCCCATTTCCCAACTTTCAATTAGCTCCTCCCTTAACCCTTGGCACTGTGGAATGTGATGGGCCTCTCGTCCTTGGAGAAGGCAGTGGGATGGGTAAAATCAACCTCTCCATCCTTGGTTAAGGTGAAGTGTAAAACAAGAAAATGACCCCGAGCCCTTGAGCCTTGGTTGGAATGTATCTACACCAACTGAGTGCTACGGCAAGGTTGGGGTGGTGAAAAAATGGAGGATTACACACAACAAATGCCCCTAACCACTCAACAAAGTGGTGGAGAGTAAAATAAACATATCTCCACATTCTTCATGGCTGTAAGGTTTACACACACCTTCTCCACCAGTAGGAAAGGCACCCTTGAGCAAAGAGGTCACTTAATGCACACAACCCCACTCTTGGCCAAAGAATATGCATTTCAAAGAGTAACTCCAACCTTGGAAAAAGCTGGAGGAAGCTAAGACGCACTATCCCCAACCCTTGAGCCTGGTGACTGGTTACAAAATCCACCCTCTGCACTTGAGCAGTGTGGAAGTTACACAGTCTCTCTTGGGCAAAGCTGGGATTACCCTCAGAATCCTGATCATGGCCTGGGTTCAAACCCATCTTTTGGGAAGGTGGAGGATGATTCACAGCACCCCTGCACTTACGCAAGGCTGAGGTTGGGCCAAGGGGTATCAGACGCCACCCCCTTCCCTTGACCAAGGTGGTGTAATACGCATCATCCCTGCACTTGAGCAAGACAAGGGTGTAGAACAAATATACTTCCAACAGATCTTGGGCAAGGATGGTGGTTAACACTCACTACCCTGCAATTCGACAATGCATATGTGGTAATAAATCAACTACCCATCTTTACTCAAGGTGGAGGAAATACAAATGTACCAACATTTACCACCAGCCACTGGGTATGAACTCCCCATTTACATATTGTTGGAATTAAATAATACATAATTTATAGCCAAAAGAGCAGAATAACCATCACTTCAGATTACTCTGCTTCCCCTCTCATACGCACACTATACATTGATCAGTCCTGTGCCTCATAAATCATTCTCCAAGGTCCAAATGGTTGATGAGGATGATACTATTCTTCTAAAAGACACAGCAAGTGATCTGCAACATTCTCTAATTGGGCTATTGATCTATAGAATTTCCAATGATTTTGAGATCTTGATGAAGAAAACTAAGCCCCACATTTAGAGGTTAGCAAGTTGCACTCTGGCCTTCCTGGACATTGTAGAAATAACTTTGTTGCCCTAGTTGACTATTTCCCACCATATTTGGAGATCTATGCCATGCATGTGGAGACCTCTCTGCCTTCAGTGGAGCAGCTTCCACTGCAGCTCTGCTGAAGGCGCTGTAGCTTTGCTGTTTGGGTGCCATGTTTAATGAGCCAGGACTGCAACATTTTTAGTTTTTTTAAAACAAACTCCCAAAGCTAGATTTATTTTTTATTTTTTAAGAAACGTTTTTGATATTGGGACATAACCTCCCAGCATGTGGGTGGTCATATATTTATTTTCCTATTTGGGACACCAGGCTTTCTCTGGAAGTCCCACACAGGAAGAAAATGCACCAGAACATCCACCCTAAATAGGGTGGACAATCTAAGGTATATTGACCAACTGCCCAATGTAAGTTGAGCAGTTGAGAAGAACTGGAGAAACAGCAAAATGCCAGAAGATCGCACCACCTACAAAAACGCCATGACGGAATACCACCAACGCATCAGATCCACCAAAAGGACCTTCACTCAAAACAAGATCCTCGCCAACACCGGCAACTCCAAGCAACTCTTCAGCGTCACCCAGGAATTCGCCAAGCCCCTCAGCGAAACCACGGACATCATCCCTTCCCAGGACCTCTGCGACAAGCTCGGATCCTACTTCCATCTAAAAATCAAGGCACTTTACGACAACTTCAATGACCAAACACCCAACTCCGAAACCACTTCCTGCTCCAGCAACGCCATCCAGCCCACCATCTCCTCCTGGACCCTAGTCACCACCGAAGACACCACTTCGACCATGAAAGGCATCCACCCTGCCCTCCGCACATTTTCCACAGAGCCGCCACCGCCATCGCTCCTGAACTACGACACTCCATCAACACCACCTTCAAGACCGGCATCTTTCCTGATGACTGGAAATGCGCAGAAGTCAGACCCCTGCTCAAGAAGCCCTCAGCAGACCCCACCGACCTCAAGAACTACCGACCCATCTCCCTCCTCCACTTCGCGGCCAAAGTCACCGAGAAGACCGTCAATGCACAACTAACCAAATTCATCGAAGAAAACTCCACCCTCGACCCCTCCCAATCCGGATTCTGCAGCAACCACAGCACCGAAACCGCTCTACTCGCCTCCACAGACGACATACGCACCCTCCTCGACCAAGGACACACCGCGGCCCTGATCCTACTCGACCTCTCTGCAGCGTTCGACACCGTCTCCCACCGCACACTCACCGCCAGACTCCACGACGCCGGCATACAAGGAACCGCCCTCAACTGGATCTGCGCGTTCCTCACCGGCAGAACCCAAAGAATCAGACTACCACCTTTCCTCTCCGAACCCACAGAAATCAACTGCGGAGTGCCCCAAGGATCATCGCTCAGCCCCACGCTCTTCAACGTCTACATGGCCCCCCTCGCCGCCATCGTCAGACAGCACGGACTCAGCATAGTATCCTACGCCGACGACACCCAGCTCATCCTCTCCCTCACCAAGGACCCAATCACCACCAGACTCAACTTCCAGGGAGGAATAAAGGACGTCGCATCCTGGATGATCAGAAACTGCCTGAAGCTCAACTCGGAGAAGACAGAAGTCCTCGTCCTCGGACCCTCCCCCTCGGCATGGGACAACACCTGGTGGTCTACCGCCCTCGGCACCCCCCCACACCCATGAACCACACCCGAAACCTTGGCATCGTACTCAACTCCTCCCTCTCCATGACCCGACAGGTCAACGCTGTCGCCTCCAGCTGTTTCAACACCCTCCGAATCCTCCGAAAGACCTTCAAGTGGATCCCCCCCGAATCAAGGAAGGCCATCACCCAGGCACTCATGACCAGCAGACTGGACTACGGAAACGCCCTCTACGCCGGGATCAACAAGTCTCTGCTTCGCAAGCTCCAGACCATACAGAATACCGCAGCCAGACTCGTCCTCTGCATTCCTCGACACAAACACACCACCCAACACCTACGGAACCTCCACTGGCTCCCCGTTAAGAAGAAAGTCACTTTCAAGATACTCACCCACGCCTACAAATGCCTCCACAACACCGGACCCCAATACCTCAATGAGAGAATCTCCTTCCACGTACCCAAGAGAAACCTCCGATCCGCCGACCTCACCGAAACCCCGCGCATCCGCAGAGCCAGAACAGGTGAAAGAACCTTCTCCTACATCGCAGCCAAGACCTGGAACAAGCTCCTGCTCAACATCAGACGCGCCCCCTCCCTGAACATCTTCAAGAAGACGCTCAAGACCTGGCTTTTCAACTGAACGGTGCTGCTTACCCCCCACCCCCACCGACTTGAGACCCTCACGGGTGAGTAGCGCGCTTACAATTCCCCTGATTGATTGATTGATAAAAGGTTACGGCTGGCGGAGCCAACTGAGTCTCTGCGAGGGAAAACAGTGCAGTTGCTCTGACTCTAAATAGAGCAGGAGAAACATGTACACCATGGAGTACCCTTCCACCAAACTTTAAATAAGGCCCTAAGATTATTTTGTTTGATTAAGCCTCACATTTGAGCACACATCTGGTGGTAAATGTATTAGCTTATAATTATTTTAGCAATTCAATTGATATCATGGCTAGTCACAAAAATACACTTCAAAATGGAGAATGTACCACGCGTTTCATTACCACTACATCAGATCTGCAAGTCACGTTTGTATGTTTTTTGCAGGTGCAGCAAGCATGAGAGGAACCCATTGTAGCGAAGCAGAAGTGCTGTAAAATAAAGGAAAGGAGGTACGCCAACTACCGGCGCTCACCAATTCCCACAGCCGGTGGTGTTGTTGGGCTCGCAAGGAATACTCTTGAACTCTTCCTTAAAGAGTAAACACAAATCGCAATGTTCCTTCTTCTGCTTTCCTGCACAAAATCACCACACTCCTGGTACTAATATGTAACGAAGCGGAAGTGCTGTCAAATAAAGGAAAGGAGGTACGCGGGTAGCTGGAAAAGCTTTCTTTTATATTTTCACTAAAAGAGCCCACAACAGTATAACGCTGTGGTCAGATCCGAGAACTGCCGAAGAATGGATACCTTCAACAGCTTTCAGAACCTGTCCAGTGTTCCATCGAATGCAGGTGACATGGATGGCATTATTAAAGGTGTACCACAAAAAGTACAGAAACATATAATAAAAAACTATATGCACACTACATCCATGAACCTTTTTCTGTCAATGTCCTGCTGGCAGGAGCAATTCGGAAGGCAGGAAACCTAGATTCTTTGCTAAATGAACTCTAAAAAATGAATAAGTTCAAGGCAGAGAAAAATCATTATTTAAAGTTGCTGAAGGAGAAAAAAGTCCCTCTTTCTTTCTAAAATGTTTTCTTTAAGTTATTTATCGAAAGCTTTAACTGTACACAAATCACTTAGATATCCTAGTTGGATCCCTCTGTCTATGCTCTCCGGACAAACTAACCCATGGTGGCCAGAGACAGGCCCCAGGCCATCCAGGGGTCTCTGGAGTCTCTCAGAGTGGGGGCGGTAGCCCCTGATGCTTGGCATCCTCTCTCCACTTCTCTTCCCACCAGTTCATGGGTTCTACCCTGCAACTGGCCTTCCAACCCATGGTCTGTGCCCTTGGGTTGAACCGGGGTCAGGGGGCAGTCCTTCCTCCTCCTCCTGCCCCTCCATCTGGGGTTCCACACCCTCTGTGTAGAAGTGGTACCCCCCCAGATGGCAAAACTGTAGGGACACTGCTAACAGTCGCTCCTTCCCCCAGGTCAAGCGTGATACCCTGAACCTTTTTCTCCAACCCAGGATCTGTACCCTTGGGCGGAACTAGGGTCAGGGGGGAGTCCTTTCTCCTCCTCGTCCTCCCCCTCCTTCTGGGGTTCCGCACCCTCCCTGTAGGAGTGGTACTCCCAAAATGCAAAACGGTAGGAACGCTGCTGACAGTTGCCCCGTCCCCCAGGTCAGGGGTGATGCCCTGAACCTGGTTCTCCTACTCAGGGTCTGTACCCTTTGGCTGAACAGGAGTTAGTGGAGAGTCCTCCCTTCCCCTCAAACTCCTCCATCTGGGCTTCTGCATCCTTCTTTGCAGAGTGGTACTGTCAGACATCAGAACTGGTTGGATGCTGACATCAGTCGCCCCCCTCCCCCAAGTTCTCCTGACACTATGGGGTCCCCCTCAGTTGACGATCTCCCAGTACAGACTAGACTTCCCTCCTGGGGCCCCCTTGGGTTACTGTCCAGGATCTGGGACTGGGCATAGGGCACCCTGGACTTCACTCCCCCACCTCTCCTCCTACGCTTAGAAGGGACATGGGACTCTTTACCTACCCCACTACACCGGGATCTGTCTGGGTCTCTATGAACCTACCCCACCCTCGGCTGGTGGGAACCTGAGCCACTCAGACAAATCAAATTGTAAAAGATTGGAGCGCAAATGGAGGTCCTCTAAAAATACCCTCCACAAACACCACTACAAAGTAGCATTAGGAGCATATCACACTAAAATTAAAACAGCACGTAGACTCTATACTGTCAATAGATTTGACACAGCAGGGAACTCTGCTAAAGAATTATTCAAGGTCCTAAAGGAGCATACTAAACCTCGTGCCTGCACCTCAACCATTGTTGCCTCTCAGACACTCTGTGACACCCTAGATTCCTACTTTGAAACTAAAATAGAGAATATCTATCTTAATTTCAACAATAATACCACTGCTCCGATATATATTTGTCCTGCCAACCCTTCTTGTAATAACATTCAGGCTATGCTGGAGAGGTTCGAGCCTATTGCACAAACTCAACTTAGATCTATTAGCTAAAATTAAATCTTGCTTCCCTGCTAACCATTGTCCGCCTCATATCATAGCATCGCTTTCCACTCCTCTTGGATCATCAGTTACATCTTTATGCAACTTATCTTTATCCTTAGCTGCAGTTCCTCAGAAATGGAAAGCTGCCTATGTCACACCCTTTATTTTTTAAACTCATGCCGATCCTACAGATCCGGCAAATTATCGTCCTATCTCTCTCCTTCTTTCGATAGGCAAGGTGCTTGAGTCCTATGTTAACAAACAGCTTTCCTCCTACTTGGAGAGTCATCACCTGCTGGACGCTTCCCAGTCGGGTTTTCGCCTCTTCCACAACACTGAAACCACTCTCTTAGCAGTAGTAGACTCGCCTAGCCTATCCTTGGACGCCGGCACGCCAACTATTTTGGTTCTTCTTGACCTGTCGGCCACAATCAATACCGTGTCACATTCCAGCTTGATCCAACGGCTCTATGAGATAGGGATCCACAGCACCGCCTTAAATTGGCTTATAGACTTTGCTAAGGACAGGACTCAAAGCATCACACTTGGCCCTTTTCAATCTAAGACTCGGTCCCTGGGCAAGGGAGTTCCTCAGGACTCCGCTTTGAGCCCTACACTTTTTTACATCTATATCGCTCCCCTTGCTCAGCTAGTTAAGTCCTATGGTTTTGAAAAACTCTCTTATGCAGACGATGCCCAATTGGTCATCTCTTTTGGGCAGAACACTGAAAATGTTAAACATCGTTTTATTGCCTGCATGAGAAAAATTGCCACGTGGATGTCCCTGAACTGTCTTCAGCTAAACGGGGACAAAACAGAGATTCTACTGTTTGGCAAAGCACAGCTCCACTGAACAGCTGAATGGTGGCCTGCCAAACTTGGTCCTGCTCCTTCTCGAAGAAGCCCAGTGAGACACTTGGGTATTCTTTTAGATAATAAGTTATCTATGAAAGACCAGGTGACAATCACCCTGTGACGTGCTTTGGGACGTTGAGCCTTCTCAGGAAAATGTTCCAGTGGCTTCCGCTGACCTCTCAGAAGACCCTTGTCCAGGCTCTGATAATCAGCCGCCTTTACTATGGAAATGCACTTGTTGTAGCATCAAATGAATCCCTTCAATCTAAAATGCAGGTGGTACAAAATACTGCAGCCCATTTGGTTAACAAACAGCCACCTGACTCACCCTCAGCCCCTCTGCTCTGCTCAAAGCCTTCATTGGCTCCCCATAAAGAAAAGAGCAATATTGCAACTCCTCTGCCTGACGCATAAAGCTCTGTCAGGCAAAGGACCCAAATATCTACAGGACAAACTGGTCCCCTAATTTCCTGGAAGAAACCTTAGATCAAGGAGTCAACTTCTTCTTTATCCCCGGAGTATTCGTATATCTAAGTATGATGGACGGGCCTTCTCCTACCTTGCTCCATACCACTGAAACAAACTTCCCTTCTTCATTAGGGCATGCACTGAGTTTTCAGGCTTTAAAAAACATCTTAAAACCTGGCTGTTCTAATGGTTGCTTCTTGCCTTATCTGCTGCCTCAGTGCCGAAATGCCGTTGTTGCGCTATACCAATAACATAACATTGCATAACACCCTTTAGGATCACTCCAAAATTCCTTTCCAGACCTCCTGGTACTTACCTAGAGGTCTGCCTCCTTTGCAAGTTCCCTGGGGTTAGAGAACTCACACTTCAACAGATGTTGGCATAGCCCTGGAAAACAACAATGGAACATGTGCTCTCTGAAAATCAGACTGTATAGCCTTTCAAAAGTGGCTACTGTGCTACCCTTCACCCATCCATCTAGTGCTTTGCAAAAATCCTCCACAAAGTTCTCCCAAGACTGATGAGACAGCTGTCTGCTTCCCCTCAACCTCAACCTATACTCATCAGGGGTGAATCTATACCGTGCAATCAGGGCTTCCTAGTAGGGGGTGTACGTCTACCTGTCTCTCCCTTATAGGTCCTGCCTGACTCTTCCTCCTAGGTCCAGGTCTAGACTCACAATTGCTGCCACCACTGGACTCCACCTGCAATGCTCTAAAAGTGTGCTCATGGGCCAGGCTCTCCTCAAGTGCTAGTTTCTCTCTGGCAAAGGCCCTTTCAGCCTCTGCCATCCTTCCTGAGCTAGGGCTTTTTAAATCTCTAGCCTTCTCTCCTCAACAGCCATCTCCTTGAGACTCAGTTTGTGAACCCACAAGGCCTTTTTCTCCTCTAAGGCTCCCTTAGCCTCTCTCTGCTCCGCAGCCAGCTGGGCCAACTGCAGCTGTCATTCTCTCTTCTCCTGTCTATCCCTGGGCTCCTCAGGGGACAGTGAATGGAAGGTGACATTGCTCCTGGCACTAGACCCAGTGAGGGACTCCCTAACTATGGAGCCCTCTCTGTCTGCTGGTGTCCCTACCCAGCCATTATCTCCCTCCTCCTCAAACTATTCAGGGCCACTGCCTTCTAGGGGTGTGGACTGGGGACCCTCCCACTGAGAGTCCTCACTGATTTCGGGGTCCTACTCAGGGGCTTCCCTTGAGTCACCCCCTCCTGGTCCTCTTCTAAGGTTGCTCCTTCATGCGCCCTCCACTGGGCTATCTGAAGGTTGAGCTCAGTGGATTCCCAACTCACAGGTATTTACCTCTCCCTGCAGAGAACCTTTAACTTCGGCATATTGTAATGCTCCAGTTCTTCAGGGTCAAAGGTAGATCCCATCTTGGCAAGGTACAAAACACAAGTGCAATAATAAGATTCCCAGGCATATGAGCTGAAGCAGGCGTAAATTAATTAAAATGGCCAATGAGAGAATGGGAGAAAAACACATTATTGTCTAAGTGCAGAGTTGTAGCGCAACAATGAGTTACTGTGTACATGCCACACAATTTAGGCACATGTAATGCCTTTTACCTACACAGCACCCTGCCCATAGGGCTACTTAGGGCCTACCTTAGGGGTGTGATCCAGCGCGGCTAATATAAATTTTTCCTTATGACATTAAGCCAGAAAGAACACCTACTCAACCTGAATCATATAAAACCTATGTCGGTGGGGCCCATAACACCGCATACATACATTCACTCAGTTTTCTGGATCAAACGCTAAGGAAAATGAGCTGCTGGACAAACGGGATACCTTATTAAAACGACAGAATTATAACTTACACATTATATACATTAACTTCGGATCCTGTCGGTTCTAAACATCAAGGTATTCCGCTATTCGGTCGATGGACCAACTAGCAGAATCAGTTGATGGCGATTAAGTCCAGCTCAATCACAATTAAAACCTTTAACATTTTATTAATCACAATTTTATTTAAAGAACCACAGACTCATTTAGAGTTAGCATATCATTTTATCTAAATTCTTTGAGCAAATAAGTAAAGTTCATAATTAGGCAAATTCATTTATTATATCAGTAAGCATTTAAGTAAAAGATTAAAAATAGAGATGGAAAAAATACTCATTACCCTTGGCCATAGGGCGATGACAAGAATGGTTCACCAGGAAAGAAAGATGAACCGCAGATCACAGGATGGGACTCCCAAACTGACTGACTGTCCCGCTAACCTCCTCGGACGCAATCTCCTCCCGGGCAACTCCCGCAACGGTCTCGTTCCTTCCCCAGTCAAAGTCCGAAGTCCAAAAATGACAGAGTCTCTCGCAGCATCAGGATAGAAGAAGCGAAGAAGTTTTTGCACAACGTAAGAGCAGACTCTCTTATACCCTATTCTCTGACTCGCTACACTTAAAGTTGCAATCTTAGGGGCAGAAATCACGCTAATTGGTCTTTGGAGGGGTGGTGATGGTCACCTCATCGCCCTCCTTGTTCCAACTGGTTTGGGGAAAATAATGCATACAGTAGTTCTCGTGATCCACTATGTCCAAAGGTAGTTCAATTTGTTAATGTATTTTGTAACAAACTCCGATGGTCACACATTAGTTCATCCTTTGCCGCTCGATTCTCGCATCCGTTCCCATGCATATATGCTGAACTCTTGGCACGATCCTCGTTGCAGGTCAAACTGGCCTTGACGTCTCTCACTCCGGGCACAGGCCGCATACACGTGACTGGAGCATTCATTCTGCCCATGCGCGGGGGCCATTTTATTCAGCACACGCCATCTCGTCCTTTCCAGCGGCCATTTTCGAAGCATGGACTAGCAGGCCCGAACGAAACTAATATAAGAACAAACACAACAGAAATTAAACATGGAAAATAAGCCTTTCTGTTTACCACCCGCCATTCTAACGACCCGTGTTAGGTATTACCTAGCAGAAGCGACATTTAAAGCCATTTTACTTACCATCTGCATTCTTTGCCACAGTACAATTTTACTACGCAACACAAATCATGCAATTTTACTCTTTTTACTACCCAAATCACAATACTAATGTTATTTTGCTTCACATTTGTAAATAAATTAGATTTTGCAATGCCAGCAAGTTGCCCACGTGTAATGTTTAATAAAAAGGTGCATTTGTTGATTAGTTCATGCGTTTTCAAACGGTTAGTATCATTAATCGTTATGGGGTCATTAACTTCCAAGGGGTACACAAAAATATTTTGTTTCCCCATCTCCATCAATTCCCCCTTTGGTGATTTTTAACATCACCACTAAAACCTATCCCTACAAAATTTATCAGAAATATGTTTCTTGTCCACTTGCATTTGTTATTCTAGACAATTGTGTTCTTTTCATCTTGTCTTTTGGACCTTTTGTACATGTTCTCTTTAAACTCTTCCAATTCGATTTCTCCCATCTCCCGTTCTCTTGTTTTTCTTTCCTTATTTTTCTCATTTTCTCTTTTTGCTTTATTTTGTCTTTTTCTCTTTTTAACACACACATATGCTAATCTCAATATTAATATTATTACTACTACTAAGATCACAGGAATAAATATTTTCCCAATTAGAGAACTACCTATTTCGGTGAACCATTTCTTTATTGAGGAAAAGCCCTTACCAAGTTTCTCCCAAGCACCTTCAACCTCCAGTGAGGCAATTTCTTTATGCAAATCAGTAATGTTCTTTATATACTTCTGTATAGTCTGACTTTTATCTGGAATGTAAGTGCAACAATGTTGTACCTTCAGCATTCCACAGACTCCTCCCTCTTTCGCCAAAAGAATGTCAAGGGCAAGTCGATTTTGCATTACCATAGCTCTCATGGAAACCATTTCGGTATTTATCATCAAGAACCCTCCAGCAGTATTCATTGATAAACGATCTACTACTGTAGACAATTTCCGAATCTTGTATGCATTCAAAGATATACCCACTGCTGGTATCAATGCTCCAAAAATGTCACATATTATCTCTGAGAAGCTTTCCCTTCTCCTACGGGTTAATGGTTTACCTATCTCGTGAATTCCTTTCGTTCCTCTTTCCACGTGAAAAATCTTTGGAAAGACCAGGCCTAGATAGCATGTTCCATACCAATGGTCCGGCAACCTATAATAGGCTTGGTTTCCGCAAATATAATAGATCCCTGGGAATACTGGATCTCTTCCTCCTTTGAATCCCCATCCCCCTAAAATTTTGTATGTATCTCGGCACTCACTAGAACCCACGAAATAGTTATCATACATAGTGTTATCTCTACTAATACACAATTTTCCCTGTTGAGGCCAATCTAAAACCATAGCTGCATTCGTTTCGCCTTTGTCATAACTTCCCTCTTCAAACGCCCAAGGTGGGGTTTTTGTCTTTTCTCCTGTTGCCTTTCTTTGAAACTTAACCCTTCTGTCTTCTACCATGTCTAGGAAAACCTTTTCTTCCTTTCTTAACCTACAAGTAAGGTTATGTCTAAATGCATAATCTAATGTTAATTCTTTCGTTTCTAAGAAAAATTCTCCAAAAATCCTTGCAAGTTTCACCTTATTTAGTTCAGGGATTACGGGAATTTTAGCAAAAATAGCATCTGTGTCAGTGTAGTAATATTCTAATTTACCTGTTTTGTAAAATAAACTAGCTAAAACACTACAGGTTATTCCATACGTCAAAGGAAGGTGATGATACGTCACACCTTCTGTTACAGACGCAGGTAACTGCATACATACATAACAATCTCTAACATACATTGTTTCTACATATTCATACAAAAGTTTTGTGAAGACATTCTTGGAGAAATCAGTTATTGACTTATCCCTATGAAATTCAGTACTATCTATCAGTGTTGCAGTGTTCTTTATGTTAGATTTCTTGTCACTATTCGTGTCATTCATGATTGCAGATGCATTTTCTCCAACTAATCTAAGTGGAATTATTATTGCTAAAATGAACCAAATAAGCATTAGTAAACCTGTACAATAGAAACACATTTTACACCATCTATGGAAAAACTCACATTTAGATCTTCTATTCTCAGTGTCTAACATGTTGAAATATAATCTAAATTTATGTACAGAAAATGTGTTTCCACACCTCAATGGCTTTTTGCCGTTTTACCCTTTCTTTAAGTGTTGACTGGAGCCAACTGCTTTTTGGCGCACCTTTCGGTCTTTCAGAAATTTTCTTTGACTTTATTAGTTCGTGTGTCTAATCCGGGTTTCTTTTCTCCACTTCAGGAAGGGCACAGTTCACTCTCACCCACCTGTTCACAGTCTTTGTCTGGGTTTTCGTAACTGCTATCCACTTCTTTAATGTCAGGTAGTGCTATGTATACCCATTCAGGTGACTTGTATTTCAGGTTAGGTCTTTTCACTCTTTTTGGTCTCTGCAACTGTCTTTCATTCGTTTTTCTTTGTTTTTTCTGACTTGTTATTTCATATACTTGTTCTGCATTGTCTTTGTTCAAATTTATTATCTTATATCTCAGTCTTTTAATTTCGTTGGGCCAATTGTCTCCTTTTCTCAGCCTTTTCAGTTCACTTTCCTTTTCTCCTCGTCCCGCTCTCCAAGTTCTCTTTCTTGGTCCTATTCTTTGCCTTATTTCTTCTTCACTTTCCTCAGATTCTGTCTCAGATCTCACTTCACTTTCTTTAACTTTGAACTTTATGATCTCTGTCTCTTTGTCTGAATCCGAATCTTCTTGAGTTATTTCTATAATTTCTGGAGGAATTTCCCCAAAGCTTGTACTTGGCTGTTCACCATCACTGTCTATTGGTTCAGTTTCTCCTGTTTCAGTATCAGTTCTTTGTTTTTCGGATTCTTTTGTTTGTCTTTCACTGGATTCAGGTTGGTCTGCTTCAGATGCCGAACTGGTACCTGATATTTCCAGATGTCGACTTACAGGTCGAGCTTCAGGATCTAGAACTCTGATAGTATGGCTGGTATGAATCCAATTTTTTACACCTGCACACTTTACTGCAGTCGTTGTCACCAGACTCACTTGACGTGGCTTGTCCCTGCGTGGAACCAAGCAATTTCTTCTTCTGTGGACTTTTATGCGGACCCAGTCTCCTGGACTCAGATCATGTGCTGGTTTCCTCTCAAGAGTGGTCGCATCCGGCCCAACCTGATAAAACACAGAATGCACCACATCAGCCAATCCTTTGCAATAGTCCAGTATGAGATCATCAGTTATAGTCAGCAGTTTGTTGACAGGTACGTATGCTTGTCTCATTGCTCGTCCCATTATTATTTCATGAGGACTCAGACCTGTTTTTCTGTCAGGTATGCTTCTTATGCTCATTAGCACCAGTGGTAAGGCATCGGGCCATTTGAGTCCTGTGGCTTGACACATTTTCCCTAACCTAGTCTTTATTGTGCCATTTACTTGCTCCACCACTGTAGAAGCCTCTGGTCTGTAGGAACAATGCAGCTTTTGTTGAATGTCTAGTGCCTCACATATTAGTTGGATAATTTCATTCTGAAAATGCGTTCCTCTATCTGTTTCTATCGTTATTGGAAAGCCATATCTAGGAATGAATTCTCTCAATAACTCCATCATTCCTTCTTGTCGGATAGGCCTCCACCCAACGAGAAAACAAACAGACGACCACCAGGACATACCTCAATCTGTTACTTGGGGCATTTCAATAAAATCCAATTGCATTCTAGTAAAAGGATCTCCTTCACGTCCTATTGTTCCCAAACTCACTACTGTCTTCCTTCCAGGATTTATCTGTTGGCATATAAGACATCTTTGGCAAAGGCTTTGAGCTATAGCCCTAAACTTTGGGTTGTACCAGGTCTGTTTGAAAAGTCTGATCATGGCATCCCTACCTATGTGTGCCTGCCCATGGTATATCCGTGCCATGTTAGAGATCATGCTATCAGGCATAACTGGTCTTTCATCCCTGTAAACCCAAACTTCATCTTCCTCCCTCCGTCTGCAACCTGATTTTATCCAAACGTCTTTTTCCTCATCACATGCCTCTTCCTGCAATTGTTTTACCTCTTCCCATGTTTCAACTGGGTTAGTAAACAGCAAGGGACATGGAACATTTTCTTTTTCCCTTCTCCGATTCATTGAGGTCATATTTCTGGCACAATATTGAGCTAATTCATCAGCAAAATTGTTACCTACTGCAATGTAATCAGTTCTATTTTTGTGAGCAGTGCCGTTTACCACCGCAATTTGTTTAGGCAGCTGTATCGCCTCAAGCAACTTCTTCACAAACTCACCATTCCTTATAGGAGACCCTGAGGAAGTCAGGAATCCACTCTGGGACCAGATCTGTCCGAAATCATGGACCACTCCGAAGCCATACTGGCTATCTGTGATCACAGTAATTCGGAAATTCTTTCCCAGTTTGCACGCTCGAATCAGAGCAATCAGCTCAGCAACTTGGGCTGAACGTATTCCTCTCAAACAGGATGCTTCCATTATGGTTGCCACCATACATACAGCATACGCAGCACTTAAAACTCCTTCTTTTGTCCTCAGGCATGATCCGTCCAGAAACATCACATAATCTGACTCTTAAAGGTTCATCTCTGATATCAGGCCTTGGCTTTGTGCAAAATTCAAGCACATCCAAACAATTATGATCAACCTCATCTTTGACTTCTGCATTTACTGCATCTGGCAGTAAGGTGGAAGGATTCACACTTGTGCATCTTACAATGGTTACATTGTCTGCACCCAAGATCACTTTTTCATACCTAGTCAGCATACTATGTGTCATGAATTGTGTTTTTGTTCTGGTCAGAAGGATTTCAACTGAATGTGGGACATATACTCTCAAAGGATATCCCATCACAATGCCTTCACTCTGTTCCAGACTCACACAAGTAGCAGCTACTGCTTTCAGATATCCAGGCAATGCTTTTGCTACCGGATCTAAAACAGCTGAAAAATAAGCTATTGGTCGTTTCATTCTTCCATGCCTCTGCACTAATACTGAAAGTGCACATCCATCTCTCTCACTACAATACAGCTCAAATTCTTTCTCATAATCAGGCATTCCCAATGCTGGTGCCTCACACAAACTTGTTCTCAATTCCTCGAAAGCCTTCATTTCTTCCTCATCCAATACAATCGGATCTTTGACATCCCTCTTTGTCAATCGCTGTAAAGGTTTTGCAATAAATGAAAATCCACGTATCCACTGTCGGCAATAACCAACCATTCCAAGGAACATTCTCACTTCTCTTTGTGTCATTGGGACTCTCATTCCTTTAATAATCCTTATTCTTTCTGTTGTCACTTTTCTTATCCCTTTCTCAATCTTATGACCTAAGTACTGTACTTCCTGTTGACAGAACTGCAGTTTTGATGGGGACACCTTGTGTCCTCCTTCTGCCAAATGATTCAGTAAAGCAATTGTGTCCGTAACACATGCTTCTCTGGTCTTTGATGCCACCAATAGGTCATCGATATATTGGACCATCACAGATTTTTCAGGCATTTTCAAATTTTCTAAGGATTTCTTTAGAATCTGATTAAAAATAGAAGGACTTTCAGTATACCCTTGAGGAATTCGACACCATGCCAAAATACGCTCTCCAAACCGAAATGCAAATAATGGCTGGCTGTCAGGGTGCAATGGAATAGAGAAAATGCATGGCACAAATCAATAACTGTGTACCATTCTGCATCATGAGGGATTTGATACAGTATTACAGCAGGGTTTGGCACAATCGGGCAGCAGGGAATAACGATTTTGTTTACTTTCCTCAAATCCTGTACTATTCTATATGTTCCATTTGGCTTTTTCAATCCCATTATAGGAGAATTACACGGGCTGCTCATTATTTCTCTCAAAATTCCTTGTTCAATCATCTTATTAATTACAGGTGTTATTCCTTCAATAATTTCTGGCGTCAGTTTGTACTGTGGGGTGTTTGGGTAATTCGTTCCTTCTTTTACAGTAATTTTTATGGGATCAACTTCTCTCATTAGTCCAATATCTTCACCTGTGAAATCCCATACCTCAGACCTGTCTGTTCCTTTCAATTCAGTAGGGATTTTCTATGCATCGAACACAGGAAACATATCATACATTCCTTGTTCTAGTTCTGCCATTGTCATTTTATACAGAACATCATCATCAGGTGTCTGGAAAGCAATACCATCTGGAGTACAGTAGATGGTACAATTCATTTTGCAAAGCAGATCGCCAAGCTCAACATGAATGCACTGTGGCCCACCTGCCTCGGCCCGGCTCCAGAACCTAAAAACACTATCAAAAGTTTGGGCATCTGGCTGGACAATTCCCTCAACTTCAACCACCAAGCAGCTAATCTTTCAGCCACCTGTTATGGTCTACTGAGAATGCTACAAAAAATCCTTCCCTTACTTCCCCGTCAGGCAAAACAAATCATGGTCCAAGGTCTCATTATCTCACGCCTGGACTTTGGGAATGCCCTCTATTTAGGAGCCCCTCAATCCACTTTGCGCAAACTTCAAGTTATCCAAAACTGCGCTGCTCGAACACTCCTTCAGATCCCCCATCGACTCTCTATCAAACCTGGGCTAAAAAGCCTTCACTGGCTCCCTATCAGGGAAAGAATTGAATTCAAGGCCCTTTGCATCGCCCATAAGACCTTCTGGAAGAAGGGCCCAGCCATCAACCATTCCCTCATCTCCCCTTACCAGCCAAACAGACAGCTCCGCTCAGCATCCTCCTTTCTCGTCTCAGTGCCCAGGATCAAGAGAAGTAGATGCGGCGGCCGCTCGTTCGCCTATAACTCAGCGAAACTCTGGAATTCCCTCCCCCTTCAGCTGCGGGCAGAACCCAACCTGCTATCCTTCCGCAAACTGCTAAAAACTTTACTCTTTAAAAAAACTGTCTAGCCCCATCTATCTTCCTGCTCACGTTTTGTCTACAGCGCTAGGACGCCCGAGGGTAGCTACCGCGCTTTATAAATTGTCTTTTCATTTCATTCATTTCATTTCAAATTCTTCAGCTGTTCTGGTAGGAAACATACCATCCGTCATGTTAGCATACCGCCATCGTCTCATCCTGTCTTCATGATTCAAACCCCATACTCTTCTATGAACCAAACTATAATTCTTTGTACCTCTGTGTCTTTCCCTTTCATACATCTCATCTTCCCATTCACCTAAGGCTTCGAACTGTGTCGGTCTAGGTCTCGGTTCAAGTCTCATCATTTTTTCTCTCAAATTTTGAAGTACGGCTGTGCTAAACGAACCATTTTCCGGAAATGCCAATACTCCATCGTCTTTGGTATATTTCGCCCAATTTTCCAACCAAATGCAAGTATGATAGCCATATTTCACCATCATATAAGATGCTGGTGTTTTCGGCGGAGGAAATACTTCTCCTTCCCTAGTCACAACCTTTTTATCTTTCTTAAAAAGATTTTTAAGCTTCGCAAACCATGACGGTTTCTCTCTATCACGTTCATTGTAATAAGCCATATTTCACCGTTGTTTTGCCGAAGCTAATTCACACAATTCTTCACCAATCGGTTCTTTCTACCGCTCGGTTATTCTGACCTATCCCAGCGTGTCTCACACCAACGCACCAATCAGAAAACCCTTCGTTCTTCCACAACTGGCCAATACCAGCACGGTTCTTGTTGATGTCAGTTCTACTCCTGCTTCTACTGACCCCTCCTTTACAAAAATTATCGGCACTTTTTCTTTAACTTTTCTTTTCAACTAAATCGATTAGTTACAACGTAAAATACATTACCATTGTCTGTTTCTCTAAACAAAAGAGATAGTTTATTCCAATCTTACAAGAATACTGTTTCGTTCGATAAGTGTAGCACTTCTCTCTACCTTACTCTTCTCTCAAGCAAGAGGTAAACCCGTTTCTCTGGGGATAAAACACATGTGGAGACTACACTGCTCCTGAGAATTAAGGCCAAAGTTTCACAAGAAAACCTGTTGCTATTTCGCTCAAATATAATTCATACGTGAAATTTCCCTAACATAACACAGTCTTGTGTTATCACCAAATTTGAAATCAGACAATGCACAATTCCATGTGACTTCTTTTGCCACACGTGTCCACTTCCTACTTCCCGGAAGCTTCAAAATTCTGACCACACATAACGTAATACAAACTCAACATAGAGTGTTAGACATGAAAAAATCGATAATCAATAATCACCAAACTAATCTACAGTAACCATAACTCTGCTACCAAGAAATCTGATCCAGCGCGGCTAATATACATCTTCCTTATGACACTAATCTAGAAAAAACACCTACTCAACCTGAATCATATAAAACCTATGTCGGTGGGGCCCATAACACCGCATACATTCATTCACTCAGTTTTCTGGATCAAACGCTAAGGAAAATGAGCTGCTGGACAAACGGGATACCTTATTAAAACGACAGAATTATAACTTACACATTATATACATTAACTTCGGATCCTGTCGGTTCTAAACATCAAGGTATTCCGCTATTTGGTCGATGGACCAACTAGTAGAATCAGTTGATGGCGATTAAGTCCAGCTCAATCACAATTAAAACCTTTAACATTTTATTAATCACAATTTTATTTAGAGAACCACAGACTCATTTAGAGTTAGCATATAATTTTATCTAAATTCTTTGAGCAAATAAGTAAAGTTCATAATTAGGCAAATTCATTTATTATATCAGTAAGCATTTAAGTAAAAGATTAAAAATAGAGATGGGAAAATACTCATTACCCTTGGCCATAGGGCGATGACAAGAATGGTTCACCAGGAAAGAAAGATGAACCGCAGATCACAGGATGGGACTCCCAAACTGACTGACTGTCCCGCTAACCTCCTCGGACGCAATCTGCTCCCGGGCAACTCCCGCAACGGTCTCGTTCCTTCCCCAGTCAAAGTCCGAAGTCCAAAAATGACAGAGTCTCTCGCAGCATCAGGATAGAGGAAGCGAAGAAGTTTTTGCACAACGTAAGAGCAGACTCTCTTATACCCTATTCTCTGACTCGCTACACTTAAAGTTGCAATCTTAGGGGCAGAAATCACGCTAATTGGTCCAGTGGAGGGGTGGTGATGGTCACCTCATCGCCCTCCTTGTTCGAACTGGTTTGGGGACAATAATGCATACAGTAGTTCTTGTGATCCACAATGTCCAAAGGTAGTTCAATTTGTTAATGTATTTTGTAACAAACTCCGATGGTCACACATTAGTTCATCCTTTGTCGCTCGATTCTCGCATCCGTTCCCATGCATATATGCTGAACTCTTGGCACGATCCTCGTTGCAGGTCAAACTGACCTTGACATTTCTCACTCCGGGCACAGGCCGCATACACGTGACTGGAGCATTCATTCTGCCCATGCGCGGGGGCCATTTTATTCAGCGCACGCCATCTCGTCCTTTCCAGCGGCCATTTTCGAAGCATGGCCTAGCAGGCCCGAATGAAACTAATATAAGAACAATCACAACAGAGATTAAACATGGAAAATAAGCCTTTCTGTTTACCACCCGCCATTCTAAAGACCCGTGTTAGGTATTACCTAGCAGAAGCGACATTTAAAGCCATTTTACTTACCATCTGCATTCTTTGCCACAGTGCAATTTTACTACGCAACACAAATCATGCAATTTTACTCTTTTTACTACGCAAATCACAATACTAATGTTATTTTGCTTCACATTTGTAAATAAATTAGATTTTGCAATGCCAGCAAGTTGCCCACGTGTAATGTTTAATAAAAAGGTGCATTTGTTGATTAGTTCATGAGTTTTCAAACGGTTAGTATCATTAATCGTTATGGGGTCATTAACTTCCAAGCGGTACACAAAAATATTTTGTTTCCCCTGCTCCATCAGGTGACCTATATATACTAAAGGGGGAGTTTAAGGCTCGGCAAATAGTTTTAAATGCCAAGTCAATGTGGTAGTAAACTGCGCAAGCAGACACTGCAGTGGCAGGCCTGAGACAGGTTTGAAAGGCTACTTCTGTGGGTGGCGCAATCTGCGCTGCAGGCCCACTTGTAGCATTTAATTTACAGGCCCCGGGTATATGGCATACCAGTTTACCAGGGACTTACAAGTGAATTAAATATGCCAAATAGGTGTAAACCAATCATACCATGTTTAAAGGAGAGAGCACATGCACTTTAGCACTTATTAGCAATGGTAAAGTGCCCAGAGTCCTAATGCCAAACAAAACAGGTCAGAAAAAGTACAGGAGGAAGACAAAACGTTTGGGGATAACCCTGCAAAAAGGGCCAGGTCCAACGCTATTGTGGCCACACTTAGATCACATGGCAGTTTCTCCATCTCCCAGGCCTCCTCAAACATTGCATGGAGGAGAGGGGTCAACTTGCTGGCCAAGCCCTTATAGAATTCTACCGGGATCCCATTGGTCCTGGCAGCTTTGCCTGATTGTAGTGCTTTAAGTGCTTCAGCAATTTCAATTTCTGTTATATTTGCTTCAATAGAATTCATTTAAATGCACCTTTTTTTAAAGCTACATTATTGTTTAGATTATTTAGAAATTTTATTAGAATAGTTTATCATAAATTAATATTTAAGTTTTGTTATATATAATTTTTTAAGTGAAAATCAAATGCATTTATATTTTTAAAAAGTAAATATTTAAATAAGGTAATTTAATTGAACTTTAGTTCCCATGGGCTTTTCTTTTAAGTTCCTGCCGCCACTAATTTTTATGAAAGTGGGTTGCAGTTCTAGTGGTTAGCCATGTGTGGTGCTAGAGTACATCTACAACAGGTATGGGTATTTTTTGGCTGTAGTAACTATAGAAGTGCGATTTGCGATAGTAATGGCCTTACTCTTTAGTGGGTGGTTGAAATTCCCTAAACACCTCCCTAGACCTCTCTGAACTCTTCCTCACTCTTCTCTAAACCCCTTCTCTTTGTTTGCAAATGTTCCCCATTTTCCGTCCAGACCACCCTCTCCTTACCACATTTAATATTAAAACGTATACCTATGTGTGCAAAGCTCTCCAACGACGACTTGAGATCTCCACACATAAAAGATAGGGGAGGCTGCTGAGGCATAGACCTCTGCATATAGGTTAGTGAATATCATTAAACAGTATGTTAGATGTACCATTGCAGTACTACTAACGTACTACAAAGTGCAGTTTGTGAATAGGTCCCTCAGTCAAGTGGGTGTCCAAGAGACAGATTCATCCGCATTTGGTTAAATTCTAGTAAACTTAGTTTCCAACTGTTGCCTGCTGAGAGAACATGCCCTGAGCTTCGTGGGAAAATCCTGATGCATCTCTTCACAAACATGGGAACAATTACATATTCCCTCCGGAAAAAGAATGGCACATATCTTTGCATTTGCTCCCAGTTTATTTCATTTGTGAAAATGGAAAATAATAAAATATTCAGACCCTCACATTTGGAAGCAGTTTTCCTTTATTAATAGGCACGCAGTACCAGATGCTGTGACGTACAGCACAAGCAGAATCAAAGATGCGGCGCTGCGGATATGTTATGAATAAAGTGGAGGAATGAGAATGATAGCTCACATATGATGGACTTTGAGGATGAAAGGATGGAAATGACATATCAGTCAAGGCAACTGAGAAATATGGTTTCCTGTGTGCAATGAGTGGAAAATATTATCTATACTGAGAAAACTTCAAAGGAGAAAACAAAGACAATATGTAAAATGATAAGAATGTTGTGCTACCAAACATTAAAATCGAAGTATTTTTAGATTAAAGGAAATAAATTATACCAGTGTATGAAAGCTGTGCCCTGGCAACAATAACTATGGCTACACGTGGTAAGGCAGAGGAGGCTGGTTCTTTGTTTTCCATTTGCAGAGCTCTATTTATAATTACTCAAATTGTGTATCTGAAAACTAGCCATCAATGTGAAAGTTCGGAAAATGTTCCTTTGTGGTTGCTTGTATGATTGGGATACAGGCGCCCATTAGGAGTTGCTCAGAGTGCTACCCCAATGGCGGATACCACTTCAGGCAAGTACAAGTGGTCTGATGTCTCCAGGCCTGACATTACTTATTTTTATTTATTTTATTTTTGCAATTTTATATAGTGTGGTCCGAAGGCATCAGAGCACTTTAAAACAGCAGCATGATGCAAGGGTACAGCAAGGTACAGTTACAATAATTACATTCAGAAATATTGCATCGGTAGGTGCGACCAGGACAAAAGCAGCCGTTGGACAGTTCTGGAAACACTAAAGGCCTTTTGTGATGCCATCTCCAACCTCAACGACCCCCTAGCTGTAGATTCCCACCACTACGTCCTTCTCATTGATCTCAACTTCCAAGTCGATGACCCCAACTACGCCAACTCCATCACCCTCCTCGAGAACTTCAACAACATAGGACTCACCCAACTTGTCACCGAGCCCATGCACACAGCCGACTACACACTCAACGCCATCATCGTATCCAGCGACAGAATCAGATTCACCCACGTCAAAGAATTCACCTGGACAGACCACGCCATCATCCACTTCACAATCGCTGACACACAGCATACCAGCACCAAGAACCACAACCTTCCCCACCACAGCTGGGGCAAAGTAAACGGGACCCAATGGAAACAGGCCCTCAGCACCATCCAACCCGAAACATCAACAAACCTCAACCAGGCCGTCCAGAACTTCACCGCCTGGATTACCAAATGCACTGACAGAGTAGCCCTGCTAAAACCAGCCAAAGCCAAGAAGACCTCCGGACAAGCCAGCTGGTACACACCAGAGCTGAGATCCATCAAGTGTCACTGCTACAGACTAAAGAGGCGGTGGCGCAACACTAGAGTCCCCTCCGATAGAGCCTCTCACAAGTCAGCCCTCAACGACTACCACAGCTGCATCAAAGAAACCAAGAAAGCAACTATCTCTGCCCACATCGATACCATGGCTAGCCATGCAAAGAAGCTTTTCAAGATAATCAAGGAGTTCTCCAACCCAGCAGCCATAGAAAACACCATGCACCCCTTTCAGGAACTCTGCAACACCCTCTCGGACTACTTCCACAACAAGATCGCCACCATCTACAACAACTTTGACCCCCAACCCACCTCCCTCAACCTCCATAACCCCAGCCAACCAGAAAACACTGACCAAACGATAACAACCTGGTCGCCTCTCACCACCGAGGCCACAACAGCCAGAATGTCGAACATCCACTCCGGGGCGCCTACCGACCCCTGCCTCCACCATCTCTTCAACCTTATAACTGCCCAAATCAGCTCAGAACTCACCAGCACCCTCAACACCTGTATCTCCACCGCAACCTTCATGGATAGCTGGAAACACGCCAAAATCAAACCCTCCCAAAGAAACCATCCACCGACCCCAATGACCTCAAAAACTACCGACTGTTCTCCATGCTCCCCTACACAGCAAAAGCACTCAAGAAGGCCATCAACCAGCAGCTCACTGAATACCTCAAGCACAACCACCTACTCAACATCTCACAGTCAGGATTCTGTGCCAATCACAGCACCGAGACCACACTGATCGCCGCCACAGACGACATCAGAAACTTACTTGACCTGTGAGAAACTGTGGCCCTGATCCTCCTTGACCTCTCAGTGGCTTTCAACACTGTCTCCCAGCACACCCTCATCGACAGACTCCTCAGCTTAGGCATCCAGCAGAATGCCCTCAAATGGATTGCCTCAATTCTCACGGGACGCACATGGGGCATCCATCTGCCTCCCTTCACCTCCGCCCCCAAGATCCTCATCTGCGGCGTACCCCAAGGATCATCCCTCAGCCCCACCCTCTTCAACATCTACATGACCCCCCTCACAGATGTAGTCAGATCCCACGGACTCAACATAATCTCCTATGACAGACGTAGTCAGATCCCACGGACTCAACATAATCTCCTATGCTGACGACACCCAACTAATCCTCTCACTCACTGAAGACCCTGCCAACACCAGAACCGGCTTTCACAACGCAATGACCAACGTAGCCAATTGGATGAGAGACAACGGCCTCAAACTGAAGTGCTGATATTCGGGAACACCACTGCTACTTGGGACCACATCTGGTGGCCGGCAGAACTCGGAACAACACCCACACCGACTGACCACGTGTGCAATCTGGACATCATCATCGACAGCCAACTGACCATAAAACACCAAATCAGTGCAGTCGCCTCCTCCTGCTTCCACACCCTCTACATGCTCAACAGAATCTTCAGATGGATCCCACTGGACACCAGAAAGACTCCAGACCATACGGAACACCGCAGCCAGACTCATCCTGGACCTCCCCAAATGGACCCACATCACCCCACACCTCAGAAACCTCCACTGGCTCCCGGTTCAGAAGACATGCCAGTTCAAGATCCTCACGCATGCCTACAAATCCTTACACGACCAGAGACCGTCCTACTTAAACCATCGACTCAAATTCCATCAGTCCTCAAGGCACCTGCGTTCCACCTCACACGCCTTCGCCCACACCTGACGCATCCGCCGCAGGGAGAGCCGCTCCTTCTCCTACATTGCCGCCAAGGCCTGAAACGACTTGCACCTCCACCTTCAGACTGCACCCACCCTGGAAGTTAAGACCTGGCTTTTTAACTAAGCTCCGGCAGCGTCAGTGCCCAGATACCCCTAGGGGTGATTGTGTCGCGCTTAACAAATATTGATTGACTGATGTGTTGGACCTGCACCTAGTAACACAATTTATAGCGAGGGGCAAGGGCTGCAGCCAAAGGCACCTCCTAGCCCTCTCCAGCAACACCCGGGGAGCAGTAGGGTAATATCACCATCAAACTTCCCAGAATTGAGTAAAACCTGCCTTTAAAAGCTGGTATTTCCAGGTCCAGCAGGTTATTCCCCATGCTGGAGAGAGTTTCACTCATGATCCACATTAGCTCACAGGAGGTACTGGGCGAAATTGTTAATTTTGCTCCTGGTATCGCCCCACAGAGTTAATAGGAATTCAGAATGTGGGCTTAAGCCACTTTGCCTACAACGACCTCATTAAATAAATGTTCTATGTCGGGAGAAGAAACCCCTGGTGCAAATAACGATTGTGCTGAGTTCCTGACAATATGGGGATGTACTGAAAAATAAGTTTGTGTTTGCCTTAGGAAAGAGCTTGTGCACTCGAATATAGTAGAAAAACCAAAAACATAAAGTGATTCAGAACATGGGAATCTGCTAAAGGGAACTCAAAAATATGAAATGGCCTTACCTTCTAAGCTTGCGAGCGAGGCACTGGAGTACAGAGCTGATCGCCATGTTGCCCCAGAGAGCAGTATCAAAAAAGAAGATCATGTTTCTGTAAGCTAATACCTTGCAAAATTAGATATAGAAAAACAAAGCATTAAAAATAATATGAAAGATAAGATCTTAACATTATGCGATTAGATTGACTGACATCAAGCTCACATTTCCTTAGTTACATGAGTAAATGAGTTACGTAATGTTAATGAACAGCACACAGCAAGGGCCAACTACAGTGTAAACCAAAACAATAAAAGGGCATGAGAAGGTGCAGGCGGCCCAGACAACATACTAAAGAAATACAGTAAAACGAGACAATAAACTAAGCTGACCCAAGAATTAAATCCCCAGGCATACAAAAACAATAGAGGAAGCCAGTAGACCCACAGAACAATAATGATATTTAAGGACGACCAGCGTTCTCTGCTCTGCTTGCCGCATTTCTAGTCTAAGGCCTTCTGGCTGCACACAGAACCAATGTGGCCGCTGGCTTTACTTGGGCCATTATTTAGCCCAGTGTGGCGCCAATGAAAGGTCCAGTCTGAACATTGCAGCAGCTATATTTTAATGCTTTCCAGAGGTTTTGGAGAATAACAGGCGGAAGCCTTGTTTACACCAGTCATAGCACATACCTCGTGCGGAGGCAAAAGGTTCTGGAGGCCATACCTTTCCGAATATCAGCAGGAAGTGTGCCATTTTAGTGTCAAACTTATTAATTATCAGAAATGCTTCTAATGCTCTAGAGGGGAAGAAAATGTCAGTAACCTGACTGAAGAACATTTTTAGGTCTGGCTTGATACATCTTGCCAGATTTTTTGTGATCACCAGAAAACGAGCTTTGAGAAGTACTACTGACAGAGGCTGCAGTCTGCTTAAAACTAGTTCCAGAGGGTGTAGCCTTAGGGCTAGAGCGGTCGACCTCAAAGTTGGGGAACCAGGTTCAGTCTCGGCAATGACGCTCAACATCCTGTGATTCTGGGCAAATCACTTAATCTCCCCGTGCCTAACAAAAATGAATGTGTCCTTCTGTAACGAAACTGGTGCTCATGTAAAGCGCTCTGGTACCCGATTTCTTGGGTCTAGTTCGCGCTATATAAAACTAAAAAAAAAAAAAAAAGTTCCTCTGGCTCTGCTGTGCCACTGGCTGGTGGGTTACATGCTGCTTGGGCACTAGCAAATGAGCACACATCCCTCTTGTTTATTGCAGCTATGTCTGCCCTGTGACGGAAGCCTTAGCCGCCCCAGGAAAAACCCAGACGCAATTGTGTGTGTGTTTCTGTGGCCTTTGCAGACGAGTGCAAAGGAGGGATGTTGCTCTCGTGCATCAGAGACCCCGTATCATTGGGTCTCTCTGGAGTCCCAGAAGCATCAAAGGCAAGTAGAGCAGGTGGGAGGGAGAGTGCAGAGAAGAAGATGTGTAAAGGCCCTTCCCTTCCCCTTGCTCCTCTCGCCCCATTCCTCTCTCTGGCATCTGCAATGCAGCAGTGTGAGATTAAACCGTGAAAAATCCTGGCTCTTCTGTGTTTTTTAATGTATACACTTATGGCAATGTTTATAAGCTGGGTCTAGTGAGCGTAGCATCTTCTGGGACTTGAAATCTTCAGGGAACCTCTGAGATAAAGGAGCGGCAACAGAGATGTTTGAAGCGTCCAGCTTTAGTGCCTCACTCTGGTCCATTAATAGGGATAACTATGAGTCGTCTGAGGTGATCGGTGTTTGGAGGCCCTGCCCCACTTTCTCACTCCCATATGCACAAGAGACTTGACGAGTTCCAGTGCCCCTACTACTGCTAGGGTCCCACCTCACTCCTAAGCGTGGGCTAATGATAGTCCATTCTGCTTTGTTGTGTCATGCCAAGGTTATCATCCAGACCTCCAAACATGGTCTGAGTATGCATTCAGAACCACATCTGTACTCTTAGGCCCACTCATAGGCAAAAGGAAGACCGCAGTGTTCTCCCATTCTAACCTGTCATGCTCTATCCTCTCTATGTGCATTCTATCCCATCATGCTCTAGCCTCTCTATGCGCATCCTATCCCATCATGCTCTATCCTCTCTATGCGCATTCTATCCCATCATGCTCTAGCCTCTCTATGTGCATTCTATCCCGTCGTGCTATAGCCTCTCTATGCGCATTCTATCCCGTCATACTCTTTCATCTCTATGCATACACACACTCAGAGTTTGGTGGCAAATCATAGAGCCATGCATCTTGCTGCTAGACACTTGCCTCACTACTACACACAAACATATTTAGAAATATACACATAGATATAGGTATGTATGTTCACTGAAAAAAACAAAGGTTAAAGGGACGTTATTGTTAGGGGGAAATGTCAGCTAAAACATACCGTTTTAAATGAACAAAGTCCCTGAAATTCACCAATTATAGTTTTGTCAAGTAACTATAACTTGTGCCCTAAAGTAACTATAACTCACATCTCCGCCATGCACAGTGATGTTATCAATGATGTCCTAGAATATATCATGAGTGATGTAATATGTGAGGGATTTAGCAGCACATGGCAAGAGTGCAAGTTATAGTTACTTTAGGGCACACGTTATAGTTACTTGAGATAACTATAACCGGTGGATTTCATTTTGTTAGTTTACTTGGTATGTTTTGACTGACATTTTCACCTAACTATAACCTCCCATTAACCTTAGTTTTTTTCAGTGAAGGTTTTAAAAAAAATGTAAAGTAAGATATTATTACAATTCCCAACTATAATGTGACTTCACCCTTTATTTTTTCAGTGATTTGCTACGGTTATTTTAATGTAAATTAAGATGTCCATCACCGTGTGTGGCTTGTGGTTGGGCACCGGCCCTGCGTCCAACCACCCATGGGTACCCAAACCCCATGGGTGCGCAACCCGCTACAGCCCCCCCTCACGTGGCACACTGCAGACTATGTCATGTAACAATAGGAAGGGTGTCATTTTAAGTAAGGCAGACTTACTGACTTTGTCAAAGGGTCAAAATACCAAAACATATAAAGCAGCTGGCCTATAGGCTGTGTCAAGGGGACAGCACAACCAGAAATATATAAAATAGACCTATTGACTTTGTCACTAATAACTATAATCAGATTAATATTTCATAAATTCACACATTGCAATGTTTAATAATTGTGATTGTCACAAAATATTTTCAATATACCATTATTTATAAAAACATAAAACATGACTTTGAGTCTTTTTTGAAGATTTTTCAGACCACAAAGTGCAGCCATAGAACCAACCACAAGGGGTCCCAGCACGCCAACTGAAGAACGTACTGCTCCAGCTCGGAGTGCTTTAAAAAATATGTTAAGCTCTCCTGGGGTCATGGATTCAATGAGCCAGGAGACTTACTGTGTTTTTTTTTAATGTTGCTGGGGGGCTGCTGCGCTCTCTACAGCCCTCCACAACAGTGAAAAAGTGGTTGTTGGCGCACCTGCACCTTCTAGGAGCACCACAGGAAAACAAATCTAATTTTTTTTTTAAAACCCTTGCGGGCATTATGGGGCACTCCTTGCACAGCTCAGTGAATAAAGTTTTCATTATCTACTCATACTCTCCCAGGCAGGGAACACAGCTGTTTCCGGGGGGATGGGGTCCCAGGGACAGTACTTTGACCAGGCCTCAGGGAATGGGGTCCCTAGTGCCTCTCTAAGGCTCAGGGAGGGGGTCACACACCCCCTCCCCAAAAACAATAATTTGGCCTGAGGGGATGGGGTCCCCAGGGCCCTGAAGAGGCTCGGGGAGGAGGGCCCCACACCGTGCTTTAACAAAAATACTGGCCCCGGGTGATGGGGCCCCTGGGGCCTCCAAAGATTTGGGAAGGGGGGCTACATCCCCCTTCCCAAGTGATAGCTATACTGGCTCCGGGGGAAGGGGTCCTCTAGGGCCTCCAGAGGCTCAGGGAGGGGGAACGCACACCCCTCTTTCACCATAAACAAACATTGTGCTTATCTTTAGATCTGTCAGCTCTGTGGATCCTCTGCTGGATGAAATATACATAAATTTTTCACCTTAGTTTCTCAAAAACCACTGAATGGATTCACACTAAATCACAAAAAGCGCGCTTTCTGGACCAACATCTATCTTTCTGCCAAATTTGGTGTAATTTCCTTTAGCCATTTTTGCAGTATTGCTGTTTAATATTTCTATGGAAAATTGCATGGGGAAAAAGTGGTATCGGAGCCCCTTTTTAACAGCCCTCGCTTGATGAATCACTCCAGAAGTTTCCAGGAAGGAGCTGAAGTGGATGAACTTTAAAAAAAGTTTCGTAAAGATTTGTAAAACGATGCCAAAGTTACTAGCAAACCAAAAAATGCTTTTCCTATGGAAACGAGGTCCCAGGTATAACTACCTAGTGCCAATGACACTGTGTAATATATTATTTTATTTATGTGTATATATACACAGATATATGCATATACATAATTATATAAATTTATATACAACACATAAATAGATATATATTATATATATTAATTATGAGTAAATATATATACCGGACACCTCTGTTACCATTTTACCATGGTCTGCTATCACACTCACAGACACAAACAAACTCTGATTGGTGATAGGCCACAATACATGTCACTATACATACACACATCGACTGATGACTGGCCTCACTGCCCCATTTGTGTTGTAAAACCTAATCTCTTCAAACACCCGCTCCAAAACATAGTCAGTAAGCCCTTCCTATGAAGTGAGGATCTACCTATCCTTTCACACATATTAGGCTATTAACGGGCACTTTGCCCCGTCTGTACTACTAATTCCTCCCAATCCTCCAGAGAGATTTCTTATCCTAGTCAAATCACCTGAATAACATCGCATCTTCAAGTCCTTCTCTGCAGCCAGTGTGGCCCCATCTTAAACTGGGGCTTGTGGCGAATATGCTTACAAGGTTTGCCAGAACTACACAAATGAGTAAAAAATCTCTGATGCTTCTTCTGCTTCTTCAGCCAACAAGACCCAATCCACTCAACAGAGATACAGTAATAAAACGATCTCTGTTCTGGCAAGGTTTACCCCTCTTCTTACATAAGCATACATACATGTGACAGGCCCCGGTGTAGACGTCTGTCAAGATCGATCTCACTCATCCTATCAAGGGGCTGATAAAAGGCCACAGCGTCACATGTGTGCTGTTGTGGCCTGCCCCCTTCCAAAACAGAGGCCAGAGAGAGGAGAGAACTACTCCCTGACTGCTGACAGAGTCTGCCCAAACACACTATGAGTATTGACACGTTCCTGATCCTGTCTCTCTTCTGTCAGGATCTGCTCCACAAGCTCATGACAGCGCTCTTTATCTGTCCTGTCATGTTGGGCTCTCTATGGACCCATAAAAAGTCTGAAACAGGACCCAAAGCTTGCCTGTTTTATTGGTGTCTTTTTTGTCCCCACACTCCTCTAAACTGGTCCTCACAAAATTCCCCGTTACCCTCTGTGCTATTGGTGCCAACTCTACCACCCATGCTCCTTTAAGCGCAAGCGAGAGGCCCTAGAGCCTATTGCTGTGCTGTCATTGATTGTCCCTCTTACTCACATTAGTGGGTGACAGCCACATAGTTCTTTCCTGTCCTTATTAGTGTGTGTCCCCTACCACACTATCACATATATGCAAGTGCATGCACACCATATCAATATAATACCCTACTTTCATACCAGGGGCCGTATTATGTATAGTGCCCCTGGGGCGCAACGGGCGTTTGCGCCCACTTTGCGCACCCCCGGGGCACTTTGGTATTACAGTAGGGGCCTCAGACACTTGTGCGTAACACTTGTGTCTATAATATCGATAGCGCTGGCGCACATAAAGTGCCAGAGCTGTCTTCAAGAGGGCGTTCCCTCATTTGCATGGGAGCCTGCCCCGTGCAAATAAGGGAATTCCTTTGCCTCTGCACCCACGCCGTTTTACTGACGCAGGCACAGAGGCAAAGAAGCCCACAGAAGGCGCACTTCTGTCAGTGCGCCATTTAAAAGGTGGTGCACTGTCAGTGCTCCTCCTGAGAGCAGCCCTCTGCAGGGGGTAAAGGGGGTCCTATGGACCCCCCTGACATCCCCTTGCAGGCGGGTGCAGTCACTGACTGCACCCGCCAGCAAGGGGATCTCTAATCCCCTTTGAAAGTGCAGGTGGGTCGCCGCCTGCACTGTGAAACACAGAGGGGCTTTAAAGCAGCCGCTCCGTATTTCTCGTGAATGTGCTGCCCCCAGGGCACTGCGTGTTCGCGGCTGCCCTGGGTGCAGCACATTCATGGTAGTCGAGCGCATTTTCATTGTTTGCACTGGGCGCACCATTTTAAAGTTGCACCCGGCGCAAACAATGAAAATGCGCCTACACCATAATACAGCCCCAGGTCTGGGGGTGGTTGCTCCAACTGCACTTCCAGCATCTAGTGTGAATTGTTTTTCTGCTGAACCTGGGTTACCCCCAATTGACATGCACACACAAGCATACGTACATATTAACAGACACTTGTATACTGCACACACACCACAGCAATATACAGATACAAACTTTACAAACAAACATTCCTCATGTTTATAGGCTATACCTATATATTACTGCATTCTCCCTATCCTTCCCTTCTGTCCTCTCCTGCCTCTCCCCTTTCCTCCAATCTTGCAGGGAACGATAACCGTAACTTCACTTCATCTAACAAACATACATACATTCAGACTACACAACCTTATTGTACGCATACACACACTCTACATCAACATCCATCCACAAACACATTCTTTCTGTTATTCTATATTGCCCTTCTCTTCCCTGCGACCTCCCTTCTGCTCCACCAGTGTGTAATGGTGCTTCTTCCTCCTTCGCTCCTCTTTCCCCCACTTCTCTCTTGTAGGGCAACGGGGGTGTCATTGGCCTCTTTGCATTCCTTCATCATCCGTTGCTCTTCTCTTCTGCTTCCCCTTTCCCCTGCCTCCATTCTTGCCAGGCGGTAGGATAGGATCTGAAACATGTTTACTCCTCCCCGCCTGACTTCTGTCTCCTGCTCCATTCCATCCTTCCACCAGCCCCATGTGTGACTAGCTCCTCGGGTCTAGGGTTATTGTAGTATGCTGGCCCACACGTTCAGATCATGAAGGTAGTCAAAGTAGGCGTAGCTGAGTTAAATAGTAGGTTTATTAAGTAGAGTAGATATAAAGCTACAGCAAGCCCCACCAGGAGCAGCCTCCTAGCTGCTCAGCCCATCTTCCAACTGACCGCACACACACCAGGCACCCAAGCATTCCACTCACACTAACATTCTACACGGAACACTCACACTGGCTGAGCAGCTAGTTACAGAGAGGTGTAAAGAAACATATATATAAACCTGAGGATACTACAGTTTTTTATTTCCATTCTGAGACATGTAGTCCTAGTTTTGTAATAGGATGGACAGGGCCACAGGTTCTAGACTGCAAGGAGGGGGACCATGACTGGAGCAGCTGGTCGCATGTGGACCATGAAGATTTGACAGCGCTAGTTATTGCTCAGCAGCAGCAGCAGACTACCAGCACTTCATGTACCTTCCAACCCCCCCTCAACGTTTCTTATTACACAGGGCAGCAAGAACATCTGTAGCCAGAGCTTGCTACATACATCGCCGAAAACACTTTTCAGTAGCCTGGATGTACGTGCCTCTAAACCCCAATCGCTCCCCCATCCGATCTTGGAGGGCAGCAAGAACAAACCTACAGGAGCCCAACTGTGCAGTACCTTAGCTGGAAACCTATTCTGTGCAAGGGTTTCCTGCTCATTCTACTGCTAAGAGTGTGGCCTGCACACAATGGGCCAGGTTAGGAGGGAGAGAGAGATAAAAAGAGAAAGAGAGAGAGAGTGAATAGAAAGTGAGAGGATGGGGGTTGGGTTGCTTGGACGTTTCCTCCAGGACTCTGGGTTGCTTGGACGTTTCCTCCAGGACTCTGGGTTGCTTGGACGTTTCCTCCAGGACTGCTTTTGCTTCCCAGTCCGCCCCAATTCAGGGTGTCTATTTAGCAAACTTGCAAAATTAAATATCGCTTTCTATATATATAGTGACAATCTCAGAAGAGGAATCGGCTGTCAGCCAAACCTGTAGAGGAAGCGAAATGATGATTGCATTGATATTATAATGATCTAAGCTCGTGTGCTATTTAATTTATCAAGGACTATCAATTAAAAAGAGTAATCTTAGCACTATATAAACACAAATTAAAGGTGGAGACAACCAGGCCAGAGGGTACAATATGATTTATACATAATATGTAATATACTGGCAGATTGCATTTCTTGCCACGGATGAAGGGACGTTTCTTCCACTAATGAGATACTTGAAAGAAAAATAACAGCTGTCTAGTATAGATTTTAGTAAACTCAAGCCCTTTCTTGCACAATGTGAGTTTTAGCTGTGATCGTGAGACTGATTAAAGAGAGAATATATCAAATTATTTGTTGGTATTCATACGAAAATGTTCGATGTAGAGATTAACATTATATTTTGATATAGATGCACTGCATGGCAATATTACGTAGTTGTATAAATTATTTAATTCAACTGGTGTGTGTTTGTCTGTCTATGTTTGTCTCTGTGTGAGAGTGTTTGAATAATTAACAGCTACTGCACCAGTTAGGCTTTGAGAGGGGTTATGAAACTGCCCGAGTGTAACCTTCTCTTATATTCTTTTTGGAACTTTGGGATGTCTCCAGTTTTTAACTACACAAATAACTAACACTTCCATGTTATGGCAACAGGAGACAGTGGGAAGAACATCCAGCGAGGTGTGCAGTAGAAAACATCATTCGCACAGCAGTGGGACCACACGGGTGGTGGTATGTAAACGATAACAGGGTGCTACATTAAAAGTGATAATTCTTTCAACATATCACTGAATCAGTGTGTGGCCCATTTCCATATCTGAAGTTGTGCCAAAGGCTGAAACTATGCTTGTGTTATGACAATGACAGCATTAATCAAAGTGAGTTGAAATCCGTAATATGCGTGGGCAAACGCAAGAAAATCAACTTACAGCTATATAACAATCTGAGTTTGAAGTCTCCAAAGATGAGCTAGGGCCAGCACGTTCATGTGAGATATGACTTATTACAGCTGCTGATGAGTTAAGTTACAGATTACTTGTGTCCTTATGAAACCAAGAGGAATTATGCTCAAATTCTCTGCCCAATCAGAGAAGAGTCCAATTGCTTCTCCTTAAACACTGAAACAAATGTTTGAGTAGGAATCGAACATTCCAGTCCATTTAAGTTACGATTTATTCCAGCTGCCTCTTCCACAACACTCAACATAGCACCTACATCATAGAAACAGCATAGCTGCACCTTTACCAATACATATAGACAAAGACGACAAGGCACACAGAAAGTGTCAAGCAGACTAGTGAATGTAACATGCACTACAACTCCATGCCTCAAAAGTGATGCAAATTATCTGCAAAAGCAAACAAACACACATTGGAATCAAAGACAGTCTACTGCATGGCTGCTTGGCTGGAATAGATGCTTAATTTGCAGCCTGGTATAAACCAATCGGACAATCCACAAAAAAAACAGAAGTACAGTTGAATGCATGCGAGAAATTATTTCCATAAATAATTCATAAACAGTTAAAACAACTGAAATATGGTCAATGATTGACACTTTGGCCTCCGCTCTCTTGATAGAGGACTGTCCATCAGATTGATAGATCCCTCTCTGCATGGAGAGGATGGATGCCTGTGCCTTCAGTGGAGGTGCTGCTGCAGTGACTCCATTGAAGGAACTGATCCTTTGCCAAGTGGCGCTATGTTTGATGCAAGTTTCGCAGATGGAGCATCTGCAACTTCTTGGTGGATGCCTCACATCTGCCAAACTCTACATCACTCCCAAATTATAAGATATTCTGCCCAAACACTGAGTAGGCAAGTGCATGCAAACAATGCTAAATGGGGCAAAAGATGGCATTGAAATCCCACTTATTGTAAATCTATGTTACTTCTTTGCTACTCCATCTATTACCAGGTAGCAAAGAGCTTGTAAACAAGACTCATTCAAACAGCATTCTCTGAACCTCACTTGACAGTCCATTACAGTGAATATAAACTGTGGAATTTACACAGCACAGTATTTATAAGGTCTAGTCCGCATTAGCCCTCATCATAGATACCAGTAATTACACATCAGGCATTATTCACTAAGGGGCAGATTTACTAACAAGTCACACAAAGAACTGTAGCATGACAACTTGCTGCACTGCGCTGCGTTGCGTGACAGGGAGAGGCCAGGAATGCATCATATCTACTAAGATATGGCACATTCCTGCGCTGGCGCTCTGAATGCAGCCTAGCGCCAATGCAGACACCCCTGCACCATGGTGCAAGAGGGCGTGCGTTATAGACAGGATTGTTTTTGTGCCGGAAGGGATACCTTCCTACACAAAAACAATCCTCTGAGGCTTTTTCCTCTTTCTATGTGTGCTGCGGCATGCAGCACATGTAGAAAGAGGAAGAAACAAGCAGAAATAAACGTATTTATTCTTGTTACGCTTCATCTGGAAAAGCACTGCATTTTGAGGCATTCATGGGTAAATCTGGGAATGCGCCAAAAACCATGGGTGGATGCATTGGAACACTCACACCCCACCCATGGAACGCCTTCCCAGGGCAGAGTAACACAAGGCAGCGACTTGCGCTACCCTGCGTTACTCCAGATTCACTATGCCACACAGAGCCACATAAGGTAGCTCAGCGTGCCAATATAAATCTCACTTAAAGGTTTGCAAAGGGGATGCAGGACCTTAGTAAATCTAGGCCTTAGAGTCCATGAGGTGTTTTTCTGCAACAGAAAGACACAGTCCTTAATTAAGGGGAAATATGTCATCTCTCTTATTGGTATACAACATACGGCTATGTGAATTTCTCTGATTCAATCCAATCATAAGAACACATGAAGTAGGACCGCTTTCTAATTTTCCACATGATAAATCTTATATCAACTTGATCAACAAAAGTCTTTCTTCCTCTTAGCACAGCTTTTTTCCTTAAGGTGAAATCTCTCCTCACCAGATTAGCATGGGCCAGGAAGCAACCGAGACTGATGTGAGAAGTCTTCTCTGTACGAGAAAGGAGAGCTTGGCATGCTAGATTTCGAACTCTATTGCCTAAGTGCACAAGTGTAACACACACATTACTGGTAATTACCAACACCACACAAGCCGCATGTGGCCATTGGGATGGACAACATAAGATAAATATCTGCGCTAATGTGCAAAGTCTAGACATCAACACAGCAGGTGTCATAGTATGGACCTGGCACCGGCTTATGATCAAGGCTGGTATAGAACTAATTCATGCTTCTAGCATACCTTTAATATACACCTCTGACGTGTGATCGGCAGCAGCGAGGCAATTACGGCATCTTGACATCAGGTGTCTGTGAGACATGTACCAAAATGGAGGGTCCATTTCCCCCAGTCATTATCATGAACCAAGAAACACACACCATATTAGATATATTTCTATATTACAGAATCCGCGAGGCCTGCCATTGCTTAAGCCCAGCTTTTCCGAACCCACCACACACATTTAACATGCTGGAGCACATACTAACTACCCCATCGTCCCAAAAAAACTTGTGTATATAACGTAGCTCAAGCAGGGATGCCTTTATGTCACATGATGGCGATGCAGCACTAGGATGCAGACCTGCAGCTCATGCTGTCAGATGCTCAGTGGGTATTTTGCTGCTCACAGACTTGGGTATATGTCGCCAAAGTATAAGTTCAGACCGATACACTTCAATTATTTCCACAGACTATACTACACACCCAAAAAATTGCACTAGGTGGGACTGCGAGAGTCACCTAGTGCAAAAGATGTGGGGCACATGAGACAGATTTCTTACACTTGGTGTGGACCTGCCCGGGGATCCAGAAGTATTGGGAGGATGTGGGCAGAACGATAGCTAACCTGCTGAGCACACAACCCTCTCTATCCCCACTGGTTGCACTGCTGGACTATGTTAAAGACATTCCAACTCCTGAATGCAAACTCACTGAATTACTTGTGGTTCTGGTGAAACGCATGGTGACTATAAGATGGGGCCATGGTTCAACACCCAGAATGGCAGACTGGATCAAAGACATTGCGTTCTGCAACAAGCAACTGTCCGCTTATAGGGAACTAATGCCAGAACAAAACAGGCCCAGAGACATTTGGGCGCTGGTTCGTCAATATGTACTGCAGCAACCACTGGATGAAACTCAGGGGGCAGATGCAAATCACATAGGGTCTGGGGGGAACTACCAATGCTGTCACAGACTCCCCCCCCCCAGCGGATGTGAACATATGCACTGGTTTTTGGGGTGACGTTGTAACGGGGATGGCGCTGATGTTACAGTAAAACCACCAAAACAGCCCCTCTTTTACGAAACCCAAAGGATTAGCTAACCATTTGTCAAGGTCTGTTTTTCCAATGTTTTCTTGATCTCATCAAGTAACACTTCTGCAGAACAGTAACCAAGCACCTTATAACTAGGCATCATGGAGATGGGTTCTAGTGGAGTTCTGTTGTGTAATGGGGGTATGCACATCTTTGAAAGGGCATCTGCTTTGGCCTGTTGAACAGCAGGCTGGTAGGTAATAACGGAATCAAATTCATTGAAGAATGACAGCCAACACATCTGTCTGGGTGTCAGTGCTCGTGCAAAGAGAAAAAACTCCAAGTTCATATGGTCCTAGTATATAGTAATGAGATGCCTAGCCAACCAGAGGTAGTGTCGCAATTCTTGGAATGTCATTTTGATAGCCAACAGCTCTCATTTGTTGATGGTGTTCCGCCGGTAAGAGTTTCTTAGAGAAGAAAGCTATGGGGTGCATAAGACCTGTATCATCATCACGCTGTGACAAACTCCCTCCACAAAATAGGGTAATGCTGAATCAGGGTGGATCAGGACAGAAGCTGTAGTGAATTTTGTCTTAAGAAGATCAAATGCTTTCTGGGCTTCAGTAGACCAATATAACATAACTCCTTTTCAAGCAATCTAGTGATAGGTGTTCTAATGTCTAATGAAGCGCCTGTAGAAATTAGCAAAACCCAATAGCGACTGCACTTCCTTTACAAAAGAAGGAACAGGCCATGTCAATATTGCTTCTGTCTTCCTTTTGTCCATTTGTATCCCTTCAGAGGATATAACAAAACCCAAAGAGTCTACCTGTGGGGCATGAAACCTGCATTTATCGAGTTTCACAAATAAGCAATGTCCCTACAACTTCTGCAATACTTTTTTGACATGAACTTCGTGTTCTTGTGGATTCCTAGAGAATACCAGAATTTCAACTATATAGACATTTACAAAGAGATCAAGAAATTCCCTGAGAACTTCGTTAATGAAGAACTGAAATGCCTCAGGGGCATTACACAGCTCAAATGGCATCATGCTGTATCCTTATAAACCAAACTTGGTACGGAATGCCATCTTCCATTCATCCCCTTTGCTGACACGTATAAGATGGTTATGCTCAGCGAAAGTCCAATTTAGTGAAGACAGTGGCATGCTGTATTTGATCAATTAATGCAGGCATGAGGGGCAAAGGATATTTATTTTTGATTGTCACCTAGTTGAGGGCCCTAAAGTCTATGCACTCGCGGAGATCCGTCTTCTTTTTTGGCACAAAAAAGAGGCGAGGAAACAGCTGAGGTGGAATGTCTGATGAACCCACAGGATAGCATCTCTTCCAGGTATTCTCTCAAGTGCTGGGTTTCAGGTTCGGACATAATTCCTGCTACAAGGAAGAGTTGTCCCAGGTACCCTACAGTCGAAACTGCAGTGAGGTTGCAGCTCGGTCACCTTTATTGTATCGAAAAACATCAACTTATTGCAAATATGAATCATGGATCTTTGGTTTTTCTAAAGTGACGCAAGAGCACATATGAGAGGGGAAGCCCAATCCACGGCTTCTTGGCAGCAGTGCTGTAGGAAGTGTTTTGAATCCAATGTGGCCACACGCCTTACCCAATCTATCCTAGGGTTGTGTAACTACAACCACGACACCCCTAGGATGGCAGCAAGTAAAGGGGTATCAATATACAGGGGTATCAATAAGATGAAAGGTGATTTTCTTGGAGTGACCATTATCACATATTAATGTCAGGGGCTCAGTATATAAGGTGATCAGTCTGAAGACAACTCTGAATCGTCCATTGTTCTGACCGGTTCGGGTTTCTTCTTCCGAAGAGACGTAATGCCTAAGGTCTTAGCTAACTTAATATCCAGAAAATTACCAGTTGCTCCTAAATCTAACAAGATTGGAAGTACCTTCCGGTTGGTGTTTGATATGACCTTGGTTACTGTTATAGTAAAATGTCTTGGAACCTGAGCTACAATTGTAGCTGGGCATATAGGGGAGTGCATTGCTCATACCCTCGAGCTGTGACTGTTTTCTGATTTCCATCGAGGATCCACAATAGTCGATTAGGGTAACAGATTTCTTAGTATTTGGAGTTTTTGGTTTAGAAGGGCATTCACGACCACAGTACAAACAAAGATTCAGGGAATGCCGCTTATCCTTTTCTTACTTGGTTGGCGGTCTTCTAATTCCCCCTTTTGCATTGGTTCTGGGATATAACCAGTTTTAGATTTCTCTTTTTTGTCTCCTTTGAATACGTAGATTGGGGGAGGGGTCAGATTTACTCTTTTCACCATGGCGTTAATTTAATCAATGGTCTAGTCTAGTTGCTAAGCCCTTGATAAAACAAAGAGGTTCTCTTCTCGAGGGGCCAGCGTGTCTCAGCTGCCATCCTATTGAAATTGATTATGTATGTTAGTAAATCATATTTCCCTTGCCCAAGGTTTAAGAGTTCTGTGTGACTAGCCTGCATAAATGAATGCTTATCATAAGCCGCCTCATTTGTTCCTTGAATGCGGGAAAATTGTATAGAAGCGGATTGTCATTTTCCACCAACAGAATAGACCAGTTAGCTGCTGTACCAACCAAGTAGGAGATGATAAAAGCTACTTTAGCAGCATTGCCTGGGAAAGGAGTGGGTCTACACACATACTGCAGATGGCAATGGTTCACAAAGATGCTATATTTTTTTCCCTCAACATTGAATCTTTCTAGGGAAACCAAGGGAACCGGTACTGGGGTTACCACGGTTAGGTTCACGGGTGGATTACCACCGACCTGTTGGATTCTATCAAACAGGAAGGAAGCTGGTTGTAGAATGGGCATCTGGGTTTCAGAGATTGTCTCAGATGAATGTCCCCAAAGATCCCCTTCCTTTTTATGTTTATTTAGTTCACTTTTTAGGGTCTGGTTTTCCTTTCTCAGGACCTGTAACTCTGCCTGAATAGCCGTTAAAGCATTAGCAAGGTCTTGCATGGTAGGAACAGATGCTGTGTCCCCAGAAAAAGCCAGATTGTCAGCTGACTCTGCCTGATCCAGATTTGTTCGGGTGGAATAAATATCGTGGCTTGGCTTTCTATCGCGGTCCCTCTCACCTGAAAAACAAGATCCGCAGGACCAAAGGTAGTCTATCCTCTCACCTCCAGGCTAGCGCTCCACACTTGATACTTGATAGTGCAGGACATTAGCCCTAAGGGGAACGGGGAACATGAAATAGGGAGTAGGAAGTGTTCCGAAGTCAGTGCGACTCAATACTGGGGATGATCCAGTCCTTTTTGTTAGTAACACCAAATGATATATGGGTTCTTGGATTTCACATGTCTGCAATACACAAACACAAACACGAGGTAAGTAGCAACCAGAGTATAAGGTAGCACCCCAGTAACCACTTCCATATACGCCCCTGATATACACTCACCAATCCAATCACCACAAAACGTCATCAATCCCCATAAAACTCCTACAACTGATGAAAATAAAGCACAATTATTACTATTAAAAATAGCATAGGAGATAACTTGGGATAGAACAAATAAAGTCTCGGTATCTACGTCAATTCCCCATGGCAAGGATATCTAGAAATAAAGTCTCATTTCACAAAGGGCACTAGGTAAAAGGCAAAGAATTAGGCTGCACAAGACAGCACATCCAAAAGGAAAGTTTCTTTAGGAAAGGTCCACAGGAGTGAGTAAAAAGGAAAAAAAACCTCCTCATTTAAGCCATGAAACTATGGAACAGTGCACTGACCTCTTCTCCAAAGGGAAGCTGTTTAAAGGAAACAAATGCAGGGGCTGACTTCAGAATCCGAGTAGCCAGCCGAATGTAATAAGGTGAATCCAATGAAGTCGAGCCGATTGAAGCAGGTGTGTTTAGCAGACGTCTTGAGCCGGCATCGGACGATCCTTCTCCCAGGTAGAAGGATCAAAGCCAAGCCTTGTGGAAACAGAGGACACGCTTGATAAAGGTCACGCCACCGTGTCACATGTCTTCTGCTTGTCCATAAGCTGAGATCTCACAAGATCTTGAGCATAACAGCAAGGAGGCAAGATAGGAGGCAGAAAAGGTGAGCTCCTTAATAAACAATCGGGGAATCTACAATGCACAACGAGCATCTTTAAGAGAAACGCATACACGCCCCCCTGAGTGCAAAACTCAACATGCATGATCAGTATCACAGCTAAGGGAAGTGGAGGGACTGTGCCTAGGGGGACAATCCAACACCGAGAGACCTAAGAAAGGAACAGACCGTACAGGCAGAATGGGTGGTAACATATAGAAACTAAATTCATGTAGTCATACACTCAATGTATTCTTCATCACGCTATAGTTGCCTAATATATATACATCAATGCCTACATTAAAAATGTATCAAAGGACTGAATGTTATCTCTAGATAAAAATTACCCTGTGGCGATTGCCACTGGGTAGTTATAGTTATTAGTTAGGTCTGTTTTCCATAGGAAAAACTTCCCCAAAAGACTTTGTCAGCTCCTTCCTGGAAAGTTTTGGGGTGATCTGCGAAGCGGGGACCAAGAAAAACAGGGGGTGCCAAAATCAAATTTCCCCATGCAGTTTCCATTAACTTTTTTAGGCAGTGCTACCAAAAAAAAAACATAAGGGGGTCGGGTAGGGTTACCCCACTCCCCTAGTCCTTGTTGGGGAGTAGGGTCCCAGAGAGACCCACCATGGTGCCAAAATATATTTTTATTTATGGTGTGACCCCCGTGGGACTCCAGAGGGATAGCAGCATTAAAAAAAAAGCAAAACCCCTTCCAGCTTACTTTTTTTATATAAAACATTTGACCCCTGGGGTGGGCCAGGGCCCGGAGGTCTTTTATATAAAATATTTATATTTTTTATATTAGAAATTTGGGAAGGGGTAGTCCATGGGGGCCCTCTTCCCCGAGCCTTCATTGAGCCCAAGGAGACCCATCCCCTGGGGCCGATAATTTATTATTGGGGAGGGGGGCTTGCAGTCCCCCTTTCTGTACCACCATTGGGCCTCAGAGACCCCCTTCCCCAGGGCTGACATTTTTTAAAGAAGGGGAGGTGGCACACGGTCCGCCTCCCCGAGCCCCTTTTGGGCCCTGAGGATCCCATCCCCTGGGGACAAAAATCGAACAGAAGGGAGGGGTACCCAGTCCCCAGGGACATGATAATACACAGTCTCTCACTGTGCAAGAGCAGATAAAAATGTTGCTCCTGCCTGGGCAAGAGCAGAGGAAAGGTGCTGGCTCCCACCTGCACCCAATATGATGGGCAGTGGGGGCCCTTGGGATCCCTCTGCAGCCCCCAATATAAACCACCTGAGGCCCTGGGGGATGGCGTCCCCGGGGCAACTCTTGGGTCAGGGAGGGAGGCAGTGTATCCCCTCCCCAAAAAAGAAAGAAATGTTCCATGGAAAAGGGGTCCATGGGGCCCAAGGAGGCTTGGTGAGGGGGCTGCGTGTCCCTCTCCCCTTAAAAAAATAACACATTTCCCAGGGGATAGAGTCCTATGGGCTTGGACCCCATCCCACAGGGCCACCATAGGCTCTGGGAGGAGGGACTGCACGCCCCCTCCCCTTTTTTGGAGGGAAAGCCCTGGGGGATCGGGTCCCATGGACCCACAGTGGCTCGGAGGAGGCCACGTTCCACCACCCTTTCATAAAAAAGGAAGGACCCCGGGGCATGGGGCCAATAATGACTCAGGAGGGGGGCCATGCGCCCCCTCCCCTCTAAATATATGTTCTGGCCCCAGAGGATGAGGTCTCCGGGGTTGTAAAAGCCACCCTTATTAAAAACAACTGAGTGGGGGTCTGCACACCCCCTCCCCTTGAAAAAAAAAAAGCCCTGTGGGGTGGAGTCCCCAGAACCATAAAGGCTTGGGGAGGGGGGCTGTGAATTCCCCGCCCTTTAATTAAATAAATACAACCCTGTGGGATGGTGACCCCAGGGCCAGTGGGTTGGCTGACTGTGGGCGGAGGGGGGGGGGATTGGCAACCAACCCTGTGTCGCACACTGCTAAAGGACTTGCGCACATGGGTTGGCTTTACGTATGGTGATAAAATATTACTTTAAGTAAAAAATAACAAAAATTCACTGAAAAAAAACAAAGGTGAAAGTAACATTATAGTTAGGTGAAAATGTAAGTGAATATATATATATATATCAATGCTTTTGGTTTAATGTGTGTTTAAAAGCCTCGTATGTTATGAAAATCAATCATGGTGTTGTGCTTTTTAGTAGATTCAATCAATAATTACAAAATAGCCAACAATAGAGCTTTAACATGGAAATATATCTTTTCAATAACATATAGTTCTAAATCACAATTGGAATTGTTCGATTGCCCTTCCTTTCTAAATCAAGCCTCTCACTATTATTAGTTGAGAGTCTTCATAGACGCTATCTTGATTATCAGTCTTACCATTCTTCCAAAAGTCCTTTTTTTATTTTTAAAGTATTCCATAACATCTACATGATACATAATAATAAAGCATTGCCACCATGTTCATCATTCGTCTTATCTATTCTTTCTCTGTTATTAGTTTTATTTATTGTGTAAATATAAATCAGGTCTAGCAGGTAGACATAAAACTTCTAAACAAAAGTACATTGAATGCAGATAACAATATTGTAGTTGCTAAAATAAATTTTTCTTTCACAGGTGATAGAACAACCAGAACCAAATAAGGCATCTTAAACCACACATTTTCATGATAAATCTTGGTGCTACCTTATATTATTTTCTGAAGCAAGTCAAATGTCATGTGAATATAAAATCGCTATAATTGTATTCTATGTCCCAGCTATTGGTGACGGGCTTTGTATACAGAGAAAGGTATGCGCAGGTCTCACCAACACACAGATGTTGGTTACATATTTATTGTGAGGTACAAGCACTGCTATTCTGTTGGTAAGAGTGTCCTGTCTCCTGCCAGGTCCATATTTTTGAGCACTTTTGTGATTTTGCATAACTACAATGTGTGGGCTGCTGGATACGAGCCCCAAGCCTCTTTATGCCATCTACCACAGGATATACTTCTGTTGCTAGTGAGCAGTACCTTGATCACTGCACCTGCCACTGTCCATCTTCATATCCCAAATTATACAGCTTTGATTCCATGGTATGTGAAGTGGGTTCTGGCCTGGACACCCATCAGATGAAAAGGGTCTTAAGGATTTTCACTACACCATGCACCTTGATATAAGCTCCTAGGTGCCTGTGTAGTCCTCAACTGTGCATTTATCAGTCACAAATTGCATTGCCTAATGCCTGTGCTTCCTGTGTATAGCGGCTGACTAGGACAGTGGAGTTGCAGAACAGAGCACACTCAATGCCTGAAAAGTGGATGGCTGTGTTGTTCCTGGAATATATTGGCCATGTTCATCCCTGGTAGAGAGCTGTCTATTGATGTTCATGTTGTGGAGCATGAGACAGATTGTGGTAGGGCATCATCAGCTATGTCTTCAGAGGGTAACCGGTGTCACCAACTGGGGTTAGGAAGGAGTCATGTTTGGTTGGAATATGGTATGTAGGAACTGTGTGGTGTTTGCCTGTATCGGCAGTTCTAGTAGCATACAGTACTGATATTTTGATCTTTGCATTCGTGTGATACTCAACTGGGGGCAGTGGTGGCAGCATCATAACATGAACCTGGGAAGCATTTTGAAAATGCAGTGAAGGATAAATTAGCATCAGAGAACAAATTCATGCTGAGATTGTGTATTCCTTATGGACGAAGCAGACAAGGGGCATTTCTGGGGCTTGTTGATGGCAATGTACATGCAATCAAAGAGCCATTTGGTGTTGCAAAATACACTGACATTATGAATGTTTATGTGTGTTACATCTGCTATGACCTGCATAGGAAAGTGATGTGGCATGGTACCTGGCGTTTACATGCATCAGTACTTACCTTACTGCATTGAAGGTGATTGTTGTGAAATGCTGATCATCTCTTTATTACTCTATGTCGAGACCCAGTGGTGTAGTAACAAGGTTTATACAGGAGATTTATCAGTCTGTGATCATGGGATGAGTCATGGCTTTCTCAGGTGTGACGTGTGCCCTGTAGAAACCTGTTCACAGTGGCTCTTGTTGAGCACAAACTTCTGTATGCATTCCTGTTTGGTGTCATAGCAGTGTTCTTCTTTTTCTGTATGTTGTCCTATTCCTCCTCATGTGTCAAATATGCACATGTTCCTAGTGGGTTTGCTTGTGTACAAGATTGCAGTATTCTCACATGATGTCTGCTCTGCCATGCTTATGGTGCATACTTTTATCCCAGCTTAGAAAGGGAAGGAGTGAGTTAGGAGTTGATGATGGTGCCAGTCTCCTTGTAATTGCGGATATATGTGAATCAAATTTTAGTGCACTCTATGCTCTTTTTCCTTTTTTGTCAATAACAGACATCTCTTTCTTGGTTGGATGCTTCAATGGAAATATGCTGGTAATCACAAAACTTAGCCTCTCATTAGTTTTAGGAAAAATGGTGTAATCAAAATCTTGTGTCTTGTTTTCTCAAAGTGTAGTTCAATTTTCATTGGCAAATATGGAGATTTGTATGACTATGTTGAGCTTGGCAGTTACATTCTTGCTATTTTGGAGATTTAGGGCCTGATTTAGAGTTCAGAGGATGGGTTATTCAGTCACAGATGTTCCTCTGTACTACAAGTGCATAATATCCAATGGCACTTGTAATATGGCGGACAAGAATACCATCACGTTTGTGATGGAGTAACCTGTCCACCGAACTCTAAATCAGGCCCTTATGCTCTGCTTGATTGAATCCAAATTTTTCATGAAACATGGAAAATTCTTATTTACCCAAATCTCATTCACAATTTATCAAACATGATACCTAGGAATGGGTCAGAGAAACACGCTACCTCTGCAATTTAACCAGTAGACTTGTCATGTTTTCAGTGATTACCTTTATAAACTATGGAGTGCATTCACTGCCTCCAGGATGAAAATTTCATGAAGAGCCCAATGAAATCTACCAAATTAAAACCATCTCCTAATGTACAAGAAATTAATATATTAAGCAATGGACTTTGCATTCATTTACAGACAGGGAGACCTTACTTTTTCTGTCAACGGGCCCCCTTTGGCTACATTGATGGAAATTTCCACTGACAGCCCGATGGAGTAAGGGCTGTTGGCGGCAGGCCATCACAGCACCCAGGTGGGCAGTCTGTCAATGCCAACCAAAGCCAGGTGGTGAGGGACAGAAAACAAATATGACCTCCCACAACCTGGGAAAAAACACCCAGGATGTGGGGGGCATTGTTTGTTTTGTTTTTGAAAAACAAACTCCCACTTTGGGAGTTTGTTTCTGAAAAACAAAATGTGAAAAAATTTGGTGAAGAGTCATCAAAACAGATGGCAGGCGTCCACCAAACATTTTGTACATTCAAAGGAACCACTGTGAAAGCGATTCCTTTCAATGTACAGAGATGACTGCTGGGTCAGCTGTCATCTGTAAGTTTGAAGGATGGTAATCTGTCAGAATGGCAGATGTAATGACCTCTTCCACCCTGAGTACCCTACATCAAACCATACATTTTCCCTGTCACTCTCCCTCACAGTCTCTCTTGGGATTACCCTAGGTTCAACCTTCTAGATGATTTCCCATGACAACAAACTTGTGAAATCAGCTAACTTTTACATGCATGCACTGAAGAAGTTAAAACCACTCTGATCCATGCCCTCATTCTATCTTGGAATGACTTTGACAATGTGGTTCTTGCAGGCATCACACATCTTCCATGCAACGGCAATACTCTGTCTATGACCTGATCACTCCTATTCTTTTTGAGTTAACTGACTACGATACTCATCAAAGCCAGAATAAAGTTCAAATTGGGTTGTCTGGCTTACAAATCTATCCACTGCATAGCCTCACCCTATCTCACTTCCTTATTCATACAATTAGAGAATCAAGAAGCAAAAACTATTTACTAATCAAACCACCCCCCTTCAGATTTACACATGCCCTGCCTCAATCTTTCTCTGGTGCGACATTGCTCTTGTGAAACTCAATTCCAGCAGATCTAAGAGTAAAATCCAGCCTGATATCTTTTTTTGCAAACATATGAAAATCAGTCACTTCAAATAGTATTTGTCAGGATAAAGAAACCCATCTACTCACACACATTGTACACGCTCATCCCTCTGCTCTCAATATATGTGATGCTCTCCACACACTTAGCACCTAAATGCTCTTGGTATAAGTGATGTACTCTGCAAATCACATCAGATTGTTCTTTGTAACCTGCTCTTATACTTGTAAGAATATTCTTTGTACTTCGAATACAATTGCTCTCTGTAAAGCACTCTCATACATAGCAGTGTTCTGTGCTACATAAACAAATTATATAAATAAATAAATGGTTCATCGCTGTGCAGGCTGCCTTGTGGAGCACAACAAGAGCTTCTCAGATCTCTCCAGCTCTTTACCAAAGTAACAAAGGCTGGTAGAGTATCCACTCAGCTGCAGACAATTCCATTCTCACTGCAGGGCTGTGGTGGCCTCAGTTTGCAGAGGGTGTGTAGGAGAGTAGGATCTGCCTCTTATGTTGCCCCCACTTTTTTTCTGATGTTTACACTGGTTTCTGGCTATAGTCTGGCGGGGTCCCTGCTAATCAGGGCCCCAGCCTCTCTGTTCTCTCTAAACGATTTGGAGTGCACTCTAGGTGCACTAGTGATTGGATACTGTGGTACCTTATGAGTCCCTAGTATATGGTACCTTAGGTACCAAGGGCATAGGTACTTCACAGGCCTACCAGGGGCTGAAGCATGTATTATGCCACCCCTGGGAAGCAGACTAAATCTGACACCACAGGCCTGCTACTGCAGCCTGGGTGAGGAAGTGCTAGCACTCCTCACTGAGATATAGGTCCCCTATATCTCTCCTGCACACACATTGAGGCTTATCAGTCACCCCTAAAGCAGGCCCTATCAATCCTGAGGGCAGGGTGCTTAGTTTCCATGTGAGGGGGTGCCTCTGCCTGAGCAGGGCCCCTCTGCAGCTCTCAGAGTCCATTCTCTGGGGCTGTTTGTCGATGCGGTTAAACCATATACTCTTAAGTGCATTATATCCTCGCGGTAGAATGCTAACTTTGGAATGGCTGCATCAAAACATGTCGTGTTTGGTGTCAAACATCTTGGAATACTACCCCCCAGCCAGTTCTGGCGGCGGGGGTAGCATTCCACCCTTCTAGAGGGATAGACATGTACCTACTGTGGAAACGCGGTAGAATCCTGCAGAGCCCTGGCATCACAAAATGGATGCCACCAGTCACAGACACTGGGCTGCCGTCCTGCTGATGACCAACACTTGCAGTGGAGGAAGCCCAACAATAGATATCCTGTCCCAAGGGGGTGTGACCACCTCCCAGACAGGGTTTAGTGTATTGGCGCTGGGTGGGTGCACTCTTAGCGTGCTTTGAAGTCCTGCACTGGGGGAGCAGAAGGCTCCTCTGTGCATACCCCAGTTCAAACCGGCTCAGGGGCTACCTACCCCTGCTCTGGCGCGAAACTGGACAAAGGGAAGTAGGTGTAACCACCCACTCCCCTGACCCTCCCATAGGTGGGGTCATAGACCTAGTCCCTCCCTTTCTTTTGGTATAAGAGGGGGAACCTGTGCATTGCAACCTAGATACCCCTGGACGACGCTCTGAAGAAGAATCCTGGACCTTCGACGTTCCACTACCTTGGAAGACTGAAGAATCTCCCTTGGAGTCAAGGAGTGACTCCCCTGCTTGGCAGGCACCAAAAACTACAAACGACAGTCGCAAACTACGCCGCTCCCGCTGGAGTCCGAAGCCCCTGCAGCCCAAGAGGTAAATTTCCTGACTTCTCAAAGGCCATCGTGAGTCCCCAGTGAAGCTGAGGCCAGTGGACCCCAAGAGTGACGAGGAACCATGACCCCTAGGTACCGTGCACTATTGTCGAGTGCAACCCCTTTACAACGTCCTACGACCTTGTGCTTTGGACCCCATGTGGTCCTGGCCTCCAGCAGGAATCCCTCTGAAGATCAGAGGCCTACCACGTCCCAAGTGACCGTGGGCCCCTGTTGAGTGAATCCTCCCGAGGCGTCTTTGCGATCCCTTGCCAGCTGGCTTGTGGGTCCCCTGAAGACTTTCCTACAGAACCAAAGGGCTCCTCTGGTTGCTCCAGGCTTGCCCTGACTTACCCTCGCTGGGTGAGTCCCTCAGACCTTGCTGGTCTGCGCCATTGACTTTTTACACTTTCCCTGAGACTTGCTGTTACCAAGGCTTGTTGGCTCCAATCGAGTCACTGACACCGCAGTAAGCTGCAAACAATGTGGGACACGCTGAATCCAGCTCCTGGTTGTCATCGACACCTCCTGGACCTCGTGGCTGAAGAGTCAAGGCACCCGTGAACGACCTGAATCTTGCAACGGCGGTGGGCATCCATCTTCCTTGCCCCGAGTCACTGCCAAGTGACTTTGAACACTGTCCCCTCTGCTTTCAGGTCTTCCATCTTCTGAATCCAGGCTTGGATTCCTACGGACACTTCTCCTGTCGCCGCAAGCAGCAAGTCTTCACTGGCTCCCATTGAAAACGACGCCGCGACCCGACACCAAAGAACACCTATGCACCCGGCTCCCCTGGGTGAGGTAACTTCAGCACTACGGTGCTCCTGTGGGTGTGGGCCCTAGAACTACTTACCCTGTAAGTGACTTGCTTGTAGCTACCCTAGAAGTGCCCTAAAACTCTTACTTTCCAAGTGCGACTATCGCGCTGACTCGTACATGGTTCGCATCTGTGTTAGACACACCGCGTCCAACTCCCTTGCAACTCTATCTGTAACCGCGTCCTTCGACTCGTACAAGGACCGATCGGTGTGTTCGCCTCGAACACGCAAGGGACCTTTAACATTGAAATCTCATTCGCGTCTGTTCGCATAGACTCGTACAGGACTCGCACCGGTGCCAGGACACCGCGTCCGTCCCCTGTGGGTCTCCTACAACTACCTGGGGTGGTTCTTGGGGGTCCCTCGATTCTAGATGCCCTAGACCTAGGTCTAGCCAAACTAAGATTGTGATATTTGATTGTGCTAAACTTATTTTGATAACATTTGATTTGTACATATGTTCCTGACTTCTAATCTCATAAAGAGATTAGTAGAGAGTTGTTTATTAATAAATACATATATATTTGATATATATACCTGTGTGGTGTCTTTTCATTTGGTGATTCAAGAGATTGTGTGGTAAAACAAGCTGCTTTACATTCCTTCAAGACTTAGCCTGAAGGCTGCTCTCCACAGCTACCACTAGGATAGCTTTCTTTAAAGGTTGTCTTAAACCTATCTACCGTAAGAGTCGAATTGTTCTGGTGCAAGGTGTCCACTTTAATTAGTGAACAGCATATACCAGGCCAACTTCTCACTTTGGTGGGCAGCGTGTGGGATTCCAGCTTGCTATTGTTTTACCAGAAAATCTCTATTTGAATTACTAACTGAAAACCACTATAGGTACTTAAGGTACATATAAAGTCAAGCTTAGTATCAATAAGTTCTACTGAACTTAGAGCTGTGTGCCAAGGGATAGCACACCCTTTCTACAGCTCAAGCTAGTATCAGTAGGCCACAAACTAGTGTAGGTAGTACAACACTGCACAACACTAGAATGTCCTTAAAGGGTGGAACCAGTGGATCCACTCAGCCTCAGTATAAGGACATGGCTTTCTCTGACTTGAGAGCCATGTGTGTTGAAAGACACCTGAAGCTAGGACAGAGTCCCTCCACACTACACCTGATAGATCTGCTGACAGCAGATGATCTTAGATTGGCTCTAGGAGCTAATGGGTCTGAATCAGTGGGTGGGTCAATTACAGTGTCTGGGTCAGATGATGAAAATCAGAATGACCAAGACTCTGTGATTGAAGGGCCAGGCTCCAAGGGGCCTGAAAAGGACAGAGGAATTCTCCCTAAGAGAACTGACAGAGTGGATGAGAGGCATAGGTCCCCTTCCAGGGAATCTGACCACTCTTATCACTCTGGCAGAGAATTTGTCCAGCAGAGGAACTCATACTTTCCCATAAGAGAGAGCTCCTCTGACAGAATGTGCAAACTGCTGCAGTATGAGGAAGCAAGAGTTGCCCTCAGAACCAAGCAGTTGGCACTGGATAGAGAAGCCCTGGAGATCCAGAGAGCTTCTAGAAGAGAGGGGTAAGAACCCCTTGGTGGCAGCAACAGTGTCCCTAGAGGCAGAGAATATATTCCAGACCATAGGAACCTGAGCAAGGTTGTTCCTCCCTACCAGAGTGGGGATGATATCCACAAGTGGATAACTGCTATGGAGAGGGCCTGTAGAGTACAGCAGGTCCCCCAAAAGCAGTGGGCAGCAATCTTGTGGCTCTCCTTTTCAGACAAAGGTAGAGACAAGCTCCTCACTGTTAGAGAAGAGGATGCTGATGATTATGAAGTCCTGAAGAGTGCACTGATAGATGGGTTTGGCTTAACCACTGAGCAGTACAGGTTGAAGTTCAGAGACACCCAGAAGGCACAGACTCAGGACTGGACTGACTTTGTAGATTGTGCAACCAAGGCTCTGGAGGGTTGGCTGGTTGGCAGTAGGGTTACTGATTTCAAGGGATTGTATAATCTGATGATGAGAGAACAGATCCTTAATAATTGCCAGAACCAGTTGTTGCATCAATACCTGGTGGACTCAGATCTGACCTCTCCCCAAGAATTGGGAAAGAAGGCAGACAAGTGGGTCAGAACCAGGGTGAGGCAGAAAACCCAGAACCAAGGGGGTGACACCAAGAAGCAAGATCCTAAGGGCTCTGAGAAAGGTGGGGATAAGTCAAAAGACCAGAAGTCTTCACAAGGGCCCCAAAAATCTGCATCTGGTGGGGAGTCACAATCCAACAAGGGAAAAGGCCAAAAGAAGCCCTGGTGCAAATTCTGTAAACAGAAAGGGCACTGGACTTCTGATTGTAACAAGTCCAAAGACCAAACCACCACCACTCCTGCCCCTAAGGCAACTGTTCCCCCTAGCTCAGCTACTGGTGGAGGTGGTACTCAGAATAAGGGTGTGGTAGGGTTGACCCTGGGTTCTGAAGTGGACTCTGACCTAGTCAGAGTGCCCACTCAGGCAATGCTGATTTGTGATGGAGACCTTGATATGTCCTTCCTAGTAAGCCCCAGTAATCTGGGCAAATACAAACAGCAGCCTGTAATAAATGGCAAACAGGCTTTGGCATTTAGGGACACAGGTGCTAGTGTCACCATGGTGGCAGAGGATCTTGTGGACCCTGGACAGAGCATCCTGGGCGAAATGTACCAGGTGACCAATGCAAGCAATGTCAGGACCAACCATAGTCTGGCAGTTGTGAATTTCTCCTGGGGAGGGGTAACTGGCCTCAAGAAGGTTGTAGTCAGTGCAGACCTCCCTGTCGAATGTCTATTGGGCAATGATCTAGAGACTTCAGCCTGGTCTGAAGTAGAGTTATGGACTCATGCTGAGATGTTGGGCATCCCTGCAGAGGTATTTGCTGTGACTAGGTCACAAGCAAGAATGCATAACACTGAACCAGCTCTGGATCCTGGAACAATGGACCAGATGCTTCCCAAGAGGAGGAGCAGTAGGGTAAAGGCAGTGCCTTCCCTCTGTCTCAGATCACAGATTCACCCCCAGAGGGAGGTGAAGCAGATCCTGAAGAAAGAACTGCCCCAGAGGGACTTGAGCCTGATCAGGTTGAGTTCTTGGGGGCAGGGGGCCCTTCTAGGGAAGATCTGAGTAAGGAGCAACAGTGCTGCCCCTCTCTTGAACCCCTCAGACAGCAGGCTGCTGCTGAGGCTGCTGGGAGTGCTAGTGGGTCCCATAAAGTTTATTGGGATGAGGGACTCCTATATTCTGATGGTAGAGATCCAGCCCCTGGAGCCACCAGGAGGATGGTAATACCTCAGAAGTTTAGGGGTTCCTCTTGACCCTAGCACATGATATCCCTTTGGCAGGTCACTTGGGCCAAAACAAGACCTGGGACAGGCTTGTTCCACATTTTCATTGGCCACATATGTCAGAGGACACAAAGGAGTTTTGTCGCTCCTGTGTCACATGCCAAGCCAGTGGTAAGGCAGGTGACACAACAAAGGCCCCCTGATACCACTACCTGTGGTGGGGGTACCCTTTGAAAGGGTAGGGATTGACATTGTTGGTCCCCTTGACCCTCAAACTGCATCTGGGCACAGGTTTATCCTGGTGGCAGTGAATCATGCCACCAGGTACCCAGAAGCAATTCCTCTGAGGACCACCACAGCCCCTGTGGTGGCAAGAGCCCTCATTGGAGTTTTCTCCAGAGTGGGTTTCCCAAAGGAGGTCATCTCTGACAGAGGTACTAACTTCATGTCAGGATATCTGAAAGCAATGTGGAAGGAGTGTGGTGTAACTTATAAGTTCACCACTCCCTATCACCCACAATGCAATGGTTTGGTTGAACGCTACAACAAAACCCTTAAGGGAATGATTAAAGGACTCCCAGAGAAGCTTAGGCGGAAATGGGACCTTCTTCTTCCCTGCCTGTTGTTTGCATACAGAGAGGTTCCACAGAAGGGGGTTGGTTACAGCCCATTTGAGCTTCTGTTTGGGCACCCTGTAAGAGGTCCATTGTGTTTGGTTAAAGAGGGCTGGGAGTTACCTCTCAAACCCCCAAACAGGATGTGATGGACTATGTACTTGGTCTCCGCTCCCGGATGGCCGAATACATGAAAAAGGCAACCAAAACCTGGAGGCCAGCCAAGAATTACAAAAAGCTTGGCATGACCAAAAGGCTGTGCTGACTGTGTACCAGCCAGGACAGAAAGTGTGGGTGTTGGAGCCCGTGGCCCTAGCAGCCCTCCAGGACAAGTGGAGTGGCCCCCATACAATAGTTGAACAGAAGGGAGAAGTCACCTATCTGGTGAATCTTGGAACTCCCAGGAGCCCCCTGAGGGTGCTCCATGTCAACAGATTAAAGCCATATGTTGACAGGGTTGACATGGGCTTGCTCATGGCAACTGATGAGGACCAGGAGGAGGAGAGTGACCCTCTCCCTGACCTGCTCTCTCAGAACCCTGATGATGGGTCAGTAGATAGTGTTGCTTTGGCAAGCAGCCTCACTGACCATCAGCAAACTGAGTGCAGACAAGTTCTGCAACAGTATAGACATATGTTTAGCCTGACCCCTAGTCAGACTACCTGGTGCACCCATGAGGTGGACACTGGAGACAGTCTGCCTGTCAAGAGTAAAATCTACAGGCAACCTGACCATGTCAGGGACTGTATCAGGACTGAAGTCCAGAAAATGTTGGAGCTAGGTGTAATTGAGCCTTCAGATAGCCCTTGGGCTAGCCCAGTAGTCCTGGTACCCAAGCCTCATACCCAGGGTGGTAAGAAAGAAATGAGGTTTTGTGTAGACTACAGAGGCCTCAATGCAGTCACTAGGACTGATGCCTATCCCATACCAAGGGCAGATGAGCTGATTGATACTTTGGCCTCAGCCAAGTATCTAAGTACATTTGACCTAACAGCTGGCTACTGGCAGATCAGATTAGCTGATGATGCAAAAGCCAAAACAGCATTTTCGACCCCTAGTGGGCACTACCACTTTGTGGTGATGCCCTTTGGATTGAAAAATGCACCTGCCACTTTTCAGAGGTTGGTGAATAAAGTTCTGGCAGGGATGGAAACTTATTGCTCAGCTTATCTAGATGATATTGCTGTCTTTAGTACCTCCTGGCAGGATCACCTGGTCCACCTCAGAAATGTTTTGGAGGCTCTGCAGAAAGCAGGCCTCACTATCAAGGCCACTAAGTGCCAGATAGGGCAGAGTCAGGTTGTGTACCTGGGCCACCTTGTAGGTGGAGGCCAGGTTCAGCCTTTACAGAGCAAAATCCAAACCATAATGGAATGGGTTGCTCCAACCACCCAGACACAGGTGAGAGCCTTCTTAGGCCTGACTGGGTACTATAGGAGGTTTGTCAAGGGATATGGATCTATAGTGACCCCCTTGAATGATCTGACCTCAAAGAAAATGCCAAAAAAGGTTCAGTGGACAGCTAGCTGTCAGAAGGCATTTGAAGACCTAAAGCAGGCCATGTGCACTGCCCCCATCTTACAGAGTCCAGACTACACCAAAAAGTTCATTGTCCAAACAGATGCTTCTGAGCTGGGTGTGGGAGCTGTACTGTCTCAACTGAATGATGAAGGTCAAGACCAGCCAGTAGCTTTTATTAGCAGAAGGCTGACCCCTAGAGAGAAACGTTGGTCAGCTATAGAGAGGGAGGCCTTTGCTGTGGTGTGGGCCCTGAAGAAGCTGAGGCCATACTTGTTTGGCACTCACTTCATAGTTCAGACTGACCACAAGCCCCTCCTATGGCTTAAACAGATGAAAGGTGAAAACCCAAAACTTTTGAGGTGGTCCATTTCCCTACAGGGGATGGACTATACAGTGGAACATAGACCTGGGACCCAACATGCCAATGCAGATGGACTCTCAAGGTATTTCCACTTAGAACACGAAGACTCAACTGGTCAAGGTTAATTTAGTGTCCCTGCATTTGGGGGGTTGTGTAGGAGAGTAGGATCTGCCTCTTATGTTGCCCCCACTTTTTTTCTGATGTTTACACTGGTTTCTGGCTATAGTCTGGCTGGGTCCCTGCTAATCAGGGCCCCAGCCTCTCTGTTCTCTCTAAACGATTTGGAGTGCACTCTAGGTGCACTAGTGATTGGATACTGTGGTACCTTATGAGTCCCTAGTATATGGTACCTTAGGTACCAAGGGCATAGGTACTTCACAGGCCTACCAGGGGCTGAAGCATGTATTATGCCACCCCTGGGAAGCAGACTAAATCTGACACCACAGGCCTGCTACTGCAGCCTGGGTGAGGAAGTGCTAGCACTCCTCACTGAGATATAGGTTCCCTATATCTCTCCTGCACACACATTGAGACTTATCAGTCACCCCTAAAGCAGGCCCTATCAATCCTGAGGGCAGGGTGCTTAGTTTCCATGTGAGGGGGTGCCTCTGCCTGAGCAGGGCCCCTCTGCAGCTCTCAGAGTCCATTCTCTGGGGCTGTTTGTCGATGCGGTTAAACCATATACTCTTAAGTGCATTATATCCTCGCGGTAGAATGCTAACTTTGGAATGGCTGCATCAAAACATGTCGTGTTTGGTGTCAAACATCTTGGAATACTACCCCCCAGCCAGTTCTGGCGGCGGGGGTAGCATTCCACCCTTCTAGAGGGATAGACATGTACCTACTGTGGAAACGCGGTAGAATCCTGCAGAGCCCTGGCATCACAAAATGGATGCCACCAGTCACAGACACTGGGCTGCCCTCCTGCTGATGACCAACACTCGCAGTGGAGGAAGCCCAACAATAGATATCCTGTCCCAAGGGGGTGTGACCACCTCCCAGATAGGGTTTAGTGTATTGGGGCTGGGTGGGTGCACTCTTAGCGTGCTTTGAAGTCCTGCACTGGGGGAGCAGAAAGCTCCTCTGTGCATACCCCAGTTCAAACCGGCTCAGGGGCTACCTGCCCCTGCTCTGGCGCGAAACTGGACAAAGGGAAGTAGGTGTAACCACCCACTCCCCTGACCCTCCCATAGGTGGGGTCATAGAGCTAGTCCCTCCCTTTCTTTTGGTATAAGAGGGGGAACCTGTGCATTGCAACCTAGATACCCCTGGACGACGCTCTGAAGAAGAATCCTGGACCTTCGACGTTCCACTACCTTGGAAGACTGAAGAATCTCCCTTGGAGTCAAGGAGTGACTCCCCTGCTTGGCAGGCACCAAAAACTACAAATGATGGTCGCAAACTACGCCGCTCCCGCTGGAGTCCGAAGCCCCTGCAGCCCAAGAAGTAAATTTCCTGACTTCTCAAAGGCCATCGCGAGTCTCCAGTGAAGCTGAGGCCAGTGGACTCCAAGAGTGATGAGGAACCGCGACCCCTGGGTACCGTGCACTATTGTCGAGTGCAACCCCTTTACAACGTCCTACGACCTTGTGCTTTGGACCCCATGTGGTCCTGGCCTCCAGCAAGAATCCCTCCGAAGATCAGAGGCCTACCGCGTCCCGAGTGACCGTGGGCCCCTGTTGAGCGAATCCTCCCGAGGCGTCTTCGCGATCCCTTGCCAGCCGGCTTGTGGGTCCCCTGAAGACTTTCCTACAGAACCAAAGGGCTCCTCTGGTTGCTCCAGGCCTGCCCTGACTTACCCTTGCTGGGTGAGTCCCTCAGACCTTGCTGGTCTGCGCCATTGACTTTTTACACTTTCCCCGAGACTTGCTGTTACCAAGACTTGTTGGCTCCAATCGAGTCGCTGACACCGCAGTAAGCTGCATACATTGTGGGACACGCCGAATCCAGCTCCTGGTTGTCATTGACGCCTCCTGGACCTCGTGGCTGAAGAGTCAAGGCACCCATGAATGACCTGAATCTTGCAACGGCGGTGGGCATCCATCTTCCTTGCCCCGAGTCACTGCCAAGTGACTTTGAACACTGTCCCCTCTGCTTTCAGGTCTTCCATCTTCTGAATCCAGGCTTGGATTCCTCCGGACACTTCTCCAAGCAGCAAGTCTTCACTGGCTCCCATTGAAAACGACGCCGCGACCCGACACCAAAGAACACCTATGCACCCGGCTCCCCTGGGTGATGTAACTTCAGCACTACGGTGCTCCTGTGGGTGTGGGCCCTAGAACTACTTACCCTGTAAGTGACTTGCTTGTAGGTACCCTAGAAGTGCCCTAAAACTCTTACTTTCCAAGTGCGACTATCGCGCTGACTCGTACATGGTTCGCGTCTGTGTTAGACACACCGCGTCCAACTCCCTTGCAACTCTATCTGTAACCGCGTCCTTCGACTCGTACAAGGACCGATCGGTGTGTTCGCCTCGAACACGCAAGGGACCTTTAACATTGAAATCTCAATCGCGTCTGTTCGCATAGACTCGTACAGGACTCGCACCGGTGCCAGGACACCGCGTCCGTCCCCTGTGGGTCTCCTACAACTACCTGGGGTGGTTCTTGGGGGTCCCTCGATTCTAGATGCCCTAGACCTAGGTCTAGCCAAACTAAGATTGTGATATTTGATTGTGCTAAACTTATTTTGATAACATTTGATTTGTACATATGTTCCTGACTTCTAATCTCATAAAGAGATTAGTAGAGAGTTGTTTATTAATAAATACATATATATTTGATATATATACCTGTGTGGTGTCTTTTCATTTGGTGATTCAAGAGATTGTGTGGTAAAACAAGCTGCTTTACATTCCTTCAAGACTTAGCCTGAAGGCTGCTCTCCACAGCTACCACTAGGATAGCTTTCTTTAAAGGTTGTCTTAAACCTATCTACCATAAGAGTCGAATTGTTCTGGTGCAAGGTGTCCACTTTAATTAGTGAACAGCATATACCAGGCCAACTTCTCACAGGGTGCCAATACGGGATTCTGAAATGCTGTTCAGGGATTAGTGCACAAATACATAATCCTGGACGCCATCCTCTCTTTACAGACTCTCATCTGTATCCTCCTCATAGTCAGAACCACAATTGTGCATGCCCTCCCTTTAGACTTGGCCAGTCAATGGCTCTTAAGTACCCTCTATATGGGATTGCACCTTGATGGTAGCTAAAGTTCTGTCCATGCTTCCTGACCCTTCCTTGTTCCATCAAGTAAATTGCCACAAATTGCTGTCATGTCATGCACTGAAAATGGACTGTTTCCTTTAATGGCATGCTGAGGAAGCTTCTGTTGACGGTAGGAGCTCTCAACCTCAGACATCCTGTACCCTGGTCCACCAAAATGCGATCTACTTTTAATACCCGATTTGGCCACTGGGTCTAGACCTGGATTTCGAATTCCAGACTACTATCAACAATTGTTACAAATAGTCTCAAAACCTGTGCAATCTTCCTTAAAGTCTTGGCAATGATCTGTTCAGAAAATATGTATCTACATAAAAAAGACTCATAAATCGCCTGCTTAATAAACCCACCTGATTACTAAATACATTGTTCCACATTGGTACATAAATCCACAACGATAATGAAGGCATTAGCTCTGAAGAGAAACAACCTTTACAATGCGGAAATAAAGGGTATTGGGTGGTAAGGCTATTTTTAAGGTTTAGAGGTGTGTAAAGGTGTTGGGTGGCAAGGGTAGTTTTAGAGTTTAGGGGTGAGTAAGGGTTTAAGTGGTAAGGGTATTTTGAGGGTTTAGAGGTGGGTAAAGGTATTGTGTGGTAAGGGTGTTTTTAGGGTTTAGGGGAGGGTAAGGGTATCGGGTGATAATGAGAATTACCTTAATTATACTTACCTTAAATAAACTTTCCATGGATGGTAAAGGCATGTGAGATAAAAGCATATGCGTGGTAAAAATTATTGTGGTAAAAAAATGTGTGGTAAAGGTATGCGTGGTATTTGGCAGTGTTGTAATGTCATACAACCACTCTGAATATCACTAAGCACAAGAAGTGGTAGAGAGACCCGCTCTCTTATTGTCAACCTGATACTACTGGTAAGCCAACTATCCCAAATTGAGCTAAAAAAAGATAGTTGATCAGGTGCATCCCGCACGGATAAGAGATAATGTAGGGTATATTTAGGCCTTTGTGCTCATACCCACAAAGCATAGAGTGGGTCATTGGGCTAAGGCTCCCACTTCCAAGATACACACGCATCACTGCCCTCGTCAGGTATTAAAATACTAAGACAGATTTCTGGAGGAAACAAGGAAGAGTACTCACAGGAGAACAGAAAATTGTGCATCCAAAATGACCAGGATGAGATCTTACCTCTCCCCAAGAACATTATACCAGAACCACCCTGTTCTTTCTCACACAGGCACTTGTGCATGCACAGAAACATGTATAATTGCATGTCAAACACTGCCAGGTGACCTCCTACATCCCCTTACTGGTGTGGAATGTCTCACTTACTCCTTTCAGACTATACCTTAGTTAATGTTCCTTATACACTTCCCACGTTATTCCCACATAACAGAAATCGCTAAAACTGGTGATAAATGCCAGTGTTAATCCAGGGTAAATGGTATCTGGGTCGCAGGGATTTACTACAAATGTAGTGTTGCCCTCTAAATGAGGTCCCTCTTTTAAAAAAGAAGGATTGCTCACTAAGTCCAGCCAGACCACGGTGTAAATGTGGTTGTGATGAAGGGTGAATAGAGGCAAATTGATGGTTGAATATATTGAGTAGATGGCGCTCATTTGACTGTAACAGCTGCAGTACTTCCACTGCAGACCTTTTGTTCGGTGCTCCTGAAACTAATCGTTTGTGTTTCTCGGTGAAAATGGACACAATCTCACCATCCACTTCAGTCTTGTTTCTGGAGGAAACACCAGAAAGGATCAGTTTTGATTAATCAGGGGCCACATGTAGTCTTATTACATATCATAAAATTCTAGCATCCAAGAAACAAGCAAAATGAGCATGAAAGGGCCAGATGCTGCCCAGCTGCACTTTAAAAAAAACTACGAAAAATAAGACTTTTTTTGCACATTCTGTATATTGGATCATTATATCTTTCAACTCTGGGCATAAAGCCAGAGGATAACATTCCTACATTACTTTTCACAGACCCCGAGTGCCAGTAGAGAAGTCATGGATTCTATCAAAGTTTTTCAGGGCTTGTCTATGATTGCAAATTACTGAAATGTACAAATATTCACAGTATATACAGTGCCTTTGAGTCTTCAGCCCGATGTAGCAGTAAACGTTTAATGCTTGAACCTTTTATTATACTATGCTTCAACATCGAGCGCCTAGACACACAAGTGTTTCTTACATGAGATTAATGGTGACATGTTGAACATTTTGTGCACGGTGGAGAATCGCTAAATTATGTGAAACATACAAATATCCATCTATAAGGAGATCAGATCACGTAACGTTCAATATGTAATATATTTTGAAAACCAGACATATACCCAAAAATATTGCCATGATGCTATTGAAACAGCGAACTGTAACCAGAACAGCCCAGAAAAACTGAAATCCATAAGAAGAAAACGCCGTTTATGCAAAACCACAGAACATTGCAAATTCACGCTGTCTTCACACTCAAAGCTCTATCGCCAGGTCCTCAGAAGGGGATTGCCGCTACTTTCAGAAGAGAGTTGGAGTATGAATGAGGGCTCAAGGGGCAAAATATTTTTGGGCTCCGTCTTCTCTAGAAGATAGGTCCTGGGTAGAAAGTCATTTTTCTTAATGATCAGATTTAGGGCTTCCTTACAAGCTCCTCAATATCTCTGCATCGGTATATAGCGATGCTGAAACGGACGATACCAACTCGTATCACAATGTGAGATAACTCGGATTACAAGTTTCTTTTCCTTGGAATGGGAAATAGCATGTGGACCCGGGAATATTGGGGCCAATTCTGCATGTTTTCACCCTTGTGGGGGTTAACTGTGGACACAAATCTGCAGCCATTTACTACCTGCTTAGAGCTTATTGAAAATAATTAGGGAGACTTTTTATTTTGGGTGAGGATGAGGTGGAAGGGGAGGTGGTGAGAGGGCAGGTTTCTTTTTGTTTAATCTTAGGGGAGCCTCTTCTGCTTTCCCCATTTTTGAAGGTTGTTCCTCAAGGCTCATCCCTCAGCTCCACATTGTTCAACATCTACATGACCCCCTTGGCCAACATTGTCAGAACCCATGGACTGAACATCATAACCTACGGAGACGACACCCAGCTCAACCTGTCACTATCGGAAGACCCCCCCATCCCACTAATATGGGCAACCTCCACAGGGGCATGACAAGCATCGCAGTCTGGATAAAGGACAGCTGCCTAAAATTCAATACAGAGAAAACAGAAGTGCTGAACTTCAGTAATAACACCTCCCCATGGAACGACTCCTGGTGGCCCTCCAAACTAGGACCTCCTCCCACTCTGACAGACCACGCCTGCAACCTCGGCATCATCTGGAGCAGCAAGCTCACCATGAAGAACCAGATCGATACAGTCTCCTCCGCCTGCTTCCTCACCCTTCGCATGCTCCGTAAGATCTTTAAATGGCTCCCCGTCAACACCAGATGAACCGTCACTCAAGCTCTGGTCACCAGCCGGCTGGACTACGGAAACGCACTCTACGTAGGAATCACCATGCGCCTCCTGAAGAGACTACAGACCATACAGAATTCAGCAGGCAGACTCATTCTTAAACTCCCCAAACAGACACACATCACCCCCACCTCAAAAAGCTCCACTCGCTCCCCAGTCAGAAGAGATATCAATTCAAGATACTGATCCACACCTACAAAGCCGTTCACAATGAAGGAGCTGCTTACATCAACTACCACATCAACTTCCACCAACCCTCCAGACACCTGCACTCTGCCTCCCTCACACTCACACACACCCCTTGCATCCACCGTAGTAACAGTGTAGGACGCTCCTTCTCCTACTTAGACTCAAAGTCCTGAAACGACCTCCCCCTTCACCTCAGAACCTCATCCTCTCTGGAATTCAGGAAAAGACTCAAGTCCTGGTTGTTAAACTGAACCCGCCTAGGCAGTGAGATCCACAGCACCTAGATACCCACACAGGTAATTAGCCGCACTTTATAAATCCTGTCTGATTGATTGTTTGATTGGCCAGGCCTGGACCGGGTGCCAAAGGTACCCACAGCACCTGCAGCTCTGCAGATGTCTCCGGGCTGCTGCCTTCATGACCTCTGAGACCAGGAGTAGCAAGGGTAGTGCCAGGGGTATACCAAAGATCATGCCAGAGATGCCAGGTTCCACTGCTGGCTACCTCTAACTGATGTCCATGCTGAACAATAACATTATTGCGTTATGGCATTACCTCCAGATTTAGTGCATAGCTCTATATGAGCAGAATGCTGCATTAAAGTATGTCACCTTGTGCACGGGGAGTCAATAGAGGTGCAGCAGCACAAGGTCAAGTATCTTCATTCATACGAAAGTCATTGCAGCAATATGTCCTGCACATGTTCAGACACATGTTAGCATACTTTTGGTCGACTCACCAAATGGATGCCTATTTTTGTCAGTGACATCACACACCTCCGATAACATTACAGGGTTGACTGCCTGTCCCACGCTTAGCCACTCCACTTTCTCCTTTAGGGCTAGAGAAAGGACATGGATTGGAAACCGTAGAAAATAAAGATGGATGTCAGAGACTTACTTTCTTTCTGTTCCTGCCACTGCCTACATAACTCATGAGATCAGAGATCACAAATGCCATGCCAAGAACGCCAAAGGACAAGATTAGATAGCAGCTTCTATTCATTGCTAACCATAATTCATGTCAAAGCATACCCTTCTAGGCCCAGATATATCCTGTTGCTGTGCCCATTTAGCCATGAATTGTAGCCATAAAGACAACAATTTTGATGTGATGTGATGTGATGTAGACAATGCACTTGTTTTTTTAAAAATGTATGTCATGTTAGTTTATGGCAATGTTTCTACATTGTGCAATTATATTTTGAGATCTAATTCTAGAAAACTTTACAACATAACCATTTTATTACTCTAGATGTTTTTAACTTTTAAAAAACACATCTTTGAAATATAGAATGCTGTGATATTCCTGTGTCAGTTACAATGATGTATGCCTGGAGGATGAGTTGAGGAGTTCATTTGATGAAGTGGGTTACCAAGCTTAGGCTAGGTCTATTTTAGGCTCTGCTCCAGGGGGGTAGAGACTTCTGGCTCACAGTGTGCCCATTTTACAATCTGTTTATGGTGATCTGATTTCTATGTACAGCGGGAGCTATGAAACGATTTGGCTGAAGCTTTGAGTTCTGTGTTCAGTACCATCTTTGAAAACAGATGGTAGCAGTAGGTGAAGGTGACAAGCAGGATCACTGACATAATATTGATCACAACAATATCGTGATACAGAAATATTGTATCAAAAATATTGCTTACAAAAATATCGTTTCCCTATACTTATAAAGGTAAGTACAAAAATATCAGCAAAAAAATATCGTTTCACACTAATATTGTTAAAAAACATACTAAAATATTTTTTAATATATATATAAAGTTTGAATTAGTAGATCTTAAATATTTTAATATATAGCATTTAAGGAGCCGGACACTCCCGGACCAGGCCTCACCATCGGCGTAAATTCCCCGCAAGGCCCTGCCATCGAGCCCTCCCTCTATGGAATCAAATTAGAGAGCATGAAAGTGTGTGAACTACAAGTCAACACCGGTATCTGAAGTACTGGGAGATCACCAGGAAGGATTTCTCTCACAATGCCCCAGTACAGCCTTCCCCCCGCACATCTGGATCTCTGGCTGCAGGATGAAAGAGGTGCGGCACACAATAGCTGCTGTGGCTCATCCACGATCTTTTATAAGAAAGCGGCCCACTGGACCCAGAGACTCCTACGAATAGATGGGCTGTGCCTTCTCACCGCCGCAAGATTTCGGCTTGCTCCATTGTTTGCCATCCTCACCTCCAAGTGGATCTGTGAGGCACTGCACAGCTATGCCGTCTATGAAACCCTGCTCCCCAATCGAAATGTAAATGACTGAGACAGCAGAGCTTGCATCACAATCTCGGCCCTGCTGACCCACCCCCTCATGTCCTGCCTTTGGCCCGCAGAGCGCACATGAAAGGAGACTGCCTACTGCGATGCACCTGGGAATACACGTGGTGAGTGACACTATATATCGGGTATTTTGGGATCTGCCTGCTGCTGACCTGACCCCCTCATGGGATAGCACCGCTACCTCCTCCTGGAGCTGCCGCACCGTTAATGGCAGTCCCACCGCGAAAACTACCACTTTGTTGACCGCTGCCCCTGAGGAGCGGTTTCATGCAAAATTGACTTTGTGCCTGATTTCGTGCTCTCTGATGCTGACCTGTGAGGCAGCGTTTTACTGGGCTACAGTGATGTCTTTCCAAATCGCCTCGACCATGTTTGTCAGAGGCTGACACCGTGAGCTGTGTGCTTTTCCTTCTATGATTTGGCCTACTGGTTGTTGGATTTCTCCACAGATGATGCCGGATTCATTTGCTCTGAGGTTGTTTCGGGGCCCTTTGAACACAGTGTGGGTCACGCTTGGCATGGTCTGCCCTCCATTTTGGGGTCTCCCTCTTCCTCTCCCCACTTGTTGGCTCTTTCCTGAAAATGATGTCCACATGTGCAATTGGCATAGGACCTCTACTCACTCCATTTCATTGAAAGCAAAAAAGGAGTCCTTTGCATGACTCCACTAATATACCTCTAATGGTTCGGACATCTTGTAACAACACTGGGTCTACTAATACTCTTTCACAATGGGTCTGCTAGACCCTTAATGCTTAGTCTGGCATTGCGAGAACTAAGGGGCCGATTCACAGAACTAATCTGAGATAAAATCCTAAATTTACTACTTTTGGTATTCACAGAAGGCATTTAGTAGTAGTAAAGTTAGGACTCCTAACTTTACTACTACTAAACTGAGATAAAATCCTAAACGTACTACTTTTGGTATTCACAGAAGGCATTTAGTAGTAGTAAAATTAGGACTCCTAACTTTACTACTACTAAACTGAGTTAAAATCCTAAACTTACTACTTTTGGTATTCACAGAAGGCATTTAGTAGTAGTAAAGTTAGGACTCCTAACTTTACTACTACTAAATGCCTTTGTGAATACCGAAAGTCGTAAGGTTAGGATTTTGTCTCAGTTTAGTAGTAGTAAAGTTAGGAGTCCTAACTTTACTACTGCTAAATGCCTTCTGTGAATACCAAAAGTAGTAAGTTTAGGATTTTATCTCAGATTAGTTCTGTGAATCGGCCCCCAAGTCAGGGCCAGTTGACAAAAGGCCCGTGAGTAGCAACTGCTCACATGGTGCCTATATGATAATAATGGTCCCCTCTGAGCGTAAATTTTACCTGTGTATGGCCTGGGGGCTTTGAATGAGAGCCCTTCTATGCCGCACGGAGCACCCTCGTCTCCACTCATTTCAAGCTCAGCCTTGGTCCCCCCCCCCCAAAGGTGTTCTCCAGCCCTTGGAAAATGAGAAAGATGGATTGATCTTTCCTTTATTCACCACTCCACTAAACTGAGGCGAAAGCTCCTGACAATTAATCTTTGGACTTGTTCTAAGTCCAGGGGACATTTTAAAACTGGGAAAAAGACACCTCCCATCTTCATACAGAAACAGGGAGATGGACACCTCTGATAATTCAACATTAAAAGAGGTACACCTTGCAGACTCACAATATAAACATGTCTAACAAGGGGCAGCCTTTCTCAGTGTAAGGCCTCCATCCTTACAACAATATGATTGCGACAACCCTTGGTCTACAAGGCTCTACAAGAGACAGATGTTCATTCTCCCCAGACATAATATACTACTGGACCATCACCCACGAATTTGCCCTAAGCCGCTTACCCTGGCCCTTCGGAACTCGGACCCTAAACACGGTAATTTGCATTTAATTTACTCTGCAATACGCCTCTTCTGTAATAGGGACTCTAGTGTAAGGGACAGCCAAGATGACTCACCCTACCTTAAGCCCCATGGCACAGCACTTGAGAGATTTGGCCTCAACTCATGGAGCATAAAATACCCCAAAAATCTCTCAAATAATGCAAGAAAGATATTCAAACACAACCTACTCAAGCAACTTCCAGAAACACTAATAGCCGATACCTACCACTGTATGGTCAACGTCAACACTAAAACTTACCCCATTTTCTACTCTAAGCACCCTGCAAAATGGAGGAACATCTTCCTTCTCCAACTTCAAAATGCAAAAACAATCAAAATTCACTATGGAACTAAACTCACCACTACCCCTTCCCACTGACACACGTCAACACAGAAACTCCACCCCAACACCTAACTAAAGATCGGAAGGACCCAAAAAAGCAAAATATAGCAAATAACGAAATCCTTCAACTGAAGAATAATGCTAAATCGACAGACTTCAAACCTGTGACAGAAGGAGAATTTTTCAAAATTATTGCCAACTAGAAGCCCACATTCGACATCTCTGGTCTCCTTCCCTCCACCCTAGCACAAAACCTCAACCATATCCTCTCCCCATTCTGGACCAAAACCATCAACGCCTCTCTTTCATCAGGCCATGTACCTGACTCCCTCCAACCCATTCTAAACCAGGGGCTGACCCCAATGATCTCAACAACCTCAGACCCATCACCAACCTTCCTTTCCTAGCTAAAATGTTGAAGAAGCGTGTCCTTCTTCAACTCAACCAACATATAGAAGAATTCAACTTCCACAACACTTTCCAATCAGGATTCAGGAAAGGATGTAGCACCGAAAAAGCTATCCTCGCTGTATCCGACGACATTCACAGATCCTTAGACGAAGGTGACTCATGCCTCCTAATCCTACTCAACCTATCGGCAGCATTTGATACAGTTCATCACCCAGCTTTACTTGAGACACTTCAGAACCACACTGATATCAATGGCACAGTCCTGAGATGGTTTGCGTACTATCTGCAACATCGCTTCCAACAAATAAAAATAAACAGCTGTCTCTCGAAGCCTGCACCAGTACCACAAAGAGTACCCCAAGGATCCATCCTCTCGCCAGCCCTATTCAATCTTTTCATGAAACCCCTCACATCTATCCTGAACCAAGCTGGTATCAAGTATCACATATATGCTGATGACACTCAACTCTACTACAGAATAAAAACACCCAGCGACATCGACATCTTAATGCCACACTAATTGAGATATAAACTAGACTAAACACCAACCACCTTAAGCTGAACACCAGCAAGGCTGAACTTCTACTACTCTCCCCTCCCAAACAAAACCCTACTCATCCAAGAATGGCTCAAAAATTTGGACGCACTAAACTGCGCTACCACACTGTCCTACTCCATTAAATCCTTGGGTATTGCACTAGACATAAACTTATCAATGAAAGAACACATCAAAAATACAGCCAAATGAGCTCTCTCTATACACTAAAACAACTCAAAAAAATCAAACCCTTTATTCCCCCTGATGATCTTAAGACATTAGTACAATCCCTTGTCCTCCCAAAACTTGACTACAGCAATGCCATCCTGACAGGAACCCCCAAAAGCCACCATGCGCCCCAGAGAAAAATTCTCAATGCCACTGCCGGGCTCGTCACAGGGAACAAACGGTTTGACCACATCTCTCCAGACAAGCTGGTTTACTTCCTCCAAAGTCCTAGCACTCTTTGACAGTTTCCGTTGTGAAGGTCTCCTGACTAATCGACTATGCAGACTCAAAGCCATCCCCTTCCCCATTACCCAATTGCTTGATTGTTATGTTTTACTGTATCCTCACTGTGGTCTACTTTACTGCTCTATTGTCCTATATTTTTCTATATAACTGTTTGTTAATCCCACTTGGCTTTCGTCATGTACTTTTTGTAAGCTTATTCTCAAAACATGTAAATGGCTTTGATACCCTTGGGTTTAGCCAGTGCTATATAAAACTCAAATAAATAAAATAATTTAAATTAAGTAAATTTAAGTAACATTTAATACTATATATAAATATATTTTTATATAAACACACACACACATAAATATATGTGTGTGTGTAAGTTTATATATACATATATAAGATATAACACTATTAATAAAAATATATATTTTACATTATATTAAATTTTTGGTGTTTTTTTATCTACTACTATAAAAAGCAAATACATATGTATATGTATCAATCTTGATGCTGAGCTGCATGTCCATCTATGAGTGACAGTCATAGCCTAGAAATCACCATTCAATTCTAAGCCTTACCAAGATTTCAATATTTGACCCTCCTTGATCTGAGAATTATGTGACATTAGTTCAATATGAATTGGTTCTTATTTATTTATCTCTGATGTCCACAACAGTACTACACTTGCACTTTATACAATATTGGGTAATATTGAATATGGATCTATAACACTTTGGTTACACCATTCTAGATGCACCACCCTAGGGGGGAGTGAATAGCTACATTATTAGGATGCATATGATTTGTTTCTAGCTGCAACTTGTTTGATTAAGACAGTTGGGGTTTGATGCACTTGCACTTTATGAACATATATGAGACTGAAAGTTTTTTTTATCTGCATTTTTTGAATTATTCATGTTCATATTTGAGTACTGAGAGAGTTACTTTTTAGATGTATGAATTGGAAGTATTTTTTTGTTATTGTGAATGGAGAACAGTTCGATAGTGTTATAAACACTGTAGCTCAGTGACTATTAGTCTGTATAATGACACTGTTTAGGAATTAGCATTTGCACTTTACGGAATTGGTGCAATATTAGTTGGGAAGGAGGCACTTGCACTTTACGGGCATGCATAAGATATTTATATCAATATTACCATGCATTAACGAATCGCATTTTATTTGTTATGATAGAATTGTTAGTATATTAGATAACTGATAGGCATGTGCCACTGATCAGTTACATATGTTGACATACGTTTGCACAACAGTAAATGAGCCCTAAACACTGCTTATAACAATCACACGCTCCAAAGATATTGGCTATACACACATAGTCTATGTATGATGGAATAATGACAGGTATCCTTTCGGAAATGCATTATAAATGAATAACACATCCCCATTTGATGTGCTGCATATTGATAATGGTGTCTGTATAGACTCATATTGTATAATTTGGAATTCCAATGTGGCTGAAGCCCTGTGACGCTATGGATGAGTAAGTGTTCTAGATGCTGTTAACAGGAAGTGAGCCAAGAGGATGTATCAGTCCTGCTTTTCTTTTTAAACACGGAGTCTGTGGGTTAAGGGATAGCCAGTTTGAAGGCGTGAGCTGAAACGCATACATAGGCGTTCCATGTGGGGTGTTGCTATGACAAATACCAAAATATAAAAATAAATATTCACTAGCACCCGGACTTTCTGCAGCGCCATATTTTGGATGTGTGTGTGTGTGTGTGTGTGTAGATATATATATACATACATAAAACATAACAAAAATGTACAAATCAAAGGCAAATTATTAAATACATTTCCAAATAAAATAAATATATGAAAAGACATTTACTAGAAATATATTGTACAAACTTATAGAGAAAAACAAAAAACAATGTATATATATACATATATATATTCACTGAAAAAACCATAGGTTTCAGGGGCGTTATAGTTAGTTGGACATTTCACTCGTACAAAACCATAGAAATTCCCCGTTATAGTTAGTTCAGCTAACTATAACTCGCGCACCCATAATGCACTGCTGATGACGTCACATATTACATCACTCATGACATGGTCAGTGACATCACTCATGACATCACTGATGACATCTCAAATGACATCACTGATGACATCACTGATGACATCATCCTTGTGATAGAGTGGCAGACCTCCTCTCACCCTGATATAACCTTTGATACACACACTCAAAAATACAAACTAACATTTTCAAAACAATGGACATACCAATACCAGTTACAACACACCTATTCAGTAATTCCAAGATCTACACACACATCCACTCATTCACCAACAGTACCTATACAGTCACTCATACATGTACTCACTCATCATATGTACTCATACACCTATACATCCTGTTACACACCGCCACTCATCCATAGAGTTACTCACACACATAGTCACACATGCAAACAAAGTATCAAACATCCATTTACTTGCATATACAGTTATACACACACTACCACACTTACTTCTACAGAAACTTACACATACTTACTCTCTTAAACAATCACTTATAGAAACACCTACTTATTTGTACAGGAACTCTTCCAATCTCTCACTCTCACATATACTTACTTATATACACCAATACTCACATATACTAGTTTAAAACATATGTAGTTACTCATAAAGACACTATTGAGACAGTCATTCACTCACTAACACACCCATACACATATTCATCCACCTATACAGTCCTGCACACATGCTGTCTTCAACACATACAAACAGTGAGTCACTCATTCATGCATCTATGCACTAAGTAATACCCCCACCGAACCATACAGACACTCAGACACTCATACTGATACTCAAAAAACCAACTAATAACCCATATAGACACTCATGTAGCTACTCACCAACCCATGCAGCCACTTATACACAAAGTGAGAGACTGATACAGATATTTTCATATTTAAACATTACTCACTAACCCATGTATTCACTAAGATACACTTAGTCAGTTATACAATCAATTTTACAAAAAAATCATCCATTTAGACACTTATATACCCATTTATTCTTCCATCGACCTTGAGATATACATATATAAAACATATTTAATTTTCAGAAAAACACACATTCACTGGATGATGTCATCAGTGATGTCATCAGTGATGTCATTTGAGATGTCATCAGTGATGTCATGAGTGATGTCACTGACCATGTCATGAGTGATGTAATATGTGACGTCATCAGCAGTGCATTGCGGGCGCGCGAGTTATAGTTAGCTGAACTAACTATAACGGGGGAATTTCTATGGTTTTGTATGAGTGAAATGTCCAACTAACTACAACGCCCCTGAAACCTATGGTTTTTTCAGTGAATTTCTAAGGTTTTTAAATGCTAATTTCTAACTATAACGTGCCTGAAACCTATGGTTTTTTCAGTGAATTTCTAAGGTTTTTTAAATGCTAATTTCTAACTATAACGTGCCTGAAACCTATGGTTTTTTCAGTGAATATATATATATTTATTATACTATGTATACATGTGAAAATGTCTCGGTCCCCTGTTTGCCTCGGTGGCACGGAAAAAATGGGTGGAACTGACGTCAGCACGCCGACGAGGTCCTCTTATGGCTCCGATGACGTCATACGGTGTCGCGAGCGGAGCCGTGCTATTATGACGTCCTCGTTGACGTGGGAGAGCTAGGAAAGAATTTCAGTGGAATGCTGGTGCAGGGGATATTCACCTAAGTGTTCAGGCTAGTCCTTGGGAACAACTGTTTATGTTGCCACCCCAGAAACCGAAACCAGTGATCCGAGGGCAGAGGCCCTGCAGATGGCACACGAGGTGGGGTGCCCAGTCGTGTGCACCGGCGGGGCAGCGAAGTGACAAGCACCACAACCCACAAAAAAGGTAACGAGGGCACTGAATAACACAGGATCTTCTCTTTGTATCTGGCAGGAACAACGAAGTTAAAATGCCCTAGTACCAAAATGTAGAATTAGTGCTACAACGGTCTTCAAGAGGACCTGCGATGCCGCTTCTGCCTCCCGTACCCTGGAGGTGGCACATGGGTCACGCGGTACGGTCATACTGCGGTGGGACGCACACTCGTTGACCTCTCATGGCACTGCTCCACACTTCAGGGAGGACGCTTTCCATTAGCTATGTTTTCTGATGACATGTCGCGCCGGCCCCGTCCAACAACAGAACTCCTTTAGATCCAAACAGACTCTTCCACTCTCTCACCGGAAGTGAAACCAGGCCACGCGGACACTTTCACAATACAACAGCCGGGAATGCACTTTTCGGTAAAAAACCACATTCCTTCCTCCTAATTAATCAAATAAACGTCTCACTGAAGAACAGGGGCCAGCTTCGATTGGTAAACAGCTGTTACAACAACTTTTTTACTTTGCGATACCATTACAACGCATGCATTACCACGCATGTGTTGTACATCACGAAGTCATTACTACGCATTTTTTTAGAACGCATGGTCATTTACCACGCATGCCTTTACAATGAATTTTGTTGTAAAGGTATGTATGGTAAATGACCATGCGTTCTAAAAACATGTAGACGATCCATGTCGTTGTAAGGAAACAGAGGCTGTTGCGTTTCCTCACAACGACGTGCACCGCCCCTCAGAGACGACGTGAAGCAGGAACCACGAGGAGAGAGGAACCACGAGGAGTGAGAGGTAAGGGGATTGGGCATGGGGTGGGGGTTTCTTTTCTAGGGTTTAGGGTAGTGCAGTGGTGTTTGGGTGGTGTAGGGGGTCATGCTGGGGTAGTGTTTTAGGGTTTAGGGTAGTGCAGTGGTGTTTGGGTAGTGTAGGGGGTCGTGCTGGGGGTAGTGTTTTAGGGTTTAGGGTTGTGCAGTAGTGTAGGGGGTCGTGCTGGGGGTAGTGTTTTAGGGTTTAGGGTAGTGCAGTGGTGTATGGGTAGTGTAGGGGGTCGTGCTGGGGTAGTGTTTTAGGGTTTAGGGTAGTGCAGTGGTGTTTGAGTAGTGAAGGGGGTCATGCTGGTGGTAGTGTTTTAGGGTTTAGGGTAGTGCAGTGGTGTTTGTGTAGTGTAGGGGGTCGTGCTGGGGGTAGTGTTTTATGGTTTAGGGTAGTGCAGTGGTGTTTGGGTAGTGTAGGGGTCATGCTGGGGGTAGATTTAGGGTTTAGGGTAGTGCAGTGGTGTTTGGGTAGTGTAGGGAGTCATGCTGGGGGTAGTGTTTTAGGGTTTAGGGTAGTGCAGTGGTGTTTGTGTAGTATAGGGGGTTGTGCTGAGGGTAGTGTTTTAGGATTTATGTTAGTGTAGTGGTGTTTGGGTAGTGTAGGGGGTAGTGCTGGGGTAGTGTTTTAGGGTTTAGGGTAGTGCAGTGGTGTTTGTGTAGTGTAGGGGGTAGTGCTGGGGGTAGTGTTTTAGGGTTTAGGGTAGTGCAGTGGTGTTTGTGTAGTGTAGGGGTTCATGCTGGGGGTAGTGTTTTAGGGTTTAGGGTATGGCAGTTGTGTTTGGGTAGTGTAGGGGGTCATGCTGGGGGTAGATTTAGGGTTTAGGGTAGTGCAGTGGTGTTTGTGTTGTGAGGGGGTCGTGCTGGGGGTAGTGTTTTAGGGTTTAGAGTAATGCAGTGGTGTTTGTATAGTGTAGGGGGGTTAGGGTAGTGCAGTGGTGTTTGTGTAGTGTAGGGGGTCATGCTGGGGGTAGTGTTTTAGGGTTTAGGGTAGTGCAGTGGTGTTTGTGTAGTGTAGGGGGTCATGCTGTGGGTAGTGTTTTAGGGTTTAGGGTAGTGCAGTTGTGTTTGTGTAGTGTAGGGGGTCGTGTTTTAGGGTATAGGGTAGTGCAGTGGTGTTTGGGTAGTGTAGGGGGTCATGCTGGGGTTAGTGTTTTAGGGTTTAGGGTAGTGCAGTAGTGTTTGGGTAGTGTAGGGGGTCATGCTGGGGGTAGTGTTTTAGGGTTTATGGTAGTGCAGTTGTGTTTGTGTAGTGTGAGAGGTCATGCTGGGGGTAGATTTAGGGTTTAGTGTAGTGCAGTGGTGTTTGGGTAGTGTAGGGAGTCGTGCTGGGGGTAGTGTTTTAGGGTTTAGGGTAGTCCAGTGGTGTTTGTGTAGTGTAGGGAGTCGTTCTGGGGGTAGGGTTTTAGTGTTTAGGGTCGTGCAGTGGTGTTTGGGTAGTGTAGGGAGTCATGCTGGGGGTAGTGTTTTAGGGTTTAGGGTAGTGCAGTGGTGTTTGTGTAGTGTAGGGGGTCGTGCTGGGGGTAGTGTTTTAGGGTTTAGGGTAGTGCAATGGTGTTTGGGTAGTGTAGGGGGTAGTGCTGGGGTAGTGTTTTGGGTTTACGGTAGTGCAGTGGTGTTTGTGTAGTGTAGGGGGTCGTGCTGGGGGTAGTGTTTTAGGGTTTAGGGTAGTGCAGTGGTGTTTGTGTAGTGTAGGGGTAGTGTTTTAGGGTTTAGGGTAGTGCAGTGGTGTTTGTGTACTGTAGGGGTCGTGCTGGGTTCTAGTGTTTTAGGGTTTAGGGTCATGCAGTGGTGTTTGGGTAGTGTAGGGGGTCGTGCTGGGGGTAGTGTTTTTGAGTTTAGGGTAGTGCAGTTGTGTTTGGGTAGTGAAGGGGTCGTGCTGGGGGTAGTGTTTTAGGGTTTAGGGTAGTGCAGTTGTGTTTAGGTAGTGAAGGGGGTCGTGCTGGGGGTAGTGTTTTAGGGTTTAGGGTAGTGCAGTGGTGTTTGTGTATTGTAGGGGGTCATGCTGGGGGTAGATTTAGGGTTTAGGGTAGTGCAGTGGTGTTTGTGTATTGTAGGGGGTCGTGCTGGGGGTAGTGTTTTAGGGTTTAGGGTAGTGCAGTGGTGTTTGTGTAGTGTAGGGGGTTGTGCTGTGGGTAGATTTAGGGTTTAGGGTAGTGCAGTGGTGTTTGGGTAGTATATGGAGTCGTGCTGGTGGTAGTGTTTTAGGGTTTAGGGTAGTGCAGTTATGTTTGGGTAGTGTAGGGTGTCGTGCTGGGGGTAGTGTTTTAGGGTGTAGGGTAGTGCAGTGGTGTTTGGGTAGTGGAGGGGGTAGTGTTTTAGGGTTTACGGTAGTGCGCCCAACCAGCCACAATATCCGTGGACAAAGGGGATCCTGACTCTTTGGAACGCTCCGTCAATTGAATAATTTGGGTCAAGGGCCCTACCACGTCCAAGACTTATCAATTCCTTTCTTGGGATCCCTCATATACTTGGAGAAAAAGGTACATAGTTTCTCATCAATTTCAGGCGTGTGTGCCACCTTCCCCTTCAGTGAGGGCCTGGGGCATTCTCCCCTCATCCTATTCCTGACCTCCCTTTCAAGGGGTTGATGGATTTTCCCCACCACATACTCTGCCACTTTGGCGTCAGGTGTCCACTCCGCTGACCTAGGATGGTAAATTTGGGTAGGCTCGAACATGTCCGAGTGGACCCCGTCCCCAACCTGGGACTGAGAGGAGTGGGACTCTGGATGCCAGGGACGCCCCGAGTCCTTATCCTCATCGGAGGAGAAATCGTCCTCCGATACACCCTCTCCCTCTAAGGGAAACCCGCCGTCGGGGTCTACAATAGTGGTGACAGTGTCGCAATTTTCCCCGGGCCCCTCCTCCTCCCGGCAGGGTGCATGTTTTAGCGTTCGTGCACTCTTGAGGAAGGTCTCCGTAAGTTTATCAAATCCTTCCAAGTGCCCCGCGTTATGCTTAACGGCCCTTTTATTCCCCATCTGGGAGCTACTGGGACCCGCCACCACCAGATCTGGGTCACTGAACACCCCAGGGATGCTTTTCGCCAGCTTATCAACCTGATCCCTAAGAGCAGCCAGCGCCCTAGAAATAGCCAGAGAGAGAGGGTTTGGTCCACTGCTGGAGGGAGAAGTTGGGGGGCCATTCCTCCTCCACTTCCTGGTAGGAGGAGTAAAAATGGTCTTCTGGAGAAGACATGATAGCAGAGGGTGTGAGCACAGAACAAATGCCCTTAAAATCCTTAAGGCAGCCCCCTCGCCGGTGCTCCAACAGCTGGGCTTTCCCCGAAGCTGTTATAAGAATAGACTGTTATGTTATAACAATTTCTATAGCGCACTAATACCCTTAGGTGTCTAGGTGCTACGGACTGCATACTGTAGAGGGTGATTAGTATCTAAAAAGCCATGTTTTGAGATTTTTTCTAAACTCAAGTAAGGAGGGAATCCTCCTGAGAGCGAGCGGAAGTGAATTCCACAGCCTAATAGTGCTATGTCTGAAACTCCTCCCTCCCCAGTTCATCGTCCTAACTCTGAGGCGCAATACCAATTACCACCACCAGGTGTCGCTGGTCACTAACGTGGCCGTGTGGGGAAATCACCGCGTAGCGGTGTCAAAATTAGGCGAGGGTTGGTCGGGAATCAAGCGGACACTAAAGGAGTGACCGGATTCCCAAACGCGCGTAAAGACCAGCGGGAGCGCTCGACGGAGCTGCCTCGCTCGGACCAGTCGCGCCTGACAGGATCTCACCGCGAGCAGAGCACACAGCGGGAGAAACTGCGAGGGGGAGAACGCACTAGGGCAAGAGCCTGCTGCGCAGGGAATATGAAACAATACCAAGGCAATAATGCTAATAACGTGCACAAGAAACCGCTATACAAACAGCAACAACGTCAGATTAAGCCAAGAATGTAAGGAATGCACTTAACTGACGAGCAGTGAAGAAAGAGGAAGCGGAAGGGTCGTCACGATATTATATACGATGGACTGTGATATGATTGGACTATAGTTGCCTTGGAGACTACCCCCCTAATGGTTGATGGGTTGTGTAGTCTTTTGTTTAATGATTGTTGTGTTACGTTTTCTTTGAACTGCTATGCAAATAAAGTGAGGAAAGATATGCATAATCCTTGCCTCCGTCCTGCCATAGAATTCATTAAACTTTATTTGATCTGATTTAGAAACATAAATCATAAAAGTGTACATAAAAACAGTAAATCCTCTTTCCTAATACAATACAGTGAGAATTAATTAAAACCAGTAGGTAAAAACGGGTGTTACAAAGCCCGGTTCAGAGCAACTTCAGGTTAACAGAATCGTAAAGGTCAATGTTTCGCAAGATCAATCTCATGTACTTCGTGCAAAATACGCAATAAGGGGTCCAAGTAAAATGTAACGCTCCAATACCTGACCAGTTTGCACTATATAAAACTGCAGAAAAACTAAAAATAAAAAGTGTTTTGCACACTTCTGTCATTGGGCTATATGTGGGCTACATCTGGGTGATATTTGTGCTACATTTGGGCTCTTTTTTCTCTGGTGGCCATCTTGGGAGACTTATTTATTATGAAGTTTCCTAATTTCGTCATTTACTGCAGTCTCCTCAGTAGGAAATGCTTTCAGTTTTTTACTTTGATTCCATCAAGAAGGCATTCAGATGTGTCACACATTTGCCATAAATTCAGAATGTTAGCACTCTAGTTGTTCATTAGATCACTATAGTAAAGCTACTGCTCACCAGGGAGTTAACTGGAAGTCGACTGCTGGTATTTAAAGTGATTGTTTCAGTCTGCATGTCAGAATTTTCTAATGAAATAGAAGAGGATTTGAGATCTCACTTAAAACATGCCCTAAATTTTCTTTCTGCAGCACTAACCATAATTTCTATGGCAAAATGAACCCCCTCATTTTGTTCCTTTTTAAATTAAATGTTTTAAGTGTTACCAGTTTATTCCAATCAAGATGGCTTCAGGTGTGCCATACTTTGGTCATAAGTAAGGCTGTTAGCACTCTAGTTGTTCTTTAGAACACTCTGGGAAGCTGCAGTAGAACACAAAGGCATCAACTGACAGGCTGCTCCTGTTGAAATATAACAGGAAGATATTTGAGATCTCACTTAAAACATGTCCTAATTTTTCTTTCTTCAGCACTAACCATAATTTCTATGGCAAAATGAACCCCCTCATTTTGTTCCTTTTTAAATTAAATGTTTTAAGTGTTACCAGTTTATTCCAATCAAGATGGCTTCAGGTGTGCCATACTTTTGTCATAAGTAAGACTGTTAGCGCTCTAGTTGTTCTTTAGAACACTCTGGGAAGCTGCAGTAGAACACAAAGGCATCAACTGACAGGCTGCTCCTGTTGAAATATAACAGGAAGATATTTGAGATCTCACTTAAAACATGTCCTAATTTTTCTTTCTACAGCACTAACCATAATTTCTATGACATAATGAACCCCTTCATTTTGTTCCTTTTTAAATTAAATGTTTTAAGAGTTACCAGTTTATTCCAATCAAGATGGCTTCAGGTGTGCCATAATTTTGTCATAAGTAAGACTGTTAGCGCTCTAGTTGTTCTTTAGAACACTCTGGGAAGCTGCAGTAGAACACAAAGGCATCAACTGACAGGCTGCTCCTGTTGAAATATAACAGGAAGATATTTGAGATCTCACTTAAAACATGTCCTAATTTTTCTTTCTACAGCACTAACCATAATTTCTATGACAAAATGAACCCCATCATTTTGTTCCTTTTTAAATTAAATGTTTTAAGTGTTACCAGTTTATTCCAATCAAGATGGCTTCAGGTGTGCCATACTTTTGTCATAAGTAAGGCTGTTAGCACTCTAGTTGTTCTTTAGAACACTCTGGGAAGCTGCAGTAGAACACAAAGGAATCAACTGACAGTCTCTGCCCTTGTTGGATGTACATGTTTTACTGAGAATGTCAGACTTCATTCTCACATGACTGAGAAAGATAATGTGAATTTACAGAAAATATGCTCTCATTTTAGCTTCTGGAGCACCTTCCAAAACTGTATGGGACAAGCATGTGAAAATAGTTTTCTCTCAAACATGATTCATGATATCCCAGCAGAAGGTTTTTCACAGGGTAAAATCACCTTAGAACACTCCACAATTCCTGAAATTAGTATGGTACCATCAACAAATGAATTCTAATGTAACTAAAGTCTGTTATCACCCTTTATAGTTCTCCTTTTGGTAACCCTCAAAATCTTCGATTCACTACAATGCATTTCAATGGGGTACTATCATTTATATTGGTCCCAAGATGGCTGCCAGCAATTCCAGGATGAAGTGCTGACAGCCAATCAGATCTCACGATGACATGTGTGGTTAGGCTCCGCCCAGATATATATGTTTTTACTTTTGATTTTCTCAGGAACTACTGAACGGATTTACACCATTTAACAAAAAGGGTTCTTTCTGAACCAAGAACTACCTCTTTGCCAAATTTGGTGTAATTCCGTTCAGCAGTTCGGGCTGTAGCCTTGCATAAAGTTTCCTTTGGGAAATTGATTTTTTGACTCTTATTTTTTGAATTTCTCCGCAACTACTGAACGGATTTACACCATTTAATAAAAAGGTCGCTTTCTGAACCAAGCGCTACCTTTTTGCCAAATTTGGTGTAATTCCGTTCAGCAGTTCGGGCTGTAGCCGTGTCTAAAATTTCCTATGGGAATTAACATGGAGAAAACACGTTTTGGGACCCCCCTTTTTTCTCGGCCCCCGCTTGCCGAATCACCCCGAAACTTTCAGAATAGGAGCAGACCAGAGCGCCCCACGAGTTTTGAAAATTTCGCGAAGATTCATCAACCGGCGCCAAAGTTATTGGAAATAGAATGTTGCGAATTTCCTATGGAAAATAGGTCCTAACTATAACTATCTACTGGCGACCGCCAGTAGATAATATATATATATTCACTGAAAAAACCATAGGTTTTAGGGACAGTTATAGTTAGTTGGACATTTCACTCGTACAAAACCATAGAAATTCCCCCGTTATAGTTAGTTCAGCTAACTATAACTTGCGCCCGCAATGCACTGCTGATGACGTCACATATTACATCACTCATGACATGGTCAGTGACATCACTGATGACATCACTGATGACATCTCAAATGACATCACTGATGACATCACTGATGACATCATCCATGTGATAATTTGATGCATCTTCTCACACCCTAATATAACTTTTGATACACCCACTCTAAATTACAGACTGCCATTGTCAAAACCATAGACACTCCAACACCAATAACTACATACACCCTCACTGATTCTTAGGTCTACACACACATCCACTCACTCACCCGTACTGTCACTCATACTTACGGTCACTCAGTACAGGACTATCATATGCACTCATACACCTATATAGACACTCACACACCGTCACTCATCCATAGAGGTACTCACACACCTAGTCAGTCATGCAAATAATTAATCACACTGCCATTTACTCACCTATATAGTTATACACACACCAGCTCACTTACTGATACAAATACTAGCACATTCTTACGCTCTTATACAATCACTGATACAAGTACACACTCATCCATACAGCCACTCTCACAATCACACACTCTCACTTATACCCATTTATATACTCCAACACACATATATACTGCCTTTCACATATGTAATTACTCACACATGTACCACTGAGATATACATTCACTCACTAACACACCCATACACACACTCACCCACCCATACAGTCCATCACAGATGCACTCTTGAAACCATGCACCCAGTGAATCACCCACTCACACATCTATGCACAGTCACACACACCCCACACACACAAACACTCAGGCACCCATACAGATACTCAGACAACCAATCAATAACCCATGTAGACACTCATGTAGCTATTCGCAAACCCATGCAGCCGCTTACACACCAACAGACAGACGGATACAGACATTCACACTGTTTAGTCACTAACCCATGCATTCAGTAAGATACGCTTAATCACTCACTTATAGAGTCAGTCACGCACCTACTAAATCATCCATTCAGACACTTATACACCCACTCATTCTTCAATAAACCTTTCCCTATATATATTAAACATATTTAAACTTTACAGAAACACACAGTCACTGGATGATGTCATCAGTGATGTCATCAGTGATGTCATTTGAGATGTCATCAGTGATGTCATCAGTGATGTCACTGACCATGTCATGAGTGATGTAATATGTGACGTCATCAGCAGTGCATTGCGGGGCGCGAGTTATAGTTAGCTGAACTAACTATAACGGGGGAATTTCTATGGTTTTGTACGAGTGAAATGTCCAACTAACTATAACTGTCCCTAAAACCTATGGTTTTTTCAGTGAATTTCAAAGGTTTTTTAAATGCTAATTTCTAACTATAACGTGTCTGAAACCTATGGTTTTTTCAGTGACTTTCAAAGGTTTTTTAAATGCTAATTTCTAACTATAACGTGCCTGAAACCTATGGTTTTTTAAGTGAATTTCAAAGGTTTTTTAAATGCTAGTTTCTAACTATGCCTACAGAGGTAGGACATGTGAAGAAAGAAGAAAAAACGCACAGAAAGAAGCAAAAGAAATGCAGAAAGAAGCAACAGAAGTCCACAAAGACGAAGAAAAGTGCAGGAAGAAGCAAAAGATGTGCAGAAAGAACCAACAGAGGAGCAGAAAGAGGCCTTGTTGCAAAATCATCCTGTGCCCACAACTTTTTTAGACGTGTACTGGTGGTAACTGACTCTGACTAACCAGAGCCAGTGCTATGCTAAAAGACACTTAGAATACAGTGAAAACACCTACATACACTAGTGAACACTATGCGTTGGGGTACCCCTGTGATTAGCATGACCTCCTCTGTAAGTCCCTAGTACATAATAGGGCAGGGGGAGTAAAACTACCTCTTAAAATGCGCTACAGGGCGCGTTTGCACAGTGGTGAAGGGAGGGGGGGGCCTGAGGTGACATGTGTGCAAAGGCGCCCGTGGCGCGTTTTAAGTTGCGGGATTAAGTCCCCTTGAATCCTGAGGGTCCCTGGGGCCCAACTAGCCCACCAGGTACCTACAGTTAGCACCACAGAGCTGAGTTGCAGAGAGGCGTTCCGAGGCCACGCACCTTTTTCACCTCTCTGCAACGCAACTCTGTTGTGCTTACTGAAGGTACCTGGTGGGCTAGTTGACCCCAGGGTCCCTCAGGATTCAAAGGGAATTAATTCCCCAACTTAAAACGCACCACAGGGCGTGTTTGCACACATGTCACCTGAGGCCCCGCCCCTCTCTTCACCACTGTGCAAACGCGCCCCGTGGCGCGTTTTAAGTTGGGGGATTAGGTCACCTTGAATCCTGAGGGTCCCTGGGGCCCAACTAGCCCACCAGGTACTTCCAGTAAGCACCACAGGCCTGCGTTGCAGAGAGGTGGTCCGAGGCCACGCCCCTTTTAACACCTTTCTGCAACACAGCTCTGTGGCGCTTACTGGAGGTACCTGGAGGGCTAGTTGGACCCCAGGGACCCTCAGGATTCAAGGGGACTTAATCCCCCAACTTAAAACACACCACAGGGCGTGTTTGCACACAACAGCGCTGGGATGCCTGGCTTCACCCTGGGGGTGCCCAGGAGTGGACATTTCACAGGGAAAAGCCAGGAAGGGTTCCACAGCGGTATGCGTACAGCGCCTGGACACCCCTTTGGGGGTATGGGTGCACTTTACAAGTACAAATTTCATTTCATTTCATTTCATGTCACCTCAGGCCCCACCCCCTCCCTTCACCACTGTGCAAACGCGCCCCGTGGCGCGTTTTAAGTTGGGGTATTAGGTCACCTTGAATCCTGAGGGTCCCTGGGGCCCAACTAGCCCACCAGGTACTTCCAGTAAGCGCCACAGGCCTGCGTTGCAGAGAGGTGGTCCGAGGCCACGCCCCTTTTTACACCTCTCTGCAACGCAGCTCTGTGGTGCTTACTGGAGTTACCTGGTGGGCTAGTTGGACCCCAGGGACCCTCAGGATTCAAGGGGACTTAATCCCCCAACTTAAAACACGCCACAGGGCGTGTTTGCACACATGTCACCTCAGGCCCCGCCCCCTCCCTGCACCACTGTGCAAACGCGCCCCGTGGCGCGTTGTAAATTGCGGGATTAATTCCCCTTGAGTCATGAGGGCCCTAGGGGCCAACTAGCCCACCAGGTACCTCCAGTAAGCGCCACAGAGCTGCGTTGCAGAGAGGTGTAAAAAGGGGCGTGGCCTGGACCACCTCTCTGCAACTCAGCCCTGTGGCGCTTACTGGAGGTACCTGGTGGGCTAGTTGGCCCCCAGGGACCCCCAGTATTGAAGGGGAATTAATTCCCCAATTTAAAACGCGCCACAGGGCGCGTTTGCAGAGTGGTGAAGGGAGGGGGCGGGGCCTCAGGCACGATCGCGTCTTTTTTTTTTTTTTAGAAGGGGGGCTGTGTGGCCCCCCTTCTTTTTCCTTTTTTGGGCTCTGGGGACCCCATCCCCCAGGGCCTGACCCCTTTTTAACAAAAAAAAATAAAAATGTGAACGGGAAGGGGCCCCCCTCCCATGGCCAATTCCGGCCCCGGGGACCCCATCCCCCGGGGCATGGCCACCTATTTTTATTATTTGTAAAGGAGGGGGGCTGCGTGGCCCCCCTCCTGAGGCCTATATTGGCCCCGGGGACCCCATCCCCCGGGGCCAGCCTTTATTTTAATTTAATTTTTCAAATTTTTTGGGGGGGAGGGGGGCCACGTGGCCCCCCTCCCGGGCCACTTCCAGCCCGGGCACCCCATCCCCCGGGGCCTGGCCTCTCATTGGGGACTGTGGGGGGGTCCCCAATCCCCCCACGGTCCCGCCGGCTCCCCGCATCCTGCGGGAGCCGGCATTGCTTTTCCACATGGGGAGCTGCTAACATGCAGCTCCCCATGTGGAAAAGCAATCTACTTTGCTTCATTGAAGCGAGAGCAGGTTTCCCTGCTCTCGCTTCAATGAAGCAAAGCAGTTTGCAATGACAGGGCGGGAGCCGCGAGGCTCCCGCTGTGTCATTGCAAACAGCAGTGTCCCGGGGCTGGGCAACCCGGGACACTGCAGGAGCCGGCCCTGGGGGGTGGCGGTCCCCAGGGCCATCACAGGCTCCAGGAGGGGGGCCGCGGGCCCCCCTCCCATCGTGTGCACAGCCCCGGGGAGGTGGTGGTCCCCGGGGCTCGGGGTCCGTAACGGACCCCCAAATTTACATTTTTAGTGCCCCGGAGAGGTGGCGGTCCCCGGGGCGTGTAAGGGGGCTCGAGACCCCCACACAGGTTTATTTTTTTTTTAAAAAGAAGCCCCGGGGGTGGCGGTCCCCGGGGCTTGGGGGGGCCTTGGAGGCCCCCCCACACATTTAAAAATTAGCCCCGGGGGGTGGCGGTCCCCGGGGCTGCGGGGGGCCTTGGAGGCCCCCCCACACATTTAAAAATTAGCCCCGGGGGGTGGTGGTCCCCGGGGCTGCGGGGAGGCTGCGTGCCCCCCCGCAACTCATAAATCAAGCCCCAGGGAGGTGGCGGTCCCCGGGGCAGTGTGGGGGGTATTGGGGCCCCCCCACACATTTTTTCAGTGCCCCCGGGACTTGGCCCACCCGGGGGCTTTTTGAAAACAGAGCGCGGGAGCCCGCGCTTCGTTTTTTTTTTATTTTCGCCCGAAATTCGCGCTGGATGCGCGAATCTCGACGATTTAAAAAAAAAAATGCTTTTTTTGGCCCTGGGTTTCCTTGTGGGACCCCCTAAGTAGGCCTAGGGGGTCAGGGTGTTTCTACCCTGCCCCCTTTTTGCGTTTTGTGCACTTGTTTCTCAGATTTCTTGTGCCTCGGTTCTACCGAGGCACAAGATGGCTGCCAACTCTTCCTGGTTTGGAGTGTTGACAGCCAATTAGCATACAGCTCGTGATCGGGAGGGTGCACGGATCCTCCGCGGCCATAGATATATAGGTGTTTTTACTTTCGATTTTCTCAGCAACTACTGAACGGATTTACACCATTTAACAAAAAGGGTTCTTTCTGAACCAAGAACTACCTCTTTGCCAAATTTGGTGTAATTCCGTTCAGCAGTTCGGGCTGTAGCCGTGTCTAAAGTTTCCTATGGAAAATTGCATGGGGAAAACACGTTTTGGGACCCCCCTTTTTTCTCGGCCCCTGCGTGCCGAATCACCCCGAAACTTTCAGGATAGGAGCGGACCGGAGCGCCCCACAAGTTTTGAAAATTTCGCAAAGATTCGTCAACCGGCGCCAAAGTTATTGGAAATAGAATGTTGTGAATTTCCTATGGAAAATAGGTCCTAACTATAACTATCTACTGGCGACCGCAATTAGATAATATATACACAAATAATCTAAAAATAAACAAATTAACAAATAATAATATTACCTATATTTAAACAATATTCAAAAAAGCATTAAAGTCTGGGAATATTAGATATACTATTCCCACTCCAGTAGGCAAAGTGATGGACTTCAGAGGGGTTACATTTACAATTCCCACTCCACTCTGTGCAACAGTATGGAAAGCATTGGACTCCAGAGGGGTAAAAGTTACTATTCCCACTCCATTTACTGCAACAGTAGGGAAATCGTTGGAGTTCAGAGGGGTTACATTTACTATTTCCACTCCAGTCTGTACAACAGTAGGGAAAGCGTTGGACTCCGGTGGGGTAACATTTACTATTCCCACTCCAGTCTTTGCAACAGTAGGGAAATCATTAGACTCCGGAGGGGTAAAATGTACTATTCCCACTCCAGTCTGTGCAACAGTAGGGAAAGCATTGGCCTCCGGACCAGTAACGCTTACTATTCCTACTCCAGTCTGTGCAACAGTAGGGAAAGCATTGGACTTCGGAGCAGTTAAATTTACTATTCCCACTCTAGTCGGTGCAACAGTAGGGAAAGCGTTAGACTCTGGAAGGGTAACGTTTACTATTCCCACTCCAGTCTGTGCAACAGTAGGGAAAGTGTTGGACTTCGGAGGGGTAACAGTTACTGTTCCCACTCCTGTCTGTGCAACAGTAGGGAAAGTACTTCACTTCAAACACATAACATATATGAAACAGAACTCTATTAATTGATAACAAATACAAAACTCTTAATATGAACTTTCTTAATTAACCAAAAAAACTATATAAAATAAAAAGCAATTAAACAATTACTATGATTAGCAAACAAATTAATGAATAATTATCAATTTAAAAAAAATTCATTTATTTATTACTTAATTAACTTACCACACTATACCCCCACAAACCTACCACCCACACTTAAAATATTTGGCCTAAAATTGGACTGCTGAATTAGTTACAGAGAGCTGTGATATCTTTTGCATACACACTTAAAATATAACAAAAAAAAAAAAATATGACACAATTAATAGAATTAATAATCAATTAAATATCAATTAATAATGTATTAATTAATTATTTAATTAATTAATAATTAACTTCCCACCCTATACCCCTACAAACCCAACAACTCGCACCTAATGTATAACTTAAAATATATAATTGTTACACAATTTACATATTTATTAATCAAATAATCATTAAGTTTGTAATTAATTATTAAGGAATTAGAATTAATTAACTTCCCACCCTACACCCCTACAAATCAAGCAACCCGCTATGACAATATAAATTAATATTAGCAATTAAATTGAAAACTTATAAATCATTTAAAATTACAAACTATATCTCAAAATATTATTAACAATTATACAAACAATAATAACACATAACATTAATATATGGACTAAGAAACATAAAGATAATAAAAAACGATATTTTTTACAACTATAATATTGAAAACGATATTAACAACAACAATATTATTGAAAACAATATTACTTTACTGAAAAAACAATTTTCTTGACAACGATATTTCATTATCATGATATTTTTGTATCACAATATTTTTTTCCGATATTTCTGCAACTTGAAATTTCTAGTCGGATATTTTGTCCAAATAACGACAAGCATTGTCTATTTTTCCACCTTTGGGAACTTGGAAGACAATTTGGGTGTTTAAGCAATGAAAGAAGTGTATCCCCACAGTGTTACAGGCTGGGAGCGGTACTTCACCTCTGGGCACTGCAGGGCATGTCCTTCAGGATCTGGGGTTCATCCCTTTACACACACTCCTCTCCCATTCCAAATTATACTCAGCTCTTTACCAGGCGTCAAATTACTTCATTCTTTAAATTCTGTCCCAACACTAATCGACTCCATTCCTTTAATTCACAAAATGAATTTTGTTTTGTTTCCTCCTAAAGGAGTCTCTTGCGGGTGGTAGCATCACTCTCTAGGCATATATTACATTATAAAGACAAACAAATTAATGTGTTGAGAACTGAGTTTTTAACATTTATACTGCTACTGTACTCTTCATTTCAGATTTTTCCTAGATGTTGAAGCAGCCTAGATATACGTTCTTGGAGTTGTCAGTGGACCTCTCAGTTTGGGAAGATCACTTCAGTCATCGCGCTTCTAGTACACATCACTTGCTACCATCACTCAGATGCTACAATTAAAGGGAACCACGCCCGGGGGTGTGGCCAAGCCAAGCAGCAAGATGGCCGCTCACTGAGAGAGCTCTGCCGGCCGAGCCTCATTATCCGCCAATAATCCTGCTTAATCGTGGATATCTTATAAGCAAACAGGAATCAGCCCTACCTGGAAGACACCGGGAACTCAAATTCTGAATCTGCACTCCCGAAGAGGTGAACTGTCCCGGGCCTGTTGCAGCCTAGCGGGTGCGCGCCCGAGGCACAACCACATCTGACGAGGCGCACGCCGCCGCGGGACCGGGGTTCATCCGCCTGTTGCTGCCCGGGACCGGTGGGAACAGCCCAGCCGGAGTGTACTCCTGTGCTGCTAAGATCCGGCTAGTGAGGAGCTGGGCTGCGGGCGTGGGAGGAGCCGAGGCAGGCCCGCTGAGGCCGCAGAGCTGGTGAGTCCCGTGGCATGGCCCTAGACTCCCGCCTGCGACTCGGCGCTCCTGGTGGGGGGGAGCGGCGCGGAGGACCCCGAGAACTGCAACGTGGCTGCTGCATTGGACGCGGCCGGTCTGCCTGCCGGGGCTCCCGTGAAGTGCACGGCGGAGGCAGCACACGGCCACTACTGGAGACACAGAGATTGTGGGAAAACACACCTAATCAGCAGACGCAGGAAAAAAGGTAGGTGAGGGGGCGCAGCGACACAGCAGCTACGAGACCGCTGCAGAAGAGGCCCACATAGCCCAATATAGTGAGAGAGACTATTAAGCCACCCATAAAACTGACGCTTCACAGTTGGGTCGCTGAACTTTTGGAAATTAGTGCGCGAGAACTAGTGGAAAAACCCCAGGCCACAGACACAGAGATGCCCAAAATGCTACTGGCCCCAGCACGCTGTTCCCACTGCAAGTAATGAAGAAAACAGGCAGCTGGCTCCTTGTGGGGCTCAGGGGTGGTGAAATCAGAGGCGGCCCAAAGATCTGTCAGGCACCGAAACTATGTGGGACGAATACTGAGACCTCAGGCCACTGTGCATCCGCTCACTCACGACCTCATACATTGTATGGCGAGGGAACACTGCAGCTGGGCAGTGGGAAAAGCAGGAACTGGGGAGAGCGCTTTAATGGTGCCCACAGGGCTGCAAGACACAACGGAAAGAAACTGCTGCCAACCTCAGCACGCTAGATGATCGGCAAACTGCGGCACAGTGAGCACGCTGTCTGCCCCTCGTGGGCGCTAGGGGTCAACGTGACAGCTTGCGGCCTTGCAGCTTGACTGGAACTACTCGTAATCACTAAAACCCTCACAGGGAGAACATTGCGCCCTTGGGCCACAGTGGCACTACCCCCTTGCTACCCCACCCATCAGACAACGCAGACATGCGTAAAACAGACAACAAGCAGCCGAAATTGACATTTGATAAGAGAACACGACAACTAGAATCCGAGACCACGACTGCTACTACGACGGGGGAGGTCGAATTGGAGATGGCACAGGATGAGGACCTTCGCTCTATACTGAAAGATGTAAAAGCTAGTTTGCTAGCCATTGATTCCAAGCTGGATTCTCTAGCAGCTCATATGGATCAAGTGACCCAGCGGGTTGAGAAGCACGAAACCAGAATAGACATTCTTGAAACCAGAATATCGGATTCAGATGACAGACAAGTCGAAACACATAACAACTGCTGAGAATGGACAAGGTGCTGGATCTCATAAAAGCTAAAAACGAGGACTTAGAAGCCAGATTTAGGCGAAATAATGTAAGAATCACAGGAATACCAGAGACGACCAACATACCAAACATGGAGATGTACGTGGAGACCATGTTGAAAGACCTCTTTGGCAGCGAGCTCTCTAGCATGTTCCTGGTCGAGAGGGCACATCGATCTCTCGGACCCAAGCCACCGCTTGGGGCTCAACCGGCCCAATTCTGGCCCAACTTTTAAATTATCGAGACCGGGACACAGCTTTGAGGTTGGCCCGCGAACGTGGCTCCATCCAATACCAGGGTAACATGATATCCCTGTATCCGGACTTCACTCAGCTGGTCCAGGCGGCTCGCAGGCAATTTGCCAGAGCCAAGAAACTGCTCCAACAATCTTGGACCAAATACGCGCTTCAATATCCAGCGAAGCTCAAGGTACTAACTGATGACAAACCTATTATCTTCACGGACGCGAGAGCTGCGCTAAAATTTGCAAAGCAGATGGGTAAAACACGAAACACCCAGTGGCCGGCGAGAGATGCATCGACAGCAGGCAACCTGAGCGACAATGACTGATCGAATCACTTCGTAACCTGACACGGTTTGTCTTATTCAGTGCAGAACACTCTGGGCATGAGTTCATTTCATGTGCTGATTTAAAATGGGACTAATTATAATGTATACCGATTCTTCCTCCACACTACCGAGAGGTGCTGTCAGCAATCTTAGGGACATAACAAATGAATAATTACTATCTGAGTTACTCTTTGGCTCGGCCACCCAGCCTTAACTGGCAGGGGTGTAAGCCTGCAACTCCTCGTTCCCCATGGGGTAATTCCTTTGTAGCCTCTCGGCTCTTTCGAAAATACTGAGTTGCATAGGGTTCGCAACCGTTTGGCCTTTGTGCAATCAGTGTTCTACATGAGAATAAGGGGGGATACTTACTCAACCTAATTGGGGGGTTGGTGTGGGAGGGGGTGGGCAGAGGTTAGTTCTTATTGTTTAATGCCACAAAATGTATTGCTGAAAATGTTGTTGTTGCACACGTCTAACAAGACACACGACACAAGCCACAGACTCATGGTCACACCTAACCACGACACGCATTTATATATGCCTTATCCTTCATACAGATTAGTACACATGGGCCGCTAGTTCTGGACTTAGACCCAACACACCACCGCATAAGCTACGATGACATCACTAAATTGCATCACCTGGAACATACGAGGTCTGAGTAACCATAGAAAAGCGAGACTAGTGCACTCGTACCTGGCCAGGCACAAAGTGGACATATGTCTTTAACAAGAGACTCACCTGAAAAGCACGTCCCAATCTAGACTGAACTCTACCAGATGGGGGGACATTCCCGCCTCGTCTTATTCCAGTTAATCACGGGGAGTAGCGATTTTGATCCGTAGAGGACTTCCATGGAAAACTGAGCGAGTTAAAATAGATCCAGAAGGTAGATACATTCTGCTGAAGGGCGGGCTTTATGGGAAACAAATAACCATAGCAAAAGTATATGGGCCTAATACAGATGACCCGGAATTTTTCAATCAGGTTTGTCAAGAGATCCAAACACTAGACAGCTCAATGATACTCTGGGGTGGCGACTTCAATGTAGTCTTGTCGGAACACGTAGACAGAGTGGGCGCGCCTCAGGCCCACCACCCACAGTCAGACGCCGCGCTACGCAATATTATTGAGGATCATTATCTAGAAGATACCTGGCGCGCGCTGCACCTAGAGTGAGAGAGGGACTCTGTGTGACTCAGCAACATAGAGCCTGGTCCAGATTGGACTTTTGGCTCACGTCTAGAGACATTCACTCTTGGGTCACTGTGGCCATACACCATCCACGCACACTGTCGGACCACGCGCCAGTGGAGCTCAAGCTCTAGATCCCGAAACCATACATTCAGCCCTTCACATGGCGTTTACCCCCAAACGCGCTGATGGATGTGGTATTCAGGGAAGAGATTAGGAACAAAATAATCGAATATTTCGAACACAGCACAGGCACGGTGGATTCAGTGGGCACAACATGGGAGGCCTTTAAAGTTGTAATACGTGGAGAGTGTGTTGCCCTGAAGTCAGGGATCCTGAGAGATATCCGCAACTGCCTCACAAAACTTGAGGGAGAGATCCGAGACCTGGAACGACAATATTTTCAAACCCAGGAACCGGAAATACTAGCTAAAGTGCGAGATAAACTAACAGCATTTCAGGACGAGGCCGACAGGGAAACCAAATTCTTACACAAACATGCACAGGCCTGCAGATACGGGGAGGGAGACAGACCCGGTAGGATGCTGGCCAATCTGCTCAGACCGCCCAGGGGCTCCTCTTACATTACTGAACTCCAAACCCCAGATGCATCACCGGTACATTCACCAACAGAAATCCTGTCCACTATGAAACAATTCTATACTCAACTCTATACCTCAAAGTCAGACCCCTCAGAATCAGAAATAGTGGAATATCTCGACTCGCTAGAGCTGTTGTGGTAAAGCGGGCACACCGCGAATACCTGAATGAGCCGTTCACTGCAGAGGACATACAAAAAGTTATCCAGGGTCTTCTTGGAGATAAGGCCCCCGGGGCGGACGGGCTTACCGCTGTATCCTACAAGGAGTATGCAGCGCTGCTGGCCCCCCGCCGGTTGGAGGTATACCAAGAGGCGCTGCAAACAGGCTCACTTCCCCCATCAATGCGTGAGGCTGTGATTATTGTGTTACTCAAGCCAGGTAACGACCCAACATTATGCGACTCATATCGCCCGCTCTCTTTAATAAATTTGGATAATAAGATATTCGCCAAATTATTAGCAAACAGATTGCAACCCCTGCTCCCTCTAATTGTGCGACCGGACCAATCCGGGTTGGTACCGTGCCGGGCCACCTCGCACAACTTAAGGACAATTTTCACTCCAATACATTACCTCGCCCCACATGTCTCAGCGGTGGCCGCATTACTAGACACCACTAAGGCATTTGATTCCCTAGAGTGGAAGTTTCTATTCATACTCTTGGCTCGGCTGGGAATGAGTCCTACCTTTATCCAACAAATAAAACTACTGTATGCCTTACCCGTCGTCAGAGTCAGAGTAAATGGACTAATCTCCGATCCCATCAACATCTCGAGAGGCACCAGGCAGGGATGCCCCCTATCCCCCTTATTGATTGCGATCGCAACAGAACCGCTCGCTGCCCGGCTGCGGCAACACCACACGCATAGAGGCATAGGATTTACCACCAGGGCCCTCATTGTATCTATGTACGCAGATGACCTCACTCTCTATATTATAGACCCTGCTGTCAATTTCGCACCTATCACCAGAGAACTTGTGTGCGATATGGTGGTATATCCGGTATTCATATTAACTGGGCCAAATCCACTCTCCTCCCGTTAACGGAAGGCACTAACGTCTTCGAATCCGAATACCCGATAGCCTGGGCAGATGGCCCGACCCGCTATCTAGGCGTCTGGATAAGCAGGGATACGCAAGAGACCTGGATGGCGAATTACGGTAGGGTAATGGCGTGGATAGAAGAAAGGATACAGAGATGGAAAAGGTTGCCCCTGTCCCTCACAGGCCGCATAGCTATTATTAAAATGATAATCCTCCCTAAATTACTATATCTCTTTGTAAACATACCTATACCCTTAACGGCACACTCCTTCAAACGCCTTAAATTAAATATGGTCGAGCTAGTTTGGGCAGGGAAACAAGCTTGGGCGCCTTGGGATATTCTTCCACTTCCACTGGCGCAGGGTGGCCTACTGTGCGCAGGCCCAATTCTTACACTTTTGGCGACACCCAACACCATTTCAACCACATGTTGCCATCGAAATAGATAGGGTTGCCCTTCTGCCTCTGACAACAGCGCTGACCCAAGGTTACAAATGCCTTAGGCAAGAAATTGACACTACAGAAACCCTGCGATGGGCTTGTGGCGGTCTCTGTAGGAGGGCGAACCTGAATGTGATGTATGCACCTTCCATACCACTGGCCAACAATCCACTACTCCCCCGCTAATGGAACAGAGTACGTGGCAGCGCGCACAACAGAATGGCCTGGAAACACTAGGTGACTTATATCCAGATGGCCAATTCCTCACATTACAGCAAATGGGCAGCTCACGGCAGAGGTCGTTACTAGATATGCTATTGTACCTCCAGCTCCGAGCAGCATGCCGCGCAAGATACAATACATTCTCCGCTGCCCCACTGTCGCTCCCGGTGCTAGAACATATGCTCACAGACTCCTCGGCCCGTAAACTAATAACTTACATCTACACTATCACACAGCGTGAATCTCCGATCTCCACACCTAGATCGCTCAGCGCTTGGGATATAGACATGGGCACAGCCATATCAGACGAACAATGGACCTTTTGCTGCGGTCAACTAGAGCAGCTTTCCCTGAACTACCGCCTCAGACTCATACACTTCAAGTTCATACACCGCCTATATCGCACCCCGATACAACTGCACCGTATGGGCTTACGATCCAACACAACATGTTGGAGATGTGGGACACAACAGGCTACTTTCCTACATGTGGTCTGGGGGTGCCAGCGACTGGCTGGGTTTTGGGACGAGGTGTTTAACCACATAGAAGACATAACAGAGCAGAACTTACAGAGAACCCCCCTAGTGGCGCTGTTAGGATATGTGCTAAGTGTCCCGACTACAGGACGGCGACTTACAGCACTCCTACTCCTACTGGCAAAAAGACGCGTTGCCATTCACTGGGGGAAGACCACACCCCCAACCATAAAAGCATGGGTAGCAGATATCACATATTGCAGAGATCAGCTGACATGTTATTGGGAACTTATGCCGGCACGCTCTCGCCCTAGGGACATCTGGTCCCCATTCACATGCTGGCTCCGATCCAAAGATGAGGGTACGCTATAACAAACACCAGACAAACACAACACAACCTCACCCGCACACACTGCGCTCCAAACACACCAATGGGCTAGACGCTAACTCTAGATAGGGGGCATGGGACAATATGGATCCCAAACGAAATGACCGCAGGTACTCTAAATCTTAGCTGTGAGTGCTGGCATCTCACAAAAAGTGAAGGACTGGCCTCACACACCACCAGGTGTCATGCTTCATCATCGGCAGTCCTCGCCCTCTAGAAACTCGGTTTGGTAGAGGGCGGGCCTTCACCTGAAGACAGAGAGGCACTTCTAAAACTAAGTGGGGGCCCGTGAAGAGTGAGTGAGGTTTTAAAAACCATTACAGTTACCAAATTATGTTTAATAGAGGAGGTAGCTATATGGTGTTAAAATAATGTGGGCGGTGAGCTTGGGGTGTTTATTGTCCCCTCACCGTAGTGAATGTGGTCAACATGTTTCTGCCCATAGGCCCAAAAGGGTCCGTGGCATTCATCAGGACCAAGAGAGAGCTCCGTTCTTACCAAGTTTATGGTGAGAAAATACCACTTGGTTGGATGACCTTTGTCACACTCCACCGGAAAAAAGGACTCTCATCAAGCCCTTAGGTAATACCCTCTATAGTAGTGTCCGTCTGTCCTCCCCGTAGACCTACGGGGAGGACAGATCGACACTACTAGGTGCACCTACGAGAGACGCACCTTGAGGCAAGTCTGACAACAGGGGTCTCTCCTCCATCCTCCTCCCATGGGGCATGTAGGGTATTACCTAAGGGCTTGATGAGAGTCCTTTTTTCCGGTGGAGTGTGACAAAGGTCATCCCATTAAGTGGTATTTTCTCACCATAAACTTGGTAAGAACGGAGCCCTCTCTTGGTCCTGATGAATGCCACGGACCCTTTTGGGCCTATGGGCAGAAACATGTTGACCACATTCACTACGGTGAGGGGACAATAAACACCCCAAGCTCACCGCCCACATTATTTTAACACCATATAGCTACCTCCTCTATTAAACATAATTTGGTAACTGTAATGGTTTTAAAACCTCACTCACTCTTCACGGGCCCCCACTTAGTTTTAGAAGTGCCTCCTGTCTTCAGGTGAAGGCCCGCCTTCTACCAAACCGAGTTTCTAGAGGGCGAGGACTGCCGATGATGAAGCATGACACCTGGTGGTGTGTGAGGTCAGTCCTTCACTTTTTGTGAGATGCCAGCCCTCACAGCTAAGATTTAGAGTACCTGCGGTCATTTTGTTTGGGAGCAGTTTCTTTTGTGTTAGCATATCGTGTTGGAGGCTAGCTTGCTCCTGGTGCCCCGCGCCTCTCGTTCCCTCCCCCTGGATCGTCCTGGGGCTAGTGTGTTTTCACAATATGGATCCCTTCTGGTGAAAGGCCCACTTGGAGACTTTGATGCAAGCATGGAGAAAAGACTGAATGTTATGTGCATATATCTGTTGTGGCAAGATCCAGACACCCTGGTTATCAAAAATCAAACATGTATAAAGTACATGCATATCGGATCATATGTGTACTATGTGTCTTGAAATACATTTGAACTAACTATGTTGTATAAACAATAGCGGTTGTTGTATGTTAATAACTGAAAAATTCAATAAATAAAAACAAAAATTAAAAAGGGAACCACGCCTATCCTCACCCGCTAGCAGAGGAGAAAATTTGAAGTGACTGAGGGTAAATCAGTGGGAAAAGCCTACAGAGACGCCTTGTTAAAACGTCTCCTGCATTTTTAATGCATTGGGCCGCCATGTTGTCTTTGAAGGGTCCTGACTCTCCACAGCGAGAACATATCTCGCATCCACAGAGGCCAGAGAGAACTGGGCAGTGAGGTTCATGTTTTGTTCATTGAGCTGGAGGAACACTGCAATGTGTATAAACCACTCGCGTTTACATCTGAATATATTCCAGGAGTAGTTGCTGCGATGCTGTTTACATCTCTTTATTGTGAACATATACACTAGATGAAGAATTTAAACAAACAGGGATGTATGTTATACAAATGTCTTAAGATCTGAGTTGATGAGGCACGGCCGTGCATTAAAAATGGTTTGGTCCACTCATCTAAAGGTGCACCTTATCCGCGGAGATCTCTGCCAACCAAAGTCATCTGTTGCACAGCTAGGTCAACAATTGCAGTTATTTCATGATACTTATAATCATTGCCTAAAAATGTACATTTTGTATTAAAAAAAACTAGTTACAACATATTCTGATTATTTTCTAACTCAGGAAATGTCCTATAATCTGGCTCCTTGTCCTTTAAAACACTTCCCTTCTTGATTCCCTTACTTTTTTTGTTCCTGGCTTACTTTTACAGTTTCTCTTTACCTTTGCTTATTCTGATGTACTTTCTAATCTCTGCTTCTGCCAAGTGCTCTGATATCTTTAAGCCATGGTCAGATTATGTAAAACTGCACAAATAAACAGCAATTTTAGCATCCAAAATAGGTCAGTGTAAAGTTTGTTTTACTCATCTATCAATTTAATGTAGAACCTAAAAAAAAAAAAGGGCCGTTGTATTGTGAAATACTGACCATCATTAACAAAGGGAATACTTTTGGCTTTTGTTTAGCAGCAATGTGGTTCAAGCTTCAGTAGGACATTGAACAAGGTGTTACATGGTCAGCAGCATGCCCTCACACACAGAAAGGGGCGGGGTGGACTGAGAAGCAGTGAGCGGCCTTGGCTGGGTATCCTTTGTGCGGACCGGGTTGGACAGCGCTTGAGCGGCCCTGGATACTGAACATGTGATCCGAAGAAGTACCTGTGGGGGGCAGCATTTCTTACATTGTAAATGATGGTAAGTCGGGACTGTCTGCAAAGAATGTCTGCTTCACAAACGGGAGAGATAATGTATGCAGTGAACATTCCTCTAAAAAAGGTATAAATTGAGCAGTCAGCAGAGGGGGAGAGGTGCAACACAGAGCAGCAGAGGAAGATCCAATCACAAAGGAGGCAGACACAGCAAAAGCAGCAGGAGTGAAAAGGTCCCTCCCAAAGAGGACAGTTATGGAGACAACAACAGTGCAAGTTTCCCTCACAGTTGGGATTAGGGCAGAAAGCTTTAGTCACAAGCAGCTCAGATAAAGCACTGGCAGCAGTGTAACCCACCTGCTCTTATGTGAAAAATGAAGCACAGCCAAGAGCAATGCACCCTTCCCCACAAAAGGGACAGATGGAGTAGAGGCAGCAAAATGGCAGACTTCCCTCACAAAAGGCACAGGAGGCAATGCTGTAGAAGTCTGATATGGTGTAAACACGAAAGGTCTGGGGAGCTAAACAGTGAAATGATGGGTGACAAACAACTGTTGCTTGTTCCTGTCTCCACTTGTAAGACTGGTGCCTGGAGAGTTAAGGGTCAAAGGCAGCATGCATTGGATGGGGAGAATAGGTTCCCATGGCAAATGGTGAAAAAGGGCAGATGCCTGCTCTTGCGGCCTGTGTGTTCCATTTTAACCCGACCCTGTGTGCGTCACTGGGCTGCACGAAACTTAAACACTCACCCAGGACTACCCATAAGCGCCTCAAAATATTTTAGCCAATCACAATGAAGGCATCATCAGTTTGTATACAAGTGGAACAGTGCACCACAGTTACATCAATATACACAGCACAAAGAATGCAGAGCGACAATGTAAAGTGGGCTGCACATGCTAATCACATATCCCACGACTTAACAACTAAATGAGGTCATGCAACTTCAGTTTCTGTCACTTTACTTTACTTTACTAGACCAAGATCTTGGATGCCAGAATCGTTTTAAGTGCTCCTGAGTATACCAAAAACATGCATGGGATAGTTTTGATGCTGTTTATTTTGGTTGGAGGACTGTGACTGTGCGACTATGTTTTTTTCCTGAAATATTAAAATGTTCTCTTGCAAAACTTTCAGAGGAAAGGCAATCCCCCTGTACTAAATGATTAGTATGATATTCCATGTTCCAGAATAAACAATTTCATACGCCTAACGCTATGTTCTTTACAAAGAAGTATACAGCTCTCCAATGTTCACTCGGCCTACTATAAGTTAAATACAAGTTTTAAATTAATGAAAGAATAAATAAATACATTAGGGTTTTCTGCTAACTCTAGGAGATCTCTAAATCAAATTCCCATTGCGTTGCACATTCCCCACTCTTGACTTGTGTGGGCCACTTACTGCCTTTCTGTTGTGTTTTATGATTCTTGTCATTTCTCGGGTCAATGAGATTGTGTACCCACTCATTCGACCTCTCTTTTCTCCTTCAGCGCAGTACCTTGCATATGTCACAAAAGAGAAACGACGAGCAGTCAGTTCCTACAGTTGCTAAAGCCACTACTTGCTAACATTTGTGGTGTGAGGCTGCTCTGATGTTGGCTCTTTTCTATCTCAATGGCTTCTTCTATCGCTGTCTTACCCCTGTTATGTGCCATGTGCCACTGCATGTACCATGGCTGCTGTGCCTGCTTCTCAAGTTACTAGACACACCAGGGAATCAAGGCTTTGCTTGTACCCTTCCACACCTGGATCACCACCATTACTTTCTGCATTTGACCTGCTTTGCTAAAGCCCTTTCTTCTCTGGTTCTGTATTACCCACGTCTCTCAACAGTCCTTTCCCCACTGTTGGGTCTTCAAAAATGACTCAAGGGAATGATGTAATCAAAGAAACGTTGATTGCAATAAGCATAGAAACAGCACACAAAGTCTCTCAAGTAGGTGCTCTCAGGACTGTCCAACGAACCACCCTTAAAACACCCTTAAAGAGAGACCAATGAATGCTGAAATGGACGTTCTAATACCATAAAACCGGCCCTAGGATGCTTGTTTCCAGTCCAGGGAGAACCTGGCCTGGCAGTTCGGGCTGGACTGTTCCCATTGGGTGCAGGGTCAAGACTGATTTACATATGGCTGGGTCCAAACTGGGATGGCATGGTGAGCAAAAAAACGATGGATTTAGGCCCAGATCTCTGTACTGGGGTGAATGTACGACAATGTTCTGCATTCTGTCCATCAATTGTTGTTTTTGCATTTGTCACCCCGAGTGGGACGGGTATGCCCAGACGTGGGTCCCGTGCTCTCCATGCCACTGGAGTCAAGCTATCCTGGCTGATGAGGGCTGAAAGCCCGAAACCGGTCCTAGGATGCTTGTTTCCAGTCCAGGGAGAACCTGGCCTGGCAGTTCGGGCTGGACTGTTCCCATTGGGCGCAGGGTCAAGACTGATTTGCATATGGCTGGGTCCAAACTGGAATGGCATGGTGAGCAAAAAAACGATGGATTTAGGCCCAGATCTCTGTACTGGGGTGAATGTATGACATTGTTCTGCATTCTGTCCATCAATTGTTGTTTTTGCATTTGTCACCCCGAGTGGGACGGGTATGCCCAGAGGTGGGTCCCGTGCTCTCCATGCCACTGGAGTCAAGCTATCCTGGCTGATGAGGGCTGAAAGCCCGAAACCGGTCCTAGGATGCTTGTTTCCAGTCCAGGGAGAACCTGTCCTGGCAGTTCGGGCTGGACTGATCCCATTGGGCGCAGGGTCAAGACTGATTTGCATATGGCTGGGTCCAAACTGGAATGGCATGGTGAGCAAAAAAACGATGGATTTAGGCCCAGATCTCTGTACTGGGATGAATGTACAACATTTTTCTGCATTCTGTCCATCAATTGTTGTTTTAAAAAAAAACGTGCAGCACAATAACCACACTGACCACATCTCCCCCCATATAAAGCATAAGCAAAAGAACATTGTAGTATCAAACAATATGATGAAAACAATAATATACTAAACCATAGCATACCTATAACTGAATTACTTGAGCTAATTAACATTGCTCATGTAAAATAGCAAACTCTGAAATAATATCCAAAATTCATATACCTATGACAAAACATAATCACCAAGGTATTTCGGTTTGTTTATAATCCTTGAACTCGCTGGCTGGCTGAAGCCAACCCCCTTCTGCGGAACCTGCCTTTAGACAAATATAAGACATGGCAGGAAGACATCCTACTTACACCTCATCGTTTGGGTATACCCATTATCATGCCTTTGAGGGCATGGTTGCATCTCTCAACCAACCCATTGGTTTGGGGTGGTAAGAAGTGCAGAACTTGTAAGTTACCACACACTCCTTCCACATGGCCTTCATGTACAGGGACATGAAGTTGGTACCCCAGTCGGATACCACCTCCTTGGTGAAACCCACTTAGGTAAAGATCCCCATAAGTGCCCTGGCCACAGAAGGCAGTCACTGTCCTTGCACTTGTATATCTCAACCAAACGTTTTTATTACTCTTCTCATCACCACTGTTGCTATCAAATATGATTTGAACTGAACCATCTTCACCATCCACATAAAAATCACCACCTCCAGATGCTTTATTATCCAACCTACCAGGCCCAGGACAACTTTCCCCCAATTCTTCTGAACACCTAAATTATCAAACCTCTGACCATCGAGCCAACTATTAAAAGAGTAACGTTATTTGTAAGCTAAATCAGTAGTAATACCACCACCACCATGCTGAATCTTGGCAAGACTATTCTTACTCCACTCACGTCCATGATCCACTCTGACTGCATGCTTGCTAACTTGAATAACCATGGTCTTGGGATATAACTTTGACTGGCTACTTTTTCACTGACTTGTGCCGCCTAACCCTTGCCATATCTCCAACTAGAAAATCCACAAGTTTACTTTCTTTAAATCATCACATGCTTCCTTGCTTTTGGGTTGCGATTCCTCTACTCTTTTGCTTACATCACGAACATCTGGAACTCTGGCTCTCATTCCTGTTTTGTTCAGCACCCACGATAATTCATTCAAAGAGTCCCTACCCCTCAACAAAACAAAAGGTGCAACTCCTGTGGTTGCATATGGTGTTTTGTGATTAACTCCATAATCTCTGATCCATAGTAGACTGAATGTCCAAGCCAGATGTTAACGCCATTTGAATAGTCTCCTTTATAAGCCTGCTCACTCTCTCTACCCTATCATTGCCTTGTGGACAATATAAAACAAAAATGTTAAATGTTTAACTCCCAATGAGGTAAGAAAACAACTCCATTACTTTAGACTTAAATTGCACACAACTATCTGTGACCAGAAATTTGGGAATCCCTTCTGTATAAACAACATCTCCAGAATTCCATTCACCACACTGGTATTTGGGTATCTCATAAAGACCCATTTTGAATGCTAATCAGCAATCACTAAGGGATATAGCAAGTTCTCATTACGTGAATACAGACCACAATAAAAGCCATACCTCGCTTCTCCCAGAGAGACATGAGAAATTCCACTGGAGACAAGGGTGTATTGTAAGTGTGCAATGATATACCTGCCATATTATACCCAACACATCCTGCAACCATTGACTCAACCTCAGCATCCATTCCTGGCAACCAGTAAAATGCATGTCGTCTTTTCATGGACCTGGTTAACCCTACATGACCACCATGGGCAAATCTTCCAAATTTGTTTCTCACCTTCATAGGTGACACTAAACAATTACTCTAAAATAGGCGCACCTTCCACAGTTAGTTCATCCTTAACCTTATGGAACAACTTCACTTCTTCCTGTATGTTGTTAATCTTTGGCCATCCTTAACTAATGTACTCTTTCAGTAAAATCTGCAACTATCTTGAGCTCCTTCTTCTTCCCATTCCTTCTGAGAAACAACTTCTTCTGCAGTTACCACACCATCAACCAAGTCTACAACGCACTTAGTTTCATCTGAAGTGATATCTTCAAAGGCTTTCCCAGAAGGACACCTAGTAAGAAAAAAAGCTCAATAATTGTTTCCTACTGGTATATGCTTAATCTTAAAATAGAATTCTTGCAGTTTAGTCTATAACCTCACCAACCTGGGACTTGACCTGTTAAAATTTCTGTCACCTACAATATAAACTAGGTGTTTGTGATCAGTGACTAAAGGAAATTTCTTGCCCCATAGGTAAGTGGAGATGTGATGAGCGGCCCACACACATCCCAACATTTCCATGTTTATAGTGCTATAGTTCCTTTCCGCCCCAGACAAACTCCTGGAGACAAAAGCCACAGTATTCTCCGTACCCTCCACCCTTTTACTTAAGACTGCATCAAGTCCAGAACCACTTGCGACAACTGAAAAAGTAGATATTGCATTGCCATCAAAAGCCTAAAGACTTGAAAGGTAACTCTTCTTCCTCTCCCGAGCAGAATATAACCTCACCTCTTAGAAAGCTTTCATAAAGGTTCTCTCTGAAAAGGAAAATTCTCCACAAATCTTGAATAATAATCACATAGACCAAGAAAGCATCTCGATTGGCCCTTATCACCAGGTGCAGAAACATTTCTGATTGCCTCTAGTAAATCTGTTTTTGGTCTTATACCACTAGACAAAATACAATGTCCTAGATAGTGTACCTCGTTCAGGAGAAATAGACATTTATCTTCCTTTACAGAGAGACCTACATTTTCAAGAATACCTAAAACATAAATTTGTAAAAAAAATAATAATTCTGTCTCAGTAAAAATCATGATATAATCTTGATATTTTAATACATTTGGGGACTTATTTACAAGCCCCTTGCGCCGCTGGTACATCACTTTTTCCCATATTAAAAGTGACTCACCGGCCTGGCAAGTGGCTCGTAAATAAGAATTTGGTATATGAGCGCCTGAAAGACAGATGCAGCCAAGGCAAAGCCAAATGACATGCACAAAAAACAAAATGCACCAAATGAGGTGTTAAAAGTAAATAAAAAGCAAGATTTCCCACTCAGCTCAACCTGGTGATAGGCTGCTCTTAAGTGAACAGTAGAGAAATACCCAGCACCTCCAGTCTGAGCTAACATTTCTTGTATCTTAGCAATCAACTAAAATGTGTCTATTAAGCGATCTAACGGTTCAGTGACTTTTTCCATCACTGGTTTGTCCAAATGGTCCTTCAACTGACTTCTAACACTCAAAGGTACATTGTGCATCTTATGGACTACCGGTATTTCATTAGGTTTGAGTAATATTTTTGGCTCATAATTTTTAATTAGCCCTAAATGATCATCAAATAAGGCTTCATGTTTATCTAGCTAACCTCTGCAAAGAGTCTACTTTATGATCAGTAACTTTAATCAATGAAATGGGATGCTCCGTTCCAGGTCTCAATACCATACGAAATTCACCCTGATCCTTTCAACCTAAAACATTATAGCCTCTCTTTGCAACATACATTATAGTATGGATAAGCCTATTTTTGTAGGTCACATTTAAAAAAAACAAAAAAACAACATGTCAATTTCAAATCTTCCCAATGCAACAGTAATTATTCCTGGTGGTTTAACTTCCATAAGATTCCACTCTTTCCAATATAGGGTGTCTGAAATGATGGTTACAGGAGAATCTGAGTCTACTGTAGCTTTAAGTTCTACCTTTCCAATTGGCACATTACACAAGTGATCTCCTTTCCTTTCAGACAAATTCTCCGATTCAACCATTTTATTTGACAACACCACCATTGAACCACTCTTTTTGGAGTCAAATTAAACGCTATCTAGCAACTGATGCTGATTCACCGAAAGCAACTTTTTGAGAATTCTTGCCTTCTTTGGCGAAATTATGTTTCTTTCTGCATTTCAAGCATGGTTTCCCAATGGCAGGACACTGTTAATATTTGCAAGATGACTTTTGGAATCACATCTAAAACAAGAGCCATTGGTGAATACAACATTCGTGTCTAACTTATTGTCAGGGAAAGCTGAGCTCAAGTCTACTTTTGGTTTAACACTGAAAGCATTAACATTTATTTTCTATGTCACTCAATTGCTGAAATCTGCCTATTTCGTTCAAGGCTACAACTGATCTTTCTATGCCTCTAGCGATTTCTAAAGTATCATCTAATGTAGGATTTCTGCAGCACAAAAGTCTTTCTTGCATGCTCTTGTCATAACAATTTACACCCAACTGGTCTCTTCAGTAGTTGTCCAAGTTACCATCAAACGCAAAAGTAGAGGCGAGTATTCTCAACTCAGCTAAAAACGATCAATTGATTCTTCCTGTTGCTGGGGTTGAGTGAAAAATTGATGTCTTTCTACATTTATGCTTAGATCAAGTTTAAAATAAGATTCCAATCTGGTGCTAGCTTCTGTGAACTCATCCTAAACAAATAGCACTGGGGGTATTTTCGGAGGCAAATGTTTAAAAATGATTTGGCTTTAATTTCTGCAATAAGTTAATGGTCAAATGGTCTGCACCATTGAGTCCACTTTAACCTTGGTTTGCCAGCTCAGGATAAAAACAAATTAGGTGGATTTGCATACTGCGTTTGCATGATGGTGATTTCCTTGAACGCTCGAAACTAACAGCCTTGACAATCCCAACAATTTAAATACATTTAACAGGAGTGAGTGGCGTTGTATTACTATTTTTATTATATTAATATTGTAAGCTCACTTCACATTAAGAGCCAATCACCATTAGTGAGATGTTGATCAATGGGAAGCCACAGAGCAGATTGCCACAAAAACTCGAGTCAGTCTGAGGACGTGGAGGAGCTGACAGGCTGGGGAAGAAAACTCGGTTAGAGAGGTAAGATTTGCCTTGATTTTAGAGAAATAAAACTGTAGCACAATTGTTACAACACTAAGGGGCAGATTTACGTTTCCTGGCGCATCCCTGCAAATCAGCAGGGATGCGCCAGGAAAGATGCGTGACTCAAGTTTACCCTTGCGCCACCACAGATGCGCCGCATTTACAATGCGGCGCATCATGGCGCAAAGATAAACAGATGCGTGTCGCATCTGCCGGCGTAAGGTTGGCCAGTGCTGGAGTTGTGTCGCGGGCGCGACGCAACTCCAGCACTGTTCCAACCTGGCCTATCCTCAACATGGTGCGTCACGCCTTACGCCTGCTTCAAGCAGGCGCAAGGTTTTGACGCAGCGGGGTCGGAAAAGTGACTGAGTGAAATCTTGTAGATTTCACTCAGGCACTTTCCGAGGCGTTCCTGCACCGGGAACGCCCACCCTGCGCCGGAACGCCCACATGAAACCTGACGTAGGTTTCACGTGGCGCAGGGCTTTACAACGTGACGCATCTCCCTAGATGCGTCACATTGTAAATCCCCCACAGCATGGCGCTAGCTTTACGCCGCCGCTGCGTCACAGAAGTGATGCAACGGCGGCGCAAAAGTGGAGCACGGGGCTTGTAAATCTGCCCCTAAATGCGAAATGTCTGACGCACGAGCAAGGCAGAAAAGAAGTGAACACTGAAGCGCAAGAGTGGTTGCACTAAAGTACGCTCGAGAAAGTGGAAGCTCAGTTGCACTCTGAGGAGCACTTGTGACCCGTGAACGTGTGATTGTCTTTACCGTTTAAATCCTGAAAAGGTTCAATGTAATATTTTTTAAGAGTTGCACAAAAGATATTTCTAACCGAGTGACTAATGATGAAAATCACCAAGTCGGTTAACTTTCAAAGCAGATTCCCTACATGTGGGTGCAGGGATTAGTTGACTTCCGAATAAAGGTGCACTTCCTCTTGCAAAGGTATCATCCTCGGCGCCAAGTTTTGTTGGGTCTTCCAAAATTACTCAAGCGAACGATGTAAGGAAACTTTTATTGCAATAAGCATAGAAACAGCACACAACGGGGCATATTTACAAGGGGATATCGCCACCAGAACGTTATTTTTAGTGACGTTCTGATGGTGATATCCCCTTCTCCTTATTTCCAAAGCATTAAGTGTAAATAAGGGCCCTTTTCACACTTCACTTAGCGTGAAAGGGGTGTGCAATGAGTGTTGTAGTTGGCGTTCTGCCTTAACACCCATTGCTTTTTGATGCTGCCCCCGATTTACAAGTCTGGGGCAGCGCTAAAAAAGAAGACCAGGGAATACCTGGTCTTAGACTGGCGATACGAGGAGAAATTATTAGTTTCTCCTCGTATTTTGCTCTTTCCATGTGTGCTGCATTCTGTAGCACACATGGAAAGAGCAAATCGCCTTTCAAGATTGTTTAAGTGCAGGAAGCTGTTGTGTTCAGGAAGGTGTTGTGTTCCTTCCTGCACATAGACAATCACCCCTGCAGCGCAGGCACCCTTGCAACATGGTGCCAGGGTGCTGCCTGAACTGGCGCTTGGCAGCTTTTTTAGTGCCAGCGCTAGGAGAAGCGCAGGGCTGCGTTGTATTTTTGTAAATACGACGCATCCCTGCTTTTAAAAATGCACTGCGGTACCTATTTTTGAATAACACCGCTCTCTGACATTTTATTGTAAATATCCCCCAATGTCTCTCAAGTCAGTGCTCTCAGGACAATCCAACGAACGCCCTCAAAACACCTTCAAGAGATGCCATGGAATGTTGAAATGGACATTCTAATACCATAAAGAAACAGTGCAGCACAGTAACCACACTGAGCACATAAAACCCCATCACAGGGAAGCCATAAGCCACGGACATTAACATCTGATTGGGTATTACAGGACATGATTTCTTTGCCTGAACTCTTGACAAGTAGTTGTTGTTTCTGACTGTCCCAAATGGTGCAACAACTAATGACGTTAACAATCTCTCCATGGTCTGTGAAACGTTCCTGCCATGCTTCTGTATCAGAGAAACACTGGGGATAAGGAAATGTCTCTGGATGTGGGGTTAAAGCTAAGTGGTGGGTCTTTGTAGATGGAACACGTAATGGCCCAATCTGATGGTGAGAGGGAGGACCGAGCTCACACACTGGTCTTAAGATGGAGAGCAGTGGTGCAAGACCATAGGCTTGAAAATTCCGCAAAGTGATCTGGACCACACGAAGCTGAGTTCACAAAGTGTACTCATTGTTAGTCAATGGGACTGCCTTTAGCGAATGTGACAATTCAACCATGTTTTGGAACGGTTGTGCTTGTCTGCATTTGCGCCCACTATGGCCTTTACACTGTCATAAGACATAAACTAGCAGCCTCTTCGGATGTGTTGTGTCAACAGTAAGACATACTTGCGTAATGTGGGTAGGTGCTTGGAGGACTCAGAGTATTTGGAGATGTTGGAAAATAGTAAACAGTAAACAGCATCAAGGTACTGTTACAACCCAGTGATGGCTATGAAAAGGTTTACATGGAGACATGAGTGGGTAAGCAAATCAAAGGTTGCCCTTTTGCACCTCTGCTCACTTTCTAGGTTATGTCCACATCTAACTCAATAGACTAGCACTACTCAACTGGCATCTAGGTTTATCTAAAAAGTGGATTGTTTTTCTACAATCGATTCAAAATCAGGTTATCATGATTACTTTTTCTATTTAGGGACTGTCCTAATGTGTAATTCGTTTAAGTGAATTACTGATAAGACACCCTACTGGCAGCACCTGCTGTGCAACTCCTGCAGCATGAGTTGCACCTTTCAAAGCAGGGAGCCTGTAACAGTTGTGTGAAAGGTGTGGCAATTGAAGCATGCTAGACTGTAGGCTGCTTTCTCAAAGAGTGATGCAGAATACTGTTTTTAAGTTGAGTCTACGAGACAATGTAATCTGGCTGGTCGCGAAAGACATATTGTAGGCTTACCAAGAATATACAGGGGCTTGCAGCCCACCCATTGTTTACCATTGGTTGGTTGTATTGTCACTCATATTTACTCGCTTTCTATTGGATAGCTTACCTTGTTTCATCCTGACCATCTTGTGTTTGTCCCTCCCATGGTGCATAGCCTCTTTACCATCTCTTGGATTGGCTGGGTTCTATGCTTCCTCGGCACACTTTTAGGGAACTACTTTTTTCTCTTAGTCTAAGCACTCGAGAGTGCATATGCGTTCCTGCTGTATCTCTCGTATGCTTTCTCCCCCCTCCACATTGCTCTCTCTCGCTCATGTGATTCTCTCCTCCTACCCAGATTCATGTTGCCCTCTCTCACCTGTTTTCTTCTCCCCTGTGCTTCACAGTCCTCTTTTTCACCTGTGTGTTTCTCCGTTTGCCCCATGTTCTGTCCTTCATGTTACTTCTCCCATCGCCCACTGTGTTGCTCCTCTCCCTGCTTGCAATGTTGCTTCTCCTCCCAACACCTCCTCAACCCTCTCTCTCAACTCGCTTATCGCTTTCTCACTAAATTACAGTGCTTTCACTGAACTTGTTTTATATTTATTGATGCATCTTGGATCATTATTTAAAAAGAAAAAAGCCTGTGTTCTTTTGCAGGCATGCACGTGTGTTGAGTGCATGCATACATACACACATGATGACAAAATTACACAGCGGTCATATTGTTGTGCCTATTTTTTAGCCGTGCTGCACAGCAGCCATGATGCTGTACAGCATGGCTAAAAATCATTGGCAAGTTCAATAGGTCTCCCAAGAAAGAAATATTGGCTTTGCCTATGCTTGTTTTCTTTTCTAGTCTCTTCAGTCGCTTTCAGCAGCCTCATGCAAACCTTTGTAAGGGTTAGCATGCTCCTTTGTTTTTGAGTGTTAATGTTTGCCCATTAGCAGAAGGATGCTCAATTCTGCACTTGAAAGGCCACATCAATCCCCCACCTATGTAACCTTTTATTCCTAGAAGTAAAAAGGAAGAACATGAAACTGATATGTATATTGCTTTTCACAAGGCTGTCCAGTGACTTGATGCCATCCAATAGTGCTGGCTTTTGAGACAAGAGCATGTCACACTGTAGTTTTGTCGGTAAAACAACTTAATGAATACAAGCATTGACAATGCCAGTCATTTTGATGTTTGTAAAATGAGAGATACACATCAATCTTCACTAGCACAACACAGGTACTACATAGACAGCAGCATTGCTAATGTCCACAACACAAACAATATGTACGGGACAGGTTGCAGCAGGAGGAGGAGCACTGCAAGGTTCTGTTGCGTACATACAACAGGTACACCACTGGTAGCAACAATACAAGCTTCTCTTCCTCACAGAACTCAACCCTTCAACCTCCAGGAACTCAGTACAGGCTACGGAGGGCAGTATTAATATGCTGAAAGCGAGAGGCACATAGCTGTATTTTCCCAATCACATTCAGTACTAACTGAAGTTTCCATACCATTCCCTTTGGCTGATCTACACAGAGCATATTATACACTCTGAAAAGTGTAAAAGCAATAGCATGGACCGATAATGTGAGGGACAAAAGGCACTAGCAAACACAATGACTAAAGCTGCAATTTGTAGTCCTTTGTTCAAAGTGATGCCACAATGCCTGCTTCTCTTTCTCACAGCAAGTACAGATGGGCACAGATGGGGCACCCATTCGTCTTAGAATCGGGACAACAGAATAGCAATAGTCCTTTTAGCTAGGACACCAGTGGTGTAGCAAGCTTCCTTTCTTCAAAGAACAGGTCCAGCTTGGCCAGCAGCAACACAAGCTTCATTTCCTCAAAGGACAGGTACAAATCATACATTAGGAATGCTTACCTTACTTCCTCACAGAACAGGCACAGCATGTCAGCAGCAAAACAAACCAGTGTATCTGTCAGAACACAGCTACAGTGCAAGCTTCCCTTGTTTACAAAAGATACCCCACATCAGCAGTAGTGCAAGCTTCCAAGCTCACAGGACATGCATATTAAAGGCATTAGTGGCAGGTGGGTTACACACAGATGCTTCATCCACCGAGATAAGTGAGTGAATGCGTGAGTGTTGCCATCATTCCATGTATATATCATTTCACTTGAACACACTTGTGTTCACATTCTTTCATGCCTCCTGCTGTCACTTATGATGCTGGGTGCTGATGTATCTGTCATAACCCCAAATGCCAGCCTTGGTCCTCTAAGTCTTGCTGTCACAGCTGTAACTCCTGTTATCATACCCTGCATTCTTGCTGCTCTCATTCTTCCTGTGGATCCTTCTGCTTCCATTTTCTGGCAGCTACTGCTGCTGTCACTACATACAACCCATGCTGCTATCATATCCTGCTGCTCTGGTCACTGTGAGGTCTGCTGTCACTATTGTAATTCCTGTTGTTGTGATGTCCTGAATCCTTGATGCTGTCACTTCGTGTAGTACCTACCGTTGCCATTCTCTGCCAATTCCTACTGCTACTGCTGCTGTCACTACACGCAGCTCCTGTTGTTACCATATCCTGCCAATCCTACTGTGGTGGCTAAGAGTCCTGGTGTCACTGTGGGAACACTTGCTGTTGTCATGCCATATAGTCTTACAGCTGTAATGTCCTGTAGACCTTACTAATGTCCTTCTCAGCCAGTCTTGCTACTGTCACTGCTTTCCCTGGCAAACCCCACTTACTTGCTTTTCTCATGCACCTTAATCTGTCTTACACTTTGCGTCTTCTTTCTTTTACACCTCTCTTCCTCAACAGCTGTTTATTACATGCCCTTTAACTTTTTCAGTCTCTTTCATGCAGACACAGATGCCAACAGTGTCTGTTACTTACCCTCTCTATCACTTGAGCACCCATAGTCATCCCATTTGCTGGCTCCGTCGTCGCTCTCCTATTCTTTCTCCCCATTTGTCCACAGCTTGCATGTGTCATACCTCTTCCTATGTTTAACCCTCCCAAGAGCAGGGACCAATTACTACTTTCCTACGATGAAATTACTACTATCTATTGATTTTGAACACTTCACACAAACTCGCTCCTAGAGCTGTTTCTGTAAACAGCCCGGTAAATCGCCCCAACCCCCTCCCGCTTGTTCCCTCCCACTCCATAGCCGCACACAAATGTAGTTCTTTGTTGACCCTGATCGAACAGTTGCCATGTTTACTTGAGCTTTCTTAGACATACACCAGCGATTACCATCTTGTTGCTCGCCACCTGCTTCGCTTGCTCTGCCATCACTATTGTGATAACGGTTACGAAATAATAACTGTGCTTTCTGGTTGAGTCTCTAGCTAATAGATATATGGTGGCATGTTTTAGAAAAAGATTTTGTTTCCTGCGCATGATCGGCGGCCATCCTGGAATGCGGAAGGTCTGTCGTTTCTATTTGTATTTTCTCTTTGTTCATGTCTTTCGAATGTAGTTAAAAAGTTCTCGCTGTACCAGTGCTTCTGGTGGTACAATTGTGTGCATCAGCACAGTTGGGAAGAGAGTGTCTTTCAAGCACGACTCGGTCGAAATCCCCCTCGCTCATAATTTATCATGTGTGCAGCGGAGGTAGTTATGCTCTAATGGAACACGCTGCATTACGAACCACTGTCAATTTACATTTGCCATCCCTCAACCCCCTCCAGCTTCACTTCTTGACTCATCCCCCTACCACCTCCCTCCTCGCTGCTTGCCCCTCCTTGTTCTTTACATATCAACTCTTTGCCACTCCCCTCATCGTGTCTGCCCCTCCGATCTTTCTATCTTATTATCTTTATTGATTTGGCTAAAAACATTCCAGGATCACTTGAGCTGAATGGGAAACGCTTCTTTTTTTTCCATTTCGCAATAACAGGATGTGACTTTGCCTGACACACCTAGGGACGTATAAACATACACCGATACAGTGGCATTGCTCACCCAAGATCATCCATTGCCAGCACATGCTCAGCAGCCTTCTCCTGGCTACTTGACGCAATAGAACATGCTGCATTATGAACCACTGTCATTTTACATTAGGTCAATGTTTTTCTTCCTTACCAATCGATCTGAAAAATGTATGTATTATTAAATATAGTTGTCTAAAGTCGAAATTCTCCTCCTTTCTGTGTATATTTCTGTTTTTAAGCGGCCATTAGCTAGTCACTAAAATTTAGTGTATTTGGCTACAGCAGACCCATTAAGCCATTCTTCACTGCTCTTTTATCATATATGCAGTGGAGCTCCTTGGAGGATTAATGGGTAAATCCAAACTCTTGGGGGTGGGGGTTCCGAAGTGGCTGAAGTACTGTATTTGGAGGCCTTCAGCTACTGTGTTGTATTATATTGTAATTGCATGTATGCAATAGTTGCTAAGTCAAACATTTTACAGCAATTTACCCAATATATATTAACAGTTAATTATACATTGACATTGACAAAGTCAATAACACTTGCATTGCTGAGACAGATTGGCTTTGCCAATGCTTGTTCATACTTGCATTGGTGAAAAACAGTATGTTCCACAATTATGCAATATCAACTCAGAGGCTCTGCTGGTGCCATGTGAAGAGAAATTCACATGTGAGATTGAAGACTTAAATCAATGCAATGATGATTTCAAGATGAAACATGGATATTTAGTTGTGAGAAAGAAGCATAATAAAGTATAATAAGGTTTCTGGCATTTACAAGCTGCTGAACTTTATGTTGATTCTTTGGTTTTCTACATATTGAGAACTGGCTGTAACAAATCAAGTCAGTTTTTTAGAGCAGTCCAGCGACCTCCAAACTGTACAACCTTGCCAACCTCTTTGAAAAGATTTTAAATGCCTATGCATAATATGCCTTGTGATCCCAGCCACCATGTTGCACTTGTTCAGATTATTGAGAGACACCTTTGAGACTCTGGGGATGATTTATAACTTGGCTGTATAGAGACTCAGTTGCAACGGAGACGGAGTATCTATACCGCCAAGATAATGGTCTGCCTGCCCGATTTAGATGTGGGCAGACCATAAGTCTATTCACGACGGAGTAGTATCTTTACGACTGCGGAGTCTCCACAATCTGGGTGGAGTTTTTGCACCCGGGCCACAGAATCTGCACTTGAGGTTGAAAGTCCGCTCTTGGGGCAGAGGACTATTCTGCATGCAGAGAAGGTGAGAACTACACATGGCAATCTAACTAGTGAGTAAATACAGTTGTAATACATTAATTACAGCTGAAATCATTACATTCAAACCACACAAAAGATGGCCACAGCCAAGACTCTGTTTCTTCACACCTCATCTTGCCACCTGGCTTCTTCCTTGCCATTGTTCTTCAACAATGCTGCCTCTCCTCAGGAGGAAGAAAAATGTTTTTAGAGGAGTAGACCAGGATAATCGTCTCATTTGTAGTTGCTAACTAAAACAAAACTCCATGGGCTGCCCCCATTGTTTCTTAGTACCACACACAAGGCAGCCTTAAGGCAGAAGTTGGCTGATGGAGTGAATGCATTGGGGGAGGAAGTCCTGACGGTGTGGGATATAAAAAAAAGTGCCAGGATGAGAGAAGACGGGTGAAAGAGAGGTTCACTAGGATAGAGGTGTCTAGAGCGCTTCCAGGTGGACTAGCTGGATCCCATCTATATCTCACCCCACTCGAGAAGGACGTCCTCTCCAATACGCATCCCTGCCTGCTACATGGACTGCCTGTTACAGATGAATGCATTGTGGAGCCAGATAATACATTAAGCAACAACACCCATACTATATGTAAAAAAAAGTTTTCTTAGTAACAGGTGTGACTATAAAAGCCACTCCATGCTGGTTCTTAATCTTATTGTGAATTGTACTCTAATGTTTTTCATTCTCTCCATCACACTACAAGTCCCAGAAATCTTTGTAAAGGAAAAGCAGTCTCTTGCTCATCATGTGTGAAATGTGTTAATGTTCTTCTTGTCCCTTGAATTATCAATAATTAATAGCTCATGTTTTTTCCTTATTTGTGTTTCCATCATACATGCATTGTTTTTTGTACTACATAGATGTGTTCATTTATAAAAATAGCCATATTTTGTTGTAACTTTTCTTAATATTCTATTTTAATTATTCAAGTGAGTCAGAGTGAATCTTTCCGCTGGGGCAAAGGTCCATACACCTGCCGGACCTAGATGTCAAGGCCAGTCCACCCACAACAACCAGCCAGAACTGGCATGTATATATGCTAACAAGAAGTGTTTCTTAGATAGTCCAGAAACGTTATTTATTCATGATATATGTTTTGAACATAACAGTTACGAGTTTATATGTGTTTGAGATGGTAAATGTTACATTTAATTTGCAATGCCCTCATATTCTCATAGGCCCTGTGATGTTTGCCCAACCTCCATCGCAGCCAAGAGTGACTTCTGCTCCTCACAATGATCCCACACCTGGTCAGGCACCACACAGCTGACGGATGATAGACACTGTTAAGTTCTTTTACTACTTCACAAATTACTAATCTTCCTATTAAAAGATTGACGTGCTAGCAGTATGCGTTTTGTGACACATCCCTGTTGTCACTAAGCTCAATATGCATGGTAATGGTTTAAATGATTTGAACTCTTTTTAACAAGTTCTACAAGGGGAGTATGTGTCCTAACTTTTCAATTATAACTTTTTGCCTGTTTTAAAAGTAATTAATATTGTGTTTTCTAAAGAGGCGTTGCTCCAACGCTTTCGAGGGTCTTCTATTAACACTTACACTTAGTTTAACACTTACACTTGTATGTGTCACCTTCTTTTCAGCTGCTATCAGGACCGAAGTCAGTGATCATAACCACAGAAATAGCTAAATCTCGGGGATCAGGTGACACAGTGGCAGCAGCAATTAGGCGCTCTACTATCTACCCGTTGAGTAAGTGTGCACATTTTTGTTTGTTAATGACAAATTGCATACTTTACACAATAACTTACTCTTGTAGAAATGATTTTACAATATATGCAAATGCTCCTAATCATGTTATGGTGGGTGTAATGTCCACTACTACCTTGTGCAGTGTTTCTGCTTTTGTTCTCATGTTACACTGGGTTAAACCGGTAACCCTCCGGATCTGGGCTTAAGTTATATATACTGTGTGATGATTCTGTCAAGGAATAGTTCAATATAATTCATTATTACTGGATAAGAGGCTTAAAGTAGTCCTCTTAGTGCCCAAATAATGAGAAAAAACTAAAGAAAGGAAAGAAAGGCACACAATGTTCAAGTGGGAAACAATCTATGGAGAGGTGTGGTGCAGCGGCCAGGGGAGCTGACTTCGGAGCACAGGGTTCACGGTTCGATCCCCGGCTCCGGCGGCAGCTCAGCTCAGCACCATGTGACTCTGGGCAATAGCTCACTTAATTTCCAGGACGGCCCCCAGCGCCTTGAGACCCGTAATGGTGAGTAGCTGCGTTATATAAAAACAGACTTACATATACAGAACTTATTATATATCACATAAGGGTGTTCCTAAGGGGGAGCTAAGGAGGCACAATACCTACCTCAAACCTTGTGAGGGTGTATCCCCTTCATTTGTTTTAATGAAAATCTGACCACAAATCATATCCAACCGGGTTGAAACAAATGCTTGATTTATTGCAATCACAAATGGGCACAATATTGAGTTAACTGTTTGCCACTGGAGATTTTGTTTTCAATATTTATGTACTAGCTTTTGTGGTTTTCTTGCTATTTAATATTTGTCTGTATTATACCTTCATGAGCACTGTGCTGCCATAGCTCAATAAACTCTTTGGCCATTCCATCCTCAATGACCTAGGTTCAGCAGCTGACCTCACCTAGGATATTCAAACCACACAGATCTGTGGTCGGAGTTGGTGAGTTTGGGTTTGCATTTTATATGTTTGTTTATCTCATCACTGTTAATCTCTGAGCTATCATATGTTGGGTTTCACAAACCCCATATTACGTGTAACTGCAAACACAGCTTAGGATGTATTCCATAAATCTGTTGTGTTTTACCATTTAAACTAGCATGTGAAGTACTTCATCTGTTGCAATCTTCTTCTTTCAGATACTTGGGACAATGCATCATCCGATGATGTAGAACCATCTACAAGTGGAGGGCGGCGGGCAACCTGAGGAAAGAACCTGATCCTCTTCCAAGCAGCAATATCCGTGGCCAGCACTGCTCCACAAGAAGAAGAGGAGGAGGATGGTGATGAGCAGGAACAGGTGAAGGAGGAGAACATGGATAAAAAGGAAGGCATTGTTCGCCCAATGCCTAAAAAATGAAGGTCACTTCACGTGCAGCCTGCATGTGAAGTGCCCTCATCCTTCACTTCTAAGAATTGCCAGTCCCTAGCATTCCACTAACCACCTCAAAGGCTACTGAGGCCTATGCATCCATCATCTCCTCACACCCCTCCCATCCCAGGTTGATATGTACATTCTCCTACCCACTTCTTCCATGAAGTTGCATCTCAGGTCTACTCTCAAACATCTGAAGGAGAGAACACCCCTGGTGAAGTACAGCTATCCCCTATACATGGGTGTCTTCCCCACAACCTCCCACGTGCCACCCGTCTCTTTGCTGGTGGACCTGCTAGTCACGTCAGAGGGCATCCAAGGTGGAGGGGGGAATGGCATGGGCTCATGTTGGCCAGCGGGAGGACGAATTTTTCCAACAGAATAATGTGCTGCAGGATATTCATGCACTAGGGTCTACTGTGTCTGACATTTCAATGTCACTTCAAGGGCTCCCTCCGATGATTGACAGACAGACCTGTGCCTTGAATAATGTTGTGAAATGTTGCCAAGACATGATGAAGATGCACCAAGATCAACTCAAAATTTATATGGAAGAAACTGCAAGACATAAGCCTTGGCCATGAAGATGATAGAGAGAATGTTGGAAATGTGGCAGAATCTGTCTTCATGATCAGCACATGGAGAAGAATATACACAACCACCTGCACAGCCAGCAGCACAGCCACCAGAACAGCCACCAGCACAGCCACCAGCCCTACTTCCAGAGGCACATGCTCCACCTGTATAGTCACCTGCACCACCTGTACAGCCACCGGCACCCACAATTGTACAGCCCCCTGCACCAGCACCTGTACTGCCACAGACACCGCCACCTGCACAGCCACTGGCCCCACCTGCACAGCCAACTGCTTCACCTGCATATCCACCTGCTCCACCTGTAGAGGCACCTGCTCAACCTGTACACCCACCGGCACCCCCACTTGTACATCCACAAGCACCTGCAGCTGAATAACCATCGGCACCCGCACCTGTACAGGCCCAGGCCCCAGGCCCCACCTGCGCAGCCACCTCCACAGGCAGCTGCAACAGGTACACACACACACACATCGCCAACCACGCAGAATGTGCATACACTCACAAAGATGCTCCTCCTTACAATTGCGAAGTCGTAGGAGATATTCTCCATAAATATTGTAAATATGTTTTGATACTCACTATATGTTTTTCACAACCTCTTACCTGAGTTGACTTGATATCTTTTGTAATTTTTTGTAATTTTTTCTCTAGTTGTAGCACAAATCTGTCAATATCACTTTTCGTGAGGACTACATTTTGAATAGTAAGACAGCTTGTGTTAAAATTACAAGCCATCATATTGAAAGCATGTGCTAAATACCAACACATTCAATACAAGAAACATTATGCAGAGTAAAGAACAGAGTGTTTTTTCAGATATTATATTTTATAAATTTTTTGGTATAGTTAAAAAATAATTTCTATATCACAATGAGTTACAACAAACTCAGATGGGATTAGAGAAATTAACACAAATAAAGTTTTTCAGCAGAATGGGAAATGGAAGTTGGAGCTGGTTGGGCAACATAAAAAACAAGCATTGGCATAGCCAATAGGTCTCGCCTTTGGGACCTTATATGTGTTTAGCCAGAGCTAATGGCTTTGCCAATGTCTTTAAGCTATGTTGTTATTTTTGTTATCATATATATAACCAAGAAGACATTATGTGCAACTGAACGACCCTATTGAAAAAAGAATTAACATAAAAAATGTCTTCTCGTTTTTTTGTCCTTGCAATAGTGGCAACTTCTTCCTGTCTGTTCTAATGCTTGTTTGATATAGGTTTTTATTTGTTTGGGGGGAAATAAACAACGGGAGGTTGGAAAATAGTACCTGAATTACAACACGAGCAGCGGACGGAGGGCAGACTGAGATGGTGGTGAGTGATGCTGAGGTGGTGCTGAGATGGTGGTGAGCTGGTGCAGAGGTGATGCTGAATGATACTCAGGTGGTGCTGAGTGATGCTGAGGTGGTGCTGAGTGATGCTGAGGTGGTGCTGAGTGATGCTGAGGTGGTGGTGTGCTGGTGTGGAGGTGATGCTGAGTGATAGTGAGGTGGTGCTCAGTGATACTGAGGTGGTGCTCAGTGATACCTAGCTGGTGCTGAGTGATGCTGTGGTGCTGAGTCATGCTGAGATGGTGGTGCTGCACTGGTGCTCAGGTGTTGCTGAGCTGATGCTCAGGTAGTGTTGCATCATGCTGAGTTGGTGCTGTGCTGAGGTGATGCTGCACTGATGCTGAGGTGGTGCTGAGCTGATGTTGAAGTGGTGCTGCATTGGAGATGAATTCCTGCTGAGTTGGGGATGCGCTGGTGCTGAGTTGAGGCTGTGCTGGTGCACTGATGCGGAGGTGGTGCTGTGCTGATGCTGAGATGGTGCTGCGCTGATGTTGAGGTGGTGCTGCACTGGTGTTGGTGCACTGATGAGGACGTGGTGTTCTGCTGATGCTGAGATGATGCTGTGCTGATGTGGAAGTTGTGCTGTGGTGGGATTCAGGTGATTCTGAGGTGGTGCTGAGTGATGCTGAGGTGGTGCTGAGGGATGCTGAGGTGGTGCTAAGTGATGCTGCAATGGTGCTGAGTTATGCTGAGGTGGTGCTGAGTCATGCTGAGGTGGTAGTTCTGCGCTGGTGCTCAGGTAGTGCTGAACTGGTGCTCAGGTGGTGCTGAGTGCCACTGAGTTGGTGCTGTGCAGAGGTGATGCTGCGCTGAAATCTGAGGTGGTGCTGCACTGATACTGAAGTGGTGCTGTGTTGGTGCTGAATTGCTGCTGAGGTGGGGTTGCGCTGGTGTGGAGGTGGGGCTGCGCTGGTGGTGCTGCACTGATGAGGAGGTGGTGCTGCACTGATGAGGAGGTGGTGCTGTGCAGATGCTGAGATGGTGCTGTGCTGATGCTGAGATGATGCAGATGCTGAGGTGGTTGATGCTCAGGTGGTGCTGTGCTGATGCTGAAGTGGTGCTGTGCTTGTGCTGAGGTAATGGTGCACTGGTGCTCAGGTGGTGCTGCAGTAATGCTGAAGTGATGCTGCATTGGTGCCGATTTGCTGTGAGGTGGTGTTACGGTGGTGCTGTGCTGATGCTGTGGTGGGGGTGTGCTGGTGCTGAACTGGTGCTGCACTGGCGGTGGTGCACTGATGCAGAGTGGTGCTGTGCTGATGCTGAGGTGGTGCTGTGGTGGTGTTGAGTGATGCTGAGGAGATGCTGCTCTGGTGCTGATTGATGCTGTGGTGGCGCTCAGTGATGGTGTGCTGGTGCAGAGTGATTCTGAGTCATGCTGAGGTGGTGGTGCTGCGCTGTTGCTCAGGTGATGCTGCGCTGATGCTGAAGTGGTGCTGCAATGATGCTGAGTTTGCTGCTGAGGTGGGACTGCACTAGTGCGGAGGTGGAGCTGCGCTGGTGGTGGTGTACTGATACGGAGGTGGTGCTGTGCTGATGTTGAGGTAGTGCTGCGCTGGTGCTGCGCTGGTGGTGGTACATTGATGCGGAGGTGGTGCACTTATGCGGAGCTAATGCTGTGCTGTGCTGGTGTTGAGATGGTGCTGCGCTAGTGCTGAGGTGGTCCTCACTCAATCACATGTTTAGGAAGGGAGGGAGTGAGTGATCAAGTAAAGGACAGGAAAACCAAATGAAACCTAGCAAGTGAACAGCAGTTACATGCGCAATGGTTACCAGCAGCCCTCAAGAGACAAATGAAACCGTACTGGGGTACTGGGATCATTAAATGCACAGAACACTGTGCTGCAGGTCAAGAGGCTTTGAAATGCAGGAAGTTGTCACAGTATAGCCCCGCTAAAGCAGAGTCCAGTTACCACTGCAGACAAATGTCGCTCAAATGTGCACTGCCTGAGAGAAGCGACTATACATACCCCCCTGCCTCTCAAAGTTCAGATTTAGATTTATGTAAAGTGTTTTCAGCTTTACTGTAAACAAAATTGCCTTTCACACACAGAAAAAATAGTGCCAACAGCCACTAAACACAATTCATCACAATGTATAAATAAAAGCAATTAAAACGATGTTCATTAATATCCAAAGATCTGGTGGTACAATATAAAATCCAACACTAAGGTGTATTTAAAAAAATAGATAAAATAACTCCCATTTAAAGCTGTGGAATAAAACAGTTTGATATAAATAAAAATGTTATTTTTGTAGTACAGCTTTTAATTCCTGCCATATTTGTTACGTTGAATATTACTATACCTTTATTAAGACATAACTATTGTATAGCATATTGAAGTATGCGGGAACAATGCTGGAAATAATAATAATAACAATATTAAAGCTTGCACCTGTTACAATACTTTTTAATAGGGGTCGAGAAGTGAGCGGCATTAACTTGTGTAAAGCTGGGCTATTAAAGAAAAATGCTAATCTGTTTTAACCTGATGGGCCTTCAATAAAAACTGAACATTGTTTCCTGGCAATATTCTATATGTAGAAACTCTTGAGAGAAAACCAGCAATGGCCTTGTTTCTCACCACTGAACTGCACTGTCCAGTGAGCTGACTGTGCACAACGAAAAAAAGGATGTACCCTCTTAATGCTGATCGAGCCATGACATCTGCAGCAGACCCGGACTCCACCCCCTCGCAGGTTCTCAGGCCGCATGTGCCTAGAAACTCGAAATTCTTGGCTTTAAGGCTCTTTAAGAACTACTAGCCCACTTGTGCCGTGGAGCACAGGGCCAATAGCAAGATGTAAATGCAGACCCAACTGATTCGAAAAAATTGCATTCTAATCCCTATATGTCCATAGTCTCTATGAGTTAGTACTTATATGTGTTCTTTTAATGTCACCCTGTGCTCCTTCCCTGACACTTGGGTGACTGTTGACTGATGTTTGTAAATTAAACTGCCCTCTAACCACTGCATGTCCCTAAACAAAGTTTGAGCGCAGTTCCAGTACAACACGTCTTTATTATGTGCATAGCAAATAAAGGAAAACAAACACACAGGAGCATTTTTTGAGAAAAGGAAATAGTTAGTCCTGAGTGACTGTCCGGAATCATAATTTATACATACCTTAGGAAAACAGATGCTGGCAGCATAAAAGTCGTCCTGTTCTGGGCATGGGGCCGCGTCAGTCGAGGGAAGAGGGGTGGGGTTGGAGTGCTGGTTAGGACATAAAGCAGGGGGGAGACGATGTAAAGATACACTGCGGCCTGTGTCTGGAAGTGAAGGCAAACTCATGGGACAACCTTAGAGCTGTAGGTGCCTTTGTTTGCTCCCTTGTCTGCCACATTACCCAGGATGCGAAGTACAGGCATGGGGGCTGGACCAGCAGCACACAAGGGAAACAGTTATGTGGAGCGTGGGGTGCACTGAAGCACACAGTGCTTGAGAGCGACATGGAGCAGGGTCTCAAGCATACAAAGGAGACAACTGTAAAACAAGCACTCACGCATTTCGTAAAAACAATCCCCAGCCTTCCAATTATTTTGTGGTTATTACCTCTTGGAGGCATGCTCTGCTGGAAACAGACGGCGGCAGCTGGGCTCCTCTGCTAGTTTCAGTGAGCTACGAGATAAGGTTTACAGCCCTGTTTACACAAAAGTGAAAACACAGAGCGCTGACTTCCAAAACAAGCGCGGCCACGCTAATTACAAACAGATGGCCCCTGCGCACCGCTGCTTGCTCCCGCAAGGTGGATGCCGTGGCATGCACGAGTTTCTGAAAAGTGCAGACCGATTCCAAAAGGTCATCTCCTAGGGCAGCGCATGCGCGCTGCACTAGGCTCGGCCTAAAAACAAGCCAGGGAGTGTCAGGGGAACCTCTGGGAGCTTCACTCCCTCTCACTACTTCTCCACCCACATGTAGAATACCATGTTTTTATAAGATGAACTTTATTTCTATATATCTTTTAACACTTTTTACACAAACAAAATATACGAAAATAACAAATAAATAATGAAATCAAACTATTTTTATTATTTTTATTTGTATGTAAAATAAAGATGATAAAAAATCTGAATACCTTGTAAGCGTTTTGGATTACCAATGAACCACCATTTAAAGGGCTTGACTTCAAACAATTTCAGGTTTTGCATACTGCAATCTATATAAATGGAGTTTGTGAGTAACAAAGCTGTTACTGTTTTGAGGGTGGGTGAGGACCATCTCCAAAAGCTCTCCAAGCCCCTCCAAGAAATACTCCTTACTCCTCCCTATACTCTTCACATTGTTACAAAGTTTTGGCCTTTTTTCCTTGAATTCCGTGTGTCCCTCACGCATTCAAAACTCCAATATATACTTACATGTGGCCACATAGAAATATAAAACAGGGGAGGCTTAGGACTCTGCATAAAAATTATGATTATCATTTTGTACTGCTGTACTACAAAATGTACCACAAATGTAGTTTCAGAATCATAGCCTATGTATAGAGTCTTACACCTCTGCTTGTCCTAACTTTTTCTGTGCAGAGTGCCCCACCCCGAGTGCAGACTCTCTGCCCCGAGTGTGGAGACTCCGACCCTAATGCGAAGACTCCTCAGTCGTAAAGATACTACTTGTAAAATTACGAACATAGTGCATGAATACCAAAGAAAGTAAACTTACACAAAAATATAAGTTTACCTTTGTGACCCAGGCCCTGAGAATAGGAAGGGGCGCCCGCTGTGCCTGAGCACAAGTATCGCCACACTATCCTGCTTACTACGGGTCAAAGCACCTACTGCTAAATTATATGTGCAATTTGTAGGTTCGAAAATCATATTCTCAGCTTAGCTTTTTACCCTGCATGTTTGATAAAATGAGTTTCATTACAGTATTGAAACTTAATGGCTGCAACGCTACAAATTTCACAGTATTTTGGCATCAAGTGTGACATAGCTTTAACAATATGACTGCTTTTTAACATCCTTGATCCAAATCAAATGCATTGCTCCTTTGGTAGCCCACCCTGCTACTACAAGTTGGTCCAATAAATAGTTTCAGAATCGACCATACAGAGAAAGGAGGGCATTCGGTATTGTGTGTTAAGTTTCACAACATATAGCCAGTTCAGACACGAGGGACCAACTGTGTAATTAATTTGTGGAAACATTACTGGGTTATCCTAAAGAGTATTTCATATGGAAGCGAACTACATATGCCCATTCAGCCATGTAGGTGATGTTTGGTTTGAAAACTTAAATGATGAGAGGGTGGCATAATGATGGGGTCCATTTTGGACACTACTGCTTGACAATGAATGGGCTGGGGACGACGTCCCCAGACAGCGGAAGTCTATTGCCTGCATTCTTATGATTTAAGAGTGGAGGCAAGACACTGAAATGAGAAAGAATTGAAATAGGTCACCCTTTAGAAATTTAATTAGGGCCTTGCTTGGAAGGGGTTGCTGACTACATGATTTTCCTGAGCACTGCAGCTCTGGTAGATGGTAAGTGTGATGGGTGGGACTGCAGTTTCAGTTGCTAAGGTCAGGAAGTTTCTAATGAGAACCTTTCCTTTTGTGTGTCTGATTACAGCTAGAGGAAGGCAGAATGACAACCAAATGCATGATTCCACACTTCTATGTGCTTATGTTGTGGGTGCTTCAGTTTGGAGACAGCTCCAGCGCTACCTGTCTTGAAAAGCATTACTTTAAACTAATTCACTAAAATAGCCTCTCTTCTTCTTCATCCTACCCTGATCATTAGAGGAAAAGAAGAGGAGCATCTCTAGCACCAACATGTAAAATACAACATTTCAGTTTTTGGGTTTGCCTTCTAACACATTTGGGGAAAAAATTAAACCATGTTTATTTAATTCTAGTTACCCATTGGGTGATGGTGGTGTGTGAGTACTGTGGTTCTCATGGCCTACGGCGGTAATGTAACACATGCAAATAGTGTTGTTTCCTTCTACAGTTTTGCATGCTTTCTCAGACAGCCTCCACAACATTCTTAAAAACCTGTCATTAAAAGTGACAATGAATTAAAACTTCCAATTATCAACCCTACTTTTTTTTCAAATTAATCTCTTCCTTTCCATCCTCTGCATGCCTCCGCTCTCTAAGTCACATGCCTGTTTGGATTAATCCATATTGTTGTATCTCAGCAAATTACCCACACCAAATTTCAAATATCACAGCTTCTCCTTTAAAGGTCATACCCCTGCAATCTCACAGTACCTAATCTCCTGTCGCTCATCTCTTAATGTTGCCTACCAATGCATGAATTCACCCCTCTTCCACAAAAGATCACACCTAACTCCTATTAATTTAAGCCACCACATCGACGCTGAAGTAAAGACATGGAATGGGTTCATTTAGAGCTCACGACTAATCCCAATAACCAACTGATGGAGCAAGGACTCACAAATGAGACTTGCTCGGATGCAATCTCCTCACAGTATTAATTTATTAATCTTGTATTGTGTATATTAACTTTGCATACACTACATGAATAGCAAGGAAGCTTGTCTATGTGTTCTAACTAACAAGTAACGCTTGTCTTTTCCTAAAATGGCCGCTAAAGCGCGGGAACCTTACTGCGCATGTCTCAACCATATCACGTGTTGTGACGTCTTTCTTTGCTTGGTGGGAAATTTCTGCTTCTGCGCAGTGTGCTTTAAAATGGCTGCTTGATGTTTTCACATGCTTCAGCTTGCTCTTGTGTTATTATTAATTTGTCGTTTTCTTAACGCTACTAATGCGGGATAGATTTATAAGTAATTGGGGATAGAGTAGGAAGAGTGGGTATACAGTGAAACATATTATTTGTGATTTTAATATTTTCTTCTTTGACTTTTATTAGTTTGTAAACTTGGGCCTGGGGTTGGTGATCTGAAACTCGAGAGACAATGATTCTGCGCATGTGTCCTGTTTGGCTGCCAAAGAATAAAAATGAAGTCAACCTGGACGTCGTCCAAGGCCATGACCTGATGGCCGAAGCTGCTGTGCTCTTGCCTTTCCTGTTGAAAATTGAAACTTTGTATATGAAGAATATATAACATTTGTCGTGAGACGGGTGGGAAATAAAGCAAATGTATAAAATTGGATGGGCGGTAGTTTAAAGACAATGGGCTTCAGAATACGAACCAAATCAATATGGTGTGAGGATCAACCCCCTGTCCCTGTCCAATCAGAAGTAGTGGTCCCATATTATAGAATATAGCATTAGTTAATTAGTCAGAACAGGCGTTCATGCTGTCAGGCAGAAGAGCTCCAGACCGCCAAGCTGATCGATTGCAGACTAAACCGCTGTCCAGAGAGGTCCTGAGGAGGGGGCGGCGGAGTCCATTAGAAGGAAGATACGGGAGAATCGAGGAGAAGTCGAGTATCAGAGAGGGGAACGACGCAGGCGTTGTTTTAGAGAGGTCACCCGTCCTGTCCTGATCCTGGAGGAGGTCTTTTGCTCTTCATCCTTCCTGGGTCCTATTCTTTTCCAACTCCTTGGCCAAGGGGTTTGGTTCTCGCACTTAGGTAAATATAAATGCAACCTTTAGTTGCGCTGCTGTCTCTATCTTCTCCTTTCTGAGGGACCGTCATTAATCAATAATTATTATTCTATGCTTCATCCGTGATATGCGATTAAGTACCATGTGGTTATGTAATTTACTCTGCTAAAACTTTAGATAAACATTTTAAAACTTCCTGACTCAGTGGTTATTTCAGGATTATGTACTATAATGAATGTCACTCATTTTAAACTTCCCAATTAGCAAAGGATTCATTGGTAAGTCATTACTCTTCAATCTGAAGGTAATTGGTAGCAGGGATTTTGATAAAGAGTAACAACTGACAACCCCAGCGTAAGTATTAGCATAGTATGAATGTATGGGCCCAAGTGAGTATCTGGTGTATGAATGCTGTTTGCTAATATCGCGCTGGATCAGTTTTCTGGTAATCAGAGGATGGTTACTCTTTGTTAATTGGGTAATGAGAATTTTATTTTTATCAACTAACATCCGTGTATTCAAAGTTTGTTTTTTGTTGTCTAGAATCCCCGGGGAAAATTGAATAGCAGTTGGTAAGTGGAAGCCATACTGCAGTGAGGTTATCTGTCAGGCAGAAATAGTACTGAAAAGTTAAGCAGGACTATCAGTACTGGTTAGGGAATCTATGTGTGTGAGTAATAGCAAAAGAGTACGCTGGTAAAAAAAAATTTGATGTTATATCACCTAGAAAGGGTAACATTGAAGAAGTAACAGGTACTTCTGGAGCTTGTGTGAAGAGTAAACGGAAGGGTTTTTACTCGTAGTGTATGTTTAGTAAACGGAAAGGTTTTACTAAGTATGGGAGGAAACTATCTTTTCTATTATTAGAGAAACTGGCACGATAGCGAATGTTTTATGTTGTTACTGAAATTTAATTAAGATTTATAGAGAAAATAAGTTTGCGTAAGATTTTGTAAAGGGAGGGTCAGCTGCCGGAGAGGGAGCTGACGTCAGAAAACGCCGCGCTGGGATTGGTTGAATCAGCGGGTGTGGAAAGACCTTGTAAAGGAGGGGTCAGTAGTCAGGAGCAGTACTGACGTCACAGGTGCCACGCTGGGATTGGTTGAAACAGCAAGGGACAGAGAAGAGCAGATTGTAAAGGAGGGGTTGACAGACTAACGTCACAGAAAGGCCGCGCTAGGATTGGTTCAGAAATAGAAGAAAGCAGACACTTGATTGGTTGATATTCTAGAAGCTAAAATCTTAGTGGATAGAGATTGCATGTTAAAACGCGATCCGACTTTAACAGGAACCCGTCCGGATAGGAGATTCCTAGGTTTTGCAGAATATAATTTTATACACCGAAGATTAGATAGAATGTACGGAGAGAAGAGAAAAATGTCCTTTCTGCAAAAGATTAAGAACTATTTTAAAAAGGATAAACCAATCAAAACTAGGGAAGGAATTATCATTCCACCAGCTAAAACGCCCGCTTCATTCATGATGATGGAGAGAGGTTATCATACTTGTGTATGGATAGAGAATTGGATAGAATATACCAAAAATGATGGAATATTAGCATTTCCCGAGAATGGTACCTTCAATGGAAGAATTCTTCAAAATTTGAGATTGAGGATGAATGACCTAGAACCCAGACCTAGATTAACTCAATATGAAGCCTTAGAGGAATGGGAAACCGAGGCATTTGAGCGTGACCAATCCAGGAGTAATAGGGGTTATTGAGGATTTTTCCCAAGAAACCAACATGAGTCTAGGGACGGTCAGATGAAACAATGGAGGAGGGCAATGCTTACTGAAGGATTGTATCCATTGTTAACAGCAGAAGAAAAATTAGGAAGCAAATGCACAGTAAAGACAAAACACCTAATGAGAAATGGAGATTCCGAAGATGAATTTATAGAAGAAATATTAAGGAACCCCCACCATATCAGGAAGGGACAAGTGGATGCACCCCAAGTGCCCCACTGTTAAAAACTCCATTAGTACCACAGGTAATGCATGATTTCACCCCCAGTAGGATACTTCACGATAAAGAGAAAGAAGCCCTAGAGAAGACCAGAGCAGAATTAATACAGAAAATAACACAGATAAAAGTGCATCCTGACTCTTTGACCATACCTGTAACAATTGGTCCAGTAGTTCCATTATATGGTAGTCAGGGAAACTGTCCTCCACCGTTAGTTATGCCTACTCCTGTGAATATTCCTAAACCTGAAGCAACAGTAATGGTTGAGGATCACTTTAGTGATTGTGAATCTACGATATCTCTAATGGATTTACCAATTCGAGATTCTGTCAATAGTACTCCCAGAAGAACTACACCTGGGTGCTCGAAAGAGATAAACTTGATAACCTCATCAGGAGCAAAAAGTGTCACTGTAGTTAGTCCAGAAGACTTAGAAAGGTGGTCACAAGGGTCAGAACAGCAGTGTACACCTCCAAAAATTTTGGATATTTATAAATTAAAAGTCGAATTAGAAGAAATAATAGCAGGAAATGTGGGGCTAGATCGCCTAAATGATTACAATGAAGAAGAATGATTGTTTATATGCAGAAGTATCACCAGAAATGTAAAAATATTACATGAAAAATTATCAGATTTAGCTCTGCAGATGGGAATTGAAATAGGGAGATCAAAGGTATTGCAGAAACCCTATAGAGCAGATTTCTCAGACAAAGATTTAGAAAATATGAATGCCTCTGGAAGAAAGTTACAAGTAAAAGAATTAATGATAGTCTTACAGAAATGGGGAGACCTAGATAAATGGAGAGTTCGATGGGCAAAGAAAAAGGAAGAGGCACGATCCAGTAGAACAGCCTCTGAATATGTGATGAAAGAAACAGGGAAGACAGATCAAATGTATCCGATGCGAGAAGTTCCAGGAGGGGGCTATGTACATGTCCCATGGAGTAGACAGGATATTTTGTCATTTACGAATGATTTTCCAAAGTTGAGAGAAAAACCAATTGAATGGTACAAGCAGGTTGAGAGGTTTGTGAAGGTGTCAAAGGTATTGTTGAAAGATTTAGATGGTTTGTTTGACATAGTGGTACCTGCCGATTTGTGGACAGATTGTAAAATTACAGTTGATTGGCCAAGTGACGAGTATCCTAGAGATCCGAAAACAGGTGCCCCGTCAAATGATGTAATGAAAAAGTATCAGCAGGTGATAACTTACCTGAAAGGCAAAATACCACCGAAAGAAACAGATTGGGTGAAAATAGACCGAACCACCCAAGAAGCTAGTGAATCGGTACATGCCTATTATGAGCGTTTATTGCAGGTATTTAAACAGTATAGTGGATTTGAGGACATTGGAGATAAGAACATGAGTCAGTTTGTGTATCGATTCGTTTATAGTCTGAAGCCAGAGATTTGTCAGATGATTAAACAACACATGTTGTGTTGGCAAGGGAAACCGATCGATGAGATTTTGAAATATGCAAAATATTGTGGAGACGATATTGAGGATAGGCACAAGAAATTGCAGGAAAAGGTGATGTGGGCACAGGTGAAAATGGCTGAGAAACAGGGAATTAATTGGATAATCCAAGTGAAAATCAAGGAAAGGATTCTGGAACGAATGGCGACACTGGGAATGGTGGAAAAGTGAGAGGATGAATGACTAGAGAAGAAGCTAAAAAGAAATTTCCTTGTCATGGATGCGGAAAATTGGGGCATTGGAAGGATGAATGTAAGAAGATTCTGAATAGTAATGGCCCAAATCAAAATTTTAATCCACAGACGCAGAATGACTCACAGCAGGGTGTAAATCCTCAGAGTCAGTTGCCACCTGCACCTATTCAGGGTAATGTAAGCAGAGCAAACCACGGTACAGACGTCGGATATCAAGGAGGAAGTGGTAAGAATGATTATGTAACATCACAGTTTCTTTTACAGGACGATTTCTGTCAATACAGTTCATGACGGTGCCTGGGAGAGGGGGAGAAGGAGTGCATACTTGGCGCATCCTTATCGGTAGATCAGTCAGGTCCATATGTTGAAGGGAATGTGAAAGGTAATGATATTACCTTCCTTTTGGACACTGGTGCTACCAGGTCAACTGTGAGAACAGCAGACATTCCAGACCTTCCTCTCTCTGGAGAAGCTATCCAAGTAGTGGGAGTAGCTAATAGAAAGATTAGAACACCTCTTACCGAACCAATGGAAGTTAAAATTGGAAATTTCAGAGAAATTCACCAATTTGTGGTGTGTGATTCTAGTCCAGTAAATTTATTAGGTCACGATTTGTTATGCAAGATGAATTGCACAATTTTCTGCACCCCAGATGGTGTGGCAGTTCAAACCCCAGATGAAGATCATGTATATAAGTTTATGATTGCAAAACAAGGTACAGAGGTAGATGAGATGTTTTCTTTGATAACAAAAGATGAGCTGCCAGAAGAATTAAAAACTGCAGTAAACCCCATAGTATGGGATTTCACAGGAAAGGAAGTAGGACTTATGGCCAAAATAGACCCAGTTAAAATTACCGTAAAGGAAGGTGCGATTTTCCCAAATACTAGACAGTACAAAATGAGTGCAGAAGTAAAGACAGGAGTCATTGAAGAAATCAATCGAATGGTAGAACAAAACATACTAAGAGAAGTAATGAGTAGCCCATTTAATTCACCAATAATGGGTTTAAAGAAACCTAGCGGAAAATATAGGATTGTTCAGGACCTACGGAAAATAAATAAGATTGTGGAACCTTGTTGTCCTATAGTACCCAATCCTGCAGTAATCCTATACCAGATTCCTTGGAGTGCAGGATGGTTCACAGTGATTGATTTATGCCAAGCGTTCTTTTCAATACCATTGCACCCAGACAGCCAGTATCTTTTTTCATTTAAATTTGAGAACAAAGTCTATGTATGGAATCGTGTTCCTCAGGGGTACACGGAAAGTCCTTCCATCTTTAATCAGATATTGAAAAAGTGCCTTGAGAAACTAGTGATGCCAGGTAGCTCAGTCCTAGTGCAATATATTGACGACTTACTGGTGGCATCGAACACCAGAGAGGACTGTGTTGTTGATTCATAGCACTATTAAATCATTTGGCTGAGGAAGGGCATAAAGTCTCACCAGAAAAATTGCAGTTCTGTACAACAGCTGTTAAATATCTGGGACACCAAATTGAGAGGGGAAAAAGAAGAATAACCTCGGAAAGAGTACAATTGATTAAGAAAATGCAAATGCCTGTAACCCAAAGACAAGTGAGAATGTTCTTGGGAATAGTAGGTTACTGACGACAATGGATACTAGGATTTTCCTTGTTAGCGAAGCCCCTAATTCAAATGACAAAAAAGAAAGCAAAGGACCCAGTTGAATGGGATGATGAGAGTGTAGGAGCTTTTGTAAAATTGAGAAATGCTCTGTGCTCAGCACCAGCCCTAGGCATGCCCGACTATAAAAGAAGCTTCGCATTGTTCTGTCATGAGAGAGAAAATTGTGCACTTTCAGTCTTAACACAAAGACATGGTCTAGACAGACGTCCTATAGCATATTTTTCTGCTACATTGGATCCAGTGGCAGCCGCGTTGCCAGGCTGCTTAAAAGCAGAAGCGGCTACCTGTTTAAGTATTGAACAAAGTGAGTCAATTGTGATGGGACACCAAGTAAAGGTGTATGTTCCACATGCAGTTGTAATTCTGTTGACAAGAACACGAACTCAGCATCTTACTCCTAGTCGGCTGACTAAATATGAGAGAATAATAATGGGTGCTGAAAATGTGAACATAGTGAGGTGTACAATAGTAAATCCCGCAACCTTACTACCAGACCCATATCATGAGGAAATTAAAAATGACGAAGCAGAAGAACATGATTGTTTACAAGTCACAGAATTATGCACGAAACCACGTCCGGACATTGAAGAACAGCCCCTTAGAAAGCCAGACAGGGAGATGTTTGTTGATGGTTCAAGCCAGAGGCATGAAGACGGTAAACTAACTGCTGCATATGCAGTATGTGAATTAACTGGAATAGTTGAAGCATCTTATTTACCAGGAGTAAAATCTGCACAAGTAGCTGAATTGATTGCTTTGATAAAAGCGTGCAAAATTGGGAGGAATCAAAAAGTAACTATATTTACAGATAGCCAATATGGTTACGGGGTTGTGCATGATTTTGGCCAACTATGGATGCAGAGGGATTTCATGACTTCTTCAGGATCCCCCATTAAAAATGGACAATTTGTAAGGGAATTGCTGGAAGCAATACAATCACCAAAAGAATTGGCTGTGGTGAAATGTGCCGCACACCAGTCAGGAGATGACTGGGTGGTAATTGGCAACCGATATGCAGATCTAGTGGTTCAACATTGTGCCAAAAACAAATTGTCAGTCAATAAAAGGGTGGAAAGAATGGGAATCAGCTGCCAACTTATGCTGTATATGCCACCTGAAACATGGAATGAGGTTAGAAGATTGCAAGATGGTGCTGATGAAAATGAGAAGAAAACATGGGTCAAAGTGGGTTGTTCCCAAAGGGGAGATGATGAAGTGTGGATTTGTGCTGATGGCAGACCAGTCATGCCTGACTGTCTGCTCTCTCAAATGGCCAGGATGTATCAGGGAGACACACACATAGGGAGAGATGCAATGATTAGGCTTTTCAGACAGAACTGGTACAATCCCAAGTTCAGGGCCGTAGCAGAGAGCCTTTGCCAGAGATGTTTGACTTGCCAGATGCATAATCCAGGGAGAAAGACAATAATCGGGTTTGGGAAGATTGGAAAGGCAGAGGGTCCATTTATAAGACTCCAGTTCGACTTTATACAGTTACCACCATGCAGAGGGTTGAAATATGTACTAGTCATAGTATGTCTGTTTTCAAAGTGGGTGGAGGCTTACCCTACCAGGAGGAGTGACAGCATTACAGTCGCAAAGCTGTTACTACGAGAACTCATTCCTAGGTTTGGTTTCCCAGTAACTTTGGAATCAGATAGAGGAAAACATTTTAACAGTGAAGTGATTCAAATAATTTGCGGAGCATTCCAAATTGAACAAAAATTGCACTGTGCATATCGTCCAGAGGCTTCTGGAGTGGTTGGACAATTGAATGGCACTATAAAATCCAGACTGGGAAAAATGTGTGCATCGACATCATTGGAGTGGCCAGATGCATTGCCACTTGTCTTAATGGGCCTAAGAAGCATTCCTGATAGAAATACGGGACTGAGTCCACACGAGATAATGATGGGAAGAGCAATGAGACAAGCACATGTTCCCATAAACAAACTGCTGAATATATCTGATGATATGGTTCTGGATTATTGCAAAGGATTGGCTGACCTAGTGCGTTCTGTCTCTCATCAGGTCGGAGAAGACGCAGTTTCGAGGCAGCCTGAACAAGAACATGATCTGAATCCTGGTGACTGGGTGGTAGCGAAGAATCACACCAGAGAGACGTGTCTATCACCTAGATGGGGAAAACCTTGTCAAGTCATACTGACTACCAACACAGCAGTGAAGTGTGCAGGATTTCCTAATTGGATTCATGTAAGCCACACCAAAAGAGTACCAGACCCTGAAGAAGAAAATCCTCAGTCAGCATCAATCACTGAGGAAGCTGAAGGTTGCCCAGCTGAAGAATCTCAGGCTCGAGATTCAGAAGAAGCTGCAGAAGAACAACCGAGCACAAGTCAGGACTGGATACCGGTGGTAGAAATTCCTGAAGTCTACTACAGAACAAGAAGTCAAACAAAATTGGAAGAAATTGAAGAAGATCAGATAGGCGAAGAAGAAGCAGCTCAGGGAAAAGAAGAACATACAATAAAAGAACCTGAGCAGGACAAGATAGGGAAAGGAAACTGGGCTCAAAATAACGAAGAACCAACAAGTTTTGAGCAGGAACAGACAGGTTTAGAAGAATCCGGTCAGGCTGCAGAAGTACAAAGTGCAATAAGCCCTGATCAGAACCAGTTAGATCCAGAAAATCACACAGAAGAAAAAGATCTCGAGAAACATAAACATGAAGAATTAAACAAAGAACAAGGTCCCTTATTGGAAACTCACAGTGGAGCTGCTGAAGAAAAACAAATCAGACCTCAAAAAGAGCAAGAAAGAAAAACAGTAATTGCAGAAAATGAAAAGGTGTCAGAAAGTGAAAATAAAGAGATTGCTGAAGACAAAAATAAAGAAACAGTGCAAACAAAGAAAACAAGAAAAGGTGATCATTGGCCTAGTGTCATTAAAAGAGTAAAATACCACATAACAACCAGAAGTGAAGATCCAGATCAAGTAAATGAAGTAACAAGTCAAACCGAACAAGAAAACAGAACTAAGAAAAGAAGAAGCAAGAGACTGAAACTTGTGAATAACAAATTCAAGGGTCCTGATTGGACTTACATTATTCTTGAAGATTACGAAAGTTCAGAGTCAAGTGAAAGTGGTGACGAAGGAACGAGTGCAGAACTAACGTACGAGAAAGAAACAAGACCACCTTGACTACGAAAAAGAGTCACATAAAGAAAAACGAAAAATAGATAAGAAGAGCAATCTTCCTTGTCGAAATGCCTGATGATAGAGTTGCTGGGAGACCAAAACAGAGATGTTGTGCAATATGCATATGTAGTCTAGTAATGGTGCTTATAGTTTGGTTAGTCCTGATCGTAGCAGTTCCTTACCTTATGATAATGGATAAAAAGATTAATAACGAAACTAAAGGAAGGACAGCACACATGAAGGGAAATAGAGTAGAACTAATGGCAGAAAATGAACCAGAATTTCATCATGAAATAACTGATAACGACACTAGTTTAAATGTTTTCACAAAGTTATTATTTCAATATGTAGATACCATGGAAGTTAGTAATTGTTATGTCTGTATGAAGTTAACCGAATCAGTAGCAGAAGGATTAACATATCATCACTTACCATTGACATATGGCATATCATGTAGTGTTTTATCTAGTTTATTTTATAGAACAGGGAGACTTCAATATTATTATTCAAACATAGATGTGATATTTTCAGAGGTTCCGATTCGAAAGAGTATGAACCCAGTGCTTAGTAGTCAAGACGCACAGTTTATGGGAGAATTTTTCTTAACAATTAAATCAATAGACCTAACACATGCACATAGACACAATCTAACATGTTCTTTACACGAAGAAGAAAAGATATTTTTGAATTTAGTAGAAAGTAGAAGACAAGATTTTCAAAGGAAAGCTTCTGAGCATAAGGCTCATTTGCCACCTTGGGCTGAGAAAGAAGGGAGTTACACACCTGGCAAGGCTCAAGCTGCTATGGCTCTGGATTTTGTAAAGACGGGGAAAATTTGTCTACATAGGTTAAGGACTGATTATAACAATGTTTTCATCGGTACCAGTGAATGTGAACGCAATTTCTTAATTCTTGGAGGTTGGGGAATCAAAGGAGGAACAGATTCAGTTTTTCCTGGGATCTATTATGTATGCGGGAATAAGGCTTACTTTAGGCTTCCTGCACGGTGGTATGGAAGTTGTTATTTTGGAATAGTATTTCCAAAAATATACCACGTAAAAAGAAACACTGGGAGCAATGAAAACAATGGCGAATTAACACGTAGTAAAAGAGCTAGTTTTTCTGAAATTGTAGGTGATATATTCGGTGCATTGTTACCTTCGGTGGGAATAATTCTGAACTCAAGGAAAATATGTAAATTGTCTACAGTGGTTGATCGTTTATCAACGGATACTGCTGGAGGATTTCTAATGATTAATGCGGAAATGGTTGCGATTAGATCTATGGTTATGCAAAATCGACTTGCTCTTGATATTATATTAGCAAAAGAGGGCGGAGTCTGTAAATTACTGAAGCCGAAACATTGTTGCACTTACATTCCTGATAAAAGTGCAGAATTTGGAACGTATATACAGAATATAACTAAACTTGAGAAGGAACTTAAACCACTGGAAGTTGATAGTGTATGGGAAAGATTGACAAATAGTATCTCGTCAATTGGTACCTGGTTTGCTAATGTAGGAAAAGGACTTATAGGTCAAATATTAGTACCCCTAGCAGGGTTAGCAATAATAGTACTGACAATAATAATATGGTGCAAATGTTGTAGAAAGAATGGAACATATAATGTGACAGGAAAAGGGAAGAAGAGAAAGATTGACGAAATAGAACTTGAAGAATGGAGAAGTGAATTATACAAGAAATTAAAGGGGGATGTTAAAAATAGAAAATGTAAAAATGAGAATGAAACTATTTGCTAGAAATTGGCATCTGATTGAGGGTAGTATTTTGATGGCTCTTAAACGCCATCAGAGAGGGGATTAATGGAGCAAGGACTCACAAAGGAGACTTGCTCGGATGCAATCTCCTCACAGTATTAATTTATTAATCTTGTATTGTGTATATTAACTTTGCATACACTACATGAATAGCAAGGAAGCTTGCCTATGTGTTCTAACTAACAAGTAACGCTTGTCTTTTCCTAAAATGGCCGCTAAAGCGCGGGAACCTTACTGCGCATGTCTCAACCATATCATGTGTTGTGACGTCTTTCTTTGCTTGGTGGGAAATTTCTGCTTCTGCGCAGTGTGCTTTAAAATGGCTGCTTGATGTTTTCACATGCTTCAGCTTGCTCTTGTGTTATTATTAATTTGTCGTTTTCTTAACGCTACTAATGCGGGATAGATTTATAAGTAAATGGGGATAGAGTAGGAAGAGTGGGTATACAGTGAAACATATTATTTGTGATTTTAATATTTTCTTCTTTGACTTTTATTAGTTCGTAAACTTGGGCCTGGGGTTGGTGATCTGAAACTCGAGAGACAATGATTCTGCGCATGTGTCCTGTTTGGCTGCCAAAGAATAAAAATGAAGTCAACCTGGACGTTGTCCAAGGCCATGACCTGATGGCCGAAGCTGCTGTGCTCTTGCCTTTCCTGTTGAAAATTGAAACTTTGTATATGAAGAATATATAACATTTGTCGTGAGACGGGTGGGAAATAAAGCAAATGTATAAAATTGGATGGGCGGTAGTTTAAAGACAATGGGCTTCAGAATACGAACCAAATCAATATGGTGTGAGGATCAACCCCCTGTCCCTGTCCAATCAGAAGTAGTGGTCCCATATTTTAGCAACATTAAGGGGAGGAACATGGGTGTAGAAGGGTATAATAGAATATAGCATTAGTTAATTAGTCAGAACAGGCGTTCATGCTGTCAGGCAGAAGAGCTCCAGACCGCCAAGCTGATCGATTGCAGACTAAACCGCTGTCCAGAGAGGTCCTGAGGAGGGGGCGGCGGAGTCCATTAGAAGGAAGATACGGGAGAATCGAGGAGAAGTCGAGTATCAGAGAGGGGAACGACGCAGGCGTCGTTGTAGAGAGGTCACCGGTCCTGTCCTGATCCTGGAGGAGGTCTTTTGCTCTTCATCCTTCCTGGGTCCTATTCTTTTCCAACTCCTTGGCCAAGGGGTTTGGTTCTCGCACTTAGGTAAATATAAATGCAACCTTTAGTTGCGCTGCTGTCTCTATCTTCTCCTTTCTGAGGGACCGTCATTAATCAATAATTATTATTCTATGCTTCACCCGTGATATGCGATTAAGTACCATGTGGTTATGTAATTTACTCTGCTAAATCTTTAGATAAACATTTTAAAACTTCCTGACTCAGTGGTTATTTCAGGATTATGTACTATAATGAATGTCACTCATTTTAAACTTCCCAATTAGCAAAGGATTCATTGGTAAGTCATTACTCTTCAATCTGAAGGTAATTGGTAGCAGGGATTTTGATAAAGAGTAACAACTGACAACCCCAGCGTAAGTATTAGCATAGTATGAATGTATGGGCCCAAGTGAGTATCTGGTGTATGAATGCTATTTGCTAATATCGCGCTGGATCACAACAATAACCCTCAAAAAAATTAACCCTGTTTTTGGGAGCAGCATGCTGCCCAGCATAAAGCGTCACAACACCTAGTCATGGATAGCAAGTGTTGTATAAATGTAGTTACAATACAATACAATATATAACCCACACTAATATGAATACCATAACACCCTGCAGTCAGACAGTCGATTGTAGTTCATACATCTTGCACAATAATTCCCTTATATTTCTTGATATTCTTACACTCAGATAAGACAAAACGGCTAAGAGTCTTGTCCATCACCCAGTACTGTACCAGTGGACAGCAATAAACCACTCATTACCAACTGATCAGGCGTGGAATAATTGAAGAGATCTGCCACATGCCACTGGCCAACGGAGAACTTTAATTTAGACCACCACTGCAGGACTTGACTAGTTACATGCTACAGCAGCTTCTCGACATCTCACACTGACAATCAGATATGGGAAGATATTAACAAAGTCCATCCAAGTATACCTCGCCACCATTTCTCCCTTTAACCTATTCCTGCTCAGGACCCTAAGCTTAAAGCAAACTATCTTAGAATGAACAACCCCGTCCACTAACCACCTAAGTGAACCATGACCACAAGAAATACAATAAAGGGGCCTGCAGAGCTGCTCAAATCTGCCACCTTACTGAAAACCATAAACTGTGCGCCTGTCTCTCTCATACTTCTTCATCCACCACACTGCTAAGTGCTGCATCCCATAACACAATCAGCACACACAACACGGAAACACTTCTCACACAGGATCATAACAAAAACAACACATTTTTAACCACATGCAGGCACGTAGGCAAGTGCTTCAGCACCACACATAGGGGTAGTAATTGCTAAATAAATGTCGCAATACAATACAGTACCTCCTTTATGTATGTGAGCAACATACATGGGCAGTACCTCGCTTTCTGTATAGAAGATGCGGGGAACACAAGGCTCCTTTTGATTAAGTGGGTTGTGTGTGGGGCTTCACTCACCCTTCAGTGTGGGTGAGTGGTTATATATCCTCTATCCAAACATCATCAACCTGGATGGCTTAGGTATGTGGTGGTGAGCAATTAATATGTGAAAAGCATGCAACCTTTCCCCATTCAACAGCTCCCAGAGAAGGGCAGAGCAGGGTTTCACCTGGTTGTCTGTTGTATTTTTATCCACAGAAGCTTAGTATAGGATGAGACAGATACTGGAGGTCTCAGTGCGTGTGTGCACTTGAAATCATGGTGAGGAGGTGTACATCCTGTCCCTAGTCATGTTCGCCTTGGAACGAGCAGGTATGTCTCAGTGACAAAGTTGTGTGCAGGATACATGCAACCCCCTTCTCCATAAATCACTGCTAAGCAAATGGGTCATACCAGTGCTGTGTCCTTTTATCTGTAGGTCTTTACCCATTTCCAAGTGGAATTTGATAGGGACGCAGAAGGACACTGGTTTCGTAATGAAGATATTCATGCATGTGCACACTTCTGCCCCGCAGATATAGAAACTACGGGGCTTATTTACAAGACCTTTGTGTCACTTTTAACATGGCAAAAGGTGTCATACGGGCGGTGCAAGCGGCTTGTAAATAAGCCCCAACATTCCCTTCCTGAGAGGAATTATTGGAGAAACGTTGTTCTGTATACAAGTGATTGTTATAATCAATCAAAATAGGGAGTTATTCCACCTGTTGCAAGTAGTGCATAGGATGAAAGAAGAAAAAGAAATGAAAATTTCCCGCCGGGATCCCGGGCAGGGCACATAATAAGTGCGCGAGGAGGGCGGTTGCGCTTGACGAAAGTTTGACAATAGCAGGACTTACTGTTGTCCCATATTATAGCTTGATTACCTTTCAGAGAATGCTGATAAGGTAAAACCGTAAGTTTGCGGCTTCTTTGCGACACAGGGACGGGTGCACCTTAGCGCGTGCATACCTCCCGTGTCATTGTTGGTCCTGAAGAAAGCCTCGCAAATATGCAGGTTGAGGCTGAAACATGTAGACCGTAATTATGTCACAACTATAATTTTGTCACGTATTACACTTATTGGATGCCACAGACCAAATTGTACCTGACAGGACACCCCCCCTGGTTTTAAATTCTTGCCTTATTGCTCCAATATAAAAGTTTAGGGAATAATAAAGGCAATTTAAATTTTTTTTCACCTCTTCTCACTTTGCACTACCAAACAACCAGCTCTGCTGTAATAAGGCGTTGTAGCACACCCGAGAGGCATTCGGCCACTCGGGTGGGGACCCTATGATGAAGCATGTCACCAACTAGGTTGGTGAGTGAGGATACTTCTTAAAAAGAAATTTTCATTTCTTTTTCTTCGTTCATCCTATGCACTAGTTGTAACAGGTGGAATAACTCCCTATTTTGATTGATTATATTGCTTATCCAAGGGGACTGGGAGTAGTTCCATAGTACCCTTTCTCTCTTTGTGTTTGATTATAAGTGATTGTTGCCATCAATTGTTAGGTTAGGCAATTTATTTGAGGATGCACCGTGCTATTCTGCTCACAATTTAGTAAAAACGACAAATAATTTGTTGAATAGTTATATTTTTTATTTAGAAATATAAACTTCCACTGCTGTTCAAGAGTTTTTATTTAGATTTACAACCAACAATATACTAAACAAGGGATAATGAAATCTAGACAGAAATGAATACAAAATAGATCGAAACAAAACAAAATAAAAATTGGAGCTATACATTTCAGGGTATTTATTGTGTTAGAGCCAATTCACACTGTTGAAGAAACAACAGCAATAAATGGACAGTAACAGGACAGATAATTTCGCTGCTTTCGAATCTCTCAGAGGACAGCTGATGACTTACTATAAGGTACTAGGAATAAGTGAACCCAAGCAACTTGTACATAAATATAATCGGGAACAATTAAGAGATTAGAAAATATTTCAACAAAGTACAGTGCGTCTCTCGCATTTGGCTTTTGCTACACTGACAAGAGATAGACTAGAAGAACCAGCCAAAAATGTATAAAAAATGTCTCTGCGTCTTTCCACGATGTTTTTCCCAAATTAGAGAAACCCTGCTTCACTTATGATTGGAGTGCACTGATAGGATGATCTTCAGCCTGCTGACACGCACGTCCACACACTGGAGCAGGGCCAGCCAGTGGCATTTATTGTAACTCCACTGACGACGTGAAGCAGCAGGCTAGTGTGTGCGAGGGGGTGGCACGAGGAGCATAGTCTTTAGACTTAGTAAAAACATATTTTTTGGCGCTGAGGATCTCAGAAATAAAAGTAAACAAACTGCTTCAGAAATGAAGTTAAGGAAGCACTACTAATATTACACGAACTATGCAGTTATTTAATTACTGTTCTAACTGTTTCTTCTTTGCTCAAACTACTCCGCAAGGGCCGCCAGACCATTCATGACAATAACTATAAAATAGAATACCATTACAAGCATTGGCAAAGTCATTAGGTCTTAGTTTAATGTACTGATGCATAGGGGGAGGCAATGGGAGCAGACAGAGAGGACAATAGTTGTACATAAGCCCCCCATGCAGTACAATGCAAGCACCTGAGTGCAGGTGAAAGGTCATAGCCAATCAGCTAGTAGCATAAGGTGAGAGATGAGCAATCCGCTATGCTGGGCCAAGATGTGATTGACAACGACTCAAGCCAGTGGCTGAAAGAGGTTGGTCAAAGAAAGCCAGTGTTGAAAGGAGTGGAACCAAAGCCAACACTATGGGGCATATTCTCAAGGACTTATCGCTGATTTATCGGCACTTTAGCGCCGCAAAAGTGGCGATAGATTTTTCGCCCTATTCTCAAGCTGGTGCAAACTGACGATATCGCCAGTTTTCCAGCGATAGCTGCCGCAAAAAACATCGCCACGGATGAGAGCGACAACTAACGCTAATGATATGCAGAATAGGCGTTCCCGTGCAAAAACACACGAAAACACCACTTCGCGATATTCTCAAAGACCAGCCAGATCGGCGAAGCGATCCAAAAACAGGCGATAAGGCGCGTTAGCAGCAGGGATTTAACACCTGCCTATTACTGGTGCTAAGCAGGACGACAACCTGCAGTAGAAAGGGAGCCCAGCACAGAGCCACATCTGAAGACCAACAGATGCCATGGAGCCAATGATCATGCAGCTTGGAAACCCAAGAGGGCGACAACACCCACTGCCACCACCCCCAGGACCCCTCCCCCCGACCACCCCCCCAGACTACCACCTAGGCAGCGCAGAAGAAGACAGCGGACGTTCCTAAAACGCACCAGCCTCAGACACTCAACGCCAGAGGATGCTATTGCCCACTACAGGCTCAAAAGGACAACCATCCTCCGCATCCTGACCCACATTGCCCACAGGCTGACGGTACCAACACAGCGGAGAACCAACATCCCTCCGCAGACAAAGCTGCTGGCTGTGCTGCACCTGTTGGCCTCTGGTACCTTCCAACCAACAACTGCCAGAGTCGTAGGAGTCTCACAGCCAGCCCTATCAAAGTTCCTCACACCTGTTTTGGATGCATGTCCACAAAAGCAACGGCGGGCCCCTGGATCAGCACCACACGCTAGTTTCAATTCGTAGTGTTCCTGCGCAACCAACCCCAACGCCAGCCGTTGCTTGACGCCTCTGTGCTCCAGATCCAAGATTGAAGTTACTGAAATGGGGGTGCGCCAGGTCATGAAGTCCAGTAGTCAACAGTAGTGTAAAAACAGTTCTTCATTACAAATACATAAATCAACAATACGAAAAGCTCAGCCAACGCGTTCCATTCCCAACGGGGAACTTCATCAGGGCAACGTGTGGATTCAATTAACTGCATATGCTGCGGGAACTCCCCAATACAATTCCATATTCCGAAAGTCAGTATTCAGAAACCTGTTGGATAAATGGTGACAATGGTCAAGCGTCCGTATAGTCACAAACGTAATCTGGCACAGTGTATTGCACTTGGACAAACCGGAATGCTAACAGGTATGATAAATCCTGCATAAAAAGACCGTAACAGAAGTTCGTGTGGTCGTAACCTTCGTAGGAAAGAAAAGGAAGGTTACGACCACACGAACTTCTGTTACGGTCTTATTATGCAGGATTTATCATACCTGTAAGCATCACGGTTTGTATCAGCTTAATACCCCTGCACCTTCACTTTCCCCACACTGCGCAGGAACAGCTGGAGACCAAGCAAGGGAACTACGCCATAGCTGGCTTCCCGCACGTGTTGGGGGCAATTGACTGCACACATGTACTACTTGTGCCCCCTGCCAACACTGCACACAATAACCGCAACAGAAACCACACGCATTCCATCAATGTGCAGGCAAAAGAGGACCACCGGGGCCTGTTCACGAATGTCGTCGCAAACTTCCCAGGCAGTGTGGAAGACCTTGGACATGTAGCTTTGTCGTCCCCCCCTGTAAGCGTGAGCGGAGTAGCCTTGGCCGGCGTATGTCGTGAATAAATAGCCCGGGGCTCTGGGCGTGGTTCAGTTCCGGGATGGCCACCAAAGTAACTACTGCGTATGTCTCTGTGTCCGCCATATCCTGTCCATAGGCCTACACACACGTGGCCGACCACCTTCAACAGCCAGATTTACACTGGAGACGAGGTGGCTACATCCCAAGCCAACCTGCTCACATCTCGTCATTGCATGCAGGGTCGTGTCTGCCAGGGCGGCGCCCCCACCCAGCCACGAGGCCGCCGCCGTGACCGGTGGTGCCTGCGCGATCCTGTGCGCCTGCTGCACCTCAGCCCTGGTCCCCAGACCGGTCCGCCGCCCAGCGATGACTGGCCACCCCTGCGCACCCAGGACTCAATGCTCACCTGCCACCACCGGCGTGTCTCCAAGAGGGCCCACCACGTGCCGGTGCAACCTCCTCAGCCGATCGCTGGAATCCGCGCCACAGGCCCCCAGCGCACCCTGCAGCACCGCACCGCGGAGTCATGTGTGTGCTGACTGCTGCCTTCAGCGTACACTGCGGTCCAGCAGGCTCTCAATTCAAATCGAATCTTGATTGGCAGGAAGGCGTATCGAGGTCTACGCCTCATCGCAGGCTGCACACCCGCTCAGCTCTTCAGGTGCCCCTACCTCAGTGCACCGCAAGTCACTGTCCCGTGGCAGTAGGCCCGTGCCAGCCACAGTGCATCGGGTGCCACCAACTCTGTGCACCGCAAGTCATCGTCCCGTGGAGGTAGGCCCGTGCTGGCCGCAGTGCATCGGGTGCCACTAACCCAGTGCGCCACAAGTCATGGACCCTTTATGATTGAGTCTCGTGGTGCGGACGCCATCATGTCACCTCCGGCAGTGGGGAATGTGCTGTGGTAGGCCCCTTTTATTGGCAGGGTCACATGTCCTGTGACGCCTGTGCTGGATGGGTGTGGTGTGGGTGTAAACCAGCCCTCAGGGAGTGGCTGTGGCATGCTGACAACTAGACCAGTGATCAGCAGATCACTACAGGGAAGACCTGGGACATGTAGCTTTCTCGTCCCCCCTTGTAAGCGTAAGCGGAGTGGGCTGGGCTGGCGTATGCCAGTCCAGCGTAGGGGTGTGAACAATGAGCCCGGGGCTCTGGGCGTGGTTCAGTTCTGGGCTGGACAAGAAAGTAACTAATGCGTATGTCTCTGTTGTAGTGTCAGCGCCACCCAGACCGCGATCGGCAATGTTGCACCCTGTGAATCAAGTCCCATAACATGAGCAACATGGACGTAAGGGGGAATCACTGACCCTACATTCATCCATACTTTCATACTTGAATGATCATAGACATGACACATCTGTGTGAATTTGAATGTTTTATTCACATTCAGTGGAGTGTTGAAGCTGGAGCAGTACAGGGCCATGCAAACCCCACTTTACATTGTTGCCCCGTGGAGGGCCAGCCAGAGTCCTTTAGGGAATGACAAGTTCATCAGAAGAGGAAGAGTTCAGTCCGCAGTCTGATTGCTGTGTCATTGGTAACCAAACAGAATATGGCAGTCCATGTCGAGGTCCAAGGTGAGTGTCGCAGAGTGTATCGGGGGACAGTGGAAGGTGATGATGCAGAGGGCAGAACCAAGCAGAAACAGGCCATATGGTGGAGATGAATGCTGCTGCTTCCTTCTTACCACTAAGGCAGAATCATCCGCATCTTCGTCCTCTGATGTTTCATGTGCCTCACATGTGGGTGGTGTTGTTTTGTCTGCATCACTGTGTGGCAGTGACACATCAGTGGCCGGAGGTGGATTGTCTGCAGCACTGTGTGTCACTGACACATCAGGGGGCGGAGATGTGGATGTAGAAGCAGCAGCAGCATTCATCGGCGCCAGGCCTAGTGGCAGCAATGCCATGATGAGGGTCTGCAGGGCATGGAAGATCCCAGCTACATCTCGCTGGTGTGCAGCCATGGCAGCCATTCTTTCCGTCTGCATCTGCTCCCTGTTCTCCCTGATCCTCCAAATGTGTCCCAACTCCCGGCTGACATCGCTGGAGCCACTCTGACTAGACAGTTGTCTTTGTCTCAGAGTCAGGAATCCAGCGATGTCAGCCATGGATCGTTGGAGAGCATGGAGCAGACTGTGGGTGTCGGTTAGGGACTGTAAGTGGTCCCTGATGGGACTTAGACACCCACGTATGGCATCTAGTTTGGCTGCCATGTGGTCGAACCCCACCCGCATCTGATCAGCCATCTTCTCCTGGCACCCTAACACACAGCTTTGGAAGGCCATGTGTTGTTTGTGGGGGTCTTGGGAGACAGCCGGAGTGGTGGGTGCTTCCTGCTGTGTGGTCTGTGCAGGGGGTGAGGTCTCCTCGATGCAGCTGGGCTGCCCTGCTCCTGAAGGTGAGGTGTCGAAGCTGTCCATGAGCTCTTGGAGGGCGTCGGTGTCGATGTTGGGGAGGTCCTCTTCGTCATCAGTGAAGAGATGTTCGGTCTGCTCTGCAGGAGGTGTTGATTCTCCCTCTGCAATGTGAAGGGGAGATGCAGTTTAACATTGTGTTCACATGTATGTTGACGCATTGTACAAGTTTACATACCGACTGCATGACAATGTACATTGTGACTGTTTGGGAGGAGCTGCCTATTTGATGCGGGACAGTGGACATTTCGACAACATCACGGATGTGTGTTTGTACATCTCACATTTCCCTGCTATGCCAAATTCCAGTTTGGACCCAGCCATATGCAAATCAGTCTTGACCCTGCGCCCAATGGGAACAGTCCAGCCCGAACTGCCAGGCCAGGTCCTCCCTGGACTGGAACTGGGGTGGCTTGGTGAGCAAAAGAATGATGGATTTAACCCAGATCTCTTGACTGGGGGTGAATGTTTTGATTTGTTCTGCATTCCGTCCATCAATTGTGTGTCTTTCGCTTTGCTGGGTTTGGCACATGTGCATGGGTTGGTTGTGAGATTGGTGATGTGTGGGAAGGGCCCCCTCTGGGCACATAGTCGACGGGGGCCTACTTGCTGTTTCTAGGTGTGCTGCAGAGTGCCAAGGGGATCAGGGACATGATCCAGAGTCATTGCGAGTGTGCACTGTCCTATACTTAATTGTGCATGTGTGACATTGTGCCCATCTCCCCCCGTCCCCCCAGTCCCTGGTCGTTACTCACCCTGTTGCTGTTGTGTCAGGTCATGTTGAGCAGTGTCTGTTCCCCCAACTCCTGCCACCGTCTCCACACTGATGACTGTGGACACCATTTCCTCCATCTCATCCAGCTCCTCCTGTGGCGCTGGACTCCCACCTCCAGTCTGCATTGCTGCCTTCTGGTTGTTGCCGAGTTTCTGCTTGGTTTTGCGCTTCACATCATTCCAGCGCCTCTTGAGCTCTTCCATTGTCCTCCTCAGCACTCCGACTGCATTCACCTTGTCCACGATGGACTGCCATATTCCATTTTTTGTTGCCAATGACACAGTGGAGGTGACGAACAGTTGTTGATGGTGTTCTATCACCTCTGTTATCAGGATCCTGTTTTCCTGCGGATTGAACCGCGACTTCCTCTTCTTCTTCTCCTTGCCCTTCCCTGACCCCGAGGTCCCAGGCTGCTCCTCCGTGGGGCTTGTGGGGTTCTGGTTGTCCTCTGTACTTGCTCCGGCTACCTCCATTGTGCTTCGCAATTGTTTTGGTTTTGTTTGTGTGTTTTTTTTCTGCTTTTATAGTGATTTTTCCCACCTGACGTGTGTGAATTGCAGGCCTGGCGCAGCTTATCGCTGATTTTTTTATCGCGGTTGGGCCCATCGCCACTTTTTTCACGTTTGTCTTTAGATTTTTATCGCCGTCCTGGTAATTTTATCGCGGACATTTGACGCGTTATCGGGAAACTATTGCATGTTACCGCCGTGTTGAGAATAAGACGTTAGCACTGCGTTATTTTCCCGCGATAGACAGCGATATGAAAAATTGCGTTAACCTATTTTGGTGATGATTATCGCACGTTCTTGAGAATATCCCCCTCTGTATATTGTTAACAATTGGTCTATTTTGCAGCTAAGCTACCAAAACCAAGAACTAAAGTTCTTATAAATCACTAGTGATAGCAATGCAGACCGGATGCTTGTAAATAGGGAAAACATACTGAAAGAGGACCTGAAAGTAGGTGTACTGGTGGTGAGCAGCACCTTACAGTTTCACAGTTTAGTGGCCTTGATGGCTGGTTTACACTAAGGTCCTGGTTACAAGTACACCGATAATGATTGTATCTTATATAAATCCAACACCAAGGTGTTCGGAATTTATTTAATGCAATAATTTATACTTGTTATGACTTTTTAGGGAATAACATGCACATTATGGTGCTTATGACACCAAAATCCATACGTCCTGGTAAATACTGGGCTTTTTCACCTTTTTTAATTCCAGTAGGATTGACCTGCCGAAATTTAACAAACATTGCGATCTTTATCGAACCTGATAATTACTTCATCCCATCCACGTTCTTCCCATGCCTCGGCCCCCTCCCTCTTTCGTCTCAGTCGCCATCATTATTGTGGAACAGTCCCCATCACGTTAGGGCGCTGCTCCTCTATTCTCTCTTATGTATCACTCCCACCGCCAACACCACATGCCTCAGTCCTCCATCCCTCTTTTACCTTCTTCCCATTCTTGTGCCTCCGTACCTGAGCACACATGTGCCATGTTTCGATACTCATAACCTAATGTTCTTGTTTATCACTTATCCTTTCCCTCTCACAACTCATCACCTATCTGTCTTGTGCTTCTGTCAACCATCTCTTTAGTGCCATTCCAGAGGGAAATCCAAGATCAGGAAGTTAGAGATGTGAATGAAATCCATAGTATAAACCAGAAGGTATTAGTGAAAGTGCAACAAGAGGGAAAAGGGACAATGAAGTGTCTAGAACCCCGTCACAGACCTCAGCGGATGAATTTGTGCGTGAAAGTGGAATGCTGACCCAACCACATTGGATAGTTGCTGAAGTGGTTGCTCTTGTCTGTGTTTCTATTCTAGATGCTTGAAAAATTGTTACCATAGTCACTGATTAGATATATGTTTTTTGAATAGTCTGTGGTTTTGGGCTCCTCTGGATGCAACCAAGTTTTCTCATCTGCAGGCAATCCGTTTAAGAAGGGTGATCTAACTAACATCGAAGCTCGCAATTGTAAAATGTGCTCTACATCAATCCTCTCAGGATGAAGTATGAGGCTGCTTTATCACCATGTTATGTTATATAGTTCTCAGACTGTTGAACCTTTTATGCCTATCCTGAAGGATTTCTCAGAATTGCAGAAATGTTCCAGAGGTGGAGAAACATTCTTGGATGAGGCAAAACTGTAAAAGGAGCCCCAATGAAGTGTGGAGGGACAGTTTCAGAAAAGTAGCTGTCCGACATGTCTCCTCCTCAATTTCACCCGACTGTACCATGGTATCATTCATATCAGCAGACCTGACATGATCCATACTGCAAGTACCCTGTGGATTGCTCCATTTTTCCTTTTTGTTGCCCAACTGTATTACCACACTGTGCCCACCATATTTGGAAGGGAACAAAAAACACCCACCTCCTGTTTCACATCCAGGTGGACTTCTTCCAAATGCTTAAATGTTGTTCCTTTCAGCACGGTTTAGTCTTAGTCTGTATGTTTTCAGGTGGATTGCTTCCATACTGAAGCAATTACAGTTGCAAAATGGCTGATTCGGAATTTAATTCCTAGAACTGGGGTCCAATCTCAGAAGTGATAAGGGCACTGTAGTGTTGACGTTGCCCTAGGTTTTAGGGATCAAATAAAACTTTCACTATGACTACCATTCAGAGTCCGCAGTGAAAGCAGAGCATTTCAACTCTGAGAGCATACAAGATTGTCACAGATTGACCCATGCTGCTCCCATCTTAATCCCATGCTTCCCCAGCGTCGCTACAGTTTCTGTTCCCAGGTTCAGGCTGCTTTACCTGTTTTCCCATCTGAAGCCTGTCACAGCCTCCAACCAGGAGATTGGGTTCATATCCAAGTTCACCAGTGAAAGTCCAGTTTTGTGTGGTGCATTTCAAGTCCTGCTCACCACGAACACTGCTGTAAAGAGCTGCGGACTGCCAGTGTAGGTCCATGCAAGCCATTGCAAGACAATCCTGAAGTGAAAAACTCCAGTCCTGCAGCTGCCTACATGCTTTTGAGCCAAACTTCTCCCACACATCCTGCTCCAGTGAACAACCATGCCTCGCCATTGAAAGGAGGAATGCTAGCTGCAATCTTCCCTCATCTTTGCTCTCACCAGGATGCAGCCCCTACTCCTTTCCACAGATACCACCTCCAGCCAAGGGAGTTGGAAGCATCCCAGCTACTTGATCACCCCGTAGATCTAGCCGTCCTTCTTGTCTGTTTACTGTGTGGTTCTGTCTAGAGGTACTAAGTGATAGATGTCCAGAAAGCAACAGTACCTTGCCTGCTCCCCACCCTTGAGATCGGTGCTCCTTGTACAGTGAGAACACCTTTTTCAAACTGCTAGAACAGCGATTCTTAACCTGTAGTCCCGAGACCACTGGTAGTTTGTGAAGCCTATTCAGGGGGTCCACAACTACTTAGAAAATAAATAATATTAACAGATTAATAAAGTGTATATAAATTCTGAAGAAAATGTACAATTTATATTTTTAAAACATTCTGTAAATGTTAAGGAATTTGAAATTGGAGGCTAAAAATTAAGTTAGTACTCTGAGATCGATTTGTGGGAGATGTGCAAGTGCATCAAACAGAATATAGTATGAATGATGAGTGACATCAATTGAATTTAGAAAAGTTCCAACCTTCCTATTAAAATTAAAATGCTGTTTTTTGTGTTTTTTACATTTGTTTGTGAATTACATCAAAAATTTCATAATTTGTGTACTTGTTTGATGAATGATTGCTTCTGTATTTTGTGTGTATTGTTTTGTGGTGCAGGTCATAGAAAATGCTTAAGCCAGGGTCCCTGTCTTCCAGTAATGACTCAGTGGGGGTTGTAATATTCCAGTAATGATTCAGTGGGGATCCCTGGTTCCAGTAATGATTAACTCGGGGTCCACAGAAGCCAAAAGGTTAAGAACCACTGTGATAGAAAAACACCATCAGCTTCAAACTTTTTCAAGCTAGATTTGTGCCCACTTTCCTACTGGCTCTCTAGAAGAACTATGCATCAAATTGTATCTACAGGGGCGATTTCCCGATGAGTATGAAATTGGTACTATCCCTATCTCCATAGTCATCAATAACTTCTGTTTCCTTAACCAAGACATCATGTCCCCGGCTGTCCACATCGCTGACAATGCTCGTGGAATTGTTTGTGAAACACTAAATGTCAGCATCTATGTGGGCTACAGCAACTGCATTGTCTGCCTTGAAGTCTTGTCTGATTCCTTTACATTTTGAATTTCAACCAGGAGTCCTTTATTCCCGCTGCTACTTCGTAGAGCAAACCAGTACTTACTTTGTCTTTGGTAACCAAGCCTATATTGGGTGACACATTGAACGGCCTAGATCCTCTTCTCCTGCTTACATCATCCCAGCCATACGGTATACTCCAGCAGGGTCCCTGCATTGGAAAATTCAGCCAAGAGAAATATCAGAAACTGCCCATTTCCTTGCCAACCCGTATGTATGATATAGAACAGACAGTCAATTAAGTTCAAACTGTAGGGAAGGTGTTAGAAGAAGTTGACAATGTCTTGGGGCTAATATTTGATTGTTTAGAAGCTCAAAGGACTACTATTTAATAAAACGGAATTCCTCTTGATTTTGTACTGGTGCCAGGAGTGGCGTCTGCGCTATTGTAGGATCCAAATGCTTCTTATTCATGCCAACTATCTCATTGAGTGTACATGACCATATTGATCACATCTGTGATAACGTTAAGGAATTACACAAGATTATTAATGACTTCAGTATTCAAGGATTTAGTATATGGTGTTGTGTAAAGTGTGTGATTGAGGGACTGGGAATGAAAATGCTAGAGATAGTTTTAGCAGTTCTCATTTTACTCAAATCAAATTATGCTTCTGTAATACCAAAGGTCCCAAGGGGCAAAGAAAGTGGACGTACATGCCCGTTGCATGCCTGGGGCACTGCTGGACCTCTCAGCCTTAGAGGATGTCTTCCCCCAGACTTTTTGCCTTCTCCCCTCCTGTTTTGAAGAATTTGCTTTTGTTGGCCTTAGGACTCTGTGCAATTTACCACTGCTAAACAGTGCTAAAGTGCTTGTGCTCACTCCCTAAAACATGCTAAAACTGACTTACACTAGATTGCCATATTTATTTTACTTATAAATCCCTAGTAAAGGTGTATACCATATATCAAGGGCAGGCAAATTTAATGCTACTAGTGGGCCTGCAGCACTTATTGTGCCACTCCCTTCAGAGGCACCTATTGCAGCCTGTGAGCAGTTTTAAACTGCCAATTCGACTTTGCAAAATATACCTTTTGGCAAGCCTAAAACTTCCTTTTTAATACATATGTCACCCCTAGGTTAGGCCCAAATCAGCCCATAGGGCAGGATACATTGTATTTAAATAGTTGGACATGTATTTTTAAGTTTTGCATGTGCATGTCCCTGTACTAAAAAACTCACAAATTAGTTTTTCACTACTGAGGCCTACCTCTCTTTCTGAGTTTTATTACAGTTAATAAGTGTTAACATTTGGTTGGGAGCAGGTACAAATACCAGGTTTGGTGTCTAGGGAATTAAAAATCCTTTTTTTTTTAAATAAATGTGTTTATTGATTTTCAGATTACATAACAAAAAGCATATAACAGTCAAAAACAACAGTGCTGCAATAAGCGTATTGTTGCAATGCCCAGCTGGTAGAGCTACAAAGACATATTGTAAGGAATTAAATCACAGAAGACAGAGATTCTGAGTATGTCAACCATTCCCTTCATATTTTGTAGTGTTTATCCGGGCACCCCCTGGATTTGTAGACACATTTTTCAGCTGCAACAGCAAAGTCCATTCCCCAAGTCCATTTGAGGAATGGCGGGGCTGGTCTAGAGGGCCAGTGCTGGGCAATGTCCCACTTTGCAATGATGAGACCCAGTCCGACAAGTCATCTATTATCGGGACTCCCACCCCATGCATCCAGCAGGCTCAAGAGGACTAACTTAAGGTCAAGAGGGAGCGCCCTGCTCAAGATCTGGCAAAGGGTAGTGCAAACCCATGACCAGTATGTTTGGATGTCCAGGCAGTCCCATCATACCATATGGAAGAAGGTGACCGTTGGGTATCGGCATCGCCAGCATAATGGTGGCAGGGCGTCTCCCATCCTATGTAACCATGAGGGGCTGCAGTATATGCAGGGGAGGTATTTAAATCGAATGAGATGGAGTTTCATCGATATTGCCAAAGCTCTAGGGGCCATTTTAGCCTCCACCCAGTCCTTGTCACCCAAGGGGTCCAGATCTCCCTCCATCTCTCCCTCAAAGTAGCCATGGGGTTGGGAGTATTATTTACTAGTGAGCAGTAAAAGCAAGAGATGCCCTTTCTGAATAAACGTGATTCCTACAGGTGGACTTCCAGGGGGTTGTGCTGGGGGAGGGGTACTATAGAGTCATTTAAAATCCACTTTTAATATTAAAGTAAGATTTTAAGTCACGATTCTGAAAATGCCACTTTTAGAAAGCCCACATTTTCTTGTTCTAACCATTTGGCACCTGCAGACTGTTTCCTGGGTTAAATGACTACGTGCAGTTGACCTTTGTTTATTCCGAAAAGACAGCCACACAATAGAGAACCTGGGTTTTGGCAGGATGGTGGGGCGGAGCTCTGCACAGCCCCACTTGCACTTCAATGACCCTGCTTCAGCTCACCAGCAAAGAACTTCACACTAGCCTATTGTGCCTGCAGACAGACTGGGGTTAGGGTTAGGGTTTGGAGGAAGGAAATTTCAGACATTTCTTTACAGGGCAAACTCCAGACATTTCTTCCACTTCAAAGTGGGCACCAGGTTTAAAAATATGGAATCCTCAAACCCACTCTTCAGCTCACTTCTGCAAGGACTCTCAAAGACTGTCCTGCTCCCTGTGACCTGCTGTGTACTTGCTTCAGAGGACTGTCCTGCTGCACCAAAAAGACAGCCCTGCTGCCTGAAGCCTTCCCTGTGCCCTCAGAGGACCTCCCTTCTGTTTGAATCCTTCCTTCCTACTTGAACCCAAGAGTCCTCGAGTGACTCCAAGGGATAGTTGGCTGGCCTCCTGAACAGATCCTCAGAGAGAGAAAAGGCTCCAACCACCTTGAACCAGCACCGGTACTCAGCCTGAGTGAGTCCTGACTCTCCAAGTGGTAACCCTGCAGTCCTGGGCCCTTGGTAGTTTTGATAAAGGTACCCAGACAGGCCAAATACAAAACGTGGGACTTTCTGCCTTTTCTGTCAAAAAGTGTTCTAAGAACTGAGAGGAGATGGGGACCTACCTGCTCCTCGATCCGCCCACGGTGCATCGTCGGTTGGCCTGATTTCGTAGCAGCTCCTGCTATGTTCTTCTCCGCAGCAGCAAATCCTATTCAATGGCTCGCCACAGTAGGAAGGTGGGGCGTCGTGGAGCCTTCATTGGCTACAGCCTGTAGCTTTGTCTGCCGGAGATTTTTGACTTCCAAAAAATAGACTAAGTCCGAATGTAGAAACCACAACCTCATATAGCAGTTCTCTGACGATGACTCCTCCTCCTCGGACACTGCCTTACCCCGCTGAACTTTACCTTCTCGGAAACTTTTTCGGAAAAATTCTTTTAAGTTCATCCATCGCAGTCCACCACAACTTTGAACTTTGCCCCAGTCTCGCACAACTAGATGTCCGTGTTTGGCGCTTTGATCTTTTAGGCACTATTTTACACTTTAAACTTTAAAAATTAACAACTCTGGTTCTACTAATTGGATTTTTGTCATTTTGGTTTCAAATAATTTATTACAATTTACTCTAGTTTTCTAAACTGGTGTTGGATTTTTATTATGTTGTGGTTTCACTTTATAACTGTTTAAATGCTTCATAAATACTTTACACATTACCTCTAAGTTAAGCCACACTGCTTTTGTGCCAAGCTATCAGAGGGTTAAGCACGGGTTAATTTTATAACTTTTTGTGAGTCACCCTGACAAGGATTGTGGCTGTTGCTCGAGTTGAGTTTCATCCCCCTCAACCAATAACCACAAGTTTTACAGGTCCTCTAGGTAATTCGAGCCCTGGTTTCTAAAAATGAGGATCGGTGCCCACTGCCTGCAACCACCAGCAGAAACTGAGCACTGGGGTGGGCATACTTTTGGGTAGTTTCTTTGATTTGGTTCACACTGAAACTGAACAGAAATGTGCAATGGATTTCAACTGTTTGGCATTCGGTAGGACCTTCACACCCCATACAAAGGGCCATGGTGCAGGCCCATAAAAAGAGGATAGTCCCCAGTTGCAAAAAATAAGTGTCAAAATGAGAGCAACATGAATTAAATTATGGTTGTGAATAACTTCCCTTTAAGTCAGAGGGTGTTGACCAACATGATACCACTAGTATCAGCACTGATATCTGCAAAGAGACCAGTTTAGGTCAACGTCATCATATAAAGTTGGCCAAGGGCCTGGGTAGGAATGTAAAAATACTTACAGCCAACACTGAGATATTCTACAAGGCTGATGTCGACCTGACAATAAAGGAAGAGCGTTAAAGGAGTAAGGATAGTTGAGTTGTGGAATCACACTGAGGAAAAGATGGTGACACAATGATTGGGCCTCTTGTAGTGCAGGTACCTGTTCTGAGTACATTGTTTTTCTACACAATTGCACGGGAAGAATTTTCTAGGTAAAATGGCACAAAAAGATGCATATTTTAATAACTCAAGTAGAGTGAATGAAAATAGAAAAGATCAAACAAATGTGTAAAACAATTGTGGGATATAAGAGTATTGGAGAAGTGAGAGGGTAGGAAAACAGGTTAGCAATATCAGTGCAGTCAAGTGCAAAGTCTGTGTTTAGTGTGCAAAAACCCATGTGAGGAGAATAAGTTGAGGGTTGCAATTTTAAAGACCAGTGGACTCGAAGGTGACACTCAACGTAGCTAAAGTAGAAAATGTGTGCAGGCTTTTCCATGTGCAATGGCAAACGTATTGAAATTGTGCGCAGCAACCTTACCTTTTATGACATAACTTGTCATAAAACTAAAAAAAAAACTTTTTTTTCCCTCACTTGCCGCGAACGCCAAGAGACAAGTGACGGTAAGTGCACACTTAAACTCACCCTGCGTGTTTCGCAGGTCGCCTTTGTTGTACCTTCTGCACATGAGGCCCTTAATCGTCTTGTCAGCTCCGCTAACAGTACAGAGTGTTAGAGTTTGAGGAAGCGGTAACACTCGTACGGCCATTCCATGTTGAAACACCTAAAATATATATATATTTTTCAAACAGTATGTTCATTTTTAGTTACCAGCAGGTGTGAGAAGCGTATTTCTGCTTTGGACTTGCGCAAGCTGCTTACGCACTACCTCACAATTACGACACAGTTTCCAACACATGGCCTGTCATCGAAGCCAACTTATGGGGAGAGCGGAGTGGAGAGGAGAGGCGCGCTGCTGTTCTAAGTCACCAAAAGCAATATAGTCAGGCTGAATTATCAGAGTGTCTGGTTTTCAAGGACAGCACCTAAATCAGTCCGGCTTAGCCAGTCCTCCTGTGACTTCCCAACAAAGGATTCTTTCACCTAGAGTGAATTCCACTGGCATTTGGAAGTTCTTTTTTTTTACATTCCAAATTCATATTCTTGGCAAGGAAGCAGCAGCAGAGGTAATATGAAACTGAATGAAAAGGCCTAAGTTATAGAACTGTGGCCATTTGTTATGTTTCTTCCCATCATATACATTAAGCGCCTCATTGCTCACTGCCACGCTCTGGGCATGGATGTGGCCTGTGTCTCTTACAAAGGCTCGCCTGGTTCTCCAAAGACCTACCAGGAACCCACATGCAGAATGAAAATCAAAAGTATGTACACAGGCCATACATTTGCTCCATGCTCTTCTTACCAGTGTAGAAGGTATTTAAATGTTCCTCAAGTATCTACTGAAATTTACAGATGAGCAACCCTGCTCTGAGTGCCCCAGCTGCAATGATGTCGGGATCCATGGTGTTGGTTATTGAAGAACCCGGATCATGAGTGCGCACCACTGCATAGACCTGCTTCATGGATTGTGGTCTTGTTGGACCAGGAGGGGTTCCCAAACCTCTACCCTCATAGTGGTGAAAAGCTGCTGCCTTTGCCAGGCGTTAAGTAGCACGAGCGTGGTGGTGGCAGGCAGCATTTTGTGTAGTGATCAATAGGAGTTAACAGGCCTGTGTCACTGGAGTGAGGCTTACAGGCTCACCCTTGTAAAGTTCCGCCGCTGTGTGCTTAAGTCTCCCTTGTCCTGCATCAAGTTAGTATGTAGCGCTGAGCAGCACTCGTGTGGTTGCATGTGTGCGCTGTGTGTATATGTGCCTGTGAATAGTACAATACATGGAAGACTCTGGGCTCCATTTTGGGAGCACAAGGGCTGAATGTTGGAATATGAACAGGTAGAGGGATACCAGATTTGAGGATTGTTTCATTCCGTAGAGCTGGGTGTGGCACACACTGGAGGAAGGAGAGTTAGGCTCCTTATTACACCTCAAAGGGTGCTATTTGTTTAAGGGAGAGGTCACTGGAAAGGGCCTCGGCACATTTCAGGAAGGAGATGGGACTGATAAGAGCACCATAAAGAGTAGGGCTGGGGATCCTTGGGTAACCAATTGATGCATATATCACAGTGGCTGGCATCCAGGTGTGAACTTCTAGTCACTTCCATGGCCTGTGTTGTGGGCCTATCAGATTTGAAGTCACTCCTGCTGTTACAGACTGCTTTCTGGAAGAAGGGCAGGGCAGAGAAATAAGTACTTCAAAAGGAAGCAGATCCTCAAAACAAACTTCAAAGACTCTGACCCTAAATCACATTTGGTGTCTAGAAATGTACAATAAGAAGGGGAGCTTAAGGCTTCCAAAATTGTCAACTGCCAAGCAGCCAGTCTGGCTGTATGTTTAGAAGGAGAAGCTCTGAAAGACTTCTGCCTGTACCAGGATTGGGTGCTAAGATCTGCCAGTCTCCCAGCTGGGTGAGAGGACATCAGCCAAGCAAATCTAAGACCACTTGTCCCTGGAGCACCAGTGCCTGCCTGCTTGTCAAGACCAGTGTGCCCTGTGAGGAAGAGCAAAGTGCTTGGAGGGAGCAAGGTCAGGTGGCGGGATCCTGGTAAGTGGATTCCCATGGCAAGGAGTGAGGAGATGGCTGCTGCACCAATCGGATCATTGGCTATTTGCAGATTCAAATTGGTGACTCTGTATGCCAGATAGGGCTGCCGTAAAGTTAGCCTTGGTTGCACCGATCGGGCTGTAGCCTGTGTGCAGAGTAAAGTCAACAACCCTGTATAATAGAGGGGGCTGCCGTGAAGATAGTATCACTGCCATGCCAATCAGGCTATAGACCGTGTGCAGAGTGAAGTCGGCAACCCTGTATGCTAGAGAGCTGTGAAGATTGCATGACTGCCGTGCCAATTGGGCCATAGCCCATGTGCGGAGTGAAGTCGGAGACTCCGTATGCCAGAGGGGGCCACTGTGACTCGGAAGTTACTGCCATGCCTATAGGGCCTTCACTTGTGTGCAGAGGCAGGCCAACGATCCCGTATGCCAGAGGGGGCCACTATGAAGAACAAGGGACGTTGCCTGGTTCTGCCATGGCCAGGGGAGAGGATGCCATGTGTGACCTGTGCATGCCCTAGCCCCAACTGAGGATCTGAACCTGAGCGATCGCCCTCCACCGGTAAGAAGGATCAGAGGAAGTTACCGTCTCACCAGAGGAAGTGCCATGAATGCTCAGCCGCTGTTCCTGCAGAATGGCAAGTCACCATCAGCAGCCACTGCAGCCCTCTGTGACGTCCAAGAGTGAAACGCTCCCAGAAGACAGAAGTCGCAGGGGGAGCTTGTTCTGCTGTGTAGCACTCTGTGCGCTGGAGCCCTATTGGCTATGAAAGAGTCAGAGTAGGATTCCTAAGACTCAGACTACTAGTGGGGCTTAAGCTGAATGATGACTATAGTGAATGGGGAATAACCTCTACCAGTAGAGAGGGACTCAAAACACTCAAACACTAGAGCCCTGACCTCAGGGAACTGTCTGTATTGTTTGTGTAAACTGTAGTTTACTTTCTGTTCATATATAAACACTCCTTTTTCATAAAAGCAAGTATTTGACTGGACAATCATTTGTTACTGCTATTGAATGTATTTTGAGTTGTGAGCCCTTGTTCACCCCCCTGCATCTACCCCTCTCCGTGAGAAGCCTTAGGCTGCTCATCCTACGCTACTACTGAGAGTCAAGGCGTACTTGGCCCAGTTGCTCAGGACCTATAGTAAGTCGGGCCCCGAGACATAAGGAGTAAAAGGCCTCACACCCCTTAGTTGGGCCCAGTAGCTCCTGTTTGCCCCGTATCCCTCTGAAAGGGGCTCTAACACTTATATTCACCTATATGAAGTAAACTGAATACAAACGTGAGATGGTTAATCAAAAAAAGCTTACTGTGTTCAATCATTTTTTTCATGAATAAAATGGGTGTTATTTAATACTCTTCCAGACAATTATCAACATGCAAACCCGTTGCCCATAGTTGCAATGCCACACACAATCGTTGTTGTTGAGGTGACAATCACAAGATCAGGAGACTCCAGGTGCCAAACAAAGTAAGTTTTATTACTGAAGCTACAGGAGCTCACGTACCACATGTCCTGCCTCCAAAGAATCCAAGCCGCAACTGATTCCACTACAGCTGTGTGCCATGAAGAAGGAATGCGGGGCATGAGCCATTACAAATTTAAACCCATACAAATGCAAATACAGTGCTAGACGGCGGATGCACTAGAGCCGCTATAAATGAAATGAATTAATTAATGAATGAATAAATGAATGAATGAATGAAAAAGTTTATATAGCGCTCAGCTACTCCAAAAGGAGTGTCCCGGCGCTGCAGATTCACGTGACTGTTGACCTAAAGATGGATTACCTTCCAAAAAGCCATGTTTTCAACAGTTTCTTAAAACTCGTCAGGTCCTGAGAGAGTCTGAGGGGCACCGGGAGTTTGTTCCATGCCTGTGCCCCCAGTAGGCTGAAGGATTTACCTCCCCTGCGTGCCAAACGCACCTTAGGGACACGTGCATACGCCCCCGAGCTTGATCTGAGTGCCCTTGTCGGAGTGTACCAGCCAACCCGTCTTCTAAGGTAACGAGGCCCCTTACCATGAAGGGCTTTGAAGAACATTACTAATGCCTTAAACTGTATCCTCTCCCTGATAGGAAGCCAGTGGAGGGCTTTGAGATGAGGTGCCATATGGGACCTCGGTTTAAGGCGAAGAATGGCCCTGGCTGCGGCATTTTGCGCCACCTGGAGGCGTTGTAGGAGACACTCCGACAATCCTAGATAGAGGATGTTCCCGTAGTCCAGTCTCGATGTAATCAGTGCCTGGACCACGGTCCTCCTACAATCCAGTGGAAGGAGTGGAAGAAACTTCCTCACCATCCTAAGTAATCCAATACAGGTCCCAACTAAGGCCTGAACTTGGGCACGCATAGAAAGAGCGGCATCAATCCGAATTCCCAAGTTTCTAACTATAGGCTGGGCCACACTGGGAGGAGAAAATTCCTCTGGCCACCATTGACTCCAATCCTGCACTGTGGGCTGGCCAAAGAGGACTATTTCTGACTTATCAGAATTACACTTCAGCTGGTTTTCCTCCAGCCACCCAAAAACGTCGGTGAGGCAAGATCTAATCATGTCACCATCAAACTCGTTACCTCTGTTGCAGGAGAAAACCAGCTGCGTGTCGTCGGCGAATAAAATTATCTTTACTCCGTACGACTCCACCAGTGTTGCCAAAGGGGACATATACAAATTAAAAAGCGTTGGACTAAGGCAGGAACCCTGAGGGACTCCTACTTGTAAGCATGGCAGGGGGATGAGAACGGGGAGTCCAAATCACCTGCTCTCTATCTTCCAGATAGGAGGCTAACCAGGCCAGAGCCCGTCCCCAAAACCCATTCTTTCCAATCTGTCTAGAAGCCTACTGTGTGGCACCGTGTCGAACGCTGCCGACAGGTCCAACAGTATGAGGATTGCTCTGCCCCCCTGGTCAAGCTTCTCTTTTATATGTTCTGTCACCTCCAGCAGCGCCGTTTCCGTTTCCGAAATATAACACAAATGAAGGACTAACCAAAGTAAGCACAAATAAAGGACTAAGTGTATCATTACATCATCTTCACCCTTATAAACAAACATGACAAAACAAGTTTAATTGCATATACAAATCTCTGTACCTCACAGACATGGAAACATTGCAAGAAATCCTAACACCTCCCGTTGGTCCAGTTGCATTAGCATCCTAAGGTGCAGATGCATCAGTACCACCAGGGATTCCAGGTTCAACACATTCCGCCAAGTTACCTGTTACTGTTGGCTCAAGGAAGTTTGATTCTCTAACCACCTCAGGAGCGCTAGACAAAACAGAAGAGGACTGAGTAGCACTTGAAGAAAAGATATGACTTTTTAATATATCTCCTTTTCCACCAATGAGACCTTTGTGTGTGCAAATTTTGCAAGCTTGCTTAAGTGTTACCCTCACAAGAGCCGTTTTGCCCCACCAACCTCTCCCATTGAGAAAAGCTGAGCCTTTAGTAACTTTAACAATTTGTACAGGTACAGAAAACATTGATTGTCCCTTTTTAACTCTAGTGGGATGGTTCAGCAACACTCAATCAGCAACCTTGAAATCAATACTTTTTACATCATGCATTTTGTCATAGTGAATTTTATGTGCAAATTGGGCTGCAGCCACTCTCTCCCTGACCATCTGAGAGATTTTACATTGGCAATCTTTCTCTTTTGGAGCAATTTCCTTGACCAAATCAGGACAAACCGGAGACGTGGATTTTCTTTTTCTCAATAAACAACAAGAGGAAACACCAGTGGTAGTGTTTGGAGTCAGATGGTACACCCAAAGCTTTTACCTTAGGAAATCTTCCACTAGAACCGTGCTCACCAGAGCAGATTGTATTCCTTCCTTCAGAAACCTGTTCATCCTCTCCACCAGACCATTTGAGTTAGGTGAAAATAAAGCCACCCTCAAATGTCTGATGTGATGATTTTGAACATTTTCCCCCCTTTGTGAAGAAACAAAATGTGTCCCATTATCAGTGACCAGCTCCTTTGGTGGCCCCTCAGTTTCAAAGATTTTGCTTAACATTGTTATGACCACAGCTGTACTAGTGGTAAGAACAAATTCCTAAAAACCCATTTTGAGAAATAATTAACTAAGACCAATAAAAATCTTTTGTCTGTGGGCAACACTTCAAAAGGTCCTGCAAAGTCTAATGCAACTTTAGACCAAATTTCATCAGGAAGAGGAACAGTGTAAGGAGGTGTTTGGTGAGTAATCCAATAGTAAACAAGTACTGCAATCAGATATCCACTTTGCAACTTGTGAATCTAACGAAGGCCACCAAAAGAATTGTTTTAAGTTTTCACATGTGGCCCTCACCCCTAAATGGCTTTGGTGAGGTGCTTCAATGAGTTTGGTCCTAACAGCAGAGGGAGGAACAGTGACATCATTATGTAAGAGCATACCATCTACAATGGAAAGTTCACTTTCCACCTGCGAGAAAGGTCTGAGGGGAGCGGGGAACAATCTTTCCCTGGGCCTGCCTTTCTTGACGCAGTTAATTACAGCAGATAACATATTGTCATCTTTGAAAGTAGACACCCATTCTTCACAAGAGACCAAACCAGAAGAGCTCAAAATGTCATCCAACGTGGCCACCACAGACTCAACCTCCTCATGATCTTCCATTTGTTCAACACCCTGAAGTGCCATTCTAGACAAGAAATCAGCTCTAGAGTTCTTTCCCCCCAGGAATGCAGTTGATTTTAAAATAGTATTCCTGCAAGCAAGAAATATGCTTTTCCCAAACCATTGTCATTAAGCAAAGTTATTAGGGGTTTGTGATCTGTATATAAATCAAAACTCATGTACCAAAGAAAGGTTTTACATTTTTCAATGGCCCATGAGCAAGCTAATGCCTCCCTCTCAATTGTGTTGTAGTATGGCTCAGGAGACTTCAATGAGCGTGAGGCGAAGGCAACAGTGTGTTCTCTATTGTCAAAAAATTGTGAGAGAACGGCCGCTAGTACCCCCTGGGTTGCATCCACAGTAAGCACACATTTGCTTTCAGGACCAAAAGAGGACAAAGCTGATGCGTTAATGACCAGTGATTTGATTTTAGAAAAATCTTGGTTAGCTGCATCATCCCAAATGAACTTTGCAACTTTCTGCAAAAGCTTGCGAAGTGGTTGCACAAACAAAGCATATCCCTGATTGAACTTGGAATCTAAGGAATGATCTCAGAGTGTCCTTGTTTTTTAGTGGAGATACATCCTGTATAACTTGTAGTAGTGAAAATGTGGGTGTTATGCCAGAGCCAGAAATATGGTGACACAAACAATGTAACTCCTGTCTCAAAAAACAAGATTTCTCTGGTTTTAGAGTGAAACCCGCCTCTTTAAACACCTTCAAAACTTTGTTAAGTATGGTCTTATGTTCTGCAACAGTTTTGGAGAACACTAAAACCTCATCCTTGTAGGCTTGAATACCTGGTATATTTGACAAAAAGAATCCATTAGCTTCTGGAAAACACTCGCAGCAGACACAAGACCAAACGGCAACTGTAAAAATTTGTAAGCCCCAAAGGGCATCACAAAGGTGGTGAGGTCTTGCAAATCTGATGCAAGTGGAATCTGGTGATATGCGGAGCGTAAATCAAATAGCGTGAAAAATTTTCGACCACTTATGTTTGCCAACAACAAATGAATCTTGGGTAAGGGGTGACAGTCCACAATCAAGTTTTTATTGAGGGTGTGAAAGTCCGCACACAGCCTAATGGCCCCAATCTTTCTTTCCTGCCACGACAGTGGGACTTACCCACTCTGAGGAGTCTGTGTGTGCAATGACACCTTCCTTAACGAGTTTGTCAAGCAGGTTTTTAAGTTCAGACCTCACCAACAATGCTATAGGCCTAACTTTATGAGACACTGGTATGACGCCCTTCTTAAGTTTTATTTTGTTTTCAAATTTGTGGATGTTTCCAATTGTATTTATAAAAACCTCTGGAAACTTCTGGACTATCTCTGACTACATACTGTCACCACTGTCACTAGCTGACGCCACCAGTGTATTATTCACCATGACAGGATTGGGTCCACCAGGAACAAGCATTAAACCCAATTTTGACAGATCCTGCCTTCATATAATATGCTTCCCTATTTCAGCCACATATATCTTATTCTTGGTTTGTTTCTGCTTGCCTAAGCACTCTAAATCATCCATAAAGAAACCAATCATACTAATGTCCCGATCACCATGTGCCTTAAGAGAAACATCAGGAGCAATTAAGGTTTGGAATTAGCCAAAGTCCGATGGTAGAACGTATCTGAAACAATCGTAATGGCTGCCCCTGAATCTGCCATCATATAAAGCTTAATTGACCCAATACGCACGTCACATAATGGGCCTTTCACAGGTTTCACTTCCATTGAATCCACCTTGAGTGTAAGGACAACTCTCGATAAATCCTGTGAACATTCATCCATTACTGATGCAATATCCACATAATTCACCTGAGAACCACCGTCAGCACTTCTTCAGACCCCCTGGAAATTTCCCACTTTATGGCATTTGTTAAATTTTTTGCCTAAAGCTGGGCATGAGGCATAATTGCTAAGATGTGTTTTAGAACCATATCTAAAGCAATATGTCCCGCTCCTTTTAAATGTAGTTTTACAATTATTATCTTTCCCACCCAATGCATATACGGTTTCAGGAACTTGCACAGAATTTAACACATGCAAAACAGGTTCAGGTGCAATACATTTGCTGCAAATAACCGAACAATGTATGGCTTTGGCCATATCCAATGCCTCAATTAAAGTGGGATCATGAAAACTAAGTAATCGTTCTTGGATTTTGCTAGAGTTGCAACCAAAAATGAACTGATCCCTGATGAAAGTGTCTAACGTAGCTCCAAAATTAAATTTTGCTGCAATAATCCTGAGAGCAGAAACAAACTCCTCAGTTGACTCTTTCTGAGTCTGCTTCCTGTTATTAAAATTAAATTTTTCAAGCAGTACACTTGGTTGCTCTGTAAATGTATTTCTAAGCCTTGTGGTCGCCTCCAAATATTCATTCCATTCATCACCATCCCCAGGAGATGTTAAAGCAGGCAAATTGTCATAAATTTGCTGACCTTCAGAGCCTATATTGCTGTAAAGTATAGCTTTCTTCTTTTTTGGGGGGGGAAGGTATTCAGCATCAATAGCCACAAACAAGTTTTCAAAGCTGTTGAACCATTTTTCCCATGGAAGTGGAGGTTTTCCTGGAGTTGGGAGAAATGGTTTGATTTGGACAAACTGCTGGATACTGGATATTATAACTGCAGCAAATAATGAACAGAGCCTCTTTACACAGTTAGTAATGTCATAAAATACCTTAAAGCACAGCCTTTATCAGCAATCCAGTGCTCCCCAATGCGTAGTACAGTGGCAATGCTACAGCGATGTGACCGCACACAAAGAAATAGCCCAAGGAGTAGATTAGTTAGAAATTGTAAGCTTAAGTGGTGAAAACGCTTAGAACAAGGTTAAGAAGCAGTACTGCCAGCCAAATACATAAATACTAACCCTTTGCAAAATGGCCTCCTGGTCGTAATGGCCTGTCTCGTTGTACGGGGCACTGCACATGATCAGAAATGCGCGTGATCGGTGACAGGTCATCAGCAAAGGGACGTCAGCAAGGGCTCAGTTGCGGTGAACAAATCTGTCTAAACAATACACTGGGACACAGCCAAGCGCAGGCGAGGGTAGCCAAAATGTGTGACTAACAGCGAGCGCCCACACAGCATCCAAGGAGGCATTGGTGTCCCAGCAACGGCACCAGCAGGTCGGGCAGCAGTTATAAGAAAAAGGCGAAATAGTCTACGGGTGACGCTGGGCTCCTGAAACAGTTGTCGCTCGTCGCCAAATATGTTGAGGTGACAATCACAAGACCAGGAGACTCCGGGCGCCAAATGAAGTAAGTTTTATTACTGAATATACAGGAGCCCACGCCCCACATGTATTGCCTCCAAGGAATCCAAGCCGCAACTGACTCCACTGCAGCTGGGTGTCATGAAGAAGGAATGCGGGGCATGAGCCGTTACAAATGTAAACACATACAAATGCAAATTCAGTGCGAGATGGCGGATGCACAAGAGTTGCTATAACTGAAATATAACACAAATGAAGAACTAACCAAAGTACGGACAAATAAAGGACTAAGTGTATCATTACACTTGTGTATTTTAATTTCTGTACACAATATGGTCACTGTTCTATTATGTTGAAATAGTTGGCAGCTACATCACTTGAATGCCCAGGCTGACCATCAGCACGAACAATACAAGTGGCTTGATGCTCTGGTTGAGGTTACTGACTGATCGCTTGCAGGATGATTATTCTCTAATAGTGAGATATTAATTTTGGAGTGAAGTTGGGCCTTGTCATAATTTTCATTGAGAAGCATCTGCCACAGCCATACTGACATTAACTGCACAATATTGACTAACAACAAATCTTCAAGGTAAGTAGATGTTGAGTTTAGAATATTAAATCTATACTTCCCTGTAATTGATTACTCTGCCAATATGTTGATAGTCGATTTTCTGTATTTGTTATAGTTGTCTGTTGATAATATCGACCTTGATATTTTGACATATAACCAATGGGCCACTTCAAGAACTAATCAACTTACCAGAATTTCGTGGACTGGAAATAGTGTGAGCCATCAAACAATTTCTTAGAGAAGGCCACCACCTTTAAATAAAGCCTTGTGGGATTAAATGTCAGATCTCAAGCTCTAATCCCGGCCCCCGAGATACCTCCATAACAAAATGTTGTCCAGAGATTTTCATTTTTGATTTGTGTTTCTGGCTCATTAGAGAAGTAATTTAGCTTGGGTAGACATTGCTGATCTGGGCCGAATTTTTCTGAATGACATCTTTAAAAATGGCAGATGTGTTGCAGTGATGATGTAGTAGTTCAGGTACCATGAGACATATATACTTCATTTTGATGTCAAAACATAGGTTTGGGGGGTCAAGTAGTCTTATAGAGACAGAAGATAACTCCTCAGAGCAACCCTTCCACCATTTTCTAAAATGGTGGCTATAATAGGGGAAGAAGAGACATATATAGAAATGAAACAAATAATAATGGTTTTTAATCCTTTTATGTATGCACAAAACAATGTTTATGATCTGAATATGAAGAAAAAATCATGTTTATCACTCCTGTTTTAGATACATTTTCATAGTTCACTTTCTTCATTTGATTCGGCAATCGCTTGTTGTACATTTGCAGAATGTTGAACATTTGAGAAGAGCATATCAAAAGGGACATCTTTTTGTAGCACAGATTTTGCAAGTACATGTACGTGTAAGTTCTATGGGTAGAGGCGTTAGAAATTTTGTAGGCTTTAGCACCCCATCAATATCTTCCCGACCAAATTCCCACAGATCTTTCTCTTCATATGCATGATCCAAAACATTTACACATCTTCTGATCAAGTAGAATGCTCTTTTAATGTGTCCATGCACAGAATATGACGTCAGTGGAAGGTCATTTAGCTAGACTGATCTCTTGAACTCAGTGTACCGAAGATCGTCAAATGTGTGGCAGTCAGAACACATTTTCCACACATGCACAAGGTATTTTTCTCTGTCTTTAAAGTCACATTCTTCTTCTGTCTCAGCAAATCCTTTTAGAATCTTCACAGGTTCAGCAGTTAAAGCTCCAAGCTTTGTTCCAATTTCGCCCATAGTGTCATCACCCGTAAGAATATGTGCCTTGATAAGAACACTGGGCATCTCTGGGTCAAGTTTCTTGTACAGAATATGAAGAGAGATTAAGTGTCTTTTCTCGCCTGTTCCATAACGTATCCCTAACTGTGACGATCCTTGATTTGTGAACATAGCAACAAATCTAAGTAGCACAATAATAACATCTGTCATTTGACAGTTCAATGACTTGATTGGAACCATTTCGAACAGTCCACTCATCATGTGGAACAACACGGAGGTCAGCTTCCTCCAATTTGCTGTTAAGTTCTTGAACAATATGGCCGGTTCCTTTTGAATATATCTCTGCAGGCACCAACTCCTCATTGACAATCATTCCATTTGCAATAATTGGAAATTCAGTGTTCACTGAAGCATTAGCAATGTTTTGGTGAGTTGACATCTCAAAGTTCATCTTGTTTGATGTTGATGACCAGAATGTATCAAGTTGCACAGGTATAGGTGTTGAATTTTTGATGTAGGTAAGGTCAATTGTTCCACTTGAAGACATTCATCTGATTCTCTCGCATTCTTTGACAGATAGTTCAAGATAACTGTCAAAGACAGTGTGCAGTTATCGAAAGGTGTACACTGACTTTGATACCTGAAGAACAGTATGAATGACTTCTTTGAAGTTTAGCATGGATGAAATCTTGACCATGCGCAATTGTGACATTCTCATGACCCCCATTGCTCCATCACTCTGGGCTACTCCATTGCTTTGTTTGGTACTGGACCTCACCGTGGGTCCTAGGCACAACAGGATAAGCGTGTAACTTTGCGTGATACCAGCCTCTTGTATGTGCTGTTGAACGTCACATAAACTCATTGATATAATGTGGATTTCTTACTTTGCTGGCACATTGCGATTGTTAAAGTCCACATTGACATTGTTAAAATAGCATATGGGCCTTGTGAGGACGCTGCCACATTAACATTGTAAAAAGGCACAGTGATATTGTAAAAAAAAAACTGTGAGGAGGATGTGCCTAAGATGTGTCTAAATGTTTTCATCCTTTTTGTTTTATTTGGTTATGATTCTTTTTTGTTTTGTTTTATCTGTGTTGTTTGTTCAGTTGTTCACAACTTCGCAAAATGGCACATCGCGGCCGCCGTCCTGATCCCGGCCGCAATTAAAAGAGACCACACCCAACATTGTACCGCGGATTATCAACGGTTGCAACGGAGAGAGGTCGCTTCATTCTGGCAGCTCCTGGATCGGCTCCTGACAGCACGGTAGGCCGCATTTCTGTAAACGTGCAACTGTCAGGTAGGAAAAGCATTTCTTCATTTATTTCGGCAAGGAATTTGCATGCCAACACTTGGCAGAGTGTGGTTATTAAGGACTCGTTTTTGGAATTCCTTGTTGTGGAATTCGTGCATGCCACACTCAGCGGAGTGTGGTTATTAAGAACTCCTTTTTGGAATTCCATGTTGTGGAAATCATGCCATAGTTTTGTTTCAGGAGAGATTCACTCATGTTGACTACTTCACCCTTGACAATCAAAGACAAGTTGGATTATGAGTCAAGGTTCTTTGAGACGTGATATTTTGACAATATATAAACACCCTAAGGTTAGCATTCGAAGGCGCATTGGTTGACACATGAAAGTGCATTGAGCTTTCATAGAGCGCTCTGAGAGTTGTGAAATCATTCCATGCCATGAACATTTATGTGCATTGTCAAGCCTTTTCTCTGGATCGCAGTAACCTTTCTGCAGTTCCTAGTTGATCATAGAAATCAAGCATTTTTTTCTACAGGTAAACTACATATATTTACAGTTATATGTATGTCTATGCGTCTTTCATTATTTCATGTTTCACATATGAACATAGTAGTAACAAGTTGACCTCTTTGTTCCAGAGCTCCTTCCATGCAGTACCCTCCCTAATTTCCTTCCCCTTGTCTGGCCACTCTGAACCTCTGTCAAACTATATGCGAGTCAGAGCTGCTGGAAGGTTGGTTTCTTGGAGGTGCTGCTCCTGAGGAACCAACTGATCTTGACAGACATATAGTCCCTTAGAGCTTTTCTGGGCTATCTGGATCCTCTGTTCCAGTTTCATATCTGGAGCAACAGCATTGAACCATTCCTCTCTGTCTTTCACCACAAAATGTCTTTGGATGAATTTTCTGTAGAGGTATGGTTTTTCCACCTCTAGCTTCTTCACTCTTTGCAAATACCAGGACCCATATCTCAGGTAGTTTATGCAATCAAATTTGTGAAACAAAGTAATCAGTGACTCCACAGTTTTCACGTGCAGCTCCCAATCACCTTCCCAATCAGCATGTACCAAGTTTTTCACTAGAGCTATCATGTGTAAAACATTTCGCCAGTACTTGCAAAATTCTGACTTTTCTTCACATTATTTGACAAACTCTATGAACTTGGTTTTCAGGTTTTCTGATTTTGAACTGAGTGTATTGAACATTGCCTGGCTTTGCATTATGTCTTTTGAATGTGCACCCTGTGCCTTGTTCACTTCTGAGATAAGATATGCAAAACCTAATTTGTCATTCTTGTTCCAGAAAGCATTCCAACACAATGTTTCTATTGCCTCAGACATGATGAGCATACCAAGTAACGAACTTACATAATGAGTTCCGCTTAAACTGACTGGACAGTTTTGCTTCCAAAGATTTCAGCCTCAGTTAGTGCATCGTCTATGCTACATCCACTGAGACAATTTTCTGCCCACCACAGTGCAATTTTTCTCATGTGGAAAACACCCATTATTGGATAAAGATTATCAAATTCTACTGGATTGCTCATAAAAATGTCAGCTACAATACGGAAAACACCTTCATTGCAAAAAAATTGGTAGGATAGGCTGGTCTTCAAGCTGAGTTCACACTTTTTGGAATTATTTTAGAGCTGTGTATACTGTTGCATAGTTTGTGACTGGAGATGGTATGACTGGCAAAAAACTAAACCTTCTTCAGTGGGATGGTATTATGGGAGATCAGAGCATGAATTCCAGCCAATGGAGGAACTGGCTTCTCTTCATCCTTCAGTCTGCACCGAATAAGCGATATGATAAATTCAGTTAAATCAGCTTTGCGGACCGCAGCATCAGGTAAAAGAAGATTCAACTCCTCAGCCACTTAGACACTTTCTGGTAGACTGGGACATGTTGATGGCTTGTAGTGATTTTGCACATGTTGGGAAGGCAGTTGGGTTATAAGTTTGCAGGTTTGTTCGTTTATGCCTACAGCTGACACAGCTTGTTTTCCAGCAGCTACTTCATTGGTACAGTCTTGAAAAAGCACCATGGCAGTATTGTGTGCTGGATCTTACAGACAAAGAAGAGCTGTCTTCAAAATCAAAATTATCAAAAGCAGCAATTGTAAATCCTTTCCTGGTAAATTGACTTGGAAGTGGTGTGCTGTCCGATTCACAAGATTTTACAGCATGAGTTACGAACAACTTCCTGCTCCATCATTATAACTTGTTGATACAACAATCCTATTCATTGGAGTGATTAGCTCTCTACGTTTGCACTTGTCATAGATTGCGTGGACAGTCATCATGTGTAGCCCAGTTTTCTTTTTGCTGTGATGTAATTCATAAAACATGATTTGGAAAAGACAGCACATTCGCACAGCATAAGCCTGTCGGTTCATGGGATTGCGTTCCACTTCTTCGCTTATATCTTCAAAGCCATTTTCAATGTTGTCGGCTTCTGTTCCGAGCTCAAGAACTTTAGTTTGTAGCAGTTTTGCTTTGCTGATATTAAACAATTATGACAACATCAGGCATTCTTGTTGACTACCATGGTTTGTGGATCTCTGGGGCATCACAAAATTTGTCATTAAGTCAAAAATATAAATCTTTCAGGGCATTTCTTAAAATGGCTCCTGCTGATTTTACTGCATCCTGTGATCTTATTTTGGCAGCAAGAACTTCCGAAGTCAAATCATTTGAGATGACCATGAGTGGCTCATTCTTTTTGTTAGACGTGCCAAAAACGAATTCTGTCATTGCACATTCTCACCAGAAAAATCAATACAGTTTTATCAATGTTGACCAAAGTTTCTCTGATCTCACTGAGTGTGAACCCTTCGCCAGCACTCAAGAGTGGCTTTAAAACTTAATTTGCTTTTTCAAAGAGTACAAACTTAACTTAAGGCTGGCAGTTATGTTGCTACTGGGACCTCAATGTACATTCATATTTTCGAATGTATGCACGCATGCAGTTCGGGTGGGCATACAAATCCGCAGCACATACATTCACCTTGCTGTTTAGATCAGCTACTCAGCTGAAAACTTCATCTCGGAAGAAACTATCTGCAGATAAAAAGATGTTTGCCCTTTGGGATTCACATACTCTGTACTTTGTTCTTTTGACAATCCCTTTGGCCCTTGTTCTGGCTAAACCACAGATAACACATTGAAGATCCTCTGCTTTCTGATCAGTTGTTGGAGGTGGACGAGGGGTAAGTGGATGGGCATTGGGTTTGGCTGTCGTCGCTTTCTCTGAAGACTCGGATTCTTGTTGTGAGTCACTGGTTTCTGCTATTTTTTTACCATTTTTTCCAGGCTTGTTTTCATTGTATACGACTTGTAGCACTTGTTGTTACAATGATAAAATATGTGATCCTCTTCACCTATCAGTGTCAATATTTTGTGAACTTCATCTTGCCACATTTCTACAGCATCTCGAGATCTCTTCTGTCCAGCCACAGTTGATGTTCGATTTTTCTTTGGGTTAGTTTAACATATGACACATTTTTCTTTGTTGAAGCAGTCTTCAGATTTTGTAGTTAGCAACACTCTGTCAAGAGGTAAAGATCCTTTGCTACCACCTGCTTTGCTCATGTTTACAAATTTGAATCAACAGAAAACCTAAAACAAAAAAATATTAAAATGTATTACCAATATTATGGCTAAAACACATCATTATAGAGCCACAATTTAGGAAAATGGCAGAACGGTTGCTCTGCGGAGTTATTTTCTGTCTCTATAAACTACTTGACCCCCAGTATATCGGTCTCATGGTTCCTGAAATTTTACATCATCACTACAACACATCCCCCATTTTTAAAAATGTCGTCCAGAAAAGTTCAGCCCGGATCAGCCATGTCTACCCAAGCTAAATTACTTCTCTAATGATCCAAAAACACAAATCAAAAATGAAGATCTCTGGACAACAATTTTTTGTGTCTGTGCTGTTGTGCTTTGCTTTGGTGTTTTTTCTCCACTTGCCTCTTCAGTTATAGTTTCCTCAGTCTTCAAGGTTTCCTGGCTTTCATGCCTGGATCCTTGTGGGTTGTGGAGCTCGTTACAGCTCAAGGCTGGTGAGTCATTACAATAGAGTTATCTACTTATTTATGTGATTTTATATAGTGTGGACATTACCCAGAGGTGTCAGAGCGCTTTACAATAGAGTGAAGAGCATTACATGAGAAATTGAGAGTAGCAGGGTAGAACGAGACAATATGTATAGCTACTACGGTTACTCATGGTGAGAGTTACGTATTTACAAATCACATATTAATTACAGGTTACATATTTAGAAAAGTTAAAGCGATTCAGGTTACACAAATACATAGTACATATTTACTTAAGTCAAGTTAAGTTAAGTTAAGTTACAGAGTTATAGCTCTCAAGAGAGTTATGAAACAGCCAGGGTCATGTCATTAAATGCCAGGGCGTATGCCTGGTGGGGAGCTTGGCGAGTAGTGTTATTGTGAAGAATGTCTTTGGAAGAGAAGAGTTTGGAGGTCCGTTTTGAAGATCTGGAGAAAGGTGATGGTACGAAGGATTGGAGGTAGCGAGTTCCAAATTCTAGTCGCATTACCTGAGAATGATTGCACCATAAGTCTTTCCCTTTTGAAAGTTTGACATTCCAGCAGCAGAATCTCAGCATTTCGTGAGGGTCTAGAGCCACCTGATAACTTAAGTTTGCTTTCTATTTAGTGAGGAGTGGAGGTGTGAATGGCTTTATGGATCATGCAAGCAGTCTTATATATAGTTCTAGCTTCCAAAGGAAGCCAGCAAAGAGTTATCAACTAAGGTGTGATGGGGTAATTTCTTTTGACCCTGTAGATAAAACATGCAGCTGAGTGGAGGATGGATTCTAAAGGAGATAGGTGGGTCTTAAGGAGACCTGCAAGTAGAGAATTACAGTAGTTCAGTCCGGAGAGTACCAAAGATTGGATGAGAGTTTTCAGGTCTTGCTCAGAAATGTAACATCGGATCCCCCAGAGAAGTCGCACTTGGAAGCTTGCATTCTTTGCCATGGTGTTGATTTGGGATTTGAGGTTAAGTCTTTTGTCCAGGATGACACCTAGGGATTTGGCACTGTCAAAGAAGGAAAGGCTTACTGTTAAGAATGTTCAGATTATCTATCCAGGATTAAATAGGAGGTGGAGAGATTGAGGTAAAAATAAGAAGGAGTTCACTTTTAGAGGAATTCCATTTTAGGTGATGAGACGTCATCCATTCTTGGATGAAGATAAAGGTGGTGGCGAGAAATGAGATGTGTGAGGAGGACACCTTGAGGTAGAGTTGGGTGTCATCAGCATAGAGGTGGTAGAGGATCCAAGTTTCTTTTACTAGTGCTCCAAGCAGTTCAATGTAAAGATTAAATAGGGGTGGAGCAAGGATAGAGCCTTGAGCGACACCTTGATTTACAGCCCCTGGAGTTGAGAGAAAGTTTTTAATTTTAGTCATCTGAGATCTCCCCGTGAGGTAAGATTCAAACCATTTAAGTGCTACTCCTTCACTTCCCATTCTTTGTTATAGTGTATTAAGAAGTGTGTGGTGGTTAACACAATCTGCAGAAAGGTCAAAAAGGATCAGGAGGCAGGAGCTGACTGAGCCTAGGACTTGAAGGGCATCGTCCATAACCTGTAGCAGTGCTGTTTCGGTGCTGCAGCCTTGACTGAAGCTGGATTGAAATTCGTCAAGAAGATTGTTGCCCTTGATGTGTTGGGTGAGTTTCTCTGCTACACATCTTTTAGTGATTTTGACGAGAAAAAGGAGGTAGGTGATAGGGCTGAAGTTGTTAAGGTCAACCACATCAGCGGAGGGTTTCTTTAGTAGTGGGGTCACCTGACCAGATTTAAGGACATCAGGAAAGGATCCCTGGCTGAGAAAGAGGTTAATCAGAGTTGTCCGGTAGAGGGGCGTGTGTGTGTATAGGTTATTGCACTGTCGCTTGGGATAGGGTCTAGAGAGTGGATCGAAGGTTTGGTTTTCAAACTGATCTTAAGGAGGGCATCTTCAGTGATGACATCAAAACTGAACCAAGAGCTTTTGGATTTGCATACCTCATGTGGGGTTGGATATGTATCTCGATCAAGGAGCGGTTTAACTTTTGCATCAAAGAATTGTACAAATTCTTCTGCTTTCTTGGTTGGGTCGTCGAATTTGATGGCTGAAGATACCGGGAGGTTGCTGGTGGTTTTGATTAGGTCAAAGAGTTTCTTTGGTCTGTTCTTGATAGAGTCAAGGAGGGTTCTAAAGTGATTTGATTTTTCGCTAAAGATATGTTTGTGGTAACATGATCTTGAATATCAGAGATGTGAAAGATTAATGACAGAGGATTCTCAGATCTTTCCTTCCATCATAGATGAACTTTTTGAACCATGCTACATAGTCTATCAAGACAGATAGACTAGTGAAACAGAGAGTGGTCAGGTCATTGACGTCAGAGTTGGGGCTGATGTCTGGTAGTACTTTTTAGCGTGTTTCTGAGAACGCTATGGTCGATGCCCTTTGTGTTGCAAAACCACGTAGTCACTCTTTTTGTTTGGCCCTGGATTACAACATGAGAGAGGTGAAGTGACAAAGGGATGAGGAAATGGTCGGGCCAGTCTACTGGTATAGGGTCATCTACTGTGAGCAGGCCATCTTTGGAAATAATAAGGTCAAGCGTGGATCCCCTGGAGTGTGTTGCTTTAGAGTTGTGTTGTGAGAGATCATTTCCGGAGAGAAATGTGGCAATCTGGTTGGCAGCCAAATCTTCCAAGGGGCCCAGTAAAGTCTCCTAGAATGATCAGTTTATCGCTTTGTGAAGATTGGTCACTTGCAAAGTCAATGAATTCCTCAGTAAAAGTGGAGTTGTCACCTGGTGGGTGGTAAATGGCATTAATCCTTATAGGGGAGTTGTGCTGCACATGAAGTTTCAGAGTAAGGTATTGGAATGTAGAGAAAGAGCTACTGGGTAGTTCCCTGCATTGAAAGGGTGTTTCAGAAGATGGCAGAAACGCCTCCCCCGACTCTACCTAGCCCATCATTCCTGATAATGAAATAATTAGGGGGGAGCAGAAGATCGAGAATGGTGTGAGAAGTGTTACTGATAAACTAACAACAAGTACGCCTCAAGAAAAGTGGAGTATAGTAAGACAAGCACTATTACAGTCTGTGTGTCGGGCTGAGTGTCCCAACCAAAAAGGTGGGAAGAACCTCTTGCAGGACAAGAACCCTCACTCATCCAAAGGTGACATGCCTCATCATTGGGTTCCCTCCTCACACCAAGGCCGCAATCAGCATCAGCGCAGCACCAGCACAGCATCGCTAAGCGCCACCACAGCATCAGAGCAGCACCACCTCAGCACCAGTGCATGAGTGCAACACCACTGCAGCACCACCTCAGCATTAGTGCAGCACCACTTCAGCACCAGTCAGCATCACTCAGCACCACTTCAGCAGCACCACCGTAGCACCACCTGAGCATCACTTAGTAGCACCTGAGCTCCATCACAACACCAGCACAGCACCACCTCAGCATCACTCAGCAACAACGCAGCACCACCTCAGTACCAGTGCTGCATCACCTAACTACCAGCACAGACCTACCTCAGCATCAGTGCAGCACCACCAGCCCAGCATCAGCGCAGCACCAGCACAGCATCACTCAGCACCACCACAGCATCCCTCAGCGCCAGCGCAGTATCTCCTCAGCATCACTCAACACCACCACAGCACCCCCGCAGCACCACCTCAGCATCCACACAGCACCATCTCAACATCAACTTAGCACCACCTCTTCATCAGTGCACCACCACCAGTGCAGTACCAACTCAGCACCAGCACAGCCCCACCACATCATCAGCACAGCACTACCTCAGCACGAGCATAGCACCACCTCAGCACCACTTCAGCATAAGTGCACCACCAGCACAGCACCACCTCAGCATCAGCACAGCACCACTTCAGCACCAGTCAGCGTCACTCAGCACCACTTCAGTGTCACTCAGCACCACCTCAGTCTGCCCCTCAGAATGTGTCATCTGTTGATTCTCCCCTCTTGTCCGTACGCTGCTCGTGTTGTAGTTCAGGTGCTGTTTTCCAACCTCCACCCTCCTGTTGTTTGTGTCCAATCCTCATGACAAAGGGAAGCTAAAACGGGCAAGTATTGGAGCAGGAAGGAGGAAGTTGCCAGCATTGCAAGGACAAAAAAGCCAGAGGGCATTTTTTATGTTAATTCTTTTTTAATAGGGTTGTTCAGCAGTGCATAATGTCTTAAATAATAATGACATTTATAGAGCGCTTGGTTACACTAGGCTAGTGTGTCCCCGCGCTACGGTACAGACTAAAAAAAGACATTGCTTCCAGGCCCCCCCCCCCCATATATGGTCTAGCAACCAGGAAGCTACTCAGTGGGGAAAAGAAAAGTTTTCAGCTTTTTGCGAAAAGTCAACTCCGAGGCCTCCATCCGAAGCCCCCACAGGAGTTTGTTCCATTGCTGAGCTGCCATGAAACTAAAGGAGCGCCCACCCATCCTTGCCCTCCTGACTCTGGGAATAATAACCTGTCCCGTCCCGCTAGACCTTAATTGGCGGGAGGGGACATACGGGGTCAGAAGGTGATGAAGGTATGTGGGCCCCTTCCTTTGTAGAATCCGATGGCTCACACAAAGAGCTTTAAACAGGATTCGCTACTTGATCGGAAGCCAATGAAGGGCAACCAGAGCCTTTCTGGAAGAGGCTCGCCTAGGTAGCATCAGAACCAGGCGAGCTGCTGCGTTCTGGATACATTGAAGTCTTCTTGGTTATATAAAGGGTAACAAAAATACATATAACACTTTTTTGTTATGACTTTTCAACATGCTGCACAGCAGCCACGCTGCTCTACAACAATGCTTAAAGACATTGGCAGAGCCAGGGGCTCTGGCTGAACACTTGGGGAATCCCAAGGGCGAGACCTATTGACTAAGCCAATGCTTGTTTTAGAAAGGGGGTGGTAGAGTGTTTCAGCAAGGAAATTACAGTGTGATGCTGGCTATTATTTTTGTACATTTCAAAAGAACAATGCGCCTAGCGAGTTACCCATGGAGTGTGCATTGTATTTGGGGGTTCCTGAAACACTGAACTACTTTGAAGCGATTGCTTTTTGCTGACTCTGCCTAGACTTGCACACATCTCACCCCTTCTAGCTGAGCTACATTTCCTGACTATTGGCAAAATAATGCTTATTAAGAAAATTTGTATTATCTAACGGGCTTTTCACCAGATTGGGCCATCTGATAGTCAAGCAAAATTCAGGAGCGGCCTGTGCAGATAAGAGCAGTGGGGCGGAGGGGAGGGGTGGGGGGGAACTCAACAGACGACGACGAGGGAAAATTAAATAAATAAATAATTTTCCCTCGTCTGTCAAGGTAACTCCCCCACCCTGCCCCACCACTCTTACCTGCACGGACTGCTCCTGGCAAAATTGCAACTTTGAGAATATCTACAGGAGCCAGACTCTGGGTCCCTCGCCGCAGAGGGAAGGGTTTGGGAGGCTTTCATTTTCGGTATGGGTCACCAAGGAACGAAATGCACTTCCTCTTCACCCTTTGTGGAAACAAATCATTCTGTCTTCAGAAAATGTTTTAGGACCTTGCTTTACTTTGAGCAATGGTATCATTCTAAACAGTGGCATGTCTCTTTTTCTGAGTACAGCCTTCTTTAGAGCAAGAGCACCCTACAGTTGCACTCTATAGAAACGATCAACGTGACAACCCATGTCTGCTAGAGGAGTTGTCAGGGAAGGTGATGGACACTGGTCACATTTTAACATGTGGCTTCATGTTTTTTAGCTGTTTCAAATTGGCTGAGAAAAAAACTGTTGTGTTGTTGCCTTGATATTTTCCTGTTTACAATTTTAGCTAAGGCTGTGCTTATCAACTCCGGGAGAAAGGCTGTGCTTAGCGAAAAGGGAGAAAGGTTGCGATTGAGCTTTTCAGATACTTTCATTTTGAAGGTCATGTTTTATTACATAAGTGCAAGGGTTTGTTCTACTCTTCTTTGTTTAGTTGGGAGCTGACAATGGAAATTCTGTGGTGGTCGGGCCACTTGACTGGAATGACTGAAGCTGGTGACCTGTAATCTGTGCTGAACCTTCTTAGGCATTTCATGAGCGAGTGCCTCTTTGAGGGAATCGCTAAGTTAAGGTTGTGTCACAGGTAAATTACTGATTGGTCTTCTAGTCAGAATTTAAAATTGCTTAATTCCAGGAGATGGTGGGGCGTGAAGATTTGATCTGCTAAGAGCACAGAGGGAACTTTAAAGGATGCTTTGTCTGGAGTTTGGGGTGGTAGCATGTTAGAATGTGCCAGTCCTGAGGTGGATGTCAAGGCCATTGTTTGTGATGCAACTGTGAAGATTGAGTAGATTTCTGATGGCGGACTTTGCATTTGCACTTTTATAGAGAGATCAGGGCCACATCAGGGACAGACATGTAGGATCACTTGACTGCCTTTGTTGGGCCTGCAGACAATAGCCGCTTGGAAGCTTGCAGTGGAGTGGGGAACGTTGACATGGGACACATATTAGCCACCCTCTTTTCCCCACGTCCTCAATTTACCCCCAGATAGAAGCGTGGTGGCTCCATAAAATTATCTCAATAATTGCTCAAACAAATTGACCACATCTTTTTAAAAAAAAAAAAGAATTGCCTCAGATTTTCTCGATATCAATACCACCATTGATAAAAGCTAAAGTGCGTGCTTAGGACAGGTCTGTTACTGTCTTAAATAGCCACTGATGCTGTGTTCACTAACAGGATTGCTGAAAGAATGGAGACAATAGTGCATTAAGATCAGTGCAAATTAATTCCTGGTTTTAACCTTTATGCTAACACCTATATTTTGGTAGCTGGATGCAAATAAAACATTAGGCCTGTAGATGCTGGATCCACGTGCTCTCTTTGTCGATTCACCAGCGGCGTGAGCATTATAGGTGGCGTAAGCTGCAAATTTAATTGTGCTGTCTGTATACACAACCAGCAGGTATGATCAGAAATGGGTAAAAGTAAATGTAATTTGGATGATGCAGTATTTCGATTTAGCTTAATTATACTGAATTGATGAATAAATAACTGCATGAATGAATTATAATTTATTAGACACTACATTTTTTTTCGTAAATTCTTTTTATTAGCATTTTGTTGTATACAGCTTACAAACATTGTAAATGATCATTAAAAGTACACACTAGAGTCACTGCATGCAATGCAGTGTGTCGTTGTATCAACATCAAGCATAATCATTAGTTTTTATAGTACTGGTACATCTGATGCTTAAAAAACCGGGTGGAGATGGTACGTTAGGATAATATGAGTCTTTATCTGCATATTGTATACCGTTACGGTACTTATCAGTGAAAATTATGTTAGAAGACACGACTACGTGTATCTCAATGGGGGACATAACGCTTCAACAGGAGTAACTATAACTGGGATACACTGTATAGGAGGACCTGCTTTGTATTGAGGGCAGGTAGACTACTTGATAGGTTTCAGTATCTGGCTATTCTGGACCTGGATTCAGGGGGGAGTGGCTGGGATGGACACAAGGGTTAATATTTGTGTTTGGTCGGTTCCGGGCTCTGCGGGTAAGTTGTCGTCAGGTGAGATGTACTGCGCACCATCCAGACGCACTTCCTCACGTGTGGTTTGAGGAAGGGACGGGGTGGTCCGTGTGGGTGATGCATTGGTCACTTCTTGTTTGAAGGTGTGTAGTACTGTCGCCCACTGCATAGATATGTGATGCTTGCGAGTGCCTCGGATTTCTTCGAGCCGCAGCGCTTCCTCTTTTGATGCTCCCCACTTGCTAACCGCTCCCCTCCAGGCCGCCAGAGGGGTCCCGCTGGCGTCCTCCAGTGCATTGCCAAACTTCTCTTGGCTAACACAAGGGCTAGGGACGCGAATCGCGCCTCCACTTTGTGCTGTTTCTTGCGCTTGGTTATGCCCAGCACACAGGCTTCCCATTTGTTGATACCAGTAAGCCCAGTTACCTCGAGTAATGTGGCATGTATCGTGGTCCAATAGGTCTGGAGTGTCGGGCAACTCCAGAACATATGAAGAGAGGATGCTCTGGGTTCCGAGCACCTAGGGCAGGTGAATTGTGTGTCTGGGTATTTTTATTTTATTTATTTATTTATTTATTTGAGTTTTATATAGCGCTGGCTAGACCCGGAGGTATCAGAGCACTTTACATAAGGAACAGCGAGTTGCAAGTTACAAAAATTTTACATAAGTTACACAGTGATTACATAGTAACAACAAGAATTACTAGCGAATAGCACATAAGGACACATGATGAAGCCACAGTATGCATTACTAGTACGTGGCGTAACAGAGCGAGGGAAAGGAAAACAGGGGAGGGGAATGCCGATAGAGTCAAGGCAGGCAGGAGGGGGAAAGTCCATCAGGGGGAACCAAGCAGTCAGTGTGAAAGACAGATAAACCAAGAAGAACCGTGAAAAACAATGTCCGATGTCCGGCTGGGTAGGTGACGGCCGAGGGGTGAACCAGAACCAGACTCCTCTATAGCTGCATAGGACAGCTCCACCGGGCAACAGCCAAGGGTACTCGGTCTACGAGGTAAGTATAAGTATAGTAGCGTTGGAGGATTTCAGGTTTCAAGTGTGCACGGTGCAATATGAAATATTGTATGTTTTTAAAGCGGTAGTTACGAGATACTTTTTTAGGGAATTCTAATGCCTGCTCCCATTCTTTATCATAAAGGGGCCTTTGGAACTCTGCCTTCCATTTTTCGCGAAGTGGGGCGAGGGTGACCGCGCCCAGCGCTCGGACTGCCTTATATAGCCACGTCACTAAGTGCCGTCCGGGGTCCATCTGCAGGATTGCATGCAGAACGGGGTGCTTGGGTGGTTCCGTGTCTATTGTGTGCCAGACGCGTCGACAATCTGCCAACAGCTGTCTGTGTGTGAGAAACTGCCCTATTGGGAGGTCCGTATCAGCTGCAAGTTCCGCAAATGACTGAAGTTGGCTGTTAGCAAACAGGGAGCCTGCTTCAGTGATTGAATGTTTGGTCCATACGAGCAGAGCTCGTGCTGTATAGTGAGTGTGGCCTCTGGGAAGACCCACCAGAGTTTGTAGAGGGGAATACATAGGGGCCGCACGCACGCGCCATCCTGTGCACATGTTTCATACAGGCGTGCGCTATTGTTAATTGGAGCGGGCAGTTCAGCATGGGCTTAGCGCCTGGTAGTTGCATGCGGTGAATTGCTGGGGCAGAGATTGGCCCCTCGTTTGTGTGGGTCTCACCTAGCGCGTGGCCTGCTGCCCATCGTGACATCCATTGCAACTGGGCCCCTAGAAAATATGCCTCGAAGGAGGGGGCTCCCAGTCCTCTCTGATCCATTGGTAGCTGTAGCTTGGCCATGGCTATCCGTCTATGACCCGCCCCCCAGATGAGGGTCCCGAGGAGGGTGCCTAATTCCTGGAAAAGAGAGCGGGGGATCCACTGGGAGATTACTGAAGTAGTATAGCAATCGTGGGACCAAAATCATTTTAGCCACTGCAATTTTCCCGATGGGGGCCAGCTGGAGAGTTTTCCAAAAATTGACAGAGGATCGAATATCTGCAAGTGCCCTGTAGTGGTTTCCCTCCTACATGTCCTGTGGCGTGTGGTACAAGCACACTACTAAGTATCGCGTTGCCTGGGAGCTCCATGTTATGTCTATTCCTCCCACTTGCACTTGTCGGGGGGAGATTATCTGACATTGGGTATATTGTGGACTTAGTCCAATTGACCTTTAGGCCTGCTACAGTCTCAAAGTCCATCAGGGTAGCGACGATTGGGGTGAGGTCCGATGCAATGTCTCGGACATAAATGAGCAGGTCGTCTGCGTATAGCGATACAGCATGTATAGTGCCAGCTATTGGGATTCCCCACTGCTCACCTTCTTTGCGAAGTCAGATCGCGAGTGGCTCCATCGCTATGGCGAATAGCAATGGGGAGAGTGGGCAGCCCTGTCTTGTGCCTTTTAACATCGGGAATGGGGACGATATGTGGTGCCCAAGTTTCACTCTGGAGGTTGGCTTGCTGTATAGGAGCTTAGTGTAGGCCAGTAGGCGGGGCCCTATTCCTATTCGCTGTATAACCTGAAGGAGGTATGGCCATGATAAAGTATCAAAGGCCTTCTCAAGATCCAGGACCAGGCATGCTGCACGAGGGAAATGGTTCTGGACCTGATCCTGGACATGAAACAGACGCCGGATATTATAGGAAGTGTTCCTCCCCGGTACAAAACCACATTGGTCCGGGTGTATTATCGTTGGAGGATTGTGGAATACCTATCCGCTAATATTTTCCCCATAGATTTTATAATTTGTGGGTAGCAGGGCTATGGGCCGGTATGATCCTACATGATAGGGATCCCTATCTGGTTTGAGGAATGAGACTATTTCTGATTCACGCATGGATTGTGGTAGCTCGCCCTCTTCCAGTGCCGCCTTGTATAGTTCTACTGGTCGGGGAACCAGCTGTGTTGAGAAGGTGCAAAAGAATTCTAGTGGAAGACCATCCAGACCTGGCGTCTTGCATGTGGCCAAGGCCTGTAGTGCCTGTGTGACTTCTGTTGTGGTTTTACGTTCATCTAGGGTGTGACGAACATCTTGCACTATGGAGGGTAGGGGGTGCATGTCCAGGAATCTGTGTAGTGACTCTGGGGCCACTAGATCAGGGGCGGCGTATAGCTGCGTGTAGTGTTGCTGGAATACTTCCATTATGGAGACTTGTGAGTGGACTAGGGTTCCTGCCGAGGTGCGTATCACAGTGATCGGCTGCATGGTGGTGTCTTGGTTCATGATCCATGCTAACAGCACCCCTGCTCTGTTACCTTCTTTGTGAACCTTAGCTGCATGCGCTTTGAAGTTATATCTGCGAAGATCAGCAAGCACCTCCACATATGCAGTTTTAGCTTCTGCTACTTGGGCCGGCGTGGCCTCCTCTCTATGTGCTGCCTGAGTCAGTGTGGCTAATGTACGTTCCCTCTCTACTATGCATCTCTCCAAGGTTTTACGCACTCCTGAGATGTGTTGGATGCGCGTGCCCCTTATTACTACTTTAAATGCGTTCAATTCCATTGCTCGGGTGGTCGCTGTGTGGACATTTTGTGTATGTGTTGCTTGGGTTTGCCTAAACACTGGGTCCTCTAGGCACTCCTTAGGCGGGCGCCAGGTGGGGACCGGTGGCTTGGGTGGTCGCCAAGTTAGGGTGATCGTGTGGGCATCATGATCTGACAAGACCCGACCCAGATATTCAGATTCCTGTACCTTGGGAAGTATGGGGAGGGAGCACAAGTAACAATCCAGACGAACCCTGAGATCATGCGGTATCGAGTGGAATGAATATATTTGTGTATCAGGGTATTTGGAACACCACGCGTCGGCTAGCGCCCATTGCGCTATCCATGCAGTAAAGTGCTTTGTTTGCTCTAACGCCGGGGAGGCTGGGTGTGGCGGATAGGACCTATCCAGGGAGGTGTTTTGCACACAGTTGTAATCCCCACTCATTATCCACGGTGCCTGGGTGTGTGAGCTTAAGGGGTGGGAGAGGGAGACCCAGAATTTTCCCTGGTCTGTGTTTGGCGCATAAAGACTACCCAGTACTAATGGTTGGCCATCAAGGAGCCCCTGTAGTAAAGCATAGCGACCCTCTGTGTCTATTGTTCTGGACAATTCCTGGAATGGAACCCCCGGTCGTAGCCAAATAAGTGTTCCCCACCCATATGCCGAATATGTCGTGGCACAGAATGTCCCGCGTCAGCGCTTGCACAGCTCTTCGAGTTTCCCTGCCACTAGGTGAGTTTCTTGCAGCCGTGCAATCTGCGCATTTTGCCATTTTATGAATGCATATACTGCGTATCGCTTGCGTGCCGTGTGCATACCTCACACGTTCAGTGTGAGGATGGTAATGTAACCCTTATGTGCCATGGGGTATTCGGGGGGTCTGGAGTGGGGTGTTATGACAGGACACCGAACCGTGTTGTGGTTCACGTCTCTCCTCATGCCTGGTCCTGTTGTCTTGGTTTAGCTGTAGCGCCTCATCTGCTCGCAGGTGGGTATACAGTATAGTGATGGGTGGCATGGTAGGGTATAACAACTGGGGTGGGATGCAATCCCAATACTGGGGACCTATCACAACTCGCGATACGTCCAAACTTAGCACTGTGTAAGAAGAGAACTCTAATGTATTGTGGGGGTGGCGGCGCATGACTGTGAGGCGGCTCTATGCAGTGGCATTTGTAGGAGTATTGCACACCGAGAAACCTAGTGAAGATCTAATGCTGGCAGTGCGTTTCTTTCTGTCACATACCTCAAATGGCATTACAGTGCGGCTCATTGGCTGCCTAGTTCGCGGGACCAGCAGTCATCTTGCTATATCAATGCATCGGCAGTCTGTGGTGTGACCAGTGGTGGGGTCACATAGTCTATCCGTGACATTGTCCCTTCACTCTCTTCCTCTTCCGCTGACGAAAAGATGTGTGGACCTTTGCCTGTGTCTGTTGTAGGTGAGGGTGGTCGTAGCTCCGCTGAGGCCTGTAGGGCTTTCCGTCGTTCAATTATGATTTGCTCTAGGTCCGGCGATCCCACAGACTGGTTATGGAGTTCAGGGTTGAGCCGCCTGCTTTGTCATTTTGGGCGGCGCCTTTTGCTTCGCTGTGTTGGGGGATGCCTGACATACTTCATGCTTGCACTTGGGTGTTTGTGACAGTGTTGGTCCGCCCAGTCGTGGGCTTCCTCTGTATCCGTGAAGAAGACAGTGGTTCCTCAGTGTATTATTTTGAGACGGGCTGGAAACAATAATGAGTACTGGATTCCATCTTGTCGAAGTCAACACTTTACTTCTAGGAACGAGGATCTTTGACGCTGCACCGCTCGGGAGTAGTCCGGGAAGAGCATTATTTGTTTATTCTCGACTTGGATGGGGCCATGTTGTCTGGCTACCCTGAGCACAGCGTCACGATCTCTATAGTGTAAGAACTTCGCAAGCATCGGGTGGGGTGAGGATCCAGGCGGAGGTTTTCGGGCCGCCACTCTGTGGGCCCTCTCTATGGAGAAGAATGCTGTAGAGTCTTTATCTGGTGTGAATGACTTAGTCCATGTCTCCATATATGCGATAGGATCGGTGCCTTCAACGCCTTCTGGAAGCCCCAAAACTCGAATATTACAGCATCTCGACCGACCTTCGAGATCATCAATGCGTTCCTCCATGGTTGTCATCTGGCCTAGTAGTGTCTGTAAGGTCTCTTGGTGCATCTTGACTGAGGGTTGCATGGTGGCGATTGTTTTCTCTCCATCTGATACCCTGCCTGCAAGCTTGCGGTGATCGTCCCTGAGTAAGCTTAGATCTGTGGTCAGGGTGCCAAATCGCTCCTTCAGTGATACTCTAGAGTGTTCGACAGCGTCCAGTACCTTATCCATCTGTTCGGAAAGGGTCAGCTCTGGAAGAGCTTTCGCAACCTTCTGTGACATTTTAGTGCTTGTTGGACAGTCTTGTGTTGTCGCCGGCGTCATCGAGCTCGCATCGGAGCACTGTTTACCCATGTTGTTGGTTAGTTGCGAATGACCACTGAAAAAGGTCTGTATTCCGGCTTTGGATGGAAGGTCTGATCTGGACTCGGTGGATAGGCGCTATGGTAGAATGGGAGTGTGTTTATTTGGCCACTGCTCTTCTCCCCATGGTTGGCTTCATCCAAGAATGCTCGTAGGCATTGGGATCGCGTGGCACACGTCTGCTCGCTTTGCACTGCTGCGTCCTGCTTTGAGGGTATGCGTACAGTGTTTTCCGTCCCCTGGGCCTTGTGTGCTCAGTCTTCACGCAGGCTCTGAGGAGAGCAGATTTGGTGGGTACTTGGAACCCTTGTCCCTTATCTAGGGGTGGCAGGCACGGAGGACCACTTTTCTGGCGAAGGGGGCTTGTTCTGTTCCGTTGCGTGCTGCCGTAAGAAGGGTCTTCAATCACATTATTGGGCCCTGGTTCCACCAAATTGTACTCTGATGCTGTGGCCGGTGTTTGTGGGTCCCAGCATAGTTGCTCGGGTAGGTGTGGGAAGGCCGCGGATGCCCGCTCCCGTGGTCTCTGGGAGCGCTTGCGTGCTGAGTATGTGCCGTGGGCCCCTTTGCGGGGGACCTACTAATGCCTTTAGTGCCCTGGGTGTCTCTGCCGCTCACCGGGACAGCTTCGCGAGCACCTCATGCTCAGGTGCGCAATCCCATATCTTGTGGCCTCCTCCATGCCCCATCGTGTTGTTGCCGGTAGTGGAGGGAGGGGGGTGTTGGGTGTGTGCTTGTGCGCTTCTGCTGGTTATTTGCTGGTTTTTCCTTCGCTGCCACTCACCGCTGCTGAGTCTGTGGTGGAAGCACTGCTTGTTCAGGGTGCCGCTGCAGGAGCTTATCTGAGAGCTTGCAGGAGTGAGCGCCACTCCCGGAGCCGCTGATTAAACATGGCGGCAGCCACCTCAGCTCTAGGTCCGTCTCGGTTCGGTGCACGTGTCAGCACCGATGTGCGGCGCTCTAGAGGAATTTCACTGCCTTTTACCGCGATAAAGTCGCGAGCACCCCGTTTTCAGGTGTGCAGTACCGCGAGACGGGGAGGGGCGGAGTATCGGGTGGGTGCTTGTTCTGTTCCGCTGATTATGTGCTTGTTTTCCACCGTTGCTGCTCACTACTTTCTGTCCGCAGTGGAATCGCTGCCGGTTCAGGGTGCAGCATCAGGAGCTTATCTGGAAGCTTGCAGGGGTGATTGGCGCCTCCGGATCATGGCGGCCGCCATCTTGCCCCTGGGACCGTCCCAGCCCGGCGCACATGTTAGCATCGATTTACGGCACCTCTGAGGAAGGTAGCCCAGTATATGCCTCCGGTAATGCTCCAGTGTCTGTGGGCTCGTTTTCAGCTATTTTGGTACGGCGTGGCTGGCAAGACAGGTGTCGGAGCCTCAGCTCGGCACGTCCGCCAACGTAGCCCGCTTGGCCACGCCCCAAGTTATTAGACACTACATTCTTAATGATTATATTTTAGTGTCTAGTTTAAGGTGGAATGGCACAGAGTCAGGGTGGAGTCGGCATTGAAGTGCTTCTAAGAAGACATGAATTTAAAGGCACTTTGAAAATGCTGGATATTTTGTGATTTCATTTGTACTAATTTTAATATATAGCGAATATATAAGCTTTACCTTCAGCTTTTGTACCATACATCTATTTGATTCATTTAAAAGAAGTAGCTAGCTATTGGATTGAGCGGAGGTTTGCTCACAAGCTTTCGTCATCTTGACTTGACAACCAGTCATGTTAATTAACTAGTGAATAAAAAAAATTAAATGCACCGAACACTGAGAAAAATTAAGTAAGAGGAGTAGTATATCCTGCCCCCAATGTGTGGAAGCATCATGCTGGTTGGTATGCCTGAGATGCCCTAAAAATGTAGGATTATTGATGAAATATGTTTATGAACATATCAGATATATTATATGTTGTGTTTGAAATTGTGTTTTGAATCCTTAGATTACATATAACGTTTTAACTTCCAAAGCACCCTTTCCCCAGCAATAGAATATAGTAGTATTGAACAATATGTTAAGATCCTATTCCCATTTTTAGATGCAATGTATTTAGTTTAAATGTCTGTTTTCCAAGATCAGGAAAAAACAAAAAGGGTCCGATGTACTAGCAACTGCTTGTAAAAAACTGGTCGCAATATTAGCGACTAATATGGTATTTTTTGCACGCAAAAGTCCAGATGGTATTAAGGCACAATCCGGCCTACCTAATTAATATTCACTTAATAGCTCAAATTGCGACTCAATCCGATTGGTCACAACCACAGGGATAGTGGCCTGTAAGGGTCAGCAGACCACCATGTCTGTGATTGTGTTTAAATAAAGTAGTTTTTAACAGAGCGGGCCACCTACTTGTCCTCAGTGATTGGATGGGGCATGGGGTATATTAAACAGATCTAATATTTTACAATTAACGTATAACATACCATCTCTATCATACCTCAATACGGCACATTTAATTTCAGTCATATTCCAATGTAACCTAAACAATAGCAGAAGAGAATCTACACTAACCGAATGGCAAAGTGACTCCGATGTCCAGGACATCTTATGGGAGAGTGAACAATTTAAGGATTGGGGCATACTAATAAATAAACCGGCAATAGAAAAATATCTGCATGTGCTGTCAGGGAGGCAGCCCACAACATCACCCCCGAAGGACCAAACACAATCTTAAGAGGAACCCCAAAAAACATCTGCCCTTCCCTTGGGGGAGGAGGGGCATGATCAAAATCCATGTGTGTAACAGTAGAAGCGAAAACCTTAGAACAGAGGAAGAATTAACAAGCACGAATCCAGAAAAACTTGAATGGGCTTGGCTCTCCACAGCCCTTAAGACTAAAGGGCGGTCAACTCTTTAGGAAAGGAAATGGAAAACAACTAAAAACATCAATTTCTAAAAGAAGCGCACTACGGATTATCACCTGGAACGTGGCAGGTCTTTACTCCCTAACGACAGATGAAAAAACATTGGACTTCTTAAATACGGGAGACATCGTATGCATGCAAAAAACGTGGTCGACTGCTCCCATACCTATCCCAGGGTTTCAAATAAGCCATATACCTGCACACAAGAAAAATTTGTTCGGAAGACCAATGGGCTACCTTGCAATCTATGTCAAACTAGAACTACAAGTGGAAATCAAAGAATGGCCAAATAACAACAGGAACCTACAGGCAATAAACATAAGCGGCTTAGCACTAGATGAAATGCCCAAGTCAATATCTTTGATAAACTTATATATAAATCCACAAAGAGTCACAAAATTGGCCATAGTGAAGAAGACAACCAAGCTTATAAAAAGATACATATATAAACATCCAGGAGATCAGTACATAATGGTTGGCGATTTTAATACTCGCAATTTAGACAAAGTCGATATATCCCTAGGAGGCCGTGAAAGAACTATCCTCCAAGATTGCATCTTCGAATTTGATCTTGAGTCAGCCGCGCTAGCAGCTCCGATAGGGGGCACTATGATCCACACTTACAGAGATACATCGACCTTGGACTATATCTTTTTAAGGAGCGAGCTATCAAAGAGGTGCACAGCCTTCGAGGTACATCGGAGAAACGAAAGCCACCACAACCCGATCACCATAGACATTAGTCTGAGCACAAAGGTTCATAAAATCTGCAATCCAGCCGGCCACAAGTATGAAACAAATGCGGGCCCACTCATAAAAAGGATCAAATGGGGGCCGGTCGCAATGACCAATTATGAAGATTGGAAACATTCCATTGCAACTGGCCAATGGCCCCATGAGGCAACAAATATAGGGCAATGGTCCCAGCTGCTAGACATGCTCCATGTGTCATTAACTCCACAACATCAAAAGGAACACCAAATTGTCCTGAAAGATGTTCGGTGGCCCCAAATCGTCGGAACAAGAAAGATTATAGAGAGTAAAAAAACGTACAGACAAGCTGCTAAACAACACAGAAAAGAAAGAACTATAACTACAGAAAATAAGCTGAAAGAGGCCACAAAACAACACAAAAAGATTGTGTGGAGCCAAAAACATCAAGAAACTCGGGAACAGTGGAAACACATATTCTCCTTGCTTCCGCCCAGCAAAGCCAAAGAATTTTGGAAATATGTAAACAGACTAGCGACTACGTCATATAGCAAGGAGAACGTCGTACCGGCAACCAAATGGGAGCAGCACGTGGAGAACCTATATGTAGACTCGGACAAACCAAAGACTTTTCATATAGAGCATCTGAAGAATACTTTTAGAAGACACGGAGGACAGCACCATAACAGCAACTAGGGCAGAGGTACTAAAGGTACTAAGTAATAGCCGGAGTGACGGGGCTCCAGAACCGAACGGCATACCGGGGATCATTTTTAAAGACGACCAAACGTTCTGGGCCCCAGTGATGCTCAACCTGTTCAACCAATGCCTTGCCACATCCGCTATAATGGCAGCATGGAAGGGCTCGATCCTCTACCCAATACATAACAAGTGAGATCCAACATTGCCGGAAAACTACAGGTTAATTGCTCTCCTCGACGTAGATGGCAAATTCTTTGCAAAAATTCTCTTAAAAGAACTAGAGCAATGGATTACAGACAATAAAATTATACCACCCTATCAGACAGGATTCAGGCCCAACACATCAACTCTCGACAACATCATCGCTCTCGCCTACCTGGGCTCAAAGGCGTGTGAAAGAAACACTCCATTATATGCCTGCTTTGTCAACTACAGTGCGGCCTTTGATGGCATTGACCGTAACATCCTGTGGAAAAAACTGGCAGGATGGGGCATTCCAAAACAACTGCTTGCAGCAATTGCAGCCTTATACATGGATACATGGGTGAGGATCAAGCGAACGCAATCACGCGCCACCAGACAGATTTCCACTAACAGAGATTTAAAGCAGGGGTGCGTACTTGCCCGAACTTTATATAACCTATATACAGCGTATCTAGGGGAAGAGCTACTAAAAGGTAGAACCTTTCCACCATCGTTAGGACGGAAAAAATTCCCAATAATACAGTACGCGGATGACTTGGTCTGGATGGATCAGACACGAATAGGAATGAGGAGGGCCCTGGATATACTACACGAGTATAATAAATGCAATGCCCTCCACGCAAATGCAGGAAAAATAAAAGTCCTGATTTTCGGCCGATGCCCTCTAAAACGCGAACTCAAGTGGAAACTCGGACCATTAAAGGTTGACACGGACTCCAAGTATAATTACCTTGGAGTTTGGCTTATGGACTCAGGGAAACGTACGCTGCAGACAAAGGCAATAGGAGCCAAAGCAGCAAAGACCATGTATGCACTATCTCATCTCACCACAAGCTAAACAGCCACTCGGCAGAGGCAAAAGAGTAATTGGGGCCAAACTCGTACCAACACTAAGTTATGGCCACCTCGCCTACCCTGGAAGGCTGACAGAGGCACTAGAGCGAAACCACACATCATCATACAAAAAGGTATTTGGCATGCCAAAGCACACACAGCGCACTTTAATACGCCTGGAATTTAATCTCACAAGCATGGACGTAGCATGCAAAAAAGACATAATTAACTATTACTTCCAGGTGAGCCGGGCAGACCCTGATTCCCTGCGGGGTGCCCTTATGGCATTGTTCTCAGACAAGTCAAGCGCCTGGGCGAAGTACCTGGAACTAGCCGCTTCAACATTAAATCTGGATCTTACATCACTGACGGCTCTCCAAATTAGCAAAGCACAGCTAAAAATCAAAGTAAAGACACAAGCTAAGAAGACCTCGAGGGATCTGGATTTAATCAAGGCAAGAAGCATTAGAGGTGCTGAGGAGCTTGTAACATCCCACGAAACCTTTCTTTGCCAACCATACTTGAGAGCAGCAATTGGAAAGCATGCATTTCAATCAGGCCAATCAGGGGGGTTTATAAAGCACGCTACTCACCCGAGAGGGTCTCAAGGCATTGGGGGGGGGGGGGAGCAGCTCCGGATCAGTCGAAGAGCCAGGTCTTGAGGTCCTTCCTGAACGTGTGCAGGGTCGGGGAGTGTCTGATGTTCACGGGGAGCTCGTTCCAGGTCTTGGCTGCGAAGTAGGAGAAAGCTCTCCTGCCTGTTCTGTTTCTGCGGATGCGGGGGACCTCAGCCAGGGTGAGGTCGGCGGAGCGGAAGTTCCTCTTGGGTATGTGGAAGGATACTCTCTTGTTGAGGTATTTGGGTCCGATGTTGTTGAGGGATTTGTAGGCGTGGGTGAGGAGTTTGAAGGTGACCCTCTTCTCGACGGGGAGCCAGTGGAGGTCTCGTAGGTGTTGGGTCATGTGTTCGTGGCGTGGTGTTCCGAGGACGAGTCTGGCAGCAGCGTTCTGGATGGTTTGGAGTCTGTGTAGTAGAGTTCTGTTGATACCGGCGTATAGGGCTTTGCCGTAGTCCAGTCTGCTGGTTATGAGTGTGTGTGTGACGGTCTTTCTGCAGTCTGGGGGATCCATTTGAAGGTCTTGCGGAGGATGCGCAGGCAGTTGAAACTGGTGGAGGCAACGGCGTTGATCTGGCGGTTCATGGAGAGGGAGGAGTCGAGGATGATGCCGAGGTTTCGTGCGTGGTCTGTAGGAGTGGGAGGATTTCCGAGGGCAGAGGGCCACCAGGTGTCGTCCCAGGCGGAGGTGTGGGGTCCGAGGATGAGGACCTCGGTCTTCTCTGAGTTGAGCTTCAAGCACCTGTCCTTCATCCAGGCTGCCACATTCTTCATTCCTTCCTGGAAGCAGAGTCTGGTGTCTTCGGGATTCTTCGTGAGTGAGAGGATGAGCTGGGTGTCATTGGCGTAGGATACAATGCTGAGTCCCTGCTGTCTAACGATGGTGGCGAGGGGGGCCATGTAGATGTTGAAGAGCGTGGGGCTGAGCGATGATCCATGGGGTACTCCGCAGTTGATGTCGGTGGGTTCGGAGCGGAAGGGAGGGAGTCTGACCCTCTGGGTTCTGCCGGAGAGGAAGGATTGGATCCAGTCGAGGGCGGCTCCTTGTATCCCCGCATCGTGAAGTCTGGCTGCGAGGGTGCGGTGAGAGACGGTGTCGAAGGCTGCGGAGGTCTAGAAGGATGAGGGCCGCGGAGTGGTGTCCCTGGTCGAGTAGCATGCGGATGTCGTCCGTGGCGGCGAGGAGGGCGGTCTCGGTGCTGTGGTTGCTGCGGAATCCAGACTGGGAGGCGTCGAGGATGGAGTTATCTTCGATGAAGGTGGTCAGCTGGGCGTTCACGAGTCTCTCAGTGATTTTGGCTGTGAAGGGGAGGAGAGAGATGGGCCAGTAGTTTTTCAGGTCGGTCGTGGGCTTCTTGAAGAGGGGTTTAACCTCCGCCCGCTTCCAGTCGTCTGGGAAGATGTCGGACATGAAGGAGGCGTTGATGGTCAGTCCTAGTTCGGGTGCGATGGCGGTGGCGGCCCTGTGGAATATGTGCGGTGGGCAGGGGTCCATTGGGGCTCCTGAGTGGGTTTTCTTCATGGTGGTGGTGATTTGTTCGACGGTGGCGGGCTTCCAGGTCATGATGGTTGGCTTGTTGGCGGCGTTGGGGGGGGGGTTGTTGTCCGTCATCGGTTCGTTGAAGTTATCGTAGAGGGCCTTGATCTTCAGCTGAAAGTATGCGCTGAGCTTGTCGCAGAGTTCCTGGGAAGGTGTGATGTCTGTGGCTTCGCTGGGGGGTTTTGTGAACTGTTGTATGACGTTGAACAGCTCCTTGGCGTTGGTCGCGTTGGTCTGGATCTTGTCTCTTATGAAGGTTCGTTTGGTGTCTCTTATGCGCTGGTGGTATTCCTTCAGGGCGCTCCTGTGGTTGTTCCGTGCTTCCGTGGTTTTCTGGTTTCACCAGGTTTTCTCTAGGCGTCTGCAAGAGCGTCTGGCTTCTTGTAGTTCAGTGGTGAACCAGGCGGCCTTCAGGGGGCGTTGCTTGGCGGGGTGGTGGAGGGGTGGGAGCTTATCGGCGCAGCGGGAGATCCAGCAGTGAAATTCTGTGGCTGCGGAATTGGTGTTGGTCGTGGCGCTGGGGGGGTCTTGGAGGAGGGTGGTGCTGAGGAGTTCCTCTGTGACCCTGCTCCAGTTCCTTCGTGGAGGTTGCGGTGCGGGCTTGGGTGCGGAGGTGGTTTTGAAGGTGAAATGGACGCAGTGGTGGTCTGTCCAGCTGTGCTGGGTGGTGTGGCTGCAGCTGATGTTTGTTCCTCCCGTGAAGATAGGGTCGAGGGTGTGTCCAGCTTTGTGAGTGGGCGTGTTGATCAGCTGCTTCAGCCCGAGGTTGGCGAGGTTGTCGAGGAGAGTGATAGAGTCGGGGTCGTTGCAGTTGTTGAGGTGGAAGTTCAGGTCCCCGAGTAGAATGTAGTCCGTGGAGGTGATTGCGTGGGGTGCGGCAAGCTCGGCGATGGTGGTTGCGGACTGGGTGCGTGGTCCCGGTGGTCTGTAGATGAGAGTCCTGCGTAGCGTAGTTCTGGGGCTGGTCTGGATCTGGAAGTTGAGGTGTTCTGTGTTGGAGTCACTCGTGCTGGAGGTGGAGAGTCGGAGGGGGGTTTTGTGGGTGATGGCGAGTCCTCCTCCTGGGCGGTGGGGGCGGTCCCTTCTCTGGATCTTGTAGCCGTCGGGGATGGCAGTGGCGATGTCGGTCCGGAGGTGGCGTTGGTCCAGGTTTCCGTGAAGAAGGCGACGTCGGGCGAGAAGGTGTCGATCAGGTCCCAGATCTCTACGGCATGTCGGTGAAGGGAGCGCACGTTGAGGAGGATGCATGTCAGGGTTTTGGTGGGGCATGCGTCGGGTGGTCCTTCAGCGGTAGTGGGGGTGTTGTCGGTGGTGAGGGATCTGCGGCAAGGTAGGCACAAGAAAGGTCCATGGGTGGTGTTCGGCGAGGATCTTACGCAGTCGGTGTGTCTTCCGAGGTTGAGTGCGTGGAGGGTAGTGGAGTCGTAGCAGTGGGGCCTGGGAGATCCAGGGTTCCTGGCGCTGGTCGCGGACGGGCGCGTTATCATTTAGGTTACTGTGTCTACACCCATTAGGGAGTACAGGGCACACTGGAACAACTGTGCAGTGACACAGGAACAATGTCGGCTGTTCAATTACCACTCCGAATCAGCTGCCCACATCGTATGCTGCTGCACAAGCTTATCACAACAGAGACGCAGGTATCTGAGGCCTATCCTTATGCAACACGAGATAAGATCATGCAAGGAAGCACTACCATTCATATATACATCTGTCACTCCAAAAGACCTAGCACAGGTCGGTAAATTCTTCGTGGAAGCGGGCAGAATACTACGAGAGTCTGGATTACCATTAGGGGGAGCCGATAATTTGCACAAAATCCTCCATGGAGCCGCCCCTGTCCCGCATGACAGTACCCAGTAGAACTGCAGCACTGGGAGTTGACACTTTTATAAACCTGCCTGTTCAAACGAGCTTGCACATGCCGACTGCCAACCGTTAAAAGACTTTGGTTCCACCCCCCTTCAAACACTGAGGAACTTGCACAGATTTTGCACAGATTTAAAAGCATCACATTTCCTTAGAGTTGAGCCTATTATTTCTGTCTGCACAAGCCATTCAGAGGGACAGAACAACTAGGCTGGCTAATCAAATAACCACATCATCCTTCTCGCCAAAAGGATCTATTAAAGAGACAGTCTATTAAAGAGACAGTAAAGGAACTAATCCGAGATGACTTTTTAAATTTCCTGTTTAAAGCTTTACTCATTGCTGATAATGAAACCGGCTGCCTTAACCACTATTAGCTTCATGGTTTTAACATTGTCAATCTTCTCTTGACAATTAACTCTTTTTATCGTGTTTTATGTTTTAGTGCGATAAATGATTGTTATGGTTTTAACTAACTAAACAATAAAATTTTGATACAATTTTTGACTGGATCTACGGTTCTATAGATGATCCAGCTTATAGGTCGGACTACTGATTCATGAGCAACCATTCACTACATCTGTGGAGGCAGAGTACCACCAAAGAAAACCCCAGTGACAGGAGTGGCTTTACTAATCTGGAAACCCCTGCTTAAGAACCTCGGGTAGGAGGGTCAACTGACCAGAGAGACAACCCAATGACATGGAACCCTTCTGCCAGATGTTTCAATGTTGTAGGGGTTCCGCAGTTGAGACTCCCTCAGCATTACCTCCCTGGGTCATGTCGTACGTGTCACTGGCATTAAATCATTTACTGAACTGCAGGAAGAGTTTGTGTTGGGACGTTCACACTTTTACAGATACCTGCAGCTGAGACATGCCCACCAGCTACACTGAACCATGCTTGCAGAATTACCAGAGTATAGTCCCCTCAAGGCGAAATGGACTAAAACTCCCCTTCCTGGCAGGGGCCAGTCATCTATTATATGCAAAACCTTGGTAATCAATAGACCAGACTCCTTCCCAAAACTGCAAGAGAAATGGGAGGGTGATCTTGGGGAGCTGGATAAAGTTGAGTGGGCGATGGCTCTAATGGGACTTCGAGAATCTGCAATAACTGCACGATTCCGCCTAATACAATCCAAATACTTACATCACATACACCTGACTCCACAGCAACTACAATGAATATGCAGAGAACCTTACCCTGCTTGCCTTTGTTGCTGAGTTGGTGGGTGACTTTCTACACACAGCATGGATCTGTATGATCTTTCGCCCTTATAGGGACTCCATTCAGGCAGTGCTTGGTGTTGTCATCAGTACCCGGTAGGCCTTACCGCCAAGATGCGCCTCGTTAATGTGATAGCCTTAGGCGCAATAAGAGAAAAATAGCATTATGACACATCCAGTGCTGGCCGCATCACAGCACTTTTTTTTTTACCATCACGTTGCCAGTATTGTTGTCCATGTTGCCCATCCCCACTTTCCCTCCGGTTGTCTATGTTGCCCACCCCCACGCAGCAGAAGAAAAAAAGTGCTATGATGTAGCTAGCGGTGGCTGCGTCATAGCTCTTTTTTCTAACTCTTCTTTTAGCCATGCTGCACAGCCAAACTGCTGTACAACATGGCTAAAAAACAATAGCAAAGCCAATACCTTTTATATAGGTAAGACCAATTGGCTTTTCCGATGCTTGTTTCACTCATACGTTGATGATGTTCAGTCTGAACTGCATGTCGGCAAGGGCCGGCTGTAAGGCGGTGCCACTGGTGCAGCGTACCTGGTGCTGACCTTGAGGGGGCGCTGAGTTTAGAAATAACTTAAAACAATGTGCTGCAGAGTTGTTGTGTGTCCACCAGTTTTCAGGCAATAATAAAAATGTCAAGAGAACACTGGTGATTAATATTCCTGCTGGAGCAAGATCAGAGTTTTGGCTAGTGGCAGTTTTTACTCATCATTAAGTAGCGCAGAGGGTTAATATGCCTGCTGCAAAGAATGTGTACTATGCAGGTCAAATTTTTTTTATTTTATATGGATAGCGCAGTGAGTTACTGCTTTGGTCACAGAGATCCTTTGTGACTTGCAACTCATAAGCTACAGTTCTAATATAGTACAGTGAACCTACGAACTGTCAACAAATAGCTGCATGCAAATTGCATGGTATAGGTGAGAACATTATGTTTTTTTCTTCAGTCTTTCACTATCTTAATGTTGCGAAAAAGTGTTAATTTGGGAAGAAATACATTCTTATTAGTAAAGCCAACCCCAACCACTGTGATGAGTTTTAAATCCTGACTTTGTGCTTCTCCGAACTAAACACTCGGAAAATATACTGCCTACTACTATCAGTTACATGTGATCCCTAAAACTTGTAATCCCCACTATCTTATGTAACATTTCCTATAGTTTGATTTACACACGAATGATTCATTGTCTCTATGTAATATGTGTGTGTGATGTAAAATGCTTTACCACCCTACAGTTGTGTGTATAGCGCTATAAAAACAAGTGAAATGCATGTGAGTGAAGAGCTATGGAGAGATGAGGGCTACTGTTGGAGGGTGATAGTGAGTTAATCCGAAGAGAAGGATGTCACTGAGGGTGCCAAAAAAGATTGTTGCAACTGGCGCCACCAGTGCTAAAGCTAGCCCTGATGTCAGCAATACACTGGAGAGCTTTGGAACAGTACGGAATGATTATAGCTTGTCGCAGAGAGGATGAGAGATAACGGCCTGAAACTGAAGAGGTCTAGGATGTAGGTCTTTCTACTTGGACTCTGTTACCTGTTTTCAACAACAGTCACAGACCAATATCCCATCACTCTTTGGTAAAAGACAACATTACACACAAAAAAGTGAAATCTTCAGATTTTTGTTTGAATCTGCGCACCTGGATTACTCACAAAAGAAAGTGCTCAATGTTTTAATGTAAGTGACAAATAGTGGCCTAAGGAAACATTAATGAGGAAAAAACTATGGGGCATATTAGCAAGACTGGCGATAAAATTATCGCCGTTTTAGCGGCAGGAAACTGCCGCTAAGGGGCTTGCTAATAAGCGTTATAGAATTCCAATAGAAGCCCAGGTTAGATGTCCAAAGCGATACAAAAGGGGATGATGGACGGAACGTTTGAGCCAATCAAACACTCACCCCCAGTCAACTGATCTGGGTTTAATCCATCATCATTCTTTAGCTCACTCCACCACCCCAGTTCAGACATGGCCATATGCAAATCAGTCTGACCCTGTGCCTCATGGGAACAGTCCAGCCCGAACTGCCAAGCCATGTCTTCCTGGACCGGAAACAAGCATCCTAGGACCGGTTTCTGGCATTTCAGCCGTCATCAGCCAGGCTTGCTTGAATCCAGTGGCAAAGTGAGCAAGGGACCCACGTCTGGGCATACCCCGCCAACTTAGGGCGACCAAAGCGATACAAAAGGGGATGATGGACGGAACATTTGAGCCAATCAAACACTCACCCCCAGTCAACTGATCTGGGTTTAATCCATCATCATTCTTTAGCTCACTCCACCACCCCAGTTCAGACATGGCCATATGCAAATCAGTCTGACCCTGTGCCTCATGGGAACAGTCCAGCCCGAACTGCCAAGCCATGTCTTCCCTGGACCGGAAACAAGCATCCTAGGACCGGTTTCTGGCATTTCAGCCGTCATCAGCCAGGCTTGCTTGAATCCAGTGGCAAAGTGAGCAAGGGACCCACGTCTGGGCATACCCCCGCCAACTTAGGGCGACCAAAGCGATACAAAAGGGGATGATGGCCTGGCTGATGACGGCTGGAATGCCAGAAACCGGTCCTAGGATGCTTGTTTCCGGTCCAGGGAAGACATGGCTTGGCAGTTCGGGCTGGACTGTTCCCATGAGGCACAGGGTCAGACTGATTTGCATATGGCCATGTCTGAACTGGGGTGGTGGAGTGAGCTAAAGAATGATGATGGATTAAACCCAGATCAGTTGACTGGGGGTGAGTGTTTGATTGGCTCAAACGCTCCGTCCATCATCCCCTTTGTATCGCTTTGTTCGCCCTAAGTTGGCGGGGGTATGCCCAGACGTGGGTCCCTTGCTCACTTTGCCACTGGATTCAAGCAAGCCTGGCTGATGACGGCTGGAATGCCAGAAACCGGTCCTAGGATGCTTGTTTCCGGTCCAGGGAAGACATGGCTTGGCAGTTCGGGCTGGACTGTTCCCATGAGGCACAGGGTCAGACTGATTTGCATATGGCCATGTCTGAACTGGGGTGGTGGAGTGAGCTAAAGAATGATGATGGATTAAACCCAGATCAGTTGACTGGGGGTGAGTGTTTGATTGGCTCAAACGTTCCGTCCATCATCCCCTTTTGTATCGCCAGGTTAGATGTCCTGCACATCTAACCTGGGCTTCTATTGGAATTCTATAACGCTTATTAGCAAGCCAATTATCGCCAGTCTTGCTAATATGCCCCTATGTCATTTAGAAATTGTCGCTTCAAGTAAAAATGAATGAAATTCCAAGTAAATGTTAAATATGTGTAAAACCTGTTTCTCGACCGCAGCAAATAGGAATCTCAGTGCAACAGGCAATACAACAGCTTCACTAACTGCTACTGTTCATGCCTGAGGAATATCACACACATGTGGTGGGAAAACACTTAAACGTAAACCTTGATTATGCCAAAGCAATTTATGCAGACTTCCCAGCCTAACAGATTCAACATCTCCAGGTCGTCCAAATGTCATCACTGGAAAACTAAAAGAGAATGGATTGCCCTTCTGCAGAAAAGTCTGCACTGATTTCCAGTTATGAGGCACATTGATATCAAATATATATGATATTTAAGTGCCTAGTTCATCAGGAAGTCTATTACCAATAGGAAAATAACATGCTTTTTTCAGATGAACTTGTTGCAAGAAACTCCTATGAGACGTGATAGCAGGGAATGGGCTGCCACTCAATACTCGGAAACTCCCCACCAAGGCTCATTACTAGGTGAGTGCAGCAGTATTTCTGCATGTTTTTCTGTCGAAATACCACTCTGCATGATTACAAGTTTTATTGGGAGTCGAATTCCAACCCATATTGCTGGGTGAGATTTCACACCTAGCAATAGAGCCCCTGGAGGTGTCATCTCAGTCCATTGGTAAAAAAAGGGAGCTGTACGTGACCACAAGGACTCTGATGAGAAGAGTTCTATTTATCAGACTCTAGCTGAGCATGGTCACTGTAAGGCTGTTTCTTTGGGACTGTCCGGCATTGAAACATTTACTATCAGCTAGAACAAAGCATCACTTCAGCCATCTCAAAATTGTTCTGCTTAGATCTACTCCATGTTCGTCAGCCGAGGCTGATTTTCTTCAACAACACTGAACTTTGAATTGGCCGGAGTTCCCACAAGCTCACTCTTGGTATACCTGCATGATCAGGTCCCTAAGGATTGTTGAGTCCCACTCAGTGGAGCAGGGCAGTCAGATTGGGGTATATGGGAGATACAGTTGACCCAAGCTTCTTTCCCTGTTTCTTGGATGGGCATCCGATGCGCGATTTTGCAAAAAATACAGTGTGTCCTGTGCCTCCTCAGTCACTGAGATGTTATCAGCAACGCCCTCCTTACATAAATTCTGTTGTTGTGACAGTGGAGCCCATCGCATTATCTTAAGAATGTCGATGGCAAAAATACTGTGCTTCAAATTATCAGCGCAAAGAAGCTCCACTGGCTCCCGATCCAGAAGAGATGCCAGTTCAAGCTGCTGACCCATGCCTACAAATCCCTCCACGATCAAGGACCAGCATATATCAACCACCGCATGAACTTCCACCAACCCTTCCAGACACCTTCACTCCACCTCCCTCTACCTCACTAACACCGCCCACTACCACTGAAGCAACAGTGGATGAAGCTCTTTCTCCTACTTCGCTACCAAATCCTGGAACTTCCTTCCCCTTCATCTATGGACTTCAGAGTTCATGAAGGGACTCAAGACCTGGCTCTTCAACTGATCCACCTGCAGCGGCAGCCCTTAGTGCCTGGATACCCTCAAGCATGATTAGCCACACTTTATAAGACCTGTTTGATTGATTGATTGACATACTAGCAAGGTAGTACTCAAACTGAACTCCTCCTTCAAATTTAGTGTTTTTAGAGAATTTAGTTTTTCTTAAAATAATTGACTTTAATGTTATATTTTACTTTTATGTATTATAATGCATTATAATCTTGCATTTGTGTTCTCTGTAACCGTTGCAATAATTTCTTCGTGTGTACAGTGACACCTGTTCTATTTAGAGATGTATGTGTTGAGATAGCATGTGTAATATTTGGGTCAAGGCATGGGCTGTGCCACCTACGCCTACGCCACCTTGTATCTGTGTAGTGTGTGTTTTGAGTAGTGTGCTTTGTAGTTTTGTTTTTGTTTATTTGCTCCCAAATTCCTATGTTTTTGATCATGTCTACTTTTACTGTGATAGGCATGCCACCTTTCTGCACATGAGTATACAACGTTGATACAGGTAGAGTGGCTACTAACATTTTGCCTTACATAAAGAAAATGGCTGAAGGACATTCTTCAAAAACCAGAGAAAGCAACAAGTGACTCAATGCCTCTGTACCATAAAATCAGTTGAAGTTTCGTTCATTGATTTCACAGTTTCAAACAATTTACAGAAGTAACTAACACTCATGTTTTGCTCGCACTCTAAAACCATAATCCAAGTTGACAAAAAAAATGCCTGTGCTTAGGACCAGCTACTACAACCCCAAATTCCGGGACAATGTTACAGAATAGATAGACTAATTATACGAATTTGTGTGCACTCAGTAAACTCAAACAAATGTAATATTTGTTAATTTAACATGAGTCCATCAGTTCAAGAAATCTTGCAGTCAGTCCAGTTTGAAATTCTTCATTGTGCTTATTCCGAAGAGATATGGATCAAAACGTTTATTACTGCCAATATCCAGCCGAAGAAACACTTCATTACAGACAATTTCCACCCGACTCATTTCGTCCCACACAGGATTTTATCAAGACTGCAAATGACATAAACAATATGAGTATGTTATTCCATGTTGCAAATAGAAACAATATGTACATTTTTACAATCTATTTAATAAAAAAGAGTCTAAAACATAATTAAAGGCCTCCGTTCACATTCGCTGAATAGGGAGAAGAAAAATAACCAATTCTCCACATGATAATTAATTCATCGTCATCTAAGTGGTATCTATGCCTTTTTTACATACTAATAACTGCCATGGGAATTGACATAATCTTCAAGATTTCGATATGCATATTCTGATATGTCTCTAATAAAATGAAATGGAGCCAATATTTTTATTGGTTGGTATGCGAGGGAGCATGCCTGGGCCACCATCGGCAGTAACATGGATTGATCACATATTCTTTTGAGGACACTATACCAATGTTGTTATTGTCACTTGGAAGGGTACTGTTTTTTTAAATAAAAAAAAAGATCTTTTCATTTAAGCAACAAAAATCGGTTAATACACCACATTGCAACATTGTTTTAAATAGGTATACATCCAATAATTGCAATACACACTGGATAAATTCCCACCCATTCCCACCTGGTCCCAACAGGAAAAATTTGGCGATACATGTTTAAAGGTTGGGACTAGTCTCACTCTCCAATGAAAGGGAGGTACACAGCCCCCGCCCCCCCAGCACTTGTTCCATTTATCCCAAATGTTCCCCCATTTATTAGGAAAGCCTCTGCTTTCATATACCACTTTCTCGGCTACCATGCACAAATCCATGTCATTCTTCCAGTCCCTCAGGAATGGTGCCATTTCCACCCCCCAATGACGGGCAATGTTATGCTTAGCTATTGCCAGACACAGTGTCATCCAGGTCCGGTCCATGCAGTTTAGGTCCGTGGCGTCACAAACATTGAGCAAGCACATTTAGCTGTGAGAGGTACAGCACCGCCACACAAGGTGTTCATACAATTCATTACTGCTTCCCGATAGCAGTGTACAGCAGGGCATTCCCACATAATATGGAAAAAGGTACCTCTCTGACCTCATCTCTGTGGCAGCTCTCATCTGCTGCTCTACCCATTTTTACTAACGTGGTACAGGCAAAGTAAGATCTATGTAGTATTTTGAGCTGCACCAAGTGAAATCTGGCCTTGATCGCTACTTCCCTCAGGGAGGCCAGGGCCTCAGGCCACTCATCATTCTCCATGCCACCCAAATTGAAAAGCCCATTTTTCACACAACTGTATGTGGATGTCTTAGGTGTTGTTAATCACTTTGTGATATGTGAGAGATGTTGCCTTACATGTCATATGGTCATCGAGTAGTCTATCCTAGAGTGGGGAGGAGTAAGGCAGTTCCTCAACCCTGGGCAGTGCTGTTTGGAGAGCATGTCTAACCTGTAATTAATAGTATATTTCGGAGGGGGCCAGTTGGCAGTCTCGCTGCAAGTCTGCGAAGGGGATAACTGCTCCCTGAGACAAGAGATCATCCACCTTGGACAGCTCAATGAGATCCCACTTGTCAAACCCCGAAAGTGTACCCACAGTGCCCAACACCTCGGAATCTCATAGGGGTGTAGACTGGGTTAGCCTACCTTTCCATCCCAACACTGACAGTGCAGTGTGCCAGAGTGCGATTATAACAGCCATGGGGCCCTGAAGCGTAGAGCGTCGTGAAGTAGAGTACAGAGCCAAGCAGAACAAACGAAGCAATGGCTCATTCGCCGGAAGGTGTGCCCATTGATTGATGGTCATGAGTTGGGCTGCCCAATAATACTTTTGAATGTCAGGAAATGCTATTCCACCATTGTACCATCCCCTAGTGAGCTTATTAAGCGCTATGCGCGCTGACCCCCCATTCCATAGCAGCGTATGAAGTGGGGAAACTATAGCTTTGAAGTAAGCCACTGGGACGGGGTATGGGGTATTGTGTAGTGCGTATATGAAGTGGGGCAGAGAAAACTTCTTAAAAAGCACTGCCCTGCTGAGCAAGGACAGAAGCAGGGATCTCCAGTGCTGTACATCACTCTTTAATCTCTCTAAGGGTGGCGAGAGATTCCTATCATAGAAAAGGTCTGGGTCAGTAGTGACGAATATTCTGAGATATTTGAAGCCCTCTGTGACCACTCGGACCTCACACCCGTGAGGCAACACTGGTGCCGGACCATGTAAGACATATATTAGTGACTTTGTCCAATTAATCAGATATCCCGAGTACCACAGAGGGTGAGTATATGCATTATTCTATCTAGGGTGAATTTGGGATTTGCAACATACAGCAGGGTGTCATCGGCATAGAGGGAAATTCTGTTTTCCCACTGGTCAGTCCAGTGGAGTCCGCAAAGCAAGGGATCCATCTGGATCCAGGCCGCCAGCAGCTCCAGCATTAGGGCAAAGAGGAGAGGGGTGAGCGGGCAACTTTGTCACCCAATTTACCACAACCTGGGCCAAAGGCTCGGTATATAAGAGCCATACCCATCCCAAGAATTTTGGGGCAAAGCCCATTTTAGTCATTTTAGCCCATTTTAGTCAGGCCATGCGGGCATCTAGTGAGAGGACTATGGCAACCACCCAGATTTGGCGCATCCGACTTAGTACCCCATGCAATCTCCACAGGTTGAGCTCAGTACTTTGCCCCTGCATAAAGGCAGATTGATCCCCATGGACCAGCCTGCCAATAACTTGTATTAACCAGGAAGCCAGGTGCTTGGTATGAGGCACATTCGTCCAGTAGTTTGCCCTCCTTATGTTTGACTACTATGGTAGCTACCCATTGGTCTATCAGGAGAATCCCCTGATCCTTGCTCTCCTTGAACATCTGTAGTAAGTTTCTGAGCCGTAAGTTTATAAAGTTCAATGGGCATCCCATTGGGACTGACTGCCTTACCAGAGTTCAGCTCGTGAATTGAATTAACTATTTCTTCTTCGGTGATATCGCCCTCCATGATGGTATTGTCATCCCCCGTAAGGGAAGGAAGTGCTAAGTCTGCTAGCAATTTGCGGGATTCCTCCGCTGTCGCGGACTGAGATGGGGAGTAAAGTTGAGAGGAGAAGGAGTCAAAAGCTTCAGCTATTGCCGATCTTTCGGTTTTCCATTCCCCCTCCCCGGAATGAATTTTCATTACCCATCGACTCACCCTCTCCTTTCTATCCAGCCAGGCAAGGATCTTACCGGCTTTGTCCCCTACCTCGTAACCTCGGTGTAAAGTTGCCCTGTGCTTGGCCCTGTCTGCCTCCGTCACTATGACTCAGTACTCTTGTTGCTTAAATGCTACTATATGTTTGCTAGTTTATGTTTCATAGCCATTTGGTCCCGGGGCGTCAGTTGTTTCTCCAACTTCAGAGGCCCTGCCCCTTTATCACTGTTTATAGGCTTCCCTTATCTTAGGAATCTTAAGGTACCACGGGTTGATCATTATCACTCGTCGGTTCACTGGACTACCGAGACCGTACACCGCCCAGAGAGGAGAATGATCGGAGCTACCTCTAGCCAAATGTTGAATCTCATGGAAAGAGGGGAGGTGATGTACCAAGGTCAGTATGAAATCGATTCTGTAAAGACTGCTGTGTGCCCCTGAATGGAAAGTGAAATGTCGTATTGAGGAGTTAAGAGTGCGCCACACTGCTACAAGACCCATAGCATTGAGGAAGTCTGCCAATGGATGACGGGTCGATGACATGCATCGGGGGGGCCATTGGTCAACGACGGTGTTGAGAGTCAGGTTAAAGTCCCCTTCCATAAATAGCTTTCCTTCCAGAAGACTAAGTAACAGTGAGCTTAAGTTGGGCAGTGCAGTGTCATGGGATGTACACACTAAGAATATTCACAGTTGTCCACTCCCAGGTAATAGTGAGGGCCACATATCACCTGTTCTTCTCTGTCCAGATGTTGTGGCCCATGAGGGGGAGTGTTTTTTAACTAGTACACCCACACCCTTGGAGCCTGTAGTATATCCTGCATGGGCTAGCATTCTGTAACCCCATCTGTGCATGGACCTACAAGTTGTGCCCACTAGATGTGTCTCCTGGAGGCGGACCACATCTGGGGAATGTCTATTGATGTATTGTTATACCACCCCCTCTGGATCTTATCACCTAGGCCGTTTACATTCCAGGACATAAGATGTAGGCGTGGCTTATCTATATCAGCTGCCATAGGTGCTATCTGGGTGCTTCTGTCAGGTGGTCCCCTCCTAGCGCGGCCAGACGATCAGGCCAGGAATACTTCTCCAGTGTTTCGTGCGAGTGTGGAGGTCTACAAGGTCGGACAGAGGTGTAACCCAACCAGGCATACAGTGGCCTAAACTTATCAATGAAAATTCCCCAACAAACCACCCCTCCCTGCCTCCCTGCAAAGCAGACCTAAAACTGCCCACCCCCCAACATTGCACAGTGCCTGTCACCCTAAAAACACATCTAAACAGTAGGTGACAAGGGACAAGGCCCTGACCCCTCCCTTGATTATATCATCTTACTGTTCCCAACGATTGAGTTCTAGTGAGCAAGTAAATGGCTGCTGCAAACGGGCAGCAGTTCTAAGTCGATGGGTCCCGGTGGGCATGAGCTCCATAGGGGGTCGCCAGTCACAGTGCGACTGAAGTTCGTGTTCGTCGTTCATTACCCCCAGTTATTGCTCATTCTATGTCCCTCTGGATAACGGCGGTCATATCTCAGAATGGCGTGGGCAGTTACTCTGATCTCTCTGGCTGTTCACCTCTCTCTGTGATTCCGGTGTGTCAGTGTCCCATCTCCATCTCCTGGGGCGACTGTGAGACTTGGTTCCAGGAGCAGGTCTCCATCCATCTAACCATTCCCACACCTCTTCTGTAGTGGAGAATTACCAGGTCTTAACTTCTGCTGCAACCCACTTGCAAACTGGGAATATCATGGAGTATTTGAGTTCCCTTTCGCGCATCACCTTCTTAACCTCAAGGAAACTCCGGTGCATCCTCTTTTCTTTTAAGGTGAAGTCAGGGAAGAATGTAATAGTTGCAATCTAGTGGGCGAGCGGTGGGGCGCTGCAGGCCTTTTGAAGGATTGCATCACGGTCGCGATAGTTGAACAATCATACCATGATGGGACGCGGGGGCGCCCCCAGTCTTGGCCAGGCACCCAGGACCCTGTGGGGTCATTCCATTGAATAATATTTAGAGAGGCCTCGAGGCTGGAGGTGCATTAAAACAAGTTCCTCTACGTACAGATCTGTTGCCGGACCCTCTGCTCTCTCAGAGACCCCTAGTATGCGGACGTTATTATGCCTTGAACGGCCCTCAGAGTCTTCAAGGTGGGTCTCCAGGGTCGGCACCACTGCCTGCAACTCAGTGACTTGTGTTTTCAGGGTAGCCGTATCTGCCTTGTGGGCCACTGTTGTATCCTCCACCTTCTTCATGCGAGTGGCAACATTGCATAGGTCCGCCATCACCAATGTGAGCTCCGAATTGACTGAGTCCATTCTGGCCTCGAGGGACGTGCGCACCTCCAGTATGGCCACCATTACGTCCCGCAGTACAAGTGTTTCATCCTCAGGGGGTCCTGATTCAACCTGGGACAGGGCTTCCATATTTCTGCCCACAGCTGCTGACTCCCTAGGGATGGCATATTTCTCCAGTTTCATTTGGTGCCCCCCTCAGGGTCCCTTTCCCCCTGTCACTGTCCAAGGAAGGTCAGTGTTCACCCATGCGAATCAACCCCCAGTCACAGTGTCTGATTGGAGGGGGTAGGACCACTGTACTCACCGCTGCCTGCCGAGGTGACTGCCGTACACCACGCAGCCTGACAGGTTTCCAGTTGCTTGCTATCAGCCCCTCTCAGCGAGTGTAGGTATGACGGTGTCTATGAACCCAGCAGGCAAGGGCCAAGGTTCTTTCACTGCACAGCAATGTTACATGCCCAGCTTCAGATTATGCCCAGTAGGCAGTTGAAAACAATGTCAGGGGCTCCTCACTTGCAGTACGGCTCGGTCAGGTCATCTGCCTCAACAATGCTTCTGCTCAGGCCCACATAGCTTCTCAGCTTACCAGTGGGGCACGTCTTTGTTCCTCTCAGCTCCTCTGCAGAGGTCGCACCTAGGGGCAGCCAGCTGACCAATAGCCCCCGTCATCCCAGCCCCTCCAATTTCTGGATGCTTCAGAGGGCTCGTATTAGTCACAGAGTCATCAGCAGATGTTCCAGTGTTGTGCAGGGAACTGTCCACGTTGCAGACAGCAGCCTATGGTGCTCTGAGGAGGCCACGTACCTTCTGTGCCTCCGATTTGGGCACACCGATCAGGCCCAGTGTCCATTCACTTGCGGGCCATTGCATCCATACGCCGCCATATTGCCACCCGGGAGGGTCTATTCACACAGCATGGGTCTCATGGTCACTGCTGCGGCACCAGGCTCACTTCTGGCCCCTGCCCAGGGTTTATAGTCTGGTCTCCCCAGCAGGCAAAGATCACCGCTCCCGGCAGTCAGCCGATGACATCAGGTCACTGCACCAGGGCCGATTCGCACCCGATCTCAAATCTGCCACTGCTCGGCACTGCAGCCTCAGGCTGCCTCTCAGGCGGGGGTGGCACTTGAGCTGTACACCGTTGCCTCCCCGGTGTCGACCCACTATGGCCACAACTATAGCTGGGCAGCCACCAGTATGCGGGTGGGCCACCGTAGCCAATACTCTGCAGTGCCACCGCGGCCCAAGTCACAGTGGAGGCCAGTGCTGCACCTCCTAGACCTCACCACGATCTTGGTCACCCCTCGCAGCAGCAGGTAAAGATTCGGCTCATTGGGATCCCTAGTTGCCAATAATCCTGTAAATGTTGTCATATTATGACAGGAGACGGATAAGTGGACGGATGTTTCGGGGTTTTAACAGACAGGTCTAGGAGCCGCTTTAGGGAGCAGTCATCTTCATCGGCATCTGGCCATGCCCCCCCATTTGGAGGGGTACTGTTTAACAGCTGTAGAAGTACCAAAAGTATCTGACTAGAAATGTATGGCACGTTGGTATCATGCTATTGACCATGTAAAATCTGATCAAGTGGGTGGGGATAAGGAGCTCAATTTACGAAGAAGGGAAGCAAAATGGATCTATAGATTTAAAGCAACAAGAGGTTTAAATTCTGGTGAAGAAATGTATTATTTTTTGTAACCTATTGACATTGATCCGACAAACTCATTGCATTATTTGCCTTGATATAGGAAGCCGTTACATGATAGAGTTAAAGTTCTCTATTCATCTGCTCCAAGATGGCCACCCTACCGAGTGACTAATTTCTATTATCCTGCTTTAATATTTTATGATTATTGGTGGTATCTTGCATGCAAATAGAGTCAATAAAATGTTTGGAATGCTACACCTTTTCTACTATTTCCCATTTCTGTTATCTATTACAAATTACCAGCTATAATACCTCAAATATGTGTTGGAAAATAGATTCAAGGTCTATTGTTCATTCTTTCCAAGATGGGTGCCATGTTTTAAGACTAATTACAGTTCCATCTCCATCACATACACAAATTGAATTTTATTTCATTTTTTTGACATACCCAAATCAAGCCTAATGATAGTTGTAGTAACGCATATGTGTTGTGAGCTTGTTTAATCATTGGATTATGAATAATATAACATGTGTATTTGCAAAGTGCACATTTACCCAGGAGGGTAACTTGGTGCTGAATAACAGATGTTTATTGTTGCCCAATTTAATGGTACTCATTTTTTCTACTTCAGAAGGATGAAAGGCTGAGTGGACCCACCAGGATTTAAACCTGTGACCATGATGTCAAACACGGGCTCCTACAGTGGATGCATTAGTCCACTAAGCTACAAAACCCGGCTGATATATGCTCTTTTACTCAATATGATGCCACTGATAAGATAGAGGACAGTTTAGTGCAAGAAAGCTTTCCATCTTTGATCACATGACGGTTTTGCGGTACGATAAAAAGGCCCAGTAAAATTATGCCTATCTTGAACCTTTTGTCTACTATTTGAGACAAGACATGTGAACATTGGTGAGCAATAAGGCTGCTGCCTATTAGATGTTTTTTCTTACGATTACTATGGCTTCCTTTACCTACCCTGGAATTAACAACTTGATGTATTGTTCGCCATTTTCTCATGTATATATATCTGAATTTGCTGGCATGTATTAGGAACTTCAATATGGCCACCTCCATTAACTCCCGGTCCCTCCAGTCGCATTCCTTAACAAAGTGATCTTCACGACAGAAAAAAAGAGCAGAAGAATGCTGGGATACCTAAACCCGCCCCGTCCCACTGGGAGTACATAAGCTGTACCAACTCAGCATTCAGCCTGTTCTTTTTTTCTGTCTTCCGACAGAATGGTTCTTGGAGTTGTGCTGGTTCTTACCTGTTTGCTGTCTTCATTGGATGTCTTCGTCCTGCTGCTGGGCTGTCCTCGACGTCCTTCTGCGCTGTCTCCTGGCCTGCTGGGCTTGCCGGGAGCCGCTTTGGTTGGCGCCGGCCCTTTGCGGCTGGGGCGCCGTTCCTCCCGGTCTCTTCCGGGTTGGTGGGCGCGTCTTCCTGTGGCTTGGCCGGTCTGGAAGACGCGCTGCTGTGGCTGTTTGGTGTGTCCCGGGGTCGGTCCTGGTGGTGCCCCTGGGCTTCCTGGCTGGCTGATGGGCTCTTGCTGGCGTCTTTTTCCTCCGTGGCGCTCCTGCTGTTCTTTGTTGCGGAGCAGGGGTGGGCCTGGCTATGGCCTCGGAGTGCCAGTTGCTGCAGTCTTCTCCCTTCTGCCCGGCGCTGGTTTGCTGGAGGGCGCCTGGGCTGGCTGATGGGGGCAGTAGGTGAGTGGTGCTGTCTCCCTGCCCCTGTGGTGAGTACTGCGTAGCGGTTCCTTTGCCACTATTTTCCCATGTATCACTGTAGCCTCATGGTTCTGGTAGCAGGCTCTTCCTCCACAGGTGGTGTGCTCGTCTCCTGAGCCTCTGGCCATGCCTCCCTGGATACACTTGATCTCGTCTGCTACTGTTGTTGAGCAGGGTCGGGCCTGGTTCGAGCCTGGTTGGGTGCACGTATGCCAGGTCCTGTGGACTTTTTGAGTCCTGCGGCTGTTCAGCGCGATCGAGCCTTGTTGGTACCTGGTTGGGGCTTCGGCCTGGGTATGCCAGGTGCTGTGGGCTTCATGGAGCTTTGCTTCTTTTTTGCCTGTGTCCCGGCTGTTGTTCCGCTGGGTTGGGCCTGGTTGATACCTGGCTGGGTGCCTACGATGGGTTTCCCTGGGCTGTGTGCTTCATGGTCTGCTCTGGTGGGGCCTGGTTGTTGCTTATCTGGGTTCCAGCCTCAGGGTGCCTGTCTTGTTGGCTGGCATTTCTGCTTCCTTGCCTCCCTGTTTTCACCTGCTCTGCTTTGCTTTGGCGTTGGGTGCGGTCGGTTCTGGTTCATTCCTGGAGGTCGCGGGCTCCCTTACCCACCCTGTCGGCGGATGCGGCGTTGGTGTCCACCTGGGTGTTCCCTGGTGTTGTTGCCTGTTGACCTTTTATGTTCCCAGCTCCTATTGTTTGGTCGGTGTTTGGGCCCCCCGTCTTTCTCTTTTTTTTGCGGGGGTGTTTCAGGATGGCCTTATGTCCCGCGTGGCGCTAGTTGCCGGTTCCTGGGCTAGCTGGTGGGGGCAGGCAGTGTATTGTGCTGTCTGTTTTGCCCGAAGTTGGGTGCCACATGGTGGTTTGTCTCCCGTTCCGGCTTTCGGGCCTTTCCTTTGCTGGTCGTGTCCTCCTGTAGCGGGTTCTTGGTCTCACCTGGGGGGGGGGGTTTGGTGGTGTGCCCTCTCTCTGGCCTGCCTTGGCCCTTGGTGTTGGCTGGTGCGCTTTGCTTCTGCTGCCTCTCTCTGGTCTCCTGCGGCTGTCCATGGTCAGCTGGTTGGTTTAGGGACTGCGCTGCTGGTGCCCCTGCTGTGCCTTGTTCTTTGTCTTTGTCTTTTGGCTGGTGTTGGTTTGTGGTTCGCGCCTGGCCTGGCTGTTATGGGGTTGGGTGCCATGTTATGGTTTCCTTCTTCCCACTGGGGTTCCTTTGTGGGGGGCTTGGGCCGCTTTTGGGGGTCCTCTGTCTCTCTGCTGCCGGTTCCTTTGCCGTCCTTTGCTTAGGCCTCTTGGCTCCTGTTGTTCGGGTCTGGTGTGTGCCTGCCCTGGGGTGTGTGCCAGGTTGCGGCTTCCCCTTCCGCTCCTGCTTGGGGGGCCTGTGCTGTGTCTTTTTCTCTGGCCTGGCTTTGCCTTTGCCCTGGTGGGCCTTGTGGCCGTCGGCCCACTTTTGTGGGGTGGCGATGGGTTGGTTTGGTCCTGTCTCTTTCCCCTTGGGGCTGGTCCTTTGGGCCTGGTCCTTTGGCTCTCTGGTGTCTGGGCTCCTTTTGGGCCTGTGGTGTATCTGGTCCCTGTGCTTTTGTTGCGGGGGGAGGGTGTGGTCTCACGGCTCGGCTGCTGACCTTGGAGCTGGGATTTCATGGTTCGAGCCTCGGGGTCGCCTCCACGTCCTGTGATTCTGGGTGAGTCACTTCTCCTCTCCCCTCGGTGGGTGGTGCGCCTCTGGAGGTGCCTTTCCTGCTGGGCGGTGTCCGGCTCTGGCGGTGGGGGCCTTGGTCCCTTGGGGGTCACCTTTGGGTGTCTGCCTTCTGCCCACTTTGGCCTTGACCTGCCTCTCCCTTCCGGGTTGTTGGCTGGGCCCGCCAGTGCCCGTGTGTCTTCTCCTGTCCCCCCTGTGTGTGCTCCACCCTGGGGTTGTGGTAGTGTCGGTCGGGGTTGGGTGCTCGGCTCCTTGCCCTCCCTGTCTGCGGGTGCATCGCTTTGTTTGGGTGTGGGTCTTTTTGGCCCCTTGGTGGTCGACGGTCCGGTGCCTGGTATTGTGGGGGCCCAGGCCGGCCTTCTGTTCTTTTCCTTTGGGCTCTTCTCTGTGCCTCCCTTGTGGGGGCTGGGCCTTGGCTTTGGCAGGCTGGTGTGGGCTGCTTGGCTCCCTGTCGCTTTGGGTGCCCTGGGTGGCCTGGTTTTCGCTGGGTCCTGTGTCTTTCCCTGGTGCCCCTGGTGGTTTGGGGTTTTGGGGTTGGGGCGGTTGTCCCTGTGTCTCTCCTTCCGGGCCCGTGGGGGCGCCGTGTTGGTGGCCTCCTGTTTGCTCTTGTGTCTGTTGTTCAGTCTGCTGGCTTCTTGGGTTTTTCTGCACGTCTGCAGGGTTGGGCCTCCCTGTTTTTCTCTTCTGTTATGCCCGTCTGCAGCTGCTCTTGTGTCGGCTGCTGGTCCGGTTGGGGTCCTTCCCTTCCCTGTTCGGCGTTCTTGTTCGGTGCTCGGTGGCTTGGTCTTCCCCGGTCCCGTGTTTCCCCCCTGTGGTTGGCCCCCTGCTTTTTGGTTGGGGGTGTCATCCTTGCTGGGGGTTGTTTGTGGCATCTTCCTCCCGGTTGTCCCTGTTTGTTCTTTGGGTTCCCCTGGTCTCTGTGACCTTCGGGGTTTTGCCTCTCCCCTTTCTTTGGTTTGTGCCTGGTCTGGTTCCGGGTCCGCTGGGGTCCGTCACTGGCTTTCCTTGGGTGGGGTCCTCTTGTTGGCCTCGTTGTTGGGGGGGGGGTGCACTTCTGGGCTACCCCTTGCCTTCTTTTGGCGGGGTGCTGGGTTTGTGTCCCGGTGTCTCCTGCTTTCGGGGTGGTTGCCTCTTGCCTGGCCTGTTGGCCTGTCCCTGTGCCCTGGGTTCTTCTCCAGGTTTGGCAGCCTTTCTGCGGCTGTCCGGTGTCTCCGCTGGTGTTGGCTGCTGGCCGTTCCTGCCCCGTGGCCTGGGCTGCCTCTGGGGTTTCTGTGGCTGGTTCCTCTGGGCTCTCTGTAGCCGGTGCTGAAAGCGTGGCGAGGGGGGGGGCTTGCTCGTGGTCCCTGCCCCCCTCTCTTCCTGGTTTGCTTGGTTTGAGCCTGCCCTTGGTTGGTCCTCTGGGTCGGTGCCTGTAGGAGAGTAGGATCTGCCTCTTATGTTGCCCCCACTTTTTTTCTGACGTTTACACTGGTTTCTGGCTATAGTCTGGCTGGGTCCCTGCTAATCAGGGCCCCAGCCTCTCTGTTCTCTCTAAACGACTTGGAGTGCACTCTAGGTGCACTAGTGATTGGATGCTGTGGCTCCTTATGAGTCCCTAGTATATGGTACCTTAGGTGCTAAGGGCATAGGTACTTCACAGGCCTACCAGGGGCTGCAGCATGTATTATGCCACCCCTGGGAAGCAGACTAAATCTGACACCACAGGCCTGCTACTGCAGCCTGGGTGAGGAAGTGCTAGCACCCCTCACTGAGATATAGGTCCCCTATATCTCTCATACACACACATATAAACCTATCAGTCACCCCTAAGGCATGCCCTATCAATCCTGAGGGCAGGGTGCTTGGCTTCTATGTGAGGGGGTGCCTCTGCCTGAGCAGGGCCCCTCTGCAGCTCTCAGAGTCCATTCTCTGGTGCTGTTTGTGGATGCGGTTAAACCATATACTTTTAAAGTGCATTATATCCTTGCGGTAGAATGCTAACTTTGGGATGGCTGCATCGAAACATGTCGTGTTTGGTGTCAAACATCTTGGAATACTACCCCCCTGCCAGTCCTGGCGGCGGGGGTAGCATTCCACCCTTCTAGAGGGATAGACATGTACCGGCTGAGGAAACGCGGTAGAATCCTGCAGAGCCCTGGCATCACAAAATGGATGCCACCAGTCACAGACACTGGGCTGCCCTCCTGCTGATGACCAACACTCGCAGTGGAGGGAGCCCAACAATAGATATCCTGTCCCAAGGGGGTGTGACCACCTCCCAGACAGGGTTTAGTGTATTGGGGCTGGGTGGGTGCACTCTTAGAGTGCTTTGAAGTCCTGCACTGGGGGAGCAGAAGGCTCCTCTGTGCATATGCCAGTTCAAACCGGCTCAGGGGCTACCTGCCCCTGCTCTGGCGCGAAACTGGACAAAGGGAAGTGGGTGTAGCCACCCACTCCCCTGACCCTCCCATAGGTAGGGTCATAGAGCTAGTCCCTCCCTTTCTTTTAGTATAAGAGGGGGAACCTGTGCATTGCAACCTAGATTTCCCTGGATGACGCTCTGAAGAAGAATCCCAGACCTTCGACGTTCCACTACCTTTGGAAGACTGAAGAATCTCCCTTGGAGTCAAGGAGTGACTCCCCTGCTTGGCAGGCACCAAAAACTACAAACGACGGTCGCAAACTACGCCGCTCCTGCCGGAGTCCGAAGTCCCTGCAGCCCAAGAAGTGGATTTCCTGACTTCTCAAAGGCCATCGTGAGTCCCCAGCGAAGCTGAGGCCAGTGAACCCCAAGAGTGACGAGGAACCGCGACCCCTGGGTACCGTGCATTATTGTCAAGTGCAACCCCTTCACAACATTTCACGAACTTGTGCTTTGGACCACGTGTGGTCCTAGCCTCCAGCAAGAATCCCTCCGAAGATCGGAGGCCTACCATGTCCCGAGTGACCGTGGGCCCCTGTGAGCGAATCCTCCCGAGGCGTCTTTGCGATCCCTTGCCAGCCAGCTTGTGGGTCACAGAAGACTTTCTAAAGAAACCAAAGGGCTTCTCTGGTTGCTCCAGGCCTGCCCTGACTTACCCTTGCTGCGTGAGTCCCCCAGACCTTGCTGGTCTGCGCCATTGCCTCTTCATAATTTCCCCGATACTTGCTGTTACCAAGGCTTGTTGGCTCCAATCGAGTCGCCGACACCGTAGTAAGCTGCAGACATCGTGGGACACGCCGAATCCAGCTCCTGGTCATCGTCGACGCCTCCTGGACCTCGTGGCTGAAGAGTCAAGGCAACTGCGAACGACCTGAATCTTGCGACGACGGTGGGCATCCATCTTCCTTGCCCCGAGTCACTGCCAAGTGACTTTGAACACTGTCCCCTCTGCTTTCAGGTCTTCCATCTTCCGAATCCAGGCTTGGATTCCTCTGGACACTTCTCCTGTCACCGCAAGCAGCAAGTCTTCACTGGCTCCCATTGAAAACGACGCCGCGACCCGACGCCAAAGGACACCTATGCACCCGGCTCCCCTGGGTGAGGTAACTTCAGCACTACGGTGCTCCTGTGGGTGTGGGCCCTAGAACTACTTACCCTGTAAGTGACTTGCTTGTAGCTTCCCTCGAAGTGTCCTAAAACTCTAATTTTCTAAGTGCGACAATTGCGCTGACTCGTACAGGGTTCGCGTCTGTGTTAGACACACCGCGTCCATCTCCTTTGTAACACTATCTAGAACTGTATCCTTCGACTCGTACTGAGTCCGATCGGTGTTCGCCTCGAACACACAAAGGGCCTGTAACACTGAGATCTCCATTGCACTGACTCGCACAAGGTTCGCGTCTGTGTTAGACACAGCGCGTCCATCTCCCTTGCAACTCTATCTGTAACCGCGTCCTTCGACTCGTACAAGGACCGATCGGAGTGTTCACCTCGAACACGCAAGGGACCTTTAACATTGAAATCTCAATCGCGTCTGAGCGCATAGACTCGCACAGGACTCGCACCGGTGCCAGGTCACCGCGTCCGTCCCCTGTGGGTCTCCTACAACTACCTGGGGTGGTTCTTGGGGGTCCCTCGATTCTAGATGACCTAGGTCTAGCAAACTAAGATTGTGATATTCGATTGTGCTAAACTTATTTTGATAATATTTGACTTGTACATATGTTCCTGACCTCTAATCTCATAAAGAGATTAGTAGAGAGTGTTTATTAATAAATACATATATATATATTTGATATATATACACCTGTGTGGTGTCTTTTCATTTGGTGATTCAAGAGATTGTGTGGTAAAACAAGCTGCTTTACATTCCTTCAAGACTTAGCCTGAAGGCTGCTCTCCACAGCTACCACTAGGATAGCTTTCTATAAAGGTTGTCTTAAACCTATCTACCATAAGAGTCGAATTGTTCTGTTGCAAGGTGTCCACTTTAATTAGTGAACAGCATATACCAGGCCAACTTCTCACATTGGTGGGCAGCGTGTGGGATTCCAGCTTGCTATTGTTTTACCAGAAAATCTCTATTTGAATTACTAACTAAAAACCACTATAGGTACTTAAGGTACATATAAAGTCAAGCTTAGTATCAATAAGTTCTACTGAACTTAGAGCTGTGTGCCAAGGGATAGCACACCCTTTCTACAGCTCAAGCTAGTATCAGTAGGCCACAAACTAGTGTAGGTAGTACAACACTGCACAACACTAGAATGTCCTTAAAGGGTGGAACCAGTGGATCCACTCAGCCTCAGTATAAGGACATGGCTTTCTCTGACTTGAGAGCCATGTGTGTTGAAAGACACCTGAGGCTAGGACAGAGTCCCTCAACCCTACACCTGATAGATCTGCTGACAGCAGATGATCTTAGATTGGCTCTAGGAGCTAATGGGTCTGAATCAGTGAGTGGGTCAATTACAGTATCTGGGTCAGATGATGAACATCAGAATGACCAGGACTCTGTGATTGAAGGGCCAGGCCTCAAGGGGCCTGAAAAGAACAGAGGAATTCTCCCTAAGAGAGCTGACAGAGTGGAGGAGAGGCATAGGTCCCCTTCTAGGGAATCTGACCACTCATCACTCTGGCAGAGAATTTGTCCACCAGAGGAACTCATACTTTCCCATAAGAGAGACCTCCTCTGAAAGAATGTGCAAACTGCTGCAGTATGAGAAAGCAAGAGTTGCCCTCAGAACCAAGCAGTTGGCACTGGATAGAGAAGCCCTGGAGATCCAGAGAGCTTCCAGAAGAGAGGGGTTAGAACCCCTTGGTGGCAGCAGCAGTGTCCCTAGAGGCAGAGAATCTATTCCAGACCATAGGAACCTGAGCAAGGTTGTTCCTCCCTACCAGAGTGGGGATGATATCCACAAGTGGATAACTGCTATGGAGAGGGCCTGTAGAGTACACCAGGTCCCCCAAAAGCAGTGGGCAGCAATCTTGTGGCTCTCCTTTTCAGACAAAGGTAGAGACAAGCTCCTCACTGTTAGAGAAGAGGATGCTGATGATTATGAAGTCCTGAAGAGTGCACTGATAGATGGGTTTGGCTTAACCACTGAACAGTACAGGTTGAAGTTCAGAGACACCCAGAAGGCACAGACTCAGGACTGGACTGACTTTGTTGATTGTGCAACCAAGGCTCTGGAGGGTTGGCTGGTTGGCAGTAGGGTTACTGATTTCAAGGGATTGTATAATCTGATGATGAGAGAACAGATCCTTAATAATTGCCAGAACCAGTTGTTGCATCAATACCTGGTGGACTCAGATCTGACCTCTCCCCAAGAATTGGGAAAGAAGGCAGACAAATGGGTCAGAACCAGGGTGAGGCAGAAACCCCAGAACCAAGGGGGTGACACTAAGAAGCAAGATCCTAAGGGCTCTGAGAAAGGTGGGGATAAGTCAAAAGACCAGAAGTCTTCACAAGGGCCCCAAAATCTGCATCTGGTGGGGAGTCACAATCCAACAAGGGAAAAGGCCAAAAGAAGCCCTGGTGCAAATTCTGTAAACAGAAAGGGCACTGGACTTCTGACTGTAACAAGTCCAAAGACCAAACCACCCCCACTCCTGCCCCTAAGGCAACTGTTCCCCCTAGCTCAGCTACTGGTGGAGGTGGTACACAGAATAAGGGTGTAGTAGGGTTGACCCTGGGTTCTGAAGTGGACTCTGACCTAGTCAGAGTGCCCACTCAGGCAATGCTGATTTGTGAGGGAGACCTTAATATGTCCTTCCTAGTAAGCCCCAGTAATCTGGGCAAATACAAACAGCAGCCTGTAATAAATGGCAAACAGGCTTTGGCATTTAGGGACACAGGTGCTAGTGTCACCATGGTGGCAGAGGACCTTGTGGACCCTGGACAGATCATCCTGGGCGAAATGTACCAGGTGACCAATGCAAGCAATGTCAGGACCAACCATAGTCTGGCAGTTGTGAATTTCTCCTGGGGAGGGGTAACTGGCCTCAAGAAGGTTGTAGTCAGTGCAGACCTCCCTGTCGAATGTCTATTGGGCAATGATCTAGAGACTTCAGCCTGGTCTGAAGTAGAGTTATGGACTCATGCTGAGATGTTGGGCATCCCTGCAGAGGTATTTGCTGTGACAAGGTCACAAGCAAGAATGCATAACACTGAACCAGCTCTGGATCCTGGAACAATGGACCAGATGCTTCCCAAGAGGAGGAGCAGTAGGGTAAAGGCAGTGCCTTCCCCTCTGTCTCAGATCACAGATTCACCCTCAGAGGGAGGTGAAGCAGATCCTGAAGAAGGAACGGCCCCAGAGGGACTTGAGCCTGATCAGGTTGAGTTCTTGGGGGCAGGGTGCCCTTCTAGGGAAGATCTGAGTAAGGAGCAACAGTGCTGCCCCTCCCTTGAACCCCTCAGACAGCAGGCTGCTGCTGAGGCTGCTGGGAGTGCTAGTGGGTCCCATAAAGTTTATTGGGATGAGGGACTCCTATATTCTGAGGGTAGAGATCCAGCCCCTGGAGCCACCAGGAGGATGGTAATACCTCAGAAGTTTAGGGGTTCCTCTTGACCCTAGCACATGACATCCCTTTAGCAGGACACTTGGGCCAAAACAAGACCTGGGACAGGCTTGTTCCACATTTTCATTGGCCACATATGTCAGAGGACACAAAGGAGTTTTGTCGCTCCTGTGTCACATGCCAAGCCAGTGGTAAGGCAGGTGGCACAACAAAGGCCCCCTGATACCACTACCTGTGGTGGGGGTACCCTTTGAAAGGGTAGGGATTGACATTGTTGGTCCCCTTGACCCTCAAACTGCATCTGGGCACAAGTTTATCCTGGTGGTAGTGGATCATGCCACCAGGTACCCAGAAGCAATTCCTCTGAGGACCACCACAGCCCCTGTGGTGGCAAGAGCCCTCATTGGAGTCTTCTCCAGAGTGGGTTTCCCAAAGGAGGTCATTTCTGACAGAGGTACCAACTTCATGTCAGGATATCTGAAAGCAATGTGGAAGGAGTGTGGTGTAACTTATAAGTTCACCACCCCCTATCACCCACAATGCAATGGTTTAGTTGAACGCTTCAACAAAACCTTGAAAGGAATGATTAAAGGACTCCCAGAGAAGCTTAGGCGGAAATGGGACCTTCTTCTTCCTTGCCTGTTGTTTGCATATAGAGAGGTTCCACAGAAGGGGGTTGGTTACAGCCCATTTGAGCTTCTGTTTGGGCATCCTGTGAGAGGTCCATTGTGTTTGGTAAAAGAGGGCTGGGAGTTACCTCTCAAGCCCCCCAAACAAGATGTGATGGACTATGTACTTGGTCTCCGCTCCCGGATGGCTGAGTACATGAAAAAGGCAACCAAAAACCTGGAGGCCAGCCAAGAATTACAAAAAGCTTGGCATGACCAAAAGGCTGTACTGACTGTATGCCAGCCAGGACAGAAAGTGTGGGTGTTGGAGCCTGTGGCCCCAGCAGCCCTCCAGGACAAGTGGAGTGGCCCCCATACAATAGTTGAACAGAAGGGAGAAGTCACCTACCTGGTGAATCTTGGAACTCCCAGGAGCCCCATGAGGGTGCTCCATGTCAACAGATTAAAGCCATATGTTGACAGGGCTGACATGGGCTTGCTCATGGCAACTGATGAGGAACAGGAGGAGGAGAGTGACCCTCTCCCTGACCTGCTCTCTCAGAACCCTGATGATGGGTCAGTAGATGGTGTTGCTTTGGCAAGCAGCCTCACTGACCATCAACAAACTGAGTGCAGACAAGTTCTGCAACAGTATAGACATATGTTTAGCCTGACCCCTAGTCAGACTTCCTGGTGCACCCATGAGGTGGACACTGGAGACAGTCTGCCTGTCAAGAATAAAATCTACAGGCAACCTGACCATGTCAGGGACTGTATCAGGACTGAAGTCCAGAAAATGTTGGAGCTAGGTGTAATTGAGCCTTCAGATAGCCCTTGGGCTAGCCCAGTAGTCCTGGTACCCAAACCTCATACCCAGGGTGGTAAGAAAGAAATGAGGTTTTGTGTAGACTACAGAGGCCTCAATGCAGTCACTAGGACTGATGCCTATCCCATACCAAGGGCAGATGAGCTGATTGATACTTTGGCCTCAGCCAAGTATCTAAGCACGTTTGACCTAACAGCTGGCTACTGGCAGATCAGATTAGCTGATGATGCAAAAGCCAAAACAGCATTTTCGACCCCTGGTGGGCACTACCACTTCGAGGTGATGCCCTTTGGATTGAAAAATGCATTGCTGTCTTTAGTTCCTCCTGGCAGGATCACCTGGTCCACCTCAGGAATGTTTTGGAGGCTCTGCAGAAAGCAGGCCTCACTATCAAGGCCACTAAGTGCCAGATAGGGCAGAGTCAGGTTGTATACCTGGGCCACCTTGTAGGTGGAGGCCAGGTTCAGCCTTTACAGAGCAAAATCCAAACCATAATGGAATGGGTTGCTCCAACCACCCAGACACAGGTGAGAGCCTTCTTAGGCCTGACTGGGTACTATAGGAGGTTTGTCAAGGGATATGGATCTATACTGACCCCCTTGAATGATCTGACCTCAAAGAAAATGCCAAAAAAGGTTCAGTGGACAGCTAGCTGTCAGAAGGCATTTGAAGACCTAAAGCAGGCCATGTGCACTGCCCCCATCTTACAGAGTCCAGACTACACCAAAAAGTTCATTGTCCAAACAGATGCTTCTGAGCTGGGTGTGGGAGCTCTACTGTCTCAACTGAATGATGAAGGTCAAGACCAGCCAGTAGCTTTTATTAGCAGAAGGCTGACCCCTAGAGAGAAACGTTGGTCAGCTATAGAGAGGGAGGCCTTTGCTGTGGTATGGGCCCTGAAGAAACTGAGGCCATACTTGTTTGGCACTCACTTCATAGTTCAGACTGACCACAAGCCCCTCCTATGGCTTAAACAGATGAAAGGTGAAAACCCAAAACTTTTGAGGTGGTCCATTTCCCTACAGGGGATGAACTATACAGTGGAACATAGACCTGGGACCCAACATGCCAATGCAGATGGACTCTCAAGGTATTTCCACTTTGAACACGAAGACTCAACTGGTCAAGGTTAGTTTAGTGTCCCTACGTTTGGGGGGTTGTGTAGGAGAGTAGGATCTGCCTCTTATGTTGCCCCCACTTTTTTTCTGATGTTTACACTGGTTTCTGGCTATAGTCTGGCTGGGTCCCTGCTAATCAGGGCCCCAGCCTCTCTGTTCTCTCTAAACGACTTGGAGTGCACTCTAGGTGCACTAGTGATTGGATGCTGTGGTTCCTTATGAGTCCCTAGTATATGGTACCTTAGGTGCTAAGGGCATAGGTACTTCACAGGCCTACCAGGGGCTGCAGCATGTATTATGCCACCCCTGGGAAGCAGTCTAAATCTGACACCACAGGCCTGCTACTGCAGCCTGGGTGAGGAACTGCTAGCACCCCTCACTGAGATATAGGTCCCCTATATCTTTCCTACACACACATATAAACCTATCAGTCACCCCTAAGGCAGGCCCTATCAATCCTGAGGGCAGGGTGCTTGGCTTCTATGTGAGGGGGTGCCTCTGCCTGAGCAGGGCCCCTCTGCAGCTCTCAGAGTCCATTCTCTGGTGCTGTTTGTGGATGCGGTTAAACCATATACTTTTAAAGTGCATTATATCCTCCCGGTAGAATGCTAACTTTGGGATGGCTGCATCAAAACATGTCGTGTTTGGTGTCAAACATCTTGGAATACTACCCCCCCGCCAGTCCTGGCGGCGGGGGTAGCATTCCACCCTTCTAGAGGGATAGACATGTACCGGCTGTGGAAACGCGGTAGAATCCTGCAGAGCCCTGGCATCACAAAATGGATGCCACCAGTCACAGACACTGGGCTGCCCTCCTGCTGATGACCAACACTCGCAGTGGAGGGAGCCCAACAATAGATATCCTGTCCCAAGGGGGTGTGACCACCTCCCAGACAGGGTTTAGTGTATTGGGGCTGGGTGGGTGCACTCTTAGAGTGCTTTGAAGTCCTGCACTGGGGGAGCAGAAGGCTCCTCTGTGCATATGCCAGTTCAAACCGGCTCAGGGGCTACCTGCCCCTGCTCTGGCGTGAAACTGGACAAAGGGAAGTGGGTGTAGCCACCCACTCCCCTGACCCTCCCATAGGTAGGGTCATAGAGCTAGTCCCTCCCTTTCTTTTAGTATAAGAGGGGGAACCTGTGCATTGCAACCTAGATTTCCCTGGACGACGCTCTGAAGAAGAATCCCAGACCTTCGACGTTCCACTACCTTTGGAAGACTGAAGAATCTCCCTTGGAGTCAAGGAGTTACTCCCCTGCTTGGCAGGCACCAAAAACTACAAACGACGGTCGCAAACTATGCCGCTCCCGCCGGAGTCCGAAGTCCCTGCAGCCCAAGAAGTAGATTTCCTGACTTCTCAAAGGCCATCGTGAGTCCCCAGTGAAGCTGAGGCCAGTGGACCCCAAGAGTGACGAGGAACCGCGACCCCTGGGTACTGTGCACTATTGCCAAGTGCAACCCCTTCACAACGTTTCACGAACTTGTGCTTTGGACCACGTGTGGTCCTAGCCTCCAGCAGGAATTCCTCCGAAGATCAGAGGCCTACCATGTCCCAAGTGACCGTGGGCCCCTGTGAGCAAATCCTCCTGAGGCGTCTTTGTGATCCCTTGCCAGCCAGCTTGTGGGTCCACAGAAGACTTTCTAAAGAAACCAAAGGGCTCCCCTGGTTGCTCCAGGCCTGCCCTGACTTACCTTCGCTGGGTGAGTCCTCCAGACCTTGCTGGTCTGCGCCATTGCCTCTTCACACTTTCCCCGAGACTTGCTGTTACCAAGGCTTGTTGGCTCCAATCGAGTCCCCGACACCGCAGTAAGCTGCAGACATCGTGGGACACGCTGAATCCAGCTCCTGGTCATCGTCGACGCCTCCTGGACCTCGTGGCTGAAGAGTCAAGGCAACTGCGAACGACCTGAATCTTGCGACGACGGTGGGCATCCATCTTCCTTGCCCCGAGTCACTGCCAAGTGACTTTGAACACTGTCCCCTCTGCTTTCAGGTCTTCCATCTTCCGAATCCAGGCTTGGATTCCTCCGGACACTTCTCCTGTCGCCGCAAGCAGCAAGTCTTCACTGGCTCCCATTGAAAACGACGCCGCCACCCGACACCAAAGGACACCTATGCACCCGGCTCCCCTGGGTGAGGTAACTTCAGCACTACGGTGCTCCTGTGGGTGTGGGTCCTAGAACTACTTACCCTGTAAGTGACTTGCTTGTACCTTCCCTCGAAGTGCCCTAAAACTCTTATTTTCTAAGTGCGACAATTGCGCTGACTCGTACAGGGTTCGCGTCTGTATTAGACACACCGCGTCCATCTCCTTTGTAACACTATCTAGAACTGTATCCTTCGACTCGTACTGAGTCCGATCAGTGTTCGCCTCGAACACACAAAGGGCCTGTAACACTGAGATCTCCATTGCACTGACTCGCACAAGGTTCGCGTCTGTGTTAGACACAGCGCGTCCATCTCCCTTGCAACTCTATCTGTAACCGCGTCCTTCGACTCGTACAAGGACCGATCGGAGTGTTCGCCTCGAACACGCAAGGGACCTTTAACATTGAAATCTCAATCGCGTCTGAGCGCATAGACTCGCACAGGACTCGCACAGGTCACCGCGTCCATCCCCTGTGGGTCTCCTACAACTACCTGGGGTGGTTCTTGGGGGTCCCTCGATTCTAGATGCCCTAGACCTAGGTCTAGCAAACTAAGATTGTGATATTCGATTGTGCTAAACTTATTTTGATAATATTTGACTTGTACATATGTTCCTGACCTCTAATCTCATAAAGAGATTAGTAGAGAGTGTTTATTAATAAATACATATATATTTGATATATATACCTGTGTGGTGTCTTTTCATTTGGTGATTCAAGAGATTGTGTGGTAAAACAAGCTGCTTTACATTCCTTCAAGACTTAGCCTGAAGGCTGCTCTCCACAGCTACCACTAGGATAGCTTTCTATAAAGGTTGTCTTAAACCTATCTACCATAAGAGTCGAATTGTTCTGGTGCAAGGTGTCCACTTTAATTAGTGAACAGCATATACCAGGCCAACTTCTCACAGTGCCTGGGTTCTTTTCGAGCTCCGTCCTCTTCGGTCTCTGCGGCTGTGCTGGGGGCTTCCCCTGGTGTGTTGGGGTTGGTCCTGTGGTTCGTCGTGACGTTCCTTTGTCTTGGTCGGTCCGCCTCGACAGCCTGCCGCCTGGCAGAGGCCCTTCGCCCTCCCCAGCTGGGCGAAGGCCATGTGGTCCCGTCAGCTCGCCCCCCCCCTTGTGGTCCGTCGCGAGCGGACGGGGTCAGGTGGCGCTTGGCCCCGGACCCCTGCTTTTGGTTGGGCTTCTTCGGTCTCTCCTTCCTTCCCCTCAGTTTTTTTTGCTGATGTCGTTGTGGGTTCGTTCGCCGTTGGTTCGCTTTCTTCCCTCGTCTGAGGGGGGTCGCTCTCTGTCGTTGGACCTGCTGTGTTCTGGTCAGCGGGAGGTGTTTCTGTCTGTGGCTGTTTTCTCGCTGGTCGGGTGCCCTTCCTGCCTTTTTTTGTGCCGTGTGGGTGCTTCCGCTTCTTCTGGGCCCCCTTCTTCTGGTTGTTCTGGGGGGGGCTGGTTGTTTCGACCCCTCTGGGGGTTCCTTTGGGGCTTGGCTCTGGGTGCTGGGCCTCATTCTGGCCTTGCCTGGGGGTCTTGTGTCCCTCTCATTGCGGCCCTGGCTCCTTGCTCAGTCGGGTTGCTCTGGGTCTTCTTCTGTGGTTGCAACGTTGCTGTTCTTGCGGTGCGGTCTGTTGGTGGTCCGTTCTTGTTGGGTTCTCCTCTTCTGTGGCTGGTTCGGAGATTCCTGGTGTCGGTTGTCTGCCCTTAGGGGGGCGGCTCCATGGTTGGGCTCCATGTTTTGGGGTTATTCTGGGGTTATTCTGGTTGTCCCCTGCTTGTTTTGGGGTTTGGGCTCTGTTGCCTTGGTTGGGGGCGTTGCTGGTTGTGTGCTCCTGCCTGTGTTTTTTTCTTGTGGTTCTCCCTTTTGCTTCTGTTGGGTGCTGCTTTTGGTGTGGTGTCCCTGGTGTTGGTGGGAGTTTGAAAGGCCGGGTTGTTTGCTTTGGTATTCTCCACTTTGTTAAGGAATGGGACGAGGACTGGAGGGACCGGGAGGTAATGCCCTATTACTTACCGGTAATCTTCATTACTCCTGGTCCCGTTGTCCTCGTCCCATTCCTTACGCCCCTCCCTCCCTCCCTCCCGGACTGCCGGCCTTCCGGTTGGTGGCTTGGTATTTCAGGCTGAATGCTGGGTTGGTACAGCTTATGTACACCCAGTGGGAGGGGGCGGGTTTAGGTATCCCAGCATTCTCCTGCTCTTTTTTTCTGTCGTGGAGATGATCATCTCCACTTTGTTAAGGAATGGGACGAGGACAACTGGACCAGGAGTAATGAAGATTACCGGTAAGTAATAGGGCATTTTCTTTAATCGTCCACTAACACTGCAATTTCTTATTGTTGGTTTGTTCGTACTGACAAACTGATGTATATTGGTTAGAGTATTTCTGTACTAACACAACAATGTATATTAGTTAAAGTATTTTTGCAATATAAAAGGCCTTGATTTATTCGGAATATATGTTTGTTAGTAGCTTGGGCACAGACATTTATGTTAGCCGTAAATATGTGGTAGATTCTTGGACTAGCCTTTTATATATTGACATGGCAGCTTGTGTTTTTCGATAAGAGGAATATGTATAAAATGTAAGGTTTTCATTTTTTCAACATTGGGCAATTAACTCTTGAATACTGCAATAGGTCACTTCTTGAAACGTTATGAGCCACATACAAATTCCAAGACGGCTGCCTTCTTCCCTATGTTTAGCCATAAGATGTTTAAATCGTTTGGACTTGTCATGAACATTTGCTAAGTATACATAAATTAAGTGTTTTAGAAGTCAAACTGTCTGAGTTTTAGATGGTCGTTAGTACTAGAAGCTGTTTATAAATCCTATCACTTTGCTCTCTAACCAGCAGCCAAATATATATTTGTTTATGAGGTATATGGCCGTATTTAATATTCTCTAAGTGGTGTTTTATTTTATGTCAGAGTCTATTTCAAGAGTGAGTTAAGCTTTGACATTATCCTCATTAGATACATTGGCACTCGATTTCCCAATTGCTGATCTCGATTGTTAATTCAAGATGGCCGCCAGAATGGTGTTTCAATATAATGTTCTATCTTGGCATTAGAACAAGTATAGCTTTTATGATATGCTTCTTTAGTTATTTTGATATCTGGTACTATTAACTGGCGATCTCCACTACCTAAATTAGAATAGGTGCCAGAGTTTTGCATACCCTGCGATATTGATGAGGATTTTTATATTACAAATTTATGATCCTGTTATTATTTGATTGTTCATGCTTCATATTCAGCTCTGTGCTCATATAATATTACTTATATAACCTGAACTGAAGAACTAATAGATTTGAGCACTTATATCCAATATTATTGTGTTATATTTTATGACCAAACATAACAGATATAGGAGAATTAGCAGATTACACCATATGTATGCTTAAATGTAGATTTTTGGGGATTTTTATTTTGCTTTCAGAATGATTTCACTATTTCCTTATTTTTTTTCCTTCTTCTCTTTTGGGATTCATTCATTGCTGTTATGACAATGTCTCACGTCTACCATTTCATGGACTACCTAATGGGTACCATAATGTTTTGAGATACTTGTACTCTTATAATTCTAACAGAGACAGTTTGGGTATGTTACCTGTTATTTATTGAGAACTATTTATTAGCTAAATCTATACTGTATCAACTCATGTTATAACAAATATTTGATTTTACTCTATATAATTATCACATCTTGTCCATTTAAACTTTTGAATTTATTGGAATACATCACATGGGTATTAAAGTTGGTATGCAATATATTTGTATTGAAAATCTATGACCTGTTCTTTTTGGTGAGCACTATATGTACTACTTGAATAATAATAGTTACGAAGGAATGTCTTTCTCCATTTCTTTTAATTAGAGACATATAAGAGTATGCATATCAAAATCTCAAAGATTATGTCAGTTCCCCCAGCAATTATTTATTTTTTATATATATAGCTTCAACTTATAACATGGAACAACATACTCAAATATGTTTATGTTATTTGCAGACTTGATAAAGTCCTGTGTGGGACTAAATGCTTCAGCTAAAAATTGCCTGTAAATGATGAGTTTTATGGAATCCATATAAACATAAAGTTAACTCTGCAGTTTAATTATTCCCATTTTAAAGTGTAGCATTTACACACAGCAGGCATCTTGCTCCCAGTGGCTGGTAGACACAGTGCCATATTTATAACTGAAAAATACAGCCATTTTTTTAAAAGGGAGACATTTAAAGTGTAGAAAAGTGTGCCATATTATGAACATTTTTTGCTGAACATTTTTCTGCTCTTTAAATTGCTCCCATTTTTTTAAAATGGCTGCACATTTCTGTTGGGGGCTACATATCACGAATGTTAAGACCTGTGCTACAAGTACACAGGACACAGGCTCTCAGTCACCCAAACACATATATTCCATTCATAGGCACACATGTTCATACATACCTACAGACCACGCTCTCACTGACACAAATAGTAGCCCTGTCATAGTGTCCCTAGTCAAAGTATTTTGTTCAAACCATAGTATCTGGCTTTATGGACATTAGACTTAAAGTCAATGAGGCTGGACATGGCGGTTTCTGGTAACAATGAGCGAGTTGGTTGGCTTTCAGCAGCTCAAATTGATTTACACTAATCAGAAGTAGCTCTCACTGCAGAAAAGCTTTTTAGACCCCTGGTATAGATAGTGGTTTGAGCTCCAAAAACAATAGTTCTCGTTTTCCATTGGTTCAATTCTAAATAATTACACACATCGTCCATCAGAAATCATTAACACACATCGTTCATCAGAAATGAATTAAAAAGATCTTCAATCATAAGCAGTAGAGGGGGTGCTTTGAGCAAGAGGTTGAATATCATAGCATAATTACAAGGCAGAATGCTTCACGGTGCGAAAAGTATCATCAGAGAGCTCATGTAAGTAGTGGAAATGAGTGGCGGCAATGCTGGTCCTTGGCTGACAACACATGTCAGAAAGCACCATTTTCAGTTGTAAGTGCCACGTTTAAAAGTCTGGATTCTACTGGACAAAAACTATTCAAACCATGGCAATTTGGTGTTTTTACACCGCAGTAATCCAATATTTGGGCTAATTTGATATTGTTCACTCCACAAACAAATCCTATAACATAGGGCTCTGAAAATAGGGCTCTGACACTGCAGCCAACCTCTTTAACATGCAAGTCATCCAAGACTGCTTTGGTGACAGACTTAGTACTTTGCTCAGCACAAAACCCAATTTGAAGCCCATCTGGGATTTGATTGACTTCAACACAGGTCTGTAATTGAGCTTGTAAGAAATCGGGGTATTAGGTGAGGGTAGTAGGTACTCACCTCATGCAATAATCACAATGCTTGTCAGGGTGAACCCTCAAAGTCACTAAATAAACCTAAGCTTATACACTTGATAGCTATGGCACAGAGCAGGCAGGCTTAACTTAGTGGTCAAGTGCAAAGTATTTATGAGGTACTAAAATAGTAATAAAGTCAAATTGAAAAACAATAAAATTCCCAAACCAAATTGAAAAATAGAGTACAATTTAAACAAACAAAATGATACTAAAATGACAAACATCCAATAAAGGGAGCCGGTGATATGAATTTTTAAAATTGTAAGTAGAAGTAGCGCTAGGAAGTACAAAATGCCAATGACAATCAATGGTTCATGGTAGAACAGGACCTTGGCGCAATTTAAAGCTGACCACGATGAAGCTCGGGTCAGATACACTAATCAGTTTCGTCCTGGACAAAGATTTTACCTTCCGACTTTAGTCCTTTACATCCCAATCCACCACAAGAGTACACTTTTTAAAGCTGCTCAGGACTTCAGGGGAGGCACCTAGGGAGACTCTCAGGTTGTCAGAGAGAGGCCAACAGGAGGGTTCCGTCCATGACCAGGTGCCACTCGTCAGCTGGGCAGCTACAGGAAAGTGCCTCTTCTAGCTTGTTGTGTTCCTGTGGCTTTAACAGGAGGTCTGCCTTATGAGCCTTGGAGTCCGCTTTTCTGTCCTGTGAACAAGAGAGAGAGAGCAGGTCCAGTTCGCCAGGGCTCTTTTCAGGTTGCAGACAACATATTAGTCCTCTTTTGATCTTCCTCTGGTCCAGGAGTGATCTGAAGTGTGTACCTGGAGATGCCATATTATTCCTACCCACTTTGCACTTTTGCAAGATGGCCAAGGTATTTGGCTGCACTAAACCTGGGCTCTGATGGCTGGGGGCATGTTTGGGGAGTGTACTGTGGTAATTCCTGTGTCCTCCCACATCTAACACCATAGTCCAGTTTCATGCCGTCCCTGTACCCACAACAACCTCAAAGACAGAAGTCTTGTGTAACAAAGCTGAGCTTTCATCAACCAGACAGTAGATACACACACATTATGTTGGCATTCTATTTCCCTCCTCTGAAGAGCACTCTAAATGTTATATGTAAATCTAGTAGACCTGTCAAGCAGTCTGTGACACTGTAATGTCAAGACATACCCACTGTGATTGGGGCCTGACTGACTGGGAAGGTTACAGAAGGGCCCTTTCCAAGTGTCAGCTAACATTTGCATGTGACATGGGGAGGCCTCTTTGAAGTACATCCAAAATGTCATACGAAAAGCAGCAGCAGACCTGTCAATCAGGATGTGACATTCCAGCAGGACTTGACACTTTAATGTCAAAAAGAATCCTCAGAGCCCCTCTTGCATACTCTGTCAAGTTTAGAGGGTTCATCTCTGCTCATTCTGGTCAGTCTGTGGTTTTGCAGCTGGTGGCAAGTCCACACCTCATTTATGCCTATTTAAATCCTGATTACTGGCTAGCGGAAGTGAGAGAGCAAAATGCATATTTAACTTCCAGGGGCTCCAGGCGTGGCAGTGGTAACTTTAACGGTTACTTTTCCATAATATCTAAAACAAATCCAACTTCACCATTGAACTGGATTCTTAACTATTAAAAATAGACAATAGTCATTTAATTAATTTTCTAGCTCGTCCCATTCCTGAAATAAAGTATTAGAATTTAGTATTTCATCTCAGTGTTTTTCTATGGAACAGTCAAACCTGAGACAATGAAAAGAGCTTTGATGGCATTTTTGCTTTAAGGACATATTTATCAGTGTACATTTACATCTCCTACTTTTAAATACCATGCACCCTGCCTTTATGAGCTAGAAGGCCTAAATAGAGGTGACGTATAAATATTTAAAGGGAAGGTTTAGGCCTTTTGAATGGGGTTATTATGACAGCTCGAATTTGTAGTTAAAATAAATCTGCACAGCCAGGCTACTGGTGGCCAGCACACAGTCATGTTTACGTTGCCACTGTAGTGGATGGCGCAATGAGTGCTGCAGTCCACTTGTGACATTTAACTTACAGGCCCTGGGGGCACCTTGGTACCATATGCAAGGGATGTAGCATTCTATAGCCAGCCAACATAGGGTTCAGCACAATGGCAAACAAATTGGGATGACCCGGCATAAGGAGTACATTTCCAATAGAGCTCATACAGTTTTCTCTAAAGCCTTAGCTAATTACGTCAACTTTGAAATAAGCCAAAAATTCGAAAGGTCATTTTGATTGGCTTTATGATTTTTATGAGATGGGTCATAACCCCGTTTCAAGTCAAACAAGAGATTCCTGGCTTTTGCAAAAGAATTGCAGCAGGCGTAAGGACAGGAGTGATAGCATGCAGAAGTAGCAATCCAAAGGAAAACATGATGCATTGCAATTGTTAATCATTTTGATCATATTGTTTTCTTACACCATATATGTGAGACAAAGCAATGAACACCACCAAATCTAGTGAAGAAAGCACACCCAGTTCCAGAAAATATCATTTGTATTTGAGTCTTATCATTTTCTTTCAATGAAGAAACCTGCACTTTCTTAACGCATTTGGGGCATTGGAATTTTGGAATTAGGTGACTGAGAGGTTCCAAATTTGATTATGATTTTCTATGCCTCTTTTGGGCACAGTGTGCGCAGATGCCAAACGCTTGTCACAAAAAACACGTTTCACTGTAATGACATTTTTAATGAAATCTGCAATGCCTCAAATATTTGTCTTTCTCTGATAGACTGTAGTCTTGTCTATGGTCCCTTTTTAGATGTAGGCACTTTCTCAATGAAATTACCCTTTCTCAAGTCTGTCAAGGTTTAACGTCTAATAATATTCAGAAATCTAATACTTTTCATGGTTTAACTTCTGATAACATTGAACTGAATATACGACGTTACATCGCGGTGTTTACACCGCGATACCTTTACAACACAGGCATTACAACGCAAGTCGTTACAACGACTTGCGTTGGAGGACGCTGGACTTAGGAATAGTATGATTTACTATTCCAACTCCAGCCTAAGTTACAGTAGGGAAGGTGTTGGAATAGTAAATCATACTATTCCTTAGCTTAGAGCGCCATCCAGTGCAAGTCATTGTAATGACTTGCGTTGTAATACCCGCGTTGTAAAGGTATTGCGGTGTAAACACCGCGATGTAACCGATGCTTCCCCATTGAACTTGGGAGGTCAAAATGAGCAAATCCTCCATCTGACGATGGCAGCTTTCTTATCTGATCTCTTTAAATATTTCTCCAGACCCCCCATAGAGTGAAATTCACTTACATATTTTTATCCAAATTGGATCATTTTCTTTTCAATTGGGAGCTTCACATTGAAAAGAATATGAAATAGTGATCAGACCATGCAACAGGGAGGACCAATGAAACTACAGGATATTTGTCAAGTGGGTCAAAAAGCAGATAAAAAGTATGCCCAGTGATATCAGTTTCCTCATAGATGCACTGACCATATTTTCCCAAAACATTTGGGCTTTAGTATCACAGGCATCGTTTATCAAGAGACTACAGTCCTCAAAGACAAACATCATACATAGAAAATAGATACTTCACTTGTTCAAGGAAATCGTAGCCGTCAAAGTGACTCCTAAAGGACAGAACTGTCTCCACAGCCTGACCCAGAAATGTATGGGGCGAATATAGCTGATCTTTCCAAGAACATGAGACAGGGCATTATATCCAGAGATAATTGTAGATACTAACGTGCTCCTGTTTAGTCCACTGAGAAATGGGCAGACAAATTGCTCTTGGCCAATGCCATAATCTTTCTTTACAAATTATTTATGACTAATTATCCCTACAGTACTTCTCCAAGGTCACTAAATTATGATGCCATTACATTTTGCCATAAGTACCACATTATCAGTAAAGAGAGGCACTGAACATCATCCCCACTTATGAGAGTAACATCCCGAGATGATCCTCACAGACTTTTAGGAAGCACATTCAAATAGAAGCCAATCGGGACAACGCACGCAATAGGGAAAATAAGTACTTTTCATTGTAGCTATTTAGGGCTGGTGCAAATACTGGGTGTTACTTTCATCCATTTTAATTATAATAAATGTATCAATCTCAGAGACTGTCTGCCATTGAACATTATATTCACTGCAACTTACCTTTCAGTTTGAGTTCTAAGACTCATGATCAGGCTACCCAAACTGAGGCAGTGAGCACAGGTCACACATCTGGGCAAACCTGTCACATATAGTGCATCTGACTTCGAAAAACAAAAATTTGATGGTTTGCATTAATCTCAGTCATGGTAACTACATGGGTTGCATTCCAAACCAGCAGTTATGCCCAATATGCTAGGTCAGGTCCCTTCCAGACAGGTAGAGAAGTAGCTCCAGGCCAGTATCAGCCTTTTGGGCCTCATCAGTAAGGGGCAACATGAGTCCAATGGCATAGTGAGCATGGAACCCAAATTTGGGCAAACTAGTCGCATATAGGGCATCTTATTTAGACAAACACAAATGTGATTAGCGGAATGCTTAAAAGAACCTTAGTCATGCATAATTACTCAGCCCACATTCCAAATCATAATTTTTTGCCCACTGCGTTACTCAAGTCCAGTCACATGCAAACCAGTCTATGCCCTGCTGCAGAAGGAACAGTCCAGCACAAACTGCCAGTCTAGAGCGCTTTCCTGGCATGAAATAAATCAGAAATTAGGCTCTTTGCCATTGTCTCACAAAGTCATAAAGTTGAGGCATAAACTTGAGTAATGATGCTTGCAAATTACCCTGCGTACAATAAAAAATGATTGATCTCAGTACATTATCACATGAATTCTAATGTTGAAATTAGAGCGGATCCATCGAATGTAGTCCATAGCTATTTATATTGAACTGTTGGGAGTGAGGAAAGAGGGTGAGCAATAAATTTGAAATGTTAATCACCTAATCTCCTTATGCACCATCACCTGAAGGGAAGGCCTATAAGTCAGATCAAGAGCTAACACAAATGCCATTGACTGCCTCTGTGTTCATTACTTGAATAGATCAACCACCTCACATCTCGATGGACCCAAACACAGTTCATGCCTTACTGTCGTATTCAGTTTCTTTCCCAGTGCTCTGTCGTGGCTGTGTGTCAATATTAGGCTCTATGTAAAACTCCCAAATAAATAAACAAATAAATTCAGAGAGACCTTTTTGAGACAGGAGAACTTTGTTGAGCACAACATGCTCAAAGAGAGCTTCCATACTCGAATGTTGTGTGAGTCTCCTCTTGTGGGCTATTGATCTGACAAGTCTGTTTCAACACTAGTTATGCACTTTGAGATCACTTACCCAATGTGTGGCTCAAATGACATTGATTTTTCTGTTAAATTCAATCAATCAGGGGGTTTATAAAGCGCGCTACTCACCCGTGGGGTCTCAAGGCGCTAGGGGGGGTGGGGGGGTGCAGCTCCGGATCAGTCGAAGAGCCAGGTCTTGAGGTCCTTCCTGAAGGTGTGCAGGGTCAGGGAGCGTCTGATATTCACAGGGAGCTCTGCTCCAGGTCTTGGCCGCGATGTAGGAGAAGGCTCTCCCGCCTGTTCTGTTTCTGCGGATGCGGGGGACCTCTGCCAGGGCGAGGTCGGCGGAGCGGAGGTTCCTCTTGGGTGCGTGGAAGGATACTCTCTCGTTGAGGTATTTGGGTCCGATGTTGTGGAGGGATTTGTAGGCGTGGGTGAGGAGTTTGAAGGTGACCCTCTTCTCGATGGGGAGCCAGTGGAGGTCTTGTAAGTCTTGGGTCATGTGTTCATGTCGCGGTGTCCCAAGGACGAATCTGGCTGCGGCGTTCTGGATGGTTTGGAGTTTGTGTAGAAGAGCTCTGTTGATTGTTGATTCCGGCGTACAGGGCGTTGCCGTAGTCCAGTCTGCTGGTTATGAGCGCGTGGGTGACGGTCTTTCTGCAGTCGGGGGGGATCCATTTGAAGGTCTTACGGAGGATGCGCAGGCAGTTGAAGCTAGTGGAAGCGACGGCGTTGATCTGGCGGTTAATGGAGAGGGAGGAGTCGAGGATGATGCTGAGGTTTCGTGTGTGGTCTGTAGGGGTGGGCGGATTCCCGAGGGCGGAGGGCCACCAGGTGTTATCCCAGGCGGATGTGCAGGGTCCGAGGATGAGGACCTCGGTCTTCTCTGAGTTGAGCTTCAAACAGCTGTCCTTCATCCAGGCTGCCACGTTCTTCATTCCTTCCTGGAAGCAGAGTCTGGTGTCTTCGGGTTTCTTCGTGAGTGAGAGGATGAGCTGGGTGTCGTCGGCGTAGGATACAATGCTGAGCCCATGCTGTCTGACGATGGCGGCGAGGGGGGCCATGTAGATGTTGAAGAGCGTGGGGCTGAGCGAAGATCCTTGGGGTACTCCGCAGTTGATATCGGTGGGTTCGGAGAGGAAGGGAGGGAGTCTGATCCTCTGAGAGAAAGGATTGGATCCAGTCGAGGGCGGTTCCTTGAATCCCTGCGTCGTGAAGCCTGGCTGCGAGCGTGCGATGTGAAATGGTGTCAAAGGCTGCGGAGAGGTCTAGGAGGATGAGGGCTGCAGTGTGTCCCTTGTTGAGTAGCATGCGGATGTCGTCAGTGGCGGCGAGGAGGGCAGTCACGGTGCTGTGGTTGCTGCGGAATCCTGACTGGGAGGCATCTAGGATGGAGTTCTCTTCAATGAAGGCGGACAGCTGGGTGTTTACGAGTCTCTCGGTGACTTTGGCCGCGAAGGGGAGGAGAGAGATGGGCCAGTAGTTTTTCAGGTCCGTTGGGTCGGCCGTTGGTTTCTTGAGGAGGGGTTTAACCTCCGCCCGCTTCCAGTCGTCTGGGAAGATGCCGGATCTGAGGGAGGTGTTGATGGTCCGTCCTAGTTCGGGTGCGATGGCGGCGGCGGCCCTGTGGAAGATGTGCGGTGGGCAGGGGTCCTTTAGGGCTCCTGAGTGGGTTATCTTCATGGTCGCGGTGATATGTTTGACGGTGGCGGGATCCCAAGTCATGATGTGTGGCTTATCGACAGCGGTGGGGAGGGGGGTGGTGGGGTTCGGCGTCTGTTCGCTGAAGTTGTCGTAGAGGATCTTGATCTTCAGATGTAAGTAGGAGCTGAGCTTGTCACAGAGTTCCTGGGAAGGTGTGACGTCCGTGGCTTCGCTGGGGGGTTTTGTGATCTGCTGTATGACGTTGAACAGTTCCTTGGCGTTGGTCGCGTTGGTCTGGACTTTGTCTCTTATGAAGGTCCGCTTGGTTTCTCTTATGCGCTGGTGGTATTCCTTCAGGGCGCTCCTGTGAATGTTCCGTGCTTTTCTGGTTTCGCCAGGTTTTCTCAAGGCATCTGCAGGAGCGTCTGGCTTCTTGTAGTTCTGTGGTGAACCAGGCGGCCTTCGGGGGGCGTTGTTTGGAGGGGTGCAAGCTTGTCGGCGCAGCAGGAGATCCAGCGGTGAAATTCTGTGGCTGCGGAGTTGGTGCCGGTCGTGGCACTTGGGGGGGTTTTGGAGGAGAGTGGTGTTGAGGTGTTCCTCTGTGACCTTGCTCCAGTTCCGTCGTGGAGGGCGCGGGGCGGGCTTGGGTGCGGTGGTGGTGTTAAAGGTGAAATGGACGCAGTGGTGGTCTGTCCAGAGGGGGTGGGTGGTGTGGCTGAAACAGATGTTTGAACCTCCCACGAAGATGGGTTTGAGGGTGTGTCCAGCTCTGTGGGTGGGCGTGTTGACCAGCTGCTTCAGTCCGAGGTTGTCGAGGAGAGTGGTGGTGTCTGGGTCGTTGCAGTTGTCGGGGTGGAAGTTCAGGTCCCCGAGTAGAATGTAGTCCGTGGAGGTGATGGCGTGGGGTGCGGCAAGCTCGGCGATGGTGTTAGCGGGCTGGGTGCGAGGTCCTGGCGGTCTGTAAATGAGGGTGCCGAGTAGCGTGGTCCTGGGGCTGGTCTGGAAGTGGAGGTGCTCGTTTTTGGAGTGGGGGTCACTTGTGCTGGATGTAGAGAGTCGGAGGGGGGTCTTGTGTACGATGGTAGTCCTCCTCCTGGGCAGCGGGGGTGGTCCTTTCTCTGGATCTTGTAGCCGTCGGGGATGGCGATGTCGGGGCCGGAGGAGGCGTTGGTCCAGGTTTCTGTGAAGAAGGCGACGTCGGTCGAGAGGGTGTAGATCAGGTCCCAGATTTCTACGGCGTGTCGGTGCAGGGAGCGCACGTTGAGGAGGATGCATGTCAGGGTTTCGGAGGTGCGTGCATAAGGCGGGCCTTTGACGGTAGTGGGAGCTGTGTCGGAGGTGAAGGATCTGCGGCAGGATCTGCACGTGAATTGTCCATGGGTGGTGTTCGGCGAGGATTTCGCGCAGTCGGCGTGTCTCCTGGGGTTGAGTGCGTGGAGGGTGGTAGAGTCGTAGCGATGGGGCCGCGGAGATCCAGGGTTCCTGTCGCAGTCGGGTCGCGGACGGGCGCAGACGGGCTTGCCTTAGGCGCGCCCACTGCACGTGTCCGCTGCGCGACCGCACAGCGGTCGCCATTAAGTAGGGGAGGGGGGCGGGAGCGGGGACTGTGTCGGGGTGGGAGGGGCCGCAGGAGCGGCGGAAAACGGGCTTGGCAGGCGAGAGGAGAAGAAAATAAACTCAGGGAGTCCGGCGGAGATACTAGCAATAACAATTCCAAGTAAAACACAATCTCAAAGTAAACACAGAGAAAAATACAAATGAGCACAAATGAAACACAGCTTCAAGAAAATCACCCGGAGGCTGGTCGGGCTGCTGGCGCAAACCCTGACTGCAGGGGACTCGAGGCTGCGGCGGTGAGGCGAAGCTGCAGGGGAGAGTGCTGGCCTGGACCCACGGAAAGGTGAAAGGTGGTCGTAAAGTTGTATTTCACCCCTTGGCTCTTGAAAACTTCAAGTAGATTTTGTCGTTGTTTAGGCCATTGTGCTGGCCTCTGGCAATTTTCTACTAGTGCATCCTGAACTGATGATGTGTTTTGTTGTCTGACATATCCTAGCCTACTTCTAGTAGTGAAGTGATCATCTAAATGCAGGGCAATGTTGAAATAAACAATCTGCTCCACACCCACCAGTCAAGCCTCTGTGAACACCTTTCCTGCACTTTTATTCCCCCTGGTGTGTCTGCATCCTACAGCAAGGTAGATAACCAGAAGTAATAACTGCAGGAATGGTTACGAATATCAAAATTTGATTATGCATGAAACAAGTGCTTCCTTTCAAACTATAGTCAACAGGTCCAGGTAGGTTCAGCCGAACTAAGTATAACATGACCTACATGCTGGATACCAACTGCCTTCTGCTTCTACTCTTTAATGTGTACGCAATCTGTTAGATAGGACTCTCAAGCCACACCACCACTGAGAACATATGGAAGCCGATAACATTGAGATCCACTTCTGGCTGAAGAGCCATCATGACATATGTAGGTGATTTTTGTATAGTGCACGCCTAGACATAGGCTAAGTTCCACTGTGCAGCTGGCATGAGCCCAAAGCTATGATTCTAGATTATTTACACGTGGAAAAGGTTGCATGTAGGGTCCCATTGTGGGGGGAGCTAGTCAACAGGTATAACTTCACAAATATCTATAGCATGCATACATTTGGATGGTGCAACGGTTACTTGCCTGAAAAGAGGGCAGGCAAGGGACTGCTGATGGGGGTTTAGGGGCCAGGCACGAGAAGGCAGGTTCTGGGTCTTGGATTTCTTTACATTAATAACTGAAAAACATTATGGAAACAACTTTTTGTGATGACAACATCTGTGGAAATTACTCCTAGCAATCGTATTACCATATGCTGTTGCCCATCTTTTCCGAGTTCAGAAAGGCTGTACAAACACTGTTCCGTTCCCACTTAGACAGGCGCAATAGTCTGGTGATTGGTGCCCAAGACACCAACCTGGCACTTTCCACGCAGCCATGCGATTCAGTTAAGTCACACACAAGCTTCGGGAGAGCCATTGTCTTCCCTGTCCTTATTTCACCATATTCTAAGATCTGCTGTGCCACCTTCAAAGCAATGAACTCCAACTTGGCAAAATGCTTCTCTGAGGAGGTTAAAATGTCCAGTGGAAAGCTCATCACAGGTAGCAAGGGAGTCATATTTTTTTTTATTGCAGTTTCATTTAGCAGGCACTGGGCTACACGAGAGCAAAAATATGTTACACTTTGTCATATTTTTTAGACAGTGGGGAGTGTGAGTAATTTGCCAAGAATCCCAGTATGTTGAGCTGATGCTGGATTCTCACCTGGTTCCCCAGTTCTAAGGTCGACAGCTCTAGCCGAAACGCCACATCTCCTACCCACAAAGCTACTAGTGGGAAAAGCCGCAAGGAGAGGACCGGAAATCAAGCCTACTGCTTTGTCAAGTTCCTTCTCGTCTCCATATCTGAAAAGAATTGAACGCACTCTATAGCAAGGAACACTTTGTCTGCAAGAACCCATATTGTTTTTGCTATTTGTGAAATTACTTCTTAAAATTTCTGTTGGTACTCATCTGAAACGGACATTCTGATTGGTTCAAACTTTCCAGCAGGTTGTGCTTGGATCCAAACAGTGGCATCCATAACCCACAGTTTCTAAAAGAGCCTGACTTGGCCACAAAAACAGATGTTCAGCACTGTAAAACTGCCTAATAAATAAATAAATAGATACACGGATAAATAAATATATTACACCCTCTGAGTTCTTTAAATCTATGGATAGAGTTTATTTTGTAAATGTTAGAACACAAATAAAATCACTTCAAAGGGCTTAACACATAAAAACCCGTTATGTAATAAAGAAAGAATGCATGTTCTTAGTCACATCCAGGGGCTGGGGAGGTTTGGTTTTTGTATATGTTGACAATGTGGTTGAATGTGTCCTTGACGTGGGGCGTTCCTACACGTTATTTCAAAGGGGAATCCACCTCTCGTTTCATGTCACACTGCACTTGATTAAAATCTGGACTTGGCAAAACATCGAAGCTCTGCGTCTCAAAGGCAGGCGAATGTTTTCTCAAGGCGAGGGGGCTGTGAGGTCGAATTCTAGCTCAGAAGCAAAAAAATGTATATTGGGATGTGGGTGGTCGTTAGTGGTACAGATTGCACAATGTGCCAAGTACAATACACTCTGAGTCTGCTAATTATTGTACAGGGACCGTAGTACCGCAGACAGGTGTGAATCAGTCGAACTCGGTTACTTCTATTTATTCAATTTATTGTGAAGCTGGCGATCAATTTCAGTGGAAATTCTATACGTTAAGCAGAGGCTACAGGGCGCACGAGCACAACTGACTTTATCGTGATGCACAAAAGTTAACTCTGAACTGGTTAATGCTTACATACAACAAATGCATGGTTACACTTGAATGTGGAAGGATCTTCAGAATTATTTTATGATTATGCAGACTACTTGGTACCACTGACAAAAAAAAACTTCCAATTATTAGTTCTGGATGGAAAAATAACTTTTTTCTCACGGGCTCCGTTATAAGTAACTCGGTATCCCTGCCTGATACTAAAGCATCTGGTGTTATCGATAAGGGGGCATATTGGTTATGGCCAGGTACAGCCTATACCCCCTCCCTCCTCCTTTAATGATACCCAGATAACAACATGGACTACCAATAGAAGTTTTTGGAGTAGGGGGTCGTAAACCCCCGGCCGTATTTATTAAACAATTTTAATAAAACATTTTAATAAAACATTTTATACCTTCTTTACACAAAATACGCAGAATAAAATTGCATTCCATTGTTACAATGATATGTACAGATGTCAGATGGCTAACCTTAACATAATTCTAATACAAAGGTATTCCTATCTTAATCTAGCATACCACAGCAATTTACTTCTGCGCATTCCCCTTTGAGCCCACAGCAGTTACGTCTGGGGTCAGATCCTCCCCCAATTAAGCCCCACGCCCTCGTACCGGAGTGCGCATGCGCGGGGGGCCCAGTCACCGTGAGGGTACTTACCCCTCCCGGTCACCCCCATACGCCCTGTATATTATCTCCAAGGGGCCCATTGCACCCGTGTGCCCGTGCGGGGTGGCCAACCAGCCTACTGGAAAGCGTGACTCCCCATCCCCCGCACCCATCCAGCCTACCGGCTGTAACCGCCCCTGGAGTACCATGAGAGACCACTTATCCCTCCCATTGGGCGACCCCATTCAAGAATGGCGCCGCCCCCTAAGGACCTTAAGTTACTGCTCCCCAATCATGACCTTACCGCCGACCAAGGAAACGCCAAATACGACAATTATATACTTATCACAGAAAATTACAAAGCTGTCATGGGAAAGAAAACCGGGACATAAAATAAGCAAAATACAACACAATGCTGATCAACACATCTATATTTTAACATATTACCCCCTACGTTGCCAGAAAACCTGCTTTAGGGGATGGTGGGTGGGCAAATTAAGGGCAGCCTCCTAGCGAGGCTGATGCGTAGTCCGGCTGGGGAGCGGCGAAAAGAGATCCAACTCGCCGCTCCCCAGCCTTTTTAGGGGTCTCCTGATGACGTCACCAAAGCGCGCCCCGGAAGCGCGTTTCTCTTCCGGGGCACGCTCCCTCAGCCAATCATTCTGCACGGCGGGCCCACCGCGCTATCAGGGCGCGATGGGCCCGCCCCCCAGTGTGGGCAGCGTCCGGGGGCCGGCTCGACCGCCATACCTTTGGCGTGGCCGAGTCCGGCCCGCCTCTCTATATGGCCAGGTACAGCCTATACCCCCTCCCTCCTCCTTTAATGATATCCAGATAACAACATGGACTACCAATAGAAGTTTTTGGAGTAGGGGGTCGTAAACCCCCGGCCGTATTTATGAAACAATTTTAATAAAACATTTTAATAAAACATTTTATACCTTCTTTACACAAAATACGCAGAATAAAATTGCATTCCATTGTTACAATGATATGTACAGATGTCAGATGGCTAACCTTAACATAATTCTAATACAAAGGTATTCCTATCTTAATCTAGCATACCACAGCAATTTACTTCTGCGCATTCCCCTTTGAGCCCACGGCAAGGTCACGTCTGGGGTCAGATCCTCCCCCAATTAAGCCCCACGCCCTCGTACCGGAGTCCGCGGGGGGCCCAGTCACCGTGAGGGTACTTACCCCTCCCGGTCACCCCCATACGCCCTGTATATTATCTCCAAGGGGCCCATTGCACCCGTGTGCCCGTGCGGGGTGGCCAACCAGCCTACTGGAAAGCGTGACTCCCCATCCCCTGCACCCATCCAGCCTACCGGCTGTAACCGCCCCTGGAGTACCATGAGAGACCACGTGTCCCTCCCATTGGGCGACCCCATTCAAGAATGGCGCCGCCCCTAAGGACCTTAAGTTACTGCTCCCCAATCATGACCTTACCGCCACAGGCCAGATGGTTGACCGACTGTCTGGCCCCCCCCATCGCTCTCAGAAAGCTCAAGGCCTGGCTCTAAACCCATCCATCCAAGCCAGCAAGTTCCCCATGAAAATCCTATTACCCAATTGAGATAAATGGACGCCGTCTTGTAGGAAGCACGACTCCCCTCGTATGCACCCATGGGAAATCGTTTGCAAATGTGGGGACCTGAATAATCTCTCCAATTTAGTATTGATCCTCCGAACTGAATGATTTAAAGCCTTCACCGATTCGCCCCCCCCCCATTGCATCCTTGGGATCATGTGTGACCAAACTATGGTGCACCCTGGGCAAGTCCGAGCCAACCATCCCACTTCAGTCAGTAGAGTCTCCATTAATCCCCTCCTGCCCAAGTGTACCAAATCGTTCCCCCCAAGTGTAGGATAATGGCGCTGGGTAGAACCCCCTTTTTTTTAATAAATCTGACACCAGACCCCTGAGTTGTGTGAGGAGGAGACCCCCTCTCCCATGAAAGGACACTGTAAGATCTGCCTGTTCAGTTTTTGACTCAAATTTACCTGCAAGGAAAAAGGCATGCAACCGTTTTACATAAGAATGGCCGACGATCCAAACCACTTGCTGTCTTTGCTGGCGGGCGTGACCCTGTCCCAGCGCCGACTGCTGTTGCCGCTGTGTCGCCATCAGTTTCCCTCCTGCGTGACAGGTTCGAGAAACTGCAATTCAAGAAAAGGAGAAACAGACATCAGAACCCAAGCTCAAGCACTCGTTATAACAAATGCATACGCACATAGCGCTTGTAACAATTGGATGACCATCTACCAATCCTCTGGACGTCCCCACCCGGCAGACCCCTAGCCGTCGCCTCGGTAGCAGCTCCTATTCTGAATGAATGCGTTCCAAAGCTACTTGGTTCCAAACCTGCTTTCAACACCGCCATGTCCAAGACTCTTTTGAATTGGAATTTCGTGAGCGGGGTGCCATCTGCATGAATTAATAAAGGGCCACCCGCACCCTTGGTCCTACTGCCCAAAAATTCTTCTAAGTTAGTAATAGGGCAACAAGGATTGGAGGGCGCACGGTGCAGTACAAATCCTTCTCCCCGGGCAACCTGGTCCGTCTTTGACCTCCTGATAGATATCAACACAGAATCCCCTTGTACTTTAACCCGATCAAATTGTAGGCCATCCTGCACATCCCGCTTGTTGTTGGACACCAGTTCACTGATCCTAAATGCCCCATAAAAGGCCAAAGAAAATGCCGCACGGAATAACAACACTTCCGCCGTGGAGCTGCAAACTAAACCGAGAGCCCCCAGCAAAGCTGTTAACAACTCCATCCCTATAGGCCGCCTAGTGTCCGGCACTGATCCCTGTATACGCTGCCAGCCCTTCAAAGCTTTCCTAACTGTGAAACTGTTCGCGGGATCCCTTAACCCTCTTGCTTGCGCAAAGAAGGAAATTGCTGCCATATGTCGCCTGGCGGCCGCCACTGAGCACCCCTCCTTCTGCAAAAAGGCTAGGTAGGTCAGGATCCACTTCGTATCATGCCAATGCTCATCCCACTCCCTTCCCAAAAAGGTACAGTAAGCCCAAAACGCCCCTTCGTATGCCTTCCTAGTCCTTGGAGCTAGACTAGCTGCCACGAGGTCCGGTAATTGGGGCCACCAATCTGCCAAAGAGATTCTGGGAAGGCCGTCGGGCGCACTGCCGCCTCTGGGAGATGTGTCCTGAACACCTGCATCTTGAAGCGAGAGAGTGCGTCAGCAGCATGATTCAATATTCCGGGCACATGCTTAGCCCTAAATTGCAAATTCAATCACATGCATAACAGTACAATCTCTTTCACTAGGCGCAATATCCATTTGCAATGTGCAGTTTGCTGATTAATGCATTCGACCACAGACATATTGTCAGACCAGAAAATGACAGAGCGGTCGCGTAGTTGATCCGGCCATACTGTCAAAGCCACCCAAATGGGGAACAATTCCAGGAAACCAATATTTTTTGTGAGGCCACTCAGCCTCCACCATGTCGGCCACCGCTGTGCCACCCACTCAGTGCCCAGTATGGCGCCAAATCCCTCACTGCCAGCAGAATCCGTCATTAATCCCAACTCTGGGGAGGCAGTGAGTGGACCGGGCCACACCAACCTGCCATTGAAGTCCCTCAGAAATGCCAACCAAATGCGCATGTCCTGACGTACCTCAGCAGATAGCCTGGTGTGATGGCGTTGTTCCTGAAGTCCGGACAAAGCCTGTGCAATGGAGCGTGAGAATGGTCGCGCCATGGGTATTACACGCAAAGCAAAATTCAACTGCCCCACTGTCTGCTGCAACTGATGTAATGTGACCTTTTCCTTCTCCAAGCACTGTTGCAGGCCTAACTCAAACTTCCTAATTTTTTCTTTGGGCAACCTGAAACATCCCTGTATGGAGTCCAATTCTATCCCCAGGAATTCAATGCTAGTGGATGGCCCGACTGTCTTCCCCGGTGCTAATGGTACCCCAAAAGTCTGCATGAGCGTGCAAAATTCACGCAGCGCCCATCCACACTCCGGGGAACCAGGGGAGCCTAGGACCAAGAAATCATCAAGGTAATGTAGGACATGCATGTGCCCAGTAACCTGCCCAAAAACCCATTCCAGAAAGGAGCTGAATTTCTCAAAATAAGAACATGAGACTGAGCAACCCATAGGCATACACATATCCATGTAATACTTTTCTTGAAACTGGAAACCCAACAAATGAAAATCCGCAGGATGGACTGGCAACAAGCGAAAGGCAGATTCAATATCTGTTTTTGCCATCAGCGCACCAGGGCCCAGGACCCGGAGCATTTCCACCGCTTGGTCAAAAGATGCATACTTTCCCCTGCATAACTCTTCACTAATAGCGTCATTCACTGACAACCCCTTAGGTGCAGATAGATTGTGAATCAGCCTGAACTCCCCCGCTTCCTTCTTTGGCACCACCCCTAGCGGAGAGCAAACAAAGTTCTTTACTGGGATGGTGTCATATGGGCCTGCTATTCTACCTAGTCGTAGCTCCTTGTCAATCTTATTGGCTGCCACACGTGGGTTAGCTCGTACTGAAACCTGATTCTTACAGACCGACTTTCCAATATAATCTGGAGCGGGTATCCTAAAAGAGCAAGTAAAGCCTTCCAACAGCATCTGGGCAGATGAAGAACATGGGTACTTGTTTAGCCAAGGGGTCAAAACCGATATCTTAATAGGGGAACGTGAATGGATCACTGGAGCACCCTCAATCCTGTTTCTTTCTCCCCGCACCTTTTCCTTTCTTGGAACATCTAGACTCAGGGTGTGATGTGTTGGCGCAGAAGGAACACGCGTGCCTGAATTTACACGTGCCCGGGGGCCTGTTACAAGTCCGCCTATTGAAATCCCAGCACGCCCCCTTCTTCCCGCTCCCCCCACCACTCCTGTAAGTGGAGGGGGAATTCTGCCGAAAGGGCTGAGCCGGCTGACTTCTTGCTCCCTCCTGCACTACCCCGCCCAAATGGTCAATCCAAGATATCAAGTCCACCTGGTCCCAGGCCAGGGCTGGATCAGAAGCCCTTGCTCTCCTAAAACTTTTATCATAATCCTTCCATCCATTACCCCCATATTTATCGTGCGCCATAGTGATCCTATTCTGATAGCATGCCATCGCTGCCTGCATATTGGGAAATTGCTCCGCCATTACGGCCATATACACTGAAAAACCCCTAATCCAATTAATGAGGGACTCCTCCAACCTATATTTCTGCAACTCATTAGCCCATTCCCGTGGAAGCATCCACTCCTTATTTTTCTTAGCTTCCTCCCGCTCCGCTTCATCAAGTAACAAGGAAAACATGTTCACATAACTATCCTTCCATATTTTTTCTTTCGTTTCCGTTGTCACATGTCTGGCCAAATGCTCCCTGGGAGTGCGGGCCTCTCCCACCCCCAACAACGGCAGAGTCACTTGCTTACCTGGTGTCTTACACCCCGCCGGCTCCTGGACCTTCTCCTTGGATATATCGACCACCGGGCAGGGCCTCGGTAGGTCCTTGTTGCCCCCGCTTGGGGTTGCGTCACCCTTTGAGTGGGGGGAACTGGTAACACCTGACCCTTCCCCGGGGCATCCCCCGGCGTGCCATTAAACTGGGTCATGATTTGCCTCGCTTTCTCCATTAAATCATCCCCCTCAACAGATGCTCCCGCTGCCGGTGACCAGTTGGCCACCTTCCCCAACCAAGGGAGCAAAGCTGCCAGATTGGAAATTAAGTCCTGTGGTACCGGACTGCCCCCAGGAGGGGGCAACAGAGCCCCGGGAACCCCCCCCCAGTGGGCCTACTGGGACCTGTGCCGGCTGTGGTGCTGGCGCGTTAATTGGCACTGGCGGAATGAGAGCGGGCACCGGCCGTACTGGCGCCGGCACAGGTGGTATAGTGGCCGGGACGGGAGGGATGAGCGGCGGCACAGGCATAGGGGAGGGTATCGGGCGTGGCACTGGTCTCTCGTGCACCCTCTCCCCGCCCTTCTTGGCTCTATTCCTCTTTGGGAGGGGTGGAAAAGCCTCCTTAGGTGCCACATGCTTGCGCCTGGGTCTCTCCCCTGGCGCCTCCTCCCCATCTACCTTCTCTTTTAATTCCGCTAAAGCCTGCCCCATCTCATCCATCTGCTTCATCCTATCCTCCATAGCCACCATTTTTTCCATCATGCCCTGCAAAAGGCTTTCCATACGGGACTGTTTGTCCCCCCGCTTAGATTTATTTGCCATCTTAAATCTCCCCCGATCACAATACGCCCGTTACCAATGGGCACTCCGAGTGAGTCAAACACTGGCGCACTCCCCCACACAGACTGGGCTGGGACGTGTCCCGAGCCCTTTACCTGATAGCGTAGGAGGTACACGACCGGCCGTAAGCACCCAGGCAACCAGAGCCACTCCACACCAGCTATTCTAGTGGGTCAGGTGAGTAGTCTCAAACCCGCGTGGCTCCCAGAAGCTCTGAAAATGCAGGCCTGTCCGTGCCCTCTTCCTTGATCCTGCTGCTGTTGTCCTCTGCTTATGTCTGCTCTTGCCCGCTGTCCACTCGTCCACTGCTTGGACACAAAGAACAGATCACGTAATGCCAAACAACAGCTTTTGATTATAAATATTCACATTCACAATCAAACTAAGAGAATCCCCCGCCCTAAAACCAACTATCCGCTGTAGACTGGGCAACCTAATGTGCCAGCACTTTCCTCTTGCCACTCCAGCCCCGTGTGCTGTAGCTGACTGAAATCCCCCCCAACCGTATACGCTTGAAAGGGAGGAAATAAATGCCCTCTCTGAGAAACGAACTCAGCACCTTCCGAGTATGAGACTCACGCGCTGTCCCCCCCTCTACTGCGCTATGAAAGCTGCTGAAAACCCTTACCACTGGCCCCCCAAAATCGGCCGCCTTCTGGTGGCGCCCAGTAAAAGGAGCAGCCCGGCGGACCGCAGCCCCGAATAACTTTCCACTCAAGGCAGCGGCGCAACAGCGGCGGCACCACGCCGACCCCTCCACAACCGGCTATCCGCTCACCCTCTTATCCTTCCGTGCGATCCTCCCGACTCACGGGGCCCGCCGCACTACCCGTTACCGTACTCTAAGGCAGCTCGCGACGGTCCGATTCGACCTGGCGCTGTCTTCCTGCTCCCCGCACTCTTCCGATCTTGGTCCGACGACGTGCACGACGAAGCCCCTGGAACAGAGAATAAACAAATTAAGGGCAGCCTCCTAGCGAGGCTGATGCGTAGTCCGGCTGGGGAGCGGCGAAAAGAGATCCAACTCGCCGCTCCCCAGCCTTTTTAGGGGTCTCCTGATGACGTCACCAAAGCGCGCCCCGGAAGCGCGTTTCTCTTCCGGGGCACGCTCCCTCAGCCAATCATTCTGCACGGCGGGCCCACCGCGCTATCAGGGCGCGATGGGCCCGCCCCCCAGTGTGGGCAGCGTCCGGGGGCCGGCTCGACCGCCATACCTTTGGCGTGGCCGAGTCCGGCCCCGCCTCTCTAACTGAGGCCTTACCAGTTGATTACTTGTATGCCCCTAGGAAATGGGGCATAACGATGGAAATCATGCTACTGCACTGATTTCCACTTGTGTTTCTTTAAATCTATGCATTTTAACGAGAATAAAGACCCGCAGGATTTGTTTCCCTTACAGAATGTGGAATTACCGCACCAGGAAAGGTCAGTAATACCCCTCTAATTGTTATCCTATTTCGGCAAGAAACTCCTATTAAGTTGCATCTTGAACAAGCTTTCCCTTAGGATTCCTTTACAACTGAAGTGCAAGTCCTGATAAGGTGGGAAACAAAACTTCCTGACCAATCAGGAATTACAAAGAAATGTGGGGATACCGCATCGAATGAGTGCCCCCTGATGTTTCACCAGCCCAGGGCTCCATCAGCAATTGAAAACACTGGACTGTAAGTGCTTTGTGCATCAAAATAACACAATAACTGTTTAAACGCAGATTATGTGACTGTAAAGTAAGGAGAGAAATTATTGTGTTTATTCTTTTGTGATAGAAATCCTACATTTACTAACATGAACTAGTTTTTTGTTAATTGTTTATGAATATAAAAATAATTGTGGCAACCTATATACATGTAATGTTTCTTTGCATGTGATCTATGAATGAGCACTGTTTTTCTTCAATTGAAAAAACACAAAAAAGTATTGTTTCAGAACAATGACTATGGTGGTTATTTAGGGTTTGGCAGTCAGGGTACACTGCCACTAATGTGGGGTAGCACCCTGCAGGCCAAGCTGTCATTTCACCTGCTCTATTTAGAGTGAGGTGAACCGTCATGTTCTCGCTGTGGAGCCCCCACTGGCAGAGCTAGCAGAAAGCTAAGACCGACGGCCACACGGACATCAGGTCATCGGTCGAGTACTGCAGGACATTTGTTTTGTTTAGGGTGGAGTTCTTGCGTACTGTGTTCTCTGGTTTGAGGCTGCTGGGATAAGTCTAGCAGCCCTGGACAGAAAAAAAATATAAGCATTGGGAAAGCCAATAGGTCTCCCCTATGCAAGAGCTATTGGCTTTGCCAGTAGGTGTTAGCAATGTTGTACACCAACGTGGCAGCTGTTTAGCATGGCTAAAAGTTAGTGGCATAAAGGAGAATGACGTGGAGTGGAGTGTCATAAAATAGAGTGGGTTGTTATGGAGTGGCAGAGAGAGTCATGGAGTGGCATGGAGTGGTGTAGAGTAGAGTTGAGTAGCATGGAGTAGAGTGTCATGAAGTGGCATAGAGTGGAGTGGCATAGAGTGTCATGGAGTTTCGTAGAGGGAGTAGAGTGTCGTAGAATGGAAGGGCGTAGAGTGGAGTAGGGTGTCAGAGTTGAGTGGAGTAGAGTGTTAAAGTGGAGTAGAGTGTCATAGAGCGGTGTGGCATAGAGTGTTGCGGAGTGGTGTAGAGCAGATTGGAGTTGTGTAGAAGGTGTTGCATAGAGTGGAGTAGAGTGTTGTAGAGTAGAGTGGCATAGAGCGGAGTAGATTGTCATAGAGTTGAGTGGCATAGAATGGAGTAGTGTAATATAGTGCAATGGCACAGAGTGGAGTAGAGTGTCATAGAGTGGAGTGGCATAGAGTGGTGTGGAGTAGCATAGAGTGGAGCACTGGATTGACGTAGAGTGGAGTAGTGTGTTGTAAAATAGATGGGAGTAAAGTGACATGGAGTGGCGTAGAGGCCGTTGCATAGAGCACCGTAGAGCGGAGTAGAGTCGTAGAGTGGAGTAGAGTGTTGTAGACTGGAGTGGCATAGACTGGAGTAGAGTTTAATGGAGTAGACCATCATAGAGTGGAGTAGAGTGGCCTAGAGTAAAGTGGCATAAATTACAGTGGTGCAGAGTAAATTGGCATAGAGTGCAGTGGCTCACAGTGCGTCCAGTGATGTAGAGTGCAATGGCTTAGAGTAGAGTGTTGCAGAGTAGAGTATAGTGGCGTAAAGTGCAGTGGTGCAGAATATTTGGCATAGAGTGCACTGCATTGGCATACAGTGCATTGGTTTTGAGTAAAGTGGTGTAGAGTTCATTGGGTAGAGTGCAGTGGTTTAGAGTAGAGTGTAGTACAGCGCAGTGGCATAGAGTAGATTGTTTCAGAGTAGAATGAAGTGGTGTACAGTGGAGTGGTGCAGGGTAGAGTGGAGTAGTGTAGGGTAGAGTGGAGTGGCATAGAGTAATGGCTTAAAATGCACTGGCGTAGAGTGGAGTGGTGCTTAATAGAGTGGAGTGGCCTAGAGTTGAGTGGTGTAGAGTGCAGTGGCGAAGAGTGCAGTGGTACATAAATTAGAATGCACTGGCATAGAGTAGAATTGTGCATAGTAGAGTACAGAGGTGCAGAGTGAAGTGGCATAGAGTGCAGTGGAGCACAGTAGATTAGAGTGGCATACAGTGGCATAGATCGTTGTGATGGTGAGGACAAGTGAGAGCCGTCGAGATCTTTGGGGGTTGCAAGATGGCGATTGCTTTGAAGTTTCTGCTACCTGGTTATCCGTACTGCTGCGGGAAGAGTTTGCAAACGAAATAATTGGAGATTCTTTATACTTGCAGGAAGTATCAGGTAATGATTGTGGGGCATGGTTCTGGGATTGGCTTTTTTTTTTGTTAAATATAGCGCAAACTTGACTTGAAGGTATCAGGGCGTTTTACATGAGCACCAGTCGCGTTACAGACGTACACATTCATTTTTTAGTAGGCACGTGAAAATGAAGTGATGTGCCCAGATCACAGGATGTTGTGAACCGATGAGATTTGAACCCAGTTCCCAGCTCCAAAGTCGGCAGCTCTGGCCGTTAGGCCACATCCTCTCCAGGATGGGTTGTATTACTATGTGTCCAAGACACGCTTTTTATAGCGCAGAATTTATTTTGTTATTTAAAACGGCATGCCTTCATTGAGGTCTTACTAGACCAGTAGTGCCTTCAGTAGGAGCTTGCGTAAGTTATCTGCATGTTGGTACAGGAAAGAGCCGTTTCTGCTTTTCCAATTGATTGGATTCAGAGGTGGGGATGATATTCATTGGGGTCAACTGCCGCGGCCGCGAGCGTGATATCTCTGCTAGATAAAACAATCGTTCCTGTTCTGTTTGGCAAGGGGGGATCGAGTACATGCAAAATGGTAACAGAAAGCTTCGGTTCGAGCAGTGACCACAAGAAGAGATATATGGTTCTGCTGATATTTTGGGCATATTAACATTTGCTTGAAGCGTAAGGGACAGAGCAAAGTAAAAGTGGTCACTTTACACTCCAGCTGTCTTCAATACTCGCTGGTCCCTTCTTTTAATAAACACTGTTTTACATGATGTGGCTTTTGTTAATAATTTCAAGTAACATCTTTAATTTTCTGAGCACTATTAGCAGCTGGCGGCATGCTTGTGCTAGTGTGCACTCAACTATGCTCTTGTTTTCCGCAGTCATTTTTATATGAAAGGGCTGGCTTAGTGCTGAGGAGCCAGCCCCCCCAACCCTCCCGATGAAAATGTTGAGGCCTTCTTTTGTGGCCAAAACCAGGGACAACCTGTTCTCCTGTCCCTCGTGGGAGCCTAGATTTTCGTCTATAGAGCTTCCACTTCCTTGAGAGTGTTAGATCAGCACAGGCTTCTGGAAGGAGAATGTTTCCCTGTTCTCCATTTGATGTAAGTGCCAGGAGCAGGCCATGCATCTGAATCTCATTGTGCGTGTCATCCATCTGCCCATTCATTGGACCTAAGCCTGCCAGAAATGTCCATTTCCATACCTTCTGTAACCTTTCAGGTTATGCTTATTCTCGACCACTGTCATAATGTTCATATTTTAAAAATGTCAGCTAAATTATTTACAGAAGTGGGTCTTTGCCCTGACTACAAATACATTTCATGTAGTAAAGCGTGTGTATTTTGGCCCTCCTGTTCTGCCTATATTCCTGCTGTTTACAACTGTCTGCAGCCACCATCATTCTCCACTTTTCTACATTTTCACTGTGATTAGATTATCCATACAACCACTGGCATATGCCAACACAGCCACCACTGTATACGCATGCCACCATCATCATATGCATATTACTCTTTCCAATGCACTACCCGATTTCTCACCCTATACCTCTATCAATATATCCTCTACATCCACTCTCTCATTTATACCAAACCCCATACCACTACTATGGTCCCCAAAATAACCCTTTCTAGACTCTCCCCTACTCTACCCCTCCTTGCATCATCTGACACCTCTTTTACTATACCAATCCCCCAAAACAAGCCTTTCTAAACTCCTTCCTCTGACTCTTCCCCTCCACATCCCTTTTTACTCATCCCAAGCCTCCTCCTACTGCTATGACCTTCCAAACAAAAAAGAAAAAGTCTAAATCCTTCACTCTTCTATCCCTCCACTATCCTTTTCAATCAAAATAACAGACTAACATGTCCCCTTCTCAAATTTCATATTTCACTATACTAATTCACCACTAATCCTTTATGGGTTCCAGAGTAGCGTGCTACTTGCCAAAAAAGTGCTTCAACACCCCATCAGGGGTAACAAGCGCTATATAAATGCAAACCTCTTTCCCTCTTCTATCCCGCCGCTACCCTTCTCTATCCAAATAACTGAATAACATATCCACCACTCAAATTACTTTCATATTTCACTATACTAATTTTCAACACTAATCCTTTATGGGTTCCGGAGTAGCGTGCTACTCGCCAAAAAAGCGCTTCAACACCCCATCAGGGGTAACAAGCGCTATATAAATGGAAACCTTTTTCCCTCTACTATCCCTCCGCTATCCTTCTCACTACAAATAACTGACTAATATCCACCACTCAAATTACTTTCATATTCCACTATACTAATTCACCACTAATCCTTTATGGATTCGGAGTAGCGTGCTACTCGCCCAAAAAGCGCTTCAACACCCCATCAGGGGTAACAAGCGCTATATAAATACAAACCTTTTTTTCCCTCTTCTATCCTTCCGCTATCCTTCTGAATCCAAATAACTGACTAACCTATCCACCACTCAAATTACTTTCATATTTCACTATATTAATTCAACACTAATCCTTTATGGGTTCCGGAGTAGCATGCTACTCGCCGAAAAAGCGCTTTGACACCTCGTCAGGGGTAGTAAGCGCTATATAAATGCAATTACAATACAATACAATACAATAGAGTGGTGCAGTGGCATAGAGTGCAGTGGCACAGAGTAGTGTGGCATGGAGTTCAGCGGTAGAGAGTGCAGCGTTGCAACATAGAGTGTCGTAGAATGCTTGGGTGTAGAGTAGAGTGCACTGATGTAGAGTGCAGTGGTGTAGAGTACACTGGTGCAGAGTAGAATAGAGTGGCGTAGAGTTCATTGACATAGAGTGCAGTGGCATTGAGTGCAATGGCATAGACTGCAATGGCATAGACTGCAATGGCATAGACTGCAATGGCATAGAGTGCAGAGGCATAGAGTGTTGAAGAGTAGAATATAGTGGCGGACAGTACAGTGGCATAGAGTGTACTGTTTTGAGTGCAGTGGCATAGAGTAGATTGTTTCAGAGAAGAGTGAAGAAGTGTAGAGTGCAGTGGCATAGAATAAAGTGTCATAGAGTGCAGTGCCATAGAGTGCAGTGGGGCAGGTTAGATCAGAGTGGATTGGCGTAGAGTGCAGTGGCATAGAGTGGAGAGGTGCAGAGTGGAGTGGTTCAGGATAGAGTGCAGTGGCGTAGAGTGGTGCAAAGTAGACAACAGTGGCATAGAGTCTAGTGGCATACAGAAAAGGGGATTTCAATGGCAGAGAGTGCAGTGTTGCAGAGTAGACTGTCATAGAGTGCAGTGATGTATAGTAGAGTGGTGTAGAGTGCAGTGGAGTAGAGTGGTGCAGAGTAGAGTGGCCTTGAGAGCAGTGGTGTAGAGTACTGTGGTGCAGAGTAGAACAGAGCAGCGTAGATTGCAGTGACGTAGAGTACAATGGTGTAGAGTGCAGTGGCGTAGAGTGTTGATGAGTAGAGTATAGTGGTGTAGAATGTAGGGGAGGGCGGAATTTGCATAGTCGTGTTACGCAAAGTTCTGCGAAACGGTAAAAATCTCCACGAGCTCCGCAGAATTCCGCAAGCATGCAGAATTGCTTGTTCCGCCCGTTCGCAATGCGTTTTTCCTGTTCGGGGACGCTGTTTGCGTGCTCAGGGGGAAATATCACGCGAACTTGCCCATGCGTTCGCCAATTGGCGTGGCCATCTTGTTTCACTTGTTCGGCATGCTCACGATGCGTGTTTCCTGTTCGCGAACGCGGATGTCCGATGGCGCGTCCGAATGATGTGTTCGCGATCGCACACTCTCGCGGGATCGCGCGGCCGGCTACCAAAATCTCGTGGCGCACGCAAACGGATAGGAAAGCTCATCGGCGAACGCAGGGATCCCGGTAAGTCGCTCCCGCGCGCGCGAACACGCATTTTGAAAGCACGAACAAGGAAATAATTCCGCTACGCCACGGATCGCGGAATTTTCGGCAATTCCGCGTTCTCCGCGGAACGCAAAATTGCCAAAATTCCGCAAATTCCGCGAGCGGAGTGGAATTTACCGCCCAAGCCTAGTAGAATGTAGTGGTGCAGAGTAGATTGGCATAGAGTGCATTGTTTTTTAGTAAAGTGATGTAGAGTGCATTGGTATAGAGTGCAGTGGTTATAGTAGAGTGCAGTGGCGCAGAGTGGTGCAGAGTAGAGTAGAGTGGCACAGTGTGTAGAGGTGCAGTGTAAATTGCTGTGGCGTAGAATGGTGTGTTGCAGAGCAGACAGGTTCAGGGCAGAATGTAGTGGCGTAGAGTGGAATGGTGCCCAGTAGAGTGGAGTGGTGCAGGTTAGAGACAGTGGCATAGAGTGCAGTGGCATAGAGTGCAGTGGTACAGAATAGATTAGAGTGGCGTAGATTGAATGGCATAGAGTGCACTGGCATAGAGTTGAGTGGTACAGATTAGAGTGCACTGGCGCACAACCTGGCAGTTTACCTCTCTCTTTAAATGCACAGCAAATGTGAAGAGATAAGAACAAGATTAAAAGGCCAGTTTCCAGAAAGGGAGCACTCGGAAGGATACTGTAAATAAGGTTTGGGCAAGGAAAGGGATGAACTCAAGCTAGACAGCCTAAAACAAATAAAGCAAGAAAATAGAAAGCAAGAAAATGTGAGTTACAAACCAAAAAGCCTATGGTAAGCAACGGGTGGAAAGCCTTCCCAAAGAAGCTTTCCGAATGTCCTCAAGATGTTGTTAGCAAGCCAGACAGCTATGCTGTCTGGTAGGCTTCGACCTAAAAAACTGACCCCATTTAATCGGAGAGAATTGGTAGGGCATTAGATCCAATCGTTTTTGAACAAAAGAACTCCCGCTTTTTTATTTTGTTTTTGAAAAACAAAAAGGTTTGTTGAGTAGCTGCACGAAAACTGGTAGCTGCTCAACCAATGTACAGTGCACTTCAGAGGCATTGCAGTAGCGGTGGCATCTCTGACGTACTAGAGGTTTCCAACAGGCAGGCAGAAATCTGTAAATATGGTGGACTGTAGACTGCCTGGGCAGCAGAGTATATCCCTTCTCTGCCCGGCCGGAATGGAAAAGAGCCCATGAAACCTAAAATGACTCCATAAGTCAGCCTTGTACTCATGTAAGTAAATATCAGCTCTAGATCCAGTTGGGAACACATTGAATTTTTTTGTATGATCCTGTTTCCCATAGGCTAACAGGGTGCTCCATGTGTTTCTCTGCCAGTTATGATAGATGGACTATCTAAACAAGCCACTGGCTCACTTCTTGTTTGCTGTTTTTTTCTGCACTTTGATTTAGAGTGACACGGTAGCAGTGGCATAGCACGGGTACCTTGGGCCCTAATGTTAGCAAGGAAAAGGCGATTCTTTCTTCCTAGCTACACAGAAGAGAATTGTATGCAGGGGGCATTTAACCCCTTATGGATCTGTGCCCTGGTTCCACTGCACATGATGCACTAATGATAACTACACCATTGAATGGTAGTTGTGAACATGAGCGCTAAATGAAACACCATATGAAAATAATGCATCCATGTATTAAAAGCTAAGCATGATTACTACTTGTGGAATAAGCACGATGGCTAAAACCAGGTAAATGATGACCACATGGACTGATGGCATTGTTAGTGTACGCACTTACATGCACAAACATAGGATGATTTGATACAACAGACCAGACATGAAACGCAAGGAATTAACCTCGATGTTTTGCACCATTAGAATTGTAGTGTTGTTGACATGTTGCTACACCATCGTGTTTACCAGCATCAGGAGACATGTTGCATTAGTTACAGTGCGGAACAATTGGAAGCCTTAGCTTGCAAAAATAACAGCAATCTATGTATGGAAAGCACTTGGGGCCAGATGTAGGTGGCCAAATAGCGAGCGCTAACGCTGAAATTCGCAGAATTTCAGCGTTTGCGATCGCTATTTGGCAGCGAGCAATGTAGGTAAGTTGAAACCTACTAGCAAAATAAGGAATCGCAAAATTGCGATTCCTTATTTTGTTCTTGCATTTAAGGAATCGCAAATTGCGATTCCTTAAATGCAATGTTAGTAGCACAAAAGAAAGTGCACTTTAGCCTTAATGAATCGCTAATTACCACCAACTTCAAGTTGGTGGTAATTAGCGATTTCCTTTAAAAAAGCACTTTTTTGCTTTTTTAAGTGCCATGTGTCACACATTCATGCCCTTAGGGCATGTATGTGCGCCACATGTGCACACATGCACATTTCAGGGGTGCAACAGGGTGTCCTTTGGAACCCTGGCACCCTTGAATAGCGCCTCGCAATTTGCGAGTGCCTCTTGGTGACTCGCAAATTGCGGTAGTAACTCTATTCATTCCTATGGGCCTCTTGGCCCATAGGAATGAATGGGAAGGTATTCCTTAATTGCGAATCGCAATTTGCGATTCACAATTAAGGAATATTAAGGAATCGCTAAAAATATTGCGATTCCTACCTACATGGTATTTTGCGATTCCTTAATAGCGATTCCCTAAAAATCGCTATTAAGGAATCGCAAACATGCATTTACCTACATCTGGCCCTTGATGTACAATGGTCCTTCATACTTTGCAATGCAAGCGCTCCATAAGATATGGGATTATGCAATAAACATCCAATAGCTTGAGGTGATATAACAATACTCGTCTGGGCACAGTCAAAGCACACTCTTTGTATATTTTAAGGAATTTGTAGTCCTGCAGGCAACTGTACAGTCAAGCCATCCATAAAGGGAGCCCCAAGCACACTAAACAATAACAACTAACAAAAGAGATAGGGTTCAGAGCTCCTTGAAAATGCATATAATCTGAATTCAGCTGCTAATCAATTGATGAGTGGGTGTTCCAGAATTTGGGCTCCAAAACCTAAATCGCTGTGCCTCAACAGCTACAATATTTGAATTGAGGATACAGCTTCTCAAATCTGAGAGGTCCGAGAGGGACAAGTTCAACCAGGAGACTGGACTGGAAGAGCGATCCCACCATATTATATGCCCAAGAGACAAAGCAAAGTACCTTATACAGAATTATTTGCCTCACTTGAACCCAGTGAAGTGAGTAATGGGCTGAAGAGATGCAATCAAACTTGTGCAATCTTCAGGCAAGTCCAACAACCAAAAATTCTGCATTTTTGTACTTTTCTGTCTACTGTGTCTGGAAGCCCAAGATGGGGCTTTGAGAGAAGAAAGGAGATGATGTTTTGCAAGAGATGTAGATGTATGGCGATAGCAGACAACACCTTTTTGAACCCGAATGTTAAAGGACGGATTTTTCTCAAATAAGACATTGGGAGATTAAGGATTAGATTTTGTCAGGCATGGTGCCGAGCTGCTCTGGTCAGAGCCTGCCTGAACAACAGCAGAGCTCACCCTCTGTGACCAGGATCTTAATCTTATGACCATTCATTTAATGCGAGCTAATAATAGCCATAACATTACGGAATGCAGTAAATCACTACTGAAGAACACTGGAAGAGTTTTTAGGCTGACGGTAAAATTTCACCAAAAACCTTGCATAATCACCTTAGGAGAGTGCTTTACAGCTGAATGAATGAACTAACTCCATCAACATTTGTACCTGCAAGTTAAATAAAATGAGGGAGAGTGCCGAGCCCTGTGGGACTGGTCTCCTCCAGGGATAAGTTATTCAGCAAAGCAAAAAGGGGGAAAGGATACTTCCTGAGTCTGACGACTAATGAAGGATCAAAACAATTCCAAGCAGGCATGCAAACCCAGCTGGTCGATCAAATTTTTCAATAAGTAGGTGCAATTTACTCTAGCTTATTCATTTCCGCAAATAGGTAACACCTACTCATGGAACAAATGTTTTGTGATTCAGTCCCTAATCTGCAAGGCCTTCTCTTGATTTGTGTGAATAATATGAACTGATTGACATATCTACCTTCAATATTGCTAATCTTCATCTTTTAATGATACCTCCTTTATGTTTGAAATAACTCCCCCCCCTCTGTCTCCGGAATGATTTGCTACTTGAATACTGCCTCATTGCTGCCAACCTCTTCTTCCCATTGTTGCAACAATATTTTTCTGGCTGGCTGTTTAGTGCCTATGAGTTTCACCTCATCAAACGTACAAAGCACCTAGATTTGTACGTGGCTATGTACATATTATATAAATGTTTGTATGTGTGTAGGAAAGTAGGATCTGCTTTTATGGATAACCCCACTTTTTGCCTGGTGATAAGCTGTTATTGACTAGTCTTACTAGGATCCTGCTAATCAGGACCCCAGTCTATCTGCTTTCTCCCTTAAACTGTTATGACAAGTACTTAAGTACATCCCAGATTGGATACTGGGGTACCCTTATAAGTCCCTAGTATATGGTACTAAGGTACCCAGGGCATAGGTACCCCAGAGGTCCCTCATGGGCTAAAGCATGTATTATGCAACCTATGGGAGACCATTCAAAATGGAACTACAGGCCTGCCATTGCAGCCTGTGTAAGTTGGTGCTAGCACCACTTACTAAAGATATAGGTTCCCTATATCTAGGGTCACTGCACTTAAAACCTATAAGTCACCCCTATAGCAGGCCTTTGCAATCCTGAAGGTAGGGTGCATGGTTCTAAGTGTGAGGGTACCCCTGCATGAGCAGGACACCCCTACACCCTACAGAGTCCATTGTCCAGGGTTGTAAGTGAAGCAGCCATATACCATATAGAGGGGTACCGCGTAATTATGCAATGACCATCTCGAAACTGACTGCAACGAATCCTATCATGTTTGGTATTAAACATGTTGGAATTTTAACCCCACACTGTAAACTGTGTGGGAGGTATGATTCCAAGCACTGGAAGAGCCCTCCGTTAGGCTCTCAGTGTTCCCGGTGCCAGCCTTCTAGACCCGGACAGCACAAAATTTTTGCTGCCGACCAGAGACACAACTCTGCCCTCCTGCTGCTGAGCCAAGCTCGAGCAGGGGAAGGCAGAACAATAGGCACCCTGTCACAGGGAGGTGTGACCACCTCCCAGACAGGATTTAGTGTATTGGGACTGGGTGGGTGCACTTGCCAGCGCCACCAAGTGTGCATGAGGGGCACATTTGGTGTCCCTGTGCATAGTCCAGTTCAAACCAATCCTGGGAGCCATTCGACCCGCTCTGGGTCAAAACTGGACAAAGGACATGGGAGTAACCTCCCCCCTGTCCAGACCACCCCCTGGGAGGGTCCCCTGTATCGTCCCAACCCTTTCTTTGGGGTACTTAAGGGTTTACCTGGGTGTAGGTCCCTAGATTTGTCGTGGTACAAGATTCAGATCAGGCATCACTTCTTCTTCTACTGTCTGGGCACTCTGGACTTTGTTTGGGCTCGACTTCATCTCCCTTACAGTCAGCTGCATCTTCTGTGCCTGTGCTCCATACAGGAACCTTTCCAATGCCTGTGGGCATCAAAGACACCTGAAGGAATCTCCCTTGAAGTGAAGGAGTCACTTCCCTGCATTCGCAGGCACCGCAACTAAGTCGACTGGTCTGCTGATCCTGAGCTCCTCCGGACTCCGAAAGGTTCTGCAACCCAGGTGGTAGTTTTCCACAGCTCTTGAGGCCTGCCCTGCCATCTCACCAAGTTTGAGGACAGTATCCCTCGTAAGGGCTGCAATAACCGAAACCCTGTGCACCGCGTCAACTTGCAGTTGCAAAGGCTTGTTGGCTTTCTTCCACCAAGATCTTCGGGCTCTAAGTAGCCTCAACCTCAAGCATCTCCAGTGACCAAAGTCTTTGTCCACATCACATCGTTTGCTCCGTGGCCTGCATCTTTTGGTGAGCTGCTCGAGGTCCTCTTGCGATTCCAGTGCCTCCAGCCTGTGGGTCCTGTTGTGGGTCACCTTTGTTTCTTTTGGGCTCCCCTGATTTTTTGGGGCCTGCCCTGACTTCCCTGCTTGTGGTGAATCCCCTGGACCTTGCTGGTCCCGACACTGCACCTTCTTTGTCTTCTGCATTGGTTGTATTTGCCAAGGCTTGTTGGTGCTCCCGCCGGACACCGACCCCTCAGCACTTGACATCCGACATGGGACAGCTTGTGCATGGCTCCTGGTCTTCCTCAGCATTGCCTGGTCCTCACAGCTGCAGAGTCAAGGTCATCATCTCTCCTGCAACACTCGACATCGGAGGGCATTCGTCTTCCAAGTCTCCTGGTCACTCCTGAGTGACATAGACTCTGTCCCCTCTGCTTGCAGGTACCTCTCAACTGGAATCCACCTTTGGATTCTACCGGACACTTTCTCCTTCTTCAGCAGCGGCACTTTCCTAAAGTCCTGCATTGGGTTTGATGGCGGTTTCCAACACCACTTCACACCTATGCACCCAGCTTCCCTGGTGTAGGTAACGTGGGTACTAGGGTATCCACAGGTGGGGTGGCTCTCCAACCTTCTGTCTTCCACTGGGTTTCTTCAGGGTCCACTGGGAAAGGTCCTTAATCTTTAAAAATCCAACCGCGACTTACACGTAGACTTGTACGGAGCACGCAGTTGTGTTCCCACACTGCACACGCTCTCCGTGGGGTTCCTAGTCACTCACCTTGGGTGGTTCCTTGGGACCCCAGCACTTCTACATCATCTCGACATCGTCTTGACCCGAGTGGTGGTTCTTATACCACTTTCTTAGTATATGGTTTGGTCCCCCCATGGGGTCCACTATGTATTCTGTGCTATTTACTGCATTTCTTCACAAAGTATTGTGTGCATTGTGCATATCTCCGGGTAGGAGATATTTGTATGTGTTAGAGAGTATTATATAATAAATACATATTTTTATAAATACCTTGTGTGGTTCTTTTTCACTTAATCTATACTATAAGATTGCATTCTGGTAAAACAAGCTGCTTTACACTCCTTCTGGACTAAGCCTGAAGGCTGCTCTCCACAGTTACCACTTAGAGAGCTATCTAAGGTTGTCTAAGACCTCTTAAATCACCATAAGGGTTGTCTGGACTGGTGCAGGGTGCCCACTTACATAAGTGAACATCATATACCAGGCCAGCTTCTCACAATGTGTACATACAAATATGATTTATGAGGCCATTTTGATGTATACTAGGGGTGGGTGGTAAACTGCACTCTGCCAGTGGAGTTCTCAAGGTTTTCTCATTCCACGCTCTGCCTAGAGAGCAGAGTTCCAGAAAAACACTGCAAACCGCCGCGTGGCAGAGTTCTTCTCGCATGCAGCTTGCCAATGTTACGTTGGCGAGCGCAAGCAAGAAAAATTGAGCGCTAGGACGAGTTCCGGCGCTATTTCTTAACACGGGCAGTCGCGGCAAGTCTTTCCTGTTCGCATTGAGAATGCTGCTGCTCAAGTAGAAAATCTACTCGAGCGGCAGAAAGAAGCAGCACCCTTTGGCACAGTGTGTGGTGCCGTTCCCACTGATTTTACAACACAGAACAATCTCTGAGTGCTAAAAATCAGTGCGAGCAGGGCAACTTGCCGAAATCATGACACTCACAGAACTCTGCGTAATCTCGCAGACTTTTTATGTAACTCTGCGGAATTCGGCGGAGTAAAACTCCGCAAGTTCTGCCCACTCCTAATGTATACATGTTTAGTCAAATAAACCAACAGCAGTGAAGAAATCAATTAAAACTACAAAGGCTTTGAAAAGGTCTACTTTAAAACAGATTTGTATGCAATGATTGAGGGGCATGTCATTTAGAAGTGCGTGCCATTCTTTTATCAACATTAAATTCCCATTGACCAATTAAAAATGGTTTCTACTGAGTCCAGTTGCTGGCATAAGGGTATTTGGCCAAATATCGGACTGCTGTGAAAAACACTGTAGTTGATTTCAGTTGTATCTTGGAACTGTTTATTGGCATGTACTGGTGTCTACTAATTTACAAGCTGGTGTTGTTATTTAACTAGTGCATATCCATATGTTGTACTCACTGAGGAGCCATGTGAAATTATCTTGATGTAAAAGAAAATTGTCAAAACAGAGAACGTTTAAAATATCCTCAAAATGATTGTTATTTTGTAAAAGATTGTTGGATCTCTGGTTTCAATTCTGATTCTCTCCAATCTTGTTATTACACATTTTCTCCACTTGTTCATTACAATTTCCCCATCTTCTATGTTTTGTCTTACAGAAAGTCAGAGGTTCCTACGGTTACACATTGATATTCAAAATTGAAAGTTGGGCTGTGGCTGTGGCCTTTTGGAAATTGCTAAAAACTTGGCTCTTCCCTTAGTATTGCTGTGGTGTTTACCGCTATTAGCGCTGAGATGCCCCTGGGTAGCTACGCGCTTAATAAATGCTTTTTTCATTTCATTTCTGTATAGTATTCGGGTCTCCGTAGTTGGGTCTCACCTTGACGTTTGCATTGCACTATACCTGGAACTTCGTTCGTATATTATGGATGTATGACGATACCACGCATGCATTACATCGCATGCCATTAGATCGCGGTTTTAACAACGCAAGTCGTTACAACGACTTGCGTTGGAGGGCGCTGGACTTAGAGTAGTTTAATTTACTATTCCAACTCCAGCCTACGTACAGTAGGGAAGGTGTTGGATAGTAATTTAAACTACTCCTTGTCCTATAGCGCCTCCAGTGCAAGTCGTTGTAACGACTTTCGTTGTAAAAACCGCGATCTAATGGCATGCGATGTAATGCATGCGTTCTAAAGGTTGTTTCCCGTATATTATCCCCCAGTTACAATTGGTCCAGAATGCTGCCTCTTGTTAGGCGCCTCACAGAGCATCAGCCGCTTGCTTTCTAACCTAGGTATCTTGGCTTCCTACTGCCACACAGTTTAGGACTGACTGAAAAACAAAGTAGTAAATCTACACTATTTTGCGCTACTGAGAAAAAAATTCTCCCATACACACACCAACTTGGGAATGATTCAATTCCCCTGCCACCATGGAAAGAGATTTATGCCAGCTCTCTGCTAGAGTACAAACCATCCCGTCTCCAGACTGGAAATCAAAATGAGAAGAGTTTGTAAATATCTACAAACATACTTGGTTGTGGGTGCTCACAAACTTGCAAGGCTATCCACAGCTTGGACCACCTTGGAATGCCAATTTTATCACCTATGAGTAATATTTACGGGTGCAGAGAACTACTGACTCATGGGCTTAGGTCTGCCAGGAATTCCTTTGTGAAATCCTCGGAGGGGCAATAAAAAAAGAAGATACATTCGATTGTAAACTTATTTTTATGAAGAAAATCACAGTTGTGAATTTGGCCCATTTTTTTACGAGAATTTATATCTGTCTCAAAATCCATTTACTGGGTCTCCCTAAAAGACGCACTAAGATGGGTGTGCTTTTCCTTTCCAGGTCGCAAAATCTGGAGCTCTCTCCCCCTGGGTCTTTGCTCATCCACCAACCACGTGACATCCAGAAAGGCTCAGAAAGCAAGGCTATTAAGAGTGCACTTGCAGGCCTCCATTTTTCACACTGAATTCCTAGTATCACATCACCTTAAATGGAATTTCCACGCACTACAAATTGCCAAATTATAAATAAAAAAATTAAATTAAATTTTTTATAGAGTTGACCTTGGCAATTATTTATTTAATAGAATGGAACTATATTGTGGATTTGCTAATGTTCTTGTTTTTCATCCCATTTTTCATAAGAAAAAAAAATTGCCCAAAAACTTAACAATAGCGTACTATTTACATGGCACTTATTACCCAGGCTCATGTATACATTCACACACTCAAAGCCCGATTTATAATAGTATTACTTGTGCCCACCTCGATAGCACCCCTTTTTACAAACTTCTGTAAAATGATACATTGAGCGGCCTGCCAAGCCTCGAACCCGTGGCTGAAGGCTGCACACAGTAAGCCTTTCTCTCGCTCGGGCATTTTCCCCTCACCTTACCTTTTTAACATGTTTCTCTTTTAGTGGGCGCTGACCCAGTCCTGACTCAGAAGAACATGAGCATTTAAATAAAACAGAACCTCTTGGCGGGAGGCACATCATATACAGTGCGGGGAAGAACACATTCTCTCAGTGAGCTTTGCACCTTTGAGCCCCGCCACTCTCCCATCCAATAACAGTGCACGGCCTTTTAATTCACTTTTAATTGGCCCTGTAATGAACAATTACAGTATACTGGGAGTCTCAATTTATTCATTACAAATTTCTCTTCTTGAGCTCTTTTGTTTAAATCAGAAATGTTTTCAAGGGCTGCTTCTTCAAAGCAGTCAATGGTGCATGCCGGCAATAGGATTGGTTACCAAAGGAATCGGGTAGAGGGGGGGTGCAATTCTGAAACCATGGGTGAATTAAACAGCTGCTGATTTGCCAGGCCTGAGAGCATCTCACGGCTTGAATTAAACTATAAAACGAAAAGGTAAGAAAGCTTTTAATTTCTTAGCAATCAACAAAGCAAACCTCACCTCTGGGCCTGTGGGGGAACGGTAATTAAGAGGACTGAGGGAGGGGGGCTTCGCTGTGGAATAAAGCCCCCTTCACACAGCCCATGTGCGTAATTGGATCCTCGCGAGCCCCCTGATCTGAAGAGGTGAAGCAGCGTAGCCTTATTTGTCCATTTTGCACGAAGAGAAAAGTGGAAGTCAAGCAGAAAACTCCCACATTTGGAACGGGATTAAATAAACCCAGAGAGAGATCCTTCCACCAGCTTCTTTGAAGGCCTTTTGTTTCCAAGTCTACAAGCAAAGCAAATTGCCAGGAGTGAGATTAGTGAGGAAAATTGTTTTTGGAACAATAATGTTCTTATTACTGGACTGGCGTGAGCTCCCTGTTTCATCCGAGAGAGCATGCGGAGGTGTGTGAGGCCTTAATTGCCTACTTCTGATAAATTGGAAGTCCAAGGAGAAATATATTCATTTGATTTGGTCCGGATCAAGGGCGCTCATTAATCAGAGAATAATTACTCTGTGAGCCCCGACATGTTTTTCACAAAAGAAACCCAGTGACAGGAATGACCTCATGTTTGTGTGGCCTTGCATCTTTCTTCATCCACTCCCTTCACCATGCACATGTCTTATTTCAATGTACATCTCTCTGAAAGTTAACGAGGTTTGGGTCAGGCGTTGGCAGCCCAAAGGACTTGAAGGGACTGGATCAACGAACGCACATATGCGGGCAGCTGGGATGGCTCAGTACTCTGGCAAAGGATTAGAGAACCTTTTAGCTCAAGGGCACGGGTTCAAGTCATGCCTGGGTGGCATGTTCTGAAATCTGCTACAGTCAGGCGGCCATTTTGGCGGCCTCCATGGAAAGAGTTGGTGGTCTCATACATTTTACATGTAGATGTTTTCTCCCTTCCTGGCTCCAGAATACCCACCAGCATCAATGGGTCTAAGAGGGTGGTAAGTGCATGGTAGTGAAATTGAGATAACAGAAGATTCCATTGAAGGCCCTTCTACTTGAGCAAACATGCATGGCAAATGCAATGTGTCATAAGTACGTGGAATAGTTACTCAGTAGGTGTTTCTCAGATATTAGCTCAGGCGCTTAATATACTGATTTGATTTCCAAAGCTTTTTGCAGGCAGAAAACAAATATATTCAATAAAAGTTGTAATGCAAGCATTTATAAAATTGTTACGACTCCTACAATGAATTTGAAATTCAGGGTCAAATATTTGTATTTTTTCAACCAGCACAGCAACAAAAGGGTCTGTGTTGTGTGAAAAGGGGAAACAGTACCTCACCATATGTACTAAGGTATGGATCTGCTGCTGCTATCCCCTGCACTGGAGCCCTTTTTTGCTTCCCAGCACCATGCACATATCTTTCTGTTATAGTACAACAGTGTCTGTGTGAGTATAGCATAGGTTCTGTACTGGAAGAGTACCCTTTCGATCCAAAACACGAGGCTCAGACACAGTTTAAAACTTCCCGCTTTGTATGTGTGCTGTAGAGTACAACACATGCACAAAGTTAGAAAATACTGAAGAAATCAAAACTTTTCTCAAACTTTGCCCCTGCCTCGAGGAGGTGTAAAATTTTGGTGCTCAGCCCGGTCTTCAAATGTTAGTAGATAGGGCCTTGCATCAAAAACCATGGGTGGTTGCATGGGAATGCCCATGTACCGTCTTTGGTACGCTCCCTTGGTGCAAATTGTGCAAAGTAGCACAAAGCACTACTTTTTGTCACTTTGGTTGAACTTACATTCTACTATTGAAGTAGGCCGGACACAGCACAGATTGAAAAGTTTCACAGACCGTTATTCACCCACCTTCTGCATTTGCTCCACATGGGCTTTCACTTTCCTTGAAGAGGTATTCACACCGGTATTTATCATGTATTTCGTAACTTTCTCCCAAACCCCACATGTGTAAAAAGTTTAAGAACTGTTTTGCCCGCCTTTGCCGTAGGCTGTAGTCGTTATCAAAGAGATGAATGGCCCTCTTAATCAAAACAGGACAGCATCGCTGCCTGGCTGCTTTCTCCACTTGATTTATTTTTTCTGCCTTGCATCTCCACTACAATGCACCATTGAGCATCTTATGAAATACATGTGCCACGATAAGTACTCTCCCTTCATTAAGTCTTGGGCACACTCGATCAAAAACAAATCTCTGGCAGCACCGTTCGACGGGTCATTTTTTAAAACAGAACCTGAAACAGTTCCTGTGGAGGTCAACCAAACCTTTTTTTTTCCTCATGATAAATGTAAGTTAAAACAGACCACCGGCTGGTACCCACTGTTTTTTGTACAAATTACCTCATACAGGGCTGGCTGCAGGAATGCCTGGACGTAAGAATGGTGACGTGTTGAAAATGGCGGCCTGCGCCCCTCTCTGGATGCTAACCTGACACCTGCCTTTTCACTTATTAACTTCTTTCTTATATATAGTACTGCGGTGGGTTGCAAACTGGCTTCTGACAGTTCTAATAAGCAGCAATGAGGGACTTCGACAATAAAGTCTAGTTTAAATTGTGTACAGAAGTAGCCTGAGCCTGATTCACAAAATCATCCGCGCGCACTTAAGCTAAAAGTAAATGACACAAGTGCCTTATTTATCTAGTTCCAATTTCCATTACATAGTCACAACTTGAATGTATACTTGTAAAAGGAATTATTCCCAGGTAAAATTTTATTACATCATTATGTTGTGATATTATGTATAGGAAAATCCAGTCCAGGGAAAGGAAGTGTGCGCTATAGACAGGAACATCTTGTAAAGATGGCAAACATCTGAAAAACCTCTGAGTGTGTAGTGATTACAAACTTTCCAGGACCTATTATCACTCTGGTAACTCCTGTCAAGGCCAAGGGCAAGAATAAATCAATATCGAAGGAGCCCTCCATATTTTCCGCGATTGGTAATATATTGGATGCAGGCAAAGCAGTTCCATAAAAGTTATGAATCGCTGATACACATTCCCTGAGCATTTATTTATGTGTATAAGCACCCTATGTGCCTTTACCCCTTTGAAAATGTATATATGGCCATGGTTTATAATCTGCACTCGGTTTTATGCTGAATAATGAATTGAAAATGTTACCGGTTTGCTACGAGTTGAATTTTTGATCCCTGGACCTGTGCCGCAGTGTATATATATATATATATATATATATATATATATCCAACAACATGCCTCCGAGCAAGGAGCCTCCAACCCTACAGGGCGGCCTCTAACAACGGGCACGGAGCAGCCCGTCAATTTAACTTCTGTTACACACCACACAGAGGCCCAATACCGGAGATGCAGGCTTTATTTCCACAGGCACAGCAGCGCAAAGGATACCCCTTGTCCTTACGCGTTTCAGCAATGTATTGCCTTGATCACAGGTGGGGATTATTGATTGCAAGTGCATTTCTGCGCGCTTTTTAAACTTCAAAAAATCACGTGACTGGCATTAAAAATACAGTTCCCATGGTGCATTTCACAGGTAATGCAAATGTATTTTACAGAGTCTTAGTGAGTTCAGGTTGTTTTCATTTAAATTCATTTTTTCTTTCCTTTTTCAATTCATGCACCCGATGTTAAAGTGGCTAAAGTTTACTCACGCCGTCCAGTTGTTTTAATTTCTTGGCATTTGCTCACATTACATGTCTGCCTCGTGAATCAAGCTCCAGCTCCGGCACGATCAGAGTGAAAGGTCATCTCACTCCGAATCCCTTCCTCAACCATTTCGCTTTGCTGAAGTAGCATTTCCCCTTTGGTTTGAAATGGCGAGTGGGTCATGCTCCCTTGATAAGAATCCAACAACATGCCTCCGAGCAAGGAGCCTCCAACCCTACAGGGCGGCCTCTAACAACGGGCACGGAGCAGCCCGTCAATTTAACTTCTGTTACACACCACACAGAGGCCCAATACCGGAGATGCAGGCTTTATTTCCACAGGCACAGCAGCGCAAAGGATACCCCTTGTCCTTACGCGTTTCAGCAATGTATTGCCTTGATCACAGGTGGGGATTATTGATTGCAAGTGCATTTCTGCGCGCTTTTTAAACTTAAAAAATCACGTGACTGGCATTAAAAATACAGTTCCCATGGTGCATTTCACAGGTAATGCAAATGTATTTTACAGAGTCTTAGTGAGTTCAGGTTGTTTTCATTTAAATTCATTTTTTTCTTTTCCTTTTTCAATTCATGCACCCGATGTTAAAGTGGCTAAAGTTTACTCACGCCGTCCAGTTGTATATATATATATATATAGATAGATAGAGATATAGATAGATATAGATATAGATAGAGATATAAATAGATAGAGATATATATAGATATATATATGCGTGTGTGTGTATATATATATATATATATATATATATGCGTGTGTGTGTATATATATATATTTGATCAAGGCCCCACGAGGGCTGAAACGCGTAATGGCGGTGGTGCAGGGGTTTGAACACCAATAAACAACTTTGCACTGCAATTGGGTTCGCTTCGTCTTTGCTGATTGATCAAGCGTGGAAAAGACGTTTCCTGTTTTATATATATATATATATATATATATATATATATATATATATATATATATATATATATATATATATATATATACATATACATATATACATATATATTACCTACTGGCGGTCGCCAGTAGGTAGTTATAGTTAGGACCACGTTTCAATAGGAAAAGCATTTTTTAATGTGCTTACAACTTTGGCGTCATTTGATGAATCTTTACGAAATTTTCCAAAACGTTCCTCTTTTCAGGTCAGCTCCTATCCTGAAAGTTTGGGGGGGATTAGTCAAGGGGGGGCTAAGAAAAAAGGGGGTCCCAAAACGTGTTTTCTCCATGCAATTTCCATAGGAAACTTTAGACAAGGCTACAGGTCAAACTGCTGAACGGAATTACGCCAAATTTGGCAGGGAGAAAGGTCTTGGTCCAGAAAGCACGCTTTTGTTTAAATGGGGTAAATCCGTTCAGTAGTTTTTGAGACATCTCAAATTTTCCAGATATTGATATTTGAGAATTCTGACATCTGATTGGCTGAGGCGTTACGAGCACAAGATTGCGGCTCATTGGCTGTGAACTATTGAAACTAGGAAGTGTTGGCAGCCATTTTGTGATTCAGTCCGTCAGCTCGCATCTCTCCCTCTACAAGGCATCGGGTCCGTAGTTCTACCTCTGCGAGGCAACACTAAAAATAGATACCCCTTTCACGGTCCCTCTCCCCACATCACCAGCTCGCGGCTATGCCTTTAGAAGCCAGTCCATCGGCTCGCAGCTCTGCGACTGTGAGCTGTCAGCCATTTTGTGACTCAGTCCATCAGCTCGCATCTCTCCCTCTAAAAGCCTTCGGGTCCGTAGTTCTACCTCTGCGAGGCAATACTGAAAATATCCCGCAGGTCTGTCTGTGCGAGATACCTCTTTTACGCTCCCTCTCCCCACATATCCAGCTCACAGCTATGCCTTTAGAAGCCAGTCTGTCGGCTCGCAGCTCTGTGTCTGCGAGCCGTCCGGTCCGCAGCTCTACCTCTGCGAGCCACCTCGTTAGCTCGTAGCTGTGTCTGTGCTAGCAGGCCCGTCGGCCCATTACTCTCCCTCTGCGAGTCAGCCCGTCGGGTCGCAGCTCGGGCCCGCAGCTGTATCTCTGCGAGAAAGCCCGTTAGCTCGTAGCTGTGTCTCTGGTAGCAGGCCCGTCGGCCCACACTGTAATTTGTGAAATAAATTACATTACACAACAGTTTTACAGTTTATTTTCTTTTCTGTAGTGGAAAAGTTAGAAAAAACAGTACTAATGACAAATAGCAGAATAGTAGTTTAATATTTTTAAAAAACTTTGAAATTCACTGAAAAACCATAGGTTTTACAGACGTTATAGTTAGAAATTAGCATTTAAAAAATCTTTGAAATTCACTGAAAAAACCATAGGTTTCAGGGACGTTATAGTTAGCTGGACATTTCACTTGTACAAAACCATAGAAATTCCACCGTTATAGTTAGTTCAGCTAACTATAACTCGCGCTACCACGCAATGCACTGCTCATGACGTCACATAGTACATCATTCATGACATGGTCAGTGACATCACTGATGACATCACTGATGACATCTCAAATGACATCACTGAAGACATCACTGATGACATCATTTTCTGTAATTTTTCAATATGTTTTATATATATTCCTAGGTGTATTGAAGAATGAGTGGGTGTATAAGTGTCTGGATGGAGGATTTAGTAGGAGGGTGACTGACTGTATAAGTGAGTGATTAAATGTGTCTTACTGAATGCATGGGTTAGTGACTAAACTGTGTGAATGTCTGTATCAGTCTGTCTGTTGTTGTGCAAGCTGCTGCATGGGTTGGTCAGTAGCTATATGAGTGTCTATATAGGTTATTGATTGGTTGTTTGAGTATTTTTGGGGGGAGATTGAGTGTGTGTGTGGGTGGGTCTGAGGTGTGTGACTGTGCATAGATGTGTGAGTAGTTGATTCACTGGATGTATGGGTTCAACAGTGCATGTGGAAACACGTGTATGGGTGCGTGAGTGTGTGTATCGGAGTGTTAGTGAGTGAATGGATGTCTCAGTGGTACATGTCAATGTAACTACATATGTAAAAGGCAGTGTATGCGAGAGTTGAAGTATATAAAGGACTCTACATGATAGTCGGTGATTTTGAGACTGGCTGTATAGATGAGTCTGTACTTGTATCACTGATTATATAATAGAGTAAGTATGCGTTAGTATCTGTATGAATAAGTGAGGTGGTGTGTGTATAATTGTATAGGTGAGTAAATGGGACTGTGATAGATTCTTTGCATGACTAAGTAGGTGTGTGAGTAACTGCATGGATGAGTGGCGGTGTGTGATTGTCTGTATAGGTGTATGAGTGCATATGATAGTGTTGTATTTATGAGTGACTGCATGTATGAGTGATTGTATGGATGAATGAGTAGATGTGTGTGTAGACCTAGCAATCAGTCAGTGCATATGTAGTAACTGGTATTGGTGTGTTAACGATTTTGAAAATGGTTGTCTGTATTTTACAGTGGGTGTATTAAAGGTTATATTAGAGTGTGAGGAGATGCATCAGTTTTTCACGTGGATGATGTCATCAGTGATGTCATCAGTGATGTCATTTGAGATGTCATCAGTGATGTCATCAGTGATGTCACTGACCATGTCATGAATGATGTAATATGTGACGTCATGAGCAGTGCATTGCGGGTGCGCGAGTTATAGTTAGCTGAACTAACTATAACGGTGGAATTGCTATGGTTTTGTACGAGTGAAATGTCCAGCTCATTATAACGTCCCTGAGACCTATGGTTTTGTCAGAGAGTTTCAAAGGTTTTTTAAATGCTAATTTCTAACTATAACGTCTGTAAAACCTATGGTTTTTTCAGTGAATATATATATACACACACACACACATATAAAGCAGCCTTTAATTTATTGTCAATTCCCATTCTTATGGTGCTTCAAGGCAGATCACGTTATGCCATTTGCACTATTTTTGCCACTTACATAATATGAAAAGGAAAATGTGTGACTAGCACCAAACTAGTATTTTCACCAACGCTGAAAATACAGTCATTAGTTTTGTGCTGTTTTTATATGAAAATAATTCCGGAAAGCAAATGTAAAGTTATTAGCATTTGTACGAGATTAAGTATGAGGTAAAATAATTGCCTCTCGTTCTTAATATGTATTTATTAAAGGCACCATTTTGCTCCATCTTCGCATAGATTTGTAAAGTACCAGCTTTTTGAAGCTATATTACAGACTTCAAACCATTTACAAACAATAAATGTCACATACTTTTGCAACGATTTCACATTCCATCTTCTGCATTTTGCCCTTGTAAAAATATTATTGTAATATTGACTGGAGGCAATTTTTTTCCTTCACCTCTCTATTACACATGCAGAAAAGTGGTGGAATTTTTTTACACCAGCTCAAATTTTGCATAATATGGTCAATGAATGACCATTTAAAACGTAGGTACGAGACAGTGTTGCTTCTTGCCTTATACGAAAGAGCACAAGCAAGGTTTACTCCCAACTAATGTAATAATGCAGAAATATAGCACATGGATTTAGCGCAATGTTTTGCTATTATACCAAAAGAAATAATGCTTATGCATTTATCTCTACATAGGAATATGTGAAAGGTGAGAAGATATTTGAGGTAAATCAATTTCTGGCTGGCTTGAATGCAGTGTAATGTCCTATTCGCTTTAGATTTTAATAAAGGTCTTATGGACCATGAATTCTCTGGTGCAACATATATATATATATATATTTAAATATATATATATTGTTTAATTAGGGTTGTTTTATATGTCCCGATTGAAAAAGATTCTATATTATTGTTGCACATTGACACGCACTTGCTTTATACTATTTTATTTCAATGTTAATTCAAATATGAAGTAATGTTTTTTGAACAATGAGTTAATATGATATTTAAAAGGAATTTGCCATTGCTGAGAAATGTTGTGTTTTCCGTAAATGGGTCTGTTTTCACTTTCTATTGTTGAGGTGTCACATGATACTTTAAAAAAACACTTTGTTTTGCATTCACTTTTACTCGTGAGAAAGGAGCAGGACGCTCCGAAACGCGTAGAGTGACGTGGTCTTGAATAAATAAATCGCACTGAAAGACAATTTGTGGCCGTGGCGTATTGTTGTGGAGACTGTTGCAACGGTACTCGATTGGATTTATTGGGATTCGCGATCTCGCCTCGGCCCGCCATTGAAAGTGGCGTGGGTAGCTACGCAAATTTTTGTTGGAATATATATATATATATATATATATATATATATATATATATATATTCACTGAAAAAACCATAGGTTTTAGGGACGTTATAGGTAGAAATTAGCATTTAAAAACCTTAGAAATTCACTGAAAAAAGCATAGGTTTCAGGGACGTTATAGTTAGTTGGATATTTCACTCGTATAGAACCAGAGAAATTCGGCCGTTATAGTTAGTAGAGCTAACTATAACTTGCGCCCCCGCAATGCACTGCTGATGACGTCACATATTACATCACTCATGACATGGTCAGTGAAATCGCTGATGACATCTCAAATGACATCACTGATTACATCACTGATGACATCATCCAGTGACTGAGTGTTTCTAAAAAGTTTAAGAATGTTGTATCTATATATGCTAAAGTATATTGAAGAATGATTGGTTGTCTGAGTACCTGTATGGCTGCCTGAGTGTCTGTGTGGGTGGAGGGTGTGTGACTCCCTGCATGGATGTGTGAGTGGGTGATTCACTGGGTGTGTGCATTCATGAGTGCGTGTGTTAGAGACTGTATGGGTGAGTGAGTGTACGTATAGCTGTGTTGGTGAGTGAATGGATGTCTTAGTGGTATATGTGTAAGTAACTACATATGTGAAAGGCAGTATTTGTGAGTGATGGAGTATATAAGTGAGTATATGTGACAGTGGCTGCATGGATAAGTGAGTGCTTATGTCAGTAATTGTTGAAGACAGTACGTATATGTATGAATAAGTGACATGGTGTCTGTATAACTGTATAGGTGAGTAAATGGCAGTGTAATTAATTCTTTGGCCGACTGACTAGGTTTTTGAGTAACTCTTCGGGTGAGTGGCAGTGTGTGAGTGTCTATATGGGTGTATGAGTGGATATTTCAGTGGCTGTATTGATGAATGACTGCGTGTATGAGTGACTGTATGGGTTAGTGGGTGGATGTGTGTGCAGACATATGAATCACTGAGCGAGTATGTACTAACTGCTATTCGTCTGTCTATGGTTTTGATATTGGTAGTCTGTATTTTAGAGTGGGTGTATCAAAGGTTTTATTAGGGTGTGAGGAGGTGCATCAGATGATCACGTGGATGATGTCATCAGTGATGTCATTTGAGATGTCATCAGTGATGTCATCAGTGATTTCACTGACCATGTCATGAGTGATGTAATATGTGACGTCATCAGCAGTGCATTGCAGGGGCGCGAGTTATAGTTAGCTCTACAAACTATAACGGCCGAATGGAGGGGCGGAGCTTGCCTGACTCCAAGATGGCCACTATCTAGGGTAGCTCTCCCTAACGCCACCCTAAATTCGTCATTATCCTCTCAAACATCCGAACAGAAAAGAGCCCCCGAGGGTGGATATCGTTGCAGAAGCTGAGCGCTGCTCGATGATGAGACGATCGTGGCCCAAATCGGTGCCACCAAACGCACAGAGACGGCTGTGACGTACCTTGGGCAGCATGGCGAGAGGAAGCCCCATGCAACGTGACCCTGCGTCAGGACTCAGCGGAGTCCGAGAGAGCGGGGCAGTGGGCTCGGTGATACGGCGCAGGATCCCGGCAAAAATACTGTGAAGGTGCCGGAGAGGGAAACCGATACTTCCTCGATGCACCAGCGGAGCTGCCAGCGGGGACGAGCGGCTGACTCTGGGGTTTTGGTGCCATCCCCGGCCTGGATACACTGCGGGGCTAGAGACTGTAGGGCTCCGGAGAACAAGCAGGTACCCTGACTCTTCACGCTGCGGGGCTGCGGTGTCTCCACCGCTGAGTGACACTGGACCAGTGCGGGTCATTCAGAGAATGTGAGCAGAAGGGGCTGGCTGCAGCGTGCTATCTATAAAGCCCTACGTCAGTGGAGTGCAGAACAGTGCATCTTCTTTTTGGCTTGAGCTAATATCACGCAAACACTCATACCGATCGCAGCTTGGGCCCAGTGGTGTCAGAAGGCCACACCCCAATGAGGTTCCTACATGGAGTCAGCTTAAATAATAACCACATTGCGGGCTATTTGAGTGTGGCCCAATACTGCAGTGAGATTAGCCTGGAGCAATACAGGGATTTCCACCGTTATGTGCTAACTGCCAGAAGGAGCGAGTCAGGGTGAGCACGTTGGTGAGCCGCAGTCCTTGAAAGTCCTTGTTGATAGACGATACCATGCCCTGTTGGGAAACACTACCCGCCAGCAATCACGCACGCTAATTACGCACTTACAGTGTGCACAGTCTGGCAACATGGGCAAGACGGACAGGTTACAGCCCAAACTGCAATTCGACCTGCGGAAAACCCCCAGATCGAAGGAAACCACGACGGTGGAGCAGGATTCCACTCCGGACGACCCTGACTCCGGGTCTGAAGTGGATATGAAGATAGCAGAGCCTATCAAAAATCGACAGCAAAATTGATGCGCTGTCGTTTCGAATGGACAGGATGTCCGAATGATTGGACAAGCATGGCGGCAGACTTGATGTGGTGGAACAGCGAATATCGGACATGGAGGATATCACCAGAGCAGAGTCGGAGACAGATAAAGAGAGAGACAAAATCCTACAAACCCTGCAAGCGAAGGCTGAAGATCTCGAAGCGAGATCTCGACGTAATAACATTCGTATTTTGGGAGTACCAGAGTCTTCCAAGGTCGGCAACATGGAGCAATACATAGAGAAGCTTCTGGTCAGCCTCATGGGTCGAGACACCTTCTGTGAGATACTAGTGGTGGAGCGTGCGCACCGATCCCTGGTGCCTAAGTCGGTGCCAGGCGCAGCTCCCCGACCTATAATAGCCAGACTCCTCAATTATAGGGATCGCGATGCGGCCTTGCGTAAAGCCAGAGAACTGGGTGAGCTTCGGCATGAAGGAATGGAAATAACTTTGTTCCCTGACTTCACGATGCAGGTACAGGAGGCGCGACGACTCTTCACACCGGCGAAAAAGAAACTTCTAGATCTCAATTTGGAGTACAGCATGCTATATCCCGCTAAACTGAGGGTCAAAATTGATGGCAAAGTACACTTTTTCACCGATCCTAAGGTAGTCCTACGATTCATTAAAGAGAAAGAACAACATCTTAAACATCAGGGATCACCGAGTCCATCTTCTGCGCAATCAGAGAGCTCCTCAAATATACGGGAAGATCGAGACACAGAAGAGTGACCAGCCGAACAGCTCCAAGAACAGATGAAGTATGGTAATGTTGAGAAACCATAGACAATGTACTGTGCACATTATAATTCATCACTAGTGGTCACCAACTGTAACTATAGAGGTGCCAGAGTACAGACTGAACTAGTATAAGACAACAAGCTGGTGCCCAGGGGAGTCCTGACCGTGACAACTGCGGGTACATAAGGCGCATTGGTTGTAACTTGTTATACCTCGGAGAGACAGTTGTTTAAGAGACTCATGCTATAAGGAGAACTATCAGGGTGGTATTGGGAACTTGACAAGATGGCAACATCTGCCCCCAAGTGTATCACACCTTTCATGCTGTTTGTTTTCGGGTTGGGGTTTGTTCTTCAAGATTGGGGAGGGGGGAGGGAGACCAGATAGCCACGACAGTTGGGGATTTTCGAGGCATGGGAGGGAAGGGTTGTTTTATTAGGCTGGATGAGTGTATTGTACTAAATTTGCAGCTGAGGTCACACATAGCATATACCTTTGGCAAGGGACATAGTTCATGGCAGAAACTGCCTAAACTGTATGGCCACAATGGGTGAGGGCACACAGATCCTTCAGCTCATGACCTGGAATGTCCGTGGTCTAAATGACAACAGAAAGATCAGAACGGTGGGCGCCTATTTAAAAAGGCATTCTGTGGCAATTATTGACAACAATGGTGAGAGCAAGGAGTTAGAGAGGGTTACGTCCGTCTCCCCAAAATGTAATCAATAAACAATGTGGACGTACCCAGTACCTGGATAGATACCACTGGGAACTCACAGTGCAAAGGAACCTTCAGGTTCTTTAAAGACCCCTCACACACCAACCTAGTTGGTGTCATGCTTCATCATCGGGGTCCCAACCAGGCGGCCGAGTGCCGCCCGATTGTGCTAACGCCTGATTACAGCGGAGCTGGTGTGGTGTAAAGTGTGATGAAGTGTGGTAGATTAAGAATACCTCCGGGATCCTTGCCTGGATGTTCAAAAAAGGTTTATTTAATGATGGCGGCCCGGGGTATGGATAAAAACAGAAGATAGACAACCATATGAGGGTAATTAGTCTCTGTTGTCGATAAAGATGGTCTACATGTTTCAGCCCCAGAAGTAAGTATGGAGGGGCTTTCTTCAGACCAGAGGTGAAGGCTGTGAAATGACAAAGTGAGTGGCAAAATCAGGCCACGTGTCAATAAAAAATCACAACCCACGCGCTAAGGTGGGGAGGAAAAAACAACGATGGTCGCAGGTCGCGACTTAAACATAGAAACCTGTAAATAAGGAAAAGACAAACAAAACATATATGACAAAGACACAAGCAAGCATAAAATGCAATCTTTCTGTGTGAGAGTGCCTGTCAAAATTAGCTTAAAGGCACTGTAGTGAGTCCATATGGTAACCGCGTGTCTAAGGTGTCTATGAAACAAGCGCATATGACAAACTACACGGTACTGTGAAAAAATGCAGGTACTTTAGAGATTAAAATGAAGCGTGCTCATACTGCATGCTGAGAAAAATTCAAGGAGGAGCCCATGGGGGCCCCTCGTGTGTGCAAATCAAAAGAATTCACCGTTAAATTGAGAGCATAGCTGGACTGGCTATTGGGCTAGACCTGAAAATGCGCCCTGTGATCCGGTGTGCGTTTCATACCTAACATGGCGCCCGCGCATGCGTGCGGGCTTCCGCATTTCACGCACTAGTCCTCCAGTCTTACAGTTTCCCGGCATCCAGCGAGCCTCGGTCCGTTATATCCGCACCAGCAGCGGCGCCACATTAGAGCAGCCGGGACCCACGGAGCCTATCCTAGGTGCACTGAGGGCACACCGCTTCCCATTAGTAAGTCAGACCATGATGTGTTGCCACTTACTCCTTGGCTCCGCCGGCCCGTCATTCGAGCCCGCTGCCATTTCGACACTGCTTTTGAGTCTCTAACTTCCTTAACCTACCCTCTCCCTCCCCCCCTCTTTTTACCCCTTGTTTCTCTCTATTCCTCGCCACACTCCCAGATGTAGGGAATGCCGGTCCCCCCCTCCCGGGCCCGATCAGCTGTCTCCATTGAAACCGAGTGTAAATATGCTGTTATGTCAATGCATGTTCAGTTGCACTCGTTGTTTCCCATATCATAGGGCGCATTTTCAGGTCTAGCCCAATAGCCAGTCCAGCTATGCTCTCAATTTAACTGTGAATTCTTTTGATTTGCACACACGAGGGGCCCCCATGGGCTCCTCCTTGAATTTTTTCTCAGCATGCAGTATGAGCACGCTTCATTTTAATCTCTAAAGTACCTGCATTTTTTTCACAGTACCGTGTAGTTTGTCATATGCGCTTGTTTCATAGACACCTTAGACACGCGGTTACCATATGGACTCACTACAGTGCCTTTAAGCTAATTTTGACAGGCACTCTCACACAGAAAGATTGCATTTTATGCTTGCTTGTGTCTTTGTCATATATGTTTTGTTTGTCTTTTTCCTTATTTACAGGTTTCTATGTTTAAGTCGCGACCTGCGACCATCGTTGTTTTTTTCCTCCCCACCTTAGCGCGTGGGTTGTGATTTTTTATTGACACGTGGCCTGATTTTTGCCACTCACTTTGTCATTTCACAGCCTTCACCTCTGGTCCTGAAGAAAGCCCCCTCCATACTTACTTCTGGGGCTGAAACATGTAGACCATCTTTATCAACAACAGGGACTAATTACCCTCATATGGTTGTCTATCTTCTGTTTTTATCCATACCCCGGGCCGCCATCATTAAATAAACCTTTTTTTGAACATCCAGGCAAGGATCCCCGGAGGTATTCTTAATCTACAACACTTCATCACACTTTTACACCACACAGCTCCGCTGTAATCAGGCGTTGTAGCACAATCGGGCGGCACTCGGCCGCCTGGTTGGGACCCCGATGATGAAGCATGACACCAACTAGGTTGGTGTGTGAGGGGTCTTTTAAAGAACCTGAAGGTTCCTTTGCACTGTGAGTTCCCAGTGGTATCTATCCAGGTACTGGGTACGTCCACATTGTTTATTGATTCTGTGGCAATTGCCATTTTACAAGAGACACATCTCGCTCCTGAGCGTAGCGAGGCAGTACATCGCAAACTACAGGGGGTATGCTACTCTGCAGATTTTACCTCGCATGCTAGAGGGGTCCTGATCTGGGTAGATAAAAAGGTGGGGTTGGAAATGACGGGCATACTTAAGGATCCACAAGGTAGATTTGTTGTAGCCATATGTAAACGAGGGGACTTGAAATTCCTCCTAGTAGGTATCTACGGCCCCAACTATGACAACCCACAATTTTATACTTCCCTGGCGACCAAATTGGTACAGTTGAAGGGGATTCCACAGATATGGGGAGGGGATTTCAATTGTATACTAAATCCAAGTGTAGACAGATCTCAGGGCCCATCAAGACGACCAGCAGTGGCGGCAACAGCCATCCTAGAAATAATGCAATCAGATGATCTCATAGATATTTGGAGATATAGATCCCCCTGATGGGAGAGGTTATACACATTACTCCTCGGTGCATGACACTCACACTCGAATTGACTATTGGCTCTTGTCTCGGGGACTGACTTCCAGGGTGGCGGCATGTACACATTTATCGCGAACATACTCCGACCATTCCCCCGTTCAACTAGCCTTGAGGTATGGGGCGCCGCGCATCCCAGCATTCACATGGCGTTAACCACCTTATTCGCTGCTAGACACTGTTTTTAAAGAAGGGTTAGCCTCGGCTATAGAGAACTTCTTCTCCGAAAATATCGGGTCTGTGACCTCATTTACCACGGTGTGGGAAACATTTAAGGTGTTCATCAGAGGAGTGGTAATATCCACTCATGCAGGTGTGTTACATTCCATACGAGGTAGATTAGACACGTTAGAACGGGAAATAGGTAATCTAGAAAGAGACTTGGGGGAGGGGGGAAATGCCCAAACCATCGCATACCTCAAGCAGAAATTGGCAGAACACCTAGATACAGCCAACGACAAAATCAAACACATGGGTAAATACGCATCGGCACGATGCTATGGAGAGCGGGAAAGACCAGGTGCCACTCTTGCAAGTATCTTAAGACCGAAGAGGGAATTGGACGCTATGGTGGGTATGATGGATGAAGAAGGGAACACATTACACACACCAGGGGAAATAGCGGCCCACTTCCGCACATACTACAAGACATTGTACACTTCTCAAAACACTTCAAGCAGTGAAGCTCTAGAGGAATATCTTTTGTACATTAAAATGCCATGGATAGTGACGGAGCACAGGGATCATCTGATGGCACCTTTAACGTCAGATGAAATACGAGAGGCGTTAGGGGGGATGGCGGCGGGGAAAGCTCCGGGATCAGATGGGCTCACTGATGCCTTTTATAAAGAATTTCAAGATCTATTGATTCCCTACCTCAAGACGCTTTACGAGGAGATGGCAGAGGTGGGCGTCATGCTGCCCTCTTTGCGTGAAGCTGTCATCATCACGCTATTAAAGCCTGGAAAATCACCAGCCAATTGCTCATCATATAGGCCCTTATCTCTGCTTAACGTAGATGCAAAGCTTTATGCTAGAATCTTAGCCAACAGATTAGCTTTATTGCTCCCGGGTATTGTCCGCCCAGAGCAGGCAGGGATTGTCCCTAGTCGCAATTTATCTCAGAATCTGAGGACCCTATTTGGCGTAGTGCAGAGACTAAACCCAGTAATCAAGGCGGCGGCAGTCTTCCTAGATGCCGAAAAAGCCTTCGACTCGGTTGAGTGGAGCTTCATGTTCGCAGTAAAATAGGAGTCAGAGACATGTATCTCCGTCTGGTATCCGTACTATATACATCACCTACAGCCAGAGTGAGGATTGGGAATGAAGTATCTCAATCATTGAACATTACTCGGGGTACGCATCAGGGCTGCCCTCTATCTCCACTATTGTATGCGAATGTCGCGGAGCCCCTAGCCTGCGCAATCCGCGAGTATCACGCACACAGAGGACTGAGGTTCCCCGAGTACACGCTAAACATTTCAGCATATGCGGATGACACGTTATTATATATACATAACCCGGAGGTGAATTTATCTCCAATATTGCGTGAAGTCGTACAATTTGGTGGTCACTCGGGGCTGCGTATAAATTGGGGTAAGTCTATCATATTTCCCCTCACTTCCTGCACAGTGGAACCGGCCATGGAATTCCCATTGCGCTGGACCAAGGAGGCGGTCCGCTACCTGGGCATACAATTCCACACAGACCCCGCAATAGTTCTGCTGGAAAATTATGGCAAAGCCACACAGAGGCTCATAGACAACATAGATAAGTGGATAAAGCTTCCGCTCTCGCTGATGGGGAGAATCTCTACATGAAGATGGTTATATTACCACGCTTCCTATTTTTATTTGAGAACATACCTATATTGCTTCCAAAACACCTGTTTAAATGCTGGCGCACACAATTGATATGGTTAGCGTGGGCTGGTAAACAACCCCGCATTCGATGGAACTCACTTACTCTATCCTATGACTTGGGCAGTCTGGAGGCTCCTGATTTGGAGAAATACTATAGGGCCGCAAACAGTGTATTTGCTCACTATTGGATACATGGCCCACATGACACGCCCTTTTTGTACATGGAAAGAAATGCGGCGGATCCTCTCACTCTTCCACTGACCCATACCCAACCTGCATCCAGGAAATTGCGAGTTTTTGACTCCATCGCTGTCACTGCACAAGCGTGGCAAACACTACTACGCACGCAAGCGGGAGCCTTTATATATGCACCAGAAATGCCACTTCAGTGGTGCATGTGGTTTCCACTGGGCCAAGATGTGGGAGCAAGGCGGGCACTACAGGCTATAGGCATAAACACGATGGGTGACTTTTTTAAAGATGGGGCGCTGGCACCCTGGGAGGCGTTACAGCAACCAGGCAGACAACTGGGGGGCACAGTTTTATTTCATTACTATAGAGCCCGGCAGACCTGGCGTGCCCTTATTGGGGACGATCTACTGGAACCACAGATTATGGGGGCACTTTCCACACTCATTAAAATTGAGGAACCTGCTAAGTTAATCACAAAATTCTATGCTAGCCTTCAGGACACGAGCAAATCCGAAGTTCTAGGGGTGCGGTTAGAGTGGCAGCGTGATCTGGGCACTCCCCTAAGTGACAAAGAGTGGTACTATTGTTGCGCCTGCACCCGGTCGGTCTCTCTTAATGGGAGACACAGACTCATACACTTTAGATTTTTACATAGGGCGTATTGTACCCCTGAACGCCAGTTCCGCTATGGACTAGCAGAGACCTCCTGTTGTCATAGATGCAGTTTGGAGGGAGCAGGATTTTGGCATTTGGCCTGGCAATGCCTGGGGATATACGTCTAGTGGGAAAAAGTGTTCAAGGAGCTAGGTCTTATTATTAGTGCGAATCTAGAACCTGACCCTAAAATGGCGCTCCTGGGATGGGACCTCTCAGTAAATAAAACTCTGCGCCCGTTGGTGGCTATTGGCCTCCTACTTGCTAAGCGGATGGTGGCATTGCGATGGATGAGAGGCCCACTTCCACTACTTGCAGAATGGCATACAGACATGTTGTATTGTAATACTCAAGCCGATACATATAGTGAATTACTAGCCCCCAGGAATCGTCCCAGGAACTACTGGGGTCCATACCAAACTTACTTGTTAAGTAACGCTAACGGGACAACATCAGAGTCACAGATCGCCACTGAGGTGGTATTATCACCAGAGGCAGGAACATAGACAATGGAGGACCCCATGGGTGGTGGTCGGTTTACACTACTCGAGTTCTCACGTACCAATCAGCCCCCCCACCACTACTTTGGTTCGAGAGCGACGATTTGTAACCGCAGGAGATACTGCTTGTACCAATGATAGGATTATATTCAAGATACTCCATGTACACCAGAATTCTGCCCTCTAGTACAAATGTATTTGTAGGCTTTTGTGATCTGATATATCGAACTACCTGTCCATGCCAAAATTGTGTTTTTTGAGTTGTATGCTTTTGATTTTATGCTAAAAACAATAAAAATAAAAAAAATAAAAAAAAACTATAACGGCCGAATTTCTCTGGTTTTATACGAGTGAAATGTCCAACTAACTATAACGTCCCTGAAACCTATTGTTTTTTCAGTGAATTTCTAAGGTTTTTTAAATGCTAATTTCTAACTATAACGTCCCTAAAACCTATGGTTTTTTCAGTGAATTTCTAAGGTTTTTTAAATGCTATTTTCTAACTATAACGTCCCTGAAACCTATGTTTTTTTGTGTGAATTTCTAAGGTTTTTTAAATGCCAATTTCTAACTATAACATAGCAGTCGCGTTTGCAGAGTGGTGTAGAAAGGTGAGCGTGGCCTCCGAACACCTCTTAGCAATCCCACTGTGTGGGATTTACTGGAGGTAAAAGGAGGGGTAGTTAGACCCCAATGTCAACCTTGGGGGCCAACTACCCCTCCTATTACCTCCAATAAGTCCCACACAGTAGGAATGCTAACTTCTCATACCAGGCCACGCCCCCTTTCTCCACCACTCTACAGACGCGCCTCATGGTGCGTTCTGGGTTGGGGGATTAAGTCCCCTTGAATCCTGAGGGTCCCTGGGGGCCAACTAGCCCACCAGGTACCTCCAGTAAGCCCCACACAGCTGGATTGCTGAGAGTGGCCCGCCCCCTTTTTACACCACACTGCAAACGCGCCTCCTGGTGCACTGCTGCTCGGGGATGAAGTCCACTTGTGTCCTGAGGTCCTCAGGACACAAGAGGACCTTGTCACCCCACCAGCAGTGCGCTAAGAGGCGCGTTTGCAGAGTGGTGTAAAAAGGGGCGTGGCCTCGGACCACCTCTCTGCAATCCAGCTCTCTGGCGCTTACTGGGGGTACCTGGTGCGCTAGTTGGCCCCCAGGGACCCTCAGTATTCAAGGGGACTTAATTCCCCAACTTAGAATGCGCCAGGGGGTGCGTTTGCAGAGTGTTGCAGGGAGGGGGTGGGGCCTCCAGCGAGATGCCGGCTTTTTAAAAAAAAGATTTTTTTAGAAGGGGGGTTGTGTGGCCCCCCTTCTTTTACTATTTTTGGGGCCCTGGGGACCCCAACGCCCCTGGCCTGATCCCTTTTTTTAAAGAAACAAAAAAAAAATGGGAAGAGGGCCGCACGGCCCCCCTCCAGAGGCCAATTTCGGCCCCGGGGACCCCATCCCCGTGGCATGGCCTCCTTTTTTAAATGTATTAATTGGGAAGGGGGCCACATGGGCCCCCTTCCCTAGGCCACTATTGGCCCCAGGGACCCCATCCCCCGGGGCCTGGCCTCTTTTTTAAAACATTTTATTTTACTTTCGGGAGGGGGCCGCATGGCCCCCTCCCGAGCCACTTCTGGCCCCGGGGACCCCATCCCCCGGGGCCTGACTTCACTGTTGGGGACCGTGGGGGGAGCCCCAATGCCCCCACGGTCCCAGCCGGCTCCCCGCCTCCTGCGGGAGCCGGCATTACTTTTGAGCAAGAGGAGCTGCTGACATAAAGCTCCCCTTGCCCAAAAGCAATCCTGCTTTGCTTTGTTGAAGCGAGAGCAGGTTTCCCTGCTCTTGCTTCAACGAAGCAAAACAGAGTTTGCTATGACAGGGCGGGAGCCGTGCTCCCGCCCTGTCAGAGCAAACTGCAATGTCCCGGGGGTGGGCACCCTGGTACATTGCAGGAGCTGGCCCTGGGGGGTGGCGGTCCCCAGGGCCATCAAGGGCTCCAGGAGGGGGTTCACGTGGCCCCCCTCCCTTGCTGTTTAGATCCCCGGGGAGGTGGTGGTCCCCGGGGCCCGGGGGTATGCAACGGACCCCCGCATTTAATTAAAGAGAGCCCCGGGGGGTGGTCCCCGGGGCAGTGTGGGGGGGCAGGAGCCCACCCCACACTTCATTTTTTTAAATTTAAGCCCCAGGGAGGTGGCGGTCCCCGGGGCTTGGGGGGCCCGCGAGGCCCCTCGCACATTATTTAGGATTACCCCAGGGAGGTGGTGGTCCCCGAGGCAGTGTGGGGGGGCAGGAGCCCCCCCATGCATTTTAAATATAAGCCCCGGGGAGGTGGCGGTCCCCGGGGCTGCGGGGGGCCACGTGCCTCCGCACATAACCAATTAAGCCCCAGGGAGATGGCTGCGGGGGCCACCGCCCCTGCTACATAAATAAGCATTGCCCCCGGGACCTGGCCCACCCGGGGGCTTTAAAAAACAAAGAGCGGGTGCCCGCGCTTCGTTTTTTTTTTCATTTTCGACCGGGTTCGCGCACCCGGCGCGACCCAGCCGAAAATGTAAATAAAAAATGATTTTTTTGGGCCTGGGGGTCCCTGTGGGCAGGGCTGGGGGGACAGGGTGTTTCTACCCTGCCCCCTTTTCTTTTTTTTAATCTTTGTTTTACCTCGGTAGGGAGAAACAAGATGGCTGCCAACACTTTTTGCTTTGGAGTGTTGGCAGCCAATCACAGTGAAGCACGTGATCGGGAGGGTTCGCGGTCCTCAGACATATATATTTTTTCAAATATTAATATCTCAGGAACTACTGAACGGATTTACACCATTTTAAAAAAAAGCATGCTTTCTACACCAAAAGCGACCTTTTTGCCAAATTTGGTGTAATTCCGTTCTGCAGTTCAGGCTGTAGCCGTGTCTAAAGTTTCCTACGGAAATTAACATGGAGAAAACACGTTTTGGGACCCCCCCTTTTTCTTGGCCCCGCTTGACTAATCACCCCGAAACGTTCAAGACAGGAGCTAACCTGAGTGAACCATTAGTTTTGAAAATTTCGCGAAGATTCGTCAACCGGTGCCAAAGTTATTAGCAAAACAAAAAATGCTTTTTGAATAGTAACACTGTCCTAACTATAACTACCTGCTGGCGACCGCCAGTAGGTAATATATATATATATATTTTTTTAAATAAAGATGCTTCCATGGTTTCCCCTACGTGGCTTCTGCTCTTTCTATTGGAGGAGTTTTTTGGTGATTTTATGCGCGCCAGCCAGAGACGTGCTACAGAGGCCCCCGCTTCATAAGTTGGCCCGGACACTACTGGCTACTGCTTCGGCAGTTCTTCGTTGCCAAGGGATTGGATTGGTCCTGGCCCGCCTTCGAACTTGGGAGAAGATAGGGCGGTTGTACTGAAGTTACTAACTTCACGCCGGGCGGGATGCATTGTCATTCCTGCCCCCGCCTAAAGATATCCTGATTTTTGGGGCTGAAGCGGTCCTGGGGACCCGAGGAGGCATCTTGTATTTTAATACAACAGGAAATTGGCTGCACAAAACACCGTGGAATATCCTACATCCCGCATAACCACACGGACATTATTATACAAACCCCATGCACCACCAACCTGGGAAAGAAATGTATCCTGGGAGTTGCAGTCCACAACACACTCGTGAACTGTGAATGGTGAGCAAATATCTGAGGGGAGGAGCGGGCGTTCACCAATTGTGAATGTGGCAGGAGAGAGATATATATGGTGCGGAGTTGGAAGCCTCCTGAACATTGCAGGCGCTGAAGAAGGCCGGATAGGCCGAAATGCATTCGCCATTTTTGAAATAAAGATGCTTCCATGGTTTCCCCTACGTGGCTTCTGCTCTTTCTATTGGAGGAGTTTTTTGGTGATTTTATGCGCGCCAGCCAGAGACGTGCTACAGAGGCCTCCGCTTCACAAGTTGGCCCGGACACTACTGGCTACTGCTTCGGCAGTTCTTCGTTGCCAAGGGATTGGATTGGTCCTGGCCCGCCTTCGAACTTGGGAGAAGATAGGGCGGTTGTACTGAAGTTACTAACTTCACGCCGGGCGGGATGCATTGTCATTCCTGCCCCCGCCTAAAGATATCCTGATTTTTGGGGGCTGAAGCGGTCCTGGGGACCCGAGGAGGCATCTTGTATTTTAATACAACAGGAAATTGGCTTCACAAAACACCGTGGAATATCCTACATCCCGCATAACCACACGGACATTATTATACAAACCCCATGCACCACCAACCTGGGAAAGAAATGTATCCTGGGAGTTGCAGTCCACAACACACTCGTGAACTGTGAATGGTGAGCAAATATCTGAGGGGAGGAGCGGGCGTTCACCAATTGTGAACGTGGCAGGAGAGAGATATATATGGTGCGGAGTTGGAAGCCTCCTGAACATTGCAGGCGCTAAAGAAGGCCAGATAGGCCGAAATGCATTCGCCATTTTTGAAATAAAGATGCTTCCATGGTTTCCCCTACGTGGCTTCTGCTCTTTCTATTGGAGGAGTTTTTTGGTGATTTTATGCGCGCCAGCCAGAGACGTGCTACAGATGCCCCCGCTTCATAAGTTGGCCCGGACACTACTGGCTACTGCTTCGGCAGTTCTTCGTTGCCAAGGGATTGGATTGGTCCTGGCCCGCCTTCGAACTTGGGAGAAGATAGGGCGGTTGTACTGAAGTTACTAACTTCACGCCGGGCGGGATGCATTGTCATTCCTGCCCCCGCCTAAAGATATCCTGATTTTTGGGGGCTGAAGCGGTCCTGGGGACCCGAGGAGGCATCTTGTATTTTAATACAACAGGAAATTGGCTGCACAAAACACCGTGGCATATCCTACATCCCGCATAACCACACGGACATTATTATACAAACCCCATGCACCACCAACCTGGGAAAGAAATGTATCCTGGGAGTTGCAGTCCACAACACACTCGTGAACTGTGAATGGTGAGCAAATATCTGAGGGGAGGAGCGGGCGTTCACCAATTGTGAACGTGGCAGGAGAGAGATATATATGGTGCGGAGTTGGAAGCCTCCTGAACATTGCAGGCGCTGAAGAAGGCCGGATAGGCCGAAATGCATTCGCCATTTTTGAAATAAAGATGCTTCCATGGTTTCCTGTACGTGGCTTCTGCTCTTTCTATTGGAGGAGTTTTTTGGTGATTTTATGCGCGCCAGCCAGAGACGTGCTACAGAGGCCCCCGCTTCATAAGTTGGCCCGGACACTACTGGCTACTGCTTCGGCAGTTCTTCGTTGCCAAGGGATTGGATTGGTCCTGGCCCGCCTTCGAACTTGGGAGAAGATAGGGCGGTTGTACTGAAGTTACTAACTTCACGCCGGGCGGGATGCATTGTCATTCCAGCCCCCGCCTAAAGATATCCTGATTTTTGGGGGCTGAAGCGGTCCTGGGGACCCGAGGAGGCATCTTGTATTTTAATACAACAGGAAATTGGCTGCACAAAACACCGTGGAATATCCTACATCCCACATAACCACACGGACATTATTATACAAACCCCATGCACCACCAACCTGGGAAAGAAATGTATCCTGGGAGTTGCAGTCCACAACACACTCATGAACTGTGAATGGTGAGCAAATATCTGAGGGGAGGAGCGGGCGTTCACCAATTGTGAACGTGGCAGGAGAGAGATATATATGGTGCGGAGTTGGAAGCCTCCTGCACATTGCAGGCGCTGAAGAAGGCCGGATAGGCCGAAATGCATTCGCCAATTTTGAAATAAAGATGCTTCCATGGTTTCCCCTACGTGGCTTCTGCTCTTTCTATTGGAGGAGTTTTTTGGTGATTTTATGCGCGCCAGCCAGAGACGTGCTACAGAGGCCCCCGCTTCATAAGTTGGCCCGGACACTTCTGGCTACTGCTTCGGCAGTTCTTCGTTGCCAAGGGATTGGATTGGTCCTGGCCCGCCTTCGAACTTGGGAGAAGATAGGGCGGTTGTACTGAAGTTACTAACTTCACGCCGAGCAGGATGCATTGTCATTCCTGCCCCCGCCTAAAGATATCCTGATTTTTGGGGGCTGAAGCGGTCCTGGGGACCCGAGGAGGCATCTTGTATTTTAATACAACAGGAAATTGGCTGCACAAAACACCGTGGAATATCCTACATCCCGCATAACCACACGGACATTATTATACAAACCCCATGCACCACCAACCTGGGAAAGAAATGTATCCTGGGAGTTGCAGTCCACAACACACTCGTGAACTGTGAATGGTGAGCAAATATCTGAGGGGAGGAGCGGGCGTTCACCAATTGTGAACGTGGCAGGAGAGAGATATAGATGGTGCGGAGTTGGAAGCCTCCTGAACATTGCAGGCGCTGAAGAAGGCTGGATAGGCCGAAATGCATTCGCCATTTTTGAAATAAAGATGCTTCCATGGTTTCCCCTACGTGGCTTCTGCTCTTTCTATTGGAGGAGTTTTTTGGTGATATATATATATATATATATATATATATATATATATATATATATATATATATATATATATATATAAATGTGTGTGTGTGTTAGAAGAAGTCGAAGTCAGGTAGGTAGAAGATGTTTTTATTTTATGTAACATAGATCGATACAAAATATGTAGGCTACATTCCCCACCAGCAAATCAGCAACAAAGGTTATGAATAATTGAAACCGATATATACAAACAGCCCAAACCGCATCTAATGCGCCATCACAGCTTTGTTTCACCTTTAACAAGATAAAAGGATGTTGTGAAGCCATTGAACTACCTTATTCAATTGAGTCCTTGTTTTGTATTGTCGGTACATGTTATAATTCACATTCACCTGCCTGTTCGACCAGTCCACCTGCAGTGAGCAAGGAACCTGGCCTCTGCATATGGATGACAGGTTTATAGGGCTCAATTTCTATCCTTGGTTTTATTGCAGAAACCCCAGATGCTAGCCCATCTAAAATGGCTACTGACTGTCAGAAACTCGTGTTGTGGTAATTTACGGCCGTATTCAGTGTTGACATTGGTAGAAATTTACTCTGGGAACCAAATGTTGGGGGTCAAGGTGTGGCAGAGGAAAAGGGGTGTAGTCACAAGGGCGGGAGCCTGAAAAACAGATTCTGGCACTCAACTTAACACATTGATTTAAAAAAAAAATCTGCTGCAAAGAAATTGGCAACAAGGACACATGTGACAGTAAATATGTTTTCTAGATTACTTAATTGACCACAAATAGGCTGCATTTTAAAATATCTAACACCTGCTGCAGAGATCTTTGTGTGCCCAGTGATTTTGAAAGGATTATATTAAAGGTAAGAAAGCTCTAGTGGTTAACACAGTTCTGTCTTTTGGCCAGTCACAGTTTTGACTCATAAAGTAGCATAGAAGGTTAATGTTCCTGCTGCAAAGCACATCATATAACATGCAGATCACAGATTTGTATTTTATTTAGAGAGATAGGTGAGCCACTGCTCTGACACTGAGACCCTTTTATTATTTGCATTTCGTAAGTTGCAAGCCTTTTAATGTAGCAGAGTGATCTATTGACGTAATCAAGGTGCTGCATGCAAACTGAAAGTGATGAGTTTAGATCCTTAATGTTTTCTCTCATTCTGTTGTTATTCTAAGATTGCAAAGAAGGATCATGTACCCACATATATCAGGGGTGGACGATAGGCACTCTGCACAGTTGGGGTGGCGGGAGGTTCATAGCCCGCAATGCAGGGAGGCAGGTTGGGGGGTAGGAAAGGGACAATGCATGGGGGGGTAACTGTTGGTTTTTTTTCTTTTGTTATTTTGTTGGAACAGCAGTGAGAGAAGTGATGACGTATATGCAGGCTCAGTCTAAGTTAATGCTCCGATCGCAACTCCAATTGAAAACGGTATATATAAACGGGATGGGAGGCGACCCCCACCACACACCTAACCATGTCGGAGGGTAAGATGAAGAGAACGCGCCGTATCCTTACCTGGAATGTCAACGGGCTGCGGGTCAAATTAAAAAGAGGGGTTGTACTCCAATATCTTAAACGCCAAGCCCCCGACGTTGCTCTATTACAGGAGACACATCTGGTGGGCAACATGGACAGATGGGGATATAGATTAGTAGCCCATGCGGGCTTCACTTCCGGATCGAGAGGAACAGGTATCCTCGTCCGCAAACAATGCCCATATATAATAAACAACTCATGGGTAGAAGCCCAGGGTAGATTTGCAGCAGTCGCGGGGTTATGGGAGGTGAGGCCTCTCAATATACTCTCGATTTATGTCCCCACTGCAATTAAAAAAAACACGCTAGCCGACTTGGGCAAGTTCATGCTAGACCTCCCTGTGGGAACCCTGGTGATGGGTGGCGATCTTAATTTGATGGTAGATGGGCAAGTCGACCGACGTCCCCCACAACGAGAACTGCATGACACCTCACTACTGGCAGATTTCCTCTCAACCTATGGCCTGGTTGACATCTGGCGGCACCTCAATCCCCAGCCGCTCCAATACACATTTCACTCGGGTGCCCATGGTAGTCAATCACGTATAGACCATCTGCTCACGCACGCCAGCGATGTCTCCATTTTTACAGAGGCAAGATGCCTGGCACACGGCATCTCTGATCACTCCCCTGTTCTCACCCAGATAGAAATACCACACGAGAAAAGGTGTAGCACCCTGATGATAAATCCTTGGTGTCTGAAAATCCCTCATGTCAAGGCAGAACTAATAAAAGGAGTAGACCACTACTTTGTCGAGAACACAAACTCGGTTGACTCGCACCAGATCCTGTGGGGAGCCTTCGGAGCAGTGATTAAGGGCTGCGCGCTCTCACTAATGGCAGGTCACAAGAAGGAGTTGAGGGCTCGTTTAGAGGCCTTAGAGCAGGAGATCCTCTGGCTGGAGGAAACGGTGGCAACCACAGATGATGATCTAGCCAGACACACCCTTAACATGAAAAGACAAGATTATCGGCAGCTTGTAACGGAGGCAGCTAGGTCTAAGCAAAAAGCCACCCAGCACAAAATGTATGAACTGGGCGACAAAACTGGGAAATTGCTCACTTGGCTGGAGAGGCATGACATGGCCCAGAGATGGGTGCCTCTCATAGAGGAAGAGACTGGAGAGGTCTTGAGAGACCCACAAAGAATTGCCGAGGCTTTTGCCTCTCACTTTGCCCATGTATATTCTTCTTTCACCACAACAACACTCACTGACTCCAGAGAACTCCTGGCCACCACCCCTGTTAATACCCTGACCCCTGAGAATCGCGACTCCCTGGAGGGTGACCCCACAGAGGAAGAATTAGCGCTTGCCATAAGAGGGATAAAATTGGGAAAAGCTATGGGACCCAATGGGCTCCCAATAGAGCTATTTAAACTCACGTCATCAAAAATAACACCTGCGCTCCTGGCTATGTACCTAGAGAGTTATCAGAAAGGGTCCCTTCCAAGCAAATTGAGGCTAGCCTCTATAGTAGTCATATACAAACAAGGCAAACCAGCGACGAGGTGCGATTCATATCGGCCCATCTCACTGTTGAATGCCGAAACCAAAACCCTCGCCAAGGTATTGGCTAACCGTTTGTTCTCTATCATCTGTAAACTTGTACATCCAGATCAATCAGGCTTTATGCCAGGACGAAACACAGCTCTCAATCTTAGGAGACTGCATGGGGTACTAGGGAGAGTCAATACAATTCAAGAAGATGCGGCCCTGCTGTCACTTGATGCAAAAATGGCATTTGGCACGATCAAATGGCCCTATTTATTTGCTGTCCTCGAGCGCATGGCCCTACATTTATAAATTGGGTAAAATTACTATATGCAGATCCGACAGCACAAATAGTTGTCAATCAACACACATCCCGGTGATTTCGGCTAGAGAGAGGGACCCGACAGGGCTGCCCCCTGTCACCTCTCATATTTGCCTTGATATTGGAACCATTAGCAACATGGGTTAGGGAGGACCCCATGATTAGAAGTCTGAAATGGACTGAACAACATGAGGATAGAATTTCCCTTTATGCTGATGATATTTTACTATTTGTTGCGGCCCCAGCAGCTTCGATCCACAGGATTGTCCACATCTTTGCAATCTTTAGTAAACACTCAGGCTACACTATTAACTGGACAAAATCCATATTGTACATGCTTCAGGGACCCCCACTGCGTATACCTAAAGATAACAACATTTGTGTAGCAAATGAGGGATTTCGATATTTAGGTATATACATAACCCCACATCCATCCCGGTTCTATGACACAAATCTCAAGGCCCCACTGATGAGACTTCATAATGACGTGCTCCATTGGAGAACCTTGCCCTTGACTCTCCTGGGCAGGGCGGCATTGTTTAAAATGTTGGCTTTACCCCGATTTCCGTATGTGTTGTAGAATACCCCATACAGGGTCCCGGACGCATACTTTAATAGCATAGAGAGTGAGGTGAGGACTTTATTATGGGATGGGAAAAACCCACGTATTGCAACTCACAAATTGAATGGAGGATGGTACGACGGGGGGATCGCATTACCCGACCTTAAACAGTACTACTGGGCCTCCCAGCTGGCAGTTATAAACCAATGTGTTTACGCCCCACCGTCTGAACCGGCATACCAGACAGACAAATGGATAATGAGCCCAGGCGGCTATCAGAGAGCACTTTACTCTAACCCTAAACACCAGCATCTTACAGGTCCCACGGCACAAACAGTGGCAATCTGGCACCAAGTTACAAAAACACTGGGGTGGCACAAGAAAATAACATTGACCACCCCATTATGGGAGACCGAGCAGCTAGGTACGCTGAGTAAATGCCCAGAGTTCGATAAATGGGACACAATTGGTATTTCGTTGGTGGGGGACCTTTGGAAGTGGAACGAGATTGTCCCATTCAGGGACCTTCAAGCGGAATACCAATTGGCCGGATCGGCGGCTTTCCGATACCTACAAATAAGACATGCCATCACTACCGCTGTAACAAATGGCGAAGCTTTACCCGAGGCGTCTCCACTAGAGGACAGACTCCTAACGGAGCTCATGCCACGCAAAGCTATATCTTTAACATATCGCGAATTAATAAACAATAAGCCAGATCCATTGGTGCGTCTCCGGCAACTCTGGGAAACTGATGAGGGGAGTCTGGAGGAAGATTATTGGCAAGAGGCACTCTCTTCCCCCAAGGAGATAGCCATTCCAATGAGGTTAAGACTAATTCAATTAAAAACCCTACATAGGGCGTACCTCTCTGCGGGCACACTTGTCAAAATGGGTCAGAGACCTGACCCCGGGTGCCTTAGGAAGTGTGCTGAGTAAGGCACATTCTTCCACATATTCTGGGACTGTCCAAATATTCGTCCATACTGGGAGGGAATTGTCACCACATTTAAAGAGGTAGGTGGGAAAGATATCACCACTTCCCCACGACTCTGCCTACTTAACATATGGGAACCCGCCGATGTAACCCACATCGAACGTACATGGGTCTCGCTGGGGCTCACCCTTGCCAAAAGGAATATTACTAAGAAATGGGGTACAGGGGAACTGCCAATAAATCGAAAATGGGCAAACGATATGGATAGTGCGATGATTGCAGAGAAGGAGGTATTTAAGCACAGAGGTTGCCCAAAGAAATGGGACCAAAAATGGGCCAAATGGAATGTATCGAGGGGTGATATATGTGTCTCCCCAGTGGAGGAATTGCGTAGAGGAAGGGTGGAAATTGAATAATTGCAAATGTGACTGGGATGAAAGTATATGTTATAAAAAAGATCCACTTGTACTGATTTCTGCTGAGCCTATTGTATGGCCATGCTATTACTTGAACTCGATCTCTCTACCTGCTGTAATGTTACAACTGTTCAATAAAAAGAATTTTTAAAAAAAAGATTGCAAAGAAAGCTTTGTTTGGGAGGTAATATTAAGCCTTGTTAGCACAGACAACTGCAATCACTGCGTTATGTTTTAAATCCTAATGTGTTTCTCCCGACCATTCACTCATAACATATAATATCTACAAGTATGGATGATACGTGATTCCTAGACCTTATAACACACATTGTCTTATATAACATTTCCTGTACATTGATTTTCACTTTTTTGTGATTTATTGGCTCTCTATTTGTTTTGTAAAGCGCTGTGACATCCTACACTGGGATGAGTAGCGCTGTAAAAGAATTAAATAAAATTCATAGTAGCTGGTATTTAAATTAATAATTGTGTAATTACTCGCACAGACAGATAAATCTTACATTCTTACTGAGCAAGCACATCTCTTAAATAGGAAGTTGAACAAGGTTAATAACCTGCCTCTAAATCCTAGTTTCTCTTAAGTACTTTTGAAGTGATAAGCTACGTGCTTTTGTTTACTTCCATTGCATTGGCATCTAGGTGTTAGGCTCCACAAGGCTCCCAGCCAGGATGATACTTGAGCAAAAGGAGGGCTGATGGCCCTTTAAATCAGGCCTCTCTTATGTCCCAAATGGATATTAAAATAAGAAAAACCCCTCACTGCCTGAAGGTTTTTGCTCAAATCGGAATGCAGACACTTGGGGGTGCTGCTGAATTATGTCCTGGTGTTGGAAAATGACACCAGGACAAAGTCAGCATGTTTCCCTAGAAAATAACTGCCGGAACTGGGATATGGTGGGTTACCCCTACTTTCCAACAGTGGCCGTATTACATAAACTTAGTACAGTTTCAAAAACATCAAAACAAATCAATTAGCTGATGGTTCCCGCTTCAGAGTATTTTGAAAAAATAATTGTCCAAGCCAATAGATTTAACTTGTGTATTCTGCTTGCACACTTCCACAGATATGCTCCGGCCCATATATACTATAGCGTAGCGTCCGCACTCACTCAATTCTAAACTTTAGTGTGTGACATAAAGGGGCGCAAATGACAGTGATAATCAACTTTTATGTACAAAACAGCTTTGGGGTAAAAGTTGATGGAGTTGTAGTGCCAAAATGCCTTGCATTGCATGTTATCAAACCACTTGCTAATGGTGCATGGGGGAAGGCACAGGGATTCCAGGACAAACAACCCTAGGTTTTGACACAAAGCTACTAAAATAACATGATCTACTATTGTGTGAAAAACCAAATTCCAAATTAAACTATTCTCAAACAATGTAAAAGCGTAATATCATGTAACAGTCCCAAGCATGCCAGGTGTATTTTATTGGATTAACTACTAACCTTGGGTTCCAGAGTAGTATGCTACTCGCCATAAAGTGATTCAATGCCTCAAGTGTAGTAAGCACTATATAAACACAATTACAATTACGATATTTTAAAGGGAATTTAATGTGTGAACCGTATCAGATATTATTTTATCTCTTACACTTCTGTCTCAACAATCTTCTAATTAATTTATATATTTTATGGGGATTTCCAGCAACCCTCCGTGCAGTGAGTTGCCACTCAATTTTTTATTGTCATGCACAGCTCACTGTTTTCAAGAGGTATCCAGTACTACTGCCCTTCATAGCACTCTATGATTTAAGTATATTTGTAATTTAAAACCATTCAAAAATACAATTCTGATTCCATTTTGTGTCCTTTTTGTTAGAAGTATGAGTAAAAACTTAGGCAGCATAACAACAAAGGTTTCATTTATAGCAGCACAAATGCGAATCCCCTATTGAATCATTCTTAATGAGGGATATTTCATGCTCCACATATAAAGGTGGCCTTCAAGCTTACTATGAACTCAGCTATACAGTCCTTCACTATCTACGATTGATGTGCAGTTGAGGATACGGCCAGAGTAGACAAGGTATAACACAATCGGTCCTTCTATTATGTCCTCACTTGAAGTTCGATGATGTTGCTGTGGAAATTCCGTTTGGTTCTGATTTTGCTAGGCATGATTGAGAGGCATTCTTTACGATCAGCATCTGCCAAAAAAAAGGTCCTAATGCCAGGGGCGCCTCCTCCACGTGGGCGGAGGAGCGTCACCCCACTGTTTTCTCGCAGTGCGTGAAGCAGAAGCATAAAATGGTATTACAAATACCATTTTATGTTTCTGCTTCTCGCACTGCGAGAAAGCAGAAGGGTTTGGTTGGGGGCGAGCGGGTGGGCGGTCCTGCTATAGGACAGGGGAGGAGTGGCTTACCCACTCTGAGTGCGCTGACTGTTTGGTCGGCCCCAGGGCCGACCAAACCAGTCATACGCACTCTGCATTTTCTCGATGTAGGCTGCATGCAGCCTACATGGAGAAAATGGCCTCCCCATAGACGCCTGTGCGGTCGGCGTCCCAGCCAATCACAACGCTGCCATTGCACCATTGTGATTGGCTTAGGGGAGGGAAGGGAGGCTGCCTGCTTCCTGTCAGGCGCAGAGACACGCAGGACGACGTGACGCGGGACCAGACCGGGCCGACGAAGGTAAGTTGAGGTTTATTTTTTTAATTTAAAATTACACCCCCGCACGAACCCCTCCCCGCGCGACCCCCCCGCACCAACCTCCCACGAGTCATGCCGGCCGCGACTGCCTAGTGCCCAGTGTCAAGCGCGCTACCTGGGGTGGAAGAGGTTTTGTGCTTAATGCAACAAAAGCCTGGAATGATCTTCCGCTATTTTTAAAAGTGATGCCCAGTCTCCCGCTCTTCAGGAAATCTTTGAAAACATGGTTGTTTTCCACTAATTAGCGATTCTTTGCGGCTCTTATTTGGTTTTCAGCTAGTGCCAAGACGCCTATAGGCATTCGAACGCTCTATGAGAATAAATAACAAAACAGAACATTCGACTCGGGTAAGGAACCTGTTACAGTAGGACAGGTGCTGTGCAGGACACACCAGCGTATGCTCAGCTCATGAAGCGCCCAGCTGGCTTCAACAAGATGCAAAGAGCTTGGTTTGACAGTGGTTGGAAGTTGCTCTCTAGACTCAATGGGAAAACCAGAATACTGATCCTGTCAAAGTTCATATAGTGAGGGCAGTTTTGGGAACCAGATCTTTTCATGCCAGTGAAGAGGTTTATTGTATGAAACTGTCAACAATAACATATGCATGGCAGAAAAAGGAACCTCTTGCTATGGGAACTCCCATGGCTGTTCTTCTGATTAACTTTTTGGTAGGAAATGATCACATCACTCCATGTGCTTCGAGTGCAAAAAGCTGTCTTATTTAAAACTGGCAAGCAGAGTACCCAGTTCTTTGGCACAGTTGCACAATCTACTCTGTCAAGTGGGCTAACACAAGGTTCTAACCAACCCACCTCTAGTAAGTAACTCACATCCCCAACATCCCACCCCACAAACACTTCTGAACTGCACACAAGATTTGAAGTGTCATTAGTCCTTGTGGTCCTCGACCTGGGACCCACATTAATCACCTTGTGTTTCACCCAACAGAACCCACATTAACCATCTTGTCATGCCTGCCTGCTCATTGGACCAGGCTCTCATCCTTGCGCCAAATCTTGGCTCCTTTGTATTTGCTCAGTCCTACATCCCCCTATCTTTCCTCCAATCAGCTGAACAGTTTGCCTTCCTGTGCTTGCCCTTCAGTGACATCAATGCAGCACAGTAACAGCCCAGAGTAGCTAGCCATAACCCACTTTAACCACTTTGTGGTCCTAGCACCAGAAGCTACATTGCCACCGTGTGGTCATCGCACTGGGGCCCATATTAACCATTTTGTTGAGCCTGCCCACTTATTGGACCAGACCCCCAACTTTGCCCCTTGCTTGTTCTTAACCCCCGCATTCCTCCAATCAGTTGAACAGTTTGTCTTCCTCCACTACCAGAAAGACCCTCCCCAGAGATGTTATTTCTGTCCCCCCCAACTCAGAGCTTCTTTTTTCATTCATCCACTCTTCCAAGGTCTTCGTCAATCCTTCCAAATCTACGTTATTGCCCTGCTTGAACAAATGCATTCTATCATGTCTGAACAGGTAAGGTGACTCAAACAGAATGCTCTGGTGTGCTATCCCCCAAATCCATCTCACCTTGCTGAAGCCCGTCATCTCCCTATTCCGTTCCTTCCTGGTTCTGTTTATCTCAGCCGGTGGCTACACAGACATCCCTCCCAGGCAACAGCCTAGTCCAAAACACATACGTGGAACCCCAGCTGACCTTCAGCATTTCCAAGCCCTGATCCATGGGACAATTCCAACCCAGTGGATTTCACCAAGTCATTCTCCTCCAGGTCAATGACTACCACATCATGCTTGCCCCACTTTGCCTTGTCCTTGCACAAGACCGGTACCTGTTGCCCCCAATGCATCCCACCAAGCCCAAACCAATGGACCTTGGCAGCATCTTTTTCCAGCCCCAGCTGGTTTCCTCAAAATTGCCTCCTGGCCTGCACTCCAGCCCACTTCACCAAGGAGTACATGCATATCCATATATTCCACCGGTGAGACTCTGGACAAGTAGCACCTGCCAATAAAGCAAACAGCCCGTTAGTTCTTGCTGAACATACCCCACACACAATTGCTCCACCGGTAAAGAGTCGGAATGTCGAGTTGGAAATGTCGACTTGCACTAATATCGAGTGCAGAATATCGAGATACAGAAATATCGACTGCAAGAATATTGTGGTCAAGAATATCGAGTGTAAGGTAAGAAATATCGTTTTCAAAAATATCGAAGTCGTTAATATCGTTTGCAAAAATATAGTTGTTAAAAATATCGTTTTTCATTTGTTTTTTGATATATGTGTTAAATTTTTAGAAGTTATTAATTTTATTTTAACTAAATTTTGCATTTTAGTTCCGTAGCGGGTTGTGGGTTTATAGGGGAATAGGGTGGGAAGTAATTTAATTATAATAAATTGAATATTAATTTTTATTTATTAGTATTTTGATTTTATAGTGTTAATTGTCGAAATTAATTTATTATTAATTAATTATTAATTGGTTGTTAATTTTGATTGATTAACTAATTGGTAAATCTGTTAATTGTGTCATTTTTGTAGGAGCGGGTTGTGGGTTTATAGGGGAATAGGGTGGGAAGTAATTTAATTATAATTAAATTATTAATATTTTTTTATTAAATAATATTTATTTATTTGATATTTCATATCGTTAATTGTGGGAATTAATGTATTACTAATTATTTATTAATTGGTTGTTAATTATTATTAATTAATTGGTAATTATGTTAATTGTGTTATTTTTTTAGGAGCGGGTTGTGGGTTGTTAGGGGAGTGGGGTGGGAAGTAATTTAAAGGCCCATTACGATACCGGGCGTAAAAAAATCCGCCACCCATGAAAGCGGCAAAAATCCGCCCGCCTACACCTTCTGAATACCGACCCAGCAATTATGATGCCTCGAACCGAAAACCGCCAGCGGCGGTAAAAACACACAAAATACCGCCCGCCCATGCCCGAGTCAGAGTCAAACCGCCCGCCACGGACGGAAAGACGCACGACAACACAAAACCGCCCGCCCTCACGGTCGAGACACCGCACGTGAAATTACGATCGCACCGACATGAGCGCGGAAAAACAACAAATACACCGCCCGCCAGCGGAAACAACACTGAAGAAAATGGACACAGCAGAAGCCATGGCGGCCACGTCCCTGCACAGAAACAGCCCCGGACTCAAACAAACACACACAACATGGCAAACAAGTCCACACAGCAACCCACGCACAAATACACAGACAAAGTACACATCCCGAAAACACACCACCCCTGGACAAACAAATAAACCACAAAGCCCAGAACACCGGCCACAACACACCTGAAAACAACAGACCATCAGGACACACCCAAACAGGTAAGTACAAAAGCAGCCCCTCCACAGACCACAACCCCTTGCAACATTGCAAAGCAGAGAGGAGAGGAGAGGACACAGTGACACAGCAAGGACAGCAGCACACCATAGATACACACACATCACACCCACCACCACCACCACCACCACCACCAAACACCGGCACCACAAACCCCCTGCACATCACACATCACACACCGCACCAGCACCACAAACACCATGGCATCACACAGAATGCCCAAGTTCACTTCCACTGAGCTGACGGTCATGGTCGACGAGATCGTCAAGGTGCACACACAAATCTATGGCAACCAGGTCCAGCACACACCACTAGCCACCAGAAACAGAATGTGGAACATAATTGTAGACCAGGTCAATGCAGTCGGGACCGTACCCAGAAACAGAGGAGAGATAAACAAACGGTGGAACGACATCAAAAGCCTGGTCAAGAAGAAGGAGAGCAAAAACCGAGAGCTGGCTGCCACGACTGGCGGAGGGAATCCCGCGCATTACAAGACCTTCAAAGCGTGGGAGGAGAAGGTGCGAGTCATCATCCATCCGGAGATCCTCACCGGATTACCAGGGGGAGTGGAGGCCAGTAAGTACAAACAAATGTATACCAGCACACCGCTATGTACTCACATGCACTACCACCATGCCATAGCTCCGTGGGACAAACACCCCCATGTCCAGTACACAATACACAACACATTACTCACACATGCAACAGGCACCACCACACACACAGCCCAAACATATCAACTAACAAAACCATGGGGGCATGTGTACACCCAGCCAGCCACGTAACTACCAACAGGTCCCCTAGTACTCCAGAAGCGTCACAACGAGCACCCCCACACCCATGTGGCAGCCGTAGCTGCACCAACCGACAAGTAACAGGTAAGTAGCCGCAACACAGAGGCAGTGGGTGGGAGGGGGACAGCTGAAGTACAACACACACCAGGCCCCTAGTCCCACAGCACAGCAAGGAGGAGCACAGCCCACACCCCACACCCACGTAGCAGCCACTGCAGTGCACACCGGCAGCCGACAGGTAGACATCCCGCCCCAGGACAAACGGTGTCAGTGGGTGTCCAGCCATCACCACGACCCATAACACCGCCCCCACCCCCACAGACCTGCAACATGGAGCACCCCCCGCCTATAACCATGTTGCATCCAGTCCAGTGCACGCTCAAAAACAACCTGCAGGTGGGAAACTGGACAGGGTGGGGTGACTGGAGGCATGAGGACTGAATTACGACTAACACATGGGACATGTCAAGTAGCAGAGGAACACGCAGCACTGCTCCCTGCCACAACCATGTGAACAATGTGCACACGGACATGAACCACAGAGTCACACCCCACATGACCCATCACAGACACAGCAACACCCAAGGAGCCACGTCTGCATGCACAAGTCACACTGATTACAGAACCACACGGCAGGCACAGTGCAACCCATCACACACAACTGCAACACCATCGAAGTCCTGTCCATGTAGCCCCCACTGCCTGTCAAGCACACATCCCACAACTATGCCCATGTAAGACATACCACACTAGACGCAACAGCGTGGAACAACATAAATGCACACGAACACCACTGGACCCATCAAACACACAGACACACAATGCACATACAACATACCATCCATCTCATCCGTCAGCCCCAGTCACATGATAGGTATGTCATCCGAACAGCTGGTCCACACACAGTAGTCACGCAAAGAAACATGCCCATGATAAATCATGTGCCAGTAGTGAATGAAGCGCACGTCACACTGTGAGCAACTACACACATAACATGAGCCACACACCCCCGAGCACTGCAGTGATGCACATGGCACAGGGTAGCACGCACACCAAGGAATTGGACCATCTGCAATACGTCGTGTGGCACACAACCATCACTCACTCATAACAATGCGTCCAATTACATGGCCAGAAATCACAACAGACAGCAAATATGCAGGGTATGTCAGACATACACACACCTCAAACCATGCACTGTCATGTTGCCACAACACATGTCACGTTCTGCACCCATGGCACACAGTATGTACCCCCAAAGCATAGTTCATCTCAAATGCGTTTCAGGGGGCTGACCCCCATTTTGCCATCTGCGTTTCGAAGCGTTACATTTGAACCCCAAGAGCATAGTACAAACCAACCTCCACGATGGGTCTGGAGTCCGCATACACCAGAGCCACAAAAAGCAGGAGCACAGCAACACACCCATCGGCATTGCCAATCCGTCCCATGCCACATGTCCACAGCACACAGTCCCATTGGCATGCCCACACAACAACAAATAGCACTGCCACACACACGGCTCCGGGAAACCTGTGCACGACTGTGCACGAACTGTGGATGTCAGACAACCTATACATACTTTGTCATGTGCAACACAATAACATATCTCATTTCCCCCACAGGTGACGAACTGCTGGATGCTGGAGATGGAGACAGCAGCCAGCACAGCCAGCCTGCAAGCCCCCAACAAGGACTCACGGATGTGGAGGATCTGTCCTCCGATTCGGACACGGACCACCCAGCAGGCCCATCTGGTGTGGCAGGGCCCAACCGCACCCCAGGCACCCTCCTACCCACCAACCCATCATCCAGGGCTGATGACCACTCACAGCCCCCTGCTGCCACTGTCGTTGCGGCCACTCCCACTGTTGTGGCGGCCACTCCCACTGCCGCAACCACCACCATCGCCGCAACAACCACCACTGCCGCGACCACCACCACGTCATCACCGGCCCCAGCACCAGCGCAAGTGGTGGTCCGGCCGACTGGGTCCACCCTGGGAGCCACAGCGAGGACCGTGGTGAGCAATGTGGCTAGTGGGCAGGCCGGTGGCAGCAGTACTGGTGGGAAGAGCAGGGTCAGGCCAACGCCAGCCTCCCCTGGGAGCCATGCCCTGCCTCAAATGGCCAGAGTCCTTGGGGCCTATGAAGAGGCCCAAGGACAATGGGCCAGGTCTGCTTCCGACACGCGGGAGGTCCTGGGGGTGTTGAGGTCCATGGACGCCCATATGGGCCAATTCGTGTCCCGTATGGACCAACTCGTGGACCTCATGGGCCAGCTGGTGGTGGCGGTGAGGTCACAGGCAAGGCCAGCAACACCACCTCCGCCACCACCTGCTAGGGCGCAGGGTCGGGCAGCAGTGTCCAGTTCCCCTGCGTCCACAGCCAGTGAGCACACCTCACCCACCACCAGCAGGTCGCCACCACACCCCCCTCCCAAACGTGGAAGGGGCCGTCCGAAGTGGAAACAGATGTCCCGGGAGGACTTCGCACGCTCCAGACGCAAGTGAGGCAGCCAGCCATCCTTGACCACCCACTGCATTGACTTGGACTACGATCCCACCCCACACAGCCATCAGAATGGCATGTGTCTGTTGGACTAGGGACATAGAACTAGTGGGTACACCCTGAGCATCACGCAGCCATGGCCGACAGCTCATTGTCACTGCACGCAACACTCATGTCATCACCTTGCACACAATGACATGTCACAGTTGAAAATAAATGCACCTTTTACACAAACTGCTGTCTGTGCACTGTGTTTATTGAACGATGATCAACCGCCACCTTGAGCAGAAAAGCATCGGATGTGTGGCATGGTGATGGGACAGGAGGGGCTGTAGGGACCTAGGGGGGGGAGACAGAACAGGAGCACATTCAATGAGTGTGTCACACACCCATCACACAGTACATGTCAACAACTACAAGCAATGTACACACATCGCACAGAGCAATAGGGCACAATGCCACAGCCACCGTCAGTGGCATACAAACCTGGACATGGACCATTGACACACAGCACACAGTGAACAAAAGGCCTCCGTGACACAGCACACAGACACCTGCACAACTACAGCCACATCAGCCGTCGTACATGGACACCCACCGTCAAGTGAAGTAGCGGGCGATGAGCTGCTGACGGACATTCACAGCTTCCTCCTCTCCGCTGTCTTCCTCACTCGAGCTGTCCTGGTCTGCAGGCTGGGGCCCTGGTTGATCTCCATCATCCACAATTAGGGGGATCTGCTTTCGAATGGCCAGATTGTGCAGCATGCAGCAAGCCACCACTATCTGGCACACCTTCTGTGTGGAGTACGCCAGCGCACCCTCGGTGCGGTCCAGGCATCTGAACCTGGACTTGAGGAGGCCAAAGGTACGCTCGACCACACGTCTGGTCCTCCCATGTGCCTCATTGTAGCGGTCATCTGCTGGGGTCCGAGGATTTCGTAATGGACTGAGCAGCCAGGGCCCATTCGGGTAAGCCGAGTCACCTGGGCGTGAGGGACACAGAGAACCGTTGCAATTCAAACAGGACAGTAGACAGCATCCTTAAGCCAGCACGCTACACAACTCCACATACTCACCGACAATCCAGCCACGGTCCTGTTGCAGATTGGTCATCAGTCATGGTAATATGCTGTTGTGCATGATGTGCGCGTCATGGGCCGAGCCTGGGAACTTTGCACACACGTGGGAAATGACCATGTCCGCAAGGCACACCACTTGCACATTCAGGGAGTGCGTGTGCTTCCGGTTGCGGAAGAGCTGCTCAGTGGCCTGTGGTGGGACAAGGCCAACATGGGTGCAATCTATGGCACCAACGACGTGTGGGATCCGTCCAAGGGCATAGAATGCACCCTTCACTGCCGCCAACTCACGTGCCCTGGGGAATCGGATGTACCTGTTCCTGTACAGCATCATGGCTGCCAGTACATCCCTCAGCACCATGCTGAACATGGGCTGGGACATCCCACCTCCACTGCCCACTGTGTGCTGGAATGACCCAGTGGCGAAAAAATGCAGTGCAGCCATCACCTTAGCCGTGGGGGTGAATGCTGTCGGATACACCCTGCGAGGACGGAGGTGAGGATCCAACATGGCACATAGTCGATGCAGGGTTGGTCGGTCCAGACGAAATTTCCGGATGACCTCAGAATCCTCCATGTCCGCCAACAATTGGTAAGGGCGGTAAATGTTTGGTCTCTGCCTAGGAAATATGGAAGTGGACACATGTCAAAGCAACATGCCACATGGCATAAGCACATACACATAACTGATATGACAGAGCAAGAACATGAGTCACAGAACAGCTGTCATGCAGGGACAGCACAGCCACAATACACTTACACAGGTCTCCCACCAATAGCAATGGGCAGTGACACAAACCATTGCTATGTGCATGCACATGGGGATCCAGGCCTCAATGACCTGTGAGGCGTGCTGATGGGGACTGACTGCATATCCGGCAAGCGGCAACACCATGGCAACATGACTGGCTGCTGTGCATCACACTGCTTCTGAGGCAGGATGAGTATGGCACACACCAACGACGATGTGGGCACAGGCTGAGCGGCCAAGACAAGTGGGACCTGTGGCACGAGGGGATATGAGACAGTCATTGGTGTCACCACTGCACCCTATGTGCAGCACTGTACGGATCACACCTCCAGAAGCATTGTCAGGTGTACACATTGACAGCCCCATGCCAACACGGCTGTGTGCTTGCAAATGCACATCACATGTGACACGTAACCTTGCACGTGCCAAGTGGCAGATGTACATAGTGAGAGATGACATGCGTGTGCATATGCGTATACCATGCACCCATGCCAATGTGTAGATGATGACATGCTAACAGACATGTGGGGGCCGGCCACTGGCCGTCCCTGCCTATGCACACGGCATGTTGTGGCCCCGTCCATTGTGCACCTGCACCCACACGCACATCATGGCCACACCTGCAGATGCAGTGCGCACATCATACTGTGTGGTGCACATGGCATCAGCGGACTGTCACCAACATGGGCCAGGCCATTACGGCCAACTCCGATGACCCTCGCGGTTGCACCCTGCGTGTTCCACTATGGAGGTAGGCGTCCCGGGCCAGCTGGGTGCAGGCCAACATCTGCAATTGCCAATGCAGGTCTCAGTGCACTTGTTGCTCGTGTGAATGTCAGGCTGGGCCATGCTGCCCCTCTCAGTCCCAGCAAGCCTGGCCTGCACATTGACTGCACAATGCCAGTAGGTGACAGCACCGACTGCCTAGTGGGTTGCATGTGTCTCCTGTTCAGGACCCTCCAGATGGGCGCTAACTCAGTACTGACTATTGGACACACCATGTCTCGTGATAGGGATGTGTGTGTGGGATGGTGGCACTGAATGTGACCTCCTTTGCGTGGTGGGCCATGCACAGGGCGAGTACGTCGATGATTGCGCAGTGTTGGTCACAGTGGGTGCACCCACACAGATGTGTTGCCCTATGTTCATTTTCTATGTCCGCATGATAATGGACTGTAGATGTGGGCAGACTACACATTGGTCGATGTGCTGTCAATTTGAATGTGCCTTCACACCAGGCACAGCTGCCCCTGCACATGTGACCCCTGCTGCACTCGCTGCTGGGTCTGTGGAGCTGATGCACCATCTGTGCGTGGGGCGGACAGCTCTCCTCACTTCCGTCATTGCGCATGTCATCTCTTGGCCGCAGGTGACATGGATCATGGAGGGCCCACATGTACGCGTGGGTGGCCTCAACAAGTGTGTCCAATGGTTGTCACCCCCAGTCAGTGCTTCGAATGTGAATGATGTTGTGCTGGTGCTAATTTCAATGTGGTGGGTGGGCGGGGCTAGGTGCGGGCTTACATGCAGGACATGGGAGGGTGATCGGATTAGCGACTAGTTGCAATACACCCGGGGCACGTCTTTTCCTGTCAACATCAGGGTCATTCCTTGAACTCACTGACAGTAATACAGTCGTCTTTGTCCCTGTCCTCATGGCCTCCCCTCGCTCCCCCATAATGCATTTGCACCTGTGGGGCTAGCGCATGCAGATGCTGCCCCAGGCTCGCCCCGGAGAGGCCAAGGAGTGTATGTGTGGGTCCAGTTGAACGAGTGGTCTGTCTCACGGCATGATGTGTGGCGGGATGCCGTCCACCTGCGTGGTGCCCCGACTCGAGACCCGGGCAACCTAGACAATGCATTGCAGTCTCCGCAGTCCGGATACACCACCTGCAACACACAGAGGCTGTAGCTGCCCTAGCGGCCCATGCCGCGTCCATCTGGGGCTGATGGACCCACACATTCACTCTTTTGCCTCACTGGGGCGGGCTCGGAGGTGCTTGCGCACGCGCTGGCTTCTCTGTTGCAATGGCATGTGACGTGTGTGGGGATGTAGGCAATGGGTGGGATGGTGCGAGCCACCTTCCGTGACGTCACTCCTGCTCGTGATGTGTGCGTCCCCCCAATACTTCCATATGACTTGAGCCATGCTACACATTGAGGATGTTTTGCCTGCGTGATGTGTCCCGGAGAAGCGCGCCGAGTCCTCTCCCCCACCATGCTCCACTGCCATCCCGTGCCCTGGATTGCCTGTGCAGGTTGACAATGTTGGGGATACACCTGGTCGGCAGGGGCTGTGTGTGCCTTGTCAAGGGCCTGGCGGGCGCACAACAGGATCCAGCTTGTCCACAGAGGGTGGGCTGACGTGTACGCCTGATACCGCATTGTTCGTGTGCCCGGCTGCTGTGCACACACGTGTTCACATCCCCCCGACGGGTGGCTTTTAACATTGCCCAGGGAAGCGGTAATGTGCAGTTCCGGACCCCTCCCGACACAGCGTGTTTCAACTTTGCATGTGCGCATCTACCCGTCACACCCACCCACCTGAGCAAAGCGTCACTCCCGCTTCACACGACACATGTGTGTCTTCCACAGTTGTGCTACTCATTTGCGTTGACATCGAATGACAGTGGACTACATAGTCATGTCACGACTGCCGTGTACATCACACACTCTCATCATCTCACATTCGTACTTGTGAAAGGAATCAGCAGAGACAGTTTCTTTCTTCAAACCATGTATTGTGACTTATGTCCTCTGTGATGCAGTATAGTGGACACTACTGGCAGCGGTATGCATGTGGAGGATATACTGAGCATGATTACACATAGCTAAGGGTGTAGGGGTACATGTGATTAGCTGTTGCATGTGGGATGTGGGCTTCAGAGTTACATCTGCTTGGCTGTTGCTGTGCTAATGTTCATTTGCAAGTAGCTGCGGTGCTGCGGACTTTGACACAGACGGTATACATTTAGCCTACCAGACCGCTTGGCATCATGGGCACAGTCCATCTCAGTACCATGTGACAGGTGTGCTGCTGTTGTTACTCATGCACGCGTGCGTGTGAGTTGACATCAGGGCATGGGCTTACGTGCATGCAACGGCGACCCACTTGTTGTTGCCATATGGTGGATACTGGACATGTCACAGTCACTGGGGTCGTGTTGTTGTTGTATGCACTTGTCGTCCATGCAAAGGTCCTGTTACGGGATTTCCGGGGAGGGGGAAAAGGGGTGCAGCTCTCACATACTCCAGCCGGGCGATTCCTGTCCACTGTGCGGTGCATATGTCCATGGGCGCAGGATCCATGTCATGGCATAGTTGTACGTGCAGTTCTGTCCATGTGGGTGCGATACACATATCCCATGCCACTGCCTCCCCCGATACATGCAGAGTTCCTGGATGTGATGGGGAACGGAGTGCATGTCCCGGACACATCCGATGTCATGGCAGTGTCGTTGATGGTGTGGTATCAGTTGCAGGTCGTTTGGTATGGCTGTTGTGGTGGTTACTGGCCAGTCCGTGCGGAAGCTAAGCATGGGTACAGTGTCGGACATCATGGCTCAATTGGGGGATTGCGTCGGGGTCCTACGAATTGACAGGTTGACAGGTATGCGATGGCTTCCTGCAGGGCTTCCATTTCATTGGTGGTATACATGTTTGCCAGCCAATGTAGCGGATGGTGGCTGTCACGGTGTTGTTCATAAGTTGTCCCTTGTAGGAGCATGATGGGGCATGCTGGGTGACATTCGATGTAGCTGTGATCCATGATCCGTCGTGTGGAGGCACAGTGGTCCCATTGCAGTGTGGGTCCGATGTTCGCCACATACGCCATGCCCCCATAGGCTGAACAGACCCTGTCGTGTGCGTCCAGAGGGTGGAATAGTGGTAGCAGGTCCGCCCTTGGACATGCCGGGTTGGAGAGGCACAACTCCACAGGATGGTGGAAGGGACACCTCCGACAGTAGAAGACGGGTATGACGCAGCTGAACAATGCGATGCGGTAAGTCAGTCGGTAACTTACGTTCAGCAGGGATAGGGGTTCGCATCCCAGTAGCTGTATCAGGTTGTGTTTGTACAGCTTGACCTGTTTGGCGTAGTTGGGTAGGTGTGTTGTAGGTGCCATTTTGCTGCGGGGCGATGTGGTGGCGTGCTCCGGCTGTGTGTGCAGTCTGCAGTGTGCAAGCTCCGAGGTTGCTGTGAGGTCTGTGATGGTCGTAGGGGGCAGGACTTGTGTTCTGTTAGCTTGTGCGGAGGACACGGGCCCTCATCCCACGTGCTTCTCTGAATGTTCAAGGTCAGTGGTGTGTGACTCCTTCCAGATAACTTGCATGGGAACGGCATGGGGGAGTTTTATATTTTTTCTTTCCCGTTCGGTATGTTCTTAGGTGATATGCGCTATCTGCCCTGTGGTCGGTTTCCTCTGCATGCCTGTGTTGGTCTTTTTTTGGGACAATGGCTGTATTCTCCGGCTTGTTTAGTCGGGATGTGGTTTCAGAGTTGGAATGGAAGGTCATTCAGTGCTGTCTGCTCTCCCGTGTGTGGGCGGCAGGCTGTGTTTCCGCTATGCGTTGGGCCTTGTGTGTGGGTGTCATTCTTGGGTCCACCTGTTGTCGGTCCCCGGGCTCTTTGGTGTTCTGTTTTGTATGTCTGGTTCATGGGTGCAGGGTGGTATGGGTGTTTCTGTGTGGTACTGGCGTACCTCTTCCCGACGGGGCCCATGTTCTACTGGGTGGTGTTGCCGCCGCTGTGTGCTTCGCCATGTTTGTCACACAGGGGTGTGTCCTGATGTTGCGTGACTTCACTGACATGTGGGCGTCAGTTGTGTGACGTTGGGTGTTGTCCGTGAATTGGGCGTTGGGGACATGACTGTGGCAGGCCTGTCACGTGTCATGTGCCTTCTGGGTGTGGCTGGTGTGTGTGGTGCTTGGTTGTGTCCCTGTGCTGTTTGTGTGCGACGCATACATGGCGTTATGGTTGGGCGCTGTGTTGTGCGCATGTGTGGCTGCTTCATCGCCGCTGTGCTGCGGTGCCGTGACGGGGTCGTTAGTTCCTGGTCCCAGGTGGTGTGCCCATGATAGTTGCGAGATGTTGCACTTTGCCCTGTGTTACATTTGTGGGTGCAGTGGTGGATGTGTCTTGTCCACGCAGGGGTGTTGGGAGGGTGCCATGTCCTCCTTTTCCGCACTTGCACTGTGTGCGCTGTTTGCGTGCCCTTGTTGTGTGTGTGCCTACCTGCGTCTCCGCGGTACGTTGCCTCCTTGGTGGTGCATCAGGTATAGCATGGGGAGGGCCTGCAGTGCTGGATTCATGCTCGGGGGGGTCGCCTCTTCGGTGTCTGTGCTCGGCGTTCGGGTTTCCGCCTCACTTTCACGTGCGGTGTCTCTTAGCAGTGGGAGCTGTTTGTTTTCGGCATCGTAATTTGTACGCCGGGCGGTACGTGATTTCGTCTGGCGGTGTGTCTCCATTGGGCTGCGCCGCTACGTGAGCGGGCGCACTTTGATGGCGGACGGCGTCGCTGGCTTGCCGGCGTTGTTTGGCTGCCTTTTCACATCGTAATTTGGCGGGCGTGTGGGCTGCGGCATGCAGGCGGTAACTGGTGGTTTTTGCATCCGCCAGCACGGCGGTGGTGCTTCCGCCCGCCATCCTAATGGGCCCCTTAATTTTAATACATTTATTAATATTTTTTATATAATATTTATGTAATTTTATTTTATAGTGTTAATTGTGTGAATTAATCTATTAATAATTATTTATATTTTGCTTGTTAAATGTTATTAATTAATTAATTAAATGTTAATTAATTAAGTTAATTGTGTCAAGTTTTTGGAAATTGGTGGTGGCATTTATAAGGGAATATGGTGGGAGGTAATTTATTTATAATTAATTAATTATTTGTTAATTAATGCTAATTAAAATTAATCAAAATTCAAATATGGCAATTGTGTAATTATTTTGATGTGTGAGTTGTGGGGTTTATAGTGGTAAATGGTTGGAAGTACATTTTTTGAAATTAATTAATGATTTGTTGTTAATTGATATTAATTTATTAATGTAAAATGAGTTATGGAAATTGTGTAAATATTTTTAGGTGTGTGTTTTGGTGTTTATTGGGGTAGAGGGTGAAAAGTAATTTAGTTTAAATTAATTAATCATTACTTGATCATTAATATTCATTTATTAATTAATAAATATTTTTAGTAATTGTTTATTTTTATTTTGTTTGGGGATTTAGGTTCTATTAATGTTTGGTTAGTACATTAATTTTTACCTTTTTAAATGTGTTTTTTAATTATTAATAATTGTTTAAATGATCATTATTTGTGTTAATTATGGAGGTACACTTTTTTTTAATTTAGATGTGTGTTGTTAAGTGTGTGGTGTTATAGGGTAGGAAAAAAATATTACATTTATGTAATAAATATTTTTTTGATTACAATTAATTTCTATTCCAAAATATTTATTTGTTTGTTAATTTTTTGGTACATTAAAAAAATTAATCTTTTTATGTAAATTTTGGGTTTTTTCTACATTACAATATGTTTCTATGTTTTGTAAATTTTTATATTTTTATATATATTTTGTTTTTGGGTTTTTTATTATAGTTTGTATTGTAGTTGATATTTTGTTTGTTTTTAAATTAGAATTTTCTTTAGTGGGAATAGTAATTTTCACCCCTCCGCTATCCAACATTTTCCCTACTGCTGCATTCACTGGAGTGGGAATAGTAATTTATACCCCTACACTATCCAACACTTTCCCTACTGTTGCACTCACTTGAGTGGGAATAGTAATTTTTACACCTCCACTATCCAACAGTTTCCCTACTGTTGCCCTTTTTTTTAGTGGGAATAGTAATTTTTACCCCTACGCTATCCAACACTTTCCCTCCTGTTGCACTCGCTGGAGTGGGAATAGTAATTTTTACCCCTCCGCTATCCAACACTTTCCCTACTGTTGCACTCACAGGAGTGAGAATAGTAATTTTATCCCCTCCGCTATCCAACACTTTCCCTACTGTTGCACTTGTTGGAGTGGGAATAGTAAATTATTCCCCTCCGCTATCCAACACTTTCCCTCCTGTTGCATTCACTGGAGTGAAAATAGTAATTTTTACCCCTCCGCTATCCAACACTTTTCCTACTGTTGTACTCACAGGAGTGGGAATAGTAGTTTTACCCCTTCCGCTATCCAACACTTTCCCTACTGTTGCACTTGTTGGAGTGGGAATAGTAAATTATTCCCCACCGCTATCCAACACTTTCCCTACTGTTGCATTTGCTGGAGTGGGAATATTAATTTTTACCCCTCCGCTATCCAACACTTTCCCTACTGTTGCACTCACAGGAGTGGGAATAGTAATTTTATCCCCTTCGCTATCCAACACTTTCCCTACTGTTGCACTCATTGGAGTGGGAATAGTAAATTATTCCCCTCCGCTATCCAACACTTTCCCTACTGTTGCACTCATTGGAGTGGGAATAGTAATTTTACCCCTCCGCTATCCAACACTTTCCCTACTGTTGCACTCATTGGAGTGGGAATAGTAAATTATTCCCCTCTGCTATCCAACACTTTCCCTACTGTTGCACTCATTGGAGTGGGAATAGTAATTTTTACCCCTCCGCTATCCAACACTTTCCCTACTGTTGCACTTGCTGGAGTGGGAATAGTAATTTTATCCCCTCCGCTATGCAACACTTTCCCTACTGTTGCACTCATTGGAGTGGGAATAGTAAATTATTCCTCTTTGCTATCCAACACTTTCCCTACTGTTGCACTCGCTGGAGTGAGAATAGTAATTGTTATCCCTCCGCTATCCAACACTTTCCCTACTGTTGCACTTGCTGGAGTGGGAATAGTAAATTTTTCCCCTCCGCTATCCAACACTTTCCCTACTGTTGCACTCACTGGAGTGGGAATAGTAATTTTTACCCCTACGCTATCCAACACTTTCCCTACTGTTGCACTTGCTGGAGTGGGAATAGTAATTTTTATCCCTCCGCTATCCAACACTTTCCCTCCTGTTGCACTTGCTGGAGTGGGAATAGTAATTTTTTCCCCTCCGCTATCCAACACTTTCCCTACTGTTGCACTCAATGTAGTGTAAAATGTAGGTTTAAAAAATATTAAATATTTTAATATTTTAATTTATAATATATTTTTTTTAAATAATTTTTGTGCTACAGGTGTATATATATATATATATATATTAGGCTTCAGCAAACAGGCTAAGGCCATTAAAAACATCATCAAAAGAAATTGGCCTTTGGTCTTGAGCGATCCAATTATAGGTCATTTGTTACCTACTAGAGCAGCTGTAACATACAGCAAAGCACCCTCCATGAAGGACGCATTAGTTCGCAATGACCCCGGAAACCAACAAAAAGCCACTTGGCTTGCCCAACGAAAGGGATTTTTCAAATTTAGACTATGCAAGGCATGTCAATACAGGGTAACCACAACCTCCTATACGACACCCTTCAGTGACCAGGAAAAATCCATCAACAAAGCTCTGACTTGCAAGTCAGACTTTGTAGTCTAAGTGCTGGAGTGCCCTTGTAGCCTACGCTATGTAGGGAGCACCATTCTCCAAGGACACAAGAGGATACTCCAGCACATTAGAGCCATCAAAAACCGGGACGAAGCCTACCCTGTGGCACGACATTTTAATGATCAACACAGGGCAGACCCAAAGGACCTAAAATACTTTTTAATTGATTCTATACCACCAAACAAAAGAGGGGGAAACAGAGAAAAGGCCCTCAGGAGACTGGAAACACGGTACATTTTGGAGTTAGACTCTAAGCAGCCAGGGGGCCTAAACGCCACTGAGGATTTATATACATGCCTTTAGTCGTTGAGTGGCCGAGACAACAACTACAGGTCCCCCACTATCCAGGACAGTAAAATGAAATAAGACCACACCATGCCCCCAGTACCTACCATCACAGTTCTATAAGATGTTTTTAGCTTTTTTAACATGGAGGTGAAATATGCACAGAGCACTTTGTTTCAAGTAACTTATGCACTAGCACTTTCCTTTCAAAATGTAAGGCTTACATTTGTTTACAGTTGTATAAAATGTATTTGCACTAGCACTTTGTTGAATATTCTAAAGTTCCAAAGGGGGTCAGTTCTTCATTGCTGACAATAGGTTTTAGCAATTGACAAATATTTATGGTTTTTACTGTCAAAACCCTCATTGGGGTTTTTTAGGTATTTATACCATGATTCAGTTTTAACCAAATATTCTTTTTATATACAACAATACTTAGGTATGTATATATACTCTGTGAACTGCACCTTTATGCCCACAACCTCCTTTGTTGCTTCAATATATGCTGGGTAGCTACTCTAGGAAAGATAACATCGTTATACTTTAAAAAGAAAAAAACATCGTTATTTTTTTTTTTTTAAATGAGTAGCAATTTTGACAACTTTTATTCAAGTCTATGTTGTTACAGTCTTCTTAATATAAGAATTAAATGTTATGGTATTTAAACCTGGACGCAAATGTAACCTTCAACCTATGGCTACCAATGAATAGTATTTCTTCTATGTTAATGGAGCCCTACATACCAAGGCACTTGTCACTTTAAATAAGTTTCAAAAAAATGGTTTAAAAGCTTTACTCCTACTGTGAGGCGCGTCATGTGATCAAGGCCCCATGGGGTCGAAACGCGTCATGGCTGCAGGTTGTGAGAGCAAAAAATAAATTCACTTTCTGTACAATTTGGTGGTCCGGGCTCTGGTTCTTCAAGGTGACTGTGGAGGAGAGCGGAGATTGTTTGATATATATTTATTTATAATGTTTAATATATTTGTAACATTTTATAATTAATTAAAATTATTATTTATTAATTATTTTTAAGTAAATATATATATGTTACATTTTATATATGTATGTTTAATTTATTTTTTAATTAAATGTATTGCTTATAATTAGGGCTCCCTGTTTTCCGTTTTTACTGATTTTTGCAGATAAATGCAGACAGAAAACATTATGGGGCCGATTCCGATTCAGGCCGGAAAACGTACCGACCGACTCGGTACGGGAATATTGTCCGACCGACACGTACCGGCGCTGCCCGATCCGCGTAGTACGATGCAATGCATGTGAATCACGACCGACTCGCACGGAACACAAGCCGAACGACCGAACCGCACGGAAGCCAGCTATCCGGCTGGAAAACCACGCGAATCGAATCGACCGACACGCACCAGGAATGAACCCGACAGAAACGTACCCGCGAGCTCCGACCCACGCAGTAAGATGCAATGCGTGGAAAACCAGACCGAGTCGCACGGAGCCCAAGCCGCACGACCGACACGCATACAAAACCGAGCCGAAGCAATCCAATACTCCGCGACCGACGCGTACGCCGCACATGAAACACAGCAGAAACACAGCTTGAAAGACTCGGAGAAGCCTGCACGAGCCAACTTCAGCGTCCTACTCGGTCAGAAGAACGTCTCCTACATGCCCAAAACCCACAAAGGAAAAATACCAAAAAAAAGGGCCAAACAAGCAATGACAAAGTCAATAAATACAGGGGGAAAAAAACATGGAACAAAGACACACCCACAACTCCACCCATATAAAGGCCACAAATCCCTACCATGATCCTTTGCAAATTCAACTGACCTGCCAGCACAGAACACCATCAGACAGCAACCACAGACACACTCACAACTCATCCATCACACAAGCCACACACCATTAGCACCTCCGAAATAGCACCCTCACATACACCCAGCAAAACCTACACTCACCCACCCTCACTTGCACAGTCACACACACATCAACACCCACCACCACCCGATGGCGAGGGGGCAAGATGGCCGCTGACTGACCTCTGCGGGAGCCGTGGCCTCGGCTCTCTCCTCTGAACAGCTTCTTGGGCTGATTTAAGTGGGTAAAAAACCCTAGGGCATGTCATACAGCACCTACCTGATAGAGCGGCTGTTTGTCTGGCTGTGGAGACGAGGATCGAGCCGGAGGGCTAGGATACACTCGGCAGACGCTGAAATACGGCGAGGCTCAAGGTGCCCGCTTTGCAGGGGTCTGATGGCGCCGAAAGTAACCAGGTCCGTTAAAGATGGGGGCGCAAAAGACTTACTGAAGGAGACTGGCGTGACGGCGAAGGGATTGGGACCAAACCGCCGAGGCGCACCAGCAAAGAAAACGGAGATCGAGGGAAAAACGGCAAACACGGGAAAGGCTCGGGAAGGTGGAGCTGATGGTCGGATTGGGCGGCGCACAGGGTATGATGAGAATGGGATGCGTCAGCCCACAGTTGCGGAGGCCTTTGCAGCTACAACGGCGGCGGCCGGCAATAGTAACAATTCACGGTTGGAAGATCTCAGGCTGTGCGAGGTAATCTCCCCAGGCTCTGACCTAACTGAGGAGGCTGTTTCACGGCCCGGTTCTGTGCGTGAGATATCGGAGGAGGAGGAGGAGGGGGATCGGTCTGAGACTAAAGTGGGACTGCCGATACAAATATTGCAGGTACCACCAATACCGCAGAGTATGCTATTAAATGATCAATGCAATTCTGTGGGGGGTGTGAGTGTGTCTCCCAACATGGAAGTGGAAGTGGTGGTAACTACGCAGCCGACCGTCACTGATCTTGATGGGAGTGGGACTGTTTTAGTGGCCCCGGTTTGGGCAGAGAAAGATTTGGGAAATGGTTTGCCCACACCTGGTGAAGCTGGTGAACTTGCTCAGAGTGCGGCTAGAGGGGGAAAAGGGGGTGCAGGCTCAGGCTTAATCGCCTCACGGTCTCCAGAGGGGGATAAATTCTATTCTCTGAATGAAGATACAGATATCTCGGATTTAAGCGGTGTGAATTCATCTTTAGGGTCTGAGACTGAATCCGATGATTCTTATGGGGACTCTATAAACACTCAAAGGATTCAACGTGTGCGGATTTTATCCCAGAAACGGAGATCTAAGCCTAAATTATGTACTAGTCCCCCGAAGAAAGATACTATAAGGAAACTTAAATGGGATTACTCTGCAACCACCCAAATATATACGGAGGAAGGGGAATTGGCTATACCTGAGAAGACGGCACACTCGGGACATTTGGAGATTCCTTCTGCTCTCCCCGCTTCACCTTCATTAGATCTAGTGTATTCCACCTTAAAACAGATGCAGGGGGAGGCAAGAGCAGAAAGTCGGAGGGCACACCAAGCAAATAAGAAACTGCAGGGATCACTTAGAAAGGTCAATAAAATGTGTTCTGATATGGCGGATAGGGTCACACATGTTGAAGAAAGAACAGCTACTCTGGAAGATGAAATGGCAAAAACACAGACTTTTAGGAAGACACAAGAGAGACAGTCTGAGGATGTGCTGTGGAAACTCGAGGATTTCGAGAACCGCCAGCGTAGGAATAATGTCAGACTGTTGGGCATTGCGGAAAAAGTGGAAGGCGAGAACATCATGTCCTTCGTAGTTAAACTCCTGAAGGGAGCATTCCCTGACCTGGCCCAGTGGAATTGGGATATCGAGGTTCAGAGAGCGCATCGCTTTCCATTTAACCAAAAGAAAAATAATGATGGGAGACAGGGGGAGCACCCGAGAGCCATTCTTGTATATATTGGTAATTTTCTTCTTCGACAGGCAATTCTGGACAGAGCACGTCCGGATGCAAAAAGGAAATATGAGGATCATATGTTTTTTGCTCGGCCGGATTTCTGCCATATGACTGTTGAGAGGAGATGGCGGCTCCGCCAGCTGATAACCCCTTTTCAAGGGGCTGGGTGTGAAGCCTATTTGTTATTTCCTGCTCGGCTTAAGGTCATTGCAAAAGGAAGGGTGCATATGTTCTTTTCCGAGATTAAGGCACAGGAATTTTTGTTTGAGGTGAAGGGAAGCAAGGGGGCAGTGGGGGGTGAGTAACTCAGCTCTCGGTGGAAGGATTTAAATAGAGGCTACCGGTAGGAACCAGCTTCTCTATGCTCCTTTTTTGTGTATGGTAGTTATATGGATCCTTACCTTTACTTGAAGGGATGATTAGCTGGCCTCCTCATGGGCTTTACTGAGGGATTGAGTTTTTCTATCTTCTTAAAAAGTATAGATCTATACTTTTCTTCCTATGGTGTTACGTTTGTATATAAGGCTTGTGTGAGGCTCTAGGGGTGTTTACTAGTGGGTATTAGGAGCTTGGCTGTTCGGGGGGGAGCTGGCAGCGGCTCGGGTTGGGAGATACAGCGGTCACATACAGGTCATGCTTGACCTATTGCCTGTGTGGGGTATGGGGGGGTGGGGGTGGGGGGGCTAGCTTGGGAGGGAGGTGATGATACAGTACAGCACAACATATTACTTGAGGATGAATGTAGGAATTTCATGAAATCAATACAGATGCAAGCTAAATTGAGGGTTCGAAGAGTGGAATTCAAAGGATTAAATCTAGTGGGCAAAAGATATGAATATGTAGGGATTATGCAGGGTATGATGATTAATATCAAGCAATGAGTCTTCGGATAGCTTCTATTAATATATGCGGCCTTAATGACTTGAAGAAGCGACAAAGGGCGGCTGTGATTTTTAAAATTATGCGGGTAGATATATTATGTGTTCAAGAAACTCATATAGAGGATAGTCGGGCTTATCTTTTGGAGCAGTTGGGCTTTAAATTAATTGTTAATACTAAACAGGGTATGAGGACAAGAGGGGTTGCCATCCTATCTCGTCGAAACGATATAGCTATTAAAAGGAGAATAGCTGATAAATGGGGCCGCTGGGTGTTGGTTGAATGTAAGTGGCAAGAGGAAATGTTTACACTTTGTTCTATCTATGGCTCTACTGGGGATGATCCCGAGGTCCTAGAATTTTTGGATGTTGAATTAGCAACTTGGCCCTCCCCAGTTATTTTTTGTGGGGATTTTAATATTAATGGTTTGGGCGGACTTTGGGGGGAGGAGGGGGAAGTAGCTATTTGGGCAGAAAGAAAAGAGTTTATCGGGCACTTACCAATCTGGTTCAAAACAATGCACTTATAGATATTTGGGCTCAGCTAAATCCTACCGACCCCGGTAGTACATTTTTTTCAGCACCTCATAAAATTACTACTAGATTAGATTATTTCTTCGTGTCTCATGCGATAAAATCAAGATGTAAAATAGAAAAGCACCCCCGCATAATTTCGGATCACAACCCTCTGGTCTTAACTCTTACCTGGGGAGGAGGGCAAAGACAAGAGAAGGGTTGGACCTTTGAGCGAGGTCTCTTAAAAGACCCAGAATATGTGATCCATATGAATGAATGGATTAAGGGGTTTTGGGAGATAAACAGAGGGAGTGCTGGACCTGGGATCGTCTGGGATGCGTTTAAAGCTGGGGTGAGGGGGGAGACATTGAGCTATAGCTTGGGTCGGCAGAAGAGGGAGGGCCAGCGGATGAAAGCCTCTTGTAAGGTACTGATGGATGTAGAGGAGGAGCTGGCTACTGCGATACGAGAGAATAAGCCACTTGAAGATATATTATTGAGGATGGCAATAGCAAAGGCGGAAATGGGGGAGGTAGTTGCAAGTAAGGCCGCCGAAAAATTCCTTGCAAAAAGGGAACAATGCTACGAGTTTAGTGAAAGGGTGGGGCACACTCTGGCAGTACGACTCAGGCAGCGAACATTGGCTGGGGAAATTGGGGATATTATGGATAGCGGCGGGAAACTAATAGAGGGATCATTAGGCATTCGGGAAGTTTTTCGTCAGTTTTATGAGGATTTATATAGGGAGGAACAGCGAGGGGAACCGAGATTAATTCAAGAGTATTTAAAGGGAATCTTGAAGCACAGTATTGATTCCGAAGACAGAGCGGCATTAGATATAGAGCTGACTCAGGATGAGATATATGAAGCACTAGGGAGTCTCCCGGCTGGGAAAGCTGTGGGACCAGATTTAATTCCCTTAGAGTTTTATAAAACTTTTCTCGAGGCTATTGGACCGGACCTGGTGGCTATGATCGGTCAAGCCCAGCGTGGAGACTCTGTTCCCGACTCATGGGCGGGGGCAGATATGATTGTGTTTTTAAAAAGGGCAAACCACCGAGAGAACCTGGCTCATATAGGCCAATAACACTGATGAACAGCGATTCTAAAATTTATTCAAAGGCATTATCAACACGTTTGAATCAGATAATAGGAAGAATAGTTCATCCATGCCAACATGGCTTTATTCCCGGAAGGGGGACTACAGAACATACTCGAAGAGCTATAACACTATTTGATATAGCGGAGGTCTCAGGGGACCCTATGGCTTTAATACTCATGGATGCTGAGAAAGCGTTTGATAGGGTCTCCTGGGACTATCTTTGGGAGGTGATGAAATGGTTTGGGATTGGGACTAATTACATTAAGGCCATACAGGCTCTATATAAAGCTCCAAAGGCTCGGATTAGAGTGAATGGGGGTATACAACACCTGTGATAATTACCCGCGGCACAAGGCAGGGTTGCCCCTGCTCGCCCCTGCTTTTTGCGCTCTATATTGACCCCCTGTTAAGGAAACTGGAAGCTTCTATCGGTGTTAGCCCAATGCGGTATCATGGGCGGGAGACCAAGATTTTGGCCTACGCCGATGATGTCGCTGTGGTTACTCCTAACCCCCAAGATGCTTTGGCTGCAATAGAGGAAGTGGCTCAGGATTTTGGAAAAATTTCGGGATATGCATTAAATAAGCAGAAGACATTGATAGTCCAAAATAAATGGGCAAAATTAGTAGATCCAAGGGTGGTTGACTCTGCTGTTTATTTGGGTATTGATATCATTCCTGATCTGGGAAAGTTAGTGGAAAGGAATATGGAACCAATTATTAGGAAAGCTAAAAAAGATTTTGATCGTCTGAATAATCTCCATATGACTCTGGTCGGCCGCAGTAATGTGGTAAAGATGGTTTTCCTTCCAAAAATACTCTATCTTTTTCGGGCTATACCTCTTGAGTTTGAGAAACATTGGTTTAGTACGCTCGAGCACATAGTGAATAGGTTTATATGGGCCCACGGGAAAACCAGGCGGGCCATGAGATATATGTCACTACCCAGGGAGAGAGGAGGGTGGGCAGTCCCTGATTTTAAGATGTATTATTGGGCTGCAGCGTTACAATATATGTCTGCTTTGGCCGGGAGGACTGTGGCTGATCTCAGGGATATAGATCCCCCAGATATATATGATCTGTTATTGGGTGAGGATGGGAACAATTGCTTTATGAAATTTACCGAACCGAGCTACTATAAAAAAACGAAATTCAAGACCCTGCTGGCTGCATATAGGATTTGGGCTGCACTGAAAAAGAAAATAGGCTTGGGTAGGTTTAATCACTATACACAGCTTTATAGAAATCCAACCTTCCCGGATATTTTTTCTGATACAATTATGTTGGAGTGGGAGGGTAAGGGGATGCGGATGTTGGGGGATCTGATTGGCCCTGATGGTTTAAGGTTGTTTAGTGATATCCAGCAGGAGTATGGGATTAACACAAGGCATTTTTTTAAATATTTGCAAGTACGAAGCTTTGTTAAGGGGAAGGTGGGGGGGCCTTGCGGTTTTCAGCGCTCGGTAATTATAGATGCTATAAGAGCGGGGGAGAGCTGCACTATTAGGCGGATTTATGCTGAACTGCAGATATATAAACTAGATGACCTGGATAAATATGAGAAAAAATGGTCAGAAAAACTCGGTATAGGGCAAAATTGTTTTTCGGAGTCGTTAGAAATGGGTCAGAGTATTTTATGCTCAGCGGGATTGCAGGCCCAGCACTTCAAAACTATATTTTGGCTGTATCATACCCCTGCAAGGATAGCGCAATGGGGAGGTCAGGAGGGTATTAGGTGCCCTCGGTGCGATAGCTCCGATGCAGATTTAACCCATATGTTTGCGACTTGCTCCTCCCTGGTAAACTTAACAAAAGCAATAGAAAAATTTATCGATCAAACATTGAATATACAGGTAATTTTAGATCCAGCTTTAATTCTTTTGGGGATACAATGGAGTGGTAGACAAAACCCATATGATTATTTCTTGTTTCTTGCTATGGCCGCATTACGTATTATTATTGCTTCTGCCTGGCTGGATCAAGCCCCCCATCCTTTCAGCAATGGCTAATTAAATTGCTAGCTATATATAATTTGGAGAAAGGGATATATGAAAGAAAGGGCAAGAGAGGGAAAAATCTTGGTAGACAGATATGGGGACCAATTTATAGGTGGAAGGAAGCTGGGAATGATAGTTAAAGCTGACTAGAATTAACTTTATAGGGATGTGTAAATAACTAAATAGGTCTTTGTGATATTAATTTTAAAAGCTGAATCAAAGACCAACTGGGTTTTTAATATGTATTGGATAAATTGAACCTGTACTGTATTTTGATGGAAAATGTGATCCTCAAGTATTAACTGTATTGAATGCTTTTTTCTTTTTTTTGTACTGTACCTCTGTGGTTAAAAAATAAATAAAAAAATTAAAAAAAAAAAAAACACCCACCACCACCCATCACCATGCCCCCAAAGAAGAATCCAAAGTTCCTAGACAGTGAACTGGAAGTCCTGGTAGATGAGATCCTCAAGGTAGAGCCACAGTTGTTTGGTACATTGGTCCAACAGACCCCATGTCGCAGAAAACCAAGATGTGGGAAAGGATCGTCGACAGGGTGAACGCACAATCACCATGTTTGCGCACAAAGGAAGACATCCAGAACAGGTGGTATGATGTGCGCAGGAGGGTCAAGGGCCTACTAAAGAAGGATTACGCCTTGAGTCATTGCACCGGCAGTGGCCCTCCTGCCAAACCAGTATACCTCAGGACCTGGGAGGAGAAGGTGCGGGCCATCCTACCACCAGTGAGCGTATATGGACTATCAAACATCCCAGAGCCTGGTGAGTACACAACCAATTTACCCAATATTGTGTGACAGTACACACACATCACTGTCAAGGGGATAGTCAAACCATGCACCCTTAGCAAATCCACAGCAACCAAAAGATAATCATCCCAAGATGTGTATGTTAGTTAGATAAACACAAAACATGCCATCTCATAGTGATATGTAACTGTGTCATGACATGTACAAACCTAACAACAAATGGAGCAAGGTAGTGGCACAAATCTAACCAACAAACACTGTCAGACATCTTGCCACCACTAGAACACCACCTCACAGGGAAGCTCACTGAAAGGAAGGAATGATGTGTATGCTGGTGAAGTCAGTGTAGCCAATAGCATGATGGGAGTTGTAGTCACAGATATCGGTCACCCTCACAATTGGCCCATTAACACCACTCTGAACCATGCTCACATCACAGGGAGTGGAAAAGAACTGACAAGATGGCTGACACTGGGTACAGCTGTGGGGAGCACAAGGCCCTGCTGGGAACTGTGCACCAACCAACAGCAGGACACCACTGTCAGCCATCTTGCCATTGCTGTCACACTCACACACAGTGAAGTCGACTCAAAAGGAAGGAAGTATGGGCATGCTGGGAAGGGGGTGTAGGCAATAGCATGATGGGAGTGGTAGTCACAGCTCAACATCCCCCACCCACATGGCCCAGCAAGCTCACACTGAAGCATGCACACCTCACAGGGAGTGAAAAGCCACTTCAAAGATGCCTGACAATGGTCCTCTGTTGTGGGGAGTACCAGGCCCTGCTGGGAACTGGGCACCAACCAACAGCAGGACACCACTGACTGACATCCTGAAAGACAACTTGCACTCCCTGCAATGGAAGCATGTTCCGTGGTGGGATAACTGGCTGGGTGGGAAGGAGGACTGACAGCTCTGACCATAGTCACAAGCAGCTTTTCTCACACCCCCCCTTAACACAAACTCCACACAACTCACCTGGGAGAATGCAATGCCTCACACTCTAATTAAATATCCCACAAAGAACCACCACCCTGGGTTATGCTGTGTGAAGCACAGGGACACTCTTGGGACTTGTAGCCAAACAAACGCCAGGACAACACTGTCAGCCATCTCGTCAGCACAGGCACACTACCCCACAGGTAAGCAGAGTCAAAAGGAAGGAAGTATGGGCATGCTGGGAAGGGGGGGTATAGGCAATGGCATGATGGGAGTTGTAGTCACAGATATTGATCACCCTCACAATTGGCCCATCAACACCACTCTGAACCATGCTTACATCACAGGGAGTGGAAAAGAACTGACAAGATGGCTGACACTGGGTACTGCTGTTGGGAGCACAAGGCCCTGCTGGGAACTGTGCACCAACCAACAGCAGGACACCACTGTCAGCCATCTTGCCATTGCTGTCACACTCACACACAGTGAAGTCGACTCAAAAGGAAGGAAGTATGGGCATGCTGGGAAGGGGGGTATAGGCAATGGCATGATGGGAGTTGTAGTCACAGATATTGATCACCCTCACAATTGGCCCATCAACACCACTCTGAACCATGCTCCCATCACAGGGAGTTGAAAAGAACTGACAAGATGGCTGACACTGGGTACTGCTGTGGGGAGCACAAGGCCCTGCTTGGAACTGTGCACCGACCTACAGCAGGACACCACTGACTGACATCCTGAAAGACAACTTGCACTCCCTGCAATGGAAGCACGTTCCATGGTGGGATATCTGGCTGGGTGGGAAGGAGGACTGACAGCTCTGACCATAGTCACAAGCAGCTTTTCTCACACACCCCCTTTACACAAAGTCCACACAACTCACCTGGGAGAATGCAATGCCTCACACTCCAATTAAATATCCCACAAAGAACCACCACCCTGGGTTATGCTGTGTGAAGCACAGGGACACTCTTGGGACTTGTAGCCAAACAAACGCCAGGACAACACTGTCAGCCATCCTGTCAGCACAGGCACACTACCCCACAGGGAAGCAGAGTCAAAAGGAAGGAAGTATGGGCATGCTGGGAAGGGGGTGTAGGCAATAGCATGATGGGAGTGGTAGTCACAGCTCAACATCCCCCACCCACATGGCCCAGCAAGCTCACACTGAAGCATGCACACCTCACAGGGAGTGAAAAGCCACTTCAAAGATGTCTGACAATGGTCCTCTGTTGTGGGGAGTACCAGGCCCTGCTGGGAACTGTGCACCAACCAACAGCAGGACACCACTGACTGACATCCTGAGAGTTAACCTGCACCCACTGCAAGGGTGGCATGCTTCATGGTGGGATAACTGGGCTGGGGGAGAAGGAGGTCCGGATGTCAACCAAATACCACCAATGCAGGTCATGCACACACCTCAACATCCACATTGCAAAGCATCAGGTTGGCAGGACAATGAGCCACACCAATATCAACCTCTGACTGTGACAACTTAGGACAATGCAATGTACAGGGCCGCATCCAGAGGTACAGTCACAACTGCCATGTGTTTGAACCATTGATGCCTGCAGAAACATAACATACATTGTGTGTCTCTTCCAAAAACAGGTGATGATCGGGACACAGCAGCAGATGAGGAGGAGTCCCTGTCCCAGGCTCCGGTGGCCCATGAGCTCTCTGGTGTGGAACAGCCTCTGCCCTCATCGGATGGCGAAGACCAACCTGGCACCTCCGGTGTGAGTCATTATGCAGCACCAGCAGGACCACCATCTGCACCCCCTGCACCCATTCCTCTAACATCTGCCGACACACAGACCACCCCCGCCGACATGGACAGACCAAGGACACTCAATGACAACAGCACAGGGACCACAGCCCACCGTGAAGCAATGGACAACAACCCCAGTACCAACCCCCAAGGGGGCCTAGGGTCACCTGTGTGTGCCACCGCAGGTCCCGCACGTGTGGCCAGGGGTGGTGAGAGGGGTGGTAGGCAGAGGTCGCTGTTTGCAGAGGGGTCTGGACTGCATGATGACCCACAACTGGTACGCATTGCTGATGCGTACCAGAATAGCACCGGAGAGGTCAGCTAGGTAGTGGGGATCCACAAGGACATTCAACAGCAGTAGGCTGCCCATCATGCCTGCTTGGACTCCCACATGTCCCGTGTGGAGACACACATGTCCTGTGTGGAGACACACATGTCTGGCATGGAGTCCAAGTGGGACACATTGGAAGAACTGACAGCGGTGCAGAGGGATATATTGACATGCCTCCGCCAGATTAGCACCAACATGGTCACACCTCCCTGTGTGGCCACAACATCTGGTGCCGCAACAACTGCAACTGCCACAGGGAGGGAGGATGACTCTGGTGGAGAGTCCTCTGCACCGCAGCGGCCTGCACATGAGGGTCCCCCCAGAAAGAAGAGGAGGCGTCCGAGGAAGGACAACTGAGAGGCCGATGGCCATGTACATCCCCCAGGAACCCAACACCTGTTCTGGAAATTGTCCTTTGTGTGCAAACTGTTCACCCTGTCAAATGCAACACAACTCTCCCACATGACATGGGGAGTTTAAGTTGGACTAATGCATCAGATGACTGTGGACTTTACTCAGGACATTTCTGCTACCAACACTTCCAACTCATCTGGGAACTTCGGATTCCAATCCCAGTGTACAGCACCCACCATCCTGTGCACTATCCTCACACATGTATGTAAATAAACTCACTAATACACCATACTTGCCTCTGTTGTGATTCCAACGTTGTTTTTGTCATGGAGATGATGATCTGCTAAATGACACTGTGCATGCTAACTGCTACAACAAGTTCAACACCGTCATGTGAGTCATGGAGACGTGACACATATGAGGGAGACACACCACTACGGCAACACAACACATACACACCAGGGCCATCTGACTCATCGCCTACACTGATGTTGCCAGGAAATACAGTGGAATGCACAGACACCACACCTATTCACAGTCTGTGTTAACTAGCCCACAGGTGCAGTAAGCAAATGTCAGTCAGATGTGTGACCACAGACAACGCACATCCCAAAGTGAAGCACAGGTTTATTACACATTTGCAACATGTTGTTTCCACTACAGATGCAAGGTAATCCCACGTGGCAGTGGCCACACAGTCAACAAGTGTAGAAGAAATAAAGTCCAGGGGTGTGGGGCACATCACCTGTAGGGAAACGACTGCTTCCACCCTGGAAGTTGAATCATGGTGTCGGGGGATCCGAGTTGACCAAACAACTCTGAAAGCACCCTGTGAAGGACAGACATGACACACAGTCAAAAGCACTGAAGAACAGGACAGAACTGCAATACTCATGCCCAATACATGTCACAAGATACCTACACAAAACCAAGTTAGCATGTCAACACTGTTGGGGAGTACAGACTACCTGTAAGGACTCATCGCTGCACGCATCCAGTCAAGTAGCACATGGCCACACTCAAACAGCAACAGAGCACCACCAACACATATCATGCAAACTCAAATCATTGACATGACATCTCTGGATACTCACATTCAGCTGAAGAAGTTGGTGATGAGCTGTGTGCGGACATCACCATCATCATCATCATCATCATCATCACTGGCATCGTGGCCCAGGCCAGGATCCTCCACAGGTGGCGGATGTTGGTCATCGTTATCCAGGATGAGAGGCAACTCCTTCCGCACTGCCAGGTTGTGTAGCATGCAGCAGACGATGACAATCTTGCACACCTTTGCTGGGGCATATGGGAGGGCCCCTCCTGTCTTGTCCAGGCAGCGAAAGCGGCTCTTCAGGAGACCAAATGTCCGCTCGATCACTCTCCTGGTCCGACCATGTGCCTCATTGTAGCGCATCTGGGCTGGTGTCACAGGGTTCCTGAGGGGTGTCAGCAACCACGGCATGTTGGGGTATCCGGAGTCAACTACATACAGACAATTGCACATTAGCTGAGTTGGGTAAAGAGGGTGGAATACAACATTGCCGAACACACACAATGGTAAAAAGTCAGTACACACCGACAAGCCAGGCACGCTGGTTCTGCATCTGTGACATCATCCTCGGGATGCGACTACTCCTCATCATGTAGGCATCGTGTGCAGAACCGGGGAAACGTGCACACACATGTGAGATGCTCATATCTGCAAGACATACCACCAGAGCATTGATAGAATGGTAATGTTTCCTGTTCCTGTATGCCTGCTCATGTGCCTGTGGTGGTACCAAAGCCACATGTGTCCCATCAATGGAGCCAATGACATGTGGCATCCTCCCCAGGGCATAGAAGTCACTCTTGACGTCAGTGAGTTGTTGACGTTTAGGGAAATAGATGTACTGGTTCAGGTATCTCAACATTGCCTCCAAAACATCGCGTAGCACACGGCTGAACATGGTCTGTGACATCCCACCAGCAGACGCCACAGTGTGTTGAAAGGTACCGGTGGCAAAGAAGTGTAGGGCTGCCATCACCTTCACCTTGGGGGTCAGCGCTGTAGGGTATGTCCGGCCAGGTTGCAAATGTGGGGCCAACTGCACCGTCAATTCCTCAATCAGCGGCCTGTTGAAGCGGTACCGTCGGATGCAGTCACGTTCAACCAAGGTTGCAAGGTCAGGGAATGGTCTATGGACAGCTGGTGCCCTGCAGTGCATAGGTGAACAAAGAAAAATTGTCAGTCACCCCATATATGTGGCATTGACCATACTCAATATCACATGATACATCATTACAAGACACAAGTACTTGATGTGTGTGCCGTTCTGTATGGACATATATGGCACCTACATGGCCAACATCTAACATCACAGTTCAACATGTGTTGACAACAAGTTCCAGGTCGTGCTATGGGAAATCATTAGGCTGTGTCACAGTACCCATGTACTGCTGTCACATTCCAAACACACACCACAGTGACAAGTGAGGACAGATGTGCCACAGGCATCACAGCTCGTTGACAGGTAGATTCCCAGGGACCCTGTATTGCCACATGGACAGTGGCATGACATGGCGTATCATGTACACATCAGCAAAACAACCATGACTCCCACAGGTAGTGGCCCCTGTTGCCTCTGCAGGATAGACATCGACGTCTGTGACACACACACGCACAACATCAAAGTCGATGCACAAACAACGTGGATGTGGAGACTGTCTCCCATTGTGCACATTGAATCAGAGATATCTGAAACACAACATGCACACAGACTGTGGAGGGCCATCACTATTGTGGCAATGGGTCACCCTGTGACGTACATACCTTCCCACATGGGACTCAGGGTGTATGTGACATGACATACACATACACAACCTGGAAATGTGACCATGCCACATGCCCTGAACTGAACAGTTGCACATCACAGTGGTCATGTGCACAACACACAAAGGATTCTGTCCCCATGAACACGTGCACAGCCTGGGAGTGGCTGCCCCCAAGTGCCACCAAAAAAACACATGTTGACCCCCATACACACACAGGTAATGCAGCCTTACATGCCTTAGGATACAGTGTGGACAGGCTGTGGTGTTGTAGGAGTGCCCCTGAGTCCCTGGCAAGTAATTGTGGCTGGCATACGTTCACCAGTGACAACCATGGTGACATATGCGAGTGATTTGTACAGGGACGCGTTGTACAGCAATGGACCGATCGGTGCGCACGCATTGGCCATTGCATATGATGTGGACGGATGCGTGTTGTCATCCGATATACGCGTTGTACAGCAATGGACCGATCGGTGTGCACGCATTGGCCATTGCATATGATGTGGAGGGAAATACGCGTTGTACAGCAATGGACCGATCGGTGCGCACGCATTGGCCATTGCATATGATGTGGACGGATGCGTGTTGTCATCCGATATATGCGTTGTACAGCAATGGACCGATCGGTGCGCACGCATTGGCCATTGCATATGATTTGGAGGGAAATACGCATTGTACAGCAATGGACCGATCGGTGCGCACGCATTCGCCATTGCATTTGATGTGGACGGAAATACGCGTTGTACAGCAATGGACCGATCGGTGCGCACGCATTGGCCATTGCATATGATGTGGACGGATGCGTGTTGTCATCCGATATACGCGTTGTACAGCAATGGACCGATCGGTGCGCACGCATTGGCCATTGCATATGATGTGGACGGATGCGTGTTGTCATCCGATATACGCGTTGTACAGCAATGGACCGATCGGTGCGCACGCATTGGCCATTGCATATGATGTGGAGTGAAATACGCGTTGTACAGCAATGGACCGATCGGTGCGCACGCATTGGCCATTGCATTTGATGTGGATGGAAATACGCATTGTACAGCAATGGACCGATTGGTTCGTACGCATTGGCCATTGCATTTGATGTAGACGGAAATACGCGTTGTACAGCAATGGACCGATCGGTGCGCACGCATTGGCCATTGCATATGATGTGGACGGATGCGTGTTGTTTTTCGAAATACGCGTTGTACAGCAATGGTCCGATCGGTGCGCACGCATTGGCTATGGCCTGACATGGTAACGGACGCATTTTCGAAGCTTTAACGAGTCTGATGCAGTGAATTCAGTTGGCCACCCACAACAATGTTGCAAATTCATGGGTGTCATGAAGTTGAACTTTTGAAGGATGCTGTGGGCGTGTATAAGTGGTGCAATTCCATGGATTGGCCAGATTCAGAAGATGCAAACGACTTGGACCTATCACTTTGGACACATGGGACAGTATCTGCCTCTGCAGCACACATATAATGCTGGATGTTCCCCTGAGAGCTCACTTGCCTGCACTACATGCTCCAGGACGACATCTGCCACCACCACTGCTGCTGTGTCTGCATCCTCTGGCTACTGCAATGGCACGTACTGTGGAGAGAGCCCCAGCCTTCAGCACTGAGGAGAACCAGGCCCTGCTGGACAGCCTCCTTCCACAGTACAGCAAGCTGTATGGGAAACCAGGGGAGCAGGTGAGTGTGCTGTCCACTGCCTTACTAATTGTGCATGTTGTCTGACTAGCAAGACTTACAGTGTGCACACCACTGGCTAGCATGCTCACTGAGTAGTTGTCACCCCCCAAAGTGTGTAGTTACATGCACTGAACAGGTATAGTGCAGTAACAGTGCATTCCAACAAGGTTTGACTTCCCAGGCAATGAACCCATGTGGTAACTGCTGGCAAACTGTCCATAGCCATAGTTGCACTGCCTGTGTACATCATATGCCCCTGTGATTGAGACATGTATATCCAACTGTGTGATGCACGGAAATGTTGCATGTGTAGTAATGGCCTTTTCACTTTGTCATCCTCACAGGTTGATGCCCACCAGAAGCAGGACATCTGGCTGACCATCGTCCGGGCAGTACGATCGGTGGGGGTCTACAGGCGCAGGATCCGCAACTGCCAGAAGAGGTGGCAGGACCTTCGGGGCTGGACCCGGAGGATCGCAAGGGTCCAGCTGAAGCTGTCGCCTCCTCGCGGGAGGGGCGGACACTGGACCCTGACCCCCCACATGCTCCGGATCCTGGCGGTGGTCTTCCCTGACCTGGATGGGCAGCTGAAGGCCAGACAGCAGCAAGGAGGGGGTAAGTGCTAGCCTCAACTGTGTACTATGCCTGACATGCTCTATGCACTCCTTTAGCCTGGCTCCACTTCCACAGTACAACTGTCATGTCGTCCTGGACTCATGTCCCTCACTTGTGTCATGCCCCCTCCTCATCTGATACACAGGTGTGGCCCTTACAGTCAGTGACTTAGGTCACTTGGGTGCTGTGTACTTGCAGTTACCTGTGGTTCAAGTTGGGGACAGCATCAGTTACAGGAACTTTGTGGTGGGCTGCATGGGTGGTACAATTGCTCACAATGCCTGTGATCTGACATGTACTCTGGGTATGGCTTTAACATGTGTTCCAATTGCTGCTCTGACTCACCACATGTCTGGGGTATGTGCCACACACCCATGCTGCAGCAGAGACCAAGGTAGTATGTACATCATGTGTGTGACACATGCATAGCCACCTGCCTAGTGTTCAGGGTAATACCATGTTGCACATGGAACAGGACTGTAATGCCTACTCCGGACATCGAAGGCACTCTGTTCTCCCACTCCCGTGTGTCAGCATACATATTGGGCATTGTGAAGAGGGCACTCAGGTGTATGCCTCTGTGTCACCGTGGTGTGGCCTTGCTATTTGGACTCCTGGAGTGTTTAACAATTTGGGGTGGCCAGCCATCTGAGTTGTGACTATGGGATCTGCACATAGGTCAATGCATAGGTCTCTGATCCCTTGACTGTGCACAATGTTGTATGAAACATTGGGGTGCAGGCAGCTTTGGTTCATTCTCATCAAACGTTGAAGTGCTCATGTGTATGGATTTGTGTTTGCAGTCACTCAAATGTCTCATTTGATTGATGTGGGATCATCTCAGTCCTCATGATGTGGGTGGCCAGGGGTGCACATGTGCACCTGTCAGCAAAAGGGCTTACTTTTCAAAAACGTCCATGATTGTGACACAGTGCAGACTGGTGTTGTGTGTATGCACTGCCCCTGTGACAGGAGACAGTTATGACTGACTTGCCAGACAGGCCTGTGCCATGACATTCCAATCGCAAAGGGTGATCCAGCAGTGGTGTGACATGTCCTGCATGCACACCATTGTTGCATTGTCTATCAGGACATGAGGACATCATTGTGTCTGGTGATGGAACCAAAACCCGCATATCAACAGAGACTTTGCACATCACTTTTCCTGACACATGTACTGAGTCAGTGGCAGGAGATGGCATGTGTTTGGAGTGACACATTTCCATATGTTCTCTTGGATGTCCAACAACTGTGTATGTGGTGCATGTGTGCACATATGATTAGTCGCATACAACAGGCAGCAGACAGATGGTTGCATGGACAGGTAGGATATGTGTGGCATGACTGACTGTCAGGCAGACAATGGGCTTCTTCAAATCAGTGTCAGCACTTATTGCAATGTCTAGCAAATGATGGCAGGGCTTGCTCTGTGATGTGCTGTACTTACTGTGGTGTGTGTGGTCAGTACAGGTGACTAATGTTGCTCTGTTTATCCTGATTGTTTGCAGATACATCCACGGTCACAGGAGGAGACAGCTCCACGGACCAAGAGGAGCGGCAGAGCCAGATTGGATCCACTGCAGGGGAGACCGAGGGACCCAGTGGCACGGAGGGTGAGGGGAGCCACACTGAGGAGACCTCAGCTACGACCACCTCGGCCGGGGAAAACAGCACTTCCAGTGAGGACTCCCTTGTGGAGGCGGGTGTCAGCAGACCAGAGGCAACGTCAAGCAAGTCTGTCCCCGCCACCACCACCATCTCCACCCTCCCATCTGCTCCCATCCCACATGTCCGTGGAGGCTCCCGTGTAGGGGAGCATGTCTCCTTCATGCCAGGCACCGCACCCCCTGCCTCTGTCCCCCTTGCTGCCCTGAGTGTGGAGTCTGTGGACTTGCTTAAACAGATCCATGTAGGGCAGACATCAATGCTGAGTGTCCTCCATGCACACACGGGTCTTTTGACACAACTGGTGTCATTCATGGAGGGCATGTCATCTGGCATGTCTGCCCTACATCGGACCAATCAGTCCATGGCCTCCTCACTGATGGCAGCAGTGTCCCTCCTGCAACAGTCCCTCACCCCTCCTACCTCTGCCCCATCCACAATCCCCAGCACCCTACCTGTCCCAAGCACATACACACCGGCACTGGCATGCACCAGCACAGACACAAGCAGCACACACACACACAAGCCAAACTCCAGACACACACGCACGCACAGTCAGGGGACTGATATCTCACTCACAGGGGATGGGGCCCAGACACACACACACGCATCCACGAGCACTCCGCAGTCCTCAGATGCCTCTCCCTCCAAAACCCCTTCCCTTGCCTCACCTGCAACCCCCCCTCCCAGAAGCTCTTCCTCTGTGAGCTTGGCCTCTTCCCCACAGATACATCTTGGGCTAAGTTAGCGCTATATAAATCCACTTTCATTCATTCATTCATTCACATCTGACACGAAGTCCAGGTGGAAGAGGCGACCACCACACACAGAGGGGAGTGCCCCTCACACCCGGACACCCTCCCCCAGGCACAGGCAGGCTGAGGATCCCATTCAAAAGTCCCCCCGGACCAGGAAGGGCAAGACCCCACCACCACCACCACGCAGCTCCACCACACAGTCTCTCTCCTCCATCCCCCAGGCCACCACTCCACAGGTTCCACCGCCACACCCTGCCCCAGGTTCCCCCACACACCGATACCGCATCCCCAAACTGATTAGGCCCTCCCCCCTACCCCTTGCTCTTCCACCCCCAACCCAGACGCTCAGCCTGTTTGTGACACTGGTGTGGAGACCGGGTCCCCCCCCTCTGTCCTGCCGACCTCATCTGCCCCCCCTTCCACTCCCTTGGAGTCATGCACTGCAGTGGAGTCCACAGCCACCCCGTCTAACTCGGGCACTGCAGTGGGGACCCAGTCCACTCCATCTGACTGGCCCACTGCAGTGGTTGCAGCACCCACACCATCTGACTTGTGCCCTACAGTGGTGCCGGCCCCCACTGAGTCAGACACCTCCACTGCAGTTGCCGGTGACACTGCTGCACCCACCACCCCTTCACTGCCTCCTTCTGGCATCCCCTGATCCTGTCCCTGCGGTGCCTGGCCTGCCCCTTGTATGCCCCTCCGAGGGGATGTCCCCTGTCCGTACCAGTGCAGGCAAGCAATGGGTGACAAGTTGTCACATATCACCCTGTTGGGACTGTGTATTTGGACTGGCCATTGGCCTTAGTTTCTTTTGGACTTGAATTTTTACTTTAACATTTGCTGAATAAAGCCTCTTTTTGTTTACTTGTTGTTTTTCTTTGGATGTACATGATGTAGATGAGTATCATCATGCATTTGCAGTTGTAATAGTGTTCAGACCATGAAAATGAAGTGTTGCTGTGATGGACTCCATGTGGTCCATGGGATATGTGTCCTAATGTAGTCTGGATCTATAGCATCCTTTGCTGCAGTCTGAGGGTGTAATGTTCAGCATTTGACACAGGGATGTACGTTTTGCATTTGTAAATTAACATCTTTGGCTTACACTGATGCACATCTGGTGGGCTTACCACTGTTCAATGTTTCTATTTCCCTGACTGTGTGCCCATCTCCACTGGACATGCAGTTTAGCACATCAATGTTGAAGGACTCATCTGTGTATACAGTGCAACTTGCTTGACACATGTTTTGGGTGTATGCAGATGACTGACGTGACACTCCCGTACCCAGGCTGATGTGAGCAGAGCCTTCAGTGTGTTGTAGTTGTTGACTCACTGACCAGGTGTTCTGCTGACATGTTTGAGCCGTGCACAGACAAGGTTTGGCAAACCGGACCTTCCACAGGAGTGGGGTGCCCTCATGGCAGTGTGTAATCCCGTGACATTGGCTGGGCCCATGTTGTGTGTTGTGTGAGCATGTCTGTGTGTGTTCCCTTCCCTTTTCCTACACAGGCTGTGTCCCTAGGGATGTTCCTGTTTGTGATGCTTGCTGAGTTGTCCTGTGTTCATCCAGCATCTTGGACCTGGTTTCTCCGGGATGTGGGTGCATGGCAAACTAATGTTCATCAGGTTGTCATCCCTAGTTGTCTTTGCTGTCAGGGCTGGGGATGTGGGCAAACGCAGATGGGACACAGTCAGGATTCCCCTTGGCACTTGTTGGTTACACAAGTCATGTAATTTACAGTTTGTGGTAGCTTTCAGTGATTGTGACACGTTGTGTGTGTGACTGCTGCCACTCCTCAGGGTCAGAGCTGCAATGTTGGAAGTTGTCTATGTGTGTTCTTTGTGGGTGACCTTGGCTTCTTCATTGGTGTGTGACTGTGGCCGGGATCCCATTGATTGGGGTGGATTTCACGTCATGCCCATGTACGGCGTACTGTGCAGTGTGTCAGACATTCACGAGTCTTGTTGACTGGCCATGTGTGATGGGTTTCTGCACCTTGGTTCCCACCACCACCCCTGGGATTGTCATGGGTGCATGTGCAATGTCACCAGTCCATGTGAGCTTCACTGCTGCACATTGGTGGAGATCAAGGTGTGTGGTGTTGAGTGTGTGCTAATGAGAGTTGTTGCATGGCTAGACCCCTACCTCCATATTGGCCTTGGCTGACAGGCCGTGCTGATTGATTTGTGCTTGTGTAGGTGTGATGGTAGTTTGTTGCTCAGGACACATGACTGTGGTTCACAGTGTGAACGACATCTAGCTTTGTCATCACAGTGGGATTATCATGCAGGCCAGTGTCACCACAATGTGGGGTCCCTGGGGGTAGTGCTGTGGTGGGTCTGTCTCTTGCTGTGTTAGTTGCTGTGCCTACAAGCTTGTGTGACATGTGGAATTTGGGCTCCCTCTCATCTAACAATGCCTGATTGCCCACATAGGGGAATCCGATCCATGAGTTACTTTTGTGTGGCACTGTATACACATCTGTGTAATTGGGATTCAGGCCTCCTCATGTGTTGTGTGGTTGCCTGGGGACACTGGCACACCCCCATCACTTGTTGTGTTTGATATGCAGTGTGAGGCTGCCTGTTTGTGTTTGTGCATCTGCACCACTGCATTGGCATATCTTTAGTGTGCCATTGGCTGTATGTTGTTTGGTGGATTTCCCCTGCTGTCCCTGGGACGCCTAGGTCATGAGTCAGCACAATGATCATGGTTTGTATGTCCCATTGCTGCCATGGTATGGTATTTGTTCAACTCACATCTACAGTCTCCACAGGATATCTACATTTGTGTGTCCATTAGTGCAGATATGTGGGTCTGCATTATGATGGTCACTTCTGTCATTGTGTAATTGATGAATGTTGACAATGTCAGCCCCCATGGGTGATGTTTGTCTGCACATGGCCAAAGGTATGTCTTATTTGCACTGCACTGTTTGCCTCACCCAATCTATGTTGCTATGGGACACAAGCACTACTTTGCCACTGATGTGTTTGTTGTTCTGTGTCCAGGAATCATCCATGCTGTTTGGCAGTTGCAGCTTTTTCCATGACAACACTTACCTTTTGGTCACTGTGATGATGTGGGTTTAGACCCCATTGCCACAATGTTCAATTGGGCTTCAGCTATGACCCCACACTTACATTTTGGTCACTGTGATGATGGGGGTTTAGACCCCATTGCCACATTGTTCAAAATGTGCTTCAGCTATGGACCCCACACTTACATTTTGGTCACTGTGATGATGGGGGTTTAGACCCCATTGCCACATTGTTCACAATGTGCTTCAGCTATGGACCCCACACTTACATTTTGGTCACTGTGATGATGGGGGTTTAGACCCCATTGCCACATTGTTCAAAATGTGCTTCAGCTATGGACCCCACACTTACCTTTTGGTCACTGTGATGATGGGGCTTTAGACCCCATTGCCACAGTGGTCATGGTCTGCTTCCATTGTGGAGGCCACACACATTTATGTGTGACACATGTGATAGGGGGTCACATTGTATGTTCAATGTCATGTTCAGTGTTGTAGGCATTTGACACAGACTACACACGCTTGTCATGATGTTGGGGGGATGTCTTTTTCTGACATTCCTTATGTTGGAGTATGCTGGTTGTGTCATGCATTACCCATCCTATGAGTAGGGGTGGTGGTAGTGGTAGGCATCCAGGCCCCCCTGAGTAGGGGTGGTGGTAGTGTCAGGCATCCAGGCCCCCCTGAGTAGGGGTGGTGTTGGTGGTAGGCATCCAGGCCCCCCTGAGTAGGGGTGGTGTTAGTGGCAGGCATCCAGCCCCCTATGAGTGGGGATGGTAGTAGTGACAGGCATCCAGCCCCCCCTGAGTAGGGGTGGTGGTAGTGGTAGGCATCCAGGCCCCCATGAGTAGGGGTGGTGGTAGTGACAGGCATCCAGCCCCCCCTGAGTAGGGGTGGTGTTGGTGGTAGGCATCCAGGCCCCCATGAGTAGGGGTGGTGGTAGTGGTAGGCATCCAGGCCCCCATGAGTGGGGATGGTGGTTGTGGTAGGCATCCAGGCCCCCATGAGTAGGGGTGGTGGTAGTGGTAGGCATCCAGGCCCCCATGAGTAGGGGTGGTGTTGGTGGTAGGCATCCAGCCCCCTCTGAGTAGGGGTGGTGGTAGTGGTAGGCATCCAGGCCCCCATGAGTAGGGGTGGTGGTAGTGACAGGCATCCATCCCCCCCTGAGTAGGGGTGGTGTTGGTGGTAGGCATCCAGGCCCCCCTGAGTAGGGGTAGTGTTAATGGCAGGCATCCAGCCCCCTATGAGTGGGGATGGTAGTAGTGACAGACATCCAGCCCCCCCTGAGTAGGGGTGGTGTTGGTAGCAGGCATCCAGCCCCCTATGAGTGGGGATGGAAGTAGTGACAGACATCCAGCCCCCCCTGAGTAGGGGTGGTGGTAGTGGTAGGCATCCAGCCCCCCATGAGTGGGGATGGTGGTTGTGGTAGGCATCCAGGCCCCCATGAGTAGGGGTGGTGGTAGTGGTAGGCATCCAGGCCCCCCTGAGTAGGGGTGGTGGTAGTGGTAGGCATCCAGGCCCCCATGAGTAGGGGTGGTGGTAGTGATAGGCATCCAGCCCCCCCTGAGTAGGGGTGGTGTTGGTGGTAGGCATCCAGGCCCCCCTGAGTAGGGGTGGTGTTAGTGGCAGGCATCCAGCCCCCTATGAGTGGGGATGGTAGTAGTGACAGGCATCCAGCCCCCCCTGAGTAGGGGTGGTGGTAGTGGTAGGCATCCAGCCCCCCATGAGTAGGGGTGGTGGTTGTGACAGGCATCCAGCCCCCCCTGAGTAGGGTTGGTGGTAGTGGTAGGCATATAGACCCCCATGAGTAGGGGTGGTGGTAGTGACAGGCATCCAGCCCCCCCTGAGTAGGGGTGGTGTTGGTGGTAGGCATCCAGCCCCCCATGAGTAGGGGTGGTGGTAGTGGTAGGCATCCAGGCCCCTATGGGTGTGTGTGGCATTGGTGATTGCCATCCCGCCCCTATGGTTCTGCTGTTGCTAGTGTACGTCATCTCTGCATCCCTATGTTCGTGTGACATATGTCGGGTACGTGTTGTTTGTTTGTGTTGTGGGTGTTTGACTTACCGTCTGCGCCGTATGCGTCCGTACCGGTTCCGGTAATAGATGTAGAGTATTGGTAGGACCTGCGCGATGGGATTCATGGTTGTGTCGTCTCGTTCGTGTTTCTCGTGGCTTCGACTCGTACTCGTCGCTGGCTTGTTCGTCTCGTAGCCGTGGATCGTCTTGTGGCGTGAATCGGAGCTTATGTGCAGCTCTCCCGGATGCTCTGACGTGCCGGACGTAGCGACGGGTTCGGCGCGTACGGAAGGCGCATCGTAATAGTCCGGCCGGAAGGTGCTGTATATTTGCTTCCGTGCGACTCGATTCGGCGTTTACGGATCCGGCTCGGGCGGGGAACAGGAGCTGGAATGGGTACGTACGGCTGGGTCGGGATCTGGGCAGTTATGCGCATCGTACTTGCTCGTTCGGACGAATGTTCGAATCGGTAGGGTAACACGCGTTCGGCTTGGTTTTTTTCAGGCGAATAGTGTTAGGTGCGCTTCCGGCCGAGATCGGAATCGACCCCTATGTTTCCTGTCTGTATTTATTTTTAAAAGCAGAAAAATACAGATAATTAGGCTTCTTTTGAGTGATGCTCCCTGCTGCGATTGATGACTTTCAGGCCAGTAGCTGTACATATTAGCAGCATGGAAATTACAAAGCTGAATGAGGTGTGCTTAAATTAATGCATATCGCAGCATGTATTTGTGCTACTCTGCAAATTTATTCATGTGTGTTTATTATTTTATTATTTTTCGCTGTGTAATGTGCTAAACCTGGACAGGCCTCAAAGTATGAGTGCACCTTTATCAATTAAATAAATGCGGAAATATACGCGTTATCACCTCATCTGTTCACTAAACACAAAATAAATAAGGATAAATACCAATCAGATGGGCAAAAAATAAATATGGATAAATACAGACGGAAATGTTAAAAAAATAAATACCATAAAACCAGGAGCCCTACTTATAATTGTTAAAATTTACAAATAAATCTAAAAAAAATTTTAAGTTGAATGTATTATTTAATGTATTTTACATTATTTTTTATACATATAAAAAAATGATATTATGTACTTCGATATGTTTAACAAAGATATTTTTTTCCGATATTTTTGTACTTACCATTATGAAGATAGGAGGTCGATATTTTTGACAACGATAATCATGTCCCGATATTTTTGTAACTCGATATTCTGGTACTCGATATTCTGTCAGTGATCCTGCTCCACCACCTCTCCAAACCCTAAAGTCTGTCTGTCCGCACCCCCATCCGGTAGCTCTCCGTCACTGTCTCATCCAAAACAAGTGCGTACCAAAGTCCAATGCCGGCAAGACAACTCCCGTAAGCATATTCTTTTAACTCCCAGCACGTGCCCTGAGGTTACTGTGGCACACGCAAATGGAGCCATCACCCCAGCCCCTTGACTCCAAAACCCCTGTAACTGCACCCAAGGTCATACCCGTGCCTCACCTGAATGGTGTAGGCACATCACTGTCTCCTTTCCCTTCTGTTCAGTCCTAGACCTCCTCAAAAGTACATCCAACCCCTTTGCCCTCCACACCAGGTTGGCCACCACCATCCTTACACAGCCTTTCCCACTTACCAACTCTGAAATCCTAAAAGCTCCAAAGAACATCAGACAGAATATTGCTCTGCAGACTGTGCCTCCCAGTTGGACAAGCATATGACTCTCACCTGCTCCACTTTTGTCCTCAGGACCCCAATCGATATTGGGCACCTTACCCAGTGCACCTTGCCATGCAGTCAGGACCAGCCGTCTAACATGCTCCGACCCAGATTCAACCGCATGGGTCATACCCCCATCACATCTTCCCATAAAATTCAATACATGCCAGTTTTCCCTCTACGGGAATCACAAATAACCCCTTCTCTTTTTGACCCAGAGTGAATTCCAGTATATCCTCGTATTTAAACCATAACCCCATCCTGTGGTTGTAGCAATGTCTGCTATACACTCCCTTCAAACTTGTTGCTAAGTCCTCCTCATTGACTCTGCTATCGAGTATTCTACAAGTACATACACTTTCACAGCCCAATGTACCACAAGTCTTCAGAAACCCAAAAACCCTTCCTTCATTCCATACAGGGCCAAACCATGAAACCTCTCTCACTGTGAATAAGAAAGTGCATCAGCACTCCATTGTACAGACCCACATTGTGCCTAGCTTGAAACCAGATTTTCATCTCCAAGCATAGCAAAACCATTCTCTCCAAATCTTCAAAACCCAAGCTTCAAAAGCAGTCATTTTGCAGCCACATTATCACCCCATTATTCTAGACCAACAAGTTATCCCTCACTTGGTTGGACAAGTAAGTCTTATGATATGGCTTCACAGCCCCCGCATTGCGAATGTGATGCTCCTGCAAAAAGAGTGCCCCAGGTCCACTGCCTTACATGGAAAATTCAGATTGTCCAACACCTTTTATGCCAGACGTTGCTCACACTTCCTTCTCTGCAGCAGCTCATCAATTAGCCCATTCAACACATTCAACTTGTAACCTGACATTGCCACCGAGTCCATCTCCATCCCTAAAAATGTCAGTGTGGTTGCTGGCCCCTCCGTCTTTTTGGCTGCCTGTGGTACCCCAACTCTGACCGCTACTACCCTCCGCTGCAAGGGGGGTACCCACTGGGAGCCTCACACCAGTGGTACTATGTGATGTCACCGAATGTTGGCTTTGGTCGTGACCCACACCAGGGTAGGCTAGGTACCTTCTGTACCCTCCTTACAACTGGGCCCTGGTTACTCCAGAGCTCCTCGTTCAATACTTACCCACCCCTCGACTAGCATTGCTATCTCTCCGCAGAGCACCAGAGGGGGGCACTGCAGCAGCCCTCCCCACCTCTGAGTCTGGGTCAACGGCACTTCTTCCATGCCCGGTTGTCGCACCACAGGTCAAAGTTGCTGCCACAAACTCTGTGGAGGCAGCACGAGGTGGGTGGCCATGGACCACTTGACCTCACCCTGAGTGGTCAATGCCAGGGGTAAGCTGCTACACCACTTCCAAAAGTGCAAATGTGTGCTGAATTTCGAGTTCTGTCAGAGCAATAGTAGCCATCTTATCACCTGCAGTGCCAAGAATTAAAGCCAACCTAGCGTAATAATCAGTGCTGCATCCAAAAGAGTGAAATTCTGCCACCAGCACCCCAAATTAGGCCTTTGGATAACTGCGTCACAAAATTGGGGCTCAAGAAACAGAAAGTGCTCCTGCAACTGCACACACTGACAGCCACCACGTCACAGTGTTGGTCTGCCCCTTCCTCCTACACCTCCCCGAGTGTGGAGCGCACAGCACTGCCCCCGCTCTGGCCCAGATTGTGAAGCATCTAAGTGCCATACCTCAAAACTGACAGTGAAATCTTGCAATGACTGATGAAAGTGGTGGGCCAATATGTGACTAGTACATGCCACAGCCAATGAACGAGGTGACATGCCTCATTCCAAACTGTCTGGATAATCTCTCTACCTTTTGTAGTTCCAGTGACATTGAGATTTAAAGTTGGTACTGAATCCAAGTTCTCTATTCGTGGGAATAGGTGAGTCCCATCGGCAGCCCATGTCCCATGGGCAACCATCCACCTAAAAAGTTATGACAGTGAACAGCCATTTATGAAAAACAGGCTTTAATGTGTGCTATTTCACAGGTGACTTTATTGTGGGTGCTAGCTCATTCTCATCACTAAATATCCCACTGTTGCAACATTTTCCTCAAAGTCCAAAAAGAGCAGTAACTGGTCTGATCTTGAACAGTGTTCAGTGCTTCTGTCACTGATCAATAAAGTCCTAATGGCTGTGTTTGTTGGCATTAGATTTGTCTTCAGAAACCAGTTTATTGTCACTCTGAAATCATTGTTTGTATGTGAGTGAGAATTCCATTTCATAGTTAGGTAATTGTGGGTGGATGACAGCCATACAAGCTGATTATGCCAGGCTTACTGCCCAGCCTTCTGGTGACATCGACCTGCAACTTTCTTCACAATATCATTTTCGCTCCACACCTAGCTTTCAGAGAAGCCTGAAAATGAACAGGAGGAGGGTGAGATGTGACTTCTGCGTTGTGATTCATTTTAAGCAGTTCACTGAAAACGGTGTGGGGCATGTAATTAGAGCTGATATGGAGTGTAAGAGTGGGCAGCTGCGGTCCGTGCAGGTAACAGCGGTGGGGCCGTGTAAGGGGGGATTTCGAGGGACGATGCAGAGGGAAAATTAAATAAATAAATAATTTTCCCTCTGCATCGTCTCTCGAAATCCCCCTTACACGGCCCCACCGCTGTTACCTGCATGGACCGCGACTGAGAGCGGGGAATGGTGAGAAAGCAGAAAAGAGAGAGAGCAGAGGTGCAGAGCTGAGGACACTGGAGCAGATGATGAGGATGCAAGAGAGGAGAGAGCAGAGTGGATCAGAGGGCATCTGAGGAGACAAAGATTATAAGAGAGAAGAGAGTGGCACAGTGGACATTGAAAGAGATGAGGAGGACAGTGGAAAGGAGCGAGAGTGGAGTGGAACAGCGAACTTCACAAGAGATGAGGAGGATAGCATAGAAGAAACAGAATGAGGTAGAACAGAAGACATTGCAAGAGGTGAGGATGATGGTGAAGAGGATAAAGGGAGAGGAACAAAGGGTATTAAGGTAGACAGCAACAGTGATATCCCTAGTCAGCCACTTCAATCGTCTAAACCCAGGTGCTGTAAGACGATGGGTCTTGAGCCCCTGGTTGCCCCATTCAAGCCCTAAAGAAAGTATGGGGAAGGCGGTGGGAAAAATATAAAGCAGGGGAAAATGCACCACTCCAATTTCTTACACATTTATGAAGAATCATTTGCATGTATTTTGCATCACAGCACTCTAAGAGGAATGAGGGAAACGAGTAGTAATAAAGCCTTATCAAAGCATTAGATCTGTAGGAAAACTGTTGAACAAGAAAACATATCACCTGCATTCTACATCAATTTACAGTTACCTGCACCATTCTGCCAAACCTCTATATTATCCAAAAAGGTAACTTAGAGGCTACTTAGGAGTAAGTCATTGTTAACAACTGATACTTGCCTACCTTATATAGGAGGGGGAAGAGTCACCTGTGGATCATGTTGTCACTAGGGAAAGAGAATCTTCTACTGTAAGATTACAGATATCAACTTTTTGATCTTGCTAACCTTTCATACAACCCCCCCATTTGTTCCTATAACGTACATTCAAACAATGTAAGAAATATTATACAGTTGTACCCAAATACCAAAGAAATTTGACCAGTGTGTCCTGTACAGAGTAATTGATTTCTGGCTGTTTAAAACATTTTTGGACTTTACAGCATGTTCAGTAGCCCATGTTCTACCCCAATGAATTGTCCACCCTTATGATTGAGAGACTGGGAAACCAGGTTAAAACTCAGACATATAATAGCATACTTGATATGTTGTAGCATTCTGCCTGACACATTTGGTCCTTTGACTTGAGAGTCTAAACAAAATCTTTGTAAGAGATAGAATGACAAATATTTCCAGGTATACACAAGAACTCACAAACTTGCCCCCGTTAAATAACATTGTTCAGGAATTTTTATAATAGTGCCTTACAGCGTAAAAAGTATTGGAGAGCATTAGTACTTGGAACTCTGGAACACCAATAATAAACTACAGTGCTCAACATAAACAATGCAAAGTAACCACTGAGTGTCACAATACCTAGAGAAACAACATTGCATGAGATGACTGGTAAATGTTTGCTACATTTTTGCCAGGCTCTGTAAGCTAAATTGCATTCCAAGTGCAGGAAATTCAGTTTTTAATGAATTGTGATCTGTTTCAGCAAGAAAACCATTTTATGTTGGAATCTGCAACATCTGCAGTGGGTGTTCAATTATGTGGACAGCACATATTCACACATTATATAATGTCAATAGAACTGATCTATCCACAAAGTAATAATCCAAGGATGTCAAAGTTATTAACTGAAAGAGCAACTTAAAAATCTTCATAACTACAGTATCATTCCATATTTCGTTACAGCCAACTACACTTTCTGTTAATTGTCTATTGTTGATTACCAGTGAACCCAGTCAGGCAACTTTGATAGCTGCTTTCCAGGAACACTCTGGGGCTTATTAAGAAATTGTATATATTTAGTAGTACATCGAAATTACTACTCACATACTACAAAATGCAATTCCCAAAGTTAGGTGCGGCACGATGAAGGGAGGGACTTACAAGAGACCCTCATAGGAAATTATGTTTAAATAAATTGATTTATTTTGGCTTTTTAATAAGATATACATTTAATTTAATGTTAAAAATAATATTTAATTAGAAAATAAATATTAATTTATTTGAAACATTTTTATAACCTTTTAATTTAAAAATAATTGCAACTTTATTTTATGTAAAAAGTAACTTAATGTAACTTAATTAAACACAATACTTTCAGTCATTTTTAATGCTTAATAAATAAATGCTTTTTACTTTGGGTGGGAGTTTTTAATAAATCTTTTTTTTTATTGAACAGAATTATTTTAAATGGTTAGAAGTCTTACATCGGCAAAGAGATTAATTACACAGTAAAAATGGTTACTTAAAGCTCCTAAAATAAAAATACCCTTTTTGAAAAAAAAATACATCTAACATTTCAGAATTTCATCCTTAAGAATCATAATAATGCCCGAACTAAGAAGTATACAAAGTGCTATTGGTGCAGTGCATTTCAGTCCTTAAAAATACTAGAACTTCTTATTCTAATTTATATAATTAAGATCTCAATAGACATTTAATATTACTTCTAATCCCCCGAATAGTAATCAATCTGAAAAAACAAGATAAAAAATCACTCTTCTAATTAAAGTGCAGTGCATATTCCATATAGTGCAACAATGTTTTTTGGGGTTATTCACCAGCTATCATATTTCCCCCAATTTATCTTTAATCTTTAATCGGTTATTAACTTGCTACTTTATCCATATACTTCCAGACGACTAAGGGGCCGATTCCGTTCTCGGCCGGTAGTGCTCCGAATCGGATTCGGATTTACCGGATCCGATTCGAAGCCCTGTTTCCCGACCGAATCGTACGCGGGTTCGGCCGAGCGAGTACGATGCAAGCACCCGCGAAATTGCCGACCGACTCGAACGCGGCTTCAACACGCTCCGACCGACTCGCATGGACACGACTCGCACCGCGCTATGGAGACGTTTCTCGGCCGGGTAAGTATGATGCGCGCCGTGAGCAGTCCGACCGACTCGCGCCGTCCGGCTCGAAAAAGCTGTCGGAGCCGGACTTTGGGGGTCCGCGCAGGACCCCCCTGTACGCGTAGGCGCGCGAGTCGCACACAGGGGGGACCCATGGGTCCCCCCTACCTGTGCATGTATGCCGCGATGCGCATGGATGCGTACATGCTGTAGGGGGCGCCCTTGTCCGCCTCGCACTCATTGAGTCAATGGGAGCCCGCGTACGCGTTGTACGACAGGCTCCCATTGACTTCAATGGGAGTCCGACCGACTCGAGTCCGATAGCATGTGTGCGCATCGTACTCGTTCGGTCGGACTGCTAGGGTCCGATTCGGTCGGAATTCTCTCCGGGTCCGGCTCGGTCGGAGAGATTTCCGGCCGGAATCGGAATTGGCCCCTAAGAATCTTTTTGTCGCACCTACCCTTTTTGCATAGGCCTCCTCAAAAGTTTTTGTACAAACCATTTTATTATACCAGTTTGATAGTCTGGGACTTTCGTTGACCTCCAATTCTGTAGAATCAGTGACCATGCCATGAGAGAGGATATTGTCTATAAACGCTTCCTCTCCTTGCAAGATGGGGGAGTTTGGTCTCTGTCTTTCTAACCCAAACAATGCAATTTCTGCTTCTGGTTGTATTTGCCTCTAAAGGCCTTCACTTAGGGGGTCATTATGATGGCGGGCGGATCGCCACCGCCCGGCCGGCGGTGGCGATCCGCCCGCCATCACAACATGATTTACCCCCGCCATATTATCATGGCGGGGGGTACCGCGGCGGACGGAAAGCCCCCGGGGGGCTGGGGGGGCTGCACTTGGGGGGTACCTATGGTACCCCCCTTTATTGCCATGCACAAGGGGGCAGGCACCGCAAGGTGCCTGTCACGTTGTGCATGGCAATGCAGAGCATGCCTCTCTGGCATTGGGGCGGGTGCTGCTTACAGCAGCACCCGCCGCAATGTTGAAGATGCGGAATGCGACCGCCAGGGTGGCGGTCGCATCCTAATTGGTGGTGCGAGACCGCCGCACCGCTGGCGGCTGGTCCCAGCACCGCTAGGGTGGCGGGCGGACTGATGTCCGCCCGCCATCCTAATAAGCCCCTTAGAGAGGAAAAAACTCTCTCCCAAAAGTGGACCAGCGCCGGGCAAGTAAAAAAGGTTTCGCACCAGCCCCCTTGATCTAATTGCTGACACCGGAAGCATCTATCCTCTATTACTGAAGACATTTTATGTCGCGCTCTAGGAGTATAGTAAGCCATCCAGCGTGATAAAAATGGCATTCTTTTAAAATTAGCTGCTCTTAATGCCTTCTTGCCATAATGCGAAATTGCCTGCCACTTTGACTCTGTGAAAGTGCACTGCGTTTCTTGAGTAATTTTATCTAAAAAACTTGAGACTATTGTGCACTCCCTTTGGCGCCGTATAAGCCTATACCAATTACCCACCCCCCTTAATTTAGTTCTAAAAAAAGCAGGAATAACGAAGACTGTGGCATGACTAAATGAGGGGAAATATTTTTTTATCATTTTAATAATTTGAAGGTTGCCTAACAAAAAGAGCTTACATTGCACTCCGCACCTAACCTGTACCTCCTGCCAATTTATAAACCTGTCCCCTATTATGAAATGGCCAAATTCCTTAAACCCCTTGCTTTCCCAGAACTTTATCTGAGTATTCTGAATGTACAGGCCTAGACTTTTGCATTCTGAAAGCTTCAAATATTCATATCCAACGGTAGAAGTCTCCATGGAATAGTATGACTGTAGTCTCAACCCATACTCCTGTAGTTTCTTGTATCTTGTTTTCTTCGGGAGCTTCGCCGTTTTAATAAAAACCGGAATCTGATATCCTACTTACTGCACCATTTTCTCCATAAAAAAACTATCGAAAGTGCCCTTGTGATCTAGCAAACGAGCCATTATATACAAAAAAGAAGCTTTGTAATAAATACGAGCTTGGGGGAGTGCCGGCCTCCTTGGCTGGTGTCTAATTGAAGCACTGAAAGCTTTACCCTTTAAGCCTTCTTACTCCAAACAAAGTGATGGAAGGTGAGCTCTAATTCTTTAAAATACGACATATTGAATTTGATCGGAACATTTGTAAAAAGGAAAGTCAGTAATGGTAAAATTGACATTTTTATAAGAGCAATTTGACCAATTAAAGTAAGCGGGAGGAGGGTCCATCTATCTAATAAGTTTCTAATCTTGGCAAATATCAGCCCATAATTCAGTTTAAAAAGATCCTCATAACGATTGGTAACATAAATCCCCAAATAACGAATTGGGTCAGTGGAACACGCTTGCTTTTGAAGATTACACGGCAAAATTTGAAGCCCAGAATTAAACAACAACATTTCAGGTTTATCATGATTGATTTTATAGCCTCCAATTGATTCAAACTGGGCAAACTCTGCCAATGTTATTCCAATATTCTGCTCTTCAGGTCTAAGATAGAGAATAATATCATCAGCAAACAGTTTTAATTTAGACATCCCCTCTATTGGTGCTTTTATATCAGGATTATTCCTAATCCTTTTCGCGAGTGGTTCTATAAAAAAAGTAAACAGCACAGAAGAAAGGGGACAGCCCTGGCGGGTGCCTCGATTTATGTCAACCATTCCTACTGGATGAGAATTTATGCAAACCTGAGCCTGGGCCCCTTGATATAGGTTCCATAGCATATCCGTTATCACTATTGGGAACCCCATTCTTCTAAGAATATAAAAAAGAGCTTCCCAATTTACAAGATCAAATGCTTTTTCCACATCGACCATCATGATTAATGCAGGGGTTTGGTTAGTATTAAAAAAATCAAGTGCTTGGACTAAAAACCCGGTGTTAGATGACATTAATCTGCCAGCCACAAACCCTATCTGATCCTTGTGGATCATCTTCTGTGCTATAGGAGAGAACCGACTAGCCCAAATTTTCATCAAAATTTTATAATCGACATTCAACAGCCTAATCGGCCTGTATGCATTGATGTCTTTGGGATTTTAACTTTTCTTAATGAATGACTATAATGGATTCTTTAAAATTAGATGGAACCTCACCTCCCGCTTTCACGAAGTTAAAAAGCTCAACTAAGAATTGTATAGTTCATCAGAAAAGGTTTTATAAAACTCAGTGGGAAGGCCATCGTTGCCACAGGCCTTTCCACCGGACATTAAAGTAAGAACACGTTGAATTTCTACAGTTGCAATTTCAGCTGATATTTCCTCAGCCTGGATATTTGTTAATTGAGGAATGTTAATGTCATGAAAGAATTGGCTAATCGCCTCACTTGATGCCATATATTTTGTTGCATAAAGCTTCTGATAATGATCTAAAAACATTTTTGCAATCTTTTCCTTATCAGCAACCAAAACCCTGGTTCCTGGTTCCTCCAATTCTGATATAACTACAGCCTCCTGTTTAACTCTACTTGACCAAGCAAGTAGTTTCCCCACCATCTGACTTTCCTCATTTTAGACTGCACGGCTGCAAAGGCCATCATCTGCCCTCGTATTGTGGCCTTAAAAGCTCCCCAAACTGAGAAGGGTGCTCCTGTACCCATATTCTCCTGAAAGAAAAATTGTATCCATTTTTTCGTGTCCTCTATCCATTGGGGATTCGAGAGGAGGAGGCAGTCCATCGGCCACATGGATTTCTCCCTCCTCTTTACCTCTATTTTGATTTCCATTTTAACTAATGAGTGATCTGAGAATGAGTTAGCCCCAATTTCAACATTTAGACAATTAATATACAGAGAGATGAGAAAAAATTCAATACGCCAGGCTGACTGGAATCGACAAGAGTAACAGGTAAATTTGGGAGACCTCTGGTTGGGCCCTACGTCATCGATCAATCAATTGATAATCCTGCTTTATAAAATCCAATGCTTTTTTTGTTTTAGGTTTCAATAGTTTTTTTGTTTTATTAGAGGTATCCCTTTTCAAATCTTGAATAAAATTAAAATCCCCACCTATTATTATGGGGCCCACTCTCCCTCTAGCCAGCTCATTAATCTTCATGATGGCGTTGGGATCATCCTATATTGGGGCATAGTAGTTCACGAAATTATAAAACCTCCTGTTGACCCCAGCGACCACCCAAATCCACCTTCCCTGTGAGTCTCTCAGGACTTGCGAGATCTCCCAATCAATCCCTTGCCCAAAATAAATAGCTATCCCTCTTATAGCCAGCCCTGCACAGGCAAAATACGCCTTTGAAAAATATTTGGGGATAAAAAGTTTTGGTGCATTTGTTTTTAAATGAGTTTTCTGTAAAAATAAGATTTCAGGAGAAAAAGAAATTAACCATCTCATCATTCCACCGTATTTTGGTTTGTTAGAAACTCCATTTACATTTACCGAAATTATACGCACTTTAAGATCCCTCATGCTTTATGGGTGGGACCAGCAGGCAGCATTTTGAAATTCAAGCTTTTACATAACCAATCCGTATATATATTCTTTTTTCCTTTCCACATAAAGCCATCCGACCACATTTTGAAATTAAAGCTTCTATATACTAAATCCATATACATTTTTCCTCCCCTTCTCATTGTCTCCTCTCTTTGCTCGCAACTGCTTTTCCTAGTATAACTCTGCTCTTTTTTCACCATTGCTCCTAAACCTACCCTCCACCCCAACCCCTCTCACACCCCATCCCTCGCCACACCCACGTGCCCTCCCCAACCTTGGCAATTGGGGAATTGCCCAACATACCCCAAACCACCCTCCCTTGATTAGACCTAAGTCTGAGTGCCATGGCATTGAACACTAAGTGAACTAATCCTACCACCCCATTCCGTGTAATCCAAACCATTCAGTACTAGAAAAGATCATCTCGCATTGTCCTTTCTTGTCTACTTTTCAGTAGGGATTTCCTGTAGCAGCTTCTGAGCTTCGTCAATATTCGCAAACATGTGGAGCTTCCCTTGAACTAGGACTCTTAGCTTGGATTGCTGAGCGATGGCATCTTGAGCACCCTGTGCCTTAAACAAATACAGGAGTTTAACAAATTCCTTGCGCCGACGTGCTGCTGACATATCCGAAAAGATACGGCAGCTAGGAACTTCGCTAGTCGAAAATTGTCTCTTTTGAATTGCCCTGGTAAGTATCTGTTCTTTCACTTTAAAATCTTCAAAGTTGACTAGAATTGTTTGAGGCAACTTTGAATTAGGGAACAGCTGCGCTGGTAGCCTGTGTGCTCTTGTGATTGTTAGATCGCCTGTAAACTCTGGCAACACTTACTGGCACATGCATCAAGCAGAAATACCCTCGCAAAAATTTGCCGAATCCCTTCATGCATTCCGGATAGCGATTTCTTAATTGCGAATCCTTATTTTTCGCAATTTAGGAATCGCTATTTCTGGTTTTGATGCATGTGCCTAATTGTCTTTAATAAATGTCTCGACCCATTTATGGACTTGGGAGCCTTCATATCCTTCTGGGACTCCTACTAAGCGCAAGTTAGATCATTGCAAATGATTTTCCAGCTCTTCAAGCTTACTTACAAGGAAGATTTTCAGTTTTTTGTCGAGCGTAGCCTGATGCTGCATCGTACTCATTTTGATCTTCCAGCAGAGAGATGTGAGATTCGGCCTCTTGCATTCTGGCCGGATAGCTACTGACTGCCTCTTCACTTTTCGACAAACAATGATGTAGTGATGCAATCTCGCTTGCCTGAGTCGCCTTAAGCTCTCGTATCTCATCTAGAATCAGATTTCACATAGTTTTAATATCATATTGGGCAGTTTGATAGTTTCTTGTCGTGTTTCTGGCGCCAGCTTTTCTGGGGAAGCATCTATAGTTTGCCGCACCTGATCTTGCTGTCCCATCTCAGGGAATTTACCTAAGATGGAGATCGTCGTCCATGACTGAGTTTCCAAAGAGGCGGCATTCTAAGAAAATCGAGAAGCCCCCTTTTCTTTTTGCAGAATACTTGGTAACTGAGTGAGAAATTGATCCGTTTGAGGCGGTCGTGTTTGTAAATTGATGGAAGACCCTTGTTCTTGTGCTTTCGCTACAGGCATTGACATTGAAGTCGTTTTGGATTTATTAAATAAAGGATATTCCTTTGATCTTCCTTGCGTCAAACTTGAAGTACCTTTCTTGTGGACCTCTTTATTCAACCCCTCATCTTGAGTCAGGCTCTCATCTTTTTCCTTTACTTCCCCACTATCTTCATTAGAGTTAGCTACTTTTCCAGCTAATGCAGTCTGGGCTAGAGGTTGCCCTTCAATGGCTGTTGCTTCTGCCGAGCTAGCCTGGATAGATTTTATGACTTGGGCTCCAGCCTTGACCTCCATTCCATGCTCCACCAAATCTTCTGAACTTATGGGGCTTGAAACTGCGGCCGACCCTCAGCGAGATTATTGAGAGCGCTCGGCTCTTGCCGCTGCCTAAATTATCTTCATGTGTGCTACTTGTGCTCTAAATTTGAGGCCCGCTGTCGCATCTACGTGAGCCATCACGTTAGAAATCTTTAGATGCTGCCCCATCATGACAAGCCTTAAGCAATCCTAATAGTAACAAAAACAAACAAAACATAAATAAATTCCGAATTTTCTCCCCCTTTTCCTTTCTTTTTCCTCTCTTTTTCCTCCTTAACGCCAATCTGAACGTTGTATCCTTCTGAGGGGAGCAGTCATTTCGTAAGGCTTTTGAAAATGGTCAGTCCCTATATTTACTTCTTTTGGCAATAAGCCACCAGTTAGTTCTCTATATCGAGGTGCACACTGCCCAGCCTCACAAACACCAAGAGCCAGCAGTAGACCCGCAACAAAGTCACCATACACTGACTGCAAATCAGAAACAAACACGAATATCCCCCCAGGTTTTAGCAGCCATCCATAACCCCTGTACCTGGAGTCCACGCTAAGGGGTCGATTCCGATTCGGGCCGGAAATTTCTCCGACCGAGCCGGACCCGGAGAGATTTCCGACCGAATCGGACCCGTGCAGTCCGACCGAACGAGTACGATGCGTCCGTATGTTATCGGACTCGAGTCGGTCGGACTCCCATTGAAGTCAATGGGAGCCTGTCGTACAACGCGTACGCGGGCTCCCATTGACTCAATGGGTGCGAGTCGGACAAGTGCGCCCCTACAGCGGGTACGCGGCGAAGCGATTCGCGCCGTACACGCACAGGTAGGGGGACCCATGGGTCCCCCTGTGTGCGACTCGCGCGGCTACACGTACAGGGGGTCCGACACGGACCCCCAAAGTACGGCTCCGACAGCTCTTACGAGCCGGACGGCGCGGCTCGGTCGGACTGCTCGCGGCACGCATCGTACTTACCCGGCCGGGAAACGTCTCCATTGCGCGGTGCGAGTCGAGTCCGAGCGAGTCGGTCGGAGCGGTTCGAGCCGGGAGCGAGTCGGTCGGAGCGGTCGGGATGCCCGGACGAGTCGGTCGGCGATTTCGCATCGTACTCGCTCGGCCGGACCCGCGTACGGTTCGGCGGGAAACAGGGCTCCGAATCGGATCCGGTAAAGCCGAATCCGATTCGGAGCCCTACCGGCCGAGATCGGAATCGGCCCCTAAATGTCCAGCATACAGGAGAAGAGAATGTGCCTGGAGAGCGCCGATTTTATCAACGCAAGGGCTTTTTTCTAAACGGTTTCCCCACAGTGCCTGAAGCAGCTGAGAAGCATTTTAATGAATCCCAGCAGCAGAAGGCACTCCTGGGTATCTCGGGAAGCCAAAGCGATTCGTTCTCCGTGACTGCTGCTAATCGCGTCCCTGCCGTGCGCTGCGATCCGCAGGAAGCGGAAACGTCATCACGTGGATGAGGGGGCGGGAGGTCCACTAGCGGCGGTTCATGGTAGGTTGACTGCCGCCGTCCCCAATAAATCTATAAAATATAATTGTATTTAATATATTAAATTAAATTAATATTAAATTAACAATGCTTTTTTATTTTGTTCTACTTGTAGAATTACCATTAAATTATGTTTGCTATATATATATATATATATATATATATATGTCATGTGATCAAAGCCCCTGGTGGGTTGAAATGCGTCACGGCGGCACAGCACTGAAAATAAATGAAATATTGCACCAAATAAGAGGAGTCCGTGCCTTTTTTGAATCCTGGCTTTAGAGGATCTAAGAAAGAAGGAGTACTTGATATATATATATATATATATATTCACTGAAAAAACCATAGGTTTCAGGGACGTTATAGTTACAAATTAGCATTTAAAAACCTTTGAAATTCACTGAAAAAACCATAGGTTTTAGGGACAGTTATAGTTAGTTGGACATTGCACTCGTACAAAACCCGTGAAATTCCCCGTTATAGTTAGTCCAGCTAACTATAACTCGCGCCCGCAATGCACTGCTGATGACGTCACATATTACATCACTCATGACATGGTCAGTGACATCACTGATGACATCACTGATGACATCTCAAATGACATCACTGATGACATCACTGATGACATCATCCAGTGACTGTGTGTTTCTGTAAAGTTTAAATATTTTTAATATATATAGGAAAAGACGTATTGAAGAATGAGTGGGTGTGTAAGTGTCTGTATGGATGATTTAGTAGGTGCGTGACTGACTCTATAAGTGAGTGATTTAACGTATCTTACTGAATGCATGGGTTAGTGACTAAACTGGGTGAATGTCTGTATCCGTCTATCTGTTGCTGTGTAAGTGGCTGCATGTGTTTGTGAATAGCTACATGAGTGTCTATATGAGTTATTGAATGCTTGTCTGAGTATCTGTATGGGTGCCTGAGTGTTTGTGTGGGAGGGGTGTGTGCAACTCTGTGCATAGATGTGTGAGTGGGTGATTCACTGGGTGGATGGTTTCAAGAGTGCAACTGTGATAGACTGTATGGGTGGGTAAGTGTGTGTAAGAGTGTGTTAGTGAGTGAATGTATGTCCCAGTGGTACATGTGTGAGTAACTACATATGTGAAAGGCAGTATATATGTGTGTTGGAGTATATAAATAGCTATAAGCGAGAGTGAGTGATTGTGATAGTGGCTGTATGGATGAGTGTGTGCTTGTATCAGTGATTGTATAAGAGCGTAAGAATGTGCTACTATTTGTATGAGTAAGTGAGCTGGTGTGTGTATAACTGTATAGGTGAGTAAATGGTAGTGTGTTTAATTATTTGCATGACTGACTAGGTGTGTGAGTACCTCTATGGATGAGTGGCGGTGTTTGAGTGTCTATATAGGAGTATGAGTGCATATGATAGTCCTGTACTGAGTGACCGTAAGTATGAGTGACTGTACGGGTGAGTGAGTGGATGTGTGCGTAAACCTAAGAATCAGTGAGTGGGTATGTAGTTATTGGTGTTGGAGTGTCTATGGTTTTGCGAATGGCAGTCTGTAATTTAGAGTGGGTGTATCAAAGGTTATATTAGAGTGTGAGGAGGTGCATCAGATTATCACGTGGATGATGTCATCAGTGATGTCATTTGAGATGTCATCAGTGATGTCATCAGTGATGTCACTGACCATGTCATGAGTGATGTAATATGTGACGTCATCAGCAGTGCATTGCGGGGCGCGAGTTATAGTTAGCTGGACTAACTATAACGGGGGAATTTCACGGGTTTTGTACGAGTGCAATGTCCAACTAACTATAACTGTCCCTAAAACCTATGGTTTTTTCAGTGAATTTCAAATGTTTTTAAATGCTAATTTGTAACTATAACGTCCCTGAAACCTATGGTTTTTCAGTGAATTTCAAAGGTTTTTAAATGCTAATTTGTAACTATAACATGTCTGAAACCTACAGTTTTTTCAGTGAATTTCAAAGGTTTTGTAAATGACAATTTTTAAATGTATTAATTGTTATATAAATTTTTTTCATACTGATTTCCAAATTTTTAGAAACAATTTTTTTACATATTTTATTTTTTAAATTACATTGTAATTACATTATACATTACATTACAAAAAATACTTTCTCAGAATGAATTACTTTAGTTTAATTACTTTGCACATAGGCAATAGACTTTTAAGTACAGTAGTTACAGTTGTTGCAATGGGCAACACATTTTCAAACACAATGCAACATTCAGCTCAATGTGAATTTCTAGTTAAATGCAATTAGTTACTTTATGGATTACTTTTCTAACCACATTACTGGATCCTAGATTCAGTCCTGGGACATCTCCTGTAAACAGTTGAGTAAAAGCGTTTTGGTTACAGTCGTGATTTTTAAGGAATATTATTGTACTTTAAAAGTTTCCACTTAGAAACTTTTTCTCATAGAATCACCAATGTTATCCTATGGAAGGAAATTCACTTAGAAGTTAAAAACTGTTATCGTTACTTTTTCTTACTCAGTGTTGGATCCTGGATCCAGCACTGGTGCATCTCCTGTAAACAGTTGAAAGAATGCGTTTAAGTCATACAGGCGATTTTTTAGGAATATTTGTAGTTTGTGAAAATCGACACTTTGAAACTTTTCTGCTGAAAACCAGACAATGGATTCCTATGGAAGGAAATTCAAGTTACTGGTAAGTACGGTTAAAATTACTTTTGAGGATCAGTACTGGGCTGAAAGATGCAGCACTGAGGTCTCTCCTGATAACAGGTGAGTAAATCGGAATTCGTATTTTGGCTGATTTTAGAGGAATATTTTAAAGTTCCAAAACTCCACACTTAGAAGAATTTCCAAGTGAAACCAGTCAATGTTAGCCTATGAAGGAAATTCAAGTTACCGGTAAGTACGGTTAAAATTACTTTTCAGGACCAGTACTGGGCTGATAGATGCAGCACTGAGGTCTCTCCTGATAACAGGTGAGTAAATCAGAATTCGGATTTCGGCTGAATTTAGAGGAATATTTGTATGTTTCAAAAATCAACACTTAGAAACTTTTTCAGCAAAAAGCAGGCAATGTGGAAGGAAATTCAAGTTACTGGTAAGTACGGTTAAAATTACTTTTGAGGATCAGTACTGGGCTGAAAGATGCAGCACTGAGGTCTCTCCTGATAACAGGTGAGTAAATCGGAATTCGTATTTCGGCTGATTTTAGAGGAATATTTTAAAGTTCCAAAACTCCACACTTAGAAGAATTTCCAAGTGAAACCAGTCAATGTTAGCCTATGGAAGGAAATTCAAGTTACTGGTAAGTATGGTTAAAATTACTTTTCAGGACCAGTACTGGGCTGAAAGATGCAGCACTGAGGTCTCTCCTGATAACAGGTGAGTAAATCGGAATTCGTATTTCGGCTGATTTTAGAGGAATATTTGCACAATGGTGAAGGGAGGGCGGGGCCTGAGGTGACATCTGTGCAAACGCGCCCGTGGCGCGTTTTAAGTTGGGGGATTAAGTCCCCTTGAATCATGAGGGTCCCTACGGGCCAACTAGCCCACCAGGAACCTCCAGTATGCGCCAGGGGCTGCGTTGCAGAGACATGTACAGAGGCCACACCCCTTTACACCTCTCTGCAACGCAGCTCTGTGGCGCTTTCTGGACGTACCTGTTGGGCTAGTTGGCCCCAGGGACCCTCAGGATTGAAGAGGATTTAATTCCCCATCTTAAAACGCGCCACGGGGCCTGTTTGCACACATGTCACCTGAGCCCGCTCCCCTCCCTTCACCACTGTGCAAACGCGCCCGTGGCGCGTTTTAAGTCGGGGGATTAACTCCTTGAATCCTGAGGGTCCCTGGAGTCCAACTAGCCCACCATGTTCCTCCAAAAGCGCCACAGAGCTGCGTTGCAGAGAGGTGTAAAGGGGCGTGGCCTCTGTACACCTCTCTGCAAGGCAGCCCCTGGCGCATACTGGAGGTTCCTGGTGGGCTAGTTGGCCCTCAGGACCCCCAGTATTCAAGGGGGATTCGCTCCCTCCTCAAACGCGCCAGGGGCGCGTTTGCAGAGTGGTGAAGGAAGGGGGCGGGGCCTGCGGGCCTAATCGTTTTTTTTGTTTGTTTTTTTCCCTGAAGGGGGCCGTGTGGCCCCCTTCCTTTTTCCTATTTTTAGGCCCTGGGGACCCCATCCCCCAGGGCCTTACCCCTTTTTTAAAATTAAAATTAAAAAAAAACGGGAAGGGTGCCGCGTGGCCCCCTTCCCTGGGCCTGTATTGGCCCGGGGACCCCATCCCCGGGGCATGGCCTCTTTGTTTTTATTTGGAGGGGGCTGCGTGGCCCCCCTCCTCAGGCCATTTAAGGCCCGGGGACCCCATCCCCGGGGCCGGCCTTACACTTTTTTAATTTTTTTAAATTTTTTACTTTGGGGAGGGGGCTGCGTGGCCCCCTCCCGGGCCACTTATGGCCCCGGGGACCCCATCCCCCGGGGCCTGGACTCTCGTTGGGGACTGTGGGGGTCCCCAAACCCCCACAGTCCCGCCGGCTCCCCGTGTCCTACGGGAGCCGGCATTGCTTACACATGGGGGCAGCTAACATGCTGCTCCCCATGTGTAAAGCAGTCGGCTTTGGATATTGGAAGAGAGAGCAGGTTTCCTGCCTCTCTTCCAATATCCAAAGCAGCTTGCAATGACAGGACGGGAGCCGCGAGGCTCCCGTCCTGTCATTACAAACAGCAGTGTCCCAGGGGTAGGCACCCGGGACACTGCAGGAGCCGACCCTGGGGGTGGTGGTCCCCAGGGCCATCAAGGGCTCCAGGAGGGGGCCGCGCGGCCCCCTCCCTACATCGAAAAGCCCCGGGAGGTGGTGGTCCCCGGGGCTTGGGGGTCCAAAACAGACCCCCATTTTCATTTTTCTTAGTGCCCCGGGGAGGTGGTGGTCCCGGGCGTGTGGGGCTGGAGCCCCCCACACAGGTTTTTCAAATATAAAAAGAAGCCCCGGGAGGTGGTGGTCCCGGGGCTGCGGGAGGGCTCAGAGCCCTCCCGCACCATTATCCATAAAGCCCCGGGGGTGGTGGTCCCCGGGGCTTGGGGGCCTATAGAGGCCCCCACACATAAAATTAACCCCCCCAGCATGCCCCCGGGACTTGGCCCACCCGGGGGCCAATTAACATCGAGCGCGGAGACCGCGCTTCGATTTTCGGCAGGGTTCGCGCTCCCTGAGCGCATCCTGCCGATTTTAAAAAAAAAAATCATTTTTTGGGCCCAGGGGTCCTTGTGGGACCCCTGAGCAGACCTAGGGGTCAGGGTGTTTCTACCCTGCCCCCTTTGTGCGCTTTGCGCACTTGTTTCTGTCCTCGGTTCTACCGAGGGGACAAAATAACTGCCAACACTTCCTGATTTGGAGTGTTGACAGCCAATTAACATAAAGCTCGTGCTCGGGAGGATCCGCGGCCCTAGATATACCTATCTTTTTTTCTTTTGATTTTCTCAGCAACTACTGAACGGATTTACACCATTTAACAAAAGGGTTCTTTCTGAACCAAGAACTACCTCTTTGCCAAATTTGGTGTAATTCCGTTCAGCAGTTCGGGCTGTAGCCGTGTCTAAAGTTTCCTATGGAAAATTGCATGGGGAAAACGCGTTTTGGGACCCCCTTTTTCTCGGCCCCGCTTGACGAATCCCCTGAGACTTTCAGGGTAGGAGCGGACCGGAGCGGAGCCACAAAGTTTGAAAATTTTGCGAAGATACGTCAACCGGCAAGAGAGTTATTTCAAATAGAATGTCGCGGATTTCCTATGGATAATAGGTTGTAACTATAACCGCCAGTAGATAATATATATATATATATATATGGGAAAGGAAAGGTTTTCAAGTTTAATAAACCTTTTACTTTTCCCTTTACTTTACTTGTAAATGAGTCTCCACCTCCTGGTTTCAAGGGGTGGGACATGTAGGTATACACTTTTCAGTAAAGTTAGACTTGTAAATGGCAAATAGCCAAAAGGAGTACATTTGCTACAAAGTGTAAGAATAAATTTACATTTGCAGATTTACCCATGTGTAAATTTACCTTTGTGAATAGCACCCTTTAACTACTCAACAACCTGATGTCTGGCAAACCTCTTCAGCTGGTATAAAAGTAGTTCCACTTTATACTTTTAATATTAAGGCTAAACTATTTCCAAAGGCCCTCATAAATACATGTTTTTCAATGATAAATGCTACCTATTTAAATGCATTGGATATTATGAATGGGTTGCAGTTTCCAGGATCAAGCCATATATTTGTGCCACTTTAAGCAAAATACTGTTGCTTGACTTTAAAAATCGCTGCAAAATTAGGTATTATGAAAAATAGAGTTGACTGACAATTTAACAGCTTGAAATAGACTCTCCTTGTTGCCACTCCCCACATGAGGCTTGAATATTTTATTATTAGATGCCCAGTAAACGGCAAGGGAGGTATACATAGTGTCATGTTAATCAGCCACTTTACTACTAAGATTTCTCATTCAAACAAAATGTCTTTTAATTCTTCCCAAGAGAGTCCTGAGTTTGTATGACTTCAGCCCCAGTGTCCAAGCAGTTCACAAAGGAGCCACTGGATATCCTGACTTCCTGAATCTATTAAAAGATTTAGGGATGGGACTGGTGGCACTTTAGATGTGCCCTTCTGCCAGCCTTCAAGTAACTCACTGGAATCTTTTCCCTCTGATTTGTTCCAATTATCAAAAAGAACGTTTGCTTCAATTATGACATCAAGATCAAAGATGCTTGGGTATCAATTGCAATTAGAATTTCAAATTAGCCAGGATGATTTTTTCTCAATTTTTAAGAATTTACATCCAGAAATGTAATCAAAGTTTTCCCAATCCTGAACTTGAGACCAAAATCAATCAGCATGATTGGCTGCATATTTCAAGGTTATCCTAAAGCACTGCCTGAACAACTGTGTTATAAGTATCAATTGAACACACTCTGCATACAGGTGCTGGAATCTCAGAGTAACTTTCTAAATATGTTTTTCACAGGAATCCAGAATATTTAATAGAATAAAATAATCTCTCTTCATATTGCACCATTCAAATTTCAACAGTTGTCCACTAAGGAGCTTAAAAGGTTGTCAACACATGAACGATGTCAAGCTCACCTAGTTAAGAGTGCCAACCAACTCACTGTGGTCATTTAATGATCTAATCAATGCCTCTGTTGAGGTGGGTCTCATCCACCTGAATATGCAACAGATGTTGGTCAGCCACTTAGGAAGAAATTTGTGAATAATGCAGTGAATTACAAAAATTACAAACTGATTGCAAATTGACAATTCTTGCAGCAGTAATGGCATCATAGGTAACACTTATTAATCAGACAATCTGAAACATCTGGTTTGAGACAATCATAGAACAGAACCTACGTTGATCTAACAAACCCAAATTATCAACATCCTTTGACCCTGTGCAACTTAGAAAAGTAGAATATTTCGGAATCTCTATCCTGGGTATTTTTTCCCTAGTCAATCAAAAATCAATCCAGAAATGCCCTACATATTGACTCATAATGGTGTACATCTTTGCTTTTTCTTCCTGATCATTGCTTAAATCTAAATACATTGAAGCTATCATATCGCCATCTAAGGTAGGTGCTAGAGATGGCCATCGCAGAAATCTGTGTAAGCTCTGACTTGCCCTTTTTTGTCATAAATCTACTGTACACATCCTGAGTCACTTAGACAGTAGCGGCTGCTACCGGAGGGAAGTGGTGAGGCTGGGACGGCGGGGGGGGGGGTGATAAATTTTTTTTTTTTTAAACCATTTACATGGGCTGGCCGCCGCCTCTCCTCAGTCCTCTTCCTTCTTCTTCCTGACTCCGCCGGCAGCAGGAAGCACCCACCCAGGCTCCCCACAGCCAATCACAACACTACAATGCAGCGCTGTGATTGGTCTGAGCACCGAGGATGGGCGCTCAGATGGGGAATGGGAGGCTTTGCATGTTCCTCACCAGGTTGCGTAATGCAGCCTGGTGGGGAAGATGCAAAGTGTGCATGAATGTTTGTCTGGCCCAAGAGGGCCGGTCAAGCAGTCATGCCCACTTGAAAGGTGCAAACCACTCCTCTCCCCTTCTCTGGCCAGCCCCGCCCCGAGAGCCACTGTTTTCAATAGGAAAAACACAATGATAATAACGATACGTTATTATCATTGTATTTTTCCTTTTGAGGAGTGGAGCGATGCTCCTCAGCCATAGCGGAGGAGCCGCCACTGCACTTAGACCAATAAGCATTGGATAAAATGGACCTAAATAGAATTTTCACCCATTTAAGCACTTGCTTCTATTAGAATCTGAGGTAAAATTGCACCTGCTCTAGTTTTTGCACAGGCATTTAACATTTGCAGCTGGTGGTAGTTACCAAAAGAAATAGAGTGCTAATGGTAATTACAGATGCAAGGTGGCAGCAAAACCTCGTTGATAATGTTATTTCCCATTACTTACCCCATGGTCATAATATTCATATACAAAACGAATGAATAAATACATAAATAAATAATGCATCGTACAACAGCATAAAAGAACAACATATTGGTTTCGTAGCTAAACCATGGTAAATAACAAAGAATGAATAATGCCATAAAAACATGAGCCTCTCTCCTGAGATATGCATGAGGTCTACCGCTCCTTGTTGCATGAGTCCACAGATGTTTTTATTCATCCAGCAATTAAGGACAACATTTTTTACGTTTGGTTGAGGCTGGCTGTGGAAAGGCAGGTTGCATAGAAATCCCTGCTTGTTTACCCACGCAGGGACTTCATAAGTGGTTATTGCCCACAAGGGCAATCATTTCTGAAGTACTATTCCCACTTCAGTGCTCCACCAGAATATGTCACACTCGTCACTTTTGACCAATACTTTCAAGAAGTCGTCACTGGAAATTCTTATCCACCTTGCTGCAGGCCCATCTCATTAACTTCATTTCATTTGGGCAGACATTTTACAGTGTTTACGTTCTATCACTTCAGGATGCTTGATTTATTCAAGCCCCATGCCCGTTTCTTTCGAGACAATGGGGAAAGTAAGCTTCCTGCTTTGGATTTTCGCTTTGCCGGTCAAATTAACCAATTACTTCACCTGACCTCGGGCTCTGCATTTCAAAGACAGTCTGGAGACAGGCTTAGGCCTGCTGCAGCGAAGAATTCCAAAATACCCAATTACGGACCTCAGAAGGAGTCAACATTTTTTTGAGATTAGAGTCACAGGGAGTTTGCTTCACAACCTCGGGGTCGATTCCGATTCGGGCCGGAAATTTCTCCGACCGAGCCGGACCCGGAGAGATTTCCGACCGAATCGGACCCGTGCAGTCCGACCGAACGAGTACGATGCGGCCGTATGTTATCGGACACGAGTCGGTCGGACTCCCATTGAACTCAATGGGAGCCGGTCGTACAACGCGTACGCGGGCTCCCATTGCCTCAATGGGTGCGAGGCGGACAAGGGCGCCCCCTACAGCGGGTACGCCGCGAAGCGCCTCGCGGCGTGCACGCACAGGTAGGGGGACCCTTGGGTCCCCCTGTGTGCGCCTCGCGCGGCTACGCGTACAGGGGGTCCGACACGGACCCCCAAAGTACGGCTCCGACAGCTCTTACGAGCCGGAGTGCGCGGCTCGGTCGGACTGCTCGCGGCGCGCATCGTACTTACCCGGCCGGGAAACGTCTCCATTGCGCGGTGCGAATCGGGTCCGACCGAGTCGGTCGGAGCGGTTCGAGTCCGAGCGAGTCGGTCGGAGTTGTCGGGACGCCCGGACGAGTCGGTCGGCGAGTCGCATCGTACTCGCTCGGCCGGACCCGCGTACGGTTCGGTCGGGAAACAGGCTTTCGCATGGCTTTTTTCCCGACCGAATGGTATTGGGTGCGCCTCCGACCGAGATCGGAATCGGCCCCCTCGTGTCTATAAATCATATGCTGTGCTACACACACTTTTAACCTGCTTGTTTCGGTTAGCAGATAAAACATGGCTGGAGGCAAAATGGCGCCCATCCGTCAGTGGACGGAATTACACCTTTAATTGGAAACATCATTCTGCAGAGAAAAGAAAATACACGGATTTAAGAACTACAAACGTATAATGAATACTAGTGGTGAAATAGAGAGGTATTTTTTAGCATGCTATGAGATCACGGCTGCAGACTCGAGGGCCCTGGTGATTCTGACGAGCATAGAACCTTTTGAGGGCCAGGACTGCCACAGATGGTAAATGTTAGCAGACGTCAATTCAGAATGTTGGCTTAAAGCCCGGATACTGGCTGTGGCTGGAGATCATATTTATCGTGAGGTCGATTTAAATTGTGGGGCCGAGTGATAATAGTCCAATTAAGGTCGAAGTCACATTTCGCATTTATTAATGTTGATATATTGGTTAAACCAAGTTTGCTTACTGGCCCGAGGTTATGAAATGACATACGTGCCAACATTTTAGAACAGGAAAGTGGGAGATTTTGAAAACAAAATCGGGGGAATGTAGTTCCCTATTGACTTCTATTAAAGTAGAGGCAATTTAATGCGGGAAGCACCTCAAATAAAGCCATTTTTGGGTGCAATGGTCGGGAGTCTACCGCCCGAATCGAGTGTGTTGAGAGACAGAAGGCGAATTGTTTTCTGTTGCTCTGCATGATGCCGTCATTTGCTACAGTGTCCCACATAAGGATGGTAAGCGCTATGTACTGCAATTTGTAAACCCAAAAATATTTTCATAAGAAAGGTCCATTTCGTTTTTGCAATCTTCAGTGAAACATTACAGTGGCTTTAAACTAAAGAAAAGGCACAGAGAGCATTGGGGCCCAGAGATGTTCGAGTTGCTGGCTAATTTGGAATTGTTTGTAAAGGAAATAGCGAATTTTCAAAGAGAGTTTGTAATACACACTAGAAGATCAGAATGCATTTGCCCCCCACAATGTGGAAGAAACTTGCAACTGGAAACCTCGAAATTCGCAGAACTGATATGATTGATAACTTGTCTTTAAATAGCACTTTGTGACACAGTTTTGCTACTTTTAAGCACTGTATAGAGCAAGTGGTGTACAACCTAATTTAATGTTACTCAACTTATTGAGCTTTTAAGTATGAAAGGCTGGGTTGGTTACAAAGGAAATTCTAATGTGTGACTTGCAGGTCAGACATACATAGATGTAAGCATCAAGCATTTAACTTATTGAGCTATTTTGTGGGCATTAGCGATCCGGAAATTAACTGCTCAATAACTGCAAATTTAGCAAAATATCCCTGCAGAAATTGACTTTACCCCTAGTGCTCTGGTGCACTCACTTGAAGTTTAAACATCCCATGATACAAGCAAAATTTCAGAATCAGATATTCTTTATATGATGGTGAGAATAGTGTGACTAATTGTTGCTCGGGTTAGGAATTGCACTCTACACCTTTACTCAAAACAAATACACTCTATGCCACTGCACTCTATGCCAATCTACTCTGCCCCACAGCACTCTACGCCACTCTCTCTACACCATTGCACTCTACGCCACTTTACTCTGCGCCACCGTGTGCCACTGCACTCTACACTAATGCACAGTATGCCACTCTTCTCTACTCCACTGCACTCTATGCCACTCTACTCTGCAGCACTGCACTCTCTGCCACTGAACTCTCTGCCACTCTACTCTGTGCCACTCTACTCTGTGCCACTCTACTCTGCGCCACTCTACTCTGCTGCACCACTCTACTCTATTCCACTGCACTCTACTTTGCACCACTCTATGTCATTCTTTTACACTCTACGCGAATGCAGTCCATGTCACTCTAACTCTAATCTACTGTGCAACATGCACTCTGACACTGCTCTCTACACCACTTCACTCTATGCCTCTCTACTTTACTCAGCACCACTCTACTCTCTGCCAGTGCACTCTACCATGCACCTCTGCACTCTACACCACTCCACTTTGCAACACTGCATTCTATGCCAATGCCACTACTCTATACCACTCCACTCTACCCTGCACCACTCCACTCTATGGCACTTCAGTCTTGTCTGAAACAATCTACTCTACGCCACTTTACTCCACTCTGTGCCACTTCGCTCTATGCCACTGCAATTAACTCTGTGCCACTCTACTCTATGCCACTGCACTCTACCCTGCACCACTATACTCTGGCCTGCACCACTCAACTTCACTCTACCCTGAACCAATCTACACTACGCCACTGCACTCTATTCCACTGCATTCAACACCACTCTGTGACACTCCACTCTATGCCACTGCACTCTGCGCCACTCTATGCCACTGCACTCTACTCTAAACCGCTGCACTCTACGCCAATTCACTCTACACCACCTTACTCAAAAAATGCGCCCTATGCTACTGTACCTATGCAAACTACTTTGCACCACTGCCCTTTATCCCACTATACTCTACAACATTCTATTCTATGCCACTGCACTCTATGTCAGTGCACGTTACATCACTCTACACCATTGCGCTGTACGTCTCTATGAAACCCTGTTGTACTCTGCACCACTGTAATTGACATCATTGCTCTCTGCACCACTCTACTCTACACCACTCTACGCCACTGCACTCGACACCACTCTACTGCACTCTACACAACTGCACTCTCTGCCACTCTACTGCACTCTACGCCACTCCACTCTATGCCAATGCACTCTAAACTACTCTACTCTGCATCATTCCACTCTTATGCCACTGCACCCTACCCTGCACCATGCCACTCTCCTCTGCACCACTCCACTCTATGCCACTTCACTCTACATCACTCTACTCTGCAACACTGCTCTCTCTGCCACTGCGCTCTATGCCAATCTACTCTGCACCACTGCACTGTACACCACTGTACTCTATGCCACTGCACTCTATGCCACTCTACTCTACACCATTGCACTTTATGTCACTTTACTCTGCTCCACTGTGTGCCACTGCACTCTACACCAATGCACTCTATGCCACTCTTCTCTACTCCACTGCATTCTACGTCACTCTACTCTGCAGCACTGCACTCTCTGCCGCTGAACTCTCTGCCACCAAACTCTCTGCCACTCTATCCTGCACTCGAAGCCACTCTAATCTACTCTGCACCACTGCACTTTACGACACTCTACTGTATACCACTGAACTCTATGCCACTCACTCTCTCCACTTCAATTTACTCTATGCTACTGCAGTCCACGCCACTCTATTCCACTCTGCACCAGTCCACTCTATGCCACTCCACACTGCACCACTTAATTTTATACTGCTGCACTTTATGCCATTGCACTCTACACCACTTTTCTCAAAACCAATACACTCTATGCCACTGCACTCTGTACCAATCTACTCTGCACTACTGTACTGTATGTCACTATACTCAGTGACACTGCACTCTACACCATTGCACTCTGGCACTTTACTCTGCACCACGTTATACCACTGCTCTCTACACCAATGCACTCTACACCACTCTACTCTACTTCACTGCACTCTACAACACTCTACTCTGTAGCACTGCACTCTCTGCCACTGAACTCTATGCCATTTTACCCTATGCCACTCTACTCTGCACCACTTCACTCTACTCTGCACCACTCTATGCCACTCTACTCCACTCTACATCAATGCACTCCACACCACTCTAATCTACTGTGCACCACTCCAGCCTAGGCGACTCCACTCTGAACCACTCCACACCACTCCACTCTGCAACACTGCACTCTATGCCACTACTCTATACCACTCCATTCCACCCTGCACCATTCCACTCTACCCTTTGCCAATTCACTCCACTCTACACCATTTCACTCTACTCTGCAACACTCTACTTTATGCCACTGCACTCTACACCACTCTGCACCTATCCACTCTATGCCACTGCAATCAATGCTGTACCACTCTACTCTTTACCACTCTATGCCACTGCGCTCTACCCTGCACCACCATACTCTACTCTGCACCACTCCACCCCACTCTGAAACAATCTACTCTATGCCACTGCACTCTATGCCACTGCACTCTATGTCACTCTACTCCACTCTATGTCACTTTACTCCACTCTATGCCACTGCAGTCTACACTATGCCACATCACCAGACACAACTTCCAAGAAAGGATGAAAGCCGTCGCCACCTGGATGAAGAACAGCTGCCTGAAACTCAACTCAGAAAAGACAGAAGTCCTCATCCTTGGCTCTACCCCCTCTGCATGGAATGACTCCTGGTGGCCCTCCGCCCTCGGAAATCCCCACCACCCTGACGAACCTTGCATGAACCCTCAGCATCATACTAGACTCATCGCTCACAATGAACCGCCAGATCAACGCTGTCTCCTCGACCTGCTTCAACACCCTCCGCATGCTTCGAAAGACCTTCAGATGGATCCCAACCAAATCCAGAAAAATTGTCACACGCACTCATAAGCAGCAGACTGGACTACGGCAACACTCTCTATGACAGATTCAACAAGAAACTGCTTCGCAAACTCCAGACTGTCCAGAACACCGCAGCCAGACTGATCCTCGACATACCCCGTCGCAGTCACATCACTGAACACCTCCGCGATCTCCACTGGCTACCAGTGGAAAGAAGAATAACTTTCAAACTCCTCACCCACGCATACAAGGCCCTTCACAACACCGGTTCCACATACCTGAACAGCTGTCTCTCCTTCCACGCACCCAAAAGACACCTCCGATCAGCCCAGCTCTCACTGGCCACCATCCCTCGTATCAGCAAGACTAGAATGGGAGGAAAGTCCTTCTCCTACCTCCCAGCCAAAGCCTGGCATACCCTCCCCCATCCACCTCCGGCAATCTCTCACATTGCCCAAGTTCAGGAAGGACCTCAAGATCTGGCTTTTCAGGTGACCCCAGCACTCAATGGAGCTGCCCTCCTCCCCCCCAGCACCTTGAGACCCTCACGAGTCAGTAGTTGCGCTTTACCAACCCCTGATTGATTGATTGATTGATTGATTGAGGGACATCATAAGGATTTCGGTGACCCTGGGCCAACAGTAATTTGGGGGTCCCTGTTCGGAAAAGCTTTGAAGTTATGATCCAGTTTCTGGTCTTTCATGCCCTCTTTGGCCAGGTCACTGACAGTGAACAGCCACACTGGTCCACATTCTAAATATGTTTACATCTATATTTAAGGATAGTGAAGTGTGTTTTCAAGATTATTATACAGCAGCATCTCACTAATATTATTTCAAATAATCTGTGTCCCCCGCCCATTTCTCATATGTGAGGTCCTCTTTTGATGTAAAAGAAACTTTGTTTATAGATGTTGCATGGTGTTGAAACACATAAACATTTCTCTGCACAATGTCTCTTATAGACTCCCATACATCAACCACATTAAAAATAAACTAAAGGAAAACAGTATTTAAAACAATCTTTTAAAGAAATATTCATGGTCATCAGGGCAAGACTCTCTGCAGAACAGAACTGGCTCTATCAGAGGACCCTCTGAAAAGCTGGGGCCCTGGGTCAGGGCCCACTTTGCCCATGCCTTAAAACTTCTCTGATGCCACTGTACTCTAAACCACTGCACTCTATGCCAATGCACTCTAAACCACTCTACTCAAAACCAATGCACCCTAAGCTACTGCACCTATGCCAACTACTTTGCACCACCGCACTTTACGCCACTCCACTCTACAACATTCTACTCTTTGCCACTGCACACTACGCCACTGCATGCTACATCACTCTACACCACTGCACTCTGCGTCACTACAACCTACGCCACTCAATTCTACTCTGCACCACTGGAATGTATGTCATTGCTCTGTGCACCACTCTACTCTGCACCACTCTACAACCCTGCACTCTACAACCCTGCCCTCTACTCTGCACCACTCCACTCTATGCCACTTCACTCTACCCCACTCTACTCCACTCTGCGTCACTGTACTCCACTATGCACCACTTTACTCCAACCTGTGTCGTTCTACTCTACGCCACTGCAATCTACTCTGCACTGCACTAATCTATGCCACTGCACTCTGTGCTACTCTACATCACTGCCCTCTACACCAATACACTCTACACCACTTTACTCAAAACCAATGCTCTCTACGCCATTGCAATCTACACCAATCTACTCTGCACCACTGTACTTAATGCCAATTCACTCTAGGCCACTGTACTCCACTCTACGACACTCCACTTCATGGTACTCCACTCTATGATGCTCTACTCCACTATATTCTGCGCCACACACACTCTACTCCACGCCACTTCACTCTACAGCGCTCTATTCCACTCTGTGCCATTCTACGACACTATTCCACTCTACGACATTCTATGCAACTGCCTCTATGCCACTCCATGCCACTTTACTCCACTTTATTCTATGACACACTACTCCACTTTACTCCACTCCATGCAACACCCTCTACGCCACTCCACTCTTCTCTACACCACTCCACAACACTCTATACCACTCTACTCCACGACACTCTTCTCAGCTCTGGCACTGTGGTCCACTCTACCCCACTCAACTCTAGGCCCTTCCACTCTATGAGGTCGATTACGATGGCGGGCGGACAAAGTCCGCCCGCCATCGCAGTGGCAAAAGGGACCACCCGCCATAGGTGCGGCGGTCCCGCAATACACATTAGGATGCGCCCGCCACACTGGCGGGCGCATCCCGTATTTTTACATTGCGGCGGGCGGTGCTGCAAGCAGCACCCGCCGCAATGTAAAAATAAATGTAGCGCATTTGCATGTACAACGTGACAGGCACCGTGCGGTGCCTGCCACCTTGTACATGCAAATGCAGGGGGGTACCATAGGTACCCCCCACGTGCAGCCCCCCACTCCCCCCACCCCCTGGGGGCCCGCAACGGGCACCCAAAGGCATTCTCCGCCTATCTTTTTGCGGCGGGATCTCCGCCGCAAAAGACAGGCATCGTAATGCCCACGGCGGTGCCTGCACGGCACCGCCCACAATGCCCTATTGTACCGTGTCCCGCAAGGTGGTCGGAAAAGGACCGCCTTGCGGGACCACGGCGGACGGTCTTTCCGTCCGCCGCGGTACCATTCCCATTCCCACCGCCATCCTAATTTGGCGGTGGGAATATTCAGGTAGATGGCGGGTGGATCGCCACCGCCGGGCCGGTGGTCCTCACCGCCGGCCCGGTGGTGGCGATCCGCCCGCCATCATAATGACCCCCTATGACACTCTACTCCCTCCACTCCACTCCACAACACTGTACACTTCTCCATGACATTCCACTTAACTCCTCTGCACACCACTCAACTCTACTGTACGCCACTCCATAACACTCCACTCTACTCCACTTTATGGGACTCCATTCCACGCCACTCTCCTTTACCCTACTAACTTTTATCCATGCTGAACAGCAGCCACTCTGGTGTACAACATTGCTAAAACATATTGGCAAAGCCAATAGCTCTTGCATAGGCGAGACCTATTGGCTTTCCCAATGCCTGTTCCTTTTGATTCCAATACTCCAGGGGAGTGCATGTGTTTTCTTTCTCTATCATGTACTGCATCTGGTATAGAGACAGAATGTCGAGTTGGAAATGTCGACTTGCACTAATATCGAGTTGGAAATATCGAGACACAGAAATATCCACAGCAAGAATATCGTGGTCAAGAATATCGAGTTTAAGGTAAGAAATATCGTTTTCAAAAATATCGAAGTCATTAATATCGTTTGCAAAAATATAGTTGTTAAAAATATCGTTTTTTTTAGTTAGTGTTATGTATTTTAGTATGTATTTTAAATGTATGTGCTCTATTTTTTTGTCTAAGTATTGCTTTTGTTTTTTAATATATGTGTTACATTTTTAGTAGTTATTAATTTTATTTTAATTAAAATTTGCGTTTTAGTTCCGTAGCGGGTTGTGGGTTTATAGGGGAATAGGGTGGGAAATAATTTAATTTTAATAAATTAAATATTAATTTTTATTTATTAGTATTTATTTAATTTAGATTTTATAGTGTTAATTGAGGGAATTAAGGGGCCCATTACGATGGCGGGCGGAAGCACAACCGCCGTGCTGGCGGATGCAGAAACCACCAGTTACCGCCGGCACGCAGCAGTCCACACGCCCGCCCAATTACGATGCGAAAAGCAGGCCAAACACCGCCGGCAAGCCAGCAACACCGTCCGCCATCAAAGTGCGCCCGCACACGTAGCGGCGCAGCACAACTGACACACACCGTCCGACGAAACACGTCCCGCCCGGCGCATAAATTACGATGCCGCAAACAAACGGCTCCCACGGCAAAGAGACACCGCACGTGAAAGAGAGGCGGAAACACGGACGCAGAGCACGGACAACGAAGAAGCGGCACCCCGGGCATGAATCCAGCACTGCAGGCCCTTCCCATGCTTCTGCTGATGCACTACCAAGGACGCAACGTACCGCGGAGACGCAGGTAGGCACACACACAACAAGTGCACGCAAACAGCGCACACAGTGCAAGGGCGGAAAAAGCGGACAACCCCCCACCAGCGCGTGCACACTACACATCCACCATTGCATCCACATATGACACACAGGCCAAATCCTAACATCGCGGAACACATGTGTACACACCACCTGGGACTAGGAACCAACCACCCCGTCACGGCCCCAAAGCGCCATTGACGCCGCCACACATGCGCACAACGCAGAGGCCAACCGCAGCGCCATGCATGCGTCGCACACAGACACAGGGACACAACCAAGCAGCACACACACCAGCCCCACCCCGAACGCACATGACACGTGACAGGCCGGCCACAGACATGTCCCCAACGCCCAATTCACGGACAACACCCAACGCCACACAACCGACGCACACATGTCAGTCAAGTCACGCAACAGCAGGACACACCCCAGTGTAACAAACATGGCGAAGCACACAGCGGCGGCAACACCAACTAGGAGAAGCAGGGCCCCTTCGGGAAGAGGAACGCCAGTACCACACTGAAAAACCCATACCACCCTGCACATATGAACAAGACACATGAAACGGAACACCAAAGAGCCCGGGGACCGACAACAGGTGGCCCAAGAATTACATCCACACACAAGGCCCAACGCAGAGCGGAAAGGCAGCCTGCCGCCCACACAAGGGAGAGCAGACAGCACTGAATGACCTTCCATTCCAACACCGAAACCACAGCCCTACGACAGAAGCCGGTGAATACAGCCATTGTCCAAGAATAGACCAACACAGGCATGCCGAGGAGACCGACCACACGGCAGATAGCGCATATCACAGAAGCACACAACGGACGGGGAAGAAAGAAGAAAACACTCCCCCATGTCGGCCACATGCAAGTTAATTGGAAGGAGTCACACAGCACCGACCTTGAACTGTCTGAGAAGCATGTGGGAAGAGGGCCCGTGTCCTCCAAACAAGCCAACAGAACACAAGTCCTGTCTCCCCACGACTACACAGAGCTCACAGCAACCCCGGAGCGTGCACATTGCAGACTGCACACACAGCCGGAGCACGCCACCTCTACGAACCGCTGCGAAACCGCAACACACCTACCCAACTACGCCGAAGAGCTCAAGCTGTACCAAACCAACACGATACATACATTGGGATGCGATCTCCTGTCCCTGCTGAACGTAAGTTACCGACTGACTTACCGCATCACATTGTTCAGCTGCGTCATGCCCGTCTTCTACTGTCGGAGGTGTCCCTACCAGCATCCCGTCGAGATATGCCTCTCCAACCCGGCATGTCTGAAGGCGGACCTGCTAAAACTACTCCTCCCTCTGGACGCACACGACAGGGCCTGCTCTGCCTATGGGGGCATGGCGTATGTGGCCAACATCGCACGCGCACTGAAATGGAACCACTGTGCCTCCACACGACGGATCATCGAGAACAGCTACATCGAATGTCACCCAGCATGCCCCATCATGGTCCTCCAAGGGACAACCTACGAACAACACCTTGACAGCCACCATCCGCTTCATTGGCTGGCAAACATGTACACCACCAATGACATGGAAGCCCTGCTGGACGGCATCGCATACCTGTCAACCTGTAAATACGTCGGACCACAACGCAGGTTCCCCGAGTGACCTATGAAGTCCAACCCCGCACCCATGCTCAGCTTCCGCACGGACTGGCCAGTCACCACCACAACAGCCATACCAAACGACCGGCAACTGTAACCACACCATCAACGACATCGCCATGACATCGGATATGACCGGGACATGCACACTGTTCCCCATCACATCCAGGAACACCGCATGCATCGTGGGAGGCAGTGGCATGGGCTCTGTGCATCGCACCCACATGGACGGAACTGCACGAACAACCAGGACACGACATGGATCCAGCGCACATGGACACACACACCGCTCAGTGGACATGAATAGGTCGCCTGGAGTCTGTGGGTGCTGCACCCCTCCCACCCCCGCCCCGGGAATCCCATACCAGGACCTTTGCATGGACGACAAGTGCATACAACAACAACACGACCCCAGTGACTGTGACATGTCCAGTAACCACCACAGTGCAACAACAAGTGGCACGCCGCTGCATGCACGCAAGCACATGCCCTGATGTCATCTCACATGCACGCGTGCATGAGGAACAACCGCAGCAAACCTGTCACATGGAACTGAGATGGACTGTGCCCATGATGCCGAGCGGTCTGGTAGGCTACATGTATACCGTCTGTGTCAAAGTCCGCAGCTCCGCAGCTATACGTAAATGTACATTAGCACAGCCTTGGCCAAGCAGATGTAACCCCACACCCTATCCCATTTGTAATCATGCTCAGTATATCCTCAACATGTATTCCGCTGCCAGTAGTGTCCACTATACTGCATCACAGAGGACAGAAGACTCAATATAATGTTTGAAACCAGAACTGTCTCCGCTGACTCATTTCACAAGTACGAATGAGAGAGGATGAGAGTATGTGAAGTACACGGCAGTCGTGACATGACCATGTAGTCCACTGGTATTGGATGTCAACGCAAATGAGTAGCACTACTGTGGAAGACACACATGTGTCGTGTGAAGTCGTATGGACGCAGTGCTCAGGTGGGTGGGTGCGACGGGTAGATGCGCACATGCCAAGTTGGAGCACGCCGTGTTGGGAGGGGTCATGAACAGTACACCACCGCTTCCCTGGGCATTGTGAGAGGACACCTGTCGGGGGAGTGAACACGTGTGTGCACAGCAGCCGGGCACACGTACAAAGCGGTACCAGGCGCACCTCAGCCCACACTCTGTGGACAAGCTGGATCCTGTTGTGCGCCCGCCATGCCCCTTGACAAGGCACGCACAGCCCCAGTCGACCAGGTGTAACCCCAACATAGTCAATCCGCACAGGCGATACAGGGCACGGGATGGCAGTGGAGCATGGTGTGTGAGAGGTCTCCTCGCGCTCCTCCTGGTCATATCACGCAGGCAATAGAACCTCAATGTCCAGCATGGCAAAAAGTCAAATGGAAGTGTAGGGGGACGCACCACAGCACGAGCAGCACTGACGTCACGGGAGGTGGCTCGCACCATCCCATCCATTGCCCATCATACCAACCACGCCACATGCCATTGCGACTAAGTGCAAGCGCGTGCGCCACCACCCCTGAGCCCTCCCCAGAGAGGCCAAAGAGTGAATGTGTGGGCCATCAGCCACAGACGGACGCAGCATGGCCGCAAGGGCAGCCACAGCCACTGGGTGTCGCAGGTGGCGGATCCGGAAGGCGAAGACTGTGATGCATAGTCCATGCAGGCCGGGTCTCCATTTGGGGCACCACGCAGGTGGACGGCGTCCCGCCACACATCATACCCTGAGACAGCCCACTCGTGCAACTGGACCCACACATACACTCCTTGCCCTCTCTGGTGCGAGCTTGGGGCTGCCTGTGCAAGCGCTAGCCTCGCAGGTGAGCATGCATATTGGGGGCGAGGGGAGGACATGAGGGCTGGGGCGAAGATGACTGTATCACTGTCAGTTAGTACAAGGGATGACCCAGATGTGGAATGGAAGAGACGTGTCCCGTGTGTACTGCAACTAGTCGCCAATCCAACTACCCCCATGTCCGGAATGTAAGCCCGCACCTAGGCCCGCCCATCCGCCACATCGAACATACCACCAGCACGACAACCTTCCCATTCGAAACACTGACTGGGGGTGGCGACCAGTGAACAATCATGTGTAGCCTACCCACGCGTACATGTGGGCCCTCCATGATCCATGTCACCTGCGGCAAAGACATGACATGCGCAATGAGGGAAGTGAGGAGAGCTGTCCGCCCCACGCGCAGAAGGTGCATCAGCTCCACAGACCCAGCAGCGAGTCCAGCAGGGGTCACATGTGCAGGGGCAGCTGTGCCTGGTGTGAAGGCACATGCATATAGACAGCACATCGACCAATGTGTAGTCTGCCCACATCCACAGTCCATCATCATGCGGACATAGGAATTGAACACAGGGCAACACATCTTAGCTGGTGCACCCACCGTGACCAACAATGCGCAATCATCGACGTACCCGCCCTGTGCATGGCCCCCCACCCAACGGAGGCACATCCAGTGCCACCATCCCACACACACAAGCCTTCCACGGAACATGCTGTGTCCAATGGTCAGTACAGAGTCAGCGCCCATCTGGTGGATCCTGAACAGGAGACACATGCACACACATGCCAGCTCCCACTATGTACGACTGCCACCTGGCACGTGCAATGTAACCTCTCACCTGTGACGTGTGACTGCAAGCACACAGCCGTCTTGGCATGGGGCTGTCAATGTGGACACCAGTCAATGTTTCGGGAGCTGTGATCCGTACAGTGCTGTACATAGGGTGCAGTGCTGACACCTACTACTGTCTCATATCCCCTCGTGCCACAGGTCCCACTTGTATTGGCCGCTCAGCCCGTGCCCACATCGTCGTCGTCGTGTGCCATACTCATCCAGCCTCGGAAGCAGTACCATGCTCAGCAGACACTCATGTTGCCGTGGCGTTGCCGCTTGACGAATATGCAGTCAGTCCCCATCAGCACGCCCCGCAAGTCATTGGGGCCTAGATCCCCATGTGCATGCACATGGCAGTGGTATGTCTCACTTGCCATTGCCATTGTTGGGAGACCTGTGTAAGTGTATTGTGGCCGTGCCGTCCCAGCTTGACAGCTGGGCTGTGGCTCATGTGCTTGCTCAGTCATGTCAGTGATGTGTATGCGAAATTGCTATGTGCCGTGTTGCTATGACATGTGTCCTCTGCCATTTAACCCAGGCGGAGACCGAACATTGACCGCCCATACCAATTGCTGGCGGACATGGACGATACAGAGGTAATCAGGAAGTTTCGGCTGGACAGGCCAACTCTGCATCGACTGTGTGCCATGTTAGAGCCCCATCTCCGTCCCCGCAGAGTGTATCCGACTGCTGTCACCCCCACGGCTAAGGTGATGGCCGCCATGCATTTCTTCGCCACTGGGTCATTCCAGCACACAGTGGGCAGTGGAGGAGGGATGTCCCAGCCCATGTTCAGCAAGGTGCTGAGGGATGTACTGGCAGCCATGATGCTGTACCGGAACAGGTACATCAGATTCCCCAGGGCTCGTGAATTGGCGGCAGTGAAGGGTGCATTCTATGCCCTTGGCAGAATCCCACACGTCGTGGGAGCCATTGACTGCACTCATGTTGGCCTTGTTCCACCACAGGCCACTGAGCACCTGTACCGCAACAGGAAGCACACGCACTCCCTGAATGTGCAAGTGGTGTGCCTTGCGGACATGGTGATCACCCACGTGTGTGCAAAGTTTCCAGGCTCGGCCCATGACGCACACATAATGCGCAACAGCATCTTGCCACGACTGATGGCCAATCTGCAACAGGATCGTGGCTGTATTGTCGGTGAGTATGTGGAGTGGTGTAGCGTGCTGGTTGTGCGATGCTGTCCCCTGTCCAGTTGGAATAGCAACGGTTCTCTGTGTCCCTCACACCCAGGTGACTCTGCGTATCCGAATGGGGCATGGCTGCTCAGTCCATTGAGGAATCCTCGCACCCCAGCAGACGATCGATACAATGAGGCACATGGGAGGACCAGACGTGTGGTCGAGCGTACCTTTGGCCTCCTCAAGTCCAGGTTCAGGTGCCTGGACCGCACCGGGGGTGCACTGGCGTACTCCCCACAGAAGGTGTGCCAGATAGTGGTGGCGTGCTGCATGCTGCACAATCTGGCCATTCGGAAGCAGATCCCCCTCATTGTGGATGACGGAGATCAACCAGGGCCCCAGCCCGCAGACCAGGACAGCTCGAGTGAGGTGGACAGCGGAGAGGAGGAAGCTGGGAATGTGCGGCAGCAGCTCATCGCCCGCTACTTCACTTGACGGTGAGTGTCCATGTACGACGGATGATGTGTCTGTATCTATGCAGGTGTGTGTGTGCTGTGTCAGGGTGGCCGTATGTTCACTGCGTGCAGTGTGTCAACGCTCCATGGCCAGGGTAGTATGCCACTGTTGGTGACTGTGGCATTGTGCCCTATTGCTCTGTGCGATGTGTGTACATTGCTTGTAGTTGTTGACATGTACTGTGTGATGGGTGTGTGACACACTCATTGAATGTGCTCCTGTTCTGTCTCCCACCCCTAGGTCCCTACAGGCCCTCCGGATTCCATTTCCATGCCACGCATCAGGTGCCTCTCCGCCCAAGGTGGCCGATGTATTCCGTACAAATAAAACACAGGGCACAAACAGCAGTTAGTGAAAAAGGTGCATTTATTACAAACTGTGACATGTGATTGTGTGTAAGGTGATGACAAAAGTGGTGCGTGCAGTGACAATGAGCTGTCGGTCATGGCTGCGTGATGATCAGGGTGTACCCACTGGTTCTATGTCCATAGTCCAACACACACATGCCATCCAGATGGCTGTGTGGAGTGGGATCGTAGAGCAAGTCAATGCAGTGGCTGGTCAAGGAAGGCTGGCGGAAGGCTGGCTGGCTGCCTCACTTGCGACTGGAGCGTGCGAAGTCCTCCCGGGAGATCTGTTTCCTCTTCGGACGGCCCCTTCCACGTTTGGGAGGGGGTGTGTGGTGGCGACCTGCTGGTGGTGGGTGAGGTGTGCTCACTGGCTGTGGACGCAGGGGAAGTGGACACTGCTGCCCGACCCTGCGCCCTAGCAGGTGGTGGCGGAGGTGGTGTTGCTGGCCTTGCCTGTGACCCCACCGCCACCACCAGCTGGCCCATGAGGTCCACGAGTTGGTCCATACGGGACACGAATTGGCCCATATGGGCGTCCATGGACCTCAGCACCCCCAGCACCTCCCGCGTGTCAGTAGCAGACCTGGCCCATTGTCCTTGGGCCTCTTCATAGGCCCCAAGGACTCTGGCCATTTGAGGCAGGGCATGGCTCCCAGGGGAGGCTGGCGTTTCCCTGACCCTGCTCCTCCTACCAGTCCTGCTGCCACCGGCCTGCCCACTAGCCACATTGCTCACCACGGTCCTCGCTGTGGCTCCCAGGGTGGATCCAGTCGGCCGGGCCACCACCTGCGCTGGGGCTGGTGCCAGCGAAGACGTGGTGGTGGTGGAGGCGGTGGTGGTCGGTGCGGCGATGGTGGCGGTTGCGGCAGTGGTAGTGGCCGCAATGACCGTGGGTGTGGCCGCAACGACAGTGGCAGCAGGGGCCTGGGACTGTTCAGCATCCCTGGATGATGGGTTGGTGGGTAGGAGGGGTCCTGGGGAGCGGCTGGGCCCTGCCACGCCAGATGGGCCAGCTTGGTGGTCCGTGTCCGAAGAGGTGGACAGATCCTCCAGATCCGTGTGTCCTCGTTGGGGGCTTGTAGGCTGGCTGTGCTGGCTGCTGTCTCCATCCCCAGCGTCCAGCAGTTCGTCACCTGTGGAGAGAATGAGATTTGTTATTGTGTTGCACCTGGCGAAGTATGTATTAGTCGTCTGACATTGGCAGTTCGTGCAATCTCGTACATGGGTTTCCCGGAGGCGAGTGTGTGGCTGTGGCATCTGTAGTTGTGTGTGCTAGGCAATGGGACTGTGTGCTGTGCACATGTGGCATGGGACGGATTGGCCATGCCGATGGGTGTGTTGCTTTGCCCCTACTCATTGTGACTCTGGTGTATGCGGGCTCCTGGCCCATCCTGGGTCTGGTTTGTACTTTGCTTTTGGAGTTCAATATGGAACGCTTAGGAACGCATATGGCAACATGGGGGCCATGCCCCAGATTCGCATTTGGGATGGAATATGCTTTTGGGGTTCAAATGGAACGCTTAGGAACGCATATGGCAACATGGGGGCCATGCCCCAGATTCGCATTTGGGATGGAATATGCTTTTGGGGTTCAAATGGAACGCTTAGGAACGCATATGGCAACATGGGGGCCATGCCCCAGATTCGCATTTGGGATGGAATATGCTTTTGGGGTTCAAATGGAACGCTTAGGAACGCATATGGCAACATGGGGGCCATGCCCCAGATTCGCATTTGGGAGGGGATATGCTTTTGGGGTACATGCTGTGAGCCATGGGTGCCGAACGTGACATGTGTTGTGGCAGCATGACAGTGCATGGTCTGAGGTGTGTGCATGCCTGACATGCCCTGCATATTTGCTGTCTGTTGTGATTACTGGACATGGCATTGGACGCATCGTTATGAGTGAGTGATAGTTGTGTGCCAGCCAACGTATTGCAGTTGTCCCATCTCCTTGGTGTGCGTGCTGCCCTGTGCCATGTGCATCACTGCAGTGCTCGGGGGGGTGTGGCCCATGTTGTGTGTTGTTGCTCACAGTGTGTCGTGCGCTTAATTGACTTCTGGCACATGGTTGGTCATGGGCATGTGTCTTAGCGTGACTGCTGTATGTGTGGCAGCTGTGCGGATGACATGCCTTTCATGAGACTGGGGCTGACGGATGGGATGGATGGTATGTTGTATGTGCATGGTGTGTCTGTGTGTTTGATGGGTTCAGTGGTGTTCGTGTGCATTTCTGTTGTTCCGCTCTGTTGCGTCTAGTGTTGTTTGTCTTACATAGGCGTAGTTGTGGGGTGTGTGGTTGACAGGCAGTAGGGGCTACATGGACAGGACTTCAATGGTGTTTCGGTTGTGTGTGGATGAGTTGCACAGTGGCTGCCGTGTGGGACTATATTCAGTGTGGCTTGTGCATGCAGACGTGGCTCCTTGGGTGTTGCTATGTCTGTGATGGGTCATGTGGGGTGTGAGTCTGCTGTTCATGTCCGTGTGCACATTGTTCACTTGTTCGTGACGGTGGGCGGTGCTGCGTGTCCGTGTGCTACGTGACATGTCCCATGTGTTGGTGGTGTTATGGTCCTCATGCCTCCAGTAATCCAGCCCTGTCCAGTTTCCCACCTGCAAGTTGTTCGTGCGTGCACTGTACTGGATGCCACATGGCTCTAAGCGGGGGTGCTCCATGTTGCAGGTCTGTGGGGGTGGGGGGTGTAGTGGGTCGTGGGGGTGGCTGTACACCCACTGACACCGATTGCTGTGGACCGTGATGTTTGCCTTTCGGCTGTCGTTGTGCACTGCGGTGGCTGACACGTGGGTGTGGGGTGTGGGGGATGCTCCTCCTTGCTGTGCTGTGGGACTGGGGCCTGGTGTGTGTTGTACTTGGGCTGTCCACCGTCCCACCCACTGCACTTTGTGTTCCTGCCACTTACCTGTTACTTGTCGGTTAGTGCAGCTGTGGCGGACACATGGGTGTGGTGGGTGCTCGTTGTGGCGCTTCTGGCATATTTGGGGACCTGTTGGTGGTTACGTGGCTGGCTTAGTGTACACATGTCCCCACGCATCTTACAGTTGTTCGGTTTGGGCTGTGTGTGGTAGTGTCTGTTGCATGTGTGTGTGATGTGTTGTGTATTGTGTGCTGGACATGGGGGTGTTTGTCCCTGGGAGCTGTGGCATGGTGGTAGTGCATGTGAGTACATAGCGGTGTGCTGGTATACATTAGTTTGTACTTACCAGCCTCCACTCCCCCTGCTAATCCGGCGAGGATCTCCGGATGGATTACGACTCGCACCTTCTCCTCCCACGCTTTGAAGGTCTTAAAGAGCGCGGGATTCCCTCCGCCAGTGACGGCAGCCAGCTCTCTGTTTTTGCCCTCCTTCTTCTTGACCAGGCTCTTTACGTCATTCCAACGTTTGTTTATCTCGGCTCTGTTCCTGGGCAGGGTCCCGACTGCATTGACCTGGTCTACGATCCGGGTCCACATTCTGTTTCTGGTGGCTAGTGGTGTGTGCTGGACCATGTTCCCATAGATTTGTGGGTACACCTTGATGATCTCGTCGACCATGACCGTCAGCTCCATGGGCGTGAACTTGGGCATCCTTTGTGGTGCCATGGTGTTTGTGGTGCTGGTGCGGTGTGTGTTGTGTAATGTGCAGGGGGTTTGTGGTGCCGGTGTTTGGTGGTGGTGGTGGTGGTTGGTTGATGTGTGCGTTTCTGTGGTGTGCTGCTGTCCTTGCTGTGTCACTGTGTCCTCTCCTCTCCTCTCTGGTTTGCAATGTAGCAAGGGGTTGTGGTCTGTGGGAGTGCTGCTTTTGTACTCACCTATGTGGGTGTGTCCTCATGGTCTGTTGTTTTCAGGTGTGTTGTGTCTGGGGTTCTGGCCTTTGTATTTTTTGTTTGTCCGGGGGGTGTTTTCGGGATGTGTACTGTGCTTGTGTATTTGTGCGTGCCTTGCTGTGTGGACTTGTTGGCCATGTTGTGTGCTATTGGTTTTGTGTGCGGATGGTTTCTGTGCAGGTACGTGGGCGCCATGGCTTCTGCCGTGTCGATTCTCATCGGCGTTGTTTGCGCTGGCGGGCGGTATATTTGTTGTTTTTCCGCGCTCATGGCGGTGCGATCGTAATTTCACGTGCGGTGTGTCGGCCGTGTGGGCGGGCGGTTTTGTGTTGTCGTGCGTGTTTCCGTCCGTGGCGGGCGGTTTGACTCGACTCGGACGATGGCGGGCGGTATTTTGTGTGATTTTTCCGCCGATGGCGGTTTTCGGTTTGTGTAATCGTAATGGCGTGGTCGGTGTTCAGGCGGTGTGTGCGGGCGGATTTTTGCCGCTTCCATGCCTGGCGGATTTTTTTACGCCGGGTATCGTAATGGGCCCCTAAGTGTTTTAACATGTTATTTGGAATGTATTAAAATTATTTTTTTAATATTTTAAATAATTTAATTTTTAAAGAAACTTTTATATATAATTTTAGGAGCGGGATGTTGGGTTTATAGGGGATAAGGTGTGTAGAGTGTTTTAAAAATATATATTTTAAATTAAATATTATTAGAAATTTATATATTTTTTTATTTTATTTAAAAAAAAGAAAAATAATATTTAAATTTAAATTTGAAAATTTATTTTAAGAGCTGGGATGTTGGAGTTTATAGGGGATAAGGTTTGGGAGTGTTTAAAAAATATTTATTTAAAAAAAAAATATTAACATCTTTTACAAATTTAGGGGCTCATTACAATGGCGGGCGGAAGCACCAACCGCCGTGCTGGCGGATGCAAAACCACCAGTTACCGCCGGCACGCAGCAGTCCACACGCCCGCCCAATTACGATGCGAAAAGTAGGCCAAACACCGCCGGCAAGCCAGCAACACCGTCCGCCATCAAAGTGCGCCCGTACACGTAGCGGCGCAGCCCAATTGACACACACCGTCCGACGAAACACGTCCCGCCCGGCGCATAAATTACGATGCCGCAAACAAACGGCTCCCACGGCCAAGAGATACCGTACGACAAACCGAAGCGGTAACACGGACGCCGAGCACGGACAACGAAGAAGCGGCTCCCCCGAGCATGAATCCAGCACTGCAGGCCCTCCCCATGCTCCTGCTGATGCACCACCAAGGACGCAACGTACCGCGGAGACGCAGGTAGGCACACACACAACAAGTGCACGCAAACAGCGCACACAGTGCAAGGGCGGAAAAAGCGGACAACCCCCCACCAGCGCGTGTACACTACACATCCACCATTGCATCCACATATGACACACAGGCCAAATCGTAACATCGCGTAACACATGTGTACACACCACCTGGGACTAGGAACCAACCACCCCGTCACGGCCCCAAAGCGCCGATGACGCCGCCACACATGCGCACAACGCAGAGGCCAACCGCAGCGCCATGCATGCGTCGCACACAGACACAGGGACACAACCAAGCAGCACACACATCAGCCCCACCCCGAACGCACATGACACGTGACAGGCCTGCCACAGACATGTCCCCAACGCCCAATTCACGGACAACACCCAACGCCACACAACCGACGCACACATGTCAGTGAAGTCACGCAACAGCAGGACACACCCCAGTGTAACAAACATGGCGTAGCACACAGCGGCGGCAACACCAACTAGGAGAAGCAGGGCCCCTTCGGGAAGAGGAACGCCAGTACCACACTGAAACACCCATACCACCCTGCACATATGAACAAGACATATAAAACGGAACACCAAAGAGCCCGGGGACCGACAACAGGTGGCCCAAGAATAACATCCACACACAAGGCCCAACGCAGAGCGGAAAGGCAGCCTGCCGCCCACACAAGGGAGAGCAGACAGCACTGAATGACCTTCCATTCCAACTCCGAAACCACAGCCCTACGACAGAAGCCGGTGAATACAGCCATTGTCCAAGAATAGACCAACACAGGCATGCCGAGGAGACCGACCACAGGGCAGATAGCGCATATCACAGAAGCACACAACGGACGGGGAAGAAAGAAGAAAACACTCCCCCATGTCGGCCACATGCAAGTTAATTGGAAGGAGTCACACATCACTGACCTTGAACTGTCTGAGAAGCATGTGGGATGAGGGCCCGTGTCCTCCAAACAAGCCAACAGAACACAAGTCCTGTCTCCCTACGACTACACAGAGCTCACAGCAACCTCGGAGCGTGCACATTGCAGACTGCACACACAGCCGGAGCACGCCACCACAACGCACCGCTGCGAAATGGCAACCGCAACACACCTACCCAACTACGCCGGACAGCTCAAGCTGTACAAAACCAACCTGTTACATACATTGGGATGCGATCTCCTGTCCCTGCTGAACGTAAGTTACCGACTGACTTACCGCATCACATTGTTCAGCTGCGTCATGCCCGTCTTCTACTGTCGGAGGTGTCCCTACCAGCATCCAGTGGAGATATGCCTCTCCAACCCGGCATGTCTGAAGGCGGACCTGCTACCACTACTCCTCCCTCTGGACGCACACGACAGGGCCTGCTCTGCCTATGGGGGCATGGCGTATGTGGCCAACATCGCACCCGCACTGAAATGGGACCACTGTGCCTCCACACGACGGATCATCGAGAACAGCTACATCGAATGTCACCCAGCATGCCCCATCATGGTCCTCCAAGGGACAACTTACGAACAACACCTTGACAGCCACCATCCGCTACATTGGCTGGCAAACATGTACACCACCAATGACATGGAAGCCCTGCTGGACGGCATCGCATACCTGACAACCTGTAAATTCGTCGGACCACAACGCAGGTTCCCCGATTGACCTATGATGTCCAACCCCGCACCCATGCTTAGCTTCCGCACGGACTGGCCAGTCACCACCACAACAGCCATACCAAACGACCGGCAACTGTAACCACACCATCAACGACATCGCCATGACATCGGATATGACCGGGACATGCACACTGTTCCCCATCACATCCAGGAACACCGCATGCATCGTGGGAGGCAGTGGCATGGGGTCTGTGTATCGCACCCACATGGACGGAACTGCACGAACAACCAGGACACGACATGGATCCAGCGCCCATGGACACACACACCGCTCAGTGGACATGAATAGGTCGCCTGGAGTCTGTGGGTGCTGCACCCCTCCCACCCCCGCCCCGGGAATCCCATACCAGGACCTTTGCATGGACGACAAGTGCATACAACAACAACACGACCCCAGTGACTGTGACATGTCCAGTAACCACCACAGTGCAACAACAAGTGGCACGCCGCTGCATGCACGCAAGCACATGCCCTGATGTCATCTCACATGCACGCGTGCATGAGGAACAACCGCAGCAAACCTGTCACATGGAACTGAGATGGACTGTGCCCATGATGCCAAGCGGTCTGGTAGGCTACATGTATACCGTCTGTGTCAAAGTCCGCAGCTCCGCAGCTATACGTAAATGTACATTAGCACAGCCTTGGCCAAGCAGATGTAACTCTGAAGCCCACATCCCACATGCAACAGCCAATCACATGTAACCCCACACCCTATCCCATTTGCAATCATGCTCAGTATATCCTCAACATGTATTCCGCTGCCAGTAGTGTCCACTATACTGCATCACAGAGGACAGAAGACTCAATATAATGTTTGAAACCAAAACTGTCTCCGCTGACTCATTTCACAAGTACGAATGAGAGAGGATGAGAGTATGTGAAGTACACGGCAGTCGTGACATGACCATGTAGTCCACTGGTATTGGATGTCAACGCAAATGAGTAGCACAACTGTGGAAGACACACATGTGTCGTGTGAAGTCGTATGGACGCAGTGCTCAGGTGGGTGGGTGTGACGGGTAGATGCGCACATGCCAAGTTGGAGCACGCCGTGTTGGGAGGGGTCATGAACAGTACACCACCGCTTCCCTGGGCATTGTGAGAGGACACCTGTCGGGGGGAGTGAACACGTGTGTGCACAGCAGCCGGGCACACGTACAAAGCGGTACCAGGCGCACCTCAGCCCACCCTCTGTGGACAAGCTGGATCCTGTTGTGCGCCCGCCATGCCCCTTGACAAGGCACACACAGCCCCAGTCGACCAGGTGTAACCCCAACATAGTCAATCCGCACAGGCGATACAGGGCACGGGATGGCAGTGGAGCATGGTGTGTGAGAGGTCTCCTCGCGCTCCTCCTGGTCATATCACGCAGGCAATAGAACCTCAACGTCTAGCATGGCACAAGTCAAATGGAAGTGTAGGGGGACGCACCACAGCACGAGCAGCACTGACGTCACGGGAGGTGGCTCGCACCATCCCATCCATTGCCCATTATACCAACCACGCCACATGCCATTGCGACTAAGTGCAAGCGCGTGCGCCACCACCCCCGAGCCCTCCCCAGAGAGGCCAAAGAGTGAATGTGTGGGCCATCAGTCACAGACGGACGCGGCCTGGCCGCAAGGGCAGCCACAGCCACTGGGTGTCGCAGGTGGCGGATCCGGAAGGCGAAGACTGTGATGCATAGTCCATGCAGGCCGGGTCTCCATTTGGGGCACCACGCAGGTGGACGGCGTCCCGCAACACATCATACCCTGAGACAGCCCACTCGTGCAACTGGACCCACACATACACTCCTTGCCCTCTCTGGTGCGAGCTTGGGGCTGCCTGTGCAAGCGCTAGCCTCGCAGGTGCACATGCATATTGGGGGAGCGAGGGGAGGACATGAGGGCTGGGGCGAAGATGACTGTATCACTGTCAGTGAGTACAAGGGATGACCCAGATGTGGAAAGGAAGAGACGTGTCCCGTGTGTACTGCAACTAGTCGCCAATCCAACTACCCCCCATGTCCGGAATGTAAGCCCGCACCTAGGCCCGCCCATCCGCCACATCGAACATACCACCAGCACGACAACCTTCCCATTCGAAACACTGACTGGGGGTGGCGACCAGTGAACAATCATGTGTAGCCTACCCACGCGTACATGTGGGCCCTCCATGATCCATGTCACCTGCGGCAAAGTCATGACATGCGCAATGAGGGAAGTGAGGAGAGCTGTCCGCCCCACGCACAGAAGGTGCATCAGCTCCACAGACCCAGCAGCGAGTCCAGCAGGGGTCACATGTGCAGGGGCAGCTGTGCCTGGTGTGAAGGCACATGCATATAGACAGCACATCGACCAATGTGTAGTCTGCCCACATCTACAGTCCATCATCATGCGGACATAGGAATTGAACACAGGGCAACACATCTTAGTGGGTGCACCCACCGTGACCAACAATGCGCAATCATCGACGTACCCGCCCTGTGCATGGCCCCCCACCCAACGGAGGCACATCCAGTGCCACCATCCCACACACACAAGCCTTCCACGGAACATGCTGTGTCCAATGCTCAGTACAGAGTCAGCGCCCATCTGGTGGATCCTGAACAGGAGACACATGCACACACATGCCAGCTCCCACTATGTACGTCTGCCACCTGGCACGTGCAATGTAACCTCTCACCTGTGACGTGTGACTGCAAGCACACAGCCGTCTTGGCATGGGGCTGTCAATGTGGACACCTGTCAATGTTTCGGGAGGTGTGATCCGTACAGTGCTGTACATAGGGTGCAGTGCTGACACCTACTACTGTCTCATATCCCCTCGTGCCACAGGTCCCACTTGTTTTGGCCGCTCAGCCTGTGCCCACATCGTCGTCGTCGTGTGCCATACTCATCCAGCCTCGGAAGCAGTTCCATGCTCAGCAGACATTCATGTTGCCGTGGCGTTGCCGCTTGACGAATATGCAGTCAGTCCCCATCAGCACGCCCCGCAAGTCATTGGGGCCTCGATCCCCATGTGCATGCACATGGCAGTGGTCTGTATCACTAGCCATTGCCATTGTTGGGAGACCTGTGTAAGTGTATTGTGGCCGTGCCGTCCCAGCTTGACAGCTGGGCTGTGGCTCATGTGCTTGCTCAGTCATGTCAGTGATGTGTATGCGAAATTGCTATGTGTTGTGTTGCTTTGACATGTGTCCACTGCCATATTCCCTAGGCGGAGACCGAACATTGACCGCCCATACCAATTGCTGGCGGACATGGACGATACAGAGGTCATTAGGAAGTTTCGGCTGGACAGGCCAACCCTGCATCGACTGTGTGCCATGTTAGAACCCCATCTCCGTCCCCGCAGGGTGTATCCGACAGCTGTCACCCCCACGGCTAAGGTGATGGCCGCCATGCATTTCTTCGCCACTGGGTCATTCCAGCACACAGTGGGCAGTGGAGGAGGGATGTCCCAGCCCATGTTCAGCAAGGTGCTGAGGGATGTACTGGCAGCCATGATGCTGTACCGAAACAGGTACATCCGCTTCCCCAGGGCTCGTGAATTGGCGGCAGTGAAGGGTGCATTCTATGCCCTTGGCAGAATCCCACACGTCGTTGGAGCCATAGACTGCACACATGTTGGCCTTGTTCCACCACAGGCCACTGAGCACCTGTACCGCAACAGGAAGCACACGCACTCCCTGAATGTGCAAGTGGTGTGCCTTGCGGACATGGTGATCACCCACGTGTGTGCAAAGTTCCCAGGCTCGGCCCATGACGCACACATAATGCGCAACAGCATCTTGCCACGACTGATGTCCAATCTGCAACAGGATCGTGGCTGTATTGTCGGTGAGTATGTGGAGTGGTGTAGCGTGCTGGTTGTGCGATGCTGTCCCCTGTCCAGTTGGAATAGCAACGGTTCTCTGTGTCCCTCACACCCAGGTGACTCTGCGTACCCGAATGGGGCATGGCTGCTCAGTCCATTGAGGAATCCTCGCACCCCAGCAGACGATCGCTACAATGAGGCACATGGGAGGACCAGACGTGTGGTCGAGCGTACCTTTGGCCTCCTCAAGTCCAGGTTCAGGTGCCTGGACCGCACCGGAGGTGCGCTGGCGTACTCCCCACAGAAGGTGTGCCAGATAGTGGTGGCGTGCTGCATGCTGCACAATCTGGCCATTCGGAAGCAGATCCCCCTCATCGTGGATGACGGAGATCAACCAGGGCCCCAGCCCGCAGACCAGGACAGCTCGAGTGAGGAGGACAGCGGAGAGGAGGAAGCTGGTAATGTGCGGCAGCAGCTCATCGCCCACTACTTCACTTGACGGTGAGTGTCCATGTACGACGGCTGATGTGGCTGTATCTGTGCAGGTGTGTGTGTGCTGTGTCAGGGTGGCCGTTTGTTCACTGCGTGCTGTGTGTCAACGCTCCATGGCCAGGGTAGTATGCCACTGTTGGTGGCTGTGGCATTGTGCCCTATTGCTCTGTGCGATGTGTGTACATTGCTTGTAGTTGTTGACATGTACTGTGTGATGGGTGTGTGACACACTCATTGAATGTGCTCCTGTTCTGTCTCCCACCCCTAGGTCCCTACAGGCCCTCCGGTTCCATTGCCATGCCACGCATCAGGTGCCTTTCCGCCCAAGGTGGCCGTTGTATTCCGTACAAATAAAACACAGGGCACAAACAGCAGTTTGTGTAAGAGGTGCATTTATTTCAAACTGTGACATGTGATTGTGTGTAAGGTGATGACAAAAGTGGTGCGTGCAGTGACAATGAGCTGTCGGTCATGGCTGCGTGATGCTCAGGGTGTACCCACTGGTTCTATGTCCATAGTCCAACACACACATGCCATCCAGATGGCTGTGTGGAGTGGGATCGTAGTCCAAGTCAATGCAGTGGGTGGTCAAGGAAGGCTGGCTGGCTGCCTCACTTGCGTCTGGAGCGTGCGAAGTCCTCCCGGGAGATCTGTTTCCACTTCGGACGGCCCCTTCCACGTTTGCGAGGGGGGTGCCTGCTTGCGACATGCTGGTGGTTGAGGTGTGCTCACTGGCTGTGGACGCAGGGGAACTGGACACTGCTGCTCGACCCTGCGCCCCGGCAGGTGGTGGCGGAGGGGGAGCTGCTGTCCCTGGCTGTGACCTCACCGCCACCACCAGCTGGCCCATGAGGTCCACGATTTGGCCCATACGGGCGTCCATGGACCTCAGCACCCCCAGCACCTCACGCGTGTCTGTAGCTGACCTGGCCCATTGTCCTTGGGCCTCTTCATAGGCCCCAAGGACTCTGGCCATTTGAGGCAGGGCATGGCTCCCAGGGGAGGCTGGCGTTTCCCTGACCCTGCTCCTCCTACCAGTCCTGCTGCCACCGGCCTGCCCACTAGCCACATTGCTCACCACGGTCCTCGCTGTGGCTCCCAGGGTGGATCCAGTCGGCCGGGCCACCACCTGCGCTGGGGCTGGTGCCAGCGAAGACGTGGTGGTGGTGGCGGCGGTGGTGGTCGGTGCGGCGATGGTGGCGGTTGCGGCAGTGGTAGTGGCCGCAATGACCGTGGGTGTGGCCGCAATGACCGTGGGTGTGGCCGCAATGACCGTGGGTGTGGCCGCTACGACAGTGGCAGCAGGGGGCTGGGAATGTTCAGCAGCCCTGGATGATGGGTTGGTGGGTAGGAGGGGTCCTGGGGAGCGGCTGGGCCCTGCCACACCAGATGGGCCTGCTTGGTGGTCCGTGTCCGAAGAGGAGGACAGATCCTCCACATCCGTGTGTCCTCGTTGGGGGCTTGTAGGCTGGCTGTGCTGGCTGCTGTCTCCATCCCCAGCATCCAGCAGTTCGTCACCTGTGGAGAGAATGAGATTTGTTATTGTGTTGCACCTGGCGAAGTATGTAGTTGTCGTCTGACATTAACAGTTCGTGCAATCTCGTACATGGGTTTCCCGGAGGCGTGTGTGTGGCTGTAGCATTTGTAGTTGTGTGTGCTTGGCAATGGGACTGTGTGCTGTGCACATGTGGCATGGGACGGATTGGCCATGCCGATGGGTGTGTTGCTGTGCCCCTACTTATTGTGACTCTGGTGTATGCGGGCTCCTGGCCCATCCTGGGTCTGGTTTGTACTTTGCTTTTGGTGTTCAAATGGGACGCTTAGGAACGCATATGGCAACATGGGGGCCATGCCCCAGATTCGCTTTTGGGAGGGAATATGCTTTTGGGGTTCAAATGGGACGCTTAGGAACGCATATGGCAACATGGGGGCCATGCCCCAGATTCGCATTTGGGAGGGAATATGCTTTTGGGGTTCAAATGGGACGCTTAGGAACGCATATGGCAACATGGGGGCCATGCCCCAGATTCGCTTTTGGGAGGGAATATGCTTTTGGGGTTCAAATGGAACGCTTAGGAACGCATATGGCAACATGGGGGCCATGCCCCAGATTCGCATTTGGGAGGGAATATGCTTTTGGGGTTCAAATGGGACGCTTAGGAACGCATATGGCAACATGGGGGCCATGCCCCAGATTCGCATTTGGGAGGGAATATGCTTTTGGGGTACATGCTGTGAGCCATGGGTGCCGAACGTGACATGTGTTGTGGCAGCATGACAGTGCATGGTCTGAGGTGTGTGCATGCCTGACATGGCCTGCATATTTGCTGTCTGTTGTGATTACTGGACATGGCATTGGACGCATCGTTATGAGTGAGTGATGGTTGTGTGCCAGCCAACGTATTGCAGTTGTCCCATCTCCTTGGTGTGCGTGCTGCCCTGTGCCATGTGCATCACTGCAGTGCTCGTGGGGGGTGTGGCCCATGTTGTGTGTTGTTGCTCACAGTGTGTCGTGCGCTTCATTGACTTCTGGCACATGGTTGGTCATGGGCATGTATCTTAGCGTGACTGCTGTATGTGTGGCAGCTGTGCGGATGACATGCCTTTCATGAGACTGGGGCTGACGGATGGGATGGATGGTATGTTGTATGTGCATGGTGTGTCTGTGTGTTTGATGGGTTCAGTGGTGTTCGTGTGCATTTATGTTGTTCCGCTCTGTTGCGTCTAGTGTTGTTTGTCTTACATAGGCGTAGTTGTGGGGTGTGTGGTTGACAGGCAGTAGGGGCTACATGGACAGGACTTCAATGGTGTTTCGGTTGTGTGTGATGAGTTGCACAGTGGCTGCCGTGTGGTACTATATTCAGTGTGGCTTGTGCATGCAGACGTGGCTCCTTGGGTGTTGCTGTGTCTGTGATGGGTCATGTGAGGTGTGAGTCTGTGGTTCATGTCCGTGTGCACATTGTTCACTTGTTCGTGACGGTGGGCGGTGCTGCGTGTTCGTCTGCTACGTGACATGTCCCATGTGTTGGTCGTGTTACGGTCCTCATGCCTCCAGTAATCCAGCCCTGTCCAGTTTTCTACCTGCAGGTTGTTCGGGCGTGCACTGTACTGGATGCCACATGGTTCTAAGCGGGGGTGCTCCATGTTGCAGGTCTGTGGGGGTGGGGGGTGTTGTGGGTCGTGGTGGTGGCTGGACACCCACTGACACCGATTGCTGTGGACCGTGATGTCTACCTTTCGGCTGTCGTTGTGCACTGCGGTGGCTGACACGTGGCTGTGGGGTGTGGGGGATGCTCCTCCTTGCTGTGCTGTGGGACTAGGGGCCTGGTGTGTGTTGTACTTGGGCTGTCCACCCTCCCACCCACTGCACTTTGTGTTCCTGCCACTTACCTGTTACTTGTCGGTTAGTGCAGCTGTGGCGGACACATGGGTGTGGTGGGTGCTCGTTGTGGCGCTTCTGGCATATTTGGGGACCTGTTGGTGGTTACGTGGCTGGCTGAGTGTACACATGTCCCCACGCATCTTACAGTTGTTCTGTTTGGGCTGTGTGTGGTGGTGTCTGTTGCATGTGTGTGTGATGTGTTGTGTATTGTGTGCTGGACATGGGGGTGTTTGTCCCTGGGAGCTGTGGCATGGTGGTAGTGCATGTGAGTACATAGCGGTGTGCTGGTATACATTAGTTTGTACTTACCAGCCTCCACTCCCCTGCTAATCCGGCGAGGATCTCCGGATGTATGATGACTCGCACCTTCTCCTCCCACGCTTTGAAGGTCTTGAAGAGCGCGGGATTCCCTCCGCCAGTGACGGCTGCCAGCTCTCTGTTCTTGGTCTCCTTCTTCTTGACCAGGCTCTTGACGTCATTCCACCGTTTGTTGATTTCGACTCTGTTCCTGGGCAGGGTCCCGACTGCATTGACCTGGTCTACGATCCGGTTCCACATTCTGTTTCTGGTGGCTAGTGGTGTGTGCTGGACCATGTTCCCATAGATTTGTGGGTGCACCTTGATGATCTCGTCGACCATGACCGTCAGCTCAATGGGCGTGAACTTGGGCATTCTTTGTGGTGCCATGGTGTTTGTGGTGCTGGTGCGGTGTGTGTTGTGTAATGTGCAGGGGGTTTGTGGTGCCGGTGTTTGGTGGTGGTGGTGGTGGTGGTTGTGATGTGTGCGTTTCTGTGGTGTGCTGCTGTCCTTGCTGTGTCACTGTGTCCTCTCCTCTCCTCTCTAGTTTGCAATGTTGCAAGGGGTTGTGGTCTGTGGGAGTGCTGCTTTTGTACTTACCTATGTGGGTGTGTCCTCATGGTCTGTTGTTTTCAGGTGTGTTGTGTCTGGTGTTCTGGCCTTTGTAGTTTTTGTTTGTCCAGGGGGTGTTTTCGGGATGTGTACTGTGCTTGTGTATTTGTGCGTGCCTTGCTGTGTGGACTTGTTGGCCATGTTGTGTGCGATTGGTTTTGTCAGCGGATGGTTTCTGTGCAGGGACGTGGGCGCCATGGCTTCTGCCGTGTAGATTCTCATCGGCGTTGTTTGCGCTGGCGGGCGGTATATTTGTAGTTTTCCCGCGCTCATGGCGGTGCGATCGTAATCTCACGTGTGGTGTGTCGGCCGTGAGGGCGGGCGGTTTTGTGTTGTCGTGCGTGTTTCCGTCCGTGGCGGGCGGTTTGACTCCGACTCGGACGATGGCGGGCGGTATTTTGTGTGATTTTTCCGCCGATGGCGGTTTTCGGTTTGTGTAATCGTAATGGCGTGGTCGGTGTTCAGACGGTGTGTGCGGGTGGATTTTTGCCGCTTCCATGCCTGGCGGATATTTTTACGCCGGGTATCGTAATGGGCCCCTTAGAATTTATTTTAAAAAAAAAGAAAATTTATATTTTAAATTTAAATTTGATAATTAATTTTAGGAGCGGGATGTTGGGTTTATAGGGTATAAGGGTGGGGAGTTTTTTATAAATATATATTTTATATTAAATATTATCAAAAAAATTAAAATAATTGAGAATTTATTTATTATAAAAAATATTTATATTTAAATTTTAAATTGAAAATTATTTTTAGGAGTCACTTGTTGGTTTTATAGGGGATAAGGGTGGGTAGTGTTTTAAAAATATATATTTAAAATTAAATATTATGAACATTTTTAATAAATTTAGAATTAATTAAAAAAAAAAGAATTTGAAATGTAAATTAAAAAATATTTTTAGGAGTGGGATGTTTTGTTTATAGGTGATGATGGTGGGGAGTGTTTTAAAAATATATATTTAAAATTTAGTATTATTAATATTTTTTAAAATTTATAAATTATTTAAAAAAATAAAAATATATGGAAATTTAAATGTGAAATTTAATTTTAGGAGTGGCTTGTTGTGTTTATATGGGATAAAGTTGGGTTGTGTTTTAAATATATATATTTTAAATTAAATATTAACAAATTTTTAAATAAATTTAGAATTAATTTTTAAAATAAAATATAATATTGAAATTTGAACTAGATAAATATGTTTAGGAGTGGGATGTTGGGTTTTTAGGGGATAAGGGTGGGGAGTGTATTAAAAATATATATTTTTAATTAAATATTATTAAAAAAATGAAAAATTTAGATTTTATTGAAAAATAAATAAGTTTATAGAATTATAAATTTGGAATTTATTTTTAGTAGTGTGTTTTTGGGTTTATAGGGCATAATGTTTTGGAGTTATTATAACAAAAAATAATTTTTGGGGGATGTAATTGATAATGTTTAGTGATCAGTATATAGTTTATTTAAATTTATATTGGAGTGCGAATAGTTAATTATTTATGTTTACTGTCCAGCACCTACCCCAATTTATTATAGACTGTAGTGGGAATAGTATATTATTTATGTTACTGTCCAGCATCTACCCCAATTTTAGATAGAATGCAGTGGGAATAGTAAATTATTTAGTTTTAGTGTCCAGCACCTACTATAATTTATTATATATTGTAGTGGGAATAGTAATTTGTTCATGTTACTGTCCAGCACCTACCCCAATTTAATATAGACTGGAGTGGGAATAGTAAATTATTTATGTTTAGTGTCCAGCACCTACCCCAATTTAATATAGACTGGAGTGGGAATAGTAAATTATTTATGTTTAGTGTCCAGCACCTACCCCAATTTATATATAGACTGGAGTGGGAATAGTAAATTATTTATGTTTAGTGTCCAGCACCTACCCTAATTTAATATAGACACTGGAGTGGGAATAGTAATTTATTCATGTTAGTGTCCAGCACCTACTCCAATTTAATATAGACTGGAGTGGGAATAGTAAATTATTTATGTTAGTGTCCAGCACCTACCCCAATTTATTATAGATTGGAGTGGGAATAGTAAATTATTTATGTTAGTGTCCAGCACTTACCCTAATTAATTTACATTGAATTGGGAATATAGAACTATTTAATTTTAGTGTCCAACGTTTACTTTATTTAATGTGCATTGGAGTTGTTATAGTAAATTAATTATGTTCACTGTGCAGCATTTGTTGAAATTATTTTATATTGGGGTCGGAATAGCATATAAAAATATGTTAGTGTATAGTAACTGTATTTAATTATTATATATTGTAGTTGTAATAGTTTATTAATTAAGTATAGTGTAGGATAATAAATAATCAATTTTTATGTAATATGTTTATTAATATATTAAAATGTAGTACTAGAAAAATATATAAGATAATTTTGTAGTAACAAAATTGGTAATGGTAGTTAATAAATTGACAGTATTTATTTATTATAATGTTTGTCAAAACAAATTGTATTTTATATATGTAAAATATAGATAATATAAGTAAAATCTTAGGGGCCCATTACGATACCCGGCGTAAATAAATCCGCCAGGCATGGAAGCGGCAAAAATCCGCCCGCACACACCGCCTGAACACCGACCACGCCATTACGATTACACAAACCGAAAACCGCCATCGGCGGAAAAAGCACACAAAATACCGCCCGCCAACGTCCGAGTCGGAGTCAAACCGCCCGCCACGGACGGAAACACGCACGACAACACAAAACCGCCCGCCCTCACGGCCGACACACCGCACGTGAAATTACGATCGCACCGACATGAGCGCGGAAAAACCACAAATATACCGCCCGCCAGCGCAAACAACGCCGATGAGAATCGACACGGCAGAAGCCATGGCGCCAACGTACCTGCACAGAAACCATCCGCACACAAAACCAATAGCACACAACATGGCCAACAAGTCCACACAGCAAGGCACGCACAAATACACAAGCACAGTACACATCCCGAAAACACCCCCCGGACAAACAAAAAATACAAAGGCCAGAACCCCAGACACAACACACCTGAAAACAACAGACCATGAGGACACACCCACATAGGTGAGTACAAAAGCAGCACTCCCACAGACCACAACCCCTTGCTACATTGCAAACCAGAGAGGAGAGGAGAGGACACAGTGACACAGCAAGGACAGCAGCACACCACAGAAACGCACACATCACAACCACCACCACCACCACCACAACCACCACCACACACCACCACCACCAACACCACCACCACCACCACCAAACACCGGCACCACAAACCCCCTGCACATTACACAACACACACCGCACCAGCACCACAAACACCATGGCACCACAAAGAATGCCCAAGTTCACGCCCATGGAGCTGACGGTCATGGTCGACGAGATCATCAAGGTGTACCCACAAATCTATGGGAACATGGTCCAGCACACACCACTAGCCACCAGAAACAGAATGTGGAACCGGATCGTAGACCAGGTCAATGCAGTCGGGACCCTGCCCAGGAACAGAGTCGAGATTAACAAACGTTGGAATGACGTAAAGAGCCTGGTCAAGAAGAAGGAGGGCAAAAACAGAGAGCTGGCTGCCGTCACTGGCGGAGGGAATCCCGCGCTCTTTAAGACCTTCAAAGCGTGGGAGGAGAAGGTGCGAGTCGTAATACATCCGGAGATCCTCGCCGGATTAGCAGGGGGAGTGGAGGCTGGTAAGTACAAACTAATGTATACCAGCACACCGCTATGTACTCACATGCACTACTACCATGCCACAGCTCCCAGGGACAAACACCCCCATGTCCAGCACACAATACACAACACATCACACACACATGCAACAGACACCACCACACACAGCCCAAACCGAACAACTGTAAGATGCGTGGGGACATGTGTACACTAAGCCAGCCACGTAACCACCAACAGGTCCCCAAATATGCCAGAAGCGCCACAACGAGCACCCACCACACCCATGTGTCCGCCACAGCTGCACTAACCGACAAGTAACAGGTAAGTGGCAGGAACACAAAGTGCAGTGGGTGGGACGGTGGACAGCCCAAGTACAACACACACCAGGCCCCAGTCCCACAGCACAGCAAGGAGGAGCATCCCCCACACCCCACAGCCACGTGTCAGCCACCGCAGTGCACAACGACAGCCGAAAGGCAGACATCACGGTCCACAGCAATCGGTGTCAGTGGGTGTCCAGCCACCCCCACGACCCACAACACCCCCCACCCCCACAGACCTGCAACATGGAGCACCCCCGCTTAGAGCCATGTGGCATCCAGTACAGTGCACGCACGAACAACTTGCAGGTGGGAAACTGGACAGGGCTGGATTACTGGAGGCATGAGGACCATAACACGACCAACACATGGGACATGTCACGTAGCAGACGAACACGCAGCACCGCCCACCGTCACGAACAAGTGAACAATGTGCACACGGACATGAACAACAGACTCACACCCCACATGACCCATCACAGACATAGCAACACCCAAGGAGCCACGTCTGCATGCACAAGCCACACTGAATATAGTCCCACACGGCAGCCACTGTGCAACTCATCACACACAACCGAAACACCATTGAAGTCCTGTCCATGTAGCCCCTACTGCCTGTCAACCACACACCCCACAACTACGCCTATGTAAGACAAACAACACTAGACGCAACAGAGCGGAACAACATAAATGCACACGAACACCACTGAACCCATCAAACTCACAGACACACCATGCACATACAACATACCATCCATCCCATCCGTCAGCCCCAGTCTCATGAAAGGCATGTCATCCGCACAGCTGCCACACATACAGCAGTCACGCTAAGATACATGCCCATGACCAACCATGTGCCAGAAGTCAATGAAGCGCACGACACACTGTGAGCAACAACACACAACATGGGCCACACCCCCCCGAGCACTGCAGTGATGCACATGGCACAGGGCAGCACGCACACCAAGGAGATGGGACAACTGCAATACGTTGGCTGGCACACAACTATCACTCACTCATAACGATGCGTCCAATGCCATGTCCAGTAATCACAACAGACAGCAAATATGCAGGCCATGTCAAGCATGCACACACCTCAAACCATGCACTGTCATGCTGCCACAACACATGTCACGTTCGGCACCCATGGCTCACAGCATGTACCCCAAAAGCATATTCCCTCCCAAATGCGAATCTGGGGCATGGCCCCCATGTTGCCATATGCGTTCCTAAGCGTTCCATTTGAACCCCAAAAGCATATTCCCTCCCAAATGCGAATCTGGGGCATGGCCCCCATGTTGCCATATGCGTTCCTAAGCGTTCCATTTGAACCCCAAAAGCATATCCCCTCCCAAATGCGAATCTGGGGCATGGCCCCCATGTTGCCATATGCGTTCCTAAGCGTTCCATTTGAACCCCAAAAGCATATCCCCTCCCAAATGCGAATCTGGGGCATGGCCCCCATGTTGCCATATGCGTTCCTAAGCGTTCCATTTGAACCCCAAAAGCATATCCCCTCCCAAATGCGAATCTGGGGCATGGCCCCCATGTTGCCATATGCGTTCCTAAGCATTCCATTTGAACCCCAAAAGCATATCCCCTCCCAAATGCGAATCTGGGGCAGGGCCCCCATGTTGCCATATGCGTTCCTAAGCGTCCCATCTGAACACCAAAAGCAAAGTACAAACCAGACCCAGGATGGGCCAGGAGCCCGCATACACCAGAGTCACAATAAGTAGGGGCACAGCAACACACCCATCGGCATGGCCAATCCGTCCCATGCCACATGTGCACAGCACACAGTCCCATTGCCAAGCACACACAACTACAGATGCTACAGCCACACACACGCCTCCGGGAAACCCATGTACGAGATTGCACGAACTGTCAATGTCAGACGACAAATACATACTTCGCCAGGTGCAACACAATAACAAATCTCATTCTCTCCACAGGTGACGAACTGCTGGATGCTGGGGATGGAGCCAGCAGCCAGCACAGCCAGCCTACAAGCCCCCAACGAGGACACACGGATCTGGAGGATCTGTCCTCCTCTTCGGACACGGACCACCAAGCAGGCCCATCTGGTGTGGCAGGGCCCAGCCGCTCCCCAGGACCCCTCCTACCCACCAACCCATCATCCAGGGCTGCTGAACATTCCCAGCCCCCTGCTGCCACTGTCGTTGCGGCCACACCCACGGTCATTGTGGCCACTACCACTGCCGCAACCGCCACCATCGCCGCACCGACCACCACCGCCGCCACCACCGCCACGTCTTCGCTGGCACCAGCCCCAGCGCAGGTGGTGGCCCGGACGACTGGATCCACCCTGGGAGCCACAGCGAGGACCGTGGTGAGCAATGTGGCTAGTGGGCAGGCCGGTGGCAGCAGGACTGGTAGGAGGAGCAGGGTCAGGGAAACGCCAGCCTCCCCTGGGAGCCATGCCCTGCCTCACATGGCCAGAGTCCTTGGGGCCTATGAAGAGGCCCAAGGACAATGGGTCCGGTCTGCTTCAGACACGCGTGAGGTGCTGGGGGTGCTGAGGTCCATGGACGCCCGTATGGGCCAAATCGTGGACCTCATGGGACAGCTGGTGGTGGCGGTGAGGTCACAGCCAGGGACAGCAGCTCCCCTCCGCCACCACCTGCCGGGGCGCAGGGTGGAGCAGCAGTGTCCAGTTCCCCTGCGTCCACAGCCAGTGATCACACCTCAACCACCAGCATGTCGCAAGCAGGCACCCCCCTCGCAAACGTGGAAGGGGCCGTCCGAAGAGGAAACAGATCTCCCGGGAGGACTTCGCACGCTCCAGACGCAAGTGAGGCAGCCAGCCAGCCTTCCGCCAGCCTTCCTTGACCAGCCACTGCATTGACTTGGACTACGATCCCACTCCACACAGCCATCTGGATGGCATGTGTGTGTTGGACTATGGACATAGAACCAGTGGGTACACCCTGATCATCACGCAGCCATGACCGACAGCTCATTGTCACTGCACGCACCACTTTTGTCATCACCTTACACACAATCACATGTCACAGTTTGTAATAAATGCACCTTTTTCACTAACTGCTGTTTGTGCCCTGTGTTTTATTTGTACGGAATACAACGGCCACCTTGGGCGGAAAGGCACCTGATGCGTGGCATGGCAATTGAATCCGGAGGGCCTGTAGGGACCTAGGGGTGGGAGACAGAACAGGAGCACATTCAATGAGTGTGTCACACACCCATCACACAGTACATGTCAACAACTACAAGCAATGTACACACATCGCACAGAGCAATAGGGCACAATGCCACAGCCACCAACAGTGGCATACTACCCTGGCCATGGAGCGTTGACACACAGCACGCAGTGAACAAACGGCCACCCTGACACAGCACACACACACCTGCACAGATACAGCCACATCAGCCGTCGTACATGGACACTCACCGTCAAGTGAAGTAGCGGGCGATGAGCTGCTGCCGCACATTACCAGCTTCCTCCTCTCCGCTGTCCTCCTCACTCGAGCTGTCCTGGTCTGCGGGCTGGGGCCCTGGTTGATCTCCGTCATCCACGATGAGGGGGATCTGCTTCCGAATGGCCAGATTGTGCAGCATGCAGCACGCCACCACTATCTGGCACACCTTCTGTGGGGAGTACGCCAGCGCACCCCCGGTGCGGTCCAGGCACCTGAACCTGGACTTGAGGAGGCCAAAGGTACGCTCGACCACACGTCTGGTCCTCCCATGTGCCTCATTGTAGCGATCGTCTGCTGGGGTGCGAGGATTCCTCAATGGACTGAGCAGCCATGCCCCATTCGGATACGCAGAGTCACCTGGGTGTGAGGGACACAGAGAACCGTTGCTAATTCCAACTGGACAGGGGACAGCATCGCACAGCCAGCACGCTACACCACTCCACATACTCACCGACAATACAGGCACGATCCTGTTGCATATTGGACATCAGTCGTGGCAAGATGCTGTTGCGCATTATGTGTGCGTCATGGGCCGAGCCTGGGAACTTTGCACACACGTGGGTGATCACCATGTCCGCAAGGCACACCACTTGCACATTCAGGGAGTGCGTGTGCTTCCTGTTGCGGTACAGGTGCTCAGTGGCCTGTGGTGGAACAAGGCCGACATGTGTGCAGTCAATGGCTCCAACGACGTGTGGGATTCTGCCAAGGGCATAGAATGCACCCTTCACTGCCGCCAATTCACGAGCCCTGGGGAAGCGGATGTACCTGTTTCGGTACAGCATCATGGCTGCCAGTACATCCCTCAGCACCTTGCTGAACATGGGCTGGGACATCCCTCCTCCAATGCCCACTGTGTGCTGGAATGACCCAGTGGCGAAGAAATGCATGGCGGCCATCACCTTAGCCGTGGGGGTGACAGCAGTCGGATACACCCTGCGGGGACGGAGATGGGGTTCTAACATGGCACACAGTCGATGCAGGGTTGGCCTGTCCAGCCGAAACTTCCTAATAACCTCTGTATCGTCCATGTCCGCCAGCAATTGGTATGGGCGGTCAATGTTCGGTCTCCGCCTAGGGACAATGGCAGAGGACACATGTCAAAGCAACACGACACATAGCAATTTCGCATACACATCACTGACATGACTGAGCAAGCACATGAGCCACAGCCCAGCTGTCAAGCTGGGACGGCACGGCCACAATACACTTACACAGGTCTCCCAACAATGGCAATGGCTAGTGATACAAACCACTGCCATGTGCATGCACATGGGGATCTAGGCCCCAATGACTTGCGGGGCGTGCTGATGGGGACTGACTGCATATCCGTCAAGCGGCAACGCCACGGCAACATGAATGTCTGCTGAGCATGGAACTGCTTCCGCGGCTGGATGAGTATGGCACACGACGACGACGATGTGGGCACAGGCTGAGCGGCCAAAACAAGTGGGACCTGTGGCACGAGGGGATATGAGACAGTAGTAGGTGTCAGCACTGCACCCTATGTACAGCACTGTACGGATCACACCTCCCGAAACATTGACAGGTGTCCACATTGACAGCCCCATGCCAAGACGGCTGTGTGCTTGCAGTCACACGTCACAGGTGAGAGGTTACATTGCACGTGCCAGGTGGCAGACGTACATAGTGGGAGCTGGCATGTGTGTGCATGTGTCTCCTGTTCAGGATCCACCAGATGGGCGCTGACTCTGTACTGACCATTGGACACAGCATGTTCCGTGGAAGGCTTGTGTGTGTGGGATGGTGGCACTGGATGTGCCTCCGTTGGGTGGGGGGCCATGCACAGGGCGGGTACGTCGATGATTGCGCATTGTTGGTCACGGTGGGTGCACCAACTGAAGATGTGTTGCCCTGTGTTCAATTCCTATGTCCGCATGATGATGGACTGTAGATGTGGGCAGACTACACATTGGTCGATGTGCTGTCTATATGCATGTGCCTTCACACCAGGCACAGCTGCCCCTGCACATGTGACCCCTGCTGGACTCGCTGCTGGGTCTGTGGAGCTGATGCACCTTCTGCGCGTGGGGCGGACAGCTCTCCTCACTTCCCTCATTGCGCATGTCATGACTTTGCCGCAGGTGACATGGATCATGGAGGGCCCACATGTACGCGTGGGTAGGCTACACATGATTGTACACTGGTCGCCACCCCCAGTCAGTGTTTCGAATGGGAAGGTTGTCGTGCTGGTGGTATGTTCGATGTGGCGGATGGGCGGGCCTAGGTGCGGGCTTACATTCCGGACATGGGGGGTAGTTGGATTGGCGACTAGTTGCAGTACACACGGGACACGTCTCTTCCTTTCCACATCTGGGTCATCCCTTGTACTGACTGACAGTGATACAGTCATCTTCGCCCCAGCCCTCATGTCCTCCCCTCGCTCCCCCAATATGCATGCTCACCTGCGAGGCTAGCGCTTGCACAGGCAGCCCCAAGCTCGCACCAGAGAGGGCAAGGAGTGTATGTGTGGGTCCAGTTGCACGAGTGGGCTGTCTCAGGGTATGATGTGTGGCGGGACGCCGTCCACCTGCGTGGTGCCCCAAATGGAGACCCGGCCTGCATGGACTATGCATCACAGTCTTCGCCTTCCGGATCCGCCACCTGCGACACCCAGTGGCTGTGGCTGCCCTTGCGGCCAGGCCGCGTCCGTCTGTGGCTGATGGCCCACACATTCACTCTTTGGCCTCTCTGGGGAGGGCTCGGGGGTGGTGGCGCACGCGCTTGCACTTAGTCGCAATGGCATGTGGCGTGGTTGGTATGATGGGCAATGGATGGGATGGTGCGAGCCACCTCCCGTGACGTCAGTGCTGCTCGTGCTGTGGTGCGTCCCCCTACACTTCCATTTGACTTGTGCCATGCTAGACGTTGAGGTTCTATTGCCTGCGTGATATGACCAGGAGGAGCGCGAGGAGACCTCTCACACACCATGCTCCACTGCCATCCCGTGCCCTGTATCGCCTGTGCGGATTGACTATGTTGGGGTTACACCTGGTCGACTGGGGCTGTGTGTGCCTTGTCAAGGGGCATGGCGGGCGCACAACAGGATCCAGCTTGTCCACAGAGGGTGGGCTGAGGTGCGCCTGGTACCGCTTTGTACGTGTGCCCGGCTGCTGTGCACACACGTGTTCACTCCCCCCCGACAGGTGTCCTCTCACAATGCCCAGGGAAGCGGTGGTGTACTGTTCATGACCCCTCCCAACACGGCGTGCTCCAACTTGGCATGTGCGCATCTACCCGTCGCACCCACCCACCTGAGCACTGCGTCCATACGACTTCACACGACACATGTGTGTCTTCCACAGTAGTGCTACTCATTTGCGTTGACATCCAATACCAGTGGACTACATGGTCATGTCACGACTGCCGTGTACTTCACATACTCTCATCCTCTCTCATTCGTACTTGTGAAATGAGTCAGCGGAGACAGTTTTGGTTTCAAACATTATATTGAGTCTTCTGTCCTCTGTGATGCAGTATAGTGGACACTACTGGCAGCGGAATACATGTTGAGGATATACTGAGCATGATTGCAAATGGGATAGGGTGTGGGGTTACATGTGATTGGCTGTTGCATGTGGGATGTGGGCTTCAGAGTGACATCTGCTTGGCCAAGGCTGTGCTAATGTACATTTACGTATAGCTGCGGAGCTGCGGACTTTGACACAGACGGTATACATGTAGCCTACCAGACCGCTTGGCATCATGGGCACAGTCCATCTCAGTTCCATGTGACAGGTTTGCTGCGGTTGTTCCTCATGCACGCGTGCATGTGAGATGACATCAGGGCATGTGCTTGCGTGCATGCAGCGGCGTGCCACTTGTTGTTGCACTGTGGTGGTTACTGGACATGTCACAGTCACTGGGGTCGTGTTGTTGTTGTATGCACTTGTCGTCCATGCAAAGGTCCTGGTATGGGATTCCCGGGGCGGGGGTGGGAGGGGTGCAGCACCCACAGACTCCAGGCGACCTATTCATGTCCACTGAGCGGTGTGTGTGTCCATGGGCGCTGGATCCATGTCGTGTCCTGGTTGTTCGTGCAGTTCCGTCCATGTGGGTGCGATACACAGAGCCCATGCCACTGCCTCCCACGATGCATGCGGTGTTCCTGGATGTGATGGGGAACAGTGTGCATGTCCCGGTCATATCCGATGTCATGGCGATGTCGTTGATGGTGTGGTTACAGTTGCCGGTCGTTTGGTATGGCTGTTGTGGTGGTGACTGGCCAGTCCGTGCGGAAGCTAAGCATGGGTGCGGGGTTGGACATCATAGGTCACTCGGGGAACCTGCGTTGTGGTCCGACGAATTTACAGGTTGTCAGGTATGCGATGCCGTCCAGCAGGGCTTCCATGTCATTGGTGGTGTACATGTTTGCCAGCCAATGTAGCGGATGGTGGCTGTCAAGGTGTTGTTCGTAAGTTGTCCCTTGGAGGACCATGATGGGGCATGCTGGGTGACATTCGATGTAGCTGTTCTCGATGATCCGTCGTGTGGAGGCACAGTGGTCCCATTTCAGTGCGGGTGCGATGTTGGCCACATACGCCATGCCCCCATAGGCAGAGCAGGCCCTGTCGTGTGCGTCCAGAGGGAGGAGTAGTGGTAGCAGGTCCGCCTTCAGACATGCCGGGTTGGAGAGGCATATCTCGACGGGATGCTGGTAGGGACACCTCCGACAGTAGAAGACGGGCATGACGCAGCTGAACAATGTGATGCGGTAAGTCAGTCGGTAACTTACGTTCAGCAGGGACAGGAGATCGCATCCCAATGTATGGAACAGGTTGGTTTTGTACAGCTTGAGCTGTTCGGCGTAGTTGGGTAGGTGTGTTGCGGTTGCCATTTCGCAGCGGTTCGTTGAGGTGGCGTGCTCCGGCTGTGTGTGCAGTCTGCAATGTGCACGCTCCGAGGTTGCTGTGAGCTCTGTGTAGTCGTAGGGAGACAGGACTTGTGTTCTGTTGGCTTGTTTGGAGGACACGGGCCCTCTTCCCACATGCTTCTCAGACAGTTCAAGGTCAGTGCTGTGTGACTCCTTCCAATTAACTTGCATGTGGCCGACATGGGGGAGTGTTTTCTTCTTTCTTCCCCGTCCGTTGTGTGCTTCTGTGATATGCGCTATCTGCCCTGTGGTCGGTCTCCTCGGCATGCCTGTGTTGGTCTATTCTTGGACAATGGCTGTATTCACCGGCTTCTGTCGTAGGGCTGTGGTTTCGGAGTTGGAATGGAAGGTCATTCAGTGCTGTCTGCTCTCCCTTGTGTGGGCGGCAGGCTGCCTTTCCGCTCTGCGTTGGGCCTTGTGTGTGAATGTTATTCTTGGGCCACCTGTTGTCGGTCCCCGGGCTCTTTGGTGTTCCGTTTTATATGTCTTGTTCATATGTGCAGGGTGGTATGGGTGTTTCTGTGTGGTACTGGCGTTCCTCTTCCCGAAGGGGCCCTGCTTCTCCTAGTTGGTGTTGCCGCCGCTGTGTGCTACGCCATGTTTGTTACACTGGGGTGTGTCCTGCTGTTGCGTGTCTTCACTGACATGTGTGCGTCGGTTGTGTGGCGTTGGGTGTTGTCCGTGAATTGGGCGTTGGGGACATGTCTGTGGCCGGCCTGTCACGTGTCATGTGCGTTCGGGGTGGGGCTGATGTGTGTGCTGCTTGGTTGTGTCCCTGTGTCTGTGTGCGACGCATGCATGGCGCTGCGGTTGGCCTCTGCGTTGTGCGCATGTGTGGCGGCGTCATCGGCGCTTTGGGGCCGTGACGGGGTGGTTGGTTCCTAGTCCCAGGTGGTGTGTACACATGTGTTCTGCGATGTTACGATTTGGCCTGTGTGTCATATGTGGATGCGATGGTGGATGTGTAGTGTACACGCGCTGGTGGGGGGTTGTCCGCTTTTTCCGCCCTTGCACTGTGTGCGCTGTTTGCGTGCACTTGTTGTGTGTGTGCCTACCTGCGTCTCCGCGGTACGTTGCGTCCTTGGTGGTGCATCAGCAGAAGCATGGGGAGGGCCTGCAGTGCTGGATTCATGCTCGGGGAGCCGCTTCTTCGTTGTCCGTGCTCGGCATCCGTGTTACCGCTTCGGTTTGTCGTACGGTATCTCTTGGCCGTGGGAGCCGTTTGTTTGCGGCATCGTAATTTATGCGCCGGGCGGGACGTGTTTCGTCGGACGGTGTGTGTCAGTTGGGCTGCGCCGCTACGTGTACGGGCGCACTTTGATGGCGGACGGTGTTGCTGGCTTGCCGGCGGTGTTTGGCCTACTTTTCGCATCGTAATTGGACGGGCGTGTGGACTGCTGCGTGCCGGCGGTAACTGGTGCTTTTTGCATCCGCCAGCACGGCGGTGGTGCATCCGCCCGCCATCGTAATGTGCCCCTAAATAATTAGAAAATACACCATTTTTATTGTAGTTCTTATAATTTTTTATTGTTTATTAATTTGAGTAGGATAATACAGTAAAATATTTTATTACATTATAATTCAATAGAAACATATTAGTGCATATATTTCAGAAAATATGTTATGTTTATTTACAATATTTTTTACATTTTTTTTAAAGTACATATTAATTATCAACAAAACAGTCGAATTTTGTGTTTTAAATTATATTTAATACAGTAATAGGTATTGTATATATTTATACAAAGAAAGTACAAAATGTTTACATATAATATAAATGTTTAACATTTTTTGATTTTTGTTACATACATATGACATTTTTTAATTAATATTAATATTAAAAATATTAATATTAATTAATTTTTACAATGTTTTTAACTTAAAACAAGTTTGTAATAGAAATTTATTTGTATAATGCATGAAAAACATTTATAACAATTTTTTATACATTGTTTTATTGTATTTATTTTTTCTGTAATTATAATAATAAATATTATATTTATTATAATATTTATTTTTATAATTTTACAAATTAGGTACATTATGTCACAATTTTTTATTAAATCAAAATAAATTGTACTATTTTATTTAAATAGTTGTAAATTTTTTCCATGTAAAGTAATATTTTACTGCATTAAATGAGTTAAATTTTCTATTGTAAAAATTTTTATTATGTTATGGGCGTTTTATTTTGTAACCGGGTTATGTCGTTTTGGGTTATTTTGGTTGAAGAGAAGCGGTTGGGAGACACTTCACGTCGCTAAAGGTAAGGTTTGTTTTCTTTGTTTTAACTAAGGGGGTCATTACGATGGCGGTCGGAAAACCTCCCCGACCGCCATGGTAGCGGGAAAAGACCACCCGCATGGACTGCAGCATCACCGCCGGTCGAATTACGATGCCCCGCGCTCGAAATCCGACAACGGCGGTCGGATCGCGGGCCTTAACATTGCGGCGGTTGCTGCTGCCCGCAGCACCGCCGCGATGCCGAAAGGAGCATGCCCTGCATTCCCCTGCACTGCGTGGCAGGCACTGCACAGTGCCTGCCACCTGGTACAGGGGAATGTAGGGGGCGACCATGGGTACCCCCCCAAAACATCAGGGGCCCGCAACGGGCCCCCGGAAGACAATCTCCGCATGCCTTTCCATGGCGGTCTGACCGCTGAGGAAAGGCTGGCTACCCCCGGCATCATAATCGTGCCGCCGGAGCCTGCTCTGCACCGCCACCATTATCCCGGTCCTTTTCCGCCCACCAGGCAGGAGTGCGGATAGCAACCGGCAGAACAGCGGTGGTCGGAATTACCCACCGCCGTGGTCGCCACTGCCATCCTAATCGGACCGGCGGTTTTCTGGCTTGCGGTGCGGGCGGATCTCCACCGCCGGTCCGGCGGGCACCACCGCTGGCCGGGCGGTCGACATCCGCCCGCCATCGTAATAGGCCCCTAAGTTTTTAATATATTTTGAACCTAGTTAGATACTGTTTAGTGTAGTTAGATGTTTATTAGTTATATTCGGAAATGTTATATGTTATAGTTACGTGTGGTGTATTTACGTATTGTTAACGTTGTGTAGGCCTGTTTAGAGAGTTAGGATTACGGTGTTTAATGTATATTTTTATCAAATTTAAAGCTAGTAGTATTGTTAGTAAGTGTTTATGTGTTGTTTTATGTGGGTGGGAATGTATGTGCTTTTGTTTTGACACTTTTTATTTTCAGAAGTTCTTCGTATCGGAAGGAGTCGTTTTTTTTTTAAAGAAGTGTTTGTTAGTTTTATTGACTAATATATTTGTTACACTTCTTTAAATTTTTCGGTTTTCCTGGAGCGTTTTTTACTATTTTATACATTTTCGGGTTTTTATGGTTTTCCTATGAACCTTTGCTACATGGATTATTAATTTTTGCTACAGTTGTATTTTTCCATTTTTTGGGGGGGAAACTGGTTTTTTTATATTTGGATTGTGTTAGCAGAAAATGAATTTTACAGCATTTGGAATAAACCTGGTAAGTTTATTTATTATTATTTATTGTGGCAATAAATTTTATTTTTTATTATTATTGTTGTATTTTATTTTATTACAAATATTATTAATGTGTGTTAATATATTTTATTAAAAAATTAAAAATATGTTACACAGTAATTATTTTTGTGATAAAATAAATAAATTTTACTTTTATGGTATGTTTGAAAGATGAGTAATTTGTAATTTATTTGTATTAATGCTTTAAAGAAGAGTTTTGGATATTATGTTTAGGTATTCTAGGCCCTTTGTACAAGGGTACAATTTTACTTGTTGTTCTAGATATTTATGCATTTGTTTAGTTTGTTTTGATGTTTTTGGAGTTAATTGAGTTATGGATTGTTCCATTCGGAACTCCTGATAACTCTGTTCTTTTTGTAGGCATGATATCAATTTTTCTAGTGTTGGTTTTGTTCTGCCTGTTGATTGAAGGAAGGCATTATGCCATCCTTCGACTGCATTATTAGTTTTGGATTCCCCGTTTAATGTGCTTCTGTATACGTTCCACCAGGGTATTAAGAATTTAGGGTTTCTTCTGTGGCCAGATCTGTGTAGTCTGCCGACCCATGTATCCTCAAAATAGTCTAATAGTGGACTTAGTTTTGCTTCATTTTGTTTGTAGAAGGTGCTGTCTATTAAGATGTTGTAATGTTCTGTGACGTCTGTGTCAGGTACATAAGCTAGGGCTGTTAATTTTTTTATTTGATATGCAAAAGAAGAATTAGTTGCATATTCAATGCTTAGTGCTGATTTTTGCATGTGTCTCCATAAGCACTGATTAAAATGATAGTAACAGCCTAGGATGCAGGTATGGGGGTGTGTTTTTAATATAGTATTAATCATTGATTGTTCAAAATCTAGGATTATTTTTTGTGGAGAAAAGTCATTAGTTTTTTGTTTTATTGTATTTAATAGTTCCATGTATGTGGAGTTCTGTTTGTTTGGTAATAATGCGTAAATTAATGGTATATTGCAATTCTGATGTAGCCCATGTATTGTGTACAGTTGGAAAAAGGGCCTGGGACATATAGTAAAAGTCCCATCCATCATCCAGTATTGACATTCTTGTAGTTTTAATAGATTAGTTGCAGTTCCAAAAATTATTAATCTTTTGTTATTGCTTTTATTATCAAAAATGACAAATGGTTCTTTGTTTAAAGTGATACTTTGTTCAGGACTTATAATAACTTCACTATGGGGCCGATTCCGATTCGGGCAGGAAAACTCTCCGACCGAGCCGGACCCGGAGAGATTTCCGACCGAATCGGACCCTAGCAGTCCGACCGAACTAGTACGATGCGTTCGCATGCTATCGGACTCGATTCGGTCGGACTCCCATTGAAGTCAATGGGAGCCGGTCGTACAACGCGTACGCGGGCTCCCATTGACTCAATGGGTGCGAGGCGAACAAGGGCGCCCCCTATAGCGGGTACGCGTCGAAGCGGGTCGCGCTGTACATGCACAGGTAGGGGGGACCCATGGGTCCCCCCTGTGTGCGACTCGCGCGGCTAGGCGTACAGGGGGGTCCGACACAGACCCCCAAAGTGCGGCTCCGACTGCTCTTTCGAGCCGGACGGCGCGAGTCGGTCGGACTGCTCGCGGTGCGCATCGTACTTGCCCGGCCGGGGAACGTCTCCATTGCGCGGTGCGAGTCGTGTCCGTGCGAGTCGGTCGGAGTGGTTGGTCCCGCGAACGAGTCGGTCGGCGATTTCGCGTACGTTCGCATCGTACTCGCTCGCCCGGACGCACGTCCGACTTGGTCGGAAACAGGGCGTCCGAATCGGATCCGGTAAAGCCGAATCCGATTCGGAGCCCTATCTGCCGAGATTGGAATCAACCCCTATATGTTCTAGGAATTGGGGTGGAAGTAGTAGTCATTTTTTTAGTACGTGCTATAGTTCTCTTTAGTGAAGCTACAGATGGCATTTGTGTAGTAGCAGTTTTAGGAATTTTGGGAAGCTGCTCTTTTAAAATTACACTTGTAGCTTTTTGAGAACTTGTACTAGCTTCTTTTATTGTTTCTAATGCAGATCTGACTTCTATTTCTGTTACGTTTGGTGGGTGGTTATGTTCTCTAGTATACAGTACTGTTGTTTCCCTAGTTGTAGCACGCCCGTAACATTTATCAGAGTAGTATTTACAGCATTTCCAGTTAACTTTTAATCCAAATAGTTTTTCTTGTGTGTAAGTGTATCCCATATAGCATAGTAACATTTTCCCTTTCTGGCTTGTTATAAATTCGGCTCCTTCAGTCATTTTGATGTAGGTTAATCTATGAAAAATATATATTATTGTTATTAACTATGTTGTTCTATGTATTTTAATTTAAGCAATTAAACAGTTATTTACAATATACTTACAAAGTTGGTCTTTATGTATTTCAGTTTGACGATGTGTATTCTTTAGTTGTGGAATGTTCTTTCTGTATTTTGTTTGTCTGAAAAAAAAAATACATTTGTTTTATTATTTGTTTATATATTTTTTATAGGGGGTGGGAAGGGGATTGGGGATTGGTTTTGACTTTGCGTTGTTGTTTAATCTATTTGTTTAAGATTTGTTGGTAGATACTTAGGGGCCCATTACGATAACCGGCGTTAAAAAATCCGCCATCTACGATAGCCTGAGAAAACCGCCCGCCTGCACCATGGGAATACCGACCGAGCAATTATGAAGTCGCGAAGCAACCTCCGCCCGCGGCGGTAAAAACACACAAAATTCCGCCCGTCCATGTCCGAGTAGAAGATTAACCGTCCGCCACGGACGCAATCCTGCCCGAAAACCCAAATCCGCCCGCTCTGACGACCGAGACAAATTATGATCTCCCCGACATGAGCGCGGAAAATCCACATATTCCCCGCCCGCCACGGTCAACAACAGTGATGAATAACTGACACGGCGGAAGGCCTGGCGGCCACGTCCGTGCACGGAAATCCTTTCCGGAACAAAGAAATACACACAACATGGGCAACAAGTCCACACAGCAAACTACGCCAAAATACCCAAACATAGAACACATCCCAAAGACACATCCCCCCTGCCAAAACTAAAAAACTACAAATCCCAGGACACCAGACACAACACACCTGAAAACGACAGCCCATCATGACACACCCACATAGGTCAGTACAAAAGCAGCCCCTTCACAGACCACAATCCCTTGCACTACGACAAAGTGAAGACGCCATCAGAGAACCCAGAGAGACACAAAGGAAAGCAGCACACCACACGCACGCACACATCACACTCATCACCACCACCACTACCACCACCATCACCACTGAAACAACGGCACCACGAACCCCCTGCACATCACACACCACACACCACACAACCACCACACCAGCACCACAAATAGCAAACCACACACCATGGCAACACAAAGAATGCCTAAGTACACTGCCACTGAGTTGACGGTCATGGTCGACGAGATCATCAAGGTGCACCCACAAATCTATGGGAACCAGGTCCAACAGACACCAGTAGCCACCAGAAACAGATTGTGGAGCAGGATCGTAGACCAGGTGAATGCAGTTGGGAACGTGCCACGCAACCGGGGTGAAATCACAAAGAGGTGGCACGACCTGAAAAGCGTGGTCAGGAAGAAGGAGGCCAAGAATCGTGAGCTGGCTGACAGGACTGGCGGCGGAAATCCCGCGCTATTCAAGACCTTCAAGGCGTGGGAGGAGAAGGTGCGAGGCATTCTACATCCGGAGAGTCTCACCGGAATACCAGGGGGAGTGGAGGCTGGTAAGTACAAACAAATGTATACCAGCACACCGCTATGTACTGTCATGCACTACCAGAATGCCATAGCTCCGAGGGCCAAACACCCCTATGTCCAGTACACAATACACAAGACATCTCTCACACATGCAACAGACACTCCCACACACTCAGCCCAAAGGTACCAACAAACAAAACCATGGGGGCATGTGTACAGTCAGCCAGCACCACAACCCCCACCAGGCCCCTAGTCCTACAGCGCAGCAAGATGGAGCACTCCCCACACCCATGTGTCAGCCATTGCAGTGCACAACTCCACCCGACAGGTAGATATGTTTCCCTACATGGAGTGGTGTCTGTGGGTGGTAAGCCTTCACCACAACTCACAACACGGCCCCCACTCCCACAGACCAGCAAGATGGAGCACCCCTCCCTCTCATAACCATGTGACAGCCATTGCATTGCTCCCTCCAAACCAACAAGTAGGTAGACTACTGTACAGGGCGGGGTGTCTGTAGGCATGAGGACTGTACTACAACTAACATTTGGGACATGTCACGTAGCAGAGAAACAGGTAGCACTGCTCCCTGTCATTATCATGTGACTAATGTGCACACGGACATGAATTACAGAGTCTTAGCCCACATGAGCCATCTCAAATACACTAACACGTAAGGAGTCACGTCTGCATGCACAAGTCTCACTGGAGTACTGACCCACATGGCGTGCACTGTGCCAGTCATCACACACATCAGCAACACCATCGAAGTCTTGTCCATGTAGTCGTGTCTGCTTGTTCCGTTGACATCGTACAACATCACCCATGTAAGTCTATCTTGTCTCAATGTAACAGAGTGGAACCACAGTAATGTCACATACACCACTGGACCCATGAACCACACAGCTACACAATGCACATTCAATATCTCATCCATCTCATCTTCCAGCCCCAGTGTCATGAAAGGTATATCATCTAAACAGTTGTCCCATATACAGTAGTTCAGCAAAGATTCCTGCCGATGACCAATAATGTGTCTGCAGTGTCTGAAGCGCACGTCACACTGTGATTTACAACATACCTAATATAGTCAACACCCCAAGAGCACTGCATTGCTGCACATGGCTGAGGGTAGCACGCACACCAAGGAATTGTCCCATCTGCAATACGTTGTGTGGCACACAACCATTACTCACTCACTACAATGCTTGCAGTGTAATGTCCCTAAATGATAACAGTGAGCAGATATGCTGGGTATGTCAGACATACACACACCTTTGTCTCTGCAGTGTCGTGTGGCCAAAACACATGTCCCCTTCTGCACCCATATGTCACAGTATGTACCACAAAACCATATTTCACCTCAAAAGCGTTGATGGGGCTGTACCCCTTTTGCCATCTGCGTTTCCAAGCGTTTCATTTGAACCCCAAAACCATATTTCACCTCAAAAGCGTTGATGGGGCTGTACCCCTTTTGCCATCTGCGTATCCAAGCGTTTCATTTGAACCCCAAAACCATATTTCACCTCAAAAGCGTTGATGGGGCTGTACCTCTTTTGCCATCTGCGTTTCTAAGCGTTTCATTTGAACCCCAAAACCATATTTCACCTCAAAAGCATTGATGGGGCTGTACCCCTTTTGCCATCTGCGTTTCTAAGCATTTCATTTGAACCCCAAAACCATATTTCATCTCCAAAGCGTTCATGGGGCTGTACCCCGTTTCCACCAAAGCCACAAAATGTAGGGGTACTGCAACACACACCGATTGGCTATCCAAATCCGTCCCATGCCATGTGCACCCATCACACTATTCCATTGCCTTGATCACGCACACACATTGTAGAGCCATACACACGCATCTGGGAAATCAGTGCACAACTGTGCACCAACTGTGAATGTCAGACATCTAACACAAACCTTGCAAGGTGCAACACAATAACCTTTCGTCTCCGCCCCACAGGTGACGAACAGCATGATGCTGGAGAGGGAGACAGCAGCCATCACAGCCAGTCCACAAGCCCTCCACCCGGACTCACGGATGTGGAAGACCTGGACACCTCTTCGGACGAGGACTCCCGACCAGGCACATCTGGTGTGGCAGGGTGCAACCGCTCCCCAGGACCCCTCCTACCCACCAACCCATCTCCCAGGGCTGGTGACCAGTCCCAGGCCCCTGCTGCCACGGTCATTGCGGCCACCACCACCGCCGCAACCACCACCACCACCACCACCACCACCACCAGGGCCTCCCTGACCACTCACCCTGCGCAAGGGGCTGCACGCACGTCGACATCGACCCTGGGAGCCACAACGAGGCCCCGGGTGACCACTGTGGCGAGTGGGCAGGTCGGTGGCAGCAGTTCAGGTGGGAGGAGCAGGGTCAGGCCAACGCCATCAGAGCCTGGGAGCCAAGCCCTGCCACAAATCGCCAGAGTCCTTGGGGCCTATGAAGAGGCCCAGGGACAATGGGCCCGGTCAGCTGCCGATACGCGGGAAGTCCTTGGGGTGTTGAGGTCCATGGACGCCCATATGGGCCAATTCGTGACCCGTATGGGCAAACTTGTCGACCTCATGGGCCAGCTAGTGGTGGCGGTGAGGGCCCAATCAAGGCCAACCACAGCACCTCCGCCACACCTGCTGGGGCGCAGGTCCGTGCAACATCCAGTTCCCCTGCGTCCACAGCGAGTGGGCAATCCTCAGCCACCACCAGCAGCCCACAAACACAACCCCCCCCTCTCAAACGTGGAAGGGGTCGTCCGAAGAGGAAACAGGTGTCCAGAGATGACTTTGCACGCTCCAAACGCCAGTGAGACAGCCAGCCACGGTGGCCATCTACTGCATTCACTTGGACTACTATCCTACCCCACACTGCCATGTGAATGGCATGTGTCTGTCGGACTGTGGACCCAGAACAACATGGGTACACCTTGACCATCACGCGGACATGTCCGTCAACTCATTGTTCCAGCATGCACCACTTTTGTCATCACCTTGCCCACAATCACATGTCACTGCTCAAAATAAATACACCTGGATCACATTCTGTTGTATCTGCTCTGTGTTTAATCAAGGATGTGCAACCGTCACCATGATCAGAAATGCATCAGGAGTGTGGTATGTCGATAGGCCAGGAGAAGCTGTAGGGACCTAGGGGTGAAAAACAGAACAAGAGTCCATTGAATATGTGTGTCACACACTCATCACACAGTACTTGTCATCAAGTTTAAGCAATGTACACACATCTCACAGAGCAACAGGGCACAATGCCACAGCCACTGTCAGTGGCATACTACCCTGGACATGGACCATTGCCACACAGCACTCAGTGAACAATAGGCCGCTGTGACAATGCACACATACACCTACACAACTACAGCAACATCAGCCGACGTACATGGTCACTCACCGTCAAGTGAAGTAGCGGGCGATGAGCTGCTGACGCTCATTCACTGCTTCCTCCTCTCCACTGTCCTCGTCACTGGACACGGCCTGGTCTGCAGGCAGGGGCCCTGGCTGATCACCGTCATCCACTATCAGGGGGATCTGCCTGCGAATAGCGAGATTGTGCAGCATGCAGCATGCCACAACTATCTGGCACACCTTCAGTGGGGAGTATGCCAGTGCACCCCCGGTGCGGTCCAGGCATCTGAATCTGGACTTCAGGAGTCCAAAAGTCCGCTCCACCACACGTCTGGTCCTCCCATGTGCCTCATTGTATCTGACATCAGCTGGTGTCCTGGGATTACGAAGTGGGCTCAGCAGCCAAGGCCCGTTAGGATATGCCGAGTCACCTGGGTGTGAGAAACACAGAGAATCGTTGCAATTCCAACAGGATACAAGACAGCATGTCACACCCAGCACGCTACACGAGTATGCATACTCACCAACAATGCATGCACGGTCCGGTTGAAGATTGGACATCAATCGTGGGAGGATGCTGTGGCGCATGATGTGCGAGTCATGGGTGGAACCGGGAAACTTTGCACACACGTGTGTGATGATCATGTCCGCCAGGCACACCACTTGCACATTCAGGGAGTGGAAATGTTTCCGGTTACGAAAGATGTGCTCCATGGCCTGTGGTGCAACAAGGCCAACATGGGTGCAATCAATTGCACCAACAACGTGGGGGATGCGATCAAGGGCATAGAAAGCACCCTTCACTGCCGCCAAATCACGAGCCCTGGGGAATCGGATGTACCGGTTCCTGTACAGCATCATGGCTGACAGGACATCCCGTAGCACCATGCTGAACATGGGTTGGGACATTCCACCTCCACTGCCTACCGTGTGTTGGAAAGATCCGGTAGCGAAAAAATGCAGTGCAGCCATCACCTTAGCCGTGGGGGTGAATGCTGTTGGATACACCCTGCGAGGACGAAGGTGGGGTTCCAACATGGCACATAGGTGATGCAGGGTGGGTCGGTCCAGCCGGAATTTACGAATGACCTCCACATCCTCCATGTCTGACAGCAATTGGTAGGGGCGATGTATGTTTGGTCTCCTCCTAGGACAGATGGAAGTGGACACATGTCAATGCAACACACCACATGGCACTTTCACATACACATAACTAAAATTACTGACAAAGCAATAGAATCACAGAACAGCTGACAAGTAGGGACAGCACAGCTACAATACTCTTACACAGGTCCCCTTACCAATAGCAATGGCTACTGACACAAACCATTGCTATGAGCATGCACATGGGGATTTAGGCCCTAATAGCTTGAAAGGCATCATGATGATTTCAGACTGTATATGTGGGAAGCGGCAACACCACGTCAATATACCTAGCTGCTGTGCCAGACACAGCTTCCGAGGCTGGGTGAGTATGGCACACACCAACAACACAATGTACACAGGCTGAGCGGCCAAAACAAGTGGGTCCTGTTGCACAACGGGATATGAGACAGTCAATGATGTCCCTAGTTCACCCAATGTACAGCACTGTACGTATCACACCTCCAACACACATTGACAGGTGTACACATTGACAACTCCATGACAACACAGCTGTGTGAATGCAAACACACATCACAAGTGACACGTAACGTTGCACGTGCCAAGTGGGAGATGTACATTGAGAAATATGGCATGTGTGTGCATATGCACATCCCATGCTCCCATGCTAATGTGTACATGATGATGTGCCAACAGACATGTGGAGGCTGAGCACTGGCCGTCAATGCCTATGCACACAGCATGAAGTGGCCCTGTCCAGTGTGGACATGCTCCCACACACAAATCATGGCCACACCTGCAAATGCATGGCGCACATTCAACTGTGGATTCCACATAGCACCAGCGGACTGTACCCGCCATGGACCAGGCCCTTGAGGCCAACTCCAATGGCTCTCGCGACTGCATCCTGCATGTTCGACGATAGAGGTAAGCGTACCGGGACAGCTCGGTGCAGGCCATTGTGTGCATTTGAAGTAGGCAGACATGGTACACCAATTGCAGCAGCTTGGACCCACTGGAACAGCCCCAGGGGGCTATATGAGTGTGGGAGGGAGACCGGCATTACCACAGCTTCCAGGGACTGCTGCCTGGCATCCCTCAACAACACCTGCCGCTGCTGCCACATGTCCACCTACATGTCGATGACTCTGAAGATATGTCCAGGTCCACTCACCAGCGAGGAGCTGGAGATCATGGATTCCGAGCTCCACGCACACTGCCCAAGGCTATTTATAGCAAAAGTTGTGTGTGTAAGACAACTACAGTGTGTGTGGGAGTGCATGTGGGGGACACACATGTCGTTGATCCGCAGCACTATGATTCTGAGCCTGTGGGGTTCCAACATGCACTGCTTACCATGCTAACTACAGGTGTAAGGGGTATGTAGGCTCTCTGGCGCTTTCCCATGCATGTCCCTCACGAGTGGTGGTACATGGCATTTCCATGTCACACATCCAGTGACGCAGCCACTTGGCAATGCAGGACTCAGGGCAGTCATTGCTTGTGTGAATGGCTGGCTGGGTCCCTGCTGGCCTTCTCAGTCGCAGCAGACCTGGGCTGCACATTGACCGCACAATCCTAGAAGGAGACAACACTGACTGTACAGTGGGTTACATGTGTCTTTTGTTCAGGACTCTCCTGAAATGCGCAAACTCAGCCCTGTCGATGGACACACCATGCCTTGTGATAGGGATGTGTGTGAGAGATAGTGGCACTGAATGTGACCTCCATTGCGGGGTGATCCATTCACAGGGCGAGTACGTTGAGGGCTGCGCAGTGTTGGACACAGTGAGTCCACCCACAAAGATGTGTTGCCTTGTGATCTATGTGTTGGTCCACCTGACAATGGACAGTAGATGTGGGCAGACCACACATTGCTCAATGTGCTGGCAACCTGCATGTGAATGGGATGGACAGGTACTGTGTACACACTCCCACCAGCATGCATTCACGTGTGGTGTACACATGCTGTTAGGCCATGTCCGATTACTTCTTGGCTCTGTTGCACATCTCTGAGTATTTGGGATGGGTCAGCAGCATGCCACTGTGATTGGTGGATGTGGGTGATGTTGAGAAGTGTATGAGTGATATTCCAAGCCTCTTGTGTACCATCCCTGCAGTTTGAAGTCCTCCAGCCCAAGGGCTTGTGATGAGCCATTGCATCCAAGTTGATGCCTCTGTGTATGTGTGACCGACAGTGCAGCCAATTCCACAAAGGGTGTGACGTCATCTGCCGGATGAGCTACTACGTGGCGATAACGAATCGGGGGATGCCCCCTCGTATTGTCAGGTCAGCACGGCGCTGCATTTCACCAGTAATGGTCTGCATCTTGACAGTCACACAGCCTGTGCCGGATGCATGTTTGTAGGGGCATCAGCAGCAAGCAAGTGTACAGTATTGTGGGATGGTGTCTTTTGCTGTGAGAGGCAGCATGTGTCCACAGCCTACCCATAATCTGGGCAATGTGATGTTTGTTGTGTGATGCAGTGGGTTGTAAGTGTACTCTGTGCTGTGTGCATCTGACATGCATATGCTATTCCTGAGGCTCAAGATGTAATTTGAGCACTCTGCATTCTCAATGCACTCAGAGTCGTAGCCCTCAGGAACAACCTGTAGTAGGCTGGAGTGGCAATTCACATGTATGTTTGAGGCACTGTGCCTACTCTGATTTCGTTCGGTCATATGTGTGCGATGCCTCACCTCATATCTCTGGTACTTACACATCCGGCACACTGTGCAACAGCAGTTGTGCTCGTGTGAACGACAGGTGGATGGCATGGGCTCATGGCCATTGTGGCCTGTCATGTTGCAGTCTGTGTGAGTGGTTTCCCATTCTGCTGCATGCAGGTATGTCTTTGGCCTAATTACGTAGTGGTCATCCTTGCCACCATCAGGACAGTGGGTGTGCACACCGCGATTTGTGGCTATGGTCGCAGGGTGACACAGGCCGGGTGTAGTGCTATGTGCACAACACATGTGCCACTTATTAGCGGCTTCATTTACTGTACGCCAGCCATTACGTGTTGATTGTGGTGGCTGTATGCAATTGCACAGGTATCGTGCAACATGTGGATTTGGGTATGTTCTGTGTTGCTTCCCTTGCACATGTCTGTTTAATTGATGCCAGATGAGTGAGGCCACCTCGCTCTCTCTCATGTGGCATCTCCCGTGGGTGCTGAGGGACAGGGGACGGTCAACAGTGGTGTGGCATCGGATGTAGCAGCTGCACAGGTGCTGAGTGAGAGATATGTGACCAGCGCCTCGGAGGGGCCAGACGTGTGCTGGATGAATCACAGGCCGAGACGGCAATTTCTGAGTCATCTGAGGACAGAGGTGATGCATCCATGTTTGCTAACACAGGGGACGTGGACTCTGGCTCCTTTTCAGCCACGCGGAGGCCAATGCCCGCCCTCCCATCTACTTCCACTGGTGCAACACGTGTCGGCACAGGGATGAAGGGTAGAGTGTCCTTCACACCAGGCACAGCTGCCCCTGCACATGTGACCCCTGCTGCCCTCAGTGCTGGGTCTGTTGAGCTTATGCGCCATCTCTGCGTGGGGCAGACAGCTCTCCTCAATAACGTCATTGCCCATGACATCACTTTGCCGCAGGTGACATAGTTCATGGAGGGCCCACATGTACGCGTGGGTGGGCTACACCAGACTGTCCAATGGTTGTCCCCCCAGTCAAGGTGGGCCTTCAACTGGGCCAATCTCAGGCTGACATTCCTGACCCTTTCTCCACCCCCTGGGAAGTGGCACATCTGACAACAGCAGGGCACGAGTCCTAAAAAAAGAAGTCGGGGGACGCTGACGTCACGACAGGAAGTGACATCACGGAAGGTGGCTTGCACCGTCAGACTCATTGCCTCCCCTCGCTCACCCCTTATATGCGATTGCATCGGAGAAGCCAGCGCGTGCACAAGCAGCTCCGATCTCACCCCAGAGAGGCCAAAGAGTGAATGTGTGGGTCCATTTGCCCCAGTTATCTGTCTCGCGGTAAAATAAGTGGGGGGACGCCGTCCACCCGCGTGGTACCCCGACTCGAGACCTGGACAACAGTGACAATGCATGACAGCCTCCGGAGTCCGGATACACCACATGCAACACACAGAGGCTGTGGCTGCCCTAGCGGGCCAGGCCGCAAACACAATCCCAGACGAAAGGTAGACCCACCCCGGCGCGCATAGTCATTACAACCGCTGCCATTGACAAGGGACCCATGTGGTGAGACATGGGCCTCAGGGTGACGGGCCTCCGAGCCATCCCCCGCCAACGAGTGTCATGCAACTCACACATATCGCAAAGCCAATAGGACACTTTGCCTGCACACCAGGTCTCGAGTCGGGGTACCACGCGGGTGGACGGCGTCCCACCACTAATTTTACCGCGAGCCCGATAACTGGAGCAAATGGACCCACACATTCACTCTTTGGCCTCTCTGGGGCGAGCTCGGAGCTGCTTGTGCACGCGCTGGCTTCTCTGTTGCAATCGCATGTAAGGGGTGGGCGAAGGGAGGCAATAAGTCTGATGGTGCAAGCCACCTTTCGTGACGTCACTTCCTGTCGTGACGTCTGCGTCCCCCCACTACTTATTTAGGACTTGTGCCCTGCTGCACACTGAGAATGTGTTGCCTGCGAGATGTGACCAGGAGAAGGGCGCCATGACCTCCCACCCACCAAGCTCCACTGCCATCCCGTGCCCTGGGTAGCCTGTGCAGGTGGACAATGTAGGGGGTACACCTGGTGGACAGGGGATGTGAGTGCCTTGGCAAGGGCCTGGCAGACGCACAGCAGTATCCAGCATGTCCCCAGAGGGAGGGCTAACGTCTACACCTGATGCAGCATTGATCGTGTGCCCGTCTGTTGTGCCCACACGAGTTCACATTCATCCCCAGACAGGTGGGCTTTCCAAATACCCAACACAGTGGAAATCTAGCCCTCCAGAATCCTCCCCACACAGTCTGTTTCAACAATGCATGTGTGCACCTACCCGTGCCACCCACCCACCTGGGCCAAGCGGAACTCCCGCTTCACATGCCACATGTGTGTCTTCCACAGTTGTGCTTCTCTCTCAGGGGCGGACCTCCAACTGTCCCGTAGCACACAGACAGCACCGAGTCGAACTGGCATCCTGTTTGAATGGTAGGCACACTCACACATCTACCTGTGACACAGTGGTGGCTGTGATGGCTATTGTGACTGCCATGGCAGTGTTGGTGGCCATGTCAGGGTACACTCACACACATTGCATACGCAGCTTTTCGTGTCACTACTCGGCACATCGGACTGGCCACTGTCCCTGGTGTTGATCAATTTTGCCGCCTGTCTATGTAATCTGTGACTGGATGCTGTTGTTCCTGTAGTCGGTTGTGTCTGTGTAGTTGCTTATTGCAGTTGTTGCTGTGTGTGCATGGTTAAGTGAGGCACATGCCGTGTATGGTACCTCAACAATTGCAATGTCTGGTCTCACATTCCAATGTGTTGTACACGTGGCAGGGACTTCACTTCTTTCAGACTCTGCTACTTGTGTGTGTGATGAATAAGTATTTTTGTGACACGGATTGTCTGCATGTATTTGGTGGTATTTCAGGGAAAATGTATCCGTGTCATGTTTGCGTGCAAGCAAAGCACAGGGTGTGAGTCTAGCCACAGGATGACAGGTAGCATGTGCAGAGTATGCGGGTATGTGTGAGCTTACTTGCTGTGTGGCCAGCAGTGTAGGTGTATGTTAGTCTTGTGATGAACATTGGGCCTGGGCACATGGCTTACTTTCAATGTGTGCATTTGGGAGGTGTAGGTGTGTGTGGTGTGAGTGGTGTGACTTTGGGGTAGTGTTGGTGTGTGTGTGTGCGCTCTGGCAATGTCGACTACACACATGTGTTACCCAGGCCCATGGTGGATGTTTGTATCCGTGTTCAGGTCTGTGAATGTGTTCACATGTGTGTGTTGTATGTTGCACAGTGTGTGGGTGTGTCCTTGCAGTTCAGGATGACTCCTACTTGATATGTTTAGGACATTGTGTGTCTGCAGGGTGTGTGACTGTCAAGATTGTGCCTTGTTCAATTGAGCATGTATGTGAATTTCTGCAGTTCTTACTCACTGTGCAGTCCTGCCCACCCACACTGATATCGTGTGTGTGTTTTGTCATGCATTGCTGTAGCATGCTTTTGCGTGGCTCCTACTTTTGCTTGATGAGTGTGATGTCAGACTGTGAAGGTAATTATACACATATGTAGGACTGTGCTTTGTAGTGACCAGGCCGTCAGTGTTAATGTGATGATCTGTTGGGCCACGTCAGAGTCTGACAAGTCCAGGCCCACGAGCTGTAGTATTTCACTAGGTCCACTGTTGCGGCAACTCATATGCATTGACATCCAATGACACTAGACTACATGGTCATCTCACGACTCTCGTGTACTTCACACACTCTCATCCTCTCTCATTCGTACTTGTCTTCGTAAAATAATTCTACTGAGTCACATATTTGCTTCAAGGCATGTATTTGGACTTACTTCCTCTGTGATGCAGTATAGTGGACACTACTGGCAGCAAAATGCATGTGGAGGATATACTTAGCATGATTACACATACAAAAGGGGGTACGGGTAGATGTGATTAGTTGTTGACTGTGGAATGAAGGCTTCAGAGTTACAACTGCCTTGCCCTTGCTATGCTAAAGTACATTTGCTAATTACTGAGGAGCTGTAGACTTTGACACAGACAGTATTCATTTTGCCTAACAGACAGCTTGACATCATAGGCACAGTACATCTCAGTTCCATGGTACAGGTTTACTACAATAGTAACTTCGACACACCTGCGTCAGAGGTGACATCAGAGCATGAGCCTACATGCATGCAGCAGCGTCTCACTAGTTGTTGCAATGTGGTGGCTACTGAACATGACACAATAACTAGGGCCATGTTGTAGGGGGTTGCATTTGTTGTCCATGCAAAAGTCCTGGCACGGAAGTACAGACGATGGTGAGGTGACAGTTCTCACGTAATACAGCAGACAGATAAGTGTGCACTGACAGGTGCATGTGTTCAGGTGCGCAGAATACATATTATGGCATAGTTGTTCGTGCAGTATTGGCCATGTGGTTACTGTACACAAGTCCCATACCTCTGCCTCCCCCTGTTCATGCAGAGACACGGGATATGGTGAGGAACAGAGTGCATGTCCCGAAAATGTCCGATGTCATGGAAGTGGAGTTGATGGTGAGGTGTTTGTTGCAGATTGTATGGTATAGTTGTTGTACAGCTAACTGCCCACTCCGTGCGAAAGCCAAGCATAGGTACGGTGTTGAACATCATTGTTCAATTGGGGGTATTGAGTCGGGGACCGATGAATTGACAAGTTGTCAGGTATGCGATACCTTCCAGCAGGGCATCCATGGCATTGGTGGTAAACATGGATGCCATCCAATGAAGCGGATGGTGGCTAGCAACGTGTTCATCGTAAGTTGTCCCTTGTAGAAGCCTGATGGGACATGTTGGATGACATTCGATGAAACTGTGATCCAGAATACGTTGTGTGGAGGCACACTGGTCCCATTGCAGTGTGTGTCCGATTGCAGCCACATACGCCATGCCCCCATACACTGAACAGATCCTGTCGTGGGCGTCCAGGGGTGCAAACAAGTGTACCAAGTCCGCCTTTGGACATGCCGGGTTGGAGAGACATAAATCCACAGGACAGTGGAACGGACACCTCCGACAGTAGAAAACGGGGATGACGCAGCTGAACATTGCAATGCAGTAAGTTACTCGGTAACTTACGTTCAGCATAGCCAGATTTTCACAGCCCACTATCTGTAGCAAGCTCTCAATGTACAGCTGCATCTGTCCGGCGTAGTTGGGAAGCAGTGGTGCAACAGCCATTTTGCTACAGGGTGATGTGATGGCGTGCTCCGGCTGCCTGTGCAGTCAGCAGAGTGCAACCTCCGACGATGCTGGGAATTCTGGAATGGTTGTACGGCAGCAGGACTTGGGTTATAGCTTGGGCGGAGGACACAGGCCCTCATCCCACATGCATCAATGAATGGTCAAGGCCAGTGGTGTCTGACTCCTTCCAGATTACTTGCATGTGACCCACATGGAGGAGTGGTATAATTTTTTTTTGTGTTATTAACTTTCTTTCATGTTGGGCGCTATCTGCCAGTGGACGGTTTACTCTGCATGGCTCTGTTTGGCTTCTTGTTGGTACAATGGCTCCATTCTCCTGCATAAATTGTTGCAAGGTGATTTCAGAGTAGGAATGGAAGGCCATTCAGTGCTATCTGCTCTCCCGTGTGTGGGCGGGACACTGCGTTTCCGCTATACATTGGGGCTTCTGTGTGGGTGTAGTAATTGGAAACACCTGTTCTCAGGCAGCAGGGTTTTTCAATTTTGTACATTGCATGGCTTGATATTGCGAGCAGGATGGTATAGGTATTTTTGGATGAGACTGGCGTGCCTTTTGCGGACGAGGTCCATATTCTGCGCTGTTATGTAGCAGCCGCCGTGTGCTTCGCCATGTTTTGCACACAAGGGTGTGTCCTAGTTTGCCATCACATTACTCCCCTGTTCGGGACACTTGTGTGACATCAGGTTGACAACTGTGAGTTGTCGGTTGGGGACATGACTGAGGCAGGAAGGCCATGTGACATGTGCCTTCAGGGTGGGGCTGGTGTGTGGGGTGTGTAGTTGTGACCCTGTGGTGTTTGTGTGCAGCCCATGCATGGCGCTGTCGTTGGCCTCTGCGTTGTGCGCATGTGTACCTGCGTCATCGCCGCTGCGCTGCAGTGCCGTGACGGGGACGTCACTTCCTGGTCCCGGGTAGTGGGTGCCCAGGATGTTGCGAGTTGTTTTATTTTAACAGGTGGGACATGTGTGGGTACAGTGGTGGATGTGTCCTGTCCACACAGGGGTGTCTGGGGGGGCCATGTACAGTTTTTCCACCCTTGCACTGTGTGCAGTGTTTGCGTGCCCTTGTTGTGTGTCTGCCTACCTGCGTCGTCGTGGCGCGTTCACTCCTAGGTGGTGCATCAGGTAGAGCATGGGGATGGCCTGGAGTGCAGGATTCATCTCTGGGTGGGCCGCCTTTTTAGTCTCCGTACTGAACAGTTGGGTTTCCGCATTGGTATCTCGTGCGGTGTCTCTTTGCCAGTGAGGCTGTTTGGTTGTGGCATAGTAATTTGTACGCCGGGCGGTACGTTATTTCGTCGGACGGTGTGTCTCCATTGGCTCGCGCCGCTACGTAGACGGGCGCACTTTGATGGCGGGCGGCGTCGCAGGCTTACGGGCGGTGTTTGCCTGACTTTTCACATCCTAATTTTGCGGGCGTGTGGGCCGTTGCTGGCGGACGGTAACTAGCGGTTTTTGCCTCCGACAGCACGGCGGTTGTGCTTCCGCCCGACATCGTAATGGGCCCCTAACTTTGGGGCCTATTACGATAGCGGGCGGAGACATGACCGCGGTGCCGGCGGTGGCGTTAACACCCATTTACCGCACGCCGCCAGCGGTCTTCACGCCCGCCATATTAGGATGGCCACACATTGCACATTTACCGCCCGCTGCGGTGCGACGCCGACCGCCATCAAAGTGCGCCCACCACCGCAGCGGAGTGAGCCAATCACCACACACCGCCTTGCGGAATGACGTCCCGTACACCGAAGATATCACGATGCCGGAAACAGGGCAGCGCACCGCGACGGAGAAACCGCACAGCGAAAGACGACGGAGACATCACAGCGGAGACAGAAAAGAAACACCCGGGACACACCGCGATGGATCCTGCCCTACACGCCTTCCCGGTGCTGTACATGATACACCACCTGCAAGTTATACACCGCCGCGGACGCCTCCGCAGGTACGTACAGACACAACAGTGCAAGTAACACAATACACAGCTCCAGGGTGGAAAAACATCGCATGGGAACACCACACACCCCTGTGGGGACAGGCACACAGCCATCACTGCACACACACATGTCCCACCTGTCACAAAAACATCTCGCCACATACTGCCCACCCATGTACCGCATTCATGAACAAATGTCCCGGTCACGTCACCGCCGCGGTCAGTGTGCATGAAACCATGCACACAACGCAGAGCACAGGGCCAGCGCATGCCAAGGGCACCGTACAAATCGCACAGAGCCACAACTCCATCCACAACACACCAGCTACCTCCCTGAAGGGACACAACATGTGCCTCACAAGTGCCACTCCTGCACAACAACCACACAACTACAGCCACACCATGCCCCACGTCCCAACAACTGCATATACAGCCACAGCAGGACCCTTTGCAAAGGAACACATAGCACAGAAGCCCAGGTCCCAGCCAACACACACACACCACAACAACATCACACACAAGCCAAGAACACTGAGGCCAGGCACAAAATGTACACACACACAGATGAGGACCAAACACTTCACTGCACACACTACCTGACAAGTCACACACACACACACACACACACCACCCTGACTCACAGCTACATACACACACCACATGCCAGCAGTAATGGAGGACAACATATAGGAAAGCCAAAGTGAGGTGCCCACAAATGGAAGGGCAGTGACACAACCATCAAGCATGTGTGATGCACATGCAAGACAAGACACATGTGAGAACACACACAGCCCATCACAGCACACATAGACACAGTCAGTCAACACAAACCACGGTCACCCCAATGCAACAACTCCTGGAGACAGCAAGGACACCCATGTATAGGCACAGAGATGTAAGGAAGGCCCTGAACTCAAACACTGACCAGCCACACATAGGCATCCAAATACTGGACAAGACAATGTCTGCTGCACAACACACAGGGCCCAGTGACACACTACATGACAGCCAAGCACAAGTAGGATATGTCACACATACCTCCTCCCACAACAGCAACACACAATACTGCCATGTGCACAAAACACAACCACAGGGCTAAACAAGTACACATACAGGCACACCACTCCAGGGTCACACATGGCAGTAGTTGACAATGCAGGTGCACACACATCCACAGTCAAAACAAAGTCACCCCCTTCACACCATACACTTCTCCACCACCCAAGTGCTCACATTGGAAGTAAGCCATGGGACCTGGATAACTCATCACCACAAGATGTCCATACACCGACACTGATTGGCACACAGAAAGGAAGCTCACACAGACCCCATGACCCTGGCCTGCCTGCCTGTAAGCCTGTGCCCAAACTCCCACCCTGTGCTGCCATTGCCCACAAACCTGACATGTGTCCACCATAGATAACATGAGCCAAGAAGGAAGATGACTACAAGATTTCATTGCCAACCACCTGCACTGCACCCATAAGTATCACAGTCATGTAGAAATGAAGTGCCTCCCACCCCTGCAAAAAAATGAAATGTGACACAACCCATTGGCAATGTCGAAGTGGCATACTGAGCCTGTGACACAGTAAACCATGCACACACAGAAACAACTTAATTCAGGAAGGACACTGACACAACTCACTGCAGGACCAACTGTGTTTATTCACAATTTGCATATTGAGGCAACACATTTGGGCAACAGCAAAGCCAGTGGGCATTTCAATATGCACAGTATTTACATGAGAAGCTGCACAGGCAGGGGGCAAACAGCAGTGAACCACAAGGCAAGTACAATGTGCAGAGTAGTTACATCAGAAGCTGCACAGGCAAGGGGCAAACAGCAGTGAACAACAAGGCCAGTGGCCAGGACACAGTGCAGGTGAGGTACATGAGAAGCTGCACAGGCAAGGGGCAAACAGCAGTGAACAACAAGGCCATTGGCCAGTACAATGTGCAGATGAAGTCCATTAGATCCTGCACAGGCAAGGGGCAAACAGCAGTGAACAGCAAGGCCAGTGGCCAGTCCAATGTGCAGATTAAGTCCATGAGAAGCTGCACAGGCAGGGGGCAAATAGCAGTGAACAACAAGGCCAGTGGCCAGTACAATGTGCAGATGAAGTCCATGAGAAGCTGCACAGCCAGGGGGCAAATAGCAGTGAACAACAAGGCCAGTGGCCAGTCCAAAGTGCAGATTAAGTCCATGAGATCATGCACAGGCAAGGGGCAAACAGCGGTGAACAGCAAGGACAGTGGCCAGTCCAATGTGCAGATTAAGTCCATGAGAAGCTGCACAGGCAGGGGGCACACAGCAGTGAACAGCAAGGCCAGTGGGCAGGACAAAGTGCAGAGTGAGTCCATGAGAAGCTGCACAGGCAGGGGGCACACAGCAGTGAATGACAAGGCCAGTGGGCAGGACAAAGTGCAGAGTGAGTCCATGAGAAGCTGCACAGGCAAGGGGCACACAGCAGTGAACGACAAGGCCAGTGGACAGGACAAAGTGCAGGTGAGGTACATGAGATCCTGCACAGGCAAGGGGCACACAGCAGTGAACAGCAAGGCCAGTGGCCAGTCCAATGTGCAGATTAAGTCCATGAGAAGCTGCACAGGCAGGGGGCACACAGCAGTGAACGACAAGGCCAGTGGGCAGGACAAAGTGCAGAGTGAGTCCATGAGAAGCTGCACAGGCAGGGGGCACACAGCAGTGAACGACAAGGCCAGTGGGCAGGACAAAGTGCAGAGTGAGTCCATGAGAAGCTGCACAGGCAGGGGGCACACAGCAGTGAACAGCAAGGCCAGTGGCCAGGACACAGTGCAGGTGAGGCACATGAGAAGCTGCACAGGCAAGGTGCACATAGCAGTGAACGACAAGGCCAGTGGGCAGGACAAAGTGCAGGTGAGGTACATGAGATCCTGCACAGGCAAGGGGCACACAGCAGTGAACAGCAAGGCCAGTGGCCAGTCCAATGTGCAGATTAAGTCCATGAGAAGCTGCACAGGCAGGGGGCACACAGCAGTGAATGACAAGGCCAGTGGGCAGGACAATGTGCAGAGTGAGTCCATGAGAAGCTGCACAGGCAGGGGGCACACAGCAGTGAACGACAAGGCCAGTGGGCAGGACAAAGTGCAGAGTGAGTCCATGAGAAGCTGCACAGGCAGGGGGCACACAGCAGTGAACGACAAGGCCAGTGGGCAGGACAAAGTGCAGTCAGTCCATGAGAAGCTGCACAGGCAAGGGGCAAACAGCAGTGAAACACAAGGCAAGTACAATGTGCAGAGTAGTTACATCAGAAGCTACACAGGGAATGTATGCAACTCTACCATGCCATGCCCAGCAACAGAGTAATGGGCCTGACAATGGGCATCACACGCACCCCTGTGGACAGACAGGGGTGTGAGGGTGACCACCACTCAGATGGGGCTGTCTGTCGGACTTGGAGCTGACTGTGTGTTGGGGTCAGTTGGAGGACTGCCCTGGGCAGTGGGAGTAACAACTGTGGAAGAGCCAACTGTGCATGTGGTAGCTGGGGGGCTGCTTGGACCAGGTGGGGTGGTGGCCCGGGGAGGTGGACTCATGCCCTGGTGAGACACAGTGTGTGCCGGAGATTGTGGAGGGGTGCCTCTCCACTTCTTGGGGATCCTGAAAGGCTTCACTGCCTGGGGATTGAGGGGAACTGGGGCAGACACAACAGGTGACCCCAACACCAAAGCTGATTCTGGTGTGGATGGTGACCCCCCCCTCTGGGGACATGCTGGAACCCGCTGTGCGCTTGTCTGGTGTTTGCCGCCGCCCTGCCTCCCTCTGTCCACCAGCTTTGCCCCCTACAGTGTCCTCCCGTGCTGGCTTCACAGGGCTTGGGATGGGAGTGGAGGTCAAGGATGGATTATCCATGGGGCCCTCATCCTGTGTAATGTTTGCAGGCAACACCTTCTCAGTGTGTGTGGAAACTGTCTTTTTGCCTCTGCGAGACGTCTTTGGGACAGGGGAGTCTTTGGCAGGGGAGGAAGGTGAGGCCTGTGACCCTGATGCTTTTTCTTTGCTTTGAGGCCCTTGCTGTCGCCTGATGGGCTTTTCTCTCTGCGCTCTGGGGTGGCCTTACTCTTATGTGGGGATGGTGTCTGCACCCTAGTATGCTTGGGTTGCTGCTGCTCCTGTGTGCTGCGGGTTCTGTATCAGGACTTTGGGGTCCGTTGGGCATTGTCACTGTCGTCAGAGGTGCACAGTGACACGGGGCCGGACCGAGTGCTGGGAGCCGCTCCCTGACTATGTGCCTGTTGCAGGGCTGCTGTCACAGTTGATGACAAGGACTGCACAGTCCGGTGTAGCCCACCTACGTCGGAATGTAAGCCCTCCATGAAAGCTATAACCTGCCCCAACTTTTTGTCGTGCTCTTGGAAGGCATTGAGAAGTGCTGTCTGCCCCACACACAGCTGACGCAATAGCTCGACTGCTTCTGCACTGAGGGCAGCAGGGCTGACATGGGCTGGGGCAGCTGTGCCTGGGGTGAAGGTGACTCTTCCCTTCCTACTCGTGCGGACACGGGCAGCACCAGTGGAGGTTGAAGGGAGGCTGGGCACTGGACGCTGTGTGGCGGAAGAGGAGGCAGAGTCCCCGTTCCCTGTACCCCCCAACATGGATGTGTCACCGCTGGCGTCAGATGAGGTAGAGCTTTGTGTCTCCAGCTGTGAATCCTCTAGCAGACTCCTGTCCCCCTCCTCGGCGCTGGTCACATCTGTGTCAGTCAGCTCCGGTGCGGCTGTTGCACTGGAAGCCTCACCACTGGTGTCCGTCCCCTCTCCCTCTGCACATACGGGAGCTGCTGCATAGGAGAGAGAAGTACTGTGAGATGAGTGGCATTAACAGAACTAACACGTGCCAATACATCTGCATCCTAGAAAGAGGTGTGCAGCACATTGCATGCCACCCTGTGCACACATATATCTTGCCACCCAAAATTTCTACACAACGGTGCATGTCCGCCACACATCCCGCCATGAGTGCCCCAGGTGATTCACACAGCACACAATCCTGCAGTTGGCTCACATCAGACACAGCCCCAAAATGGCCTGTGCACACACACTGTCCCGATGTTGGCAAGGATGAACACCACGACATGGTGCACATCACCTACATGTGTGGAGCAGTAGGGGACCACACAGACTACAACATACCAGCCCACAATGACCCTGCACACATGCCATCCACCATATTGAGTCCATGGGCACATCTACTGTTGCACATTGGCCTCAGATGTCTGACTGGCAGACATCTGAGGTCTGGAATTGCACGCATTCATTGAAACGCATTCACAGTTGGCACACTGGCATTCGCATCCATCAGAATTCACACACTACCCCACAGCAGAAGGTACCTGAAGGCCACAACTCCAAATGTAAGAGAGATGCACAGTGCTAAAACTCACTTCATGAAGCGCCGTTTGGGCAAAAGCATGGCACATACACCCAGCACAGAGGCCACTCAAAAAACATTGCACCACACAACCAACGTCACACAGCTGACAATTTGCACACTCTGTAGACACATGCACCCACTCCCAGCCAAAGGCAGCCTGCAACACATACTCACCCCTGGCTCGCTGCTGATGCTCCTTCAGTCGTCTGTCCAGCTCAGGTTGTGTGACAGCCAGGATGCTGGCCATTAGTGGTGTCATGCTGTGCCTAGCCAACCTGCCAGTCCGAGGGAGCAGCCCCAGCGTCATCTCGGCCACGTTCTTGCTCAGCCGGCAGATGTCGTCCCACCTTTTATGACAGTGGTTGCGCCTTCGGTTTGACACACCCAGATCCCGGACTCTGGAGGCAATGGCCCTCCACACGGCTTTACGCTGGTGGACCTTCAGCTGCAGGCATGGGAGACAAGAGGGGTGAGGTTCCAGTGACACAGTGCACAATAACAACACAACGAAAATGCAGTAGCACGACAGTGACTCATCCAAAACTCCAGCTACAACTGTCACATAGCCAACAATTGCTCTGAACATGGTGCAATGTCATTGGTCAATCAGACGTACAGGCATGCATGTTCGATGGTGGACACAGTACCTCCACATCCCATTCACATGCAGGATACCAACACAGCAAGCAACGTGTAGTCTGCCTGCAGCTACTGTCTGCAGTTACATACAACTACACATAGAGAAGATAGCAAAACATGTGTCTTGTTGTTGGACTCACTGTGTCCAACACTGCGCAGACCTAAGTGTCCTAGCCCTGTGAAAGCCTCACTGTGTCCTGGAACTCACAAAGTGACAACAACTGTCATACACACACCCTTCTCCCACGCCTGCTCCTGTGCAATCTACATGGCAGAGATGGGACTTAGATGAAGAGGCGTGAGCCAAACACACATGGTACACACTGTACATGCAGTGATGTGGACATGTGGCATTCGGTGGGGACTGTGCAGGGCAGGTGGACTGACACTGAGTGGGTTAATTGGGAGCAACACAGCCATTCACACAAACGCTAACTGGCCAGACTCCTGCATCACCAAAATGCAGCTGCACTGTATGGTTGACACTACAGGACATGTCCCTCTACTCAGGATAGGCATGCAGGGTAACGTGTGAAAGAGCCCACCAAGCCCTTCCCGCTGTAGTAAACATGATAGGCAGTGCATGTCAGAGCCCCACAACCACTGACACATACCGAAGCACCTCCACCCCACGTGTGCACACCCTGCACTCTCACTCACAGTCTGGGAGACTTACCACGACATTAGGGCCGCCATAAAGCCTTGGGTACTGTGCAAGCACCCCGTCTACCAGGACCCCAAGCTCCTCACTGGTGAAGGGACTGGCATGGATCTTCTGAGTCCTCGACATCACAATGGACATGTGGCAGCAGCAGCACGTTGAGGGTGGCAGTCAGCAGTCCCTTGAGGCAGCAGCAGCAGGTGCAGGGTGGCAGCCAGCAGTCCCTTGAGGCAGCAGGTGGAGGGTGGCAGCCAGCAGTCCCTTGAGGCAGCAGCAGCAGGTGCAGGGTGGCAGCCAGCAGTCCCTTGAGGCAGCAGGTGGAGGGTGGCAGCCAGCAGTCCCTTGAGGCAGCAGGTGGAGGGTGGCAGCCAGCAGTCCCTTGAGGCAGCAGCAGCAGGTGCAGGGTGGCAGCCAGCAGTCCCTTGAGGCAGCAGGTGGAGGGTGGCAGCCAGCAGTCCCTTGAGGCAGCAGCAGCAGGTGGAGGGTTGTCAGTCAGCAGTCCCTGGTAGCTGTGGGAATGTGGTGCGCCCTCCCACACATATATAGGCCCCTGGGGCTGTGTCAGTGGTCCCAGGGTGCTGCAATTGGTGTACCAGGTCTGCCTCATTCAAATACATCCAATGTCCACCTCCGCGGTGGCGGTGCATGCCTACCGCGATTTTCAAACTCGCATCAGGCTATCGCGAGGCAGCTTCCCATTGGCTGCAGGGGCATGGTCCATGCCGGTGACACACCGTAGGATGCATGTGCGCGCTACCGCAGTGGTGCATCTTTTGAATGCCTCCAGTGACCGCCTCCGCGGGGGTGGTGCACGCCTACCGCGATTTTCAAACTCGCATCAGGCTACCACGAGGCTGCTTCCCATTGGCTGCAGGGGCATGGTCCATGCCGGTGACACACCGTAGGGTGCATGTGCGCGCTACCGCGGTGGTGCATCTTTTGAATGCCTCCAGTGACCGCCTCCGCGGGGGTGGTGCACGCCTACCGCGATTTTCAAACTCGCATCAGGCTACCGCGAGGCTGCTTCCCATTGGCTGCAAGGGAATGGTCCATGCCGGTGCCACACCACAGGGGCCAGGCGGTAGGCACCGCCATATGTCTGCCAGACAGTGCCTGGAGTGACTGTGATTTGGGTTGCGGTGCATGGTGACCGCCATTGTCACATACAAATCTGGCGGTGTCACCCGCGATTGTGCCTGGGTTATGGGCGGTGCCACACCACAGGGGCCAGGCGGTAGGCACCGCCATATATCTGCCAGACAGTGCCTGGAGTGACCGTGATTTGGGTTGCGGTGCATGGTGACCGCCATTGTCACATACAAATCTGGTGGTGTCACCCGCGATCGTGCCTGGGTTATGGGCGGAGCCACACCACAGGGGCCAGGGCAGTAGGCACCGCCATATATCTGCCAGACAGTGCCTGGAGTGACCGTGATTTGGGTTGCGGTGCATGGTGACCGCCATTGTCACATACAAATCTGGCGGTGTCACCCGCGATCGTGCCTGGGTTATGGGCGGTGCCACACCACAGGGGCCAGGCGGTAGGCACCACCATATATCTGCCAGACAGTGCCTGGAGTGACCGTGATTTGGGTTGCGGTGCATGGTGACCGCCATTGTCACATACAAATCTGGCGGTGTCACCCGCGATCGTGCCTGGGTTATGGGCGGTGCCACATCACAGGGGCCAGGCGGTAGGCACCACCATATATCTGCCAGACAGTGCCTGGAGTGAGCGTTAATGGAGTTGTGGAGTAGCTGTGCTGCACCTAACGTGTCCTCCAGCTCTCTACATAGGCCAACATGTACAGTGCCCAGTGTCTCAACAATTGAAGGGTCCTCATGAGGGCAAATGCACAAAAGGGACATGTCACTCCATGTCACCAACACATACCATATATGGGTCGCCAGTACATTGCATGGTCACATACACTCGCACATGTCACATGTGCTGTGTAATGAAATGTAGACTGTCCAGTTAATGTGTTGCATAGCATATGTAGATAATGGTCAATGTCTGTGTGTGCAATGTAACACACACTGTCATCTCATTTACTGAACTAGGGGCATCAGCAACTGGCACATTGTCCAATGCACATGCACACACGTGTCCCCCACGCTCAGTTGGTGGTCAGTGTGTAGTTGAAGTGTGCCATGTGCAACCTGTTTTGGTAGGTGTATCAGGACCAGCAACATGGTGTGTTCGGGTAGTATTGCAATTAGTGACATATGCTGGGGGTCATACTCACAGGTATGCACACATTTCTGTTAGTACATCACACTGTGCATGCGAATGAGCCGGAGGGGTGCACAGATGATTGCTGCTGGTAAGGGGACAGGTGTACGAGTAGTGTGCCTGATGTGTACCTACTTGTGAAGTGCCCTGTCGGTTAATGGTGCATGTTGTAAGACTTGGGAATGTGTCTGTAGAAAAAATTGATGTGATGCACATTTCATGGTCTTCTGCATTGACATCTGTGCACTTTGATCTGTCCTAGGAGGAGGAGGCCCAATATCCATCGTCCGTTCACAGTCCTGGCAGACATGGAGAATGAGGATATAATCCGCAAATTCAGGCTGGACCGACAAACCCTGCAGAACCTATGTGCCATGTTGGAGCCCCACCTGCAGCCACGTCGGACATATCCAACAGCTTTCACCGCAACATCTAAGGTGATGGCATGCCTGCATTTCTTTGCAACAGGCTCATTCCAGCACACGGTCGCAAGTGCAGGCGGGATGTCACAGCCGATGTTCAGCATGGTGCTGAGGGATGTCCTGTCGGCCATGATGCTGTACAAAGACAGATATATCCATTTTCCCAGGGGGCCTGAGTTGGTGGCTGTGAAGGGCGATTTCTATGCCCTTGGACATATCCCCCATGTCATTGGTGCAATTGATTGCACACATGTTGGGCTTGTGCCACCACAGGCACGTGAACAGGTTTACCGCAATAGGAAGCATTCACACTCGGTAAATGTTCAAGTGGTGTGCCTGGCGGACATGATCATCTCACACGTGTGTGCCAAGTTTCCCGGTTCAGCCCATGATGCCCACATCTTGCGCAGCAGCATCGTTCCTCAGTTGATGGCCAATCTGCTTCCTGAGCGTGCATGGCTTGTGGGTGAGTATGCATAGTGGATTACAGTGGTGTGTGTGTGTGACATGCTGTTGTGTTGCATTTTGGGACTGCAAGGTTAATCTGTGTCTCTCACACCCAGGTGACTTGGCATATCCAAACCGCCCGTGGTTGCTGAGCCCATTGCGGAACCCTGTCACGCCAGCTGATGTGCGATACAATGATGCCCATGGGAGGACACGGTGTGTGATAGAACGGACATTTGGTCTCCTAAAATCAAGATTTCGGTGCCTGGACCGTACTGGGGGTGCCCTTATGTACTCGCCAGGGAAGGCGTGTCAGATAGTGGTGGCATGCTGCATGCTCCACAACCTGGCCATTCGCAAGGCAATACCCCTGATCCTGGATGACGATGATGAGCAGCCAAGGCCGCCGCCTGCAAATCAAGCCGGATCCAGTGACGAGGGCAGTGGAGAGGAGGAAGGGGTCGACATGCGTCGACAGCTCATCACCCGCTACTTCACTTGAAGGTGAGTGACGATGTAGAAGGGACAAAATGGTCTGATGGTGTTGCTGTTGCTGTGTGGGTGTATGTGAGCTTGCTGACTGCAGCTTGGTGTTGACTCATTGCTGCCTGCCAATGTATGTGTGATTGGTTAGTGTGATACAGATTGTCTCTATGGTGACTGTTGCTCTGTGTAAAGTTTGTAGATCTGAGTACCTTGTTGACAAGTGTTGTGTGATGTGTGCAATGCCACACCCATACAAGTGACTCTTGTTCTGCGGTTTTCCCTAGGTCCCTTCAGCATCTCACTTGTTACCTACATTCCATTCCCCTGGACCATGTCCTACACGGTGAAGGTTGCACATCCTGTATTAAAGACGGAGCAGACACAACAACATGTGTGTAAGGTGTATTTATTTACAACTGTGACATGCGAGGGTGGAGAAAATGTGAAGGGGGAATTGAAGAAGTGAGTTGACAGTCATGGTAAATGAGATACTTGAGTAGTCCCCACAATGATGTGGAGACCCAGTCCAACAGATGGATGCCATTCACATGGCAGTGTGGTGAAGGATAGTCCAAAAGGTCAATGCAGTGGTGCAGTGGTCTGCCATCATGGCTGGTTCGGGGACTAGCGTTTGGCAGGTGCTTTGGCACGTGAGTCCCCCTGGTCTTTCCTTGGACGGCCCCTCTTGCGCTTGACTGGAGGGGCCACTGCTGCAGGGGCAGTGGTGTCTGAGGACTCACCCCCCTCTGTGGACGCAGGGGAGGATGATAAAGTGTCATCCTGCTGCCCAACAGGGGGAGGCGGAGGGGTAGAATGTTGCGCTTGCCTGTCCCTCAGAACCGCCACTAGCTGCCCCAAGAGGTCCACAATCTGTCCCATGCGTGTGTCCATGGACCTCAGCAGCAGGAGGTGCTCCCGAGATTCTTCCTCTAACCGGCCCATTCGTCCCTGGGCCTGTTGGTATGCCCCAAGGACTCTGTCGATGTGGCCCAGGGCTTCCGTCCCAGGATCAGTCCCCCTCTGCATGACCCTGTCCCGACCAGCTGCACTGCTGCCACGGTCCTGTCCGGTCCTCACATTGGCCCGCTGCATCCTCTCCCTGGCCTCTGCAGTCGATGTGGTGGGCTGCTCAACCCCTGGGGCAGGGAGGGTGTTGCGGACAGCTGTGGTGGTGGTGGTGGTGGTGGTAGTAGTGGTTGACACACAGGCCGTGACAGCAGCTGTCAGAGGATGGTCAGGGGCTGCAGCTGATGTGGTTGGGGGGACAATGGGTGCCTGGGACTGGTTGCGGCCTGCCACACCAGATGGGCCAGCGTGGAGCTCCTCATCCAAGGAATCCAGGGAGTCCTCATCCAGTTGTCTCTGTTCCGGGGGGGACTGGCTCTGCAGGGTGGTGTCATCCTCTGCAGTGAGTTCTTGGTCACCTGTGGGTCAGATGAGAAATGGTCATTGTGTTGCACCCATCAAAGTTTGTGTTAGCAGTGTTACATCAACTGTTTGTACATCCAGCAGTTGTTCACTGTACAAATTAGCATTGACCGACATCCAGTGATGCATTACAAGCTGTTGTGGTACATACATTACTTGTCCATATTGGGAGTTGTCAAGACATGACATGCACAATATAATTTTTTGACATTGACAGTCTCATGTTGGCATCCTGTTATTGATCAATCATATGTCATCCATTTACGCGTATGTGTCACTTGTAGAGCCCTTGCAGCGGTTCACTCTGCACAGTGAGTGAGCATTGTAGTTTCATGCATACCTTTTCAATGTGGTGTAGATATCTGTATTTGCAATTCCAGACATGCTTAAGTTTGCTTTAATTAGATCCTAGGTGGTCTGGACCACTGCTACTGTCAGATGGCATGTAGTGGTGTGCATGGTTGTGCTCGGAGTTCCATCGACATGTGTTTCATCATTCACACTTTGGTTGCTGTCACAGTTTCATTTTCTTAGGTGTGTGCACACTATAGTTGCCAATGCTATCTGGGTGTGCAGTTGTGCATTGAGAGGCCTGGTGTCCTATGCCAACATGTTTTTTTAAATGCATATCTGGCTGCATGTTGTGGCTGTTGATATGTTGTGTTTGCTGTGTTTTCCTTGTATTTGTGAGACCTCTCTGTGTGTGTAGGATGAGGGCTTCCATCTTGGTCCAGTGTGGGACAAGTCAGCATGATATGTCCACATGCCAGTTCTTTTGAAGTGTACATTGCAATGACTGACACATGCATGTTGGTGCCAGGAAGTAATGGGTCTTGTGTGCTGGCGGTCAGGTGGGCCCGTATGAGTTGTTGTGCAAGCTTCCCAGCCCCACACACCCCGACCTGTGAGATGCGGTTACCTACCTGTGAGTTGGGTGGGTAGCATACATTGCCTGCCACATGCTTCTTATTGGGGGTGTAGTGTCCCATCCTCCATAGTGGTGGAACAGCATGCATGTTGCATTTTGTGGGACGGATAGCCAAACACACTACACCGTCTCACTGTGAAGATGGCTAACTACCGTTTGAGGTGAAGGTGAGCAATGACATGGCTATGTGACTTGGTAGAAATCTTTGGATGGAATGTGCGTGTGGTGAGGATGATGTGTGTGTGGCTTTTTGTACCCATTGATTTCAGATTACATTTGGTCATGGGGTATAGCCCCCCATCACTGTTGTCCCAGCTATCTGGCTGTGGGGTTCACTCCCCCGACATTTGAAGGCACAATAGGGCAAGGGGTATAGTCTCGTAGCACAGTGGTGACATACAGCAGGGTGAAGATCTCACCCAGCATACATTTCCACACTGTCATGGTTTCATGGTATTTGTGGACCTGAGAACATGAGCCCAGTACTGGTGAAGCAGTTGTTCCAGGGCATCCATACACTGACATGTTGTGGTCAACAGTGGTGTGTGTGTGTGAGATGTACTCAGCCCTGTGCAGACAATGTGTGGTTTTGGGGCCAGACTATACCAGCACTGTTCAGACAGACAGTGTGAGATGTGAACATTGTCAATGCATACACACATTGGTGGTCCAAACAAGACACCTTTGACAATTTAATTCAGACAAGGTGCTGTTCTGCAATTCAGTGCAGCACTGTGGTAGCTGGGTGTGTTGCAGGACATTTGGGATGTGCTTAGTTTAGCATTGTGAGTCCCAGCTGCAGTGTAGTTTTTGGGTGCACTGCACTTCCACTGTTTACATTGCAACACTGTGGTATGACATGGGTGATTTGCACGTTGCCATACAAACGGCCAGACACTGCTGCAGGGCAGCATGATCGTTGTTAGTGTTGCAGTGTGTGATGCCTGGCACAGTGTACACAAGTGGGTCAATTTTGAACAGAGACTTGTGCATGGTGACTACAACACAACTGTTTTGCATTATTTGTGTTGGTGACTGTGGACTAAGTGGCATGGTGTCATGCGCGGCTGCACAGACGTCACATGCCTATGAGTGGGACTAGTGCTCCATCCTGCTCAGCTGTGGGCCAAGGGGCCCTGGTGGGAGTTGTTGTGCAGGCCTCCCTATTCCACAGACACCTCCCTGTAAAGATGGCTACCTACCTGTTAGGTGAGGGTGTAGCACACAATGGCTGAGGTATGCTTCTGGGTGGGGGCAGTGCTCCATCCTGCTCAGCTGTGGGCCAAGGGGGCCTGGTGGGAGTTGTAGTGCAGGCCTCCCAAACACCCACCCACCTCCCTGTAAAGATGGCTACCTACCTGTTAGGTGAGGGTGTAGCACACCATGGCTGAGGTATGCTTCTGGGTGGGGGCAGTGCTCCATCCTGCTCAGCTGTGGGGCAAGGGGGCCTGGTGGGAGTTGTAGTGCAGGCCTCCCAAACACCCACCCACCTCCCTGTAAAGATGGCTACCTACCTGTTGGGTGAGGGTGTAGCACACAATGGCTGAGGTATGCTTCTGGGTGGGGGCAGTGCTCCATCCTGCTCAGCTGTGGGCCAAGGGGGCCTGGTGGGAGTTGTAGTGCAGGCCTCCCTATTCCACAGACACCTCCCTGTAAAGATGGCTACCTACCTGTTAGGTGAGGGTGTAGCACACCATGGCTGAGGTATGCTTCTGGGTGGGGGCAGTGCTCCATCCTGCTCAGCTGTGGGGCAAGGGGGCCTGGTGGGAGTTGTAGTGCAGGCCTCCCAAACACCCACCCACCTCCCTGTAAAGATGGCTACCTACCTGTTGGGTGAGGGTGTAGCACACAATGGCTGAGGTATGCTTCTGGGTAGGGGCAGTGCTCCATCCTGCTCAGCTGTGGGCCAAGGGGGCCTGGTAGGAGTTGTAGTGCAGGCCTCCCAAACACCCACCCACCTCCCTGTAAAGATGGCTACCTACCTGTTAGGTGAGGGTGTAGCACACAATGGCTGAGGCATGCTTCTGGGTGGGGGGAGGGCTACATCCTGCTCAGCTGTGGGACAAGGGGGCCTGGTGGGAGTTGTAGTGCTGGCAGCATGTACACATGTACCCTTGGTGATGTTGCTAACTACCTTTGGGGGGCTTCAGGGGGAGTGTCTGTTGTATCTGTGAGAGATGTGTTGGGGGGAGTGTTGTGCACATGAATGAATTTGAACCTAGGAGGTATTATTTTGTAATAGTGCAAGACAGTACATTTGTGTGATGTTAGGCATTTGTTTGTACTTACCAGCCTCCACTCCCCGGGTATTCCTGAGAGACTCTCTGGATGTAGAATGCCAAGCACCTTCTCCTCCCATTCAGTGAATGTTTTGAGTGGAACGGGAGGGCCACTGCCTGTCCTGTGAGCCAGCTCATGGTTCTTGGCTCTCTTCTTTTTGACCACTGCCTTCAGATCGTGCCACCTCTTCACGATTTCATCTCTATTACGTGGCACGGTCCCTACTGCATTGACCTTCTCTACTATCCTTCTCCACATTTGCGTCCTTGTTGCTAGTGGTGTCTGTTGGACCTGGTTACCAAACAATTGTGGTTCTACCCTGATTATCTCATCGACCATGACCCTCAACTCACTCTCAGTGAATTTGGGCATTCTCTGTGGTGACATGGTGTGTGATGTGTCAAGGTGTTTAGGGTGCAGGTTTGGGAGTGGTAGTGGTGGTTGTGATGTGTATGGTGTGTGCTGTGCAAAGGTGTTAGAGGTGCAGGTGTGGAAGTGGTGGTGGTGGTGGTGGTGATGTGTGTGTGTTGTGCAGATTTGCCTCTCCTGTCATCTGTGGTGGATGTCCCCTCAGTTGTGGAGTTTTGCAAAGGATTGTGGTCTGTTGGGGGCTGGATTTATACTGGTGTCTGTGGGTGTGTCAGGATGGGGTATTGGTAGCAGGTGTGGTGTGTGTGTGAACCTGGGATTTGTAGTTTTGTAGTTTCCCATGGGGGTGTGTCTTTGGGCTGTGTTAGCTATTTTTGGGTGCATGCCTTGTTTGGTTGGTGCACTTTGTGGCCATGTTGTGTGTTTTTCTAGCGACCGCCATTTTTTTAACGGAGCGTCCGCAGTGGCGGCTCGGCTACGGCGCTTCCGCCGTCTCACTGATTCTTCAATGTTGTCGACTGCGGCGGTCGGAAACAGCGCACTGCACCGCGGGGATGTCGGGAATATCATAATTTTGATGGCGGTGTCTCCGCTGTGGTTGCGGGCGTTTGGGCTGTTTCCGCTGCGAAACCGACCGCCGCGGACGGGTTTGGGCCTTTTCCGCAGGCGTACGGCAGATTCTCGGGTCTCCTTTCCGCCGTGGTTGGAGTTTTACCGCCGAGGATCCTTATCTAGCCGTCGGTTTTCCCGCGGTAGCGGCGGGCGGTGTTTTCCCGCTACCATGGCGGTCGGTTGTTTTTCCGTCCGCCATCGTAATGACCTCCTTAGTTAGTTGTATATTTTTTTGGGGCTTTAGTTTCCTCTAGAGTTTCCTGTAGTGGTAATATAAAATAGAAAGAAGACATTGATTAATTTATAGGTTATGTATATTATTGATTAAAGTTTTTTACTTTTAGTATTATTTCTTTTAATTTAGTTTACTTACTTTTGATAGAGTTAATTTTTTGGTATATGTTGATCTTCTTATATCTGTAGTTGAATTCCTGTAGAGTTTCTCCTTCTTTAGTTTTCATTCTTTTGGGTGTGGAATAGGAATAAAGTTTAACTGTTTATATAGTGTGTTGGATGTTGTAATTTCGATTTTATTGGTTAGTTTGAATTTGCAGTTTTTCTATTGGTTTATTTGTATTTATTTTAAAATGTTTTGGTAGTTAGTTTCCAAATAAGGAAAACGCTAATTAGTAGTAAGTTATGTATAATTTTGTATATATTTTTAAATGGCTTTTGTGATGTATTATATTATATAATTGAATTGTAATAGTAATATTTAATATTATTAATGTTTAATGTAGTAATGTTGTTAATAATATTTTAGTAATTTTATTGATGTGTTAATTAATTTTTTAGTGTAGTAAAATAGTTATTGTCATTTATTAATTATGGGGCCCATTACGATACCCGGCGTAAAAAAATCCGCCAGGCATGGAAGCGGCAAAAATCCGCCCGCACACACCGTCTGAACACCGACCACGCCATTACGATTACACAAACCGAAAACCGCCATCGGCGGAAAAATCACACAAGATACCGCCCGCCATCGTCCGAGTCGGAGTCAAACCGCCCGCCATGGACGGAAACACGTACGACAACACAAAACCGCCCGCCCTCACGGCCGACACACCGCACGTGAGATTACGATCGCACCGCCATGAGCGCGGGAAAACTACAAATATACCGCCCGCCAGCGCAAACAACGCCGATGAGAATCGACACGGCAGAAGCCATGGCGCCCACGTCCCTGCACAGAAACCATCCGCTGACAAAAACAATCGCACACAACATGGCCAACAAGTCCACACAGCAAGGCACGCACAAATACACAAGCACAGTACACATCCCGAAAACACCCCCCTGGACAAACAAAAACTACAAAGGCCAGAACACCAGACACAACACACCTGAAAACAACAGACCATGAGGACACACCCACATAGGTAAGTACAAAAGCAGCACTCCCACAGACCACAACCCCTTGCAACATTGCAAACTAGAGAGGAGAGGAGAGGACACAGTGACACAGCAAGGACAGCAGCACACCACAGAAACGCACACATCACAACCACCACCACCACCACCACCACCACCACCAAACACCGGCACCACAAACCCCCTGCACATAACACAACACACACCGCACCAGCACCACAAACACCATGGCACCACAAAGAATGCCCAAGTTCACGCCCATGGAGCTGACGGTCATGGTCGACGAGATCATCAAGGTGCACCCACAAATCTATGGGAACCTGGTCCAGCACACACCACTAGCCACCAGAAAGAGAATGTGGAACCGGATCGTAGACCAGGTCAATGCAGTCGGGACCCTGCCCAGGAACAGAGTCGAAATAAACAAACGGTGGAATGACGTCAAGAGCCTGGTCAAGAAGAAGGAGAGCAAGAACAGAGAGCTGGCTGCCGTCACTGGCGGAGGGAATCCCGCGCTCTTCAAGACCTTCAAAGCGTGGGAGGAGAAGGTGCGAGTCATCATACATCCCGAGATCCTCGCTGGATTAGCAGGGGAGTGGAGGCTGGTAAGTACAAACTAATGTATACCAGCACACCGCTATGTACTCACATGCACTACCACCATGCCACAGCTCCCAGGGACAAACACCCCCATGTCCAGCACACAATACACAACACATCACACACACATGCAACAGACACCACCACACACAGCCCAAACCGAACAACTGTAAGATGCGTGGGGACATGTGTACACTCAGCCAGCCACGTAACCACCAACAGGTCCCCAAATATGCCAGAAGCGCCACAACGAGCACCCACCACACCCATGTGTCCGCCATAGCTGCACTAACCGACAAGTAACAGGTAAGTGTCAGGAACACAAAGTGCAGTGGGTGGGAGGGTGGACAGCCCAAGTACAAAACACACCAGGCCCCTAGTCCCACAGCACAGCAAGGAGGAGCATCCCCCACACCCCACAGCCACGTGTCAGCCACCGCAGTGCACAACGACAGCCGAAAGGTAGACATCACGGTCCACAGCAATCGGTGTCAGTGGGTGTCCAGCCACCACCACGACCCACAACACCCCCCACCCCCACAGACCTGCAACATGGAGCACCCCCACTTAGAACCATGTGGCATCCAGTACAGTGCACGCCCGAACAACCTGCAGGTGGGAAACTGGACAGGGCTGGATTACTGGAGGCATGAGGACCGTAACACGACCAACACATGGGACATGTCACGTAGCAGACGAACACGCAGCACCGCCCACCGTCACGAACAAGTGAACAATGTGCACACGGACATGAACCACAGACTCACACCCCACATGACCCATCACAAACACAGCAACACCCAAGGAGCCACGTCTGCATGCACAAGCCACACTGAATATAGTACCACACGGCAGCCACTGTGCAACCCATCACACACAACCGAAACACCATTGAAGTCCTGTCCATGTAGCCCCTACTGCCTGTCAACCACACACCCCACAACTACGCCTATGTAAGACAAACAACACTAGACGCAACAGAGCGGAACAACATAAATGCACACGAACACCACTGAACCCATCAAACACACAGACACACCATGCACATACAACATACCATCCATCCCATCCGTCAGCCCCAGTCTCATGAAAGGCATGTCATCCGCACAGCTGCCACACATACAGCAGTCACGCTAAGATACATGCCCATGACCAACCATGTGCCAGAAGTCAATGAAGCGCACGACACACTGTGAGCAACAACACACAACATGGGCCACACCCCCCCGAGCACTGCAGTGATGCACATGGCACAGGGCAGCACGCACACCAAGGAGATGCGACAACTGCAATACGTTGGCTGGCACACAACCATCACTCACTCATAACGATGCGTCCAATGCCATGTCCAGTAATCACAACAGACAGCAAATATGCAGGCCATGTCAAGCATGCACACACCTCAAACCATGCACTGTCATGCTGCCACAACACATGTCACGTTCGTCACCCATGGCTCACAGCATGTACCCCAAAAGCATATTCCATCCCAAATGCGAATCTGGGGCATGGCCCCCATGTTGCCATATGCGTTCCTAAGCGTCCCATCTGAACACCAAAAGCAAAGTACAAACCAGACCCAGGATGGGCCAGGAGCCCGCATACACCAGAGTCACAATAAGTAGGGGCACAGCAACACACCCATCGGCATGGCCAATCCGTCCCATGCCACATGTGCACAGCACACAGTCCCATTGTCAAGCACACACAACTACAAATGCTACAGCCACACACACGCCTCCGGGAAACCCATGTACGAGATTGCACGAACTGTTAATGTCAGATGACAAATACATACTTCGCCAGGTGCAACACAATAACAAATCTCATTCTCTCCACAGGTGACGAACTGCTGGATGCTGGGGATGGAGACAGCAGCCAGCACAGCCAGCCTACAAGCCCCCAACGAGGACACACGGATGTGGAGGATCTGTCCTCCTCTTCGGACACGGACCACCAAGCAGGCCCATCTGGTGTGGCAGGGCCCAGCCGCTCCCCAGGACCCCTCCTACCCACCAACCCATCATCCAGGGCTGCTGAACATTCCCAGCCCCCTGCTGCCACTGTCGTTGCGGCCACACCCACGATCATTGCGGCCACACCCACGGTCATTGCGGCCACTACCATTGCCGCAACCGCCACCATCGCCGCACCGACCACCACCGCCGCCACCACCACCACGTCTTCGCTGGCACCAGCCCCAGCGCAGGTGGTGGCCCGGCCGACTGGATCCACCCTGGGAGCCACAGCGAGGACCGTGGTGAGCAATGTGGCTAGTGGGCAGGCCGGTGGCAGCAGGACTGGTAGGAGGAGCAGGGTCAGGGAAACGCAAGTCTCCCCTGGGAGCCATGCCCTGCCTCAAATGGCCAGAGTCCTTGGGGCCTATGAAGAGGCCCAAGAACAATGGGTCAGGTCTGCTTCAGACACGCGGGAGGTGCTGGGGGTGCTGAGGTCCATGGACGCCCGTATGGGCCAACTCGTGGACCTCATGGGCCAGCTGGTGGTGGCGGTGAGGTCACAGCCAGGGACAGCAGCTCCCCTCCGCCACCACCTGCCGGGGCGCAGGGTCGAGCAGCAGTGTCCAGTTCCCCTGCGTCCACAGCCAGTGAGCACACCTCAACCACCAGCATGTCGCAAGCAGGCACCCCCCTCGCAAACGTGGAAGGGGCCGTCCGAAGTGGAAACAGATCTCCCGGGAGGACTTCGCACGCTCCAGACGCAAGTGAGGCAGCCAGCCAGCCTTCCTTGACCACCCACTGCATTGACTTGGACTACGATCCCACTCCACACAGCCATCTGGATGGCATGTGTGTGTTGGACTATGGACATAGAACCAGTGGGTACACCCTGAGCATCACGCAGCCATGACCGACAGCTCATTGTCACTGCACGCACCACTTTTGTCATCACCTTACACACAATCACATGTCACAGTTTGAAATAAATGCACCTCTTACACAAACTGCTGTTTGTGCCCTGTGTTTTATTTGTACGGAATACAACGGCCAGCTTGGGCGGAAAGGCACCTGATGCGTGGCATGGCAATGGAACCGGAGGGCCTGTAGGGACCTAGGGGTGGGAGACAGAACAGGAGCACATTCAATGAGTGTGTCACACACCCATCACACAGTACATGTCAACAACTACAAGCAATGTACACACATCGCACAGAGCAATAGGGCACAATGCCACAGCCACCAACAGTGGCATACTACCCTGGCCATGGAGCGTTGACACACAGCACGCAGTGAACAAACGGCCACCCTGACACAGCACACACACACCTGCACAGACACAGCCACATCAGCCGTCGTACATGGACACTCACCGTCAAGTGAAGTAGTGGGCGATGAGCTGCTGCCGCACATTACCAGCTTCCTCCTCTCCGCTGTCCTCCTCACTCGAGCTGTCCTGGTCTGCGGGCTGGGGCCCTGGTTGATCTCCGTCATCCACGATGAGGGGGATCTGCTTCCGAATGGCCAGATTGTGCAGCATGCAGCACGCCACCACTATCTGGCACACCTTCTGTGGGGAGTACGCCAGCGCACCCCGGTGCGGTCCAGGCACCTGAACCTGGACTTGAGGAGGCCAAAGGTACGCTCGACCACACGTCTGGTCCTCCCATGTGCCTCATTGTAGCGATCGTCTGCTGGGGTGCGAGGATTCCTCAATGGACTGAGCAGCCATGCCCCATTCGGGTACGCAGAGTCACCTGGGTGTGAGGGACACAGAGAACCGTTGCTATTCCAACTGGACAGGGGACAGCATCGCACAACCAGCACGCTACACCACTCCACATACTCACCGACAATACAGCCAAGACCCTGTTGCAGATTGGACATCAGTCGTGGCAAGATGCTGTTGCGCATTATGTGTGCGTCATGGGCCGAGCCTGGGAACTTTGCACACACGTGGGTGATCACCATGTCCGCAAGGCACACCACTTGCACATTCAGGGAGTGCGTGTGCTTCCTGTTGCGGTACAGGTGCTCAGTGGCCTGTGGTGGAACAAGGCCAACATGTGTGCAGTCAATGGCTCCAACGACGTGTGGGATTCTGCCAAGGGCATAGAATGCACCCTTCACTGCCGCCAATTCACGAGCCCTGGGGAAGCGGATGTACCTGTTTCGGTACAGCATCATGGCTGCCAGTACATCCCTCAGCACCTTGCTGAACATGGGCTGGGACATCCCTCCTCCACTGCCCACTGTGTGCTGGAATGACCCAGTGGCGAAGAAATGCATGGCGGCCATCACCTTAGCCGTGGGGGTGACAGCTGTCGGATACACCCTGCGGGGACGGAGATGGGGTTCCAACATGGCACACAGTCGATGCAGGGTTGGCCTGTCCAGCCGAAACTTCCTAATGACCTCTGTATCGTCCATGTCCGCCAGCAATTGGTATGGGCGGTCAATGTTCGGTCTCCGCCTAGGGAAAATGGCAGTGGACACATGTCAAAGCAACACAACACATAGCAATTTCGCATACACATCACTGACATGACTGAGCAGGCACATGAGCCACAGCCCAGCTGTCAAGCTGGGACGGCACGGCCACAATACACTTACACAGGTCTCCCAACAATGGCAATGGCTAGTGATACAAACCACTGCCATGTGCATGCACATGGGGATCTAGGCCCCAATGACTTGCGGGCGTGCTGATGGGGACTGACTGCATATTCGTCAAGCGGCAACGCCACGGCAACATGAATGTCTGCTGAGCATGGAACTGCTTCCGAGGCTGGATGAGTATGGCACACGACGACGACGATGTGGGCACAGGCTGAGCGGCCAAAACAAGTGGGACCTGTGGCACGAGGGGATATGAGACAGTAGTAGGTGTCAGCACTGCACCCTATGTACAGCACTGTACGGATCACACCTCCCGAAACATTGACAGGTGTCCACATTGACAGCCCCATGCCAAGACGGCTGTGTGCTTGCAGTCACACGTCACAGGTGAGAGGTTACATTGCACGTGCCAGGTGGCAGACGTACATAGTGGGAGCTGGCATGTGTGTGCATGTGTCTCCTGTTCAGGATCCACCAGATGGGCGCTGACTCTGTACTGACCATTGGACACAGCATGTTCCGTGGAAGGCTTGTGTGTGTGGGATGGTGGCACTGGATGTGCCTCCGTTGGGTGGAGGGCCATGCACAGGGCGGGTACGTCGATGATTGCGCATTGTTGGTCACGGTGGGTGCACCCACTAAGATGTGTTGCCCTGTGTTCAATTCCTATGTCCGCATGATGATGGACTGTAGATGTGGGCAGACTACACATTGGTCGATGTGCTGTCTATATGCATGTGCCTTCACACCAGGCACAGCTGCCCCTGCACATGTGACCCTTGCTGGACTGTGGAGCTGATGCACCTTCTGTGCGTGGGGCGGACAGCTCTCCTCACTTCCCACATTGCGCATGTCATGACTTTGCCGCAGGTGACATGGATCATGGAGGGCCCACATGTACGCGTGGGTAGGCTACACATGATTGTTCACTGGTCGCCACCCCCAGTCAGTGTTTCGAATGGGAAGGTTGTCGTGCTGGTGGTATATTCGATGTGGCGGATGGGCGGGCCTAGGTGCGGGCTTACATTCCGGACATGGGGGGTAGTTGGATTGGCGACTAGTTGCAGTACACACGGGACACGTCTCTTCCTTTCCACATCTGGGTCATCCCTTGTACTCACTGACAGTGATACAGTCATCTTCGCCCCAGCCCTCATGTCCTCCCCTCGCTCCCCCAATATGCATGTGCACCTGCGAGGCTAGCGCTTGCACAGGCAGCCCCAAGCTCGCACCAGAGAGGGCAAGGAGTGTATGTGTGGGTCCAGTTGCACAAGTGGGCTGTCTCAGGGTATGATGTGTTACGGGACGCCGTCCACCTGCGTGGTGCCCCAAATGGAGACCCGGCCTGCATGGACTATGCATCACAGTCTTCGCCTTCCGGATCCGCCACCTGCGACACCCAGTGGCTGTGGCTGCCCTTGCGGCCATGCCGCGTCCGTCTGTGACTGATGGCCCACACATTCACTCTTTGGCCTCTCTGGGGAGGGCTCGGGGGTGGTGGCGCACGCGCTTGCACTTAGTCGCAATGGCATGTGTCGTGGTTGGTATGATGGGCAATGGATGGGATGGTGCGAGCCACCTCCCGTGACGTCAGTGCTGCTCGTGCTGTGGTGCGTCCCCCTACACTTCCATCTGACTTGTGCCATGCTAGACGTTGAGGTTCTATTGCCTGCGTGATATGACCAGGAGGAGCGCGAGGAGACCTCTCACACACCATGCTCCACTGCCATCCCGTGCCCTGTATCGCCTGTGCGGATTGACTATGTTGGGGTTACACCTGGTCGACTGGGGCTGTGTGTGCCTTGTCAAGGGGCATGGCGGGCGCATAACAGGATCCAGCTTGTCCACAGAGGGTGGGCTGAGGTGCGCCTGGTACCGCTTTGTACGTGTGCCCGGCTGCTGTGCACACACGTGTTCACTCCCCCCCGACAGGTGTCCTCTCACAATGCCCAGGGAAGCGGTGGTGTACTGTTCATGACCCCTCCCAACACGGCGTGCTCCAACTTGGCATGTGCGCATCTACCCGTCACACCCACCCACCTGAGCACTGCGTCCATACGACTTCACACGACACATGTGTGTCTTCCACAGTTGTGCTACTCATTTGCGTTGACATCCAATACCAGTGGACTACATGGTCATGTCACGACTGCCGTGTACTTCACATACTCTCATCCTCTCTCATTCGTACTTGTGAAATGAGTCAGCGGAGACAGTTTTGGTTTCAAACATTATATTGAGTCTTCTGTCCTCTGTGATGCAGTATAGTGGACACTACTGGCAGCGGAATACATGTTGAGGATATACTGAGCATGATTGCAAATGGGATAGGGTGTGGGGTTACATGTGATTGGCTGTTGCATGTGGGATGTGGGCTTCAGAGTTACATCTGCTTGGCCAAGGCTGTGCTAATGTACATTTACGTATAGCTGCGGAGCTGCGGACTTTGACACAGACGGTATACATGTAGCCTACCAGACCGCTTGGCATCATGGGCACAGTCCATCTCAGTTCCATGTGACAGGTTTGCTGCGGTTGTTCCTCATGCACGCGTGCATGTGAGATGACATCAGGGCATGTGCTTGCGTGCATGCAGCGGCGTGCCACTTGTTGTTGCAATGTGGTGGTTACTGGACATGTCACAGTCACTGGGGTCGTGTTGTAGTTGTATGCACTTGTCGTCCATGCAAAGGTCCTGGTATGGGATTCCCGGGGCGGGGGTGGGAGGGGTGCAGCACCCACAGACTCCAGGCGACCTATTCATGTCCACTGAGCGGTGTGTGTGTCCATGGGCGCTGGATCCATGTCGTGTCCTGGTTGTTCGTGCAGTTCCGTCCATGTGGGTGCGATACACAGACCCCATGCCACTGCCTCCCACGATGCATGCGGTGTTCCTGGATGTGATGGGGAACAGTGTGCATGTCCCGGTCATATCCGATGTCATGGCGATGTCGTTGATGGTGTGGTTACAGTTGCCGGTCGTTTGGTATGGCTGTTGTGGTGGTGACTGGCCAGTCCGTGCGGAAGCTAAGCATGGGTGCGGGGTTGGACATCATAGGTCAATCGGGGAACCTGCGTTGTGGTCCGACGAATTTACAGGTTGTCAGGTATGCGATGCCGTCCAGCAGGGCTTCCATGTCATTGGTGGTGTACATGTTTGCCAGCCAATGTAGCGGATGGTGGCTGTCAAGGTGTTGTTCGTAAGTTGTCCCTTGGAGGACCATGATGGGGCATGCTGGGTGACATTCGATGTAGCTGTTCTCGATGATCCGTCGTGTGGAGGCACAGTGGTCCCATTTCAGTGCGGGTGCGATGTTGGCCACATACGCCATGCCCCCATAGGCAGAGCAGGCCCTGTCGTGTGCGTCCAGAGGGAGGAGTAGTGGTAGCAGGTCCGCCTTTAGACATGCCGGGTTGGAGAGGCATATCTCCACGGGATGCTGGTAGGGACACCTCCGACAGTAGAAGACGGGCATGACGCAGCTGAACAATGTGATGCGGTAAGTCAGTCGGTAACTTACGTTCAGCAGGGACAGGAGATCGCATCCCAATATATGTAACAGGTTGGTTTTGTACAGCTTGAGCTGTCCGGCGTAGTTGGGTAGGTGTGTTGCGGTTGCCATTTCGCAGCGGTGCGTTGTGGTGGCGTGCTCCGGCTGTGTGTGCAGTCTGCAATGTGCACGCTCCGAGGTTGCTGTGAGCTCTGTGTAGTCGTAGGGAGACAGGACTTGTGTTCTGTTGGCTTGTTTGGAGGACACGGGCCCTCATCCCACATGCTTCTCAGACAGTTCAAGGTCAGTGATGTGTGACTCCTTCCAATTAACTTGCATGTGGCCGACATGGGGGAGTGTTTTCTTCTTTCTTCCCCGTCCGTTGTGTGCTTCTGTGATATGCGCTATCTGCCCTGTGGTCGGTCTCCTCGGCATGCCTGTGTTGGTCTTTTCTTGGACAATGGCTGTATTCACCGGCTTCTTTCGTAGGGCTGTGGTTTCGGAGTTGGAATGGAAGGTCATTCAGTGCTGTCTGCTCTCCCTTGTGTGGGCGGCAGGCTGCCTTTCCGCTCTGCGTTGGGCCTTGTGTGTGAATGTTATTCTTGGGCCACCTGTTGTCGGTCCCCGGGCTCTTTGGTGTTCCGTTTTATATGTCTTGTTCATATGTGCAGGGTGGTATGGGTGTTTCAGTGTGGTACTGGCGTTCCTCTTCCCGAAGGGGCCCTGCTTCTCCTAGTTGGTGTTGCCGCCGCTGTGTGCTTCGCCATGTTTGTTACACTGGGGTGTGTCCTGCTGTTGCGTGACTTCACTGACATGTGTGCGTCGGTTGTGTGGCGTTGGGTGTTGTCCGTGAATTGGGCGTTGGGGACATGTCTGTGGCAGGCCTGTCACGTGTCATGTGCGTTCGGGGTGGGGCTGATGTGTGTGCTGCTTGGTTGTGTCCCTGTGTCTGTGTGCGACGCATGCATGGCGCTGCGGTGGGCCTCTGCGTTGTGCGCATGTGTGGCGGCGTCATCGCCGCTTTGGGGCCGTGACGGGGTCGTTGGTTCCTAGTCCCAGGTGGTGTGTACACATGTGTTACGCGATGTTACGATTTGGCCTGTGTGTCATATGTGGATGCAATGGTGGATGTGTAGTGTACACGCGCTGGGGGGGGTTGTCCGCTTTTTCCGCCCTTGCACTGTGTGCGCTGTTTGCGTGCACTTGTTGTGTGTGTGCCTACCTGCGTCTCCGCGGTACGTTGCGTCCTTGGTGGTGCATCTGCAGAAGCATGGGGAGGGCCTGCAGTGCTGGATTCATGCTCGGGGGAGCCGCTTCTTCGTTGTCCGTGCTCGGCGTCCGTGTTACCGCTTCGGTTTGTCGTACGGTATCTCTTAGCCGTGGGAGCCGTTTGTTTGCGGCATCGTAATTTATACGCCGGGCGGGACGTGTTTTCGTCGGACGGTGTGTGTCAGTTGGGCTGCGCCGCTACGTGTACGGGCGCACTTTGATGGCGGACGGTGTTGCTGGCTTGCCGGCGGTGTTTGGCCTACTTTTCGCATCGTAATTGGGCGGGCGTGTGGACTGCTGCGTGCCGGCGGTAACTGGTGGTTTTTGCATCCGCCAGCACGGCGGTTGTGCTTCCGCCCGCCATCGTAATGACCCCCTTAGTATTGTGTTTTTAGTAATTTAATTAATTTTATGTCGTTTTATTTTTATATTTATTATAGTTTTATATAGTCGATATATTTAATTTTACGATATTAGTGTTGTCGATATTTTTGTGTACAATATTTTTTACCTAGTTAATGTATTTTAATGAAGGTCGATATTTTAGAATTTCGATAAGTATGTTAGCGATATTTGTGAAATAGATATTTATGTACTTCGATATTGTATCCTCGATATTTTTGTAATTATTTAAATAGGTATATGATGTTGATATTAATGTTATCGATAATTTTGTATCGATATAATTGTAGCTCGATAATATGTCTTTCGATATTTTGTCAGTGATTCGTGGGAGAGGGGAGTGGGGGGGGCAGGGATGAGGGGGGTGTAGAGCTGAAGCCCTTTCAGCCCAATGGCTGTTCCGCGCCTGAATCATTAGGTACTCCATCTCAGTGATTTATTTCCGGTTTATATTTCACGTTATACTGAATCTTGCACTCAATTAGAGTGTTAGCTGTTGGCAGGATGATGTATTTTTTATTATTTTCAGCATATTACTCCTGTATAGCATATGCTTTGAAATTAGTCGCCAGCAGGTATTTATAATGGCCACAATTAAGAGATCTTGAGTTGAGGTTGAAGGTAGTGCAAGTTTCTTGCTGCGCCTGTCTTGGTCAAAAAGGTGTTCAGAATTCTTGGCGTCTCACCAGGGCACACACAGGCAGCTATTGGCAAAGCCAATACTGCTCACTTGCTTTCGGTGTATGTCAATTATTGTGTTATATATCTGGATGCAAGAACAGAAAGCTCAGAGAGACACCAAAATACTGGTCGGGTGGCACACTATGGGAATCGCAGAAATTTAGTTTGCATGGTTAGGCCACGCCTATAACTACAAAGGCTATGCCCTTTTTTATCGACCCCCCCCCCACACACACACACACACACACTTTTTTCATCCCACTTAAAGCTGTGGTCGGAAGTAGAGAAACATGGTTCAGAGAAACCGAGCCTAGAAAGCTCAATGGGTAGCGTTAGTGTCACAATTTATGTTGGAAGGTAATACCCTGTCAAGACTGAGGGGTCGATTCCGATCTCGGCCGGAAGCGCACCTAACAGTATTCGTTCGGAAAAAAAACCAGCCGAATGCGTGTTTCCCGACCGATTCGAACACTCGTCCGAACGAACAAGTACGATGCGCATAACAGCCCAGATTCCGAGCGAGCCGTACTTACCCAATTCAGCTCCTGTTCCCCGCCCGAGCCGGATCCGTAAACGCCGATTCGAGTCGCACGGAAGCAAATAGACAGCACCTTCCGGCCAGGCGAGTACGATGCGCCTTCCGTACGCGCCAAACCCGTCGCTACGTCCGGAACGTTTGAGCATCCGGGCGAGCCGTACATAAGCTCCGTTTCGCGCCACAAGACGATCCACGGCTACGAGACGAACAAGCCTGCGACGAGTACGAGACGAAGACACGAGAAACCCGAACGAGACGACCCAAGCATGAATCCCATCGCGCAGGTCCTACCAATACTCTACATCTATTACCGGGACCGGCACGGATGCGTACGGCGCAGACGGTAAGTCAAACACCAACAACACTAACAAACGACACGTACCCGAAATATGTCACACACACATAGGGATGCACAAATGACGTACACTAGCAACAGCAGGACCATAGGGGCGGGATGGCCATCACCAATGCCATACACACCCATAGGGGGATGGATGCCTAACACTACCACCACCACTACTCAGGGGGGCCTGGATGCCTGCCACTACCACCACCCCTACTCAGGGGGTGCTGGATGCCTGCCACTACCACCACCCCTACTCAGGGGGGCCTGGATGCCTACCACTACCACCACCCCTACTAATGGGGGCTGGATGCCTGTCACTACCACCACCCCTACTAATGGGGGCTGGATGCCTGCCACTACCACCACCCCTACTCAGGGGGCCTGGATGCCTGTCACTACTACCATCCCCACTCATAGGGGGATGGATGCCTACCACTAATACCACCCCTACTAATGGGGGGCTGGATGCCTGCCACTACCACCACCCTACTCAGGGGGGCCTGGATGCCTGCCACTACCACCACCCCTACTCAGGGGGTGCTGTATGCCTGCCACTACCACCACCCCTACTCAGGGGGGCCTGGATGCCTACCACTACCACCACCCCTACTAATGGGGGGCTGGATGCCTGCCACTACCACCACCCCTACTCAGGGGGGCCTGGATGCCTGTCACTACCACCACCCCTACTAATGGGGGGCTGGATGCCTGCCACTACCACCACCCCTACTCAGGGGGGCCTGGATGCCTGTCACTACTACCATCCCCACTCATAGGGGGATGGATGCCTACCACTAATACCACCCCTACTAATGGGGGGCTGGATGCCTGCCACTACCACCACCCCTACTCAGGGGGGCCTGGATGCCTGCCACTACCACCACCCCTACTCAGGTGGTGCTGTATGCCTGCCACTACCACCACCCCTACTCAGGGGGGCCTGGATGCCTACCACTACCACCACCCCTACTAATGGGGGGCTGGATGCCTGCCACTACCACCACCCCTACTCAGGGGGGCCTGGATGCCTGTCACTACCACCACCCCTACTAATGGGGGCCTGGATGCCTGCCACTACCACCACCCCTACTCAGGGGGGCCTGGATGCCTGTCACTACTACCATCCCCACTCATAGGGGGATGGATGCCTAGCACTACCACCACCCCTACTCATGGGGGCATGGATGCCTGTCACTACTACCATCCCCACTCATAGGGGGATGGATGCCTACCACTAATACCACCCCAACTAATGGGGGGCTGGATGCCTGCCACTACCACCACCCCTACTCAGGGGGGCCTGGATGCCTGCCACTACCACCACCCCTACTCAGGGGGTGCTGGATGCCTGCCACTACCACCACCCCTACTCAGGGGGGCCTGGATGCCTACCACTACCACCACCCCTACTAATGGGGGGCTGGATGCCTGCCACTACCACCACCCCTACTCAGGGGGGCCTGGATGCCTGTCACAACCACCACCCCTACTAATGGGGGCCTGGATGCCTGCCACTACCACCACCCCTACTCAGGGGGGCCTGGATGCCTGTCACTACTACCATCCCCACTCATAGGGGGATGGATGCCTAGCACTACCACCACCCCTACTCATGGGCGCCTGGATGCCTGTCACTACTACCATCCCCACTCATAGGGGGATGGATGCCTAGCACTACCACCACCCCTACTCATGGGGGCCTGGATGCCTGTCACTACTACCATCCCCACTCATAGGGGGATGGATGCCTACCACTAACACCACCCCCACTCATAGGGGGATGGATGCCTACCACCCACACAACCCCCACTCATAGGACGGGTAATGCATGACACAACCAGCATACTCCAACATAAGGAATGCCTGAAAATTACATCCCCCCCAACACCATGACAAGCGTGTGTAGTCTGTGTCAAATGCCTACAACACTGAACATGACATTGAACATACAATGTGACCCCCTATCACATGTGTCACACATAAATGTGTGTGGCCTCCACAATGCAAGCCGACCATGACCACTGTGGCAATGGGGTCGAACACCCCATCATCACAGTGACCAAAAGGTACATGTGGGTTCCGTAGCTGAAGCACATTTTGAACATTGTGGCAATGGGGCCTAAAGCCCCATCATCACAGTGACCAAAATGTAAGTGTGGGGTCCATAGCTGAAGCACATTTTGAACATTGTGGCAATGGGGCCTAAACCCCCATCATCACAGTGACCAAAAGGTAAGTGTGGGTTCCATAGCTGAAGCACATTTTGAACAGTGTTGCAATGGGGCCTAAAGCCCCATCACCACAGTGACCAAAATGTAAGTGTAGTCATGGTAAAAGCTGCAAATGCCAAACTGCATGGATTATTCCTGGTCACACAACAACAAACACATCAGTGGCATAGTAGTGCTTGTGTCCCATAGCAACAGAGATTGGGTGAGGCAAACAGTGCAGTGCAAATGAAACATCGCTTTGGCCATGTGCAGACAAACATCACCCATGGGGGCTCACATTGTCAACATTCACAAATAACACAATGACAGAAGTGACCATCACAATGCAGATCCACATATCTGCACCAATGGACACACAAATGTAGATATCCTGTGGAGACTGTAGATGTCAGATGAACAAATACCATACCATTGCAGCAATGGGACATACAAACCATGATCATTGTGCTGACTGATGACCTAGGAGTCCCAGGGACAGCATGGGTAAGCCACCAAACAACATACAGCCAATGGCACACTAAAGATATGCCAATGCAGTGGTGCAAATGCACAAACACAAACAGGCAGACTCACACTGCATATCAAACACTACAGGTGAGGGGGGTGGTGTGCCTGTGTCCCCAGGCAAACACACAACACACGAGGAGGCCTGAATCCCCATTACACAGATGTCAACACAGTGCCACACAAAAGTAACTCATGGATCGGATTCCCCTATGTGGGCAATCAGGCATTGTTAGATGAGGGAGCCCAAATTACAAATGTCACACAAGCTTGTAGGAACAGCAACTAACACAGCAAGAGACAGACCCACCACAGCACTACCCCCAGGGACCCCACATTGTGGTGACACTGGCCTGCATGATAATCCCACTGTGATGACAAAGGTAGATGTCGTACACACTGTGAACCACAGTCATGTGTCCTGAGCAACTAACTACCATCACACCTACACAAGCACAAATAAAACAGCACGGCCTGTCAGCCAAGGCCATCATGGAGGTAGGGGTCTAGCCGTGCAACAACTCTCATTTGCACACACTCAACACCACACACCTTGATCTCCACCAATGTGCAGCAGTGAAGCTCACATGGACTGGTGACATTGCACATGCACCCATGACAATCCCAGGGGTGGTGGGGGGAACTAAGGCGGAGATACCCATCACACATGGCCAGTCAGCAAGACTTGTGAATGTCTCACACACTGCACAGTACACTGTACATGGGCATGACGTCAAATCCACACCAACCAATGGGATCCCGGACACAGTCACACACCAATGAAGATGGCAAGCTCACCCACAAACAACACACATAGACAACTTCCAACATTGCAGCTCTGACCCTGAGGAGTGGCAGCAGTCACACACACAACGTGTCACAATCACTGGAAGCTAACGCAAACTGCAAATTACATGACTTGTGTAACCAACAAGTGCCAAGGGAATCCTGACTGTGTCTCATCTGCGTTTGCCCACAAACTCAGCCCTGACAGCAAACACACCTATGGATGACACCCTGATCACCAGTAATGTGCCATGCACCCACATCACAGAGCACCCAGGGAGAAGATCTGGGGGGAACATTGCTCAACTCAGCAAGCATCACAAACAGGAACATCACTAGGGACCCCAGCCTGCGTAGCAAAATGGAAGTGAACACACACATACATGCTCACACAACACACACCTTGGGCTCAGGCAATGTCACGGAACTACACACTGCCATGAGGGGACTCCACTCCTGTGTAAGAAAAGCTGTGCCATACGTTGTCTCTGCAGGGCGCTATCATGTCAGCAGAACACTTGGTCACTCAGTCAACAATTAGCACAAAATGAAGGCTCACGTCACATCAGCCTGGTCATGGCATTGTCACCCAAATCATCTGCACCGATCAAATACACATGTATAGCAAGTTGCACTGATACCACAGATGAGTCCTTCCCCATTGATGCCCAAACATGCATGTCCAGTGGAGATGGTCACACGGTCAGGGAAATAGACCAATTGAACAATGGCAAGCACATTTGATGTGCAGGGGTGTAAGCCATAGATGTGATATTGAAGAAACAGGTAGGGAATCCCATTTGCAAATATGGAAAACATGACACCCTCATATTGCTACAAAGGATGACATGGCTACACACCAGGATAGGACACATTCCCCCTGGACCACATGGGGTCCTGCACAGTAACACTTCATTTACCTGACATCAAAAATCAACATCACTGCAGCAAGGGCATGGTTAGCATCATCAACATCATGTACATCCGAAGCAAAACCACTACAGAACTGAAAGTAGCTTTAATCAGCATATGTTAAATTGAAAATTAAAGTCCAGAAAAAACACAAAGGCCAATGTCCAGTCCATGAATCAAGTCCAAACAGGGTGACAGTGGCAGATGTCACCCTCTGCTTGCCTGCACTGATATGGAGCAGGGACATTCCCCTCGGAGGGGTATACGGGGGGCAGGCCAGGCACCGCAGGGACAGGATCAGGGCTCACCAGAAGGAGGCAGGGAAGGGGTGGCTGGTGCTGGAGAGTCACTGACAACTGCAGTGGAGGTGTCTGACATGGTGTGTGCCGGCACAACTGGGGGGCATGAGTTGGATGGTGTGGGTGCCGACACAACTCCAGTGGGCTGGCCAGATGGAGAGGACAGGTTCCCCACTGCAGTGCCCAAGTCAGACGGGGTGTTAGTGGACTCCACTGCAGTGCCCATCTCCAGGGGAGTAGAATGGGGTTCAGGTAAGATGGGCAGGACAGAGGGGGAGGACACGGTCTCCACACCAGTGGCACTAACATGTGCAGCGGGGGGTGTGGTGCTGGAAGAGCAAGTGGGAGGTGGAGAAGGCCGGATAATTTTGGGGATGGTTATCTGTGGGTGGGGGAACCTGGGGCAGGGTGTGGTGGAGGAACCTGTGTTGTGGGGGCCTGAGGGATGGAGAAAGGAGACTGTGTGCTTGACTTGCAGGGCGGTGGCGGGGTCTTGCTCTTCCAGGACCGGGGGGACTTGCGGGTGGGGGCCCCCGTCTGTCTGCGCCTGGGGGAGGGTGTCCGGGGGCGAGGGGCACTCCCCTCTGTGTGGGTGGACTTCCTCTTCCCCCTGTATGCTGGATCAGCGGGATCGGAGGGGAAGAGGCCGAGGTCACAGAGGAAGATTTTCTGTGTAGATGGGGTTGCAGGTGAGGCAAGGGAAGGGGTCTTGGAGGGAGAGGATTTGGAGGACTGCGGAGTGACTGTGGATGCCTGTGTGTGTGTCTGTTCCCCATCCCCTGTGGGTGTGGTATCAGTCCCCTGAGGATGCTTGTGTTCACGTCTTGCCTTTGTTTTGGGTGTTTCTGTGCTGCTCGTGTCTGTGTGTTTGGGTGATCGTGCAGGTGTGCATGTGCTTGGGACAGGTAGGGTGCCAGGAAGTGTGGATGGGGCAGAGGTAGGAGGGGTGAGGGACTGTTGGAGGAGGGACACTGCTGCCGTCAGGGAGGAGTCCATGGACTTATTGCTCCTCTGTAGGGCAGACATACCCGTCAAGATGCCCTCCATGAATGACACCAGCTGTGTCAACAGAGTGGTGTGTGCATGGAGGACACTCAGCATTGCTGTCTGCCCTACATGGAGCTGCCGAAGTAGGTACACAGACTCCTCACTCAGGGCAGCAGGGGACACAGGGGCAGGGGGTGCGGTGCCTGGCACGAAGGAGACACGCTCCCGAACACGGGGAGCCTCCACGGACCTCTGGAATGGGAGCCAATGGGAGGGCGGTGGTGGTGGTGGCGGGGCCAGACAGACTAGCTGGGGTGTGGTGGCTGCTGACACCCGCCTCCACAAGGGAGTCATCCTCCGAGCTGCTGTGGTCCTCAGCTGAGGTGGATGGTGCTGAGGACTCCTCGGTGTGGCTCCCGTCGCCCTCCGTGCCACTGGGTCCCTCCGACCACTCGTCGGCTGTTGACCCAGTCTGGCTCTGCAGCTCCTCCTGGTCCGTGGAGCTGTCCCCTCCTGTGGCCGTGGATGTATCTGCAAACAATTAGGGAAACAGACAAACATCAGTCACCTGCACTGACCGCACACACCACAGTAAGTACAGCACATTACAGAGCAAGCCCTGGCATCCTTAGTTGAACATTGCCAAAAGTCCTCACACAGATTAGGAGAAGCCAATTGTCAATCTGATGGTCAACCATGGAACTCACACCCCTCCTGCCCTTGCACCCATCGGTCTGGTGCCTGTCTGATGGTAATACCCCAGTGTGGACACATGCACCACCTACACAGTTATTGGACATTGCAGAGAACACGGTGAAGTATGTGAACATGCACACATCACATCTCTTGCCACTGAGTCAGTACAGGTGTCCGGATAAAGGGATGGCCAGAGTCTAATTAGAAATGCATGTGATGCATACCAGCACCAGACACCATGATGCACCCATGTCCGGATAGTCAATGCCACAATGGGGTGCATGTTGCACATGTCACTCCCCTGCAGGATCACTCTTAGGAAGTTCAATGTCATGGCACAGGCATGCCTGCAAAGTCATACATCACTGTCTCCAGTCACATGGGCATGGCAGCCAGCCAACAACAGTCTGCACTGTGTCACAATCCTAGGACATGGTGAATGCAAGTTATGTAGCTGACAAGTGCACATGTCCATCCCCCACAAACCACATCATCTGAACTCTTATTTGTCCACGTCATACCAATTGGACATATGGGAGACATGAAACACAACTCTCTGAACCTGAGCACCTCACAGTCTGCTGTGAATGAAAAACAGCTGCCTGAAATTCACAGTCGCATACACCTGTGTGCACAGTCAAGTGATTAAACACCTATAAGTCACAGAAGTATCGTCTCTCATGGTCACATCTCAGATGGCATGCTGAGCCCTAACCGATTAACATCCCAGTAGTCCTGACAACGAAGCCACAGCACAATGACACAGAGGCAGACACCTGAGGGAACATTTCACTGAGCACAACATGTCAGCTGATACACGGGAGTGGGAGTACAGAGTGTATTGTATGCCCTGGAGTAGGCATGACTGTCCTGCTCCACCTGAAGGAGGGATGAGCCCTGGACAGTAGGCAGGTGGCTAAGCATGTGTGACATACTTGATATACATACTCCTGAGGCCCAAACATTGTTCCCACCCGCAGCATGGGGGTGTGCCAAATACCCCAGGGACATGTGGTGATTCAGATCAGCAAGTGGACCACATATCAAAGTTACACCCAGATTACATGTCAGGACTTAGGCATTGTGTGAGCAATTGACCCACCCATGAAGCACACCACAAAGTCACGGGAACAAATGCTGTCCCCCACCTTGAGCGAAGCAAAATGCAAGGACACAGTACCCAAGTGACACAATTTCCTGACTGTAAGGACCACACCTGCGTATCAGATGAGGAGTGGGCATGTCACAATTGAGGGACATGGGTCCTGGACCACAAGACTGATGTACTGTGGAAGTTTAACCAGGCCAGAGGAGGGCGCATAGCATGTCAGACAAGGTTCACAGTGCAGTCATGGACTCACCCCTCCTTGCTGCTGTCTGTCCTTCAGCTGCCCATCCAGGTCAGGGAAGACCACCGCCAGGATCCGGAGCATGTGGGGGGTCAGGGTCCGGTGTCCGCCCCTCCTGCGAGGAGGCGACAGCTTCAGCTGGACCCTTGCGATCCTCCGGGTCCAGCCACGAAGGTCCTGCCACCTCTTCTGGCAGTTGCGGATCCGGAGCTTGTAGACCCCCACGGATCTTACTGCCCGGGCGATGGTCAGCCAGATTTCCTGCTTATGGTGGGCATCAACCTGTGAGGATGACAAAGTGAAAAGGCCATTACTACACATGCAACATATCCGTGCATCACACAGTTGGATATACATGTCTCAATCACAGGGGCATATGATGTACACAGGCAGTGCAACGATGGCTATGAACAGTTTGCCAGCAGTTACTACATGGTATCATTGCATGGGAAGTAAACCTTGTTGGAATGCACTGTTACTGCACTGTACCTGTTCAGTGCATGTGACTACACACTTTGGGGGGGGAGAACTACTCAGTGAGCATGCTAGCCAGTGGTGTGCACACTGTAAGTCTTGCTAGTCAGACAACATGCACAATTAGTAAGGCAGTGGACAGCACACTCACCTGCTCCCCTGGTGTCCCATACAGCTTGCTGTACTGTGGAAGGAGGCTGTCCAGCAGGGCCTGGTTCTCCTCAAGGCTGAAGGCTGGGGCTCTCTCCACAGTACGTGCCATTGCAGTAGCCAGAGGATGCAGAGACAGCAGCAGTGTTGGTGGCAGATGTCGTCCTGGAGCATGTAGTGCAGGCAAGTGAGCCCTCAGGGGAACAGCCAGCATTATATGTGTGCTGCAGAGGCAGATACTGTCCCATGTGTCCAAAGTGATAGGTCCAAGTCGTTTGCATCTTCTGAATCTGGCCAATCCATGGAATTGCACCACTAATACACGCCCACCGCATCCTTCAAAAGTTAAACTTCATGACACCCATGAATTTGCAACATTGTTGTGGCTGGCCAACTGAATTCACTGCATCAGACTCGATGAGGCTTCGAAAACGCGTCCGTTGCCATGCCAGGCCCCAGCCAATGCGTGCGCACCGATCGGTCCATTGCTGTACAACGCGTACCCGCTCACTACCGATGCAATGGGCCGTGCGGGCACACCGATCGGTCCATTGCTGTACAACGCATATTCCGGGATACAACGCGTACCCGCTCACTACCGATGCAACGGGCCATGCGGGCACACCGATCGGTCCATTGCTGTACAACGCGTACCCGCTCACTACCGATGCAATGGGCCGTGCGGGCACACCGATCGGTCCATTGCTGTACAACGCGTCCCTGTACAGGTCACTCGCATATGTCACCATGCTTGTCACTGGTGAACGTATGCCAGCCACATATACTTGCCAGGGACTCAGGGGCACACCTACAACACCACACCCAGTCCACACTGTATCCTAAGGCATGTAAGGCTGCATTACCTTTTCTGTGTATGGGGGTAAACATGTGGTTTTTGGGGTGGCACTTGGGGGCAGCCACACCCAGGCTGTGCACGTGTTCATGGGGACAGGGTCCTTTGTGTGTTGTGCACATGACCACTGTGATGTGCAACTGTTCATTTCGGAGCATGTGGCATGGTCACATTTCCAGGTTGTGTATGTGTATGACATGTCACATACCCCAGGGTCCCATGTGGGAAGGCATGTACGTCACAGGGTGACCCATTGCCACAATAGTGATGGCCCTCCACAGTCTGTGTGCATGTTGTGTTTCCGATGTCTCTGATTCCATGTGCACAATGGGAGACAGTCTCCACATCAACGTTGTTTGTGCATGGACTTTGATGTTGTGCGTGTGTGTGTCACTGACGTCCATGTCTGTCCTACGGAGGCAACAGGGGCCACTACCTGTGGGAGTCATGTTTGTTTTTCTGACGTGTACATGATACGCCATGTCATGCCAGTGTCCATGTGGCAAGACAGGGTCACTGGGAATCTACCTGTCAATGAGCTGTGATGCCTGTGGCGCATCTGTCCAGACATGTCACTGTGGTGTGTGTGTGGAACGTGACAGCAGTAAATGGGTACTGTGACACAGCCTAATGGTTTCCCATAGCACAACCTGGAACCTGTTGTCAACACATGTTGTACTGAGATGTTAGATGATGGCCATGTAGGTGCCAGATATGTCCGAACAGAACGGCACACACATCAAGTACTTGTGTCTCGTAATGATGTATCATGTGAAATTGAGTATGGTGAATGGCACATATGTGGGGTGACTGACAATCTTTCTTTCTTCACCTATGCACTGCAGGGCTCCAGCTGTCCTTAGACCATTCCCTGACCTGGCAACGATGGTGGAACGTGACAGCATCCGACGGTACCGCTTCACCAGGCAGCTGATTGAGGATTTGGCAGTGCGCTTGGCACCACATTTGCAACCTGGCCGGCCGTACCCTACAGCGCTGACCCCCAAGGTGAAGGTGATGGCAGCCCTACACTTCTTTGCCACCGGTACCTTTCAACACACTGTGGCGACTGCTGGTGGGATGTCACAGACTATGTTCAGCCGTGTGCTACGCGATGTTTTGGAGGCAATGTTGAGATGCCTGAACCAGTACAACTATTTCCCTACACGTCAACAACTCACTGATGTCAAGAGTGACTTCTATGCCCTGGGGAGGATGCCACATGTCATTGGCTCCATTGATGGGACACATGTGGCTTTGGTACCACCACAGGCACATGAGCAGGCATACCAGAACCGGAAACATTACCATTCGATCAATGCTCTGGTGGTATGTCTTGCAGATATGAGCATCACACATGTGTGTGCCCGTTTCCCTGGTTCGGCACACGATGCCTACGTGATGAGGAGTAGTCGCATCCCGAGGATGATGTCACAGATGCAGAACCAGCGTGCCTGGCTTGTCGGTGTGTACTGACTTTGTACCATTGTGTGTGTTCTGCTATGTTGTATTCCGCCCACTTTTCCAACTCAGCTAATGTTTAATTGTCTGTCTGTAGGTGACTCCGGATACCCCAACATGCCGTGGTTGCTGACACCCCTCAGGAACCCTGTGACACCAGCCCAGATGCGCTACAATGAGGCCCATGGTCGGACCAGGAGAGTGATCGAGCGGACATTTGGTCTCCTGAAGAGCTGCTTCCGCTGCCTGGACAAGACAGGAGGGGCCCTCCCATATGCCCCAGCAAAGGTGTGCAAGATTGTCATCGTCTGCTGCATGCTACACAACCTGGCAGTGCGGAAGGAGTTGCCTCTCATCCTGGATGACGATGACCAACGTCCGCCACCTGTGGAGGATCCTGGCCTGGGCCACGATGCCAGTGATGATGATGATGGTGATGTCCGCACACAGCTCATCACCAACTTCTTCAGCTGAATGTGAGTATCCAGAGAGTTGTCATGTCAATGATGTGAGTTTGCATGATATGTGTGGGTGGTGCTCTGGTGCTGTTTGAGTGTGGCCATGTGCTACTTGACTGGATGCGTGCAGGGATGTGTCCTTACAGGTAGTCTGTACTCCCCAACAGTGTTGACATGCTAACTTGGTTTTGTGTAGTTATCTTGTGACATGTATTGGGCATGAGTATTGCAGTTCTGTCCTGTTCTTCAGTGGTTTTGACTGTGTGTCATGTCTGTCCTTCACAGGGTGCTTACAGAGTTGTTTGGTCAACTTGGATCCCCCGACACCATGATTCAGCTTTCAGGGTGGCAGCAGTCGTTTCCCTACAGGTGATGTGCCACAAACCCCTGGACTTTATATCTTCTGCACTTTTTGACTGTGTGGCCACTGTCATGTGGGATTACCTTGCATTTGTAGTGGAAACAACATGTTGCAAATGTGTTATAAACCTGTGCTTCACATTGGGATGTGCGTTGTCTGTGGTCACACATCTGACTGACATTTGCTTACTGCACCTGTGGGCTAGTTGACACAGACTCTGAATAGGTGTGGTGTCTGTGCATTCCACAGTATTTCCTGGCAACATCAGTGTAGGCGATGAGTCCGATGGCCCTGGTGTCTCTGTGTTGTGTAGCCCTAGTGGTGTGTCTCCCTCATATGTGTCACGTCACCATGACTCACATGACGGTGTTGTACTTGCTGTAGCAGTTAGCATACACAGTGTAATTTAGCTGATCATCATCCCCATGACAGTTACCACGTTGGAATCACAACAGAGGCAAGTATGGTGTATTAGTGATTTTATTTACATACATGTGTGAGTATAGTGCACAGGATGGTGGGTGCTGTACATTGGGATTGTGATCCAAAGTTCCCAGATGAGTTGCAAGTCTTGGTAGCAGAAATGTCCTGAGTGAAGTCCACAGTCTTCTGATACATTAGTCCAACTTGAACTCCCCATGTCATGTGGGAGAGTTGTGTTGCATTCGACAGGGTGAACAGTTTGCACACAAAGGAGAATTTCCAGAACAGGTGTTGGCTTCCTGGGGGATGTACATGGCCATCGACCTCTCAGTTTTCCTTCCTCGGACGACCCCTCTTCTTTGGGGGGGACCCTCACGTGCAGGCTGCTGCGGTGCAGGGGACTCTCCGCCAGAGTCCTCCTCCCTCCCTGTGGCAGTTGCAGTTGTTGCAGCACCAGATGTTGTGGGCACACAGGGAGGTGTGGCCATGTTGGTGCTAATCTGGCGGAGGCATGTCAATATGTCCCTATGCACCGTTGTCAGTTCTTCCAATGTGTCCCACTTGGACTCCATGCCAGACATGTGTGTCACCACACGGGACATGTGTGTCTCCACACGGGACATGTGGGAGTCCAAGCGGGCATGATGGGCAGCCTGCTGCTGTTGAATGTCCTTGAGGATCCCCACTACCTGGCTGACCTCTCCGGTGCTATTCTGGTACGCCTCAGCAATGCGTGCCAGTTGTGGGTCATCATGCAGTCCAGACCTCTCTGCAAACAGCGTCCTATGTCTACCACCCCTCCCACCACCCCTGGCGACACGTGCGGGACCTGCGGTGTTACGCCCAGGTGACCCTAGGCCCCCTTGGGGGTTGTTACTGGGCTCGTTGTCCGTAGCTCGACGTTGGGCCAGGGTCCCTGTGCTGTTGTCATTGGTGGTCCTTGGTCTGTCCGTGTCGGCGGGAGTGGTCTGTGTGTTGGCAGTTGTTGGAGCAGTGGGTGCAGGGGGTGCAGATGTTGGTCCTGCTGGTGCTGCATGATGACTCACGCTGGAGGGGCCAGGTAGGTCTTCGCCATCCAAGGAGGGCAGAGGTTGTTCCACACCAGTGGGCTCAGTGTCCCCCGGAGCCTGGGACAGGGACTCCTCCTCGCCTGCTGCTGTGTCCCCATCATCACCTGTTTTTGGAAGAGACACACAATGTATGTTATATTTCTACAGGCATCAATGGTTCACACACCTGACAGTTGTGACTGTACCTCTGGATGCGGGCCTGTACATTGCATTGTCCTAAGTTGTCACAGTAAGAGGTTGATATTGGTGTAGCACATTGTCCTGCAAACCTGAGGCATTTCAATGTGAATGTTGAGGTGTGTGCATGGCCAGCATTGGTTGTATTTGGTGGACATCCGGCCCTCCTTCTCCACCTAGCCCAGTTATCCCACCATGAAGCATGCCACCCTTGCAGTGGGTTCAGGTTGACTCTCAGGATGTCATTCAGTGGTGTCCTGCTGTTGGTTGGTGCACAGGTCCCAGCAGGGCCTGGTACTCCACACAACAGAGCACCATTGTCAGACATCTTTGATATGGCTTTTCACTCCCTGTGAGGTGTGCATGCTTAAGTGCTAGCTTGCTGGGCCATGTGGGTGGGGGATGTTGAGCTGTGACTACCACTCCCATCATGCTATTCCCTGCACCCCCCTTCCCAGCATGCCCATACTTCCTTCCTTTTGAGTGGACTTCACTGTGTGTGAGTGTGACAGCAATGGTAAGATGGCTGACAGTGTGGTCCTGTTGTTTGTTGGTGCCCAGTTCCCAGCAGGGCCTTGTGCTTCCCACAGCTGAGGCCAGTGTCAGACATCTTTGAAGTGGCTTTTCACTCCCTGTGAGGTGTGTATGCTTCAGTGTGAGCTTGCTGGGCCATGTGGGTGGGGGATGTTGAGCTGTGACTACCACTCCCATCATGCTATTGCCTGCACCCCCCTTCCCAGCATGCCCATACTTCCTTCCTTTTGAGTGGACTTCACTGTGTGTGAGTGTGACAGCAATGGTAAGATGGCTGACAGTGTGGTCCTGTTTGTTGGTGCCCAGTTCCCAGCAGGGCCTTGTGCTCCCCACAGCTGAGGCCAGTGTCAGACATCTTTGAAGTGGCTTTTCACTCCCTGTGAGGTGTGCATGGTTCAGTGTGAGCTTGCTGGGCCATGTGGGTGGGGGATGTTGAGCTGTGACTACCACTCCCATCATGCTATTGCCTACACCCCCTTCCCAGCATGCCCATACTTCCTTCCTTTTGACTCTGCTTCCCTGTGGGGTAGTGTGCCTGTGCTGACAGGATGGCTGACAGTGTTGTCCTGGCGGTTGTTTGGCTACAAGTCCCAAGAGTGTCCCTGTGCTTCACACAGCATAACCCAGGGTGGTGGTTCTTTGTGGGATCTTCAATTAGAGTGTGGGGCATTGCATTCTCCCAGGTGGGTTATGTGGAGTTAGTGTTGAGGGGGTGTGTGAGGAGAGCTGCTTGTAAATATGGTCAGTGCTGTCAGTCCTCCTTCCCACCCAGCCAGATATCCCACCATGGAACGTGCTTCCATTGCAGGGAGTGCAAGCTGGCTTTCAGGATGTCAGGCAGTGGTGTCCTGCTGTTGGTTGTTGCACAGTTCCCAGCAGGGCCTTGTGCTCCCCACAGCAGTACCCAGTGTCAGCCATCTTGTCAGTCCTTTTCCACTCCCTGCGATGTGAGCATGGTTCAGAGTGGTGTTGATGGGCCAATTGTGAGGGTGACCAATATCTGTGACTACAACTCCCATCATGCTATTGCCTACACCCACCTTCCCAGCATGCCCATACTTCCTTCCTTTTGAGTGGACTTCACTGTGTGTGAGTGTGACAGCAATGGCAAGATGGCTGACAATGTGGTCCTGTTGTTTGTTGGTGCCCAGTTCCCAGCAGGGCCTTGTGCTCCCCACAGCTGAGGCCAGTGTCAGACATCTTTGAAGTGGCTTTTCACTCCCTGTGAGGTGTGCATGGTCCAGTGTGAGCTTGCTGGGCCATGTGGGTGGGGGATGTTGAGCTGTGACTACCACTCCCATCATGCTATTGCCTACACCCCCCTTCCCAGCATGCCCACACTTCCTTCCTTTTGACTCTGCTTCCCTGTGGGGTAGCGTGCCTGTGCTGACAGGATGGCTGACAGTGTTGTCCTGGCGTTTGTTTGGCTACAAGTCCCAAGAGTGTCCCTGTGCTTCACACAGCATAACCCAGGGTGGTGGTTCTTTGTGGGATCTTCATTTAGAGTGTGAGGCATTGCATTCTCCCTGGTGGGTTATGTGGAGTTAGTGTTGAGGGTGTGTGTGAGGAGAGCTGCTTGTAACTATGGTCAGTGCTGTCAGTCCTCCTTCCCACCCAGCCAGGTATCCCACCATGGAAGGTGCTTCCATTGCAGGGAGTGCAAGTTGGCTTTCAGGATGTCAGTCAGTGGTGTCCTGCTGTTGGTTGTTGCACAGTTCCCAGCAGGGCCTTGTGCTCCCCACAGCAGTACCCAGTGTCAGCCATCTTGTCAGTCCTTTTCCACTCCCTGTGATGTGAGCATGGTTCAGGGTGGTGTTGATGGGCCAATTGTGAGGCTGACCATTATCTGTGACTACAACTCCCATCATGCTATTGGCTACACTGACTTCACCAGCATACACAGAATTCCTTCCTTTCAGTGAGCTTCCCTGTGAGGTGGTGTTCTAGTGGTGGCAAAATATCAGACAGTGTTTGTTGGTTATATTTGTGCCACTTCCTTGCTCTATTTGTTGTTAGGTTTGTACATGTCATGACACAGTTACATGTCACTATGAGATGGCAGGTATTGTGTTTGTCTGACTGGCATTCACATCTTGGGATGATTATCTTTGGTTGCTGTGGATTTGCTAAGGGTGCATGGTTTGACTATCCCCTTGACGGTGATGTGTGTGTATTGTCACACCATATTGTGTATATTTGTTGTGTACTCACCAGGCTCTGGGATGTTTGTTAGTCCATATACGCTCACTGGTGGTAGGATGGCCCGCACCTTCTCCTCCCAGGGCCTGAGGTATAGTGGTTTGGCAGGAGGGCCACTGCCGGTGTGCTGGCTCAGGATGTAATCCTTCTTCAGTAGGTCCCTGACCCTCCTGCGCACATCTAACCACCTGTTCTGGATGTCTTCCTTTGTGCGCAAACATGGTGATTGTGCGTTGACCCTGTCGACGATCCTCTCCCACATCTTGGTTTTCTGCGCCATGGGGGTCTGTTGGACCAATGTGCCAAACAACTGTGGCTCTACCCTCAGGATCTCGTCTACCAGGACTTCCAATTCACTATCTAGGAACTTATGATTCTTCTTTGGGGGCATGGTGATGGGTGGTGGTGGTGATTGATGTGTGTGTGTGTGCAAGTGAGGGTGGGTGAGTGTAGGTTTTGCTGGGTGTGTGTGAGGGTGCTATTTGTTGAGGTGCTAATGGTGTGTGGCTTGTGTGTTGGATGAGCTGTGAGTGTGTCTGTGGTTGCTGTCTGATGGTGTTCTGTGCTGGCAGGTCAGTGGAATTTGCAAAGGATCATGGTAGGGATTTGTGGCCTTCATATAGGTGGAGTTGGGGGTGTGTCCTTGTTCCATTTTTTTTCCCCCCTGTATTTATTGACTTTGTCATTGCTTGTTTGGCCCTCTTTTTTTGTATTTTTTCCTTTGTGATTTTTGTGCATGTAGGAGACGTTCTTCTGACCGAGTAGGACGCTGCAGTTGTCTCGTGCGCGCTTCTCCGAGTCGTTCCCGCTGTGTTTCAGCTAGGTTTCATGTGTGGCGTACGCGTCGGTCGCGGAGTATTGTGTTGGTTCGGCTGGCTTTTGTATGCGTGTCGGTCGTACGGCTTGAGCTCCGTGCGAATCGGTCTGATTTTGCACGTATTGCATCGTACTGCGCGGGTCGGAGTTCGCGGGTACGTTTCGTTCGGGTTCATTCCTGGTGCGTGTCGGTCGGTTCGATTCGCGTGGTTTCCCGGCCGGATAGCTTGTTTCCGTCTGGGTCGGTCGTTCGGCTTGAGTTCCGTACGAGTCGGTCGTGAATCACATGCATTTCATCGTACTACCCGGTTCGGGCAGCGCCGGTACGTGTCGGTCGGACTTAATTCCCGTACCGAGTCGGTCGGTACGTTTTCCGGCCCGAATCGGAATCGGCCCCCGAGTGCCACTTTGTGTCACTGCGTGACTTTGCGGCAGCGCACAGTCTTGATAAACCTGCCTCTTTGTCTTGAAGAATAAAAAACTCCCCACAGAGTTGCACTTTAAAACTTCAGTAAATTTTATGTGTGTTTGCACAAGGCCTCATCTTTAGTTTAGCCGCGCATGTGACCATATCATGTGACCAATCAATCCACGCTTGGCTTCGCACACTGGGACTTGAAGGCCCTTTATCATCCTAACATGAAATGTAAAACAAAGCCATCTAGAACACTAAAGGGCGGAACTGGTTCATTGCCTTACGAAGGGTCTCTCTATTGGAATGCTGCCACGGTGCACTTGTCAGTGTTACTTCCTTCTTACATAGCAGATTGTGATGATTGTGGCATTTCCACCTGCGCAGTGGTATCGTTCCTTATCTCCGTCTGCACTCAGAGATAGATTTTTAAACTCGGAGACTGTGAATCATGCCTGCTCCGCTACAACAATCACATGGTGCATTATCATGGGCACAATTGTGTCAGGCCACTTGTACTTAAGTGAAATACTTCTCTTTAGTACTGGTCTGCACAATGACATTCTGATCTTACTAAAGATATATGTATTTTAGTCAACTCTTTTCATCCATTGGTCTATTATTGTGACATTCACATTTTTGTTTTGCCACCCACTACATCATAGGATGATGGGGGAACCACCTTCACTGTGAAGTTTTCTCTTTCACAAGGAGCACACGCACACATACAAAATAGTTATTTCCTGTGTCAGGGTCTATATGCCATTTTTTTGATTGAGGTGCCAGACAGTTTCTCCTACAAAAAAGTTTGTAAAAACCCTCAAAAATGAGAATTGACTACACCAATATTCTGGCTTCCAACATAGCTTTGCCAATGCTTATTGACTTTGATATCTGGTAGTTGAATGTCTGCATTTACAATGAAAATAGTTTGGTGAGCACCTTCAATGCAAAAACAATTCAAATTTGTTTCTCTCCACTGCTTCCATTCCCTTTTATTCTCTTTTAATTTAAGCAACTGTTTAATTTCGGATTAAAGCTCTTGAGGGGTTTTCACTAATAGATGATTTCACCTTGTTAAAAGTGTCACCACATGTTTTGTCCAGTACGAATTGAACATTTAATTTTGTGTCTTCAGGCATATATGAGGCTGGTAAAATTTAAAACATATTTTAAGTGATAGTCTGCCAAATCTAGGAAGGAACACAAAAGCCATTCAGACTTCTTAGAAATAGTGTTGTTGCAAAGCGTCTGTCAGTCCTTTTCTAGGCTCTACACACCAGCATCTTAGCTCGTGGCCTAAATATGTCACAGAATCACCCCAATTGTACACTAAGGGGTCTATTACGATATCGGTCGGAGTTTCCTCTGACCAACACCGTGGCGGAAACAGGACCGACCGACCTCCGGTCGGCTGGGTGCTGACCGCCTAATTACGATGCAACCACACATGGTGTGGTTGCATTCTCCCATTTCTCTAGGGGGAACTTGTGTTACAGCCGTAAACTGGCCGTAACACAAACTCCCATAGAGAAATGGGATATTGTGTTAATCCCTGCAACCCGTGGCAGGCACCTCAAAGTGCCTGCCACAAAGTGCAGGGATTACCAGGGGGGCACCTTTGGTGCCCCCTCTGCCCCCAACCGGAGGCCGCAACGGAAAGGGGGCCCTACTAGGGGCCCCCAAACACGCTTTCCGACAGGCTTTCTATGTCGGAAAGCCCAGCATGGGAAGCCTGCCGGAAACCTTGCATCGTAATCCGGACAGCGTAAAACGCCGTCCATTTGGATTACGGGCCGGTTCTGGCTGTCCGACGGGCTCAAGGAGCATATCAGAAGCCAGCCGGAACGACCGGCCGGTTTCAGTTCCGACTGCTGTATTGTAATCAGCCGGTCGGAATTGAAACCGACTGTGTCAGTCGTAAAGCCTCCGACCTAAGGTTGAAGGCTTTTCGACTAACATCGTAATAGGCCCCTTATTGTCAACCTACGTCCCCTCAAACCATTCATAGCATCTTTCAATTTTTTATCATGTTTTTCCATGTCTGGTCCAGTTACCAATTTAGGGCCTCATCTACAAGAAAATGACATAGTGCGGTGCCGCAAGCCATTTAGCTGCGCCGTGCTGCGTTATTTTCAAAGCACAGGGATGGGTCATTAACAATAAGACACATCCCTGTGCTTTCCCCTGCACTGGCGCACAATTGACTGCCATGCGCCAGTGCAGGCACCTTTGCGTCATTTTGCAAGGGTGCCTGAGCTGCAGGGATGATTGTTTTTGTGCAGGAAGGAACACCTTCCTGCACAAAAACAGTAATTAATGGCATTTTCCTCTTTCTATGCATGCTTGCGCCATTCGTATGCCTCCCCTGGGCAGGCGTAGGATTTTGCCACATTCCCCGTTTTATAAAATGTTGTAAATCTGGGAATTCGTCAAGTTCTATGGACGTTGCGTGGGAACACTCACAGCAACAACCATGGAACACCCTTTTCATGCAGAGTAATGCATGAAAGGGGCCCATATTTACAAGGCCATGAAAAGTCTTGCAGGGTGACTTTACGTGGCCTTGTAAATATGGGCAAGCCCATTGCGCCGCCAGTGCGTCAAAAAAAGTACCTCACTGGCGGCGCAATGGACTTGTAAATAAGCCCCATAGTACCTTGGAAGTATGTTATCCCTTCATAACCCTTAAAAAGAATGTGCATGAACTTCTATAGCACTGCCGTAGCTGAGGCAGCCCAAGGACATGCATTTATATTGGAAACAGCTGCTTGGAGTAATAAACGCTATTAGGAGTCTAGCTGCACAGTGTAGCAGTATATTAGGCGCTATACAGAGCGTAAGTCTGTTGTAATTAACTTTTACCCCCTTTACTTCTGCCTACGTTTCTCCTGTTGCAGGGTAGGGAGGTGATCTGCACAAAACGTTTTATATAAATATTTGAGGCACATAGTCGAATTGTGCCATTTCAACTGCATTTTCACTTCTCTAATTACCAAAGGAATAGCCTCATATTTGATGTGGGTTCCACATCGTCCTACAAATAAATTTTGCTAATAAATCCTTTTTGCTTCCCAATTTCTCCTTTAGATGCATATCTTTTATTGCCTGCATGTAGGAAGCTGGCTCTGTATATACTATACCAAAATGAGGTATAGTGTGCACAGAGTCCAGTGGAACCCCAAAGGTAGGCAGAGGTAAATATAGATAGCACCTTACTCTCTATTTGTGGTAGTGTGGGCGAGCAGTAAGGCTTTATCAGAGGGTAGTATTAAGCATTTGTTGTAAACACACGCAGCAAATAATGTCACACACTCAAAGACTGAACTGAGACCAATTTGTTTTTATAATAAAATATTATTTAGTTGTATTTATTTTCTAGAACCAAGCAAGCCTGGTACAGGTAAGTGCAAATGGCACTTTTCAAGGCAGGTTGAACAATGCAAGCAAGCTGAATGAAAATGTCTTTGTTACAGGTTTGTAAATCTGTTCAATACAGTGGAAATTACTATTAGATTACTTTTGATTACTTAACATATTACTTTATGGATTATTTTTTCTACTCAGTGTGATATGCCTAGATATCACACTGGTGTTACAGCAAACAAATGATGGACGGAATGCTGACAGTGCAAACATTCTCCCCCAGTCAAAAGTTCTGGGTTAATCCATCGTTCTTTTGCCCACTACGCCACCCCAGTTTGGACCCAGCCATATGCAAATCAGTCTTGACCCTGTGCCCCATGGGAACAGTCCAGACCGAACTGCCAGGCCAGGTCCTCCCTGGAGCGGAAACAAGCATCCTGGGACCGGTTTCAGGGTATGTCACCCTTCTTCAGCCAGGCTAGCTTGAATCCAGTGGCACAGTGAGCAAGGGACCCACGTCTGGGCATACCCATCCCACTTAGGGCAAAAAGTGTTACAGCAAACAAATGATGAACGGAATGCTGACAATGCAAACATTCTCCCCCAGTCAAAAGATCTGGGTTAAATCCATCGTTCTTTTGCCCACTACGCCACCCCAGTTTGGACCCAGCCATATGCAAATCAGTCTTGACCCTGTGCCCCATGGGAACAGTCCAGACCGAACTGCCAGCCCAGGTCCTCCCTGGACCGGAAACAAGCAACCTGGGACCGGTTTCAGGGTATGTCACCCTTCTTCAGCCAGGCTAGCTTGAATCCAGTGGCACTGTGAGCAAGGGACCCACGTCTGGGCATACCCATCCCACTTAGGGCGAAAAGACTGAACTGAGACCAATTTGTTTTTATAATAAAATATTATTTAGTTATATTTATTTTCTAGAACCAAGCAAGCCTGGTACAGGTAAGTGCAAGTGGTACTTTTCAAGGCAGGTTGAACAATGCAAGCAAGCTGAATGAAAATGTCTTTGTTACAGGTTTGTAAATCTGTTCAATACAGTGGAAATTACTATTAGATTACTTTTGATTACTTAACAGATTACTTTATGGATTATTTTTTCTACTCAGTGTGATATGCCTAGATATCACACTGGGACATTTCCTAGAGAAAAGGTAAGTGAATCAGTTTTCAATTATATGCAGTTTTTCAAGTTCTCATACAAAACCAACTCCGCACAACAATTTTCAAGGAAAAACAGTCAATGTATTCCTATGGAGAAAATATGGTTATCGGTTAACAGGTAAGTACTTGGTTGTGGGAGTTGGTATTCTGGGGTTAGAACCAGGGTTCCCCCAGGGTCAATGATGCACTCTCAAAGCACCCTCAGCGGCACTAGGGTGGCCGGGTGCAGAGTGCTGAGGCCCAATGTTATCCAATGGGGGTAGGGAGCCTCCGGTTGGTGGCTGCTCACGAGCAGGCCACAAGGTTGTGGGAGCAAAGCTCCTGGTGTTGGGCTCAGGGCAAAGGGGGATCTAAGTTAGCACTCAAAGCACACCCGCAGCGGCGGCTGGGTGCAGGGTGCTGTTTCGGCGTTGGGTGCCCTATTATTTTCAATGGAGATTCTCCGGTTGCAACAAAGACTGCAGGCTCGGGGAAGAAGATCTTCTGGAGGTGACCACCGGTTGGAGAGGTAAGTTGGGATGCCTGGGGAGGCTGCGACACCGTCGGTTGGGCCACCCAAGGCCTGGGGCGTCGGGTGCAGGGGTGTCTTTAGGCTTTGGGTTTTCTTACCAGCTCGGGTCGGGGGGGGGAACCTCCAGAAAGAGGCTGCAGGCTTCCCTTGGAGATTCGAGGCAGGTCAGAGATCACCAAATTTCAGGTCAAGATCGCCAGGGAGACTTCCTCGTGGTGTTGGGCTACTCGAACTCGGGCCGTAGGCGTCGGGTGCAGAGTGGTGCAGACTCACGGTTTTGGCTGGGGCCAGAGTCTGTTGGTGAGCAAATCCGGTGCTCACGGGAAACAAAGTCTTTGACTTGGAAGGCAGGGCAGGTCCTCGGGGTTCTTGAGGTTGCTGGCCGCAGGACACACCGGAATTTCGCTGGAGGAGGTTCGGGGTGGGGGCAGGCCGGTAGGGCTGGGGCCAAGTCAGTGGGCGTCCTAATCTTCTTAGTTTCAGCACGGGTTCTTCGGTCCTTCTTCTTCTCTTCTTCTTGTCGATTCTTGTCCGAGGAGTCAAGGTTCAGGGTTGCCCCTAAATACTAAATTTAGGGGCGTTACAGGTGGGAAAAGGTTGGGACCAATGGATCCCTTCCTTGGGGTGGGTACACCCCCTATTATGCCACCCTCCAGTGGGAAGGGGGCATATTCCTAACTCTGGTTGGTTGGGTCCCCCCATCTGCAAGATGGCGGGGACTGAGAGTTGTGCTTCACCTCGCCTCCCCCCCCTGAGGAGTGGGGTTGGAAAAGTTGGACACACCTCCCTTCCTCACTTGGTTTTCCCGCCTATTCTCCCGCCCAAAGTAGGGTTCAGAACCAGTGGGGGCCAGTTGCTGGAAGCAGCAAAGGCCTGGGGTAGCTCACAAAGGCGGCAAGCCTTTGAAGCTTCCCCTTTGTGGACCCTCCCCATCCTGGGGGAGGAGGCTAGGCGCCTCGTTCCAGATGTGGATTGTTTCAGACCCCCGAGAGCAGCAGGCTCTCGACCCAGGGGTCGAGAAACATGTCTGGTGGTGGCAGCTGGCGAGCAGCCACTCAGCCTGGACACTAGTGTTAGGTCGTTTTTCAGGGGGCATCTCTAAGATGCCCTCTGAGTGCATTTTTCATTAAATCCCACACTGCCATCAGTGTGGGTTTAATGTACTGAGAAGTTTGATACCAAACTTCCCAGTTTTTGGTAACGCCATTATGATACTGTGGAGTTTGTAATGACAAACTCCCAGCACCATATACTCTTAATGGCATTACTGCACTTGCAATGTCTAAGAATTGGCTTCGACACTGTAGGGGTACAGGGCTCATGCACCTGTAGCCTCACCACTGGTATAGTGCACCCAGCTAGAGGGGTGGCTGACCTATGTCAGGGCAGTGGGTTGCAGGCATGGCACACAGGGATGTCTCCCATGTCGACTCTTCACTTTGTTCTGCACCAAAACACACAGCCTGCAAAGGCAGTGTGTATGTGTAAAGGTACAGGGCCTCTAAGGGTGGCACAATAAGTGCTGCAGCCCTTAGAGGCCTTCCCTGGCCACAGTGACCTTAGTACCAGTTACAAGGGACTGACTTGTGGCCAAAGAGTGCCAATTGGGTTTTGTTTTTAATGTAGTTTTAGGGAAAGAACATAGGCCCTGGGTACCTGTTTGGCAGTAACCCAGGGCACACTCAGTCAAAGTACATTAGCAGTTTAGCAAAAAGTGGGGGCAACCATGCAAAAAGAGGGCACTTTCTTACACTGTATAGCAAACATTTTCATGAATTCATAAACCTGGTCTGTGCTATTAGGATCTAACTTAATATTTAATTTACCTTAATCTCTACTTCTTAAAAGTGATGGACCTCTCCCAAATGCATTTAAATTTCCCTGCACATATCACCGCTTAAGAAAAGTTGCAGGTATACACAGATAATTTAGTGACCGTCATTTTCAGATTCCATATAGCCACGTAAGTTCCTTTTATATCAGTTCAGCAGTTTTTCAAATCTCTCTTGACACTTCCGGATCCTAAGTGTGCTTCTGTTCTCTTATTGATATCACCAGTGTACTGTACACATGAGTGACTTCTTTCTTCATTGTCTATCATCTGTGTTTAACTTTAAAATACTTCCTTCCAAGTTTGATTTTTGTAAGAGCAAATGAAATGATCCTCATTTTTATAGATGACATTATACGGTACATGTAAGACACTTCTTGTGATTGGTTAAGTGATCTGCCCTGCTAAAGCGAAAACAAGAAACTTTGGGATGAATTTTCAAACATTCTGTGCTGGGTTAGAGTCACAAAAGTGACACTAACCAGCACAATTTTTTTTGTTGTAAAAATTTACTTTCCAGAGCAAACTTTTTTTGCGCTGGAAAGTACACTGAAAGTAACTCAAAGCGGCACAAAGATTGCTTTGCATTACTTAGAGCCAAGGGGGCATTACATGGCTGGTACATGGGCGTTCCCATGCAACCACCCCTGCCTTTTGGCACAAAACCCTATCTACAAACAATAGTAGACAGCGTATAGCACCAAAAGTTAACATCATTGCAAAGGAGGCGTTAAAAGGAGAAATGTTTGTATTTCTCCTTTCTTTTCCTACTTTGCATGCATGCTGCACAGTGCAGCACACATGCAAAGTAGGAAAAGTGTTTAAACTAGTCGATGCATAGTATTTTGTACCGGAAGGGTACCTTTACTGTTCAAAACCTATGGTAGACTCAGGCACGCACCCTAGAGCTATGGTGATAAGGTGTGTGCCTGGTGCACGGCAGCTGAAATCAGTGCTGGCACTGGGGAGAGGGGAGGAGAGAGCCATATCTCTGTAGATATGGTACTCTCCAGCCCCCTCCCTGACACGCAGCGCAGCATTTTTGGCTGCTGCGTTTGGTGACAGTTTTGAAAATCTGCCCCTTTGTCTACACAGAGGGGCGTATTTACTAGGGCATTTCCCCACAGGATTGCACTCAGTGGCGGCTCCTCCGCTAGGGCGGAGGAGCATCGCCCCACTGCTGCTTGTGCAGCAGTAAAAGAAAGGAAAAATAAAATGATAATAACGCAATGTTGTTATCATTTTATTCTTCCCTGCTGCAGCAGCATGAGGACGGGGCTGCTCTGCTGACAGAGCAGGGGAGGAGTGGTGGACACACTAAAGTGCACATGATGCTTTCACCGGCCCTCTCGGGCCGGCCAAACAGTCATGCACACTTTAGCACGTTCTCCATGCAGGCTGCATTACAGCCTGCATGGAGAACATTCCCAGGCCCCCAGTCCCCGTCTGAGCGCTGAACCATGGCGCTCAGACCAATCGCAACACTGCATTGCAGCATTGTGATTGGTGTAGGGGAGCCAATCACAACTCTGCATTGCAGTGTTGTGATTGGCTCAGGGGAGCCTGGCTGCTTCCTGTTCGGCGGAGGAGAGACGACGTGGGACAGAGCGGTGAGGAGGTAAGTGAATTTTTCTTTTTTTTACACTTATACCTACTTACCCCCTCGCCCCCCCACCCCACAACCCTAGATCCATGCTGCCCACCACTGACGTCACTTTTAACAACGTTCCTGTGGTGCAATGCCCTGCGCCATATTTACTAAGTGGCGTTAAGTCACTTTTTGTGGCTTAATGCCGCTTTGTAAAAATGTTACCCTTTCAAGCAGGTATCTGAGTGAAAGGGGCATATAATGGGTGCATAGCTGCCAAGGTTTCAGATTGCTATGTGTGACATTTTTATAATTTCAGTGTAATTATGAGTGACATTTCAACCACTATGAGTGACACTTTTCTCTAGAGCAAAATCAAGTAGTAAAGACGAGGTAAATGTATATAAACATTAGAAATGCACCCATTTGAGCAACAAGAAACTAAGAAAATCTTAAAACTGCTGCAAATGACAGAAATGGAAGGGAACTAACATAGTGCCTTTGTAAACTTATCGTAGTTTTGGGAATATGCAATGCATCATTGGTACAGTAGAGTTCTTTCAACAGGGATATTTAGCACCTCCTTTGTGCGAAATCACTGTGGTAGCGTTAATGTTATAATACTTTGGGGCCGATTCCGATTCGGGCCGGAAATCTCTCCGACCGAGCCGGACCCGGAGAGATTTCCGACCGAATCGGACCCGTGCAGCCCGACCGAACGAGTACGATGCGTCCGTATGCTATCGTACTCGAGTCGGTCGGACTCCCATTGAAGTCAATGGGAGCCGGTCGTACAACGCCTCAATGCCTCATTGGGTGCGAGGCGAACAAGGGCGCCCCTACAGCGGGTACGCGGCGAAGCGACTTGCGCCGTACACGCACAGGTAGGGGGGACCCATGGGTCCCCCCTGTGTGCGACTCGCGCGGCTACGCGTACAGGGGGGTCCGACACGGACCCCCGAAGTACGAATCCGACTGCTCTTTCGAGCCGGATGGCGCGTGTCGGTCGGACTGCTCGCGGAGCATTGTACTTACCCGGCCGGGGAATGTCTCCATTGCGTGGTGCGAGTCGTGTCCGAGCGAGTCGGTCGGTGCGGTTAGACCTGGGAACGAGTCGGTCGGAGCGGTTGGGACGCCCGAACGAGTCGGTCGGCGAATTTGCATCGTACTCGCTCGTCCGGACGCGCGTACGAATCGGTCGGGAAATAGGGCTCCGAATCGGATCCGGTTATGCCGAATCCGATTCGGAGCCCTACCGGCCGAGATCGGAATCGGCCCCTTTGTCTCTAGAAAAGTCACAACACTACACTGGTGCACCTAGGTGGGGAAAAAATAATAATGCATCTGCCGATGTCCTTCAGAAGTGTCTCTGTGAGTCTATGCCAGTCACACTCACTGGCTCAGCCGGCTGCATACACTAGTGCTGTACAGTAGCAAAGTCAGTCTGTTCCCACACTGGTGAGGAGCCCCCCAAGAGCTCTCAATGCAGAACTAGTCACGGTGGCACTGCTCGGCTAATGTGAGAGGCGTGCCTGCCCTAAACACCACCTGCTCAGCCTCTCCCGGACTCAGAGCAGAGTTCTAGTGTTGCCAGGAGAGTCAACAGCAACAATTACTGGGGGCCAAGGCTGGGGCACAGGCTGAGGGAGGGAATAAACATCAGAAAGCACTAGTACCTAGGTCTACACTAACCTCAATCGCATAGCTCATTACTGTAACAGCAATCTATACAAAGCAGCTGCTGAGAAGTGTTTAAAAAGATGTAATTGATCATTCTAGTTAATAGATTACCTGCTGTCTCAGGCACTTACTAATTTCTCATCATTATGATCATCACGCGGCGGCGGCCTGGTGGGCTGGGTCCCGGTCGCATCAGATATTACTACCGCCGGGGTGCAGTCAATCATGCTGCAAGCGGCGAGTACAGCAGCTTGCTGCACCCACTCTCACGGCGACTGACCCCTGGTGCTGTCTCTGTGACACTGACTGGTGGCTCTGGCCTGGTCTGTGGCCAAATGGTGCAGGTGGGATCCATTCCCGATAGCATCATGAGCCATCTTTACGGCAGAAGGTCAGTGGTGTCAACAGCATTGAGTCTGGCTTTGCCCTGCCCTGACAGCAGCTCTCAGCCTGGTTGCCCTTCATTGACAACGGTGAAAATCAGCCGCAACCGGCGTTAGTGTCAGAAATCGTTCACCACATCCCCGCCACTCCGCTGTGGTGAGAGCGGCGAGGTCCGGAGGAGCAGGAGCTGCGCATTTGCATTTTAACTTAAAGAAGCGCGGGTGGCAGCAAGAGTATGGGTGTGAGTCACGTAGCCTATTGACTCTACTTCATCATTGGGCGCTGACTGCTGTGACATCACTTTACGTTCAGATCCATGTGTGTCGGCCCGGAAGTGTGTTTAACTTGAATACTACAATTACATTATAGCAATACTAACTTGCAGAGCTGCGAGCAGCAGATCTAGCCAGCCTCCTTAACCTCTCCCTGCCTGGAGCAGTGCGCACCACGATGACAGGTACTGCAGCTCAGTCCCTCATGTGCATTATAGCAGCGCTCCATGTGGCAGCTGAGGAGGCGCTATAATGCGTGACAATGCATTTCAGTGCGATGATGCGGATCACCACACTGAAATGCGTTAGTCTAACGCCTGATGCGTGGTACTTGGCAGGACTGTGGGTGTTGCTGTGGGTGTTCCACAGCAACACCCATTGCTTTTTGATGCTACCGTAGATTTACAAGGATAAATCTGATGCAGCGCCAAAAACGCAAAACGAGGAGAAATACCTTTATTTCTGCATTTTCTATGTGTGCTGCATTCTGCAGCACATAGAAAGAGCAACACGCCATGAAGGGACACATTTCTGCACATAAACAATCATTAAATAATGGCGATTTGCTACATAGAAGTAACAAATCGCCATTTTGGATTGCTTATGTTTAGGAAGGGACACCTTCCTGCACTGCTTCAGAGGCTAAACATTTGCCGTCTCAAAGAGGATCTAAGTCATTTAGATAGGGTTCCTCTGGATTCAGAAAGATGAGAGAAGGCACGTTCTTGGCTAGAACATTTCCTCACTTGGAACTGGAGGTCTATTTTTAATTCCATCCCAGATATTCTATTAGAGTCAGATGCAAGTTCATCAGTGTGGTGCACATTGTAGCCAGTTCTCTTTTAGCAAAGCAGTTCTCGGAGTATTGTTTCCACCATCACATTTCAATCACATCAGAATACTTACCAGGTCACATAAAGTTGGTTGCAGATTGGTATTCTTTCAATATCAGAGACTGGCAACTAGCTGTCTCAATTTTTCAGCATCTCCTGTCCATCTGGGGTCTGTTTTTCCATTCACCTTTTCATCTCCAAACTCAATTCTCAAGTTCCTCTTTTCTACAGCTGGGGATCAGATCACCTAACTTAGGCAAAAGATGCCTTCCTACAACCTTGGGATTAGATTCTTCCTTATGCCTTTGTCCTATTCATCATGATATCCCAGCGGCTTTCCAAGAGCAGGAGAGAACTTCTACCACTAGTCATAGTGGCACCATTTTGACTCTCACAAATATGGTATCAGGACCTATGTAAATGCCAGTAAACATTCCAGTCCTCCTTCCTAGCTTCTCACACCAGTCACGCAAGCCAACCAGCCAATTCTACAACCTGATTCTATCAGGGGATCTTTGTCTCATTAAAGCAAACACAAGGAGGTGATGGACGGAGCGCTGAAACCTATCAGACACTCACCCCCAGTCACAGATCTGGGTTGAATCCATCATCGTTCTTTAGCTCACTTCGCCACCCCAGTTCAGACACAGCTATATGCAAATCAGTCTTGACCCTGTGCCTCATGGGAACAGTCCAGCCTGAACTGCCAAGCCATGTCTTCCCTGGACCGGAAACAAGCATCCTGGGACCGGTTTCGGACTAACAGCCCTCATCAGCCAGGCTAGCTTGAATCCAGTGTCTCATTGCCTGGAATGTATCCAGTCTTCTTGGAATGTCCATGGTCTTTTGGCTCACACCCTCAAACCTACCCAAAATGTTTGGGCACCAGGGACAAAGAGAGTATATAAATAAGCAAGGGCTTCTGTGACCCGCTGGTGTATGGAATCAGACACAGATCCCTTTTCGGCAGATTTAGCATTTATAGCAGATTTTCTATGTCATTTGGCTTCTTCAGGCAAGTCCTATAGAATGATAAACACTCATAGATCAGCCATTTCACTAAACCATCAAAGCATTGCAGGGAAGCCAGTAGAATATCCTTTCATCTGCTGTTTGCTAAGAGGAATTTTGATGAGTAGTCCTCTTTCTCCTAAATATAGTGGTTTGTCAGATGTTAATTTGGTTTTGAGCTTGTTTATGAATTGTCTCTGGAAGCTCTCTACTTGCAAAACTAACTATGTCCCTGTGTTTAATCTCTTTCAAAACAGTTTCATACGTCAAGGCCTTGGATCTCTCAGCTGAACAGTATACTTCCACTGGGTTCTTTTTCTTTATCTCCAAAAGAAAAAATACCTTTTCCTCTTCAATTGAGTATTGAGCTTTTCAAAACTGTATGCCATTGGATGCTTCACCCCTCTAGTCTAAGAGAAGAAGAACCGTTTATGTCCTTCGTGCTACCTCTGCAGTGCATAGGACATCAATGGGTCATCCAAAGGGGAAGCATGAGGGAAACTTTTGTGCTCACGCCGAGACTTCCTCCCATGTGGCCACTGATGTGCAATCACTTCAGCATCAGCCCCCACCTCTCAACCTGCCCATCAGTGACGTTAGCGCATCATACCGCACCCTGACATCACAGATTCCACTGGACGGTGCTACGAGGAACAAGTGAGAGCAACTTCATATGCGTCCGGCGGGATTTGTCCCCTAAGCATTCCCATGTTTACTACTAGTTGTAAATCTGGGGATGCGCCAGAAAATCCATTGGTTGATGCGTGGGAACACCCATGCCCCACCACTGGAACACCTTCCCAGGCAGAGTAAATCAAGGCAACGGCTTGCGCTGCATTACTCCAGATTAACAATGCTGTGGAGAGTGTCTCTGCGTGCCATAGTAAATATCACTTAAGGCAATTCTTTTGTAAATCTGGCCTACAGTATCCAGGGAGGTGTCAAACCCACTGTCCTCTTGTAAATCCATGTAAAGGTTGTCATCATAGTGTGGGGGTAAATCATCTCCATCGTCATCTCCAAAGGCTGGTTGACTCTAGTCAGAGTCAGAACCAAAAAGGTGCTGTAGTGCTGGAGGGCAGCTCTGTGGTAAAGGACTTGTTTTTATCTGAATCAGAATGTCGGGGCCTAGGTCCAGTGTGCCTGAACATATGAAGCAGCACACATAATGGACAGTATGGCATGTTAGCAGCTCCCCTTGCCCAAAAGCAATGCCGGCTCCCGCAGAAGGCGGGGAGCCGGCAGGGACCGTGGGGGCATTGGGGCTCCCCCCACGGTCCCCAATGCTGAGGCCAGGCCCCGGGGGATGGGGTCCCCGGGGCCATAATTGGCCTGAGAAGGGGGGGCCACGCGGCCCCCCCTAATTATTTTTTTAAACTAAATGCTGGTAGGCCTCGGGGGATGGGGTCCCCGGCGCGAATACCGAATAATGGAAGTGGGGCATTTTTTTTTTCTTTCGAGTTTGGAGTCGCGCCTCCAACGCGGTTCTCAGCGCGGCCCCCCGTGTAATGTCGCGTTGGATTCGCGAATTCACCTTAAATAAATAATTAAGTAGTATATAATTTAGAAGGTAGTGTTGTATTTGTGAAGTTGTTTTAAAGAGTTACTGTGATTGAAGTTAATGACAAGATTACAATTGATAGTTGTTAAAAATATATAAAATTAATAGTTAAACTTGAAAAATGTATTGTGTTGTAGAATATTGAATTCATGCTTTTGCAGATTCGTGTCAGGTGCGCGAATCCACAAAAATGTTTTTAAAAATATGTGTGTAAAAAAAATATATATTCACTATTATGTTATAGGGTGGCTCTAAAAAGAGCCCGTTTTCATTATGAGTTTGTTGTTGCTACATGTAAGTGCGGATGCACAGCTTTAGGTTGTTGAGAAAGACTCTGTTTCCTTGATCTGTGAAGTGTACTCCATCACTTCTGTAGATGTCATCCATATCAAAACGTAGATTGTTGTTATAGATGGAGCCCATCCTATGGTCTCTGAGGTAGGCAGAAACAGTTTATTGACATTTTTTCTAGCTTTCTCAATCTGTGGACAGAATTGATTTGACCACTTCCATTTCTGTCTTTGGCATATATTAGAGTATACAAAGACAGTTTGAGGTAAAAGCAACATCAATTGTGCAAAGGTGTCCTTCATTAGCATTTCCAGACCTACCCCAGTCAATGTGCCTAGGTCATTGCCACCACAGTGCACAATCATTAGGTCAGGTTGTTGGAGATGCAAAAAGGTTTTAACCAAAGGCATCAATTGGTGCCACTTTAATTCTCTCTGTGCAATCCATTTAATATCCACATTTTGCAAAGCTAGGTCTTTGTCAATACCTCTGTGTTCAGCATACCTTTTGCACCAGAAAACATAGCTGTGTCCAACAATCCATACTGTAAGCATCTTGAAGGGATGTCTGGAAGTAATGAAAAGATGTCTGTAGCTGAGGTAGTCAGTTGGTAGAATGAGAGGTATCTAAAATGGTGGACAAGATGCTGTTTTAAAAAAAGTAGAGTATTGATTGGCTGTTTAAGAACATTGTACACTCAAAAATAGGATGCATGTTACTTTCTTTTAAAAGCATGTTCGTTATGGGTCAGTAAAAAATGTTTGAACGGTACAGTAGATAGGATAAGCTCATATTTTGCAAAAGTCAACCACACCTGCTGTTTGCATTTGAAACCTTGTGTGCTGAACTTGAAAATATGGTGAACTTGTGACTTGTTTGTTCAGTTGAATGTTCCTTGAATTGTTACTATGGAAACTGGCATTAAGCAGAATGGGGGAAGGGTTGAAACTTAACTGTGGACTTAAAATGTGAAATTGTAATTTATCTATAAGTGATATGTTATTAAAGTATAATTTCCCAAGCCAGTACTATCTTTAGAAGTGGTGTGTTGTTAAAAAATAGTGGTATTTTTATTTGTAATATATTTTTGAACTCCCGTATGGATTCGCGGCTCCATCGCGTTGGGTCACGGTGGAGTCGCGACTCCAAAAAATTCTAGAACCAGTTTGGGCACTTTTAGAAGTCAGTTGGTAAGGGTTAATATGTCTAACCAATAGAAATGTGTTTTATTATTTGAAATAATGTAGGAAGCAATGTGATTTGTTACTTACATGTATTTGTGTGGAGAAAGAGAGGGAAAGTTTGCCATTACTGGTTTTACCTTGCTGAGAGTGGTGCGTTACATTGATTGTGTGCATAAGAAAATCTTTTATGAGTTTGTGATATTTTATATTCTACAAATCAATTTGGAAGGTGAGTTATAAATTTGTGAGGTGTATTATGTATTAGGTTTATTTTTAATCTTTAAAAATTATTGATGAACTGTGATGTTTGAAATATATTTTTAAATGTAGAGATGTGTATTGTAGTTTGTTTTATTGTAGTTAAATGTTGTTTGAAATAGATTTTGTATAGTAATATGTGTATATTGGAAGATGGATTAGTGATTATGGTAGTTTGTTTTAGTGTGTGGATATATACATGTGTAGTATACCGCATAATTTTAGGTGTTGCTTTAAAATTGGAGGTGGAGTCTGTCAAGTTTTAAGGTGTGCATGGACTTCTGTCTCAAGTGTGTCTCTACTTGTATATGTATTTTCATATGTTTTATACATTTGAAGGTGCATGATGTATAACAAAGAGGCGTTTTTGCTTTTTATGTGGTACGCTCAAGACTGTGAGTAGTTGTGGAATGGTGAAGACGCAGCATAAGAGTGTGGTTTAAAAGATGTTGACATAAGGTATTATTGATTAGGCTTCTTTTTCTAAGTTTTTAGAGAGGTACAGTTGAAATATGCCACATAAATTTTGGTGTTTGCTTGAAATTGGAAGTTTGTTCTGTGAATTTTAAGGTTTGGATAGTGTTATGGTACAGACATATTCATGTATGCTTTTAGGAATATGGTGAGACTTTTAGTAAAGACATGTGAAGGGTTCCTGCTTTTTTATTATTAGAGTAATTTGTATGATGTGTGGAAAGTTATATTTCATATATACTGCATAATTTTCAGTGTCTGTTTGAAAATTGAAGTGTAGTTTGTGAAGTTTTGAGCTGTGGATGGTGTTGTGACTGAGATATGTGTCTACGTGCACATATATTATGGTATGTGTTATGCGTCTGAAGATGATAGATGTATAAAACACAGATAATATTTATCTGTGTATTACTTTTATATATGATGCTGCTAGCAAAAGGTACAGACATATGCATACATGATTTTAGAAATATGGGGAGACTTTCATCAAAGATAAGTGAAGGGTTGCTTTGCTGTTAGCTATGCTCAATACCTGATTAGTACTAGAATAGTGAAGCAGTAGTAGTAGAAAAGTGATGTTTAAGATATGTTGGGAGAGGAATTATTGATTATGGTACTTTATAAGAGTCTGTGTAAAAGTTCACTAAAAATTTGCCGCATAAATCTAGGTGTGTTTGAAATATTAAGTGTAGTCTGTCAAGTTTTAAGGCCTTTATGGTCTTGAGAGTGTGGTTATGTTTCTACTTGCACATGTATTCTAATATGTGTAATGCTTTTGGCAATAGAGAAGCATGCATGCTTTTAGGAATATGGTTAGAGTTATGGTAGAGACATGTGATAGGCTGCTGCTTTATGTTTGACTAGGCCCAATATTCGTAGAATGGTGAAGCTGTAGAATAAAAGTGAGTTTTAAGACATGTTGGCAGAAGGGATTACTGATTAGGCTACTTTCTATGAGTCTGCGGAAAGGTACACTTGAAATACACTGCAGAAAGGTAGGTGTGTCTTTGAAATGTAAAGTTCAGTCTACTTGTTTATTTCTGTTATATATGATGATGATTTCAAAAGGTAGACATATATGCATGTATAATTTCAGGAATATGGTGAGATTTATAACATACTCATGTGTAGCTTTTATGCTTTATTTTGAATACGCCCAACACCCTGAGTAGTTACAGAATTTTGAAGCTGCAGTACAAAAGTGTACACCATGTCATAGACCTGACTTTTGTGCTGTAGTTTCAGTATTCTGCTACTACTCAGGATGTTGCACTCCTTCAATCACCTAGGTACTACTGCAGTACTACTCCAATCACCCAGGCAGTACACATGCACTTATAAAATCACCCAGGCACTTCCTATGTACTCCTGTAATCTCCCAGATATTACTCCTGCAATCATGGAATCACCAGGTTTTAGCTATGTACATTAACACAAAAACCACAGGGTATGGGGCATTAGTGACTGCACCTATCCGTTAATTGGGTTATAGTAACTTTCTTCTCAGGGTGCCAAGGACCTGAGGCTCAATACCCCTACGCCCCCTATGGAAGACTCTACAAAAAATTTTAAACAGACAAAGGGATCCAGCACTCCACTCAGTATCAAAACATGTTATAATTAACAAAATTTCAGATCCAATCAGCAGGTCTTGTGTAAATTTTCTTTATTCAAAATCTTCTTTAAAAGGAAACGACCGTAGCCAACGCGTTTCGTCCCTAAGGACTTCTTCAGGGCCAATATATTTCCAATGAATCTGTTTCTATTTTCGTCAATGAGAAACTTGCGATACGTCACTCCCTCCCAGAACAACCTCCTATATTGCAAAAACTCAGTTGAGTCAAGAGTTGTTTTTCGTCTCAAATGTCAAAAGCTTTGTTTGTAAGGTATTTGATTCCGACTTCCATTCGTGGTGGAGGTGTAGCATTTAGCCTATCGCAATCTATGTATTGTAAGGCAACGTCAGTTCACGCCCGTCATGTCGCATCCGTCGTGTAAGTTTTCCGCGATGATTTTACTCCTCTAATCCCCCAGACATAACTCCTGCAATCATGCAATCACCAATGCGTTAGCTATACACTGTTTAATCACGCAGACACTACCCTTGCACTCCTCCAACCACCCTGTCAGGATCTATGCACTCCTCCAATCACTTAGCCAGCGCCTATGCACTTATAAAATCACCCAGGCACTACTTTAACACTTTTGCAATCACTGAGGCACTACCACAGTATTACTCTAATCACCCCGTTAGTACTGATGCACATATAAAGTCACCCAGGCACTTTCTATGTACTCCTGTAGTCCCCCGGATATTACCTCTGAACTCATGCAATCACCAATGCATTAGCTATACACTGGTTCAATCACCCAGACAATACCCTTGCACTCCTCCAATTACCTTTTCAGGATCTATGCACTCCTCCAATCACTTAGCCAGTGTGCATGCACCTATTAAATCACCCAGGCACTACCTTTACACTCCTCCAATCACTGAGGCACTACCACAATAGTACTCTAATCAGCTAGGCAGTACTGATGCACTTATAAATTCAGCCAGGCACTTTCTATGTACTCCTGTAGTCCCCCAGATATTACCTCTGAACTCATGCAATCACCAATGCATTAGCTATACACTGGTTCAATCACCCAGGCAATACCCTTGCACTTCTCCAATTACCTTTTCAGGATCTATGCATTCCTCCAATTACTTAGCCAGTGTGCATGCACTTATAAAATCACCCAGGCACTACCTTTACACTCCTCCAATCACTGAGGCACTATCACAATAGTACTCTAACCAGCTAGGCAGTATCGATGCACTTATGAAATCACCCAGGCACTTTCTATGTACTCTTATAATCCCCCAGATATTATCCCTTAACTCATGCAATCACCCAGACATTACCTATGTACTCCTCTAATCCCCCAGACATTACCTCTGCACTCATGCAATCACCAATGCATTAGCTATACACTGGTTCAATTACCCAGGGAATACCTTTGCACTCCTCCAATCACCCTGTCAGGATCAACGCACTCCTCCAATCACTTAGCCATTGCCCATGCACTTATAAAATAACCCAGGCACTATCTTTTCACTCCTCTAATCACTCAGGCATTCCCTCAGTAGTCCTGCAATCACCCAAGCAGTACTCATGCAGTTATAAAATCACGCACTCACTTCCTATGTACTTCAGTAATCCCCCAGATATTACCCTGTAGTCATGGTATCACCCAGGCACTAGTTATGTACTACCCCTGCAGTCATAGAATCATGCAGTGTCTACCTATGCAGTCATGTAATAACCCACACACTACCCTTGCAGTCATAGAATCACCCAGGCCCTACTGTTGTACCCATCTATTCACCTAGGCACTACTCAGTGACTCATCTATGCCTTCAGGTGCTATTTATACACTTATCCATGCACTCAACCTTTATGTGTGCACTCATGCAATTAGCCAGTCACTATCCATCTTCTCCTGCAACTACCCAGTGACTACCTTTGGAGTCATACAATCACCCAATCACTACCCATGGTGTTTTGCAATCACTCAGGCAGATCTATTACATGTCTCAGTTTCTAGGGTTCACTATATTTCAGAAATATTGTATATATATTTCTTTTAGATATGATGATGATTTGAAAATGTAGAGACATATGTATGCAAGCTTTTAACAATATGGAGAGATTTATAGTTGAGTCATGTAATAGTCTGCTGTTTTATATTTGGCTAGGCCCAACACTCATGTAGTTATAAAAGCACCCAAGTACTACCCATGCAGTCTTCCAATGATCCAGTCATTACATATGCAGGGCTGTAATCACTCAGGCATTACTCTTGCACTCATGCAAACATCCAGGCACTACCTAAGCACTCATGCAATCACTAAGGTATTACCTATGCACTCTTTGAATCATGTAGCCACTACTCATGCACTTATATAATCACTCAGGCACTAACGTACTCTTTCAGTCACAGAGGCACTAGCCTTGTACTTATGTAATCACTCAGCCAGTAGTCATGGTGTTATGAAATCACCCAGGCACTACCTTTGCACTCATTTATTCACTCAGGCGTTACCTCAGTAGTCCTGAAATCACCCAAGAAGTACCCATGCACTTATAAAATCACCCAGTCACTTTCTATGTAGTCATGTAAATCGCCAGATATTACTCCTGTAGTCATGCAGTCACCCAGGCGTTACCTATGTACTCCTTTAATCCCCCAGACGTTACCTCTGTACTCATGCAATCACCAATGCATTAACTATACAGTGCTTCAATCACCCAGGCACTATCCTTGCACTCTTTCAATCACGGGGGCACTGCTCTTGTACTTATGTAATCACTCAGGCAATACTCATGCACTGATAAAACCACCCAGGCACTACCTTTGCACTCCTGTAATCACTCAGGCAGTACCTTAGTACTTCTGTAATCACCCAGGCAATACTCATGGATTTATAAAATCACCCACTCACTTCCTATGTACTCCAGTAATCCCGCAGAGATTACCCCTGCAGTCATGCAATCACCCAGGCACTACTTATGTATTACTCCTGCAGTCATGCAATCATGCAGGCTGTACCTATGCACTCATGTAATAACCCAGGTACTACCCTTGCAGTTGTAGAATCATCCAGGTCCTACTGTTGCACTCATCTATTCACCTAGGCACTACTCAATGAGGCATATGTACCTTTAGGTGCTAGTCATACACTTATCCATGCACTCAATGTTTATGTGTGCACTCATGCAATTAGCCAGTCACTATCCATCTTCTCCTACAATTACCCAGTGACTTCCCTTGCACGCATACAACCACCCAAGCACTACCCATGAAATTATGCAATCACTCAGGCAGATCTATTACATGTTTCAGTTGTAAGTTTCACTATATTCCAGAAATATTGTATACATATTTCTTTTAGATATGATGATTTGAAAATGAAGGGACATATGTATGCATGCTTTTAACAATATGGAGAGACTTATAGTTGAGTCATGTAATAGTCTTCTGCTTTATATTTGGCTAAGCCCGACACTCATGCAGTTATAAAAACACCCAAGTACTACCCATGCAGTCTTCCAATGATCCAGTCACTACATATACACTGCTGTAATCACTCGGGCATTAGTCCTGCACTCATGCAAACATCCAGGCGCTACCTATACACTCATCCAATCACCAAGGTATTACCCATGCTCTCTTTGAATCATGTAGCCACTACTCATGCACTTATATAATCAGTCAGGCACTAATGTTGCACTCCTTCAATCACATAGACACTACCCTTGTACTTATGTAATCACTCAGCCAGTAGTCATGCTGTTATGAAATCACCCAGGCACTACCTTTGCACTCCTTTATTCACTCAGCCTTACCTCATTACTCCTGCAATCACCGAAGCAGTACTCATGCACTTATAAAATCACTCACTCCCTTGCTATGTACTCCAGTAATCCCCCAGATATTACCCCTGTAGTCATGGAATCACCCAGGCACTACTTATGTAGTACCTTTGCAGTCATAGAATCATGCAGTGTCTACCTATGCAGTCATGTTATAACCCACACACTACCCTTGCAGTCATAGAATCACCCAGGTCCTACTGTTGCACTCATCTTTTCACCTAGGCACTACTCCATGACTCATCTATGCCTTCAGGTGCTATTAATACACTTATGCATGCACTCAACCTGTATATGTGCACTGATGAATTAGCCAGTCACTATCCATCTTCTCCTGCAATTACCTAGCGACTACCTTTGGAGTCATACAATCATTCAAGCACTACGCATGGAGTTATGCAATCACTCAGGCAGATCTATTACATATCTCAGTTTCTAGGTTTCACTATATTTCAGAAATATTGTATACATATTTCTTTTAGATATGATGATGATTTGAAAAGGTAGAGACGTATGTATGCATGCTTTTAACAGTATGGAGAGACTTATGGTTGAGTCATGTAATAGTCTGCTGCTTTATATTTGGCTAGGCCCAACACTCATGCAGTTATAAAAACACCCAAGTACTACTCATGCAGTCTTCCAATTATCCAGGCACTACATATGCACTGCTGCAATCACCCAGGCATTATCCCTGCATTCATGAAATCACCCAGGCACTACCTATGCACTCATGCAATCACCCAGGTATTACCCAAGCACTCTTTCAATCACCCAGCCACTACCCATGAACTTATATAATCTCTCAGGCACTACCCTTGCACTCCTTCAATAATGCAGGTACTACCCTTTTACTTATGTAATCACTCAGCCAGTACTCATGCACTTATAAAATCACCCAGGCACTACCTTTGCACTCCTCCAATTACTCAGGCATTCCCTCAGTACTCCTGCAATCACCCAAGCAGTACTCATGCAGTTACAAAATCAACCACTGATTTGCTATGTATTCCAGTAATCCTCCAAATATTACCCCTTCAGTCATGCAATCACCCAGGCACTAGTTATGTGCTACCCTTGCAGTTGTAGAATCACCCAGGTCCTACTGTTGCACTTATCTATTCACCTAGGCATTACTCAATGTATTTCTTTATTTATAGATGACAATATTTGTATATAATTATTTTAATAATATTAAATATATTTTAGAAAGATAATAAACTTTTCTTTTGTTTTTTAGAAATTCTCCATAATTATTATGAAATATTCAGTATGACAAGAAAAGTTCAAAAGAAAAGAGAACAAAGAAAACAGAACTATTTAAAGGATAGAGAAAAGCAGAAAGTAGATGAAGTACAACATGTGACGTTGAAGAAAAACTCTTCTGGTAAGAGAACAAAAGAATTTGTTAAAAGTCTTTTAAAAAATTTAATCGATTTTCAAAATGGGGAAAAGAGAAAGAAAAGTACTACAAGCAATCAGAAGGAGAAGAAAGAAGGAGAAATTAATGCAAAATCAGGTTATAGGAAAACAATCCATGTTGAAAAAATGATGAAAGAATATAAAGAAATTAGGAAGAGAATGTATAAAAGTACAGTACTACAAAGGTTTATTGAAAGATTGCAAAAAATATAAAAGATCAGCATTTTACAAGAAGAAAGAACAGATTGACAGTGTAGTCGAAAAGACTTTTGAATTGAAAAGAAAATTGTTTATATTAGTATTGAAGAGAATGAAAACATTGAATAAAACAATGCACTTTATGAAGGAGAATAGTAAAAGAAAAAGACTGGTTAATAGAACTAACTTTTGCAAACAAATTTCGGGTGAATGGAAGCACACTTCTAGTACTGAACCTTTTTTTAATGAAGAAAGCTATTTTCAACAAAATACATTAGTTCATGCAGTTGATACCAGGGGTCGTTGTTATGAGGTTAAAAACGGTTGTCCAATTGAAAAAGAAAAGATGGTTCCTAGAAATGTGGAAGAAGTAATAGCTGAAGAAGTTCAAGGGAGACGTACACAAGCTCCAGTGAATAAGTGGGATTTTAGTAGTATTGCTAGTATACGACATGAATCTATTGATATATTACAAAATTTCTTACGAGATTATGGTAATAAAAGTGTTAAACAGAAGATTAAGATATTGCAAGGACTAGATCCTTGTAAAGTGAGAAAATATACTAGCTTGCAGGGTCATTCTCTGGCTTGTCTTTCTAGAAAAGTGTGTCGAAGTACTTTTCATCATTTAAGAATGTTAGCAGTACATCATTCAGAAATGTGGAAGTTAGTAAGAAGATTGTACTATGTAAAAAGTCCTGCATTATTTTTAAGTGAAATAAACACAGCTCTTTTGCATGGTTCAGTATTGGATGTAAAAAAAGTTTCTGATGATATACAGTTTTGTTTCTTTGGTCCTCAAGAGGAGTGTAGAGAAAGTGAGAGTTTCATAAGTGTAGATGTTGAAGAAGAGGTGGAAGATAGTACTACTGAGAAGTTTGCAGAAGAAATTACAAAGTTTAAGGTAGTTTCTTGTGAAAAATTAAACTATGTTTGTATCTGTTGTCGACGTACTCACTATAGAACTCAAACTAGAAATGTTGATGTGTATTTAAAAAGTGAAAAGGAAAACAATGATAAGTGGGAGCAATTTGGTGCTTATTTGTTGGTGGAAGGTCGTTTTGAGTTGGGTAGCGATCAACATATTTGTAAATATTGCTACAAAAAATTAGAAGAGAACAAAATGCCAGCTAGAGCTGTACATAATAACCTAGAGTTGGTAGCTATTCCTACGGAACTGGTAGATTTAAATACATAGGAGTCCATTCTTGGGGGAGAGGAGTTGGCCTAATGGCTAGGGCGGTGGACCTCGAATCTGGGGAACTGGGTTTGAGTCTCGGCAATGACGCTGAACATCATGTGATTCTGGGCAAATCACTTAATCTCCCCGTGCCTAACAAAAATGAATGTGTCCTCATGTAACGCAACTGGTGCTATGTAAAGTGCTCTGATACCCGATACCTTCGGGTCAAGTTCGCGCTATATAAAACCCCAAAAAATAAAATTTTAAAAAAATTCTTATTCAAACTGTGCACCTGTTTCAGGCTATAGTTCGTATGGAGCCTAAAACAGGTAAGCTGCCTCCAACAGATTTACAAAGAGGTTTAAAAGGAAGAGTTGTGTATTTACCTTTAGATTTTAAGAAAAATATTGAAACTGTTGGTGTAGAGAGAGAGGAACGTGAACCTGTAGTTATTCTAGTTAATGGTGTACCAACAAAGAGTCGGAAAATATGGCAAGAGTTAGTAGATGTCACCAAATTTCAAAAGGCTACATTATATCTTATACAAAACAATATTTATTATAAAAATGTATATGTGGAAGAACAAGAAATATCTTTATAAGATGATAGAGAAATTTCAACTGGCCAAATCGAAAAAGTGGACAACTCCAGGAGTGAAGAAATTTACGAACATTACAGTATACATCCTCTACATTCAAAAGAAGTGATTGGAAACACTATTGAATTATTCCAAATGAAGAAAGCGAAGGGAACTCCCATGAGTGTTTGGGAAAAAAGTTTAGAAGCTCGTTGTTTTCCACAGCTCTTCCCCACTGGAAAAGGTGGACGATATGATGAACGACCAGTACAGATTCCAGCTTCAGAATATCGTACGACAAGATTGTACTCAGAAGATCCAAGATTTCAACAGTGTGTTCCATATTTATTTCATCTTCTGTTTGAAAGTGACTTGTATGGACTTTCATATGTAGTGAACCACATATTAAAAACAGAGTTCATCTTACACATGTTTCTGCAAAGGAATTCTTGGACAAAGTTCAACAAAGAGATGATCATTTAGAATCTCAGTTAATTAATTTGATGGCGTGTCAACGTGGTACTAATGAGTATTGGTATCGTCGTCATGGAGAACTTAAATGTATGTTAAAACTTAGGAACCCCTACATGGTTTGTTACGCTTAGCTGTGCTGAATACGCATGGGACGATTTACTTGAATTTCTACGAGAAGCAAATTCAAATGTAAAAAACATTGATTTGAAGACAGCTGGAGAACTGTGTTCGTTGGATCCTGTAAATGTGTGCAGATATTTTAATCATTGATTTCAAGCTATGATGTCTTTTATCTGCAATAAAAATAATCCACCTCTTGGAGAAGTTATTGATTTCTTTTGGAGAAAGGAGTACCAAGTCAGAGGTGCTCCTCATATACACATGTTATTATGGATCAAGAATGCACCTAAATTTGGAACCAATTCTGATTAAACTGTTTTGTCTTTCCTTGAATACTATGTTACCTGTGCCATTCCAAAAAAAGGAGGAGAAAACAGCTTAAGAAAACAAGTTTTACGGTTTCAACGTCATCGATGTGGAAAGTATTGTGGACGGAAATACAGATCAAAGGGAAAATGTTATACAAAATGTCGTTTTGGATTCCCACGTCCAGTAATTTCAAAAGGAAGAGTCAGCAGTTTCATGTCAGCAGTAAGATATACTATAACTCGAAAATCTCCGAAGAATACTTACAACATAAAAAGAAGTGAAGATTCAAAGTATATTAATGACTACAATCCAGTGATTTTGACAATGTGGAATGCAAACATGGATATCCAGTATGTTACAGATAATTCGATTGCTGTTGCTCGTTATGTTACATCATATCTAACCAAATCTGAAAAGACGGAGTTGAAAGAAATGTGGGAAGAAATTTCACAAGAGAAGACTCTTAGTAATAAATTGTACAGCTTTAGTTTGACGATGCTTTCCCATCAAGAGATTGGATCCTACGAATGTTCGGATCGGTTGACATCTGCAAGTTTATATTCAAAGTCAAGAGGAATCATTTGGGTAAGTCTAGGTCTTGCTGCAACATGAAATCGAGTTTTAAAATCTCTACAAGAAATTGAATACTTAGGGGCCGATTCCGATCTCGGCCGGTAGGGCTCCGAATCGGATTCGGCTTTACCGGATCCGATTCGGAGCCCTGTTTCCCGACCGATTCGTACGCGGGTCCGGCCGAGCGAGTACGATGCAAGCGCCCGCGAATTCGCCCGACCGACTCGTACGCGGCTTCAACACGCTCCGACCGACTCACACGGACCCGACTAGCACCGCGCAATGGAGACGTTCCCCGGCCGGGTAAGTACGTAGCGCACCGCGAGCAGTCCGACCGACTCGCGCCGTCGGAGCCAGACTTTGGGGGTCCGCGTCGGACCCCCCGGTACGCGTGGCCGCGCGAGTCGCACACAGGGGGGACCCATGGGTCCCCCCTACCTGTGCATGTACGGCACGATGCGCTTCACCGCATACATGCTGTAGGGGGTGCCCTTGTCCGCCTCGCACCCTTTGAGTCAATGGGAGCCCGCGTACGCGTTTTACGACCGGCTCCCATTGACTTCAATGGGAGTCCGACCGAATCGAGTCCGATAGCCTACGAACGCATCGTACTCGTCCGGTCGGACTGCCAGAGTCCGATTCGGTCGGAATTCTCTCCGGGTCTGGCTCGGTCGGAGAGATTTCCGGTCCGAATCGGAATCGGCCCCTTAGCTTTGAATGAGCCGGAAAGTACAGATATTGTTAAAACAAATATGTTGGATACGTACTATCCCAAAAGGAGTCCACATCTGGAAAACATATGTCTCTATGAAGTACTGCAACATTATAGTTTTAAGCGAAATGTTACAGAAAATATAAATGAAGAAAAATATGCCGTAATTGGATGTGATGGATGTTTGGTAAACCATGCCAAAGGAAATCTTATTAATCACAGGAAACTCAGTTGTGATACTCAGAAAAATTCCCTTTTATCTGATTTAGCACTTCTGCAACTCTTCAAGCCTAGGCGTACTGAAATGGAATTACTTGAAGATTTTGACTGCTAGGAAGATTCTTTTAATGCATGTAAAGATAGCATTGAATGTACAATTTTTCCAAATTATCTACAAATGTTGAATGAAGAGACTGAACAAGAAACTACTATTGCAGCTGAAATAGCTAGAGTCAGTTCTCAAGATAGTCAAAGTTCTGCTCCACTAAGTCAAGATCCACTAGGTCAACCAATTCTTGAAAATGAAGCAGCAATAGCCATGAGTGAAGTAGAAACTGCAATGCAACAAGGATATTATTGAGTTGGAAAAGTTAGAAGAACAACTAAATATTGAACAGAAAGAAATATGTCTACAAGTGACACAACAGATACAGCATGGTTTACTGCATGAAAAAAAGAATGCCAATGCACATCATTTAAACCTATTCGAATGTATATCAGTGGGCAAGCTGGAACAGGAAAAAGTTTCTTAATTAAAGCTTTGGCCAGTTATCTACACGAAACCACTGAATCACATTTGTCTTGTGTTGTAACTGTTCCAACTGGGTTAGCAGCACATAACATTAAAGGGATTACATTACATCGATTACTCATGCTACCAGTTGAACATGAAAATAAGTTGGAATATCACAAGCTATCTGGAGAAGCTTGTTATGAAGTTTCAAGAGTACTCAAGAAAATGAAACTTCTAATTATTGATGAGGTGAGCATGGTGTCAAACTTAATGCTTGCCTTTGTACATTTAAGAATGCAACAGATTTTTAAAACAGATTATGATGTTCTATTTGGAGGAAAACATGTAATTGTATTCGGTGACCTACTACAACTTACTCCTGTAAAAAGGCAACCTGTTTTCAAAACACTTGTCCATGAAGACACTAGGAAATCTTTGGGAAGTATTGGAAATGTCAACATTTGGTCTCATTTTGAATATAAAGAACTTATTAAGAATATGCGACAAGCAAGTGATGAACATTATGGAAACATTTTCCAAGATATAAGAATTGGTGTTTTGACAAAACATAGTAAAGAATCTTTACAAAGTCGGCTACTAACAAACTTGTTTTCAAATGAAAACATAGCACCTTAAATAATGTACAAAAAAATTAGAGAAAAGAAGTCTATAGTTTGCCTAATGCCTACACTGCAAGAGTGTTCTACGTTCAATCAAGAACTTTTGAAATTGTAACACAACCAATAGTGAAAATGAAAGCTATTGATAAAATGGAACACGAAGGAGTTACTATTCTTCTCTCAGAGAAATTACAGTCAAAATTGGATTCTTTGGAAAAGTTCGGTGTCTAAAACTGCGGGTTTAGAACAGACTTTATATGTATGTGTAAATTGTCGGGTAATTTTACGGCGTAATTTGAATGTAGAAGAAGGTTTAGTAAATGGAGCAATGGGAAAAGTTGTTGGTTTTCTAAATTTTCAGAACAGAGATGGAATTGAATTTTTGAAGATTAAATTTGATCATATTGAAGAGGTAAAACATATTGGACGTTGTGCTGTTCGTTTTTTCCTTGCAAAAGACTTGTATGTTCGTAGAAAACAGTTTCCTCTTTCTTTAGCATATGCTGTAACCATTCATAAATCTCAAGGTTTAAGTGTAGACAGTGCTTTGGTAAATATTGGAAGTACAGTGTTTAAAGAGGGCATGGCATACGTTGCATTGTCTTGAGTAAGAACATTATCTGGTTTGTATTTGATTGATTTTGATGAGAAAAAGGTTAGTGCTGATGCAAATTGTGTAAGAGAGTATAATCGGTTAAGAAGACTGTATGCTCCTAACTTAGGTGCATATCCCGTATATGAAAAACTTGTAGTGTGTCCAAAACGAAAATATGACTACCATTCTAGTGAGGTTCAAAAAAAGAAAACAATTGAAGAGAATAATGAAGCTGCAAAGAAAATGAAAATGGACACTGTTGATGATATTGTAGGATACCAGTTAGAAAATAGTTCAGGTATCAACTGCTATGCTAATGTAATTGTGAATGTTGTGTTTTATCTAGAAGATCTTCATCATGAAATTATGAAAAATCGAGAAAAAAGATTCTGTTCTTTATTACATTATATTTTTCAAAAGTTGGTAACTGATAGAACTAAAATCCATACTGCTTCTGGCATATGGCATCTTTTGGATATATGTACTGGTTCGTCGCAATTTACACTTCATGTACAACAAGATGCACAAGACTTTCTTATGTTTATGCTTGCAGTATTGGAAGATGAGGGAATAGAAATTGAAAATTTGTTTGGACTAAATTACAGATGGGATCATAAATGTGAAGAGTGTTCATTTTCTTCTACCACTGAAATAGAAACTGAACAATTCATATATTTGACGATACCAGATTGCAAAATAGTGTCTTTTAACAAATTAGTAAAAACAGCTAATCAAGTTATGAAATGTTCTCATTGCAAATCAGAAATGCTGTCAACATTATTTATAGACAGATTTGGACAATATGCCATTTTAATGCTACGACTTTGTAGAGCAGATGGAAGAAAAGTGGAAACCAAAATTAAAACATTTGTGGCAAGTCAAGTATCAATTTCAGGAAGAACTTAAAGCAGTGGCTATTATTTTTCATGATGGACCTACTACAACATCTGGACACTATACTGTGTATTTAAAGTGCAATAAAGGATGGACTCATTGTAATGATGGCCATTTGGAATTCAAATGTCGGTTGCCTTACGAATAACCAAATTCATATCTGATATTTTTGATGCCAAAGTTTTGAAAACATCATTCGGCCTATTGGGAAGATGTGAACACAAATTAACGAGTTTATTTTGGATATTTTCAATGCAAATGGTTTTGGAAACATTATTCGGCCTATTGGGAAGATGTGAACAATTACTGTTTGGATTATTGTTTGTGTTAATTCTTATTGTATTTGCAAAATTGTGTTTGAAAGAAGTAGTTTATATATCTGATCTTTATATTATACGCGATGTAAATGAGAGTGTACATTTTACAAAATGTACTTCAAAGAAGTAAAAGATTTAATGTAGTTAAGAATGTAATTTACAATCTGTAGATAGGTAAACAGATAGTTGCACTTGTTGTAAATATTTTCAATGCAGATTTGTTTTTTACAATCTCATTGATTGAATTGTTTTCCCCGCTGTTGTATGATGATCTACATTGAAATCACTGTGTATGGTGAAATTCAGTAGCATCTGAGAACAGCAAAAAAGGGAAACTGAATATGTTATGTAATTCTAAAATTATGTTGTGTTCTTAAAACTATAATATTATATGCAATAACACTTTTTCTTCTTTTTTTTTACAGAAGGTAATACTAAAGTTTGAAAAGATTTTAAAATCAGTTTACAACAAAACTACAGTAAAATAGTTCCACTGAGTTTTGTATCTTCTTTAATAAAAAAGATAAGATGAAATAATGTAATAAGCATGATAATATGAACTAATGTTTACAGTGACTTTTACTGCACTCATCCATTTTTTCAAATACTACCCATGCAGTCATCTATACATTTAGGCACTGTTCCCACACTCCTCCAATAACCCATGCACTATCTATGCAGTTCTGCAATCATGTAGCTAGTACCCATACACTTATAATATCACCCAGACACTACCTATGTACTCCTTCAATCACCCAGGCACTATCTGTACACTCATGCAATCAGCTAGACATTACCGATACACTCTTCCAATCACCCAGGTATTACCTATATACTTCTCTAATCCTCTAGACATTACCCCTACACTCATACAATTACCCAGGTATTACCTATGCATTCCTCTAATCATCAAACATTACACTTGCACTCATGCAATCACCCAGGCACTACCCCTGCAGTCATGCAATCACTCTGCCAGGATCTATGCACTCCTCCAATCACTCAGGCAGTACCCATGCACTCCTCCAAACACCCAGGCACTACCCATGCACTTATGCAATCACCCAGGCATTACATATGCACTCCTTCAATCACTCAGGCAGTACCTATGCACTCCTCCAATTACCTACACATTACTCCTGCACTCATGCAATAACCCAGGCATTACCCATGCACTCCTTCAATCACTTAGGCAGTACCCATGCACTCCTCCAATTACCCAGATATTACCCCTGCACTCATGCAATGACCCAGGCATTACCCATGCACTTTTTCAATCACTCAGGCATTAACCATGCACTCCTCCAATCACCCATACATTACTCCTGAACTCATAGAATCACCCAGGCACTACTCATGCACTTCTTCAATCACTTAGGCATTGTCCATGCACTCTTCCAATCACCCAGGCACTACCCATGCACTTATGCAATCACCCAGGCATTACTCCTGCACTCATGAAATCACCCAGGCATTACTCCTGCACTCATGAAATCACCCAGGCATTACCCATGCACTCCTTCAATCACTCAGGCAGTACCCATGCGCTCCTCCAATCACTCAGACATTACCTCTGCACTCATGCAATCACCCAGGCATTACCCATGCACTTACAAAATGACCCACGCATTATTAATGCACTCCTTAAATCACTCAGGCAGTACCCATGCACTCCTCCAATCACCCAGACAGTACCCTGCAATCATGCAATCACGCAGGCACTACCCATGCATTTTCAATCACTCAGGCAGTACCCATGCACTCCTCCAATCACCCAGGCACTACCCATGCAGTCTTGCAATCACCCAGGCATTACCCATGCACTTCTTCAATCACTCAGGTATTACCCATGCACTCCTTCAATCACTGAGGCAGTACCCATGCACTCCTCTAATCACCCAGACATTACCCCTGCACTTATGCAATTACCCAGGCACTACTCCTGCACTTTTTCAATTACTCAGGCAGTAACCATGCACTCCTCCAATTACCCAGGCAGTACCCATGCACTCATGGAATCACCCAGGCATTACCCATCCACTCCTTCAATCATTCAGGCAGTACCCATGCACTCTTCCAATCACCCAGACATTACACCTGCACTCATGCAATCACCCAGGCATTACACATGCACTTGTTCAATCACTCAGGCAGTTCCCATGCACTCCTTCAATCACCCAGACATTACCCCTGCACTTATGCAATCACCCAGGCATTACTCCTGTACTCATGAAATCACCCAGGCATTACCCATGCACTCCTTCAATCACTCAGACATTACCTCTGCACTCATGCAATCACCCAGGCATTACCCATGCACTCCTCCAATCACCCAGATATTACCCCTGCACTCATGCAATCACGCAGGCACTAGCCATGCACTTCTTCAATCACTCAGGCAGTACCCATGCACTCCTCCAATCACCCAGGCACTACCCATGCAGTCTTGTAATCACCCAGGCATTACCCATGCACTTCTTTAATCACTCAGGCATTACCTATGCACTCCTTCAATCACTGAGGCAGTACCCATGCACTCCTCTAATAACGCAGACATTACCCCTGCACTTATGCAATTACCCAGGCACTACTCATGCACTTTTTCAATCACTCGGGCAGTACCCATGCACTCCTCCAATCACCCAGGCACTACCCATGCACTTATGCAATCACCCAGACTTTATCCTTGCACTTAGGCAATCACCCAGACACTACCAATGCACTTTTTGAATCACTCAGGCAGTACCCATGCACTCCTCCAATCACCCAGGCACTACCCATGCGCTTATGCAATCACCCAGACATTACCCCTGCACTCATGCAATCACGCAGGTACTACCCATGCACTTCTTCAATCACTCAGGCAGTACCCATGCACTCCTCCAATCACCCAAGCACTACCCATGCAGTCTTGCAATCACTCAGGCATTACTCATGCACTTCTTCAATCACTCAGGCATTACCCATGTACTCCTTCAATCACTGAGGCAGTACCCATGCACTCCTCTAATCACCCAGACATTACCCCTGCACTTATGCAATTACCCAGGCACTACTCATGCACTTTTTCAATCACTCAGGCAGTACCCATGCACTCCTCCAATCACCCAGGCACTACCCATGCACTCATGCAATCATCCAGGCATTACCCATCCACTCCTTCAATCATTCACGCAGTACCCATGCACTCCTCCAATCACCCAGACATTACACCTGCACTCATACAATCACCCAGGCATTACACATGCACTCCTTTAATCACTCAGGCAGTTCCCATGCACTTCTTTAATCACCCAGGCACTACCCCTGCACTCATGCAATCACGCAGGCACTACCCATGCACTCCTTCAATCACTCACGCAGTACCCATGCACTACCCCAATCACCCAGACACTACCCATACACTTATGCAATCACCCAGATATTATCCTTGCACTTATGCAATCACCCAGACAGTACCAATGCACTTTTTCAATCACTCAGGCATTACCCATGCACTCCTTCAATCACTGAGGCAGTACTCATGCACTCCTCTAATCACCCAGACATTACCCCTGCACTTATGCAATTACCCAGGCACTACTCATGCAGTTTTTCAATCACTCAGGCAGTACCCATGCACTCCTTCAATCACTCAGGCAGTTCCCATGCACTCCTTCAATCACCCAGACATTACCCCTGCACTCCTCCAATCACCCAGGCACTACCCATGCAGTCTTGCAATCACCCAGACATTATCCCTGCACTTATGCAATCACCCAGGCACTACCAATGCATTCCTTCAATTACTCAGGCAATGTCCATGCACTCTTCCAATCACCCAGGCACTACCCATGCACTTATGCAATCACCCAGGCATTACTCCTGTACTCATGAAATCACCCAGGCATTACCCATGCACTCCTTCAATCACTCAGGCAATACCCATGCACTCCTCCAATCACTCAGACATTACCTCTGCACTCATCCAATCACCCAGGCATTACCCATGCGCTTACAAAATCATGCAGGCATTACCCATTCACTCATGCAATCACCCAGGCATTACCCATCCACTCCTTCAATCATTCAGGCAGTACCCATGTACTCCTCCAATCACCCAGACATTACACCTGCACTCATACAATCACCCAGGCATTACACATGCACTCCTTCAATCACTCAGGCAGTTCCCATGTACTTCAATCACACAGGCGCTACCCCTGCACTCATGCAATCATGCAGGCACTACCCATGCACTCCTTCAATCACTCAGGCAGTACCCATGCACTACTCCAATCACCCAGACACTACCCATGCACTTATGCAATCACCCAGACTTTATCCTTGCACTTATGCAATCACCCAGACACTACCAATGCACTTTTTCAATCACTCAGGCAGTACCCATGCACTCCTCCAATCACCCAGGCACTACCCATGCACTTATGTAATCACCCAGACACTACCCATGCACTCATGCAATCACATATGCACTACCCATACACTTCTCCATATATTCCACTTACCACAATTCATACAACTCTGACAAATTTATCTATTTTTAAACCAAATAGGCGGTTCTGAAAAGAACCATTTATTTTCTTCTTTTTTGTTTTATATATATATATTTTTTTTTAACTCTTTTTTGATTTTTTTAGTGTTTTAAAAAAAAACACAGAACCAACAGTGAACATGTTCAAAAAATTATGCAATTATGAACTCATTGCATAAAAAAAAAGAAACAAAAGTTAACACTTGTGGTTCCTAATAGCAACCAGGATGGCATCCAGTGATTGCTCACCAAAACATAGTATCTTTTTACATTTTACGCAACGCTGCTCCACTCTAGCCAGCTCAGGGATGATGTTTGGTGTGCCAGATGAGGAAGAAGCAGATGACGTGCTCAGTCCAGCAGCGTTGTCTTCACTTGCCTGCTTTTCTTGTTCCCGACGAAGCTGTTCTCTAGCAAGACGTCGAGGATGTATGGTCTGCAGATGTTTTAACATCGAAGACGTCCCACATGAATAATTCTTTTCAGAACCTCGTGAGAGGACATTCTGGCAAATGGTACGTGTTACCTTTCGAGCACTGACCTTTTTCTCCCCAGGTGGTATGGAGAAAAATGCCCACACAATGCTTTCATACCTTTTCTTGATGGGTTCCGCCGGGTCTTCTTCCTCTTCAGGTGGAAGCTGCTGAGGTGGATTACCAGCTGCCATTTTTTGATCAGTGAAAAACAAAACACCAAAAAAAGGCAAACAAGAGGAGCAGAAAACAACAGGTGTGTCTGCTAAGATGCTCTTGAAGGAATGAAAAAAATGGGTGGGGTCCTTCAAGTTCTAGAATCAAAAGGTTCTTAACCAATAAAATTGTTTCTTTTGAAGTCACATAGGATTTGCGCACCCGGCGCGCAATCAGCGCGCACCCGACGCGCTTTCCGGAAAATATATTTAACAATAATATATCTTTATTACAATTACAAATATATGATATTTATAATTAGATTAAATAATCTCTTGCTATAATATACATATTAAAGTTATATACATATACTTTTAAAACTTAAAGATTTGCGATGGATTCGCGCACACGGCTCGACCCCCGGAAATACGTACGTGACGTTACGCGGGGCCGAGATCCGCGCACCCGTCGCATACCAAACGCGCACCCTGTACGACTTAACCAATATGGCGGAAAAATTGTTGGATTGGTGCACCCACCGAAATTGGTACACGATGGGTACGCGAATCCACTTTATAAAAAAAAAAATGTATATTTATATTTTAGAAAAGAGAAAACATTGCATTATTTTTATAACAATTAAAAAACTAAGAAAAATAATTTTTGGGACATTATACTTAGAAATTAGCATTTAAAAAACCTTTGAAATTCACTGAAAAAACCATAGGTTTCAGGGACGTTATAGTTAGAAATTAGCATTTAAAAAACCTTTGCAATTCACTGAAAAAACCATAGGTTTCAGGGACGTTATAGTTAGAAATTAGCATTTAAAAAACCTTTCAAATTCACTGAAAAAAACACAGGTTTCAGGGACATTATAGTTAGTTGGACATTTCACTCGTACAAAACCAGAGAAATTCAGCCGTTATAGTTAGTTGAGCCAACTATAACTCGCGCCCCAGCAATGCACTGCTGATGACGTCACATATTACATCATTCATGACATGATCAGTGACATCACTGATGACATCACTGATGACATCTCAAATGACATCATCCACGTGATAATCTGATGCACCTCCTCACACCCTAATATGACCTTTGATACACCCACTCTAAAGTACAGACTACCAATATCAGTAACTACATACACACTCACTGATTCCTAGGTCTACACTCACATCCACTCATTCACCCATACAGTCACTCATACATGCAGTCACTCATCAATACAGCACTATCATTTGCACTCATACACCTATACAGACACTCACACATCGCCACTCATCCATAAAGTTACTCACACACCTAGTCAGTCATGCAAAGAATCAATCACACTCCAATTTACTCACCTACATAGTTATACACACACCACCTCACTTATTCATACAGATACTAACACGTACTTAATCTCTTATACAATCACTGATACAAGCACACACTCATCCATACAGCTACTCACAATCAGGCACTCTCACATATAGTCATTTATATACTCCAACACTCACATATACTGCCTTTCACATATGTAGTTACTCACACATGTACCACTGAGACATCCATTCACTCACCAACACACCCATACACACACTCACACACCCATACAGCCCTTCACAGATTCACTCTTGAACCCATACACCCAGTAAATCACCCACTCACACATCTATGCACAGTCACACACCCCCCACCCACCCACACAGACACTCAGACAACCAATCAATAACCCAAATAGACACTCATGTAGCTACTCACCAACCCATGCAGCCGCTTACACACCAACTGACAGACTGATACAGACATTCACACAGTTTAGTCACTAACCCATGCATTCAGTAAGACACGTTCAATCACTCACTTGTACAGTCAGTCACGCACCTATTAAATCATCCATTCAGACACTTATACACCCACTCATTCTTCAATACACCTTGGCATATATATATATATATATATTCACTGAAAAAACCATAGGTTTCAGGCACGTTATAGTTAGAAATTAGCATTTAAAAAACCTTTGAAATTCACAGAACAAACCATAGGTTTCAGACACGTTATAGTTAGAAATTAACATTTAAAAAAACTTTGAAATTCACTGAAAAAACCATAGGTTTTAGGGACAGTTATAGTTAGTTGGACATTTCACTCGTACAAAACCCGTGAAATTCCCCGTTATAGTTAGTTAAGCTAACTATAACTCGCGCCCGCAATGCACTGCTGATGACGTCACATATTACATCACTCATGACATGGTCAGTGACATCACTGATGACATCACTGATGACATCTCAAATGACATCACTGTTGACATCATGCAGTGACTGTGTGTTTCTGTAAAGTTTAAATATTTTTAATATATATAGGAAAAGACGTATTGAAGAATGAGTGGGTGTATAAGTGTCTGTATGGATGATTTAGTAGGTGCGTGACTGACTCTATAAGTGAGTGATTTAACGTATCTTACTTAATGCATGGGTTAGTGACTAAACTGGGTGAATGTCTGTATCCATCTGTCTGTTGCTGTGTAAGTGGCTGCATGTGTTTGTGAATAGCTACATGAGTGTGTATATGAGTTATTGAATGGTTGTCTGAGTATCTGTATGGGTGCCTGAGTGTTTGTGTGGGAGGGGTGTGTGCGACTCTGTGCATAGATGTGTGAGTGGGTGATTCACTGGGTGGATGGTTTCAAGAGTGCATCTGTGATAGACTGTATGGGTGGGTAAGTGTGTGTAAGAGTGTGTTAGTGAGTGAATGTATGTCCCAGTGGTACATGTGTGAGTAACTACATATGTGAAAGGCAGTATATATGTGTGTTGGAGTATATAAAAAGCTATTAGCGAGAGTGAGTGATTGTGATAGTGGCTGTATGGATGAGTGTGTGCTTGTATCAGTGATTGTATAAGAGCGTAACAATGTGCTAGTATTTGTATGATTAAGTGAGCTGGTGTGTGTATAACTGTATAGGTGAGTAAATGGCAGTGTGTTTAATTATTTGCATGACTGACTAGGTGTGTGAGTACCTCTATGGATGAGTGGCGGTGTTTGAGTGTCTATATAGGAGTAAGAGTGCATATGATAGTCCTGTACTGAGTGACCATAAGTATGAGTGACTGTACGGGTGAGTGAGTGGATGTGTGTGTGTAGACCTAAGAATCAGTGAGTGGGTATGTAGTTATTGGTGTTGGAGTGTCTATGGTTTTGCGAATCGCAGTCTGTAATTTAGAGTGGGTGTATCAAAGGTTATATTAGGGTGTGAGGAGGTGCATCAGATTATCACGTGGATGATGTCATCAGTGATGTCATCAGTGATGTCATTTGAGATGTCATCAGTGATGTCATCAGTGATGTCACTGACCATGTCATGAGTGATGTAATATGTGACGTCATCAGCAGTGCATTGCGGGGCGCGAGTTATAGTTAGCTGAACTAACTATAACGGGGAATTTCACGGGTTTTGTACGAGTGAAATGTCCAACTAACTATAACTGTCCCTAAAACCTATGGTTTTTTCAGTGAATTTCAAAGGTTTTTTAAATGCTAATTTCTAACTATAACGTGTCTGAAACCTATGGTTTTTTCTGTGAATTTCAAAGGTTTTTAAATGCTAATTTCTAACTATAACGTGCCTGAAACCTATGGTTTTTTCAGTGAATTTCAAAGGTTTTTTAAATGCTAATTTCCAACTATAACGCCCCTAAAACCTATGGTTTTTTCAGTGAATTTCAAAGGTTTTGTAAATGACAATTTTTAAATGTATTAATTGTTATATTTATTTTTTTGATACTGATTTACTACAATTTTAAAACTATTTATTTTTAGATATTTTATTTATTAAATTACATTGTAATTACATTATACATTACATTACAAAATATACTTTCTCTGAATGAATTACTTTAGTTTAAATAGTTTGCAAATAGGCAATAGAGTTTTAAGTACAGTAGTTACAGTTGTTGCAATGGGCAACACAATTTCAAACACAATGCAACATTGAGCTGAATGTGAATTTCTAGTTAAATGCAATTAGTTACTTTATGGATTACTTTTCTAACCACAGGACTGGATCCTAGATTCAGTCCTGGGACATCTCCTGTAAACAGTTGAGTAAAAGCGTTTTGGTTACAGTAGTGGCGCGTTTTAAGTTGGGGGATTAAGTCCCCTTGAATCCTGAGGGTCCCTGGAGTCCAACTAGCCCACCATGTACTTCCAAAAGCGCCACAGAGCTGCGTTGCAGAGAGGTGTAAAAGGGGCGTGGCCTCTGTACACCTCTCTGCAACGCAGCCCCTGGCGCATACTGGAGGTTCCTGGTGGGCTAGTTTGCCCCAGGGACCCCCAGTATTCAAGGGGAATTACTCCCTTCTCAAAACGCACCAGGGGCGCGTTTGCAGACTGCTGCAGGGAGGGGGCGGGGCCTCCGGCACGATGCCGGTCTTTTTTTTTTTTTGATTGGGAGGGGGCTGCGTGGCCCCCTTCCTTGGCCACTTTTGGCCCCGGGGACCACATCCCCCGGGGCCTGAGCATTTTTTTTTTTTTTTAATTTAAAAAAAAAAAAAACGGGAAGGGGGCCGCGTGGCCCCCCTTCCCTGGGCCTGCCCTCAATTTTTATTTTTTTTAATTTGGAGGGGGGCTGCGTGACCCCCCTCGTCAGGCCATTTAAGGCCCCGGGGACCCCATCCCCCGGGGCCGGCCTTGCCCTTTTTTTTTTTTTTGATTTTTTATAATTTGGGGAGGGGGCTGCGTGGCCCCCTCCCTAGCCACTTATGGCCCCGGGGACCCCATCCCCCGGGGCCTGGCCTCTGGTTGGGGACTGTGGGGGGGTCCCCAATCCCCCCACAGTCCCGCCGGCTCCCCGTGTCCTACGGGAACCGGCATTGCTTTTCCACATGGGGAGCAGCTAACATGCTGCTCCCCATGTGGAAAAGCAATTGGGTTTGCATTTTGATGCAAACCAAGTTTGCTATGACAGGACGGGAGCCGCGAGGCTCCCGTCCTGTCATAGCAAACTACAGTGTCCCGGGGGTAGGCACCCCGGGACACTGCAGGAGCCGGCCCTGGGGGGTGCCGTACCCCAGGGCCATCAAGGGCTCCAGGAGGGGCCGCGCGGCCCCCTCCCATCCAGTGCACAGCCCCGGGGAGGTGGCGGTCCCGGGGCGTGTGGGGGGCTGGAGCCCCCACACAGGTCAAAATTTAAAAAGAAGCCCCGGGAGGTGGCGGTCCCCGGGGCAGCGGGAGGGCAAAGAGCCCTCCCGCACCATTATTTTTTAAGCCCCGGGGGTGATGGTCCCCGGGGCTTGAGAGGCCTTAGAGGCCCCCCACATATTAAAAAGAAACCCTGCATGCCCCCGGGACTTGGCCCACCCGGGGCCAATTAACAACGGAGCGCGGAGACCGCGCTTCTTTTCTTATTTTTCTCGGCGGGATCCGCGCACCCTGAGCGCATCCCGCCGATTTTTTTTTAAATGCTTTTTCTGCCCAGGGGGTCCTTGAGGGACCCCTGAGCAGACCTAGGGGGTCAGGGTGTTTCTACCCTGCCCCCTTTGTGCGTTTTGCGCACTTGTTTCTTCTGGGTTTTTTCTAATCGGCAGGATCCGCGCACCTGAGCGCATCCTGCCGATTTAAAAAAATGCTTTTTCTGCCCAGGGGTCCTTGTGGGACCCCTGAGCAGACCTTAGGGGTCAGGGTGTTTCTACCCTGCCCCCTTTGCGCTTTGCGCACTTGTTTCTGTCCCTCGGTTCTACCAAGGGACAAAATGGCTGCCAACACTTCCTGATTTGGAGCATGCAGCTCGTGATCGGGAGGGTGCGCGAATCCGACGCGGCCATAGATATATATGTGATTTTCCTTTTGATTTTCTCTGGAACTACTGAACGGATTTACACCATTTAACAAAAGGGTTCTTTCTAAACCAAGAACTACCTCTTTGCCAAATTTGGTGTAATTCCGTTCAGCAGTTCGGGCTGTAGCCGTGTCTAAAGTTTCCTATGGGAAAATGAATGGGAAAACACGTTTTGGGACCCCCTTTTTCTCGGCCCCCACTTGACGAATCACCCCGAAACTTTCAGGGTAGGAGCGGACCGGAGCGGGCCATAAAGTTTGAAAATTTCGCAAAGATTCGTCAACCGGCAAGAGAGTTATTTCAAATAGAATGTCGCGGATTTCCTATGGAAAATAGGTCCTAACTATAACTAACTACTGGCGACCGCCAGTAGATAATATATATTATCTACTGGCGGTCGCCAGTAGATAGTTATAGTTAGGACCTAGTTTCCATAGGAAAAGCGTTTTTCTTTTCCAATAACTTTGGCGCCGGATGACGAATCTTCGCAAAATTTTCAAAACTAGTGGCGCGCTCCGGTCAGCTCCTATCCTGAAAGTGTCGGGCTGATTCGTCAAGCAGGGGCCGAGAAAAAAGGGGGGTCCCAAAACGCGTTTTCCCCATGTTATTTCCCATAGGAAACTTTAGACACAGCTACAGCCCGAACTGCTGAACGGAATTTCACCAAATTTGGTAAAAAGGTAGCCCTTGGTTCAGAAAGCGCCCTTTTTTTTAAATGGTGCCTGAGTAGTTCCTGAGAAATTCAAAAAATAGAGGTCAAAAAATCAATTTCCCATAGGAAACTTTAGACACGGTTACAGCCAAAACTGCTGAACGGAATTACACCAAATTTGGCAAAAAGGTAGTGCTTGGTTCAGAAAGCGCCCTTTTTTTTAAATGGTGTAAATCGGTTCAGCAGTTTTCGAGATATTAAAGGAAAAAGATCTTTATATATCTGGGCGGGACCTAACTACACAAGCACGAGCTTGGCTCTAATTGGCTGCCAACACTTCAATCCAGGAAGTGTTGGCAGCCATCTTGGTGCAATGTTTTTTAGGTCTCGCCTAGCGACGCAGCGCATGCGCTGCACACTACACAAACACCACTGCACTGCCCTAAACCCTAAAACACTACCCCAGCATGACCCCCTACACTGCACGAACACCACTGCACTGCCCTAAACCCTAAAACACTACCCCAGCACGACCCCCTACACTGCCCGAACACCACTGCACTGCCCTAAACCCTAAAACACTACCCCCAGCACGACCCCCTACACTGCCCGAACACCACTGCACTGCCCTAAACCCTGAAACCCCACCCCGACCCCCTACACGGCCCGAACACCACTGCACTGCCCTAAACCCTGAAACACCACCCCCAGCATGACCCCCTACACTGCCCGAACATCACTGCACTGCCCTAAACCCTGAAAAACCACCCCCAGCACGACCCCCTACACTGCCCGAACACCACTGCACTGCCCTAAACCCTGAAACACTACCCCCAGCAAGACCCCCTACACTGCCCGAACACCACTGCACTGCCCTAAACCCTGAAACATCACCCCAGCAAGACCCCCTACACTGCCTGAACACCACTGCCCTAAACCCTGAAACACCACCCCCAGCAAGACCCCCTACACTGCCCAAACACCACTGCACTGCCCTAAACCCTGAAACTCCACCCCCAGCATGACCCCTGTAGGAGAGTAGGATCTGCTTCACATGGGTACCCCCACTTTTTGCTGATGCTTCACTGTTTTTCGACATTAGTCTGGCTGGGGCCCTGCTAATCAGAACCCCAGCCTAGCTGCTTCCTCTCTAAAATGGTTTCCATGTGCCTTAGGCACATCACTGATTGGGATCTGGAGTGCCCTTATAAGTCCCTAGTATATGGTATACTATGTACCAAGGGCATAGGTACCTCAGAGGCCTGCCAGGGGCTGCAGCATGTATTATGCCACCCCTGGAAGGCCATCCAAACTGACACCACAGGTCTGCTACTGCAGCCTGGGTAAGGTGGTGCATGCACCCCTTACTGTGATATAGGTTACCTATATCACTAAATACATACACACATATAAACCTATAAGTCACTCCTAAGGCAGGCCTTATCAATCCTAAAGGCAGAGTGCATGGTTCCTATGTGAGAGGGTGCCCCTGCATGAGCAGGGTGCCTCTGCAGCGTTCGGAGACCATCTCTGATGCTGTTTGTAGTGCAGCCTGACCATATACTCTTAAGCGCATTATATCCTCGCGGTAAAATGCTAACTTTGGAATGGCTGCACCTAAACATGTCGTGTTTGGTGTCAAACATCTTGGAATACTACCCCCCCCGCCAATCCTGGCGGCGGGGGTAGCATTCCACCCTTCTAGAGGGAAAGACATGTTAACTCTGGCTAGCCCGGTAACTTCTTTCCAGAGCCCTGGCATCACAAAATGGATGCTGCTGCCACAGACACGAGTCTGGCCTCCTGCTGCTGGACGAAACTCCGGCAGGGGAGGCCTGGACAATAGGTTTCCTGTCCCAGGGAGGTGTGACCACCTCCCCAGACAGGATAATGTGTATTGGGGCTGGGCGGGAGCACTTTCGGGTGCTTTGAAGTCCTGCACTGGGGGCACATTTGGTGTCCCTGTGCATACCCCAGTTCAAACCGGATCAGGGGCTTGCAGCCCCTGCTTTGGCGCGAACTGGACAAAGGGAAAGGGGTGTAGCCACCCCTCTGCCCTGACCCACCCATAGGTGGGGCCACAGAGTAGTCCAACCCCTATCTTTAGTATAAAGATAGGAACCCAGTCCTTAGGACTTTAGATTATCCCTGGACGAAACTCTGAAACTGAATCCTGGACCTTCGACGCTCTACTCACGATTAGAGGACAGAAGAATCTCCCTTGGGGTCAAGGAGTGACTCCCCTGCTTGGCAGGCACCAAAGAAGCATCTGTCCGGTTCGCATTTCTGAAGCTCCCGTCGGACGCCGAAGTCATCGCATCACCAGAGGTGGATTCTCAGACTTCCCCGAGGCTACCCTGAGTCCCCAGCAAAGCTGAGGCCCGTGGCTATCGTGGGTGACTTGAGACCATGACCCCTGGACACCGAGCACATTTGCAAGTGCATCCTCTTCTGGGTCTCCCAAGAAGTCATGCTTTGGGCTCCGAGTAGCCCTAGCCTCCAGCACCACCTGCACCGAAGATCACTGGCCCCCACTCCACGAGTGTCCTGTGAGCCAGATCCACGTGCGGCGTCACGAGGCTCCTTCGCGGTTGCTAGCCCATTGGCTAGTAGCCCTTAACGAAGGCCAATCTTTCCTAACTTGGCATCTTGGTTGCTCCAGGCCTGCCCTCACTTACCCTCACTGGGTGAGTTCCCCAGACCTTGCTGGTCTGCACCATCGACGATCTTCCTCTGCATCGAGACTTGCCGTTGCCAAGGCTTGTTGGGTCCAATCCGGTCGCCGACACCTCAGCACTCGACAGACATCGTGTACCAGCCCGAATCCTGCTCCTGGTCGCCGACAACGCCTCCTGGACCTCGTGGCTGAAGAGTCAAGACGACCGTCATCGCACCTGAAGCACTCGACATCGGTGGGCATCTGTCCATCGCCTTCCTGGTCACTGGCTAGTGACCCAGACTCTGTCCCCTCTGCTTTCAGGTTCTTCAGAACTCCGATCCACTCTTGGATCCACCCGGACACTTTTCTCTTGGTCGCCAGCAGCACTTTGCAGCAGATCGCCATTCGAATCGACGACGAAACCCGACCCCGAAAGGCACCTATGCACCCGGCTCCCCTGGGTGAGGTAACACGAGTACTCCGGTGCTCCCATGGGTAGAGACTCTTCAAAGTCCTAGATCTCAAAGGGTTTGGTCCAAGTCCTCTTTAAAGTGTCCCTTTTCTCTAATTTCCCGATCACGACTTTCTCCATAGAAGTCAACGGCGTATCGCGGTTGTGTATTTACACTGCACGCGTCTCCCGTGGGTCCCCTGTGTCACTACCTTGGGTGGTTCCTTGTGGTCCAAGCACTTCTAGAGGCTCTAGGCCTAGTGTCTAGTTCAGTCGTGGTTCTTATACCACTTTATTGGTATATGGTTTGGTACGCCCCTAGGGCCCAAACGTGTATTTGTGCTATTACTGTGTTTAAATAACTTCTAACTTATGTACTTCGAACTCTAGCCTCATAAAGAGACTAGAGGGGTGTGTTTAGCAATAAATACATATATTTTGAATATATACCTGGTGTGGTGCTCTTTCATTTGATCACTCAAGAGATTATAGACTGGTAAAACAAGCTGCTTTACATTCCTTCAAGACTTAGCCTGAAGGCTGCTCTCCATAGCTACCACTAGGATAGCTTTCAATAAGGTTGTCTTTAACCTATCTCCAATAAGGGGTTGTTTGGACTGGTGCAAGGTGCCCACTATAATTAGTGGACAGCATATACCAGGCCAACTTCTCACATTGGTGTGCAGCGTGTGGGATTCCAGCTTGCTATTGTTTTACCAGATAATCTCAATTGAATTGATCAACTGAAAACCACTAAAGGTACCTAAGGTACATATAATTTAAGCTTAGAATACAGTAAGTTCTACTGAACTTAGAGTTGTGTGTTAAGGGATAGCACAACCCTTTCTACAACTCAAGAGAGTTTAGTAGGCCACACTAGAGTAGGTAGTGCATACACCACACCACACTAGTAATGTCTTTAAGGGCAGGATCCAAAGAATCCTTGCAGGAAGCCATTGAGCTTCCACCCTCCAAGTATGATACACTCCCATTCTTGGAATTGAGAGCTTTATGCAACTTGAGAAAAATAAGGACAGGCCAAAGCCCCACCACCCAACACCTCAAGGAGTTGTTGGTGGCTTATGACCTTAGTAAGCCCTTGGGGACTGAAGGGGTAGGAGCTGAGGGTGGGGCAGATGATGAGGTTGGGAATGGGGGTGACAGTACCCCCAGCCCCCCCTCTGAAACTGGCCAGGAGGGCGACAATGGCCCTGACCTGGATCATCCAACCCCTCCTGAGGAAGAGGAAGAGGAGGATCAGAATGATGCACCCTTTGTCCCCCCAGGAAGGATTGTGAGTGTGCCCAGAAGGTCTAGATCTTCTTCTCAGGAGTCTAACCACTCTGGCACCTCAATAGGGAGCTCTGTCTCATCTCATAGGAGGGAATCCTCTCATGAGAGAAGAAAGAGGATGGTACTATATGAGGAAGCTCAGCTTGAACTCAAAAAGAAGCAACTAGCCATAGACAGGGAGTCCCTAGATCTCTTTAGAGAGAGAAGAAAGTTGGGACTAGAGTCCCATGGTGGCAGCCATATCCCTAGAGATAGGGAAAGGTCCTATGACCATAGGAACCTGAGCAAGATTGTCCCTCCCTATCAGAATGGGGATGACATCCACAAGTGGATAACTGCTCTAGAGAGGGCCTGTAAGGTACAGAAGGTCCCTCAGGAGCAGTGGGCAGCAATCTTGTGGCTCTCCTTTGCTGACAAAGGTAGAGATAAGCTCCTCACTGTTAGAGAGGAGGATGCTGATAATTACAAGGTCTTGAAGAGTGCTCTTATTGATGGGTTTGGCCTAACCACTGAACAGTACAGGTTGAAGTTCAGAGACACCCAAAAAGCACAGACTCAAGACTGGGTAGACTATGTGGATTGTTCTGCCAAGGCTCTGGAAGGCTGGTTGATGGGCAGTAAGGTGTGTGACTTCTCAGGATTGTACAATCTGATAATGAGGGAGCAGATTCTTAATAACTGTCAAAATCAGCTGTTGCATCAATACCTGGTAGACTCTGATCTGACCTCTCCCCAAGAATTGGGAAAGAAGGCAGACAAATGGGTCAGAACCAGGGTGAAGCAGAAGGTACTGAACCAAGGTGGGGAAACCAAGAAGCAAGATGTTAAGAACTCTGAAAAGGGTGGGGAGAAGGGTAAAGATCAAAAGTCTTCATCAGGCCCCCAAAAATCTTCTTCTGGTGGGGATTCACAGTCTACCAAAGGGAAAGGCCAAAGAAAACCATGGTGCAAGGTCTGTAAGCAAAAGACCCACTGGACCAGTGATTGCACCAAGTCCAAAGACTCCAGTCCAGCACCCACCAATGCCCCTAAGGCACCTGTTCCCCCTAGTACAGTTGGTGGGAGTGCTCCAGCCAAGGGTTTAGTAGGGTTCACCCTGGGAACTGAGTTGGGCTCTGACCTAGTCAGAGAACTGACTCAGGCTGTGTTAGTCTGTGATGGAGGCATGGATGTGACCTCCACTGTGAGTCCCAGTAATCTGGGCAAGTACAGACAACAGCCTTTAATTAATGGACGTGAGGCTTTGGCATTTAGGGACACAGGGGCAAGTGTCACAATGGTGACACAAGACCTTGTGAATCCTGGGCAAGTTATACTTGGTGAGATGTACCAAGTGACCAATGCTAGCAATGTCAGAACAGACCATACTCTGGCAGTTGTTAACTTCTCCTGGGGAGGGGTAACTGGCCTTAAGAAGGTTGTGGTGAGTGCAAACCTACCAGTCGAATGCTTGCTTGGCAATGACTTAGAGACTTCTGCTTGGGCAGAAGTGGAGCTCAGGACCCATGCCGAAATGCTGGGGATCCCTGCAGATGTGTTTGCTGTGACCAGGTCACCAGCCAAAATGTCTAGCACTGAACAGGCCTTGGATTCTGGAAGAATGGACCAAGTGCCTTCCAAGAGGAGGAGTAGTAGGGTTAAGGCAGTGCCTTCCCCCTTGCCTCAGGAGGAAGATCAGTCCCTTGAGGGGGATGATCTCAGCCCTGAAGAAGGAACTGTCCCAGAGGAACTTGAACCTGACCAGGTTGAGTACTTGGGGACAGGGGGACCTTCTAGGGCAGATCTGAGCCAGGAGCAGCAGAGCTGCCCCTCCCTTGAACCCCTCAGACAGCAAGCTGCTGCTGAGGCTGCTGGGAAAGCTAGTGGTCCCCATACAGTGTATTGGGATGATGGACTCCTGTACTCAGAGAGTAGAGACCCCAAGCCTGGTGCTACCAGGAGGTTGGTTATACCTCTGAAGTTCAGGGGCTTCCTATTGACCCTAGCCCATGATATTCCCCTAGCAGGTCACCTGGGCCAGAACAAGACTTGGGACAGAATTGTCCCTCACTTTCACTGGCCCCACATGTCTGAAGACAGCAAGGAGTTTTGTCGCTCCTGTGTAACCTGCCAAGCCAGTGGCAAGGCAGGTGGCACTACAAAGGCCCCCTGATACCACTACCTGTGGTGGGGGTGCCCTTTGAAAGGGTAGGGATTGACATTGTTGGTCCCATGGATTCCCAAACAGCCTCTGGGCACAGGTTTATCCTGGTGGTAGTGGATCATGCCACCAGGTACCCAGAAGCTATTCCCCTCAGGACCACTACAGCACCTGTGGTGGCAAGGGCCCTCCTGGGAATTTTCTCAAGAGTGGGCTTTCCTAAGGAGGTAGTCTCAGACAGGGGTGCTAACTTCATGTCTGGGTACTTAAAAGCAATGTGGAAGGAGTGTGGAGTGACTTATAAGTTCACCACACCCTATCACCCACAATGCAATGGTTTAGTTGAGAGATTCAACAAAACCTTGAAGGGCATGATTAAAGGGCTCCCAGAAAAGCTTAGGCGTAGATGGGACATACTCTTGCCCTGCCTTTTATTCGCATATAGGGAGGTGCCTCAGAAGGGGGTTGGTTACTGCCCTTTTGAACTTCTGTTTGGCCACCCTGTGAGGGGTCCACTGTGCTTGGTGAAGGAAGGATGGGAGTTACCTCTCAAGCCCCCAAAGCAAGATATAGTGGACTATGTACTTGGTCTCCGCTCCAGGATGGCTGAGTACATGAAAAAGGCAACCAAAAACCTTGAGGCTAGCCAGGAACTTCAAAAGGCCTGGCATGACCAAAAGGCTGTTCTGACTGTTTACCAGCCAGGACAGAAGGTGTGGGTGTTGGAGCCAGTGGCCCCAGCAGCTCTCCGAGATAAATGGAGTGGACCCCACACTATTGTTGAGCAGAAGGGTGAGGTCACTTACTTAGTAGACCTAGGAACACCCAGGAGTCCCCACAGGGTTCTCCATGTCAACAGGTTAAAACCATATGTGGACAGGGCAGACATGGGCTTGCTCATGGCTACTGATGAAGGGCAGGAGGAAGAGAGTGACCCACTCCCTGACCTGCTCTCACAGAACCCTGACGATGGGTCAGCTGATGGTGTAGCCTTGGCAGGCAGCCTCACTACCCAGCAACAGACTGATTGCAGGCAAGTCCTCAATCAGTTTAGACATATGTTTTCACTGACACCCAGTCAGACCACCTGGTGCACTCATGAAGTGGACACTGGGGACAGTCTGCCTATTAAAAACAAGATTTATAGGCAACCTGACGATGTCAGGGACTGTATCAGGACTGAAGTCCAGAAAATGTTGGATTTGGGAGTTATTGAACCCTCAGATAGCCCTTGGGCTAGTCCAGTGGTCCTTGTACCAAAACCTCACACCAGTGGTGGAAAAAGAGAGATGAGGTTTTGTGTGGACTACAGGGGTCTCAATGCAGTCACTAGGACTGATGCCCATCCAATACCCAGGGCAGATGAGCTCATAGATACTTTGGTCTCTGCCAAATATCTCAGCACATTTGACCTAACAGCTGGCTACTGGCAGATCAGACTAGCTGATGCTGCAAAGCCCAAAACAGCATTCTCAACCCCTAGTGGGCATCATCAATTTGTGGTAATGCCCTTTGGTCTGAAGAATGCACCTGCCACTTTCCAGAGGTTGGTGAATACAGTTCTCACAGGTCTGGAAGCCTATAGTGCAGCATATCTAGATGATATTGCTGTCTTTAGCTCCACCTGGGAGGATCACCTGGTCCACCTCAGGGATGTTTTACAGGCCCTGCAAAAGGCAGGCCTGACTATCAAGGCCACTAAGTGCCAGATAGGGCAGAGTCAGGTTGTGTACCTGGGCCACCTTGTGGGTGGAGGCCAGGTTCAACCTTTGCAGAGCAAGATCCAGACCATCATGGACTGGACTGCTCCCACTACCCAGACTCAGGTGAGAGCCTTCTTAGGCCTGACTGGGTACTATAGGAGATTTGTCAAGGGGTATGGATCAATAGTGACACCCCTGAATGACTTAACTTCTAAGAAAATGCCCAAAAAGGTTCAGTGGACAGTTAGCTGTCAAAAGGCATTTGATGACCTGAAGCAGGCCATGTGCACTGCTCCCATTCTACAGAGTCCTGATTACTCCAAGAAGTTCATTGTTCAAACTGATGCATCTGAATTGGGGGTAGGGGCTGTACTGTCACAATTGAATGAAGAAGGTCAGGATCAGCCAGTAGCTTTCATTAGCAGAAGGCTGACCCCTAGAGAGAAACGTTGGTCAGCCATAGAGAGGGAGGCCTTTGCTGTGGTCTGGGCTCTGAAGAAGTTGAGGCCATACTTGTTTGGTACACACTTCCTGGTTCAGACAGACCATAAGCCCCTCTTATGGCTAAAACAAATGAAGGGTGAAAACCCCAAACTGCTTAGGTGGTCCATTTCCCTACAGGGGATGGACTTTACAGTGGAACATAGACCTGGGAGTAACCATGCCAATGCAGATGGACTCTCTAGGTATTTCCACTTAGAACATGAAGACTTAACTGGGCAAGGTTAGTTTAATGTCCCTACGTTTGGGGGGTTGTGTAGGAGAGTAGGATCTGCTTCACATGGGTACCCCGACTTTTTGCTGATGATTCACTGTTTTTCGACATTAGTCTGGCTGGGGCCCTGCTAATCAGAACCCCAGCCTAGCTGCTTCCTCTCTAAAATGGTTTCCATGTGCCTTAGGCACATCACTGATTGGGATCTGGAGTGCCCTTATAAGTCCCTAGTATATGGTATACTATGTACCAAGGGCATAGGTACCTCAGAGGCCTGCCAGGGGCTGCAGCATGTATTATGCCACCCCTGGAAGGCCATCCAAACTGACACCACAGGTCTGCTACTGCAGCCTGGGTAAGGTGGTGCATGCACCCCTTACTGTGATATAGGTTACCTATATCACTAAATACATACACACATATAAACCTATAAGTCACTCCTAAGGCCGGCCTTATCAATCCTAAAGGCAGAGTGCATGGTTCCTATGTGAGAGGGTGCCCCTGCATGAGCAGGGCCCCTCTGCAGCGTTCGGAGACCATCTCTGATGCTGTTTGTAGTGCAGCCTGACCATATACTCTTAAGCGCATTATATCCTCGCGGTAAAATGCTAACTTTGGAATGGCTGCACCTAAACATGTCGTGTTTGGTGTCAAACATCTTGGAATACTACCCCCCGCCAATCCTGGCGGCGGGGGTAGCATTCCACCCTTCTAGAGGGAAAGACATGTTAACTCTGGCTAGCCCGGTAACTTCTTTCCAGAGCCCTGGCATCACAAAATGGATGCTGCTGCCACAGACACGAGTCTGGCCTCCTGCTGCTGGATGAAACTCCAGCAGGGGAGGCCTGGAGAATAGGTTTCCTGTCCCAGGGAGGTGTGACCACCTCCCCAGACAGGATAATGTGTATTGGGGCTGGGCGGGAGCACTTTCGGGTGCTTTGAAGTCCTGCACTGGGGGCACATTTGGTGTCCCTGTGCATACCCCAGTTCAAACCGGATCAGGGGCTTGCAGCCCCTGCTTTGGCGCGAACTGGACAAAGGGAAAGGGGTGTAGCCACCCCTCTGCCCTGACCCACCCATAGGTGGGGCCACAGAGTAGTCCAACCCCTATCTTTAGTATAAAGATAGGAACCCAGTCCTTAGGACTTTAGATTATCCCTGGACGAAACTCTGAAACTGAATCCTGGACCTTCGACGCTCTACTCACGATTAGAGGACAGAAGAATCTCCCTTGGGGTCAAGGAGTGACTCCCCTGCTTGGCAGGCACCAAAGAAGCATCTGTCCGGTTCGCATTTCTGAAGCTCCCGTTGGACGCCGAAGTCATCGCAACACCAGAGGTGGATTCTCAGACTTCCGCAAGGCTACCCTGAGTCCCCAGCAAAGCTGAGGCCCGTGGCTATCGTGGGTGACTTGAGACCGTGACCCCTGGACACCGAGCACATTTGCAAGTGCATCCTCTTCTGGGTCTCCCAAGAAGTCATGCTTTGGGCTCCGAGTAGCCCTAGCCTCCAGCACCATCTGCACCGAAGATCACTGGCCCCCACTCCACGAGTGTCCTGTGAGCCAGATCCACGTGCGGCGTCACAAGGCTCCTTTGCGGTCGCTAGTCCGTTGGCTAGTAGCCCTTAATGAAGGCCAATCTTTTCCTAACTTGGCATCCTGGTTGCTCCAGGCCTGCCCTCACTTACCCTCGCTGGGTGAGTTCCCCAGACCTTGCTGCTCTGCACCATCGACGATCTTCCTCTGCATCAAGACTTGCCGTTGCCAAGGCTTGTTGGGTCCAATCCGGTCGCCGACACCTCAGCACTCGACAGACATCGTGTACCAGCCCGAATCCTGCTCCTGGTCGCCGACAACGCCTCCTGGACCTCGTGGCTGAAGAGTCAAGACGACCGTCATCGCACCTGAAGCACTCGACATCGGTGGGCATCTGTCCATCGCCTTCCTGGTCACTGGCTAGTGACCCAGACTCTGTCCCCTCTGCTTTCAGGTTCTTCAGAACTCCGATCCACTCTTGGATCCACCCGGACACTTTTCTCTTGGTCGCCAGCAGCACTTTGCAGCAGATCGCCATTCGAATCGACGACGAAACCCGACCCCGAAAGGCACCTATGCACCCGGCTCCCCTGGGTGAGGTAACACGAGTACTCCGGTGCTCCCGTGGGTAGAGACTCTTCAAAGTCCTAGATCTCAAAGGGTTTGGTCCAAGTCCTCTTTAAAGTGTCCCTTTTCTCTAATTTCCCGATCACGACTTTCTCCATAGAAGTCAACGGCGTATCGCGGTTGTGTATTTACACTGCACGCGTCTCCCGTGGGTCCCCTGTGTCACTACCTTGGGTGGTTCCTTGTGGTCCAAGCACTTCTAGAGGCTCTAGGCCTAGTGTCTAGTTCAGTCGTGGTTCTTATACCACTTTATTGGTATATGGTTTGGTACGCCCCTAGGGCCCAAACGTGTATTTGTGCTATTACTGTGTTTAAATAACTTCTAACTTATGTACTTCGAACTCTAGCCTCATAAAGAGACTAGAGGGGTGTGTTTAGCAATAAATACATATATTTTGAATATATACCTGGTGTGGTGCTCTTTCATTTGGTCACTCAAGAGATTATAGACTGGTAAAACAAGCTGCTTTACATTCCTTCAAGACTTAGCCTGAAGGCTGCTCTCCATAGCTACCACTAGGATAGCTTTCAATAAGGTTGTCTTTAACCTATCTCCAATAAGGGGTTGTTTGGACTGGTGCAAGGTGCCCACTATAATTAGTGGACAGCATATACCAGGCCAACTTCTCACAACCCCCTACACTGCCCGAACACCACTGCACTGCCCTAAACCCTGAAACACCAGCCCCAGCACGACCCCCTACACTGCCCGAACACCACTGCACTGCCCAAAACCCTGAAACACCAGCCCCAGCACGACCCCCTACACTGCCCGAACACCACTGCACTGCCCAAAACCCTGAAACACCAGCCCCAGCACGACCCCCTACACTGCCCGAACCCCACTGCACTGCCCAAAACCCTGAAACACCAGCCCCAGCACGACCCCCTACACTGCCCGAACACCACTGCACTGCCCAAAACCCTGAAACACCAGCACGACCCCCTACACTGCCCGAACACCACTGCACTGCCCAAAACCCTGAAACACCAGCCCCAGCACGACCCCCTACACTGCCCAAACACCACTGCACTGCCCTAAACCCTGAAACACCAGCCCCAGCACGACCCCCTACACTGCCCGAACACCACTGCACTGCCCTAAACCCTGAAACACCAGCCCCAGCACGACCCCCTACACTGCCCGAACACCACTGCACTGCCCTAAACCCTGAAACACCAGCCCCAGCAAGACCCCCTACACTGCACGAACACCACTGCAATCCCCTAAACCCTGAAACACCAGCCCCAGCACGACCCCCTACACTGCCCGAACACCAATGCACTGCCCTAAACCCTGAAACACCACCCCCAGCACGACCCCCTACACTGCCCGAACACCACTGCACTGCCCTAAACCCTGAAACACCAGCCCCAGCACGACCCCCTACACTGCCCGAACACCACTGCACTGCCCTAAACCCTGAAACACCAGCCCCAGCACGACCCCCTACACTGCCCGAACACCACTGCACTGCCCTAAACCCTGAAACACCACCCCCAGCACGACCCCCTACACTGCCCGAACACCACTGCACTGCCCTAAACCCTGAAACATCAGCCCCAGCACCACCCCCTACACTGCCCGAACACCAATGCACTGCCCTAAACCCTGAAACACCACCCCCAGCACGACCCCCTACACTGCCCGAAAACCACTGCACTGCCCTAAACCCTGAATCACCAGCCCCAGCACGACCCCCTACACTGCCCGAACACCACTGCACTGCCCTAAACCCTGAAACATCAGCCCCAGCACCACCCCCTACACTGCCCGAACACCAATGCACTGCCCTAAACCCTGAAACACCAACCCCAGCACGACCCCCTACACTGCCCGAACACCACTGCACTGCCCTAAACCCTGAAACACCAGCCCCAGCACGACCCCCTACACTGCCCGAACACCACTGCACTGCCTAAACCCTGAAACACCACCCCCAGCACGACCCCCTACACTGCCCGAACACCACTGCACTGCCCTAAACCCTGAAACATCACCCCCAGCAAGACCCCCTACACTGCCCGAACACCACTGCCTCTAAACCCTGAAACAACACCCCCAGCACGACCCCCTACACTGCCCGAACACCACTGCACTGCCCTAAACCCTGAAACCCCACCCCCAGCATGACCCCCTACACTGCCCGAACACCACTGCACTGCCCTAAACCCTGAAACATCACCCCCAGGAAGACCCCCTACACTGCCTGAACACCACTGCCCTAAACCCTGAAACACCACCCCCAGCAAGAACCCCTACACTGCCCAAACACCACTGCACTGCCCTAAACACTAAAACACTACCCCCAGCACGACCCCCTACACTGCCCGAACACCACTGCACTGCCCTAAACCCTGAAACCCCACCCCCAGCACGACCCCCTACACTGCCCGAACACCACGGCACTGTCCTAAACCCTGAAACACCACCCCCAGCACGACCCCCTACACTGCCCGAAAATCACTGCACTGCCCTAAACCCTGAAACACCACCCCCAGCACGACCCCCTACACTGCCCGAACACCACTGCACTGCCGTAAACCCTGAAACACTACCCCCAGCACGACCCCCAACACTGCCCAAACACCACTGCACTGCCCTAAACCCTGAAACACCACCCCCAGCACGACCCCCTACACTGCCCGAACACCACTGCACTGCCCTAAACCCTGAAACACTACCCCCAGCAAGACCCCTACACTGCCCAAACACCACTGCACTAACCCTGAAACATCACCCCCAGCAAGACCCCCTACACTGCCTGAACACCACTGCCCTAAACCCTGAAACACCACCCCCAGCAAGAACCCCTACACTGCCCGAATACCACTGCACTGCCCTAAACCCTGAAACACCACCCCCAGCACGACCCCCTACACTGCCCGAACACCACTGCACTGCCCAAAACCCTGAAACACCAGCCCCAGCACGACCCCCTACACTGCCCGAACACCACTGCACTGCCCTAAACCCGGAAACACCAGCCCCAGCACGACCCCCTACACTGCCCGAACACCACTGCACTGCCCAAAACCCTGAAACACCAGCCCCAGCACGACCCCCTACACTGCCCGAACACCACTGCACTGCCCTAAACCCTGAAACACCAGCCCCAGCACGACCCCCTACACTGCCCGAACACCACTGCACTGCCCTAAACCCTGAAACACCAGCCCCAGCACGACCCCCTACACTGCCCGAACACCACTGCACTGCCCTAAACCCTGAAACACCACCCCCAGCACGACCCCCTACACTGCCCGAACACCACTGCACTGCCCTAAACCCTGAAACACCATCCCCAGCAAGACCACCTACACTGCCCGAACACCACTGCACTGCCCTAAACCCTGAAACACCAGCCCCAGCACAACCCCTACACTGCCCGAACACTACTGCACTGCCCTAAACCCTGAAACACCAGCCCCAGCACGACCCCCTACACTGCCCGAACACCACTGCACTGCCCTAAACCCTGAACCATCAGCCCCAGCACGACCCCCTACACTGCCCGAACACCAATGCACTGCCCTAAACCCTGAAACACCACCCCCAGCACGACCCCCTACACTGACCGAACACCACCGCACTGCCCTAAACCCTGAAACACCACCCCCAGCACGACCCCCTACACTGCCCGAACACCACTGCACTGCCCTAAACCCTGAAACATCACCCCCAGCAAGACCCCCTACACTGCCCGAACACCAGCTGCCCTAAACCCTGAAACAACACCCCAGCAAGACCCCCTACACTGCCTGAACACCACTGCACTGCCCTAAACCCTGAAACACCACCCCCAGCACGACCCCCTACACTGCCCAAACACCACTGCTCTGCCCAAAACCCTGAAACACCAGCCCCAGCATGACCCCCTACCCTGCCCGAACACCACTGCACTGCCCTAAACCCTGAAACACTAGCCGCAGAACGACCCCCTACACTGCCCGAACACCACTGCACTGAACCCTGAAACACCAGCCCCAGCACGACCCCGTACACTGGCCAAACACCACTGCACTGCCCTAAACCCTGAATCTCCAGCCCCAGCACGACCCCCTACACTGCCCGAACACCACTGCACTGCCCTAAACCCTGAAACACCAACTCCAGCACGACCCCCTATGCTGCCCGAACACCACTGCACTGCCCTAAACCCTGAAACACCAGCCCCGGCACGACCCCCTACAATGCCCGAACACCACTGCACTGCCCTAAACCCTGAAACACCAGCCCCAGCACGACCCCCTACACTGCCCAAACACCACTGCCCTAAACCCTGAAACACCACCCCCAGCAAGACCCCCTACACTGCCCGAACACCACTGCACTGCCCTAAACCCTGAAACACCACCCCCTGCATGACCCCTCCTAACCATGAAACACCACCCCCTGCACGACCCCCTACACTGCCCAAACACCACTGCACTTCCCTAAACCCTAAAACACTACCCCCAGCACGACCCCTACACTGCCCGAACACCACTGCAATGCCCTAAACCCTGAAACCCCACCCCCAGCACGACCCCCTACACTGCCCGAACACCACTGCACTGCCCTAAACCCTGAAACACCACCCCCAGCACGACCCCCTACACTGCCCGAACATCACTGCACTGCCCTAAACCCTGAAACACCACCCCCAGCACGACCCCCTACACTGCCCGAACACCACCGCACTGCCCTAAACCCTGAAACACTACCCCCAGCACGACCCCCAACACTGCCCGGACACCACTGCACTGACCTAAACCCTGAAACACCACCCCTAACACGACCCCCTACACTGCCCGAACACCACTGCACTGCCCTAAACCCTGAAACACTACCCCCAGCAAGACCCCCTACACTGCCCGAACACCACTGCACTACCCTGAAACATCACCCCCAGCAAGACCCCCTACACTGCCTGAACACCACTGCCCTAAACCCTGAAACACCACCCCCAGCAAGAACCCCTACACTGCCCGAACACCACTGCACTGCCCTAAACCCTGAAACACCACCCCCAGCACGACCCCCTACACTGCCCGAACACCACTGCACTGCCCAAAACCCTGAAACACCAGCCCCAGCACGACCCCAACACTGCCCGAACACCACAGCACTGCCCAAAACCCTGAAACACCAGCCCCAGCATGACCCCCTACACTGCCCGAACACCACTGCACTGCCCTAAACCCTGAAACACCAGCCCCAGCACGACCCCCTACACTGCCCGAACACCACTGCACTGCCCTAAACCCTGAAACACCAGCCCCAGCACGACCCCCTACACTGCCCGAACACCACTGCACTGCCCTAAACCCTGAAACACCACCCCCAGCACGACCCCATACACTGCCCGAACACCACTACACTGCCCTAAACCCTGAAACACCACCCCCAGCAAGACCCCCTACACTGCCCGAACACCACTGCACTGCCCTAAACCCTAAAACACCAGCCCCAGCACGACCCCTACACTGCCCGAACACCACTGCACTGCCCTAAACCCTGAAACACCAGCCCCAGCACGACCCCCTACACTGCCCGAACACCACTGCACTGCCCTAAACCCTGAAACATCAGCCCCAGCACGACCCCCTACACTGCCCGAACACCAATGCACTGCCCTAAACCCTGAAACACCACCCCCAGCACGACCCCCTACACTGCCCGAACACCACTGCACTGCCCTAAACCCTGAAACATCACCCCCAGGAAGACCCCCTACACTGCCCGAACACCAGTGCCCTAAACCCTGAAACAACACCCCCAGCAAGACCCCCTACACTGCCCGAACACCACTGCACTGCCCTAAACCCTGAAACATCACCCCCAGCAAGACCCCCTACACTGCCTGAACACCACTGCCCTAAACCCTGAAACACCACCCCCAGCAAGAACCCCTACACTGCCCGAACACCACTGCACTGCCCTAAACCCTGAAACACCAGCCCCAGCACGACCCCCTACACTGCCCGAACACCACTGCACTGCCCAAAACCCTGAAACAACAGCCCCAGCACGACCCCCTACACTGCCCGAACACCACTGCACTGCCCAAAACCCTGAAACACCAGCCCCAGCACGACCCCCTACACTGCCCGAACACCACTGCACTGCCCAAAACCCTGAAACACCAGCCCCAGCACGACCCCCTACACTGCCCGAACACCACTGCACTGCCCAAAACCCTGAAACACCAGCCCCAGCATGACCCCCTACACTGCCCGAACACCACTACACTGCCCTAAACCCTGAAACACCAGCGCCAGCACGACCCCCTACACTGCCCGAACACCACTGCACTGCCCTAAACCCTGAAACACCAGCCCCAGCACGTCCCCCTACACTGCCCGAACACCACTGCACTGCCCTAAACCCTGAAACACCAGCCCCAGCACGACCCCCTACACTGCCCGAACACCACTGCACTGCCCTAAACCCTGAAACACCAGCCCCAGCACGACCCCCTACACTGCCCGAACACCACTGCACTGCCCTAAACCCTGAAACACCACCCCCAGCAAGACCCCTACACTGCCCGAACACCACTGCACTGCCCTAAACCCTGAAACACCAGCCCAGCACGACCCCTACACTGCCCGAACACCACTGCACTGCCCTAAAACCTGAAACATCAGCCCCAGCACGACCCCCTACACTGCCCGAACACCAATGCACTGCCCTAAACCCTGAAACACCACCCCCAGCACGACCCCCTACACTGCCCGAACACCACTGCACTGCCCTAAACCCTGAAACACAAGCCCCAGCACGACCCCCTACACTGCCCGAACACCACTGCACTGCCCTAAACCCTGAAACACCACCCCCAGCACGACCCCCTACACTGCCCGAACACCACTGCACTGCCCTAAACCCTGAAACACCACCCCCAGCAAGACCCCCTACACTGCCCGAACACCACTGCTCTGCCCAAAACCCTGAAACACCAGCCCCAGCATGACCCCTACACTGCCCGAACACCACTGCACTGCCCTAAACCCTGAAACACTAGCCGCAGAACGACCCCCTACACTGCCCGAACACCACTGCACTGCCCTAAACCCTGAAACACCAGCCCCAGCACGACCCCCTACACTGCCCGAACACCACTGCACTGCCCTAAACCCTGAATCACCAGCCCCGGCACGACCCCCTACACTGCCCAAACACCACTTCACTGCCCTAAACCCTGAAACACCAGCCCCGGCACGACCCCCTACTCTGCCCGAACACCACTGCACTGCCCTAAACCCTGAAACACCAGCCCCGGCACGACCCCCTACACTGCCCGAACACCACTGCACTGCCCTAAACCCTGAAACACCAGCCCCAGCACGACCCCCTACACTGCCCGAACACCACTGCCCTAAACCCTGAAACACCACCCCCAGCAAGACCCCCTACACTGCCCGAACACCACTGCACTGCCCGAAACCCTGAAACACCACCCCCTGCATGACCCCCCCAACCCTGAAACACCACCCCCTGCACGACCCCCTACACTGCCCGAACACCACTGCACTGCCCTAAACCCTGAAACACCACCCCCAGCATGACCCCCTACACTGCCCGAAAACCACTGCACTGCCCTAAACCCTAAACACCACCCCAGCCCGACCCCCTACTCTGCCCGAACACCACTGCTCTCCCTAAACCCTAAAACACCACCCCCACCACGACCCGCTACACTGCCCGAACACCACTGGTCTGCCCTACACCCGGAAACACCACCCCCAGCATGTCCCCCTACTCTACCCGAACACCACTGCACTGCCCAAAACCCTGAAACACCAGCCCCAGCACGACCCCCCTACACTGCCCGAACACCACTGCACTGCCCTAAACCCTGAAACACCACCCCCAGCAAGACCCCCTACACTGCCCGAACACCACTGCACTGCCCTAAACCCTGAAACACCAGCCAGAGCACGACCCCCTACACTGCCCGAACACCACTGCACTGCCCTAAACCCTGAAACACCAGCCCCAGCTCGACCCCCTACACTGCCCGAACACCACTGCACTGCCCTAAACCCTGAAACACCAGCCCCCGCACGACCCCCAACACTGCCCGAACACCACTGCACTGCCCTAAACCCTGAAACACCACCCACGCACGACCCCCTACACTGCCCGAACACCACTGCACTGCCCTAAACCCTGAAAAACCACCCCCGCACGACCCCCTACACTGCCTGAACACTACTGCACTGCCCTAAACCCTGAAACACCAGACCCAGCATGACCCCCTACACTGCCCGAACACCACTGCACTGCCCTAAACCCTGAAACACCACCCCCAGCAAGACCCCCTACACTGCCCGAACACCACTGCACTGCCCTAAACCCTGAAACACCAGCCCGACCCCCTACACTGCCCGAACACCACTGCACTGCCCTAAACCCTGAAACACCAGCCCCAGCTCGACCCCTACACTGCCCGAACACCACTGCACTGCCCTAAACCCTGAAACACCAGCCCCAGCACAACCCCCTACACTGCCCGAACACCACTGCACTGCCCTAAACCCTGAAACACCACCCCCGCACGGCCCCCTACACTGCCCGAACACCACTGAACTGCCCTAAGCCCTGAAACACCACCCACGCACGACACCCTACACTGCCCGAACACCACTGCACTGCCCTAAACCCTGAAACACCACCCCCGCACGACCCCCTACACTGCCCGAACACTACTGCACTGCCCTAAACCCTGAAACACCACCCCCGCACGACCCCCTACACGGCCCGAACACCACTGCACTGCCCTAAACCCTGAAACACCACCCCGCACGAGCCCCTACACTGCCCGAACACCACTGCACTGCCCTAAACCCTGAAACACCACCCCCAGCACGACCCCCTACACTGCCCGAACACCACTGCACTGCCCTAAACCCTGAAACACCACCCCCAGCACGACCCCCTACACTGCCCGAACACCACTGCACTGCCCTAAACCCTGAAACACCACCCCCAGCAAGACCCCCTACACTGCCCAAACACCACTGCCCTAAACCCTGAACCACCACCCCCAGCAAGACCCCCTACATTTCCCGAACACCACTGCACTGCCCTAAACCCTAAAACACTCCCCCAGCATGACCCCCTACACTACCCGAACACCACTGCACTACTCTAAACCCTAAAACACTCCCCCTGCACGACCCCCTACACTACCCGAACACCACTGCACTGCCCTAAACCCTAAAACACTCCCCCAGCACGATCCCCTACACTACCAAAACACCACTGCACTGCCCTAAACCCTAAAACACTCCCCCCAGCATGACCCCTTACACTACCCAAACACCACTGCACTGCCCTAAACCCTAAAACACTCCGCCCAGCACGACCCCCTACACTACCCAAACACCACTGCACTGCCCTAAACCCTAAAACACTCCCCCAGCACGACCCCCTACACTGCCCGAACACCACTGCACTGCCCTAAACCCTGAAACACCACCCCCAGCAAGACCCCTACACTGCCCGAACACCACTGCCCTAAACCCTGAAACACCACCCCCAGCAAGACCCCCTACACTGCTCGAACACCACTGCACTGCCCTAAACCCTGAAACACTACCCCCTGCATGACCCCCCTAACCCTGAAACACCACCCCTGCACGACCCCCTACACTGCCCGAACATCACTGCACTGCCCTACACCCTGAAACACTACCCCCAGCATGACCCCCTACACTGCCCGAACACCACTGCACTGCCCTAAACCCTAAACACCACCCCCAGCACGACCCCCTACTCTGCCCGAACACCACTGCTCTGCACTAAACCCTAAAACACCACCCCCAGCACGACCCCCTACACTGCCCGAACACCACTGCTCTGCCCTAAACCCGGAAACACCACCCCCAGCACGACCCCCTACACTGCCCGAACACCACTGCACTGCCCAAAACCCTGAAACACCACCCCAGCACGTCCCCCTACACTGCCCGAACACCACTGCACTGCCCAAAACCCTGAAACACCACCCCCAGCACGACCCCCTACACTGCCCGAACACCACTGCACTGCCTTAAACCCTGAAACACCACCCCCAGCACGACCCCCTACACTGCCCGAACATCACTGCACTGCCCAAAACCCTGAAACACCAGCCCCAGCACGAACCCCTACACTGCCCGAACACCACTGCACTGCCCTAAACCCTGAAACATCAGCCCCAGCACAAACCCCTACACTGCCCGAACACCACTGCACTGCCCTAAACCCTGAAACACCAGCCCCAGCACGACCCCCTACACTGCCCGAACACCACTGCACTGCCCTAAACCCTGAAACACCACCCCCAGCAAGACCCCCTACACTGCCCAAACACCACTGCACTGCCCTAAACCCTGAAACACCAGCCCCAGCACGACCCCCTACACTGCCCGAACACCACAGCACTGCCCTAAACCCTGAAACACCAGCCCCAGCACGACCTCCTACACTGCCCGAACACCACTGCACTTCCCTAAACCCTGAAACACCAGCCCCAGCACGACCCCCTACACTGCCCGAACACCACTGCAATGGCCTAAACCCTGAAACACCAGCCCCAGCACGACCCCCTACACTGCCCGAACACCACTGCACTGCCCTAAACCCTGAAACACCACCCCGCACGACCCCCTACACTGCCCGAACACCACTGCACTGCCCTAAACCCTGAAACACCAGCCCCAGCACGACCCCCTACACTGCCCGAACACCACTGCACTGCCCTAAACCCTGAAACACCACCCCCAGCAAGACCCCTACACTGCCCGAACACCACTGCACTGCCCTAAACCCTAAAACACCACCCCGCATGACCCCCTACACTGCCCAAACACCACTGCACTGCCCTAAACCCTGAAACACCACCCCCGCATGACCCCCTACACTGCCCAAACACCACTGCACTGCCCTAAACCCTGAAACACCACCCCCAGCACAACCCCCTACACTGCCCGAACACCACTGCACTGCCCTAAACTCTGAAACACCACCCCCAGCACGACCCCCTACACTGACCAAACACCACTGCACTGCCCTAAACCCTGAAAAACCACCCCCAGCAAGACCCCCTACACTGCCCGAACACCACTGCCCTAAACCCTGAAACACCACCCCCAGAAGACCCCTACACTGCCCGAACACCACTGCACTGCCCTAAACCCTAAAACACTCCCCCAGCACGACCCCCTACACTACCCGAACACCACTGCACTACCCTAAACCCTAAAACACTCCCCCCAGCACGACCCCCTACACTACCCGAACACCACTGCACTACCCTAAACCCTAAAACACTCCCCCCAGCACGACCCCCTACACTACCCGAACACCACTGCACTGCCCTAAACCCTAAAACACTGCCCCCAGCACGACCCCCTACACTACCCGAACACCACTGCACTGCCCTAAACCCTAAAACACTCCCCCCAGCATGACCCCGTACACTACCAAAACACGACTGCACTGCCCTAAACCCTAAAACACTCCCCCAGCACGAGCTCCTACACTACCCAAACAACCCTGCACTAAACCCTAAAACACTCCCCCCAGCACAACCCCCTATACTACCCAAACACCACTGCACTGCCCTAAACCCTAAAACACTCCCCCCAGCATGACCCCTACACAACCCAAACACCACTGCACTGCACTGCCCTAAACCCTAAAACACTACCCCCAGCACGACCCCCTACACTACCCAAGCACCAATGCACTACCCTAAACCCTAAAACACTACCCCAGCATGACCCCCTACACTACCCACAGACCACTGCACTACCCTAAACCCTAAAACACTACCCCCGCACGACCCCCTACACTACCCAAACACCACTGCACTACCCTAAACACTAAAACACTACCCCCGCATGACCCCCTACACTGCCCAAACACCACTGCACTACCCTAAACCCTAAAACACGACCCACCGCACGACCCCCTACACTACCCAAAAACCACTGCACTACCCTAAACCCTAAAACACTACCCCCAGCATGACCCCCTACACTACACAAACACCACTGCAGTACCCTAAACCCTAAAACACTACCCCCTACACTACACAAACACCACTGCACTACCCTAAACCCTAAAACACTACCCCCAGCATGACCCCCTACACTACCCAAACACCACTGCACTACCCTAAACCCTAAACCACTACCCCCAGCAGTACCCCCTATACTACCCAAACACCACTGCACTACCCTAAACCCTAAAACACTACCCCCAGGAGTACCCCTACACTACCCAAACACCATTGCACTACCCTAAACCCTAAAACACTACCCCAGCAGTACCCCCTACACTACCCAAACACCACTGCACTACCCTAAACCCTATACCACTACCCCCAGCACGACCCCCTACACTACCCAAACACCACTGCACTACCCTAAACCCTAAAACACTACCCTCAGCACGACCCCCTACACTACCCAAACACCACTGCACTACCCTAAACCCTAAAACACTCCCCCAGCACGACTCCCTACACTACCCAAACACCACTGCACTACCCTAAACCCTAAATCTACCCCCAGCATGACCCCCTACACTACCCAAACACCACTGCACTACCCTAAACCCTAAATCTACCCCAAGCACAACCCCCTACACTACCCAAACACCACTGCACTACCCTAAACCCTAAATCTACCCCAAGCACAACCCCCTACACTACCCAAACACCACTGCACTACCCTAAACCCTAAATCTACCCCAAGCACAACCCCCTACACTACCCAAACACCACTGCACTACCCTAAACCCTAAATCTACCCTAAGCACGACCCCCTACACTACCCAAACACCACTGCACTACCTTAAACCCTAAAACACTACCCCAGCACAACCCCCTACACTACCCAAACATCACTGCACTACCCTAAACCCTAAAACACTACCACCAGCACGACCCCCCTACACTACACAAACACCACTGCACTACCCTAAACCCTAAAACACTACCCCCAGCACGACCCCCTACACTGCCCGAACACCACTGCCCTAAACCCTGAAACACCACCCCCAGCAAGACCCCCTACACTGCTCGAACACCACTGCACTGCCCTAAACCCTGAAACACTACCCCCTGCATGACCCCCCTAACCCTGAAACACCACCCCCTGCACGACCCCCTACACTGCCCGAACATCACTGCACTGCCCTACACCCTGAAACACTACCCCCAGCATGACCCCCTACACTGCCCGAACACCACTGCCCTAAACCCTAAACACCACCCCCAGCACGACCCCCTACTCTGCCCGAACACCACTGCTCTGCACTAAACCCTAAAACACCACCCCCAGCACGACCCCCTACACTGCCCGAACACCTCTGCTCTGCCCTAAACCCGGAAACACCACCCCCAGCACGTCCCCCTACACTGCCCGAACACCACTGCACTGCCCAAAACCCTGAAACACCACCACAGCACGTCCCCCTACACTGCCCGAACACCACTGCACTGCCCAAAACCCTGAAACACCACCCCCAGCACGACCCCCTACACTGCCCGAACACCACTGCACTGCCTTAAACCCTGAAACACCACCCCCAGCACGACCCCCTACACTGCCCGAACATCACTGCACTGCCCAAAACCCTGAAACACCAGCCCCAGCACGAACCCCTACACTGCCCGAACACCACTGCACTGCCCTAAACCCTGAAACATCAGCCCCAGCACAAACCCCTACACTGCCCGAACACCACTGCACTGCCCTAATCCCTGAAACACCAGCCCCAGCACGACCCCCTACACTGCCCGAACACCACTGCACTGCCCTAAACCCTGAAACACCACCCCCAGCAAGACCCCCTACACTGCCCGAACACCACTGCATGACCCCCTACACTGCCCGAACACCACAGCACTGCCCTAAACCCTGAAACACCAGCCCAAGCACGACCTCCTACACTGCCCGAACACCACTGCACTGCCCTAAACCCTGAAACACCAGCCCCAGCACGACCCCCTACACTGCCCGAACACCACTGCACTGCCCTAAACCCTGAAACACCAGCCCCAGCACGACCCCCTACACTGCCCGAACACCACTGCACTGCCCTAAACCCTGAAACACCACCCCACACGACCCCCTACACTGCCCGAACACCACTGCACTGCCCTAAACCCTGAAACACCACCCCTGCACCACCCCCTACACTGCCCGAACACCACTGCACTGCCCTAAACCCTAAAAACCACCCCCGCATGACCCCCTACACTGCCCAAACACCACTGCACTGCCCTAAACCCTGAAACACCACCCCCGCATGACCCCCTACACTGCCCTAACACCACTGCACTGCCCTAAACCCTGAAACACCACCCCCAGCACAACCCCCTACACTGCCCGAACACCACTGCACTGCCCTAAACTCTGAAACACCACCCCCAGCACGACCCCCTACACTGACCGAACACCACTGCACTGCCCTAAACCCTGAAAAACCACCCCCAGCAAGACCCCCTACACTGCCCGAACACCACTGCCCTAAACCCTGAAACACCACCCCCAGAAGACCCCCTACACTGCCCGAACACCACTGCACTGCCCTAAACCCTAAAACACCACCCCCAGCACGACCCCCTATACTGCCAGAACACCACTGCACTGCCCTAAACCCTAAAACACCACCCCCAGCACGACCCCCTACACTGCCCGAACACCACTGCACTGCCCTAAACCCTAAAACACCACCCCCAGCATGACCCCCTATATTTCCGGAACACCACTGCACTGCCCTAAACCCTAAAACACCACCCACAGCACGACCCCCTACACTGCCTGAACACCACTGCACTGCCCTAAACCCTAAAACACTACCCCCAGCACGACCCCCTACACTACCCGAACACCACTGCACTGCCCTAAACCCTAAAACACTCCCCCAGCACGACCCCCTACACTACCCGAACACCACTGCACTACCCTAAACCCTAAAACACTCCCCCAGCACGACCCCCTACACTACCCGAACACCACTGCACTACCCTAAACCCTAAAACACTCCCCCAGCACGACCCCCTACACTACCCGAACACCACTGCACTGCCCTAAACCCTAAAACACTGCCCCCAGCACGACCCCCTACACTACCCGAACACCACTGCACTGCCCTAAACCCTAAAACACTCCCCCAGCATGACCCCGTACACTACCAAAACACCACTGCACTGCCCTAAACCCTAAAACACTCCCCCAGCACGAGCTCCTACACTACCCAAACACCACTGCACTAAACCCTAAAACACTCCCCCAGCACAACCCCCTATACTACCCAAACACCACTGCACTGCCCTAAACCCTAAAACACTCCCCCCAGCATGACCCCTACACAACCCATACACCACTGCACTGCACTGCCCTAAACCCTAAAACACTACCCCCAGCACGACCCCCTACACTACCCAAGCACCAATGCACTACCCTAAACCCTAAAACACTACCCCAGCACGATCCCCTACACTACCCACAGACCACTGCACTACCCTAAACCCTAAAACACTACCCCCGCACGACCCCCTACACTACCCAAACACCACTGCACTACCCTAAACACTAAAACACTACCCCCGCATGACCCCCTACACTACCCAAACACCACTGCACTACCCTAAACCCTAAAACACGACCCACCGCACGACCCCCTACACTACCCAAAACCCACTGCACTACCCTAAACCCTAAAACACTACCCCCAGCATGACCCCCTACACTACACAAACACCACTGCAGTACCCTAAACCCTAAAACACTACCCCCTACACTACCCAAACACCACTGCACTACCCTAAACCCTAAAACACTACCCCCAGCATGACCCCCTACACTACCCAAACACCACTGCACTACCCTAAACCCTAAACCACTACCCCCAGCAGTACCCCCTATACTACCCAAACACCACTGCACTACCCTAAACCCTAAAACACTACCCCCAGCAGTACCCCCTACACTACCCAAACACCATTGCACTACCCTAAACCCTAAAACACTACCCCAGCAGTACCCCCTACACTACCCAAACACCACTGCACTACCCTAAACCCTATACCACTACCCCCAGCACGACCCCCTACACTACCCAAACACCACTGCACTGCCCTAAACCCTGAAACACCACCCCCAGCAAGACCCCCTACACTGCCCAAACACCACTGCCCTAAACCCTGAACCACCACCCCCAGCAAGACCCCCTACATTTCCCGAACACCACTGCACTGCCCTAAACCCTAAAACACCACCCCCAGCACGACCCCCTACACTACCCGAACAACACTGCACTGCCCAAAACCCTAAAACACTCCCCCAGCATGACCCCCTACACTACCCGAACACCACTGCACTACTCTAAACCCTAAAACACTCCCCCTGCACGACCCCCTACACTACCCGAACACCACTGCACTGCCCTAAACCCTAAAACACTCCCCCAGCACGACCCCCTACACTACCAAAACACCACTGCACTGCCCTAAACCCTAAAACACTCCCCCAGCAAGACCCCCTACACTACCCAAACACCACCGCACTGCCCTAAACCCTAAAACACTCCCCCAGCACGACCCCCTACACTACCCAAACACCACTGCACTGCCCTAAACCCTAAAACACTCCCCCAGCACGACCCCCTACACTGCCCGAACACCACTGCACTGCCCTAAACCCTGAAACACCACCCCCAGCAAGACCCCCTACACTGCCCGAACACCACTGCCCTAAACCATGAAACACCACCCCCAGCAAGACCCCCTACACTGCTCGAACACCACTGCACTGCCCTAAACCCTGAAACACTACCCCCTGCATGACCCCCCCTAACCCTGAAACACCACCCCCTGCACGACCCCCTACACTGCCCGAACATCACTGCACTGCCCTACACCCTGAAACACCACCCCCAGCATGACCCCCTACACTGCCCGAACACCATTGCACTGCCCTAAACACCACCCCCAGCACGACCCCCTACTCTGCCCGAACACCACTGCTCTGCCCTAAACCCTAAAACACCACCCCCAGCACGACCCCCTACACTGCCCGAACACCACTGCTCTGCCCTAAACCCGGAAACACCACCCCCAGCACGTCCCCCTACACTGCCCGAACACCACTGCACTGCCCAAAACCCTGAAACACCACCCCAGCACGTCCCCCTACACTGCCCGAACACCACTGCACTGCCCAAAACCCTGAAACACCACCCCCAGCACGACCCCCTACACTGCCCGAACACCACTGCACTGCCTTAAACCCTGAAACACCACCCCCAGCACGACCCCCTACACTGCCCGAACATCACTGCACTGCCCAAAACCCTGAAACACCAGCCCCAGCACGAACCCCTACACTGCCCGAACACCACTGCACTGCCCTAAACCCTGAAACATCAGCCCCAGCACAAACCCCTACACTGCCCGAACACCACTGCACTGCCCTAAACCCTGAAACACCAGCCCCAGCACGACCCCCTACACTGCCCGAACACCACTGCACTGCCCTAAACCCTGAAACACCACCCCCAGCAAGACCCCCTACACTGCCCGAACACCACAGCACTGCCCTAAACCCTGAAACACCAGCCCCAGCACGACCTCCTACACTGCCCGAACACCACTGCACTGCCCTAAACCCTGAAACACCAGCCCCAGCACGACCCCCTACACTGCCCGAACACCACTGCACTGCCCTAAACCCTGAAACACCAGCACCAGCACGACCCCCTACACTGCCCGAACACCACTGCACTGCCCTAAACCCTGAAACACCACCCCGCACGACCCCCTACACTGCCCGAACACCACTGCACTGCCCTAAACCCTGAAACACCACCCCTGCACCACCCCCTACACTGCCCGAACACCACTGCACTGCCCTAAACCCTAAAAAACCACCCCCGCATGACCCCCTACACTGCCCAAACACCACTGCACTGCCCTAAACCCTGAAACACCACCCCCGCATGACCCCCTACACTGCCCTAACACCACTGCACTGCCCTAAACCCTGAAACACCACCCCCAGCACAACCCCCTACACTGCCCGAACACCACTGCACTGCCCTAAACTCTGAAACACCACCCCCAGCACGACCCCCTACACTGACCAAACACCACTGCACTGCCCTAAACCCCGAAAAACCACCCCCAGCAAGACCCCCTACACTGCCCGAACACCACTGCCCTAAACCCTGAAACACCACCCCCAGAAGACCCCCTACACTGCCCGAACACCACTGCACTGCCCTAAACCCTAAAACACTCCCCCCAGCACGACCCCCTACACTACCCGAACACCACTGCACTACCCTAAACCCTAAAACACTCCCCCCAGCACGACCCCCTACACTACCCGAACACCACTGCACTACCCTAAACCCTAAAACACTCCCCCTACACTACCCGAACACCACTGCACTGCCCTAAACCCTAAAACACTGCCCCCAGCACGACCCCCTACACTACCCGAACACCACTGCACTGCCCTAAACCCTAAAACACTCCCCCCAGCATGACCCCGTACACTACCAAAACACCACTGCACTGCCCTAAACCCTAAAACACTCCCCCCAGCACGAGCTCCTACACTACCCAAACACCCCTGCACTAAACCCTAAAACACTCCCCCAGCACAACCCCCTATACTACCCAAACACCACTGCACTGCCCTAAACCCTAAAACACTCCCCCAGCATGACCCCTACACAACCCAAACACCACTGCACTGCACTGCCCTAAACCCTAAAACACTACCCCCAGCACGACCCCCTACACTACCCAAGCACCAATGCACTACCCTAAACCCTAAAACACTACCCCAGCATGACCCCCTACACTACCCACAGACCACTGCACTACCCTAAACCCTAAAACACTACCCCCGCACGACCCCCTACACTACCCAAACACCACTGCACTACCCTAAACACTAAAACACTACCCCCACATGACCCCCTACACTACCCAAACACCACTGCACTACCCTAAACCCTAAAACACGACCCACCGCACGACCCCCTACACTACCCAAAAACCACTGCACTACCCTAAACCCTAAAACACTACCCCCAGCATGACCCCCTACACTACACAAACACCACTGCACTACCCTAAACCCTAAAACACTACCCCCTACACTACACAAACACCACTGCACTACCCTAAACCCTAAAACACTACCCCCAGCATGACCCCCTACACTACCCAAACACCACTGCACTACCCTAAACCCTAAACCACTACCCCCAGCAGTACCCCCTATACTACCCAAACACCACTGCACTACCCTAAACCCTAAAACACTACCCCCAGCAGTACCCCCTACACTACCCAAACACCATTGCACTACCCTAAACCCTAAAACACTACCCCAGCAGTACCCCCTACACTACCCAAACACCACTGCACTACCCTAAACCCTATACCACTACCCCCAGCACGACCCCCTACACTACCCAAACACCACTGCACTACCCTAAACCCTAAAACACTACCCCCAGCACGCCCCCTACACTACCCAAACACCACTGCACTACCCTAAACCCTAAAACACTCCCCCAGCACGACTCCCTACACTACCCAAACACCACTGCACTACCCTAAACCCTAAATCTACCCCCAGCATGACCCCCTACACTACCCAAACACCACTGCACTACCCTAAACCCTAAATCTACCCCAAGCACAACCCCCTACACTACCCAAACACCACTGCACTACCCTAAACCCTAAATCTACCCCAAGCACAACCCCCTACACTACCCAAACACCACTGCACTACCCTAAACCCTAAATCTACCCCAAGCACAACCCCCTACACTACCCAAACACCACTGCACTACCCTAAACCCTAAATCTACCCTAAGCACGACCCCCTACACTACCCAAACACCACTGCACTACCTTAAACCCTAAAACACTACCCCAGCACAACCCCCTACACTACCCAAACATCACTGCACTACCCTAAACCCTAAAACACTACCACCAGCACGACCCCCCTACACTACACAAACACCACTGCACTACCCTAAACCCTAAAACACTACCCCCAGCACGACCCCCTACACTGCCCGAACACCACTGCCCTAAACCCTGAAACACCACCCCCAGCAAGACCCCCTACACTGCTCGAACACCACTGCACTGCCCTAAACCCTGAAACACTACCCCCTGCATGACCCCCTAACCCTGAAACACCACCCCTGCACGACCCCCTACACTGCCCGAACATCACTGCACTGCCCTACACCCTGAAACACTACCCCCAGCATGACCCCCTACACTGCCCGAACACCACTGCCCTAAACCCTAAACACCACCCCCAGCACGACCCCCTACTCTGCCCGAACACCACTGCTATGCACTAAACCCTAAAACACCACCCCCAGCACGACCCCCTACACTGCCCGAACACCTCTGCTCTGCCCTAAACCCGGAAACACCACCCCCAGCACGTCCCCCTACACTGCCCGAACACCACTGCACTGCCCAAAACCCTGAAACACCACCACAGCACGTCCCCCTACACTGCCCGAACACCACTGCACTGCCCAAAACCCTGAAACACCACCCCCAGCACGACCCCCTACACTGCCCGAACACCACTGCACTGCCTTAAACCCTGAAACACCACCCCCAGCACGACCCCCTACACTGCCCGAACATCACTGCACTGCCCAAAACCCTGAAACACCAGCCCCAGCACGAACCCCTACACTGCCCGAACACCACTGCACTGCCCTAAACCCTGAAACATCAGCCCCAGCACAAACCCCTACACTGCCCGAACACCACTGCACTGCCCTAAACCCTGAAACACCAGCCCCAGCACGACCCCCTACACTGCCCGAACACCACTGCACTGCCCTAAACCCTGAAACACCACCCCCAGCAAGACCCCCTACACTGCCCGAACACCACTGCATGACCCCCTACACTGCCCGAACACCACAGCACTGCCCTAAACCCTGAAACACCAGCCCAAGCACGACCTCCTACACTGCCCGAACACCACTGCACTGCCCTAAACCCTGAAACACCAGCCCCAGCACGACCCCCTACACTGCCCGAACACCACTGCACTGCCCTAAACCCTGAAACACCAGCCCCAGCACGACCCCCTACACTGCCCGAACACCACTGCACTGCCCTAAACCCTGAAACACCACCCCACACGACCCCCTACACTGCCCGAACACCACTGCACTGCCCTAAACCCTGAAACACCACCCCTGCACCACCCCCTACACTGCCCGAACACCACTGCACTGCCCTAAACCCTAAAAACCACCCCCGCATGACCCCCTACACTGCACAAACACCACTGCACTGCCCTAAACCCTGAAACACCACCCCCGCATGACCCCCTACACTGCCCTAACACCACTGCACTGCCCTAAACCCTGAAACACCACCCCCAGCACAACCCCCTACACTGCCCGAACACCACTGCACTGCCCTAAACTCTGAAACACCACCCCCAGCACGACCCCCTACACTGACCGAACACCACTGCACTGCCCTAAACCCTGAAAAACCACCCCCAGCAAGACCCCCTACACTGCCCGAACACCACTGCCCTAAACCCTGAAACACCACCCCCAGAAGACCCCCTACACTGCCCGAACACCACTGCACTGCCCTAAACCCTAAAACACCACCCCCAGCACGACCCCCTATACTGCCAGAACACCACTGCACTGCCCTAAACCCTAAAACACCACCCCCAGCACGACCCCCTACACTGCCCGAACACCACTGCACTGCCCTAAACCCTAAAACACCACCCCCAGCATGACCCCCTATATTTCCGGAACACCACTGCACTGCCCTAAACCCTAAAACACCACCCACAGCACGACCCCCTACACTGCCTGAACACCACTGCACTGCCCTGAACCCTAAAACACTACCCCCAGCACGACCCCCTACACTACCCGAACACCACTGCACTGCCCTAAACCCTAAAACACTCCCCCAGCACGACCCCCTACACTACCCGAACACCACTGCACTACCCTAAACCCTAAAACACTCCCCCAGCACGACCCCCTACACTACCCGAACACCACTGCACTACCCTAAACCCTAAAACACTCCCCCAGCACGACCCCCTACACTACCCGAACACCACTGCACTGCCCTAAACCCTAAAACACTGCCCCCAGCACGACCCCCTACACTACCCGAACACCACTGCACTGCCCTAAACCCTAAAACACTCCCCCCAGCATGACCCCGTACACTACCAAAACACCACTGCACTGCCCTAAACCCTAAAACACTCCCCCCAGCACGAGCTCCTACACTACCCAAACACCACTGCACTAAACCCTAAAACACTCCCCCAGCACAACCCCCTATACTACCCAAACACCACTGCACTGCCCTAAACCCTAAAACACTCCCCCAGCATGACCCCTACACAACCCATACACCACTGCACTGCCCTAAACCCTAAAACACTACCCCCAGCACGACCCCCTACACTACCCAAGCACCAATGCACTGCCCTAAACCCTAAAACACTACCCCAGCACGACCCCTACACTACCCACAGACCACTGCACTACCCTAAACCCTAAAACACTACCCCCGCACGACCCCCTACACTACCCAAACACCACTGCACTACCCTAAACACTAAAACACTACCCCCGCATGACCCCCTACACTACCCAAACACCACTGCACTACCCTAAACCCTAAAACACGACCCACCGCACGACCCCTACACTACCCAAAACCCACTGCACTACCCTAAACCCTAAAACACTACCCCCAGCATGACCCCCTACACTACACAAACACCACTGCAGTACCCTAAACCCTAAAACACTACCCCCTACACTACACAAACACCACTGCACTACCCTAAACCCTAAAACACTACCCCCAGCATGACCCCCTACACTACCCAAACACCACTGCACTACCCTAAACCCTAAACCACTACCCCCAGCAGTACCCCCTATACTACCCAAACACCACTGCACTACCCTAAACCCTAAAACACTACCCCCAGCAGTACCCCCTACACTACCCAAACACCATTGCACTACCCTAAACCCTAAAACACTACCCCAGCAGTACCCCCTACACTACCCAAACACCACTGCACTACCCTAAACCCTATACCACTACCCCCAGCACGACCCCTACACTACCCAAACACCACTGCACTACCCTAAACCCTAAAACACTACCCCCAGCACGACCCCCTACACTACCCAAACACCACTGCACTACCCTAAACCCTAAAACACTCCCCCAGCACGACTCCCTACACTACCCAAACACCACTGCACTACCCTAAACCCTAAATCTACCCCCAGCATGACCCCCTACACTACCCAAACACCACTGCACTACCCTAAACCCTAAATCTACCCCAAGCACAACCCCCTACACTACCCAAACACCACTGCACTACCCTAAACCCTAAATCTACCCCAAACACAACCCCCTACACTACCCAAACACCACTGCACTACCCTAAACCCTAAATCTACCCTAAGCACGACCCCCTACACTACCCAAACACCACTGCACTACCTTAAACCCTAAAACACTACCCCAGCACAACCCCTACACTACCCAAACATCACTGCACTACCCTAAACCCTAAAACACTACCACCAGCACGACCCCCTACACTACACAAACACCACTGCACTACCCTAAACCCTAAAACACTACCCCCAGCACGACCCCCTACACTACACAAACACCACTGCACTACCCTAAAACAATACCCTCAGCACGACCCCCTACACTACCCAAACAGCACTGCACTACCCTAAACCCTAGAAAAGTAACCACCACCCCATGCCCAATCCCCCTTACCTCTCACTTCTCGTGGTTCCTCTCTCCTCGTGGTTCCTGCTTCATGTCATCTATGAGGGGCGGTGCATGTCGTTGTGAGGAAACGGAACAGCCTCTGTTTCCTTACAACGACGTGAATTGTCTACATTTTTTTAACTCATGGTCATTTACCATACATACCTTTACAACAAAATTTGTTGTAAAGGCATGCGTGGTAAATGACCATGCGTTCTAAAAAAATGCGTAGTAATGACTTTGCGATGTACAACGCATGCGTGGTAATGCATGCGTTGTAATGGTATCGCGAAGTAAAAAAGTCGTTGTAACAGCTGTTTACCGATCGAAGCTGGCCCCTGTTCTTCAGTGAGTCATTTATTTGATAAATTAGGAGGAAGGAATCTGTTTTTTTTACCGAAAAGTGCATTCCCGGCTGTTGTATTGTGAAAGTGTCCGCGTGGCCTGGTTTCACTTCCGGTGAGAGAGTGGAAGAGTCTGTTTGGATCTAAAGGGGTTCTGCTGTTGGATGGGGCCGGCGCGACACGTCATCAGAAAACACAGCTAATGGAAAGCGTTGTCCCCGAAGTGTGGAGCAGTGCCATGAGAGGTCAACGAGTGTGCGTCCCACCGCAGTATGACCGTACCGCGTGACCCATGTGCCGCCTCCAGTGTACGGAAGGCAGAAGCGGCATCCATCGCAGGTCCTCTTGAAGACCGTTGTAGCACTAATTCTACATTTTGGAACTAGGGCATTTTAACCTTGTTGTTCCTGCCAGATACAAAGAGAAGATCCTGTGTTATTCAGTGCCCTCGTTACCTTTTCTGTGGGTAGTGGTGCTTGTCACTTTGCTGCCCCGCCGGTGCACACGACTGGGCTCCCCACCTCGTGTGCCATCTGCAGGGCCTCTGCCCTCGGATCACTGGTTTCGGTTTCTGGAGTGGCAAGATAAACAGTTGCTCCCAAAGGACTAGCCTGAACACTTAGGTGAATATCCCCTGCGCCAGCATTCCGCGGAAATTCTTTCCTAGCTCTCCCACGTCGACGACGATGTCATAATAGCACGGCTCCGCTCGCGACACCGTATGACGTCATAGGAGCCATAAGAGGACCTTGTCGGCGTGCTGACGTCAGTTCCACCCATTTTTTCCATGCCACCGAGGTAAACAGGTGGACCGACACATTTTCACATGTATACATAGTATACTAAATATAAATAAATATATATATATATATATATATATATATATATATATATATATATACACAAATGCATAACCAATAAAGGCATAAAGAAATAGCAACAGAGCATGATTAAGACATATTAAAAACATTCATGCCAAACAGTAAAAGCATCTTTTTGGTAGAAACAGGTGGACAACGGGGAGGCGGGTGGGACAGTGAGGAATCCACAGGCAGATACTGTATCCACCAGAAAAAGCGTTACCGAAGGTAAGTAACTTGCTCTTCTGATGGATACTTCTGCCTGTTGATTCCTCACCTTTTGATAGAATCCTCAAGCCGTACCTCACCCGGAGGAGGGTGTCCACCTGACTAGACCAAAAAATCTTGCAAAACAGATCGAGCAAAATGGCCATCCCTCCTAACCTCCGAATCCAATAATAATCGAATAATTTTTAGTCGAAATTATATTGAAAATAATACTTTAAAAATACATTTATTAATAAATTTAGACAAACACTTAAAGGAAAACTTTTATTTATAATTAATTTAAAGATATTTCATACTTTACAAATTACGCCGAAGTCGCAACCCCAGCGCGACTTTTCAAAATGGCTACCGGAATGCGCGCAGCCATCGTGTAGGGTGCGCGAAGGGTGCGCGACTTCTGTATAATATTTAAAAAAAAAAAAAAGAATGAATATACTTTTCCTAACTAAAAATTATTCACAATTTTTTTAAATATATATATGTGTATATATATATATAGAAAATAAAAAAAACATAGGATTGAGGTACATTAGACTTACAAATTTTCATTTAAAAAACCTTTGAAATTCACTGGAAAAACCATAGGTTTCAGGCACATTATAGTTAGAAATTAGCATTTAAAAAACCATAGAAATTCACTGAAAAAACCATAGCTTTCAGGCACGTTATAGTTAGAAATTAGCATTTAAAAAACCATAGAAATTAACTGAAAAAACCATAGGTTTCAGGAACGTTATAGTTAGTTGGACATTTCACTCATACAAAACCATAGAAATTCCGGCGTTATAGTTAGTTCAGCTAACTATAACTCGCGCCCCCGCAATGCACTGCTGATGACGTCACATATTACATCATTCATGACATGGTCAGTGGGGAGTCTACGGGACAGGGGGGGCTTGGAAGTCGGCCAAGCTACTGGATGGTTCCAAGGATCGACCGCACCACCAAAAACATAAAAGATCTCAGATTTCCTCCCGCCATTACGTAGAACCAGAGATGGAATGGCCACTAGTGGAGCAAGCCATAGCTAGTACACTGGGGTGAAAGACAATCCTGTTGCCGAAGCCACATCGCAAATATATATTGCAGCTGAACCTGCTGGGGAGGAAAGTAACACAACCTCATTGGAGAGGCCTTTTTTGGTTCCTCTGTCTCCTAACGTAGTGGTCATGAGGAATTTATTCCCCCCTCTGCCAAATCTGGACAAGCCAGCCTCGGAAGGCCCATGCAGTGATACCCCAAAGTTGTGTAGATCTCAGCGGACTGGCAATCTGCCTAGGTAATCCTCGCACCAGAGCTTACATCCAGCTCAGGTAGCCCAAAAATCTCCCAGTTTGTGTATTGCACATTTCCATTACTCAACGCCAATTCAGTTACAGGCCTGGGCTCACCACAGGCAGCTCCAGACCCGTTAGTCCAACACAGGATCTGGAGCATAACTCCCCCGGCCTGGCGTTTGCAGGACTTGGCTTAGGTCAAAGAGCTCAACGCCAACGCTCAAGGCCCAACAGACTCACACAAGTTGTGGGTAGCCAGTCGGACTCCATGCAAGCCACTGTTATGGCTCTCAATCAACATGCCAACAAAATGGACATTCAAGTGGACCTACTCAACACCATGGCAGTTTTTCGTGTCAGGCATTGATGAAAAACTAAATGCTCTTATCACTCAAGTACAAGCAAACAAGGATACCAACTTCACTATATGCTCGTGCAAGGAAGTGGTTGACAAGCTAGTGCAGCTTCAGGTGATCTTTGACAAAATCTTGGGGGAAGTAAGAACCAACATCACCCCAAAGGGTCGACCCCCTGGTGCCCCAGTATGTAATGTGCCAAGTAATCCATCGTCCCCGGGAGTATGGAACATCAGAACCCACCTGTGTCAGAAGAGGAAAGGAGGGATACTCAGCCTGGGGAGCCTGTAGGCAGTGGGGCGAGGCAAACCCAGGAAACCAGCCTGGACTTAGATGCTGCTCCGATGCGCACCCGCTTGACGAAGAGGGAAAGGAAATGTGCCAGAAAGGGTAGAAATAAGGCCCACACCGGGGTCTCTAGAAACCTAATCCCAATTCCACCTAGGACCCTCCGGGAGGAAGAGGGTCTGCTTGAAATTAACGACTCGCCAGCGGACAATCCCGAGCTGGCAAGGACCACACCAAAAAATCACTTAACCCTACAAGACAAAAAGAGCAGCAGCCTGCTAATCAAGCCCAGCGAAGCGGCTAATCCCATCTTAAATAATGAAGATACCACCCAGCCCAAGGCTCATAGTCCATCATAATATAGGGATGTTCTTACTTGTAGGTGTGGTGTGGCACCAAGGAGGTCAACCCGATCAGTATCCCAAAACCAATCAATTGGGAATGAGAAGTTGCTATGCCCTCGGGATTGCTCTCACATTGAAACCTGGGCCCTCTCCTTAGCCAAGGAGAAGAACCTAGTGATTCACCAAGAACAACCGAAGGCCCAAGTCAGATCCCAGAAGAACAGAAAGACCAGGTTCATTGGCTCCTATGGATCCCAGAATTTAAGTCCAGGGTCACACATGATGTTTTAAATCATGCAAACGTCCTCAATTTGATAAGGGTGCTACCAGGCCTGAAACACGTCGTATCGGATACGTCTTTTCCATCAAGTTCCTACCAACTGGAGGAAGGCAGGTTTCGGAACCCACTCTTATTACATTTTCTGCACCGGGCCTCCCAGTAAAAAATTTAGAGAGCAAAAAGCTGCTTTAGAGCTGGGTCATAAAAGTTGTAGCCTTCCAGGAAGATTGATATCCCCCTGTTTGCGCAGCAACACCACCCCGTCATGGGGACAGGCTCTACAAGATCAATATTGAGAAGCGTGTTGGAGTGTCATCTCCCCACCGTCCTCTGGCCCACTTCCATAAAGCACCTCAGTCTGACAATTCACGTAAACCTAGAGTGTGAAACTGTGGAGCAGCGAAGGACCATAAGGAGGCAAAATGTTCAGGAATGCTGGAGCTGGCTGCCATCCGTTCTATCTACGACTACCCTTAAGGATTGAATAGTGGTGCACCCTAGTACCAAGGAATGGAGTGGTCTGCTTGGCATGCTCATGGAACCTGGCAAGATTACAGCCAAAAATTGAAGATGCCTCGGTAGTGGAATACCTGAGTGCATTTGATATAGTAGCTATCAAGATCTGCACCGCCAGCGCAAGCTAGGCTTGTGTTCTTGCTGGTAAGGCAGACCCTTACAAGGTCTGGATCATTCAGAAAATTCTGTCACGCTGAAAAGCGCAGAAAGGAGTCATTAGCCCACTATGTCAAGTCCAAAATTAACCTCCTGTCTTGAGGAAAACATAGAAAAACTCGCTTTGGGTGAGTTGTGGAAGGTAGAGACAACCAAGCAAGTGTTCAAAAGAATAATAAACAAAAGCGTTAGACTGCAGAGCTGGGTAGAGGACACAGGAATGATGGCCAAGCGAGCGCACGGATGGCTGGTGTTAAGCTCCCATGATGACCAAAAGGACCAGCCTTTCCTAAAAGCTGCATACTCTTTTAAGGTTAAGTAGAAGCTACTGTTAATAAGACTGGGAGAGCTTCCCACCCTAGACTTCAAGCCAAAATGGCAGGAGGAAGGACAACGGGGGACATGAAGTTCCGCTTGTGCCATCAGACAAATGAGACGCTGCTGCATGTCCTTTGTATCTGCCCCTGTTTAGGCCCACAGCAGAGGACCATGCTGTGAAGTGAGTTTAAGAAACGAGGAATTAGGAAATGTAGATCTGCATCAATGTAGTCATTAAACCCATGGAACATGATGCTTAGTATTCAGCTGGTGCAGTTTATGGACATTTTTAAGGAACTGGTTAAGGCTAAGAAATCTGTTTAGGGCGCTGGGTGGCCAAAGGCTGATGCCCCTGGGGGGTTGATGGGGATTTACAGATGGCTTGAAAAAGGGTGTGGCTGCAATAATAACCTTCTATCCCGCTGTAGGCCAAAGGTGGGATGCTAGGGGGGTACTAAGAATAATAAGGACTAATCCCCCACCCTGCTAATGCCAAAGGCCCGCCACTATAGGCTTTACAGCATGCGTTTCAGTGCTCATGGAAAGCGACTAATTAACCCTGCTTAGACCAAGGTGAGCTGCTAGGGTGTAGTACGTTTTTTATAATGCTTTAAACCCCTATCCCACATTGTTGAGCACCCAATTTATTTGTAGGCCTTACATATGCACCCCAGCACTTTATACATAGCGGCTACCCTGCCATTCTTAGGTTATGTGTTGGTCGCGAGAGGCACACCAAAGGGCAAAAATGTTCCAGTCCCCAATCCTGCCTGATTGAGGTTCTGGACATACTTTAGGCAGCATGCACTGAGCACTTTATGCACAGGGGTCTTCATTGGACAGTAATAAGGTCAGGTCCATTTACAGTGGTATCATCTAATAATATGTTATCCCGTGATTAGGGTTAATGAGACCGGCACCCTGCAGCAATATGAGCTATGGTACAAAAAAAGGAAGCGCTTCAGCCCCCAAGGTTTATGATTAGGGGTGGTCTTTTAATGTGATTTTTATATTACTCCCTATAGCAATATAAGCTAAGGTGGGGAAAAGTGTAGCGTACTAGGCTCCCAGGTCTTATGACTAGGTTTTTTTTTATGTGATCTTATCCTTTTATTTTACTGTTATTCTTTTTTTAACATACCAGTTACTGAAGGCATATTTTGCAATGTTTATGGTTTTTATTGACTAATAAACTATTACTTCACTACTTCTCAGTGTACTGCTATAATGTGGGGTATTAATGTCAACCCTTCATGTTAAAGAAATTCAATTTTGTTTTTATTTTTAAAAAACTTTTTCATAATTTATGTGATGTTTGTTGCGTGATTTGCATAGTAAATATTTTCAGGGCTCGGCTTGTGCACGGGCTCTAAGTTTCGAGCCAGAACCTTGACTCTGCTCTCCCTGGAAATTTGTTGGCTCGCCCACCTCTAGTAGCAACCCAACAGCTGAGCAGGTGCACCTGGTGCATAGCAGAGGTGCTCCATTAGTCTCATCACAGGAAGGAGCAAGAGGAAGGAGGCCAATGGCGGTACCTATTGTGGGAGTTACATCATCAGAAGGCGCTTGCCTGGCGGCTCTTTAAACAAGCATTGGCATAGCCAATAGGTCTCGCCTTTGGGACCTTTTAAGTGTTTAGCCATGCAGTACATTATCCTGGTTGCTGTGCCGCCAGGGATTAAAGAGCTATATAATTACTACACACTCGGTCATGCAATCTGTTGTGAGATGGTTACTCTCTCCAGTTCGCTTTAGACTGTGTAAGCAATAGAAAGGTTTCGATCTAAATTGATAGGTAGTGGAGCAATATGAGAGCTTTCGGTGACTTCACTTTCCATAAACCCTGCGATTGGTTAAAAGATAATAATCCGCCCCAAAATAGTCGACACACCAATCATCAAAGAAACCCACTCCGGCTACTACACCGGAAGATATCTCCTTAATGCCCTGGAAGTGGGTGGGTAGTTGGATTATGTATTGTGTTGGGCTGCGTAAGAACATGTGGTGGAGATGTGGGGAGAGATGTCCAGAAAAGAGTGCATCTCCTGTTAATGAGAGGGAGCTCCATTAGCTGTATAAAGATGAGATCAGTACAACAAGGGCCTAGCAGTGCTCTCTGACTCACACTTGTGTTGGGAATGGGCTTCTTGTTGTTGGCTGTTAGAGGAGGGGACATCAGCAACATGTGTGTGGGACACAAGGCCCTACTGGCAGCATCAGAGGAGTGTCAGGCTTTCACGTGGAACAGTTTAGGACCCTTACTGCAGCATATGAGTTTGCCAGCAGTGACAGAAGATTTAGGACATAGAACCGCAAGTAATAAGCAGCAGCCAGGCTATTGTCAGGAGGTGGAATGTGCGTGGCCTTACGAAGGGCGACTGGACTTACTTGGGCAACGAACACAGAAGCCTTTAAGCACAGAAGAGGCATTATGGTGAAGGGACACAGATTTATGGTCAGTAAAAACACTAGTCCTTACTTTAAATTACTGAACAAATGAACAAAGTGGGCAGAAATAAAATGTATGAGTAATTAATGGAGGACCCCTTCCAATAAATGAAGGACTTATATTTAGCCACCGTTTAATGAAAAATATAAATGAAATGTATTTAATAAAACGTACACGAGCCCCACCTTGGAGGGGTGGTTAAAAAATGCAGCGTACAATCAGTTATAGAATCCCGAGGTGCGTCATAAAGTTAAGGATCTTTCTCACACAATTGCATATTAAAATCAGCCATGAGAATGATGGAAAAGTAAACATTGGTGGCACACTTAAAAGCCAGCAGAAAAGATCTCAATGAGTCAATAACGCCAGAATTGTGTTTGTTAAAATTATTGTAAAAATTAACAACTAATGTCCTCTTATGATGCTCAAAATGCAGTAGAGTGGCAGAAAGATTAGACGAGCAAGTAACAACCATTAAATCTCTATACCAGTCTTTGTGCGATAGGATGCTGCAAGGTGTAAGAAGAATACAGCTCCTTAGATATCTCCGAGGGTTAAGCACCTGCTGCGGGGGCCTGCGGGCAGTTTCTTTGCCTCATGCGCGGACCCGCTCAGCCCATCATGCTTCTCATGCTAGTAAAACTACGCACGGTGCTCGCAGCTTCACAGGGGCTGCTTGTGAGTTCCCAGCTCAGCACCAGCCTTTTCACACACACTAGGCTTCTGCTAGTGCCTCTGTTGTTCATCGCGAGTATGAGTGTGTGTGGGGGGGGCGTGGGTGTGTGAGAGAGGGAGAGAGATGGAAACTCACACTGCTGTTGACATCGTGTGTGTGTGTGCGAGATGGAAGCTTGCACTGCTGGTGCCTCTGTGGTTCGTTGTGTATGTGCATGTATGTGTGTGCGTGTGTGTGTGTGCGTGTGCGAGATGGAAGCTTGCACTGCTGGTGCCTCTGTGGTTCGTTGTGTGTGTGTATGTGCATGTGTGTACATGTGTGTGTGTGTGAGATGGAAGCCCAGAATTTGTTTGTTTTTTAGACCTCCTGGCACTAAGGACTTAGACAATGTGCTGTTCTGAGTTAAAGAACGGCTTGGACTGTAACCAACCCACAACCGACTAAGCAATATTTGAGAAATCACAGGGATATAAAGTGGAACCCAAGAATGCTACAGAAACATTTTAAAGATTTGTTTTTAAAATAATAATCCTATCCTAGTGCACACGATAGGACTGCAATGTGAACAGAAGGAATATTCTGTCATATTGGCAGTATATTTAATAGCATTCCCACTTTCACGTCCTTTCATACTAAGCCAATCTTAGTTTCAAAGGAAGGCCTAATTGGAGCTTCAGATGGTTCACACCCACATACCTGTTTGAACTATGTAAGTCTTTATTCAGTTAAGTAGTGAGGCCTGCTATTCTCGTCTGCGCTCACAGCTGGGCTTATAAACTCAGCAAGTGAAGTCTGTTATTCTTCAGAAAGGACCGGTGATGAGTTTCAGCAGGGCCTGTCTCGTGTCAAGCAAGCCTGGCTGATGACGGCGGGAATGCCAGAAACCGGTCCTAGGATGCTTGTTTCCGGTCCAGGGAAGACATGGCTTGGCAGTTCGGGCTGGACTGTTCCCATGAGGCACAGGGTCAGACTGATTTGCATATGGCCATGTCTGAACTGGGGTGGTGGAGTGAGCTAAAGAATGATGATGGATTAAACCCAGATCAGGTGACTGGGGGTGAGTGTTTGATTGGCTCAAACGTTCCGTCCATCATCCCCTTTTGTATCGCTTTGTTAGCCCTAAGTTGGCGGGGGTATGCCCAGACGTGGGTCCCTTGCTCACTTTGCCACTGGATTCAAGCAAGCCTGGCTGATGACGGCGGGAATGCCAGAAACCGGTCCTAGGATGCTTGTTTCCGGTCCAGGGAAGACATGGCTTGGCAGTTCGGGCTGGACTGTTCCCATGAGGCACAGGGTCAGACTGATTTGCATATGGCCATGTCTGAACTGGGGTGGTGGAGTGAGCTAAAGAATGATGATGGATTAAACCCAGATCAGTTGACTGGGGGTGAGTGTTTGATTGGCTCAAACGTTCCGTCCATCATCCCCTTTTGTATCGCTTTGTTAGCCCTAAGTTGGCGGGGGTATGCCCAGACGTGGGTCCCTTGCTCACTTTGCCACTGGATTCAAGCAAGCCTGGCTGATGACGGCGGGAATGCCAGAAACCGGTCCTAGGATGCTTGTTTCCGGTCCAGGGAAGACATGGCTTGGCAGTTCGGGCTGGACTGTTCCCATGAGGCACAGGGTCAGACTGATTTGCATATGGCCATGTCTGAACTGGGGTGGTGGAGTGAGCTAAAGAATGATGATGGATTAAACCCAGATCAGTTGACTGGGGGTGAGTGTTTGATTGGCTCAAACGTTCCGTCCATCATCCCCTTTTGTATCGCTGAGTTAAAGAACGGCTTGGACTGTAACCACCCCACAACCGACTTAGCAATATTTGAGAAATCACAGGGATATAAAGTGGAACCCAAGAATGCTACAGAAACATTTTAAAGATTTGTTTTTAAAATAATAATCCTATCCTAGTGCACACGATAGGACTGCAATGTGAACAGAAGGAATATTCTGTCATATTGGCAGTATATTTAATAGCATTCCCACTTTCACGTCCTTTCATACTAAGCCAATCTTAGTTTCAAAGGAAGGCCTAATTGGAGCTTCAGATGGTTCACACCCACATACCTGTTTGAACTATGTAAGTCTTTATTCAGTTAAGTAGTGAGGCCTGCTATTCTCGTCTGCGCTCACAGCTGGGCTTATAAACTCAGCAAGTGAAGTCTGTTATTCTTCAGAAAGGACCGGTGATGAGTTTCAGCAGGGCCTGTCTCGTTTGTGTCGCTTGGTACAGAGTCCCCACTCTAACCCTTCCTACTTTGTGATAAGATTGTGTAACATTATTTAGTAATAAACAAGTAGCAGAAAAAAGCTTAGTGCTTTTACTTATTTTCATTCTGCCAGACGGTTTGTTTCACATTTGTAAAAAAAAAAAAAAAAATCTTATTCACTTTCCACGGAACTTTGTTCAAAATGTAAAAATAGCAAGCTTTGATTAATTACTGTGAATATATCCGAGCAGGTTTGATCATTACGTTCCAAAGAAAAAGTGACGTAAGACAAATGCGCATTTCTTATTAATCTCCCGTTTTAAATGATTGCCAAGGGGGATACCTAGAGGAGAACAAAGCACAATTAACAGAACAGGAGGGGCTGTGGGATGCAGTGCACTGCTTTCGTGGCCCACACACAACCTAAACACAGTCAACTGCTTAGGAGCGACTCTTGCAAGGACAAAACTATAGAAACACACCATCCTGGAAAAGGGAATTGAATAGTAAGTAACTTGTGAAATGTAAACAGGAACAACATTGCCGTTCCCAGGAAGAGAGGGCAGTATCCGTTTTGCTGGCTGTCACAAGTGGCGGGGCACAAGGGTGGGAGCACTGGGAGGGGGAGGACATTTACAGATGGGACACTGGTCCAACCAGCACCGCATCGCAACTCCGCCCACCAAAGCAACTGCTGGAGACTGGATGCCCTCTAGGAGTGATATATTTTATTTTCAGTTTAATTAGCTCGGGATACAAATATCTCGTGGTGATTACATTGGAATAATAGAATCAGAAGTTTAAAAAAAACGACGGGAGGGGGAGCAGGTATAATTAATGATATAAGTAAAACAGAAAATAAAAAAGGCTAAGCATTAGAACTAAGGAGTGTGGGCAATAATTAAAATGGAGAAGGAGGGTTCCGAAGCGGTCTCACCCGTAAAATAAATAAATAAATAATTGCATACATACATAAATACGTGTCTCAGGCATAATTCGACTGAATGGAAAGTTTGTACCTAACGAAACACTGCCATCTGTTTTGCTGGCTGTCACGAGTGGCGGGGCACAAGGGTGGGAGCACTGGGAGAGGGAGGACATTTACAGATGGCACAGTGGTCCAACCAGCACCGCATCGCAACTCCACCCACCAAAGCAACTGCTTGAGACTGGATGCTCTCTAGGAGTGATATATTTTATTTTCAGTTTAATTAGCTCGGGATACAAATATCTTGCTTGGGCAGCGAAGGCCACGAGTAGTTGAAAGGTGAATCCGAATCCGACTCCATTGTTTTCGGTTAAATAAACAGAGCGGGCCGCAGTTAAATAAACAGAGCGGGCCGCAGACACTCGAGCAGCACTTTGTTGTGTTCAAAAGCGAGTCAAGTCAAGTGATGTGAACTGAAGGCATGGAGCAGGCAGGGTCGGATCGCCCTCCTATGGGAGGGAGGGGAAGGCAGTAAATGTTTGCTCTCTTCAGGCGTCCCGGCATGTAGACAGCTCGGGCTGTAAATATTAAGCCAGAAGGGGGAAGGTGAAATAAGGAAACACGTCTCTCTGCACTCACCAAGAGATGTGAACTCTGAGGGCAACCAGCGACGTCTGATTAACCAGCAGCGGCAGCATGAACGTACAGTTGCCAGCAGGGGGCGGGAGGGAGGGAGAGAGAGAGAGAGAGAGAGAGAGAGAGAGAAAGAGAGAGAGGGGGAGAGAGAGAGCGAGAGAGGGAGAGCGAGAGAGGGGGAGAGAGAGAGCGAGAGAGAGAAAGAGAGAGCGGGAGTGAAAGAGAGAGAGAAAAAGCGAGAGGAGAGAGAGAGAGAGCGAGCGAGAGAGAGAGCCCGTGAGTGCTGCGTGCGTGCGCGCGCAGTCTGCTCATTTTCAAGCACTGCACTCGTGCTTGTGGCGCGCCCCTGCTCACTCCCGCAAGGTGGATGCCGCCACAAGCACGAGTGTGTGCTTGAAAATGACCAGAGCGACGGCTAAAGGTCCTCCTATGCAGCGCATGCGCGCTAGCTACGTAGGCGAGACCTAAAAACTGCATACGAAGGATATAAAATTGGCTAGCATTCGCGCCAAGAATTTTCAATTCTATTAAGGACACGGAGGCGAGGATTATGCTTCTCTTTCTATTTTATTGCCACACACAGCAGCCAATGAAAAACTTTGTTATGAAAAATAAACTACATTTCCCATGATGCTCATGGTATACATCATATCCTGTATAGCCCCATAAGAGCCACCATCACCGGAACTCGTCCTCTTTCTTTGCTTCGAACAATAAAGTCCAACATAATAACTGAAGTCCAACAAATCCTCCAACATGGAAGAAACAATCCAACTGGGAAGTACGTCCTCTTTAACCAGGATTACCCTTACTCCGTTTTCTTTTCAGATCCTGAAAGAATGAGAGATAAAACAACCCGTAACTTCTGTAAAATCAGAATACGTACACAACGGGTGGGTATTAATTACAACACTGTAATATAATCGGGTGGGATAATCCTCGCCTCCGTGTCCTTAATAGAATTGAAAATTCTTGGCGCGAATGCTAGCCAATTTTATATTCTATTACAGGACCGGAGGCTTCAGTATTATGCTAGTTTAACGCTGATTAAAAACTACAGAGGATATATCACCCACCGGCTTATAATAAAATTGTTTAAATGTTGATTCAGAGGACCAATCTGCAGAATGCATTATATCCTGTACAGTAGAACCCAACATAAATGTTTTAGAGGCCATAGCACCTCGGACAGAATGTGCCCCAAATACTTGAATGTCAACACCTGCTTCTTGCATAACAGATTTTAACCATCTGGCTATAGTAGCCGCAGTGACAGGCTTGAAGGGGTTCTGTAAAGCAATTAATAATTGCACCACACCATCAGGTCTAAGAGACCTTGTACATTCCTCATACATTTTAAGACATTGAACAACGCAAAGCTTGGCATTGCTAGGAAAAGCATGATAGTCCACAGTACGAGACAGTGTCTTTGTTCTGGAGGTAATGTTAAAAGAAACTCCTTCCGGAGTAAACACTCTACCTGTAATATCCAAGGCTTTGATATCCGATGAGCGTCGACAGGCTGCTAAACATAACAACATGGCCAATTTGGAAGATAGTTGTTTCCTTGTCAACATGTCATTAGTGGGCCATGTATTGAACAAGGAAAGAACTAGAGACACATCCCATAAAGAGGAATACTTTGGTTTAGGCGGATTAGCCACTCTAATACCTTTCAAGAGTTTACAAATTAACGGGTGCATCCCTAAAGGTTTGCCCTCTATTTGAGCATGACCCGCTGAAATGGCTGAACGGAAATTATTGATAGTACGATATGCCAAACCATCGGCGGCTTTTTTGGACAAAAAATTCACAACATAGGGTAATCCTGCCCCCACGGGATCCACGTGTTGTTCCACGCACCAACGAACCCAGCCTTTCCAGGCTGACGAGTAGCGTTTCCTGGTGGAAGGGGCCCAGGCCTGGTTGATAAAGTCGGAAGCTTGTTCCGAAAATCCTGGCATATGCCAACGTTGCCTGAAAGTCTCCAGGCCATCAGGGACAACTGCCCCGATGTTATCATCGGATGCAACTCTCCGTGAGGGCCCTGGAGCAATGTTGAGGACCACGGAATCCTCCTGGGAAGGTCGCAACTGGCCTCCAATAGTAGCGGGAACCAGGGTTGCGACTTCCACAATGGAGTCACCAAAATCACTTCCGCCTTCTGGCGCATTATCTGTGTGAACACTCGGGGAATCAGGATGAAAGGAGGGAAGGCATAATTCAGACTGTGTGTCCAATTCTGTGAAAAAGCATCCGTTGCCAGAGCCGACGGATCCGGCCTCCAACTGAAGAACTTGTTCATCTGACGATTCAGTCTGGAGGCAAAAAGATCTATCTCGCAGTGTCCCCATATTGCCTGAAGCCATTGCACCATCTGCGATTGTAACTGCCAATCGCTGTAATCCTTGAGGTGTCTGGAATTCCAGTCCGCTACGACATTGGATTTGCCCGGAATGTACTCGGCTATGACCGAGATTTGATGACTGAGGCAAAAATGCCAAAAGTCCTTCGCTATTTCCACCAACAGGGACGACCTCGTGCCCCCCAACTTGTTGATGTACTGAACCGCTGATATGTTGTCCATCCTCAAGAGGATGCAACAGGATACCTGTTTGGGTGACAGCGTCCGGATCGCAAACGATCCCGCCAACAGTTCTAGACAATTTATGTGGAGATCTAGCTCCCCTAAGGACCAACGCCCTCCTGTGGAAATATCTCCGCAGCGCGCACCCCAGCCCCAACGGCTGGCATCGGACTCTATGATGACTTCCGGCAGAGAACCGAAAATTGCTCTGCCGTTCCATGCTTCGACGTGGCCTAACCACCACTGAAGTTCCTCCCGCACGTCTCGGGAGAGGGGAACCAGATCAGTATAGGAGAGACCCATTTGCAGATGTTGAATCTTGAGCCTCTGAAGTGCCCGATAATGCAAGGGTCCTGGGAAAATTGCTTGAATGGATGACGCCAGAAGGCCCACCATTCTGGCAAGCATTCTGATCGATACCATCTGTTTGGATAACAGGGATCGAAGTTCCTTTTTGATGTCCCGGAGTTTGGAGCGTGGCAGACTCAGTTGAGCCTCCCGCAAATTTATGACAAAGCCCAAGAAATCTATTGTCTGGGAAGGGGACAGCACTGACTTTGGTTCGTTGATCACGAAACCCAAGTTTTGTAGAGTAGCAATGGTCATGTTTAAATGCTGAGTTGCCATTGCAGGAGATTGCGCCATGATAAGAATGTCGTCGAGATAAATTATCATACGAATCCCCTGTTCTCTGAGATAAGCTACCACTGGCTTCAAGGTCTTGGTGAAGCACCAAGGAGCCGAGGAAAGTCCGAAAGGAAGGACCAAATAGTGGTACCATTTGTTGCGCCATTGAAATTTGAGAAAACGTCGATGAGGAGGAAGAATGGGGATAGAGAGATAGGCGTCCTTCAGGTCCAACCGGACCATCCAGTCCCCTTGTTTGAGGAGATCCGCCAAAAGATGTATACCCTCCATCTTGAAGTGTTTGTACGTTAAAAAATGATTGAACTCCTTCAAATTTAGTACCAACCTGTAACCTCCACCCTTCTTCTGAACCAGAAAAATATTGCTGCAGAAGCCGTGAGGGCCCTCGTTGCAATATGCTATCGCGTGCTTCTGCAGCAACCCTGCGATTTCGGAATCTATAAAAACGCATTCTAGTTGGGAAAAAGAAAGCTGTCTGGGAAGTTTGATCTGGACGGGGGTCTGAAAGAAATCTAGATGGAAACCCTGCACTGTCTGCAGTACCCAAGCATCTTGCGACAAGTGAGCCCAATTGCGATAAAAGAATTGAATACGTCCCCCAGAGGTAACGGACAAAGGTCCGGAGCACTCACCTGAGGGTTCGGCGTTCTGGAAGTTTCCCGGTAATATCCTCTGTTGAAACGCCGTCTATTAAAGCGTTGTCTGGTGGGGTAGAAAGTGCCACCACGGGTGGAGTCCCAGTCTCCCCTGCCCCGACCGAAGTCACCTCTCTGAGGACCTTGGGAAAAGTGACGGCCAAACGAGCGTCCTCGCCCTCGTCCGGCCCTGCTGAAAACACCAGCATGAAAAACTCTCTTAATGCCATATTGGGCCTTATCTAGAGTTGTGAATGTGCCCACATATTTGGCTACATCCTTTACAAAACGGTCTCCGAATAGGTTTCCATCCGCCAGCGGACCAGGCTCCGCCGCAGCCAACTCCGTGAGATTGGAGTCCATTTTCATGAGGATAGATTTGCGCCGTTCCGTAGAAATGGCACAATTGGCGTTGCCCAACAGGCATATAGCCCGCTGGGTCCATCCGGCGAGAACATGGGGGTCAATTGTACTTCCAGATTCCTGCGCTTGTAGCGCCATCTCCAATACCTTAGCTAAAGGTCCTACAACGTCCAACAGCTTATCTTGGCATCCACGCCAAGCACGATCAATCCCTTTCTTGGGATCTTTGGTGAATTTCTTTAAGAATGTTAAAAGACTAGAGTCAATATCCGGAGTTTCCGCCACCTTATCGGTAACGTCCGGTCTAGGGCATTCTGACCGTAGGCGATTTCGCACCTCTTTGTCAAAGCTCTTGCGTATATTCTCATGCAAGTAGGCCGCAACCTCGGGAGCCGGCAACCAATCAGAGGATCTGGGGTGAACTATCTCCGCTGGATTAAAAGTAAAAGGGGTAGCTATGGGTACCTCTGTATTCTTTGATTTCTTCATCCTTTTCTTTGGAGGGGATGTGTCCGGGGTGTCAGACCCCGTAGAGTCGGGATCAGTGTCGGTGCCTCTAGCCTTAGCCGTGTCCCCGTCGGGGTGAGGAAGCGAATAGTAGGAGGCGGAGTGAGGCCAAGGTTTAGGAGCGTCAGTGGCATCGCCCTGTGGAGCAGTAAACCCATGACGTTTAGCAAATTGCTCAAGCTGCCTAGTGATCGGCTTTAAGGCAGTAGCTAGAGCCTGTTGTACAGTTCCCGGAACTGTCTTCTCCAGGGCCTTGTTGACCGACTCCTGAACCGAGGCGTCCAGGGCCTCAACAATGTTGTCCTCCAAGGAAGGATTGGGAACCTCCTCTTCATAGAAAAAACCTCATCCTCGTTATATTGCACCCACTCTTCCATTGTGGGATCAATATAGTTATCAGTAACCTGCAACTGCGGCAGACAAAATTTTTGAGGAGTAAAGGGGGACCAACCCAGAGCACAAACACCAAAAGTAGTACCTAGTCCCTCAGCCACAGCTGTATGAATGGTTTTTGCAGCCCAAAGGGCGTAACAGGAGCCAAGAGCAGGGTATTTTAATGGAGGTGTGCTGCCTCCAGGCCCAAATTATGAATTACAGCCAGCCAGGCGTCAGTGAACTGCTCAGTGGGGAAAAAGGCAGGGAATACAGAGCACTGTAGAGGAAAAAACGGGTCGTTTCGATGTGCGTAGCCCAAATCCTACTAGAAGTAGCCCAATTGGGCTACGCACATCGAGTCGTGAGGGAAAAATGTGAAGGGAGGGCTCCGAGCGCATACGGCCGATGAGGGGGGCCTCAGCGCTTAAATTTACACAATAAGACACCGCCGTAGGCGGAGCGGTACAGTCACTGCGCGTGTCCCGGCAGACAACTGCTGCCGATCACGCTGATGTCCGCTTCAGAGCGGGAGATTTAAAAATGCTTTTAAGCATGTGGGAGAGAGCGCGCACCTCCGCTAAGCATACACGCCGGAAAAACCGGCGGGAGGTCGCGTTGGTCAATGAACACAGTCACAGACAACGCGATAATCGCGCATAATCCAATCACCTTAATTAGGCCAAATAAATACAGTTAAACACTGATAAGACGTAGGAGCACTTATCTGACTGCGTGAGCAGCAAAGAAAGAGGACGAGTTCCGGTGATGGTGGCTCTTATGGGGCTATACAGGATATGATGTATACCATGAGCATCATGGGAAATGTAGTTTATTTTTCATAACAAAGTTTTTCATTGGCTGCTGTGTGTGGCAATAAAATAGAAAGAGAAGCATAATACGAAGCCTCCGGTCCTGTAATAGAATCGGCCTCTTCATTCCTTGGCCACACACGGGATGATCCCTCACGGACTGCTATACCAGCAGCTGGGGCCGCATCTTGGCAAAAACAAAGAAGATGATCACAGGATGAGTCCAGAGGAAAAACAAGCTTGGTGGAGGGACTTCTCGACGTAGCGTGTTGTTTTTTCTCGTCACAGTTGTTTTAAGATTGCTTGTTGGTTTTTAGCGTGATTGTCATTGTTTACCAATGCGCTCTTATGTGTGATGCTTTTTAGGTTGAGCCTAGACAGCGCTTGCGCTGTCAGGATGATCTGTTGTACATACTTTGTGGGCTTTGACTCAGCCCATCGCTTTTCATTTGTCTAATTGCTTGTCTTTTAAAATTCCTTGCTTGTCAGTGGGTAATTCCTCTTTTCGGATCCCTCCTTTTTGGATCTCGCTCGTTCACTCCCTTTGAGCATCGCCCCATGACTCATCGGCTTCTGCTTTTTTAAATTTTACTACCGGCTCAGGAACTTTAAAAAAAATTCAGAACAGCTCTTTACATATGCGAATGTTCGCTCCCATGCTCAATTCCTCTCCTCGGGCTGCAGCTGCCTCCCCCTTCTTCCTGCTTGTTTACTTTAGCTGTTCACATATGTGAACGCTCACTCTCTCCTCGGGCTGCCGCTGCCTCCTCCTCCCTCCAACTTGTTTACTTTACGGCTGTTTAACATTGTTAAGACGTTAGTTTCCATCACATCTGTTAACCATATTGCTTAAATTAACTTGGCATGTATCGCACAGTCCACACAGAGCCCATGTTCGGTGTAACTCTAACCTTCATTTTGTGGGAGGAGCCAGTAGGGTAGTTCTCATTCCTCAACTTACACGGCTCGCACCAGGACGTGAAACCCCAATTAATAAAGCCCACTAGAGGTATTGTTTCTGAGGAGTATGAGGATTGACCACATGGTTTGCGCGTTCTCTTGTAGGTAGCATGGCTAGCTGTTTAGTCCAGGAAGTGAGTACATTTCTAAGGCTGATGCTAAGTCATGGACAAACTGCACAGGCTCAAGCAGTTTGATGCATATCCAAAGACTTTGGAGGATTTTAGAATTAAGACCTGCAAGGGAGCTGTAGGTAAGAAGACCATTCCCTAGATGCTGAGAACAGTTTGGCTCAGACAGCAAGAGCTTATGAATTGGGTGACATACAGTCCAATTTTAGTGAAATCCTGAGAGTGGCAGCCAGTTCACGGTTTAAAAAGGGAGAGACAGAACATTCATTGTGCACATGGAAAGGTTCCTTATGTAAATTTTAGGTGATAGTTGTAGTTGATTGTTAATACATCCAGTTTATCGCATATGGATTATAAACCTACAGATTTCAGATGCTCATTTGCTCTTTTATTAATATTTGATAGTGTGTGTTGGTTCCAGTCTATATTTTCTTCTCCACTCATTTTTTTGACGTTCATTTCAATGCAGATAAAGTTTTATATCTCAACTGGGTCTAGGTGCAGAATTCCTTTCCAGCTGGTAGCTGGAATAATAGGAAGGGACAATAGAATACTGTGTATATAGAAGGGAATCAGATTTATTGTGTTCATGTTTGTGTGGTTAGAGATGTGTGAGTCAGCGATTTCAGATAGAGAGCAGAGCAAGTGGTCGGAGTTCATTTTTATTTGATCTGAAATTTTGAATAAAAACTCATACCCAAAGATAAACAACATTTTCATAGTTTGAGATGCAGTTATAAAAGTAGGTAACACAAATCAGAGTAGATTGAGGCATTGTGCAAAGATTAGTACTGCTTTTCATACAGCATTTACTATCCCTACGTTGACACTGAAACACTCTTTGGAGTGGCAGAATGTTGCTTTGGCTATGCTTGCTGCCTTAGAGACTTGCATAAGAAATTACAGTCTGTCATGTTGATTATTACACAGTTTGTCACAGGAGTTGGAAACAATTTATCATGCAGTCTGTAGAGTAATTTAATGTACATGGATGTTACATGACTGTCATGTACTTTGAGGTGTAAGGTTGTTATAAAATGTCATGAGAACATCATGAATTATAGCTGATTTAGAATAAATGCTAGGTTATCCATGCTGCTGTTCCACTGAGATAGTTCATGCTGAAGCTTAGTGGTGTCGTAGGTGTTTGTACAATTCGGTCATGTACGGAATATGCATGAGGTACTAATAATTCACACATTTTACCTTGTATGCTGTGGTAGAATGTTACTACATTACATTCCTTAATAATAAATCCTTATACTTGTTGTGGAGTACCATTATTCATGACATCCCATAAGCTCAGCCTCTGCCAGCTCCACTGAATACGGTTTCAACCATGTATGGCAATTGCTCCTTGAGTGACTCTCCATTGAGTCTGAGATTGATAAATTATTTGCCACCTTTTCCAATTCTTGTATGGATAAATGATATTGTTTATGTGGAAGCATGTGTGTTGTGTAACTCACTTGTACTGGTGAATTGTTCCTATCCTTATTGGGTGATAATGTTTAGGTCTGGTCTGTCAATTTCTTTTTGTGGCACTGGCTAGGGAAGAGTAAGGTCTTTGCCGTCCTTTTGAATCTAGGTGGTTGTTAATTTATTTTATCCTTATTAGAAGTGACTTTCAGAATTTTTTCAGCTTGTACTAACCATTCTTGTAAGTGGTCTTTATGATTACCTAAGGACCAGTCTGGCTTGAAGTGTCCTTTTCTGAGAGCATCTCTTTAGCTTTACTTGTAGAAAAACTGAGCCCTTACTGTTTGTGGCCTTCTGTGTAATGTAGTGGATCTTTAAGGTAGATCTTCTGGTAATGGGGAGCCAGTGAATAACTTGTAAGACAGGGGAGATATGGGCTTGTAGCTTTACAAGTGGGAGTTGTCTTGCTCTTACATATTCACAGAGGCTCTGACCTCCTAGCACTAAAAAATACACGAGTCACTATTCTCCACTCCACCAACCAAGATTTAATTCTGTTTCCTGAGGCAAGCATGTATTCCTGAATCAGACTGCATTACTCAGTGTGTAGTAATTGTATAGCTCTTCAATCCCTGACGGCACAGCACCCAGGGTAATATCCGGCAGAGCTAAACACTCATAAGGTCCCAAAGGCGAGACTCATTGGCTATGCCAATGCTTGTTCTGTTTATGGTGGCAATGATGGAGGGGTCATATGGCTTAGTCTGTAGTGCATCCACCTTATTTTCAGCATTGCATGTTCAAGTTGCAGTATTGCTCGGAGTCAGCAGTGGTCAAAACAGAGACGACCTGTTGGTGCAGTCGGCCGCCTTTTTTTGGGGGGAGGTGCGGATTTCAAACATTTTATTGTTTTGCAGTCAAGGCATAGTTTAAGAAAAGACAGGTATAAGGTGTAAGATACCTGCCCAGCACAAGAAAAAAAATAGAGCGAAGAGCAAGTACATTTTGAGTCAGTTGTGAGGATTGTCAGCCATACACTGAATAATTCCATCACACGTATTCTGTGAGTGATGTATCATTCATTACATTCTAGAACTAAGATGTAGTGTTGCATACTAGAAATAGCAATACCTACATTACATTACACTAAATTACATACTAGATGTGGCATTGTATTCTAGCTGAAATATTAGACTGTAGATGCATTACATTGTAGGTGATTTTCGATTTGCAGATCAAGAGTGTAGGCGTTCATTCGAATATCTTTGGGGAGAGTAGAGAACTATAAAGATTAGTAAGGGTGCATACTTCTACCATGAGGATATTGTGCTTGATGACATGATATCGAAGTCTATATTGTAATTGTAGAAAGGGATATAGTGAAGTGTGCAAGAGCACGAAAAGAAGAGATATGAGAGAAGGGTAGAGGGCGGGCAGGGAGGAGAGGAGGAGCCCCTTGAAATGTCGTTACAGCTGGGTCCGACATAGGGGAGCAGGTTTGCAAGGTACGGTAAAGGTGTAAGGGATATTCATGTTTATGGGGGGGTCAGCTTTCTGTAGGAAAATGTCAAGAGAATTCCAAAGACCTCTTGAGGCATTGGTGTTGTGCGCTTTTTTGTATATAATATTGTCGACCCCTCTGGTTTCTTTTCAGTCTGTCAGAATAGTTTTGGTGCAGAGGGCTAGCATAAGGTCAAGTAGGAGGTAGTCTTGTTACGGTAAGGCGATGGGTGGATGATGTGCATTAAGGCCAAGAGTTGCTGTGAGAAGAGTCGGTGTACAGTTAGTGTTGAAGATGTACTGGATGGATTGTTGTATTTTGGTCCATCGTCTTTTAATTTTTTCGTGATGTGCAATCTTTGGGGTTCTAGGATTTTATAGATGCAGTAGGCCATTGCTATTTTAAGTTTTAAAAAAATGTAGAACTCGAACAGAGGTAGATCGTAGCGTGAGCTTAGTTCAGCGCAGGGGGCGGGATTAGTCATTGAGCCTAGGTCACTGATGCAGTTAATGCCTTTTTATGCCCAGAGTTTCCAGAACAAGGTTTTCCCATCCAGTTTGAAATTGTGGTTGTGCCACAGGGAGACTATAGTAAAGTCCATGAGTCGGTTGGGGAGTTTTTTATCGATACAAGGAAGCGCTGCTGCTGTGTCGCCTATCCTTGGGTAGGAGTGGAGAATGGGTAGAATTTTGATGTTTTGCATCGTTAGGGTTGTTTTTAATAAGGAAGGGTGCAATAGATGTGTTTCAATTTGTAGCCAAGATGGAGAGGAGTCCAGGGAGTCCTTGATCCACCAGTAACCTTGTGCTGCTAGGAAAGATTGTTGGTATCTATGAAAGTCAGGTAGGTTTAACCACCCTCTGTTTTTATTCAGTTTTAGAGTGGGCCCACTATTCTGGATCTCTTTCCTTTCCATATAAATTTTGTGATAACCTTAGCCACAGATTTGAAGAATTGAGAGGATAGATTTATGGGGAGCATGCTTGAGATGAAGTTGATGAGTGGTGCGATCCTCATTCTTACCGTGTCTATTCTACCCCACCAGGTTACATTTTTAGGAGACCATGAGGTTAAGAGGTCATTGATTTTGGAAAGGGTTTTATTTTCATTGATCGTTATGGTTTCATGGAGATCCTTGCTCAACCATATGCCAAGATATTTGAGAGCATCCGATTGCCATTTCAGGCCCGAAGTGCCTAGGACGGAGGATGTGCAGTGAATGTTCATAGGGAATACTTCATTTTTTGGAACAGCTTAGTGAGTAGCCAGATTCTTTGGCGTAGTCATTAATTTCAGACATGATCAGTAGTCTGGCCTTGTCGGTGTCTTCAGTAAAGATCAGGACATCGTCGGCGTAGGCTGTGACTAGTTGTCTACCTGACTGAAATTAAATACCCGTAATACTATTGTTGGCATTTAGGCGATACAGCAGGGGCTCTATGACTAGTAAAAATAAGAATGGAGAGTGGGGACACCCTTGTCTTGTACTTTGTGTTAGTGGGAATGGGTCGGATAGGCGGCCATTTAATCTGACTCTTGTAGATGGGGAGGCATAAAGGGCCATCGTCATACGGATAAAGTTCTTACCTAGGTTGAATTTGCGTAAACTTAAGTAAAGTCTTGAATAGAAAGGTCCAAGAGACCTTGTCAAAAGCTTTTTCCGCCTCGAGTGCCATAGCCATGGTGGGTGAGGATGCAGAGCAAGCTTTTTTGAGGGCATGGCAAAAGGGTGGGTGAGGATGCAGAGCAAGCTTTTTTGAGGGCATGGCAAAAGACGCGGATATTGTCGGCAGCTAGTCTGCCTTTCAGGAAGCGCGTCTGGCTTGGGGCAATTCGTTTTTGAAGTATTTTGTACAGCCTTTGTGCTAGGATTTTGTCATAGATCTTACAGTAAATATCGATTAGAGAGATCGGCCTATAGTTTTTAACTTCCAGTGTATCTTTCCCTTCTTTCGGTATCACCACTATTGTGGCTTCGGATGCAGAGCCAGATACACTGCCCGTTAAGGTGAATGAGTGGAATAGGGAGAGAAGTGGTGTAGTGAGGATCGAGGTGAATGTTTTGTAGCAGGATACAGTGTGCCCATCAGGGCCTGGGGCTCTGCCGGAGGTGAGAGATTTAATTGCTACCTTTATTTTTTCAGTAGAGATTGGGGCATTGAGGAGGGCCCTGTATGAGGGGAAGGGTAGAGAGCAGGAGTCCAAATTTTATATAAAGTCGAGCGGGTCAATATGGTTTTTTGGGGTGTAAAGGTCAGAGTAGTAATTGTGGAATACTTCTATGATCTCCTTGAGTGGTCACTGTGAGGTCCGATTTGTTTCTAATAGCAGTGGTTACACTTCTAGTTTTAGAGTATTTTAAATAGCTCACCAGTGCTTTATCAGTTTTGTTTCTGTATCTAAGTATTTCCGCGTTGGTCTTTTCAATCCATTTCTGTGCACTGGGGCTTAGTATTTGGTTGTATTCATATTGTAGTTTGCGCAGTTTGGGTATATCTTGGGATCCTGTGGAGTGTCTAATGGATTCATTTATGGAGATGATTTCAGCCTCAAGGGATACAAGGCATTCATTCAGGGTCTTATTTCTCCTAGCCGCTATGGAAAGCAAGGTTCCCCTTAGTGTTGCCTTCTGCGCGCCCCATCTGACTGCCTCTGAAGTGTCGCCCTCTTTGTTCTCGGCTAGGAATGTTTGCATTGTTTCAACAATTTTTGTTTTAGGGTGTTTGACTTCAAGGATTGCATCGTTGAGGCACCAGATTTTGGGAGGTGATGATGAGTCTATGATCGAGAGTTCGAGTGAGATGCATGCATGGTCGCTGACTAGTATAGGTTCTATTTTAGAGTTTAGGGCAGACTGGATAAGGGATTTATCTTCGAGGATATAGTCAATTCTAGTGAAGGTATGGTGTGTTGCTGAGTAAAAGGTGTAGTCACTACTGCTAGGATTAAATAGTCTCCATATGTCAGAGCGGTCATTATTCTTACAGCATAGTCTCATTTGGTTGTGGGATTTGCTGCCCAGAAACTTGTGGGCAGGCAGCCTGTCAAGGACGCCATCCATTGGGAGGTTAAAGTCACCCCGACAATGGTTCCGATATTTTCTGGGATTTCTTGAGATGTATTTGTCTAGCTTTTGCCAGAATGAGATTGAGTTATCGTTAGGGGTATATATGTTTATCACTGCCAGCTGTCTGTTACCTGCTAGTATCCTAGTGATAAGCCAGCGGCCCTGGCAGTCATGTTGGTGAGACAAAACAGATGGGCCTGGTGTTTTTGCGATTAGGGTAATAACCCCATTTTTTTTATATTGGCGGGAGAGATTTGGGTGCCGGCAATAGAATCTGGCATCCTTGGATGACTCGTTGTGGGTTTCCTGTAATAGGATAACATCCCCTTTCAATTTACTATAATAATCAGCTATTTTTTTTCCGTTTGACTGGATGGGAGAGCCCTTTGGTGTTCAAGGAGAGAATTCTGATGTCAGCCATCTCATTTTGGGGGTGAGCCGGTGGCTAGGTCCTAGTTGATAAATTGGCTTGGATGGTGTGGTGAGTTTATTTCATGGCATAGGTTCCCATCGTTGGAGCGGGGTGAAATTAGTGTGATACATGTGTGAATAGGTGAATGCAAACTGTGATCCCACTTTGTAGAGCGTTGCATATGTGCATATTGGTAGGCTAAAAGACTTTGGGGCAGATTTACAAGCCCCTTGCGCCACTATTGCGCCACTTTTCCCATGGAAAAAGTGACGCAAAAGTGGCGCAAGGGGCTTGTAAATAAGCCCCTTTATGGGGGTCGTGGTGATTGCCTTGCAGACCTGCTCGAGGGCGACTTTCATTTCTTTGGGGCAACAAGGGGATGGGAGGGAGGAGGGAAATAGTCGAAGGGAAAAGAGAGAAGTAGAAATAGAGTAGTAAAAGCAATAAGAAGCCTTGGCCAAATTAAACCCTAAACCCTAACCCTCCCACCTCCCAACCTGTGAAATGTGGGATTATCACATTTCTCCACCCTAATTAGAAATGGGGAGAGGAAGGCCACAAAGGAGCTAGTCTGAGGCAGCGGTGTGAGGTTCCATTCTAGTGTTGTAAAGAACTTGGGATTAAACAATGAAACTGGTTTGCGCTGTATGGAGGTGCCCAATACAACAAGGGTTTAGTAAGGAGAACCAATTGAGGGGTGTTTTGCAAAGTATTGCGTTGGTAGCGAAGTGGCTTGTATGTGACAAAAACACCTTGTCAGGACCCGTCAGGGTACTGTGTGAGGGGAATAAGGCAGTGATGGATTTGGTAATATCACGAGTTAATGTGTTAAAGTTTAAGAAAGGTGAGATAGTATTAGTACTCTGGTGAGTAGAACCACTAGGGCGATTAGTAATGTTAGTAAGCAAGTAGACCTATGAGACAGATTGTAGTTAGAGTTTGTAAAGTTGATTTTGGAGAATAGTGTACATTAAAGTGTAGTGAACTTGGGGAGACATACTAGGCGGTTATGACCTACTTAGATACAAAGGGGCTTATTTACAAGCCCCTTGCGCCACTTTTGCGTCATTTCTAACATGGGAAAAGTGACGTACGGGTTGCGCAAGGGGCTTGTAAATAAGCCCCAGACTGTTTAGGTAGCCATGTCCATTTGGGTATGAGTGTCCAAAAATACCTGTAGGTCCACAGGGGAGCTGAAGATATGGGATTTGCTTATGAAAGTTGTGCGGAATCTTGCAGGACTGGTGAAGAAGAAGGGGGTATTGTGCTCCCTCAGGCTTTGGCGGAGCGATAGGAATCCCTTTCTCATTGCAACAGTTTATTTTGAGTAATCCTGGGCTAGAGTGATTCGTGAACCATTCCCCATCACGTGTTGAGTTTCCCTCATGTGGACCAGGATTGCTTCTCAGTGGCGGTAGTGCAATGGTTTGAAGATCATTTCTCTCGCCCCATAGGAATTTCCTTGTGGTATGTTTGATGGTGGGCTCGAGGGAACCCAGTGGGCTTGTTCAATTTCGAAGTCTTTATCAAATTTGATACCAAGTGTTAGGAGGATCAAGGATTCAAGGAATTCCGTTCAGGGATTGGCGTCTTTTTCCACATTTCGGGCAGGCCAAAGATGCAGAGGTTTCCTCTACGATTGCGATCTTCAAGATCAGAGATCTCTCTAGCCATTGTCTTTATTGACCAATAGGAGTGGTCTAGACGTTTTGTACTTGAGTTGTTAGAGTCTTCCAAGTGGCTAATTCTATTTTCAGCTTCCGTAAGTTTGTTGGAGAGACCTTTCATATGTCGCATAGAGCTTGGATGACTTGACGCATGGCGTCAGTGCTGGATTTTGTTGCTTGCGTAAGTTCATGGAGGGACTACAAGAGTTAGATGATGACTTCTATGCTGTTCAAAATGTCTTCTTTGGATTTCGCTGGAGAGTCCAACAGGTGCGAATCTGGCTTTGAGCGTTTGTGGGAGGTTTTGTTTTCCTTGTGTTCTCTTTGTTCTTTCCCTTTGCTGTCTGCCATCGTTGGTAGTTTTTTCCAGAGCGTGCAGGTGATGATCGTGTGGCCTTTTCTGCCTCTTTTTGTCTCCTTTGTCTCATTTTTTAAATTCTTTTACAGTCTAGTTGGTGCTTGACTCCTTTGGTGGGATGAAGACGGTGTTGGTGGTAATTGATCCTATTGTTTTTATTCCTTTTGTCCCCTATTGCGTCTTTTGTCTTCTTTTATCTTCTCTTTTTGAGGAGTGAGGATAGGTTCAATAGCAGTTTCTCCTTTTGTTTTTCTACCTTATATTTCCTTTTGTTTCCTTTGTCTCCTTTGCCTACTTATATCTCCTTTAGACTCCTAGATAATGTTTGGTAGGTTTTGCAGAACGTCAACCTCACTAGTAGCTGGTGTTGACACAGAGACGGTGAGTAATCTGATAATTTTATACTTGCTCCATTGAGTTTCAGTCTAGCGGCCCGGATGCTAAGCGTGTAGTGGGGTGATAGACCCCGGAAAGGCCAGTTGGTTCACCTAAGGTAAGTTACACACTGAGCAACTTCCTACAGCTGTAGGGGTTGCGAGAAGGTGCCCGCCGGCGTGATTTAGGTGTGGTTGCCGTGTTTTAGAACTGGGGCCAGTGCTTGGTTGGAGGTGGTTTGGTTAGTTGAGGCAGTTTAAACACTACCAGGCTGATAGCGCAGAGAGGACACGCCCATTAGAATCCATGCACCATGTTAAGGTCAGGCAGGGTACAAGTTTGTTTAGACCCTCAGCAGGCCGGGTGTGGTATCATGGGCCAGTGAAGGCAATGGTCTACCCGTCCGGCTACCTGACGGAATGAGCAGGCAGTGGCCGGTCATGCTTGGCCAGAGAACAGGAGGAAGACATGGGTCAGGCTCTCTTTGTGCTCCTCGCGCATCCCCAGCTGTGTTGTTGGAGCACTGTAGAGAACGCCAGAGAACACACGTGAACGGATCGCTCAATTGCTGGGTTGCATCGGCTGACGCAGCAAGCAAGATAAATGAGGGGGGTAGAGCAGGTAGTGCTAGCTGACCGGGGAAACATAGCGAGGCTTTGTACTTATCTTGTCTCGAATGGGCGGTGGGAGAGGCACCAACTGCTGTGTTCCTCTGAGTCGATATCAGCGGGTGCCTTCTCTGTTCCCTGATATGAAGAAATATGGTCCTTGACTGACTTTAAAAAAACCAAACAAAAAGAATTATGGTGAAAGAACTTTGTCATATATGGGTTGCCATACCGGTCAACCACTAGTAATCAATACAGTTTAAATGCAACTTCATACCCTGGGAAGGAAAAGGAAAGAAAAGAAATAACTCAGAACATACAATAAATGAAAACAAAAACAAAAACTGCGCCAACACTTTAGTTAAGTAGATTCATTTATTTTTTTTTTTATATAAGTTTTCTCAAGGTTAAATGCAAACGTGAATCCTTCGGTAGAGATTCTACCACATTAATACAATGCAGGGTTGCTCAAGAAAGGGGAAGGGTGTGCTCGTGTTGGGAAAAGAGAAGTGAAAGTCACTGGGTTCGGGATTACAAATTGTTCATTTGTTTCAACAAAAACTGGTTAAGCAGACCAGTACAGTGCGGCCTGTCCACAACAATTATTTACAGCATGTTTTTCATTATTTCGTAGGTGCATAAATGCAACATCAGATGGTGGGGATGAGACGCGGTACAGGCCCTTTGTGGGTGGGGGGCGTCGACGTTTCGACCCGACTAGTGCGTAGAGGGTGGCTTAAAACCTCCGCTTGCGAGTCTTCTTCAGGACAGAAAAGAGAAACCTAGGAGTGAAATATCAGGTTTATGTTAATGGCGCAAACTCCAAACATGGAGGAGTTGTACGAGAGAAAGTCAATGTACTGACCTAATTCTGGTGCCAGAAAGGCATCCCAGGCAACAAATAGAATAAATCCTGGTGTCAGTGAAGGGGTCCAGGAAACTATTTCCAGTCGGTAAATAGTCTGGGGAAGAGGCGAACAATAGATTAAAGTGCGCACAGAACCTCAATGAAAAACAAGAAGGGTATGAAGTATACGTAATTAAAATTCACCCCCAGAAGTGAGGTGTAACACGCTGACGAGGACCAAAGCCTTGTGAAGTCCTCACCGGTATTTAAAACCGCAAATATTAGGCCTTGGTAATCGGGAATGTGAATAAATCCATTACCGTAATTCTTGGATCAAGGGCACAGGAAATGTAATGAATCCATAGTTCCTAAAAGCAAATACAAGGAGAGGGAACCATTACACTCTAAAGGAGCCTGGTGGTGTGCAAGTGATTGAGCTGAGCAGTGTCAGGGGGCGTCTAAACATACCTGCAAAGAAAACGGGCGCCGCACGCCTCGAGGGAGCTGCTCTGTCAAGCTCAAGGAGGAACTGACAGGTGAGTGCGGTTGTTAATGAAGGAGCCGGTCTCAGCAGGGCCGGCGTGCACGTCGCGCGTGAATCAGGGGAAGACGGCCGACGTAGAGACAACGTCATCCAGACAGCTGGAGAACCCAGAGCAGGCCTCCAGAGGCGATCGATGCCTGCAAACGGGCGCCTAAAGGCTGATAATGTCTAATGGCATGCAAAGGGCCGCCGAGAGTGGGGCAATATTGGTAAAAGACCCGAAATGTCCCGACTAGGCGGCTTGACAGGGTTATTTAGTGAAGTGATGTTGACTGCTATTCAGACTAGTTCCAAGACACATCGAGTAAATTAATTACAACAACCAAATGAACAAATTAAAACCATGGTTGGCAAAAAGAAACATAGTATGTACAGTGAAAAAACGATACATAGATGTACAGTAATCCTCATTGGTGCAAACATGTCTATGAACATGTCTATGAACAAACCGAAAAGTGAAACATAGTGTATGTACAGTGAAAAAACGCTACATATATGTACAATAATCCTCACTGGTGCAACATGTCTATTAACAAACCGAATATATACAGGAGGAAGAATCATGTGGTCATTCATTTACAAAATTAATACATACAAAATGAAGGATCATATGCACAGTAACCGGGTTAAAAGGATCTCATAGGACCAAGCCCCCGGAGTTACAGGTGAAGTGATTTCCATCACTATTGAATGAGGCCTGTCGAGCCGATTGAGTTAATTACATGAAAACAGAGTAAGTAAATTAAAAACATGATTCATAATAAGTGAAGCACAGTTGTGCAGAAAGAGCGTGTGTGCACAACGTGTATGTGCCCTGACATCGATACATGAGTATACAATCATCTACAGTGCTACAATTCTGCCTATTTACAAACTGAGAGGGAGAGTCCTATATACAATAACCGGGTATATGGGACCGGTGAGGCCTCATATGACCCAAGCCCCCGGAGGGAATGATGGAGAGTTCAACCGTTGTTCAGGGTTGCAGCCTGTCTAGCTATCTCCTCATATTCGTTCAGCCCCCTCAATGTAGTATCAAACGTATGAATCCATTTACACTCACGGTGGTTAAGGGTGTGAGAGAAATTACCACCCATTGGATACATGTGGACTTTTTCGATCACCCACCACTTCAGGCTCTCAGTCGAGTGCCCAAAAGTGGTAAAGGGTTCCACCAGGGGGGCACCTTGAACCACACAACGTATCGTGTTACAATGCTGTAGAATGCGATTTTTCACTTTTTGCGTAGTCTGGCCAATGTATAGGAAATCGCATGGACACGTAATAGCGTAAATGACCCCTGTTGAATTGCAGTTGGTGTGGTCTCTGATGGTGTGGGTGTAGTTATTGTGTGTGAAACTTTTGACCTCATTGGTCAATGAGCAAGCCTTACAACTTCCACATTTAAAATGACCCTTGATCGGAGGGATGTTCCACAAGGGCAACTGAACGTTGTTGGGTTTAGATGGAAGTAGAGATTTGACCAAAAAGTCTCTAAGGATGGAAACTATCAAACTGGTGGACAACCTTCCTTTCAATACCAGTGAAGAAATACTGGTTACCATGGACATAACTTCGCTTTATACAAGCATCCCCCAGAGGGCCGCCCTTGACGTCATCAGAGTAGCCCTAGACAATAGGCCTAGACCAACCCAGGTACCCACTGAATTTATTCTCAAATTACTAGAAATCGCCATGACAAAAAACTTTTTCTTTTTTCAAGGTGATTACTTATTTCAAACCAAGGGGGTGGCAATGGGAGCAAGTTTTGCTCCTGATTTAGCCATCATCTACATCAGGGGTCTTCAATCTGTGGGGCGCGACCCCCAGGGGGGGCGTGGAGACATACAAAGGGGGTCGCGCATTCCCGGTCACACTCCTGCATGGAACTGCCTGGATCCGGAATCCAAAACGTTTGCTCTTCGTTTTGGATTCCGATTCAGTGCATCTCAATGTGCTCTCTGATTGGAGGACATCGTAAAAGAATACAACGTCATCCATGACTGTCCTCCAATCAGAGAGACTGCAGGATGAACATCAGGAAATGCCGGAACTGAGGCCATAAATATGCACCTGTGGAATGCTCTGGAGTGCTTCAATATTATTTTGTCCCGCTTCCTTGCACTCCGTCCTGTTGCCTTTCCTGGTCTTCCTGGTTGCTGCTGCTGTGTTTTTCAGCTGGTGTCCTTTTCATGCTTCTTCCTCGTGGCAGCCTTTGCACTCCTCTCTAAACTGTTTCCATGTTGCCAAGGCAACCGAAGCTTCGTAGAACTTGTAAGTAAGCTGCCTCTTCCCCCGCCTCATCCACCATGCCCTGGCTTTTCACCCCGCAGACATACACACAAACATACACGCACAGACATTCTTATCTATAAGAATTTTCCTGCCTGAAACTGTTTCCCACAATACTTTCTTCCTCCTTGAAGATTCTCTCATTTGTGTTTTTTGATTAGGTAGAATATTACGTAGGCCAGGCAGGCTGTTTTAATAAGGCATGTGTATATTAGCCTCGGGCCTGTTTTGGTTGCTAAATTTCAAGGCCTCTCATATTATTTTGTATATTTTTTGAAGCGCAGTTAAGGCTTCGAAGAGTGTCAAAGCGATGCACGAGGAGACACACAGAGGCAAACATGGAGCCAGATTTTGTAATTCCTATACTGCTTTATTGCTTATATTGTATCCTATGAACCATAACAATAAAAAAAGCTCGAGGAAAATATGGATTAAGGGTTACTTTTCACCAAAACTTGCGACGTGCCCCTCAAACTTTGCATAAGAAGCTAGTGAAAAATAAGGGCAAATACTTGGAAGATGATGTATAACGATGAAATAGGAATAAACAGACAGCTAAAATAGAAAACCAAACATACTGTGCCTATACATACAGAAGAAATAATGGTGCACAACACGTACCATAATATGTTATGAATGCGGATGGGAGATGGGTCTATGTGAGGCTGACTGGAAGGCAAGGAGAGAGGTGCGAAGCGAGAGGCAGGTTGCGGGTATGAGAGGGGACTGGAGAGAAGGGGTGGATGATGTGAGTGAAGTGAGCAGACGCAAGGTGAGAGACGTGAAAGAGTGCAAGGGTGAGAGGAGATAGCCGAGAGAGGGGACGAGGGCGGCAAGGGAGGGAGAGAATTCGATTTAAGAGGTCAGGGATGAGGAGAATTGTGAAGTAGCGAAGGAAGTGCGGAAACGCAAGAGGAGAGGTGAGGGCAGAGAGGAGGGCTACTGTTGAAGGGTGAGAGAAGATAGCTGAGAGGTGATCTATGAGGTAAAAAGAAAATTTTATGCGACATGGGTGAGGGAGAGCAGCGATAGGGGAAGAGAGGGAATACTGTGGTGGGTGCTGGTTCAAGAAGGTGTGGGAGATCAAAGGGAGATATGAAAGATGGATTGGTTTTAAGGGGGACCCCTGCTGCTCCCAAACCAGGGCCAGGTAAGATTCGGATATTTATTCTCAAAAGTGTAAATCTGCAGCACCTCCGGGTCACCTGGTGACCCTGTCTCAGGATTTCTTTTTGGAGTGGACATTGATGTCAGCGGAAACAAGAGAGGTGCTTGGTGCGTCTCACCCCTTTCCATGGTTGAGTGTGCGTTTGTGCTCTGTCTTAGTTCAGCGTGCCTCTCTCTCTTAATCAGTGAACTCTTTCGTACCACTCTCTTGTGACTGTCGTCAATCTTTATCTCACGCACTCTCTTTTTAAATATTTTGCCCGAATATTTGTCCTTTTCTTTCTCTTTAGAAAGTCTGGACCAGAAACCAGTTTCACATAACATTCATTCAAAAAACACAGCATTGTTAAAAAGATTTGTCCTGACACCAAAACAGAATTTTACTCGGTATGTGGATGTTGCTGCAGGCAGAAAAAACAAATACCGCCACAACGAAAACAAGCATTTTCAATTATAGTTGTTTTGATGTTTGTATATTTTCAAAAGTTGTTCGCAGCATTGAGTAATTGGGGCTTCATTTAACGATGTGGAGAGGAGTGCAGGGTCCAAAGGATGGGGAGCAGCGCAGTGTCCAGAGGGCAGAGTGCCACGCAGGCTTAGTAGGGAACAGTGAATGGGCCTGGTTGAGCAGTGGTGGTTAGGCTCAGACTGCCCTGGTTATAGGCAGGGAGCGACACTAGAATTATGCAGTTTTGCTGTTGCTGTGTATTCTGCATAGCTATAGATTTGGCGATGCGCGTTCCACACAGCGTTCCACACAGCTATAGATTTGCCTCAATTTGTGAAGAACATTAATGTTTGTCAAAAATTGCATTCTAGGCTCTTCTGCCTTTTAGCCATCATATTTTTGTGAGATTGGGTTCTCAGCATTGGCAGTATTAAAGACGAAGTACAGTTCAAGACTTGAGGTGGAGCACAGAATACATCCACAAATTGACCGTTTCTCTGGAGAAAAACCGGCACACCCACACATTAGTTCAGAAATGTGTTATTATCCAAATAAGCTGTGTCAAATTATGTTGTGTTTGGGAAAAATAAAGTACCGTTGTGCCTTTTTGGGTAATTCTTTTTGGAGACTTTTTCTTTGAACTGTGTAGTAAGCCTCCGACTCCGAACCACAGTCACCCACAAACCTTTGATTTGCTAAACCCGGTTTAATAATATTTCCCCACAGTAAAAATTATTTGCCATGGGAACTGGGGGTGTTTATGGTGGTCGATGATGAAGAGTACCAAGTCTGAAATTTTGGTCAGGAGGGGGTCCTCATGCCTGAAAATTTTGACAGGGGGTCTCGGCATCCAAAAGTTTGAAGACCTCTGATCTACATGGATAACTATGAACATTCTTTTATACTGAATGAGAGCAACCCATTTAGAGAGAATATCAAAATGTGGCGAAGATATATAGACGATGTCATGATTTGGCAAGGGACTGAGGAGCAACTCAAGTCGTTTCACGATTGGTTGAACACAAGATCCAACGACATTCAGTTCGCCCTAGAGTACAACACGGAAGAGATACACTTTCTGGACATCACAATCAGGGCTGAGGAAGGTAGGTTACATACCACCCTATACAGGAAGACCAGTGAAAGGAACACTCTTTTAAGGTACTCAAGTCACCACCCACGCAGCCTTAGGGACATCCTCCCCTTTGGGCAATTTCTCAGGGTCAGACGTGACTGTACCAAGAAACATGACTACTTTATGGAATCCGCTGACCTGATATGCCGTCTGGCAGAACGAGGCTACCCGGTTAGTCTCCTTAAGAAAGCCCGCAAACGGGCTTGGTTCTGCCATAGGGAACTCCTCTTAGAACCCAAGAATAGGGAATCCCCTACACAGGAACGCTTGACATGTGTCACAACCTTCTGCACTAAGAGCAATGATATCAGAAAAACCGTGAACAAACATTGGCATTTAGTGGCTGACGAACTAGGTATACCTGATCCTCCCATGCATGCTTTTAGGAAAGGCAAAAGCCTTTGAGACTTTTTGGTCAAATCTCTACTTCCATCTAAACCCAACAACGTTCAGTTGCCCTTGTGGAACATCTCTCCGATCAAGGGTCATTTTAAATGTGCAAGTTGTAAGGCTTGCTCAATGACCAATGAGGTCAAAAGTTTCACACACAATAACCACACCCACACCATCAGAGACCACACCAACTGCAATTCAACAGGGGTCACTTACGCTATTACGTGTGTGTAGGAGAGTAGGATCTGCCTCTTATGTTGCCCCCACTTTTTTTCTGATGTTAGCACTGGTTTCTGGCTATAGTCTGGCTGGGTCCCTGCCAATCAGGGCCCCAGCCTCTCTGTTCTCTCTAAACGACATGGAGTGCACTCTAGGTGCACTAGTGATTGGATACTGTGGTGCCTTATGAGTCCCTAGTATATGGTACCTTAGGTGCCAAGGGCATAGGTACTTCACAGGCCTACCAGGGGCTGCAGCATGTGTTATGCCACCCCTGGGAAACAGTCTAAATCTGACACCACAGGCCTGCTACTGCAGCCTGGGTGAGGTGGTGCTAGCACCCCTCACTGAGATATAGGTTTCCTATATCTCTCCTGCACACACATATAAACCTATCAGTCACCCCTAAGGCAGGCCCTATCAATCCTGAGGGCAGGGTGCTTGGCTTCTATGTGAGGGGGTGCCTCTGCCTGAGCAGGGCCCCTCTGCAGCTCTCAGAGTCTATTATCTGGTGCTGTTTGTGGATGCGGTTAAACCATATACTATTAAGTGCATTATATCCTCGCGGTAAATGCTAACTTTGGAATGGCTGCATCAAAACATGTCGTGTTTGGTGTCAAACATCTTGGAATACTACCCCCCGCCAATCTTGGCGGCGGGGGTAGCATTCCACTCTTCTAGAGGGATCAGACATGTACCTGCTGTGGAAACGCGGTAGAATCCTAAAGAGCCCTGGCATCACAAAATGGATGCCACCAGTCACAGACACTGGGCTGCCCTCCTGCTGATGACCGAAACTCGCAGTGGAGGAAGCCCAACAATAGGCATCCTGTCACAGGGAGGTGTAACCACCTTCCAGACAGGGTTTAGTGTATTGGGGCTGGGTGGGTGCACTCTTAGAGTGCTTTGAAGTCCTGCACTGGGGGAGCAGAAGGCTCCTCTGTGCATATGCCAGTTCAAACCAGCTCAGGGGCTACCTGCCCCTGCTCTGGCGCGAAACTGGACAAAGGGAAGTGGGTGTAGCCACCCCTCCCTTGACCCTCCCATAGGTGGGGTCATAGAGCTAGTCCATCCCCTCTTTTTAGTATAAGAGGGGGAACCTTGCCATTGCAAAGCAGATAACCCCTGGACGACGCTCTACAGAAGAATCCTGGCCCTTCGACGTTCCACTACCTTTGGAAGACAGAAGAATCTCCCTTGGAGTCAAGGAGTGACTCCCCTGCTTGGCAGGCACCAAAAACGACAACGACGGTCGCAAACTACGCCGCTCCCGCCGGAGTCCGAAGTCCCTGCAGCCCAAGAAGTGGATTTCCTGACTTCTCCAAGGCCATCGTGAGTCCCCAGCGAAGCTGAGGCAAGTGGACCCCACGAGTGACGAGGAACCGCGACCCCTGGGTACCGTGCACTATTGTCGAGTGCAACCCCTTCACAACGTTCCACGAACTTGTGCTTTGGACCACGTGTGGTCCCGACCTCTAGCAGGAATCCCTCCGAAGATCAGAGGCCTACACCATCCCGAGTGACCGTGGGCCCCTGTTGAGTGATTCCGCCCGAGGTGTCTTCGCGATCCCTTGCCCGCCGGCTTGTGGGTCCCCAGAAGACTTCTTAAAGAAACCAAAGGGCTCCCCTGGTTGCTCCAGGCCTGCCCTGACTTACCCTCGCTGGGTGAGTCCCTCAGACCTTGCTGGTCTGCGCCATCGACTTTTCTTCATCTCCCCGAGACTTGCTGCTGCCAAGGCTTGTTGGCTCCTATCGAGTTGCCGACACCGCAGTCGGCTACAGACGTCGAGGGACACACCGAATCCAGCTCCTGGTCGTCGTCGACACCTCCTACGTGGCTGAAGAGTCAAGGCACCCGCAACCGACCTGAATCAACCGACGACGGTGGGCATCCATCTTCCTTGCCCCGAGTCACTGCCAAGTGACTTTGAACACTGTCCCCTCTGCTTTCAGGTCATCCTTCTTCAGAATCCAGGCTTGGATTCCACCGGACACTTCTTCAGCTCCCGCAAGCAGCAAGTCTTCTTTGTTCGCCATTGAAAACGACGCCGCGACCCGACACCAAAGGACACCTGTGCACCCGGCTTCCCTGGGTGAGGTAACTCCAGCACTACGGTGCTCCTGTGGGTGTGGGCCCTAGAACTACTTACCCTGTAAGTGACTTGCTTGTAGGTTCTCCCGAAGTATCCTAAAACTCTTTATTTCCAACCGCGACTTGCCCCATTGAAGTTAACGGCGATCCGCGCCTGTGTATCCACACTGCATGCGTCCCCCGTGGGTCCTTTACTTACCTGCCTTGGGTGGTTTCGTGAGGCCCCTGCACTTCTGAAGGCCCTAGGCCTTGTCTCCCTGCAAGTCGTTGTTTCTAAGTCTCTTTTTTAGTATATGGTCTGGTACGCCCCTAGGGCCCCAGCCATATTTTGTGCTTAACTTATTGTGAAACGTTGATTTGTGCATATGTTTGTCTTCTAATCTCATAAAGAGATTAGTAGAGAGTTATTTAGAAATAAATACATATATATTTGATATATATACCTGTGTGGTGTCTTTTCATTTGGTGATTCAAGAGATTATATGGTAAAACAAGCTGCTTTACATTCCTCCGAGACTTAGCCTGAAGGCTGCTCTCCACAGCTACCACTAGGATAGCTTTCTTTAAAAGGTTGTCTTAAACCTATCTACCATAAGAGTCGATTTGCCCTGGTGCAAGGTGTCCACTTTAATTAGTGAACAGCATATACCAGGCCAACTTCTCACATTGGTGGGCAGCGTGTGGGATTCCAGCTTGCCATTGTTTTACCAGAAAATCTCTATTTGAATTACTAACTGGAAACCATTATAGGTACTCAAGGTACATATAAAGTCAAGCTTAGTATCAATAAGTTCTACTGAACTTAGAGCTGTGTGCCAAGGGATAGCACACCCTTTCCACAGCTCAAGCTAGGATCAGTAGGCCACAAACTAGTGTAGGTAGTACAACACTGCACAACACTAGAATGTCCTTAAAGGGTGGACCCAGTGGATCCACTCAGCCTCAGTATAAGGACATGGCTTTCTCTGACTTGAGAGCCATGTGTGTTGACAGACACCTGAGGCTAGGACAGAGTCCCTCAACACTACACCTGATAGATCTGCTGACAGCAGATGACCTTAGATTGGCTCTAGGAGCTAAAGGGTTTGAATCAGTGGGTGGGTCAGTCATAGTATCTGGGTCAGATGATGAAAATCAGAATGACCAAGATTCTGTGATTGAAGGGCCAGGCTCCAAGGGGCCTGAAAAGGACAGAGGAATTCTCCCTAAGAGAACTGACAGAGAGGAGGAGAGGCACAGATCCCCTTCCAGGGAATCTGACCACTCTTATCACTCTGGCAGAGAATTTGTCCAGCAGAGGAGCTCATACTTTTCCTTAAGAGAGACCTCCTCTGAGAGAAGGTGCAAACTACTCCAGTATGAGGAAGCCAGAGTGGCCCTCAGAACCAAGCAGTTGGCACTGGATAGGGAAGCCCTGGAGATCCAGAGAGCTTCTAGAAAAGAGGGGTTAGAACCCCCTGGTGGCAGCAACAGTGTCCCTAGAGGCAGAGAATATATTCCTGACCATAGGAACCTGAGCAAGGTTGTTCCTCCCTACCAGAGTGGGGATGATATCCACAAGTGGATAACTGCTATGGAGAGGGCCTGTAGAGTACAGCAGGTCCCCCAAAAGCAGTGGGCAGCAATCTTGTGGCTCTCCTTTTCAGATAAAGGAAGAGACAAGCTCCTCACTGTTAGAGAGGAGGATGCTGATGATTATGAGGTCCTGAAGAGTGCACTGATAGATGGGTTTGGCTTAACCACTGAGCAGTACAGGTTGAAGTTCAGAGATACCCAGAAGGCACAGACTCAGGACTGGACTGACTTTGTTGATTGTGCAACCAAGGCTCTAGAGGGTTGGCTGGTTGGCAGTAGGGTTACTGATTTCAAGGGATTGTATAATCTGATGATGAGAGAACAGATCCTAAATAATTGCCAGAACCAGTTGTTGCATCAGTACCTGGTGGACTCTGATCTGACCTCTCCCCAAGAATTGGGAAAGAAGGCAGACAAATGGGTCAGAACCAGGGTGAGGCAGAAAACCCAGAACCAAGGGGGTGACACTAAGAAGCAAGATCCTAAAGGCTCTGAGAAAGGTGGGGATAAGTCAAAAGACCAGAAGTCTTCACAAGGGCCCCAAAAATCTGCATCTGGTGGGGAGTCACAGTCCAACAAGGAAAAAGGCCAAAAGAAGCCCTGGTGCAAATTCTGTAAACAGAAAGGGCACTGGACTTCTGATTGTACCAAGTCCAAAGACCAAACCACCACCACTCCTGCCCCTAAGGCAACTGTGCCCCCTAGCTCAGCTACTGGTGGAGGTGGTACTCAGAATAAGGGTGTAGTAGGGTTGACCCTGGGTTCTGAAGTGGATTCTGACCTAGTCAGAGTGACCACTCAGGCAATGCTGATTTGTGAGGGAAACATTGATATGTCCTTCCTAGTAAGCCCCAGTAATCTGGGCAAGTACAAACAGCAGCCTTTTATAAATGGCAAACAGGCTTTGGCATTTAGGGACACAGGTGCTAGTGTCACCATGGTGGCAGAGGACCTAGTGGACCCTGGACAGATCATCCTGGGTGAAATGTACCAGGTGACCAATGCAAGCAATGTCCAGACCAACCATAGTCTGGCAGTTGTGAATTTCTCCTGGGGAGGGGTAACTGGCCTCAAGAAGGTTGTAGTCAGTGCAGACCTCCCTGTAGAATGTCTATTGGGCAATGATCTAGAGACTTCAGCCTGGTCTGAAGTAGAGTTATGGACTCATGCTGAGATGTTGGGCATCCCTGCAGAGGTATTTGCTGTGACCAGGTCACAAGCAAGAATGCATGACACTGAACCAGCTCTGGATCCTGGAACAATGGACCAGATGCTTCCCAAGAGGAGGAGCAGTAGGGTAAAGGCAGTGCCTTCCCCTCTGTCTCAGATCAAGGATTCACTTCCAGAGGGAGGTGAAGCAGAACCTGAAGAAGGAACTGCCCCAGAGGGACTTGAACCTGACCAGGTTGAGTTCTTGGGGGCAGGGGGCCCTTCTAGGGAAGATCTAAGTAAGGAGCAACAGTGCTGCCCATCTCTTGAACCCCTCAGACAGCAGGCTGCTGCTGAGGCTGCTGGGAGTGCTAGTGGGTCCCATAAAGTTTATTGGGATGAGGGACTCCTATATTCTGAGGGTAGAGACCCAGCCCCTGGAGCCACCAGGAGGTTGGTAATACCTCAGAAGTTTAGGGGTTCCTCTTGACCTTAGCACATGATATCCCTTTGGCAGGACACTTGGGCCAAAACAAGACCTGGGACAGGCTTGTTCCACATTTTCATTGGCCCCATATGTCAGAGGACACAAAGGAGTTTTGTCGCTCCTGTGTCACTTGCCAAGCCAGTGGTAAGGCAGGTGGCACAACAAAGGCCCCCTGATACCACTACCTGTGGTGGGGGTACCCTTTGAGAGGGTAGGGATTGACATAGTTGGTCCCCTTGACCCTCAGACAGCATCTGGGCACAGATTTATCCTGGTGGTAGTGGATCATGCCACCAGGTACCCAGAGGCAATTCCCCTGAGGACCACCACAGCCCCTGTGGTGGCAAGAGCCCTCATTGGAGTTTTCTCCAGAGTGGGTTTTCCAAAGGAGGTCATTTCTGACAGAGGTACCAACTTCATGTCAGGATATCTGAAAGCAATGTGGAAGGAGTGTGGTGTAACTTATAAGTTCACCACCCCTATCACCCACAATGCAATGGTTTAGTTGAACGCTTCAACAAAACCTTGAAAGGAATGATTAAGGGACTCCCAGAGAAGCTTAGGCGGAAATGGGACCTTCTTCTTCCTTGCCTGTTGTTTGCATACAGAGAGGTTCCACAGAAGGGGGTTGGTTACAGCCCATTTGAGCTTCTGTTTGGGCATCCTGTGAGAGGTCGACTATGTTTGGTAAAGAGGGCTGGGAGTTACCTCTCAAGCCCCCAAACAAGATGTGATGGACTATGTACTTGGTCTCCGCTCCCGGATGGCAGAGTACATGAAAAGGCAACCAAAAACCTGGAGGCCAGCCAAGAATTGCAAAAAGCTTGGCATGACCAAAGGCTGTGCTGACTGTATACCAGCCAGGACAGAAAGTGTGGGTGTTGGAGCCTGTGGCCCCAGCAGCCCTCCAGGACAAGTGGAGTGGCCCCCATACAATAGTTGAACAGAAGGGAGAGGTCACCTATCTGGTGAATCTTGGAACTCCCAGGAGCCCCCTAAGGGTGCTTCATGTCAACAGATTAAAGCCATATGTTGACAGGGCTGACATGGGCTTGCTCATGGCAACTGATGAGGACCAGGAGGAGGAGAGTGACCCTCTCCCTGACCTGCTCTCTCAGAACCCTGATGATGGGTCAGTAGATGGTGTTGCTTTGGCAAGCAGCCTCACTGACCATCAGCAAACTGAGTGCAGACAAGTTCTGCAACAGTTTAGACATATGTTTAGCCTGACCCCTAGTCAGACTACCTGGTGCACCCATGAGGTGGACACTGGGGACAGTCTGCCTGTCAAGAATAAAATCTACAGGCAACCTGACCATGTCAGGGACTGTATCCGGACTGAAGTCCAGAAAATGTTGGAGTTAGGCGTGATTGAGCCTTCAGATAGCCCTTGGGCTAGCCCAGTAGTCCTGGTACCCAAGCCTCATACCCAGGGTGGTAAGAAAGAAATGAGGTTTTGTGTAGACTACAGAGGCCTCAATGCAGTCACTAGGACTGATGCCTATCCCATACCAAGGGCAGATGAGCTGATTGATACTTTGGCCTCAGCCAAGTATCTAAGCACATTTGACCTAACAGCTGGCTACTGGCAAATCAGATTAGCTGATGATGCAAAAGCCAAAACAGCATTTTCGACCCCTGGTGGGCACTACCACTTTGTGGTGATGCCCTTTGGATTGAAAAATGCACCTGCCACTTTTCAGAGGTTGGTGAATAAAGTTCTGGCAGGGATGGAAACTTATTGCTCAGCTTATCTAGATGATATTGCTGTCTTTAGTTCCTCCTGGCAGGATCACCTGGTCCACCTCAGAAATGTTTTGGAGGCCCTGCAGAAAGCAGGCCTCACTATCAAGGCCACCAAGTGCCAGATAGGGCAGAGTCAGGTTGTGTACCTGGGCCACCTTGTAGGTGGAGGCCAGGTTCAGCCTTTACAGAGCAAAATCCAAACCATAATGGAATGGGTTGCTCCTACCACCCAGACACAGGTGAGAGCCTTCTTAGGCCTGACTGGGTACTATAGGAGGTTTGTCAAGGGATATGGATCTATAGTGACCCCCTTGAATGATCTTACCTCTAAGAAAATGCCAAAAAGGTTCAGTGGACAGCTAGCTGTCAAAAGGCATTTGAAGGCCTAAAGCAGGCCATGTGCACTGCCCCCATCTTACAGAGTCCAGACTACACCAAAAAGTTCATTGTCCAAACAGATGCTTCTGAGCTGGGTGTGGGAGCTGTACTGTCTCAACTGAATGATGAAGGTCAAGACCAGCCAGTAGCTTTTATTAGCAGAAGGCTGACCCCTAGAGAGAAACGTTGGTCAGCTATAGAGAGGGAGGCCTTTGCTGTGGTATGGGCCCTGAAGAAGCTGAGGCCATACTTGTTTGGTACTCACTTCATAGTTCAGACTGACCACAAGCCCCTCCTATGGCTAAAGCAGATGAAAGGTGAAAACTCAAAACTTTTGAGGTGGTCCATTTCCCTACAGGGGATGGACTATACAGTGGAACATAGGCCTGGGACCCAACATGCCAATGCAGATGGACTCTCAAGGTATTTCCACTTTGAACACGAAGACTCAACTGGTCAAGGTTAGTTTAGTGTCCCTACGTTTGGGGGGTTGTGTAGGAGAGTAGGATCTGCCTCTTATGTTGCCCCCACTTTTTTCTGATGTTAGCACTGGTTTCTGGCTATAGTCTGGCTGGGTCCCTGCCAATCAGGGCCCCAGCCTCTCTGTTCTCTCTAAACGACATGGAGTGCACTCTAGGTGCACTAGTGATTGGATACTGTGGTGCCTTATGAGTCCCTAGTATATGGTACCTTAGGTGCCAAGGGCATAGGTACTTCACAGGCCTACCAGGGGCTGCAGCATGTGTTATGCCACCCCTGGGAAGCAGTCTAAATCTGACACCACAGGCCTGCTACTGCAGCCTGGGTGAGGTGGTGCTAGCACCCCTCACTGAGATATAGGTTTCCTATATCTCTCCTGCACACACATATAAACCTATCAGTCACCCCTAAGGCAGGCCCTATCAATCCTGAGGGCAGGGTGCTTGGCTTCTATGTGAGGGGGTGCCTCTGCCTGAGCAGGGCCCCTCTGCAGCTCTCAGAGTCTATTCTCTGGTGCTGTTTGTGGATGCGGTTAAACCATATACTATTAAGTGCATTATATCCTCGCGGTAAATGCTAACTTTGGAATGGCTGCATCAAAACATGTCGTGTTTGGTGTCAAACATCTTGGAATACTACCCCCCGCCAATCTTGGCGGCGGGGGTAGCATTCCACTCTTCTAGAGGGATCAGACATGTACCTGCTGTGGAAACGCGGTAGAATCCTAAAGAGCCCTGGCATCACAAAATGGATGCCACCAGTCACAGACACTGGGCTGCCCTCCTGCTGATGACCGAAACTCGCAGTGGAGGAAGCCCAACAATAGGCATCCTGTCACAGGGAGGTGTAACCACCTTCCAGACAGGGTTTAGTGTATTGGGGCTGGGTGGGTGCACTCTTAGAGTGCTTTGAAGTCCTGCACTGGGGGAGCAGAAGGCTCCTCTGTGCATATGCCAGTTCAAACCAGCTCAGGGGCTACCTGCCCCTGCTCTGGCGCGAAACTGGACAAAGGGAAGTGGGTGTAGCCACCCCTCCCATAGGTGGGGTCATAGAGCTAGTCCATCCCCTCTTTTTAGTATAAGAGGGGAACCTTGCCATTGCAAAGCAGATAACCCCTGGACGACGCTCTACAGAAGAATCCTGGCCCTTCGATGTTCCACTACCTTTGGAAGACAGAAGAATCTCCCTTGGAGTCAAGGAGTGACTCCCCTGCTTGGCAGGCACCAAAAACGACAACGACGGTCGCAAACTACGCCGCTCCCGCCGGAGTCCGAAGTCCCTGCAGCCCAAGAAGTGGATTTCCTGACTTCTCCAAGGCCATCGTGAGTCCCCAGCGAAGCTGAGGCAAGTGGACCCCACGAGTGACGAGGAACCGCGACCCCTGGGTACCGTGCACTATTGTCGAGTGCAACCCCTTCACAACGTTCCACGAACTTGTGCTTTGGACCACGTGTGGTCCCGACCTCTAGCAGGAATCCCTCCGAAGATCAGAGGCCTACACCGTCCCGAGTGACCGTGGGCCCCTGTTGAGTGATTCCGCCCGAGGTGTCTTCGCGATCCCTTGCCCGCCGGCTTGTGGGTCCCCAGAAGACTTCTTAAAGAAACCAAAGGGCTCCCCTGGTTGCTCCAGGCCTGCCCTGACTTACCCTCGCTGGGTGAGTCCCTCAGACCTTGCTGGTCTGCGCCATCGACTTTTCTTCATCTCCCCGAGACTTGCTGCTGCCAAGGCTTGTTGGCTCCTATCGAGTTGCTGACACCGCAGTCAGCTACAGACGTCGAGGGACACACCGAATCCAGCTCCTGGTCGTCGTCGACACCTCCTGGACCACGTGGCTGAAGAGTCAAGGCACCCGCAACCGACCTGAATCAACCGACGACGGTGGGCATCCATCTTCCTTGCCCCGAGTCACTGCCAAGTGACTTTGAACACTGTCCCCTCTGCTTTCAGGTCATCCTTCTTCAGAATCCAGGCTTGGATTCCACCGGACACTTCTTCAGCTCCCGCAAGCAGCAAGTCTTCTTTGTTCGCCATTGAAAACGACGCCGCGACCCGACACCAAAGGACACCTGTGCACCCGGCTTCCCTGGGTGAGGTAACTCCAGCACGGTGCTCCTGTGGGTGTGGGCCCTAGAACTACTTACCCTGTAAGTGACTTGCTTGTAGGTTCTCCCGAAGTATCCTAAAACTCTTTATTTCCAACCGCGACTTGCCCCATTGAAGTTAACGGCGATCCGCGCCTGTGTATCCACACTGCACGCGTCCCCCGTGGGTCCTTTACTTACCTGCCTTGGGTGGTTTCGTGAGGCCCCTGCACTTCTGAAGGCCCTAGGCCTTGTCTCCCTGCAAATCGTTGTTTCTAAGTCTCTTTTTTAGTATATGGTCTGGTACGCCCCTAGGGCCCCAGCCATATTTTGTGCTTAACTTATTGTGAAACGTTGATTTGTGCATATGTTTGTCTTCTAATCTCATAAAGAGATTAGTAGAGAGTTATTTAGAAATAAATACATATATATTTGATATATATACCTGTGTGGTGTCTTTTCATTTGGTGATTCAAGAGATTATATGGTAAAACAAGCTGCTTTACATTCCTCCGAGACTTAGCCTGAAGGCTGCTCTCCACAGCTACCACTAGGATAGCTTTCTTTAAAAGGTTGTCTTAAACCTATCTACCATAAGAGTCGATTTGCCCTGGTGCAAGGTGTCCACTTTAATTAGTGAACAGCATATACCAGGCCAACTTCTCACAGTGTCCATGCGATTTCCTATACATTGGCCAGACTACGCAAAAAGTGAAAAATCGCATTCTACAGCATTGTAGCAGGATACGTTGTGTGGTTCAAGGTGCCCCCCTGGTGGAACACTTTACCACTTTTGGGCACTCGGCTGAGAGCCTGAAGTGGTGGGTAATCGAAAACGTCTACACGAATCCAATGGGTGGTAATTTCTCTCACACCCTTAACCACCGTGTGTGTAAATGGATTCATACGTTTGATACTACATTGAGGGGGCTGAACGAATATGAGGAGATAGCTAGACAGGCTGCAACTCTGAACAACGGTTGAACTCTCCATCATTCCCTCCGGGGGCTTGGGTCATATGAGGCCTCACCGGACCCATATACCCGGTTATTGTATATAGGACTCTCCCTCTCAGTTTGTAAATAGGCAGAATTGTAGCACTGTAGATGATTGTATACTCATGTAGCGATGTCACGGCACATACACGTTGTGCACACACGCTCTTTCTGCACAACTGTGCTTCACTTATTATGAATCATGTTTTTAATTTACTTACTCTGTTTTCATGTAATTAACTCAATCGGCTCGACAGGCCTCATTCAATAGTGATGGAAATCACTTCACCAGTAACTCCGAAGGCTTGGTCCTATGAGATCCTTTTAACCCGGTTACTGTGCATATGGTCCTTCATTTTGTATGTATTAATTTTGTAAATGAATGACCACATGATTCTTCCTCCTGTATATATTCGGTTTGTTAATAGACATGTTCCACCAGTGAGGATTATTGTACATATATGTAGCGTTTTTTCACTGTACATACACTATGTTTCACTTTTTGGTTTGTTCATAGACATGTTCATAGACATGTTTGCACCAATGAGGATTACTGTACATATATGTATCATTTTTTCACTGTACATACACTATGTTTCTTTTTGCCAACCATGGTTTTAATTTGGTTGTTGTAATTAATTTACTCGATGTGTCTTGGAACTAGTCTGAATAGCAGTCAACATCACTTCACTAAATAACTCTGTCAAGCCGCCTTGTAGTGACATTTCGGGTCTTTTACCAATATTGCCCCACTCTTAGCGCCCCTTTGCATGCCATTAGACTTTATCAGCCTTTAGGCGCCCGTTTGCAGGCATCGATCGCCTCTGGAGGCCTGCTCTGGGTTCTCCAGCTGTCTGGATGACGTTGTCTCTACGTCGGCCGTCTTCCCCTGATTCACGCTCGACATGCACGCCGGCCCTGCTGAGACCGGCTCCTTCATTAACAACCGCGCTCGCCTGTCAGTTCCTCCTTGATCTTGACAGAGCAGCTCCCTCGAGGCGTGCGGCGCCCGTTTTCTTTGCAGGTATGTTTAGACGCCCCCTGACACTGCTCAGCTCAATCACTTTCACACCACCAGGCTCATTTAGAGTGTAATGGTTCCCTCTCCTTGTATTTGCTTTTAGGAACTATGGATTAATTACATTTCCTGTGCCCTTGATCCAAGAATTACGGTAATGGATTTATTCACATTCCCGATGACTAATGCCTAATATTTGCGGTTTTAAATACCGGTGAGGACTTCACAAGGCTTTGGTCCTCGTCAGCGTGTTACACCTCACTTCTGGGGTGAGTTTTAATTACGTATACTTCATACCCTTCTTGTTTTTCATTGAGGTTCTGTGTGCACTTTAATCTATTGTTCGCCTCTTCCCCAGACTATTTACCGACTGGAAATAGTTTCATGGACCCCTTCACTGACACCAGGATTTATTCTATTTGTTGCCTGGGATGCCTTCCTGGCACCAGAATTAGGTCAGTACATTGACTTTCTCTCGTACAACTCCTCCATGTTTGGAGTTTGCGCCATTAACACAAACCTGATATTTCACTCCTAGGTTGCTCTTTTCTGTCCTGAAGACGACTCGCAAGCGGAGGTTTTAAGCCACCCTCTACGCATTAGTCGGGTCGAAACGTCGACGCCCCCCACCCACAAAGGGCCTGTACCGCGTCTCATCCCCACCATCTGATGTTGCATTTATGCACCTACGAAATAATGAAAAACATGCTGTAAATAATTGTTGACAGGCCGCACTGTACTGGTCTGCTTAACCAGTTTTTGTTGAAACAAATTAACAATTTGTAATCCCGAACCCAGTGACTTTCACTTCTCTTTTCCCAACACGAGCACACCCTTCCCCTTTCTTGAGCAACCCTCCATTGTATTGATGTGGTAGAATCTCTATCGAAGGATTCACAGTTGCATTTAACCTTGAGAAAACATATAAAAAAAATAAATGAATCTACTTAACTAAAGTGTTGGCGCAGTTTTTGTTTTCGTGTTCATTTATTGTATGTTCTGAGTTATTTCTTTTCTTTTCCTTCCCAGGGTATGAAGTTGCATTTAAACTGTATTGATTACCAGTGGTTGACCGGTATGGCAACCCATATATGACAAAGTTCTTTCACCATAATTCTTTTTGTTTGTTTTTTTTAAAGTCAGTCAAGGACCATATTTCTTCATATCATATTGTACCCAGGTCCTGTGGTGATTATCGGGTTACCCCATTAATTTGTAATGGTTCTCCGTTCCCGGGCATCAGTAGATCGGGTAGTTTTTTAGGCGGTGTTCACACAGTTGAACCGAGTAGAGAGCTCCGAAAGGAGCTGGCCGCCATTTTGCAGGGAGAAGCAGGCTGGAAGGTGCTAGGAGTCATGAGAAAGGACTCCGTTCGAGGGTCAGAGCCTTCTACGGCAAAGCCACCTATGTGTTCCGGTCATGGCACATGCTGGAGATGCTTTTCTTGCCCAGATGGGTGGAGAGAAACTCGTGGTCGAGCGGGTGGAACTTTGAGCCTACAGACTAGACAGCCATTGTGCACGGGCTCAAGCCCTGCCCCCCATCGGCCATCTTTGTCTGAACCGTACACATGGTGCTGATGGTAATCGGGGTGGTAAAGGTGGGAGCAGAGGGCGCTTCGAGTCTGTGGTTGTGGGTGCATGGTTGAGGGATATCCTCGATGTAGCGAAGGGTTTGTGTTTTATAGCTGATGTTCGTCAAAAGATATAGTATGAATACAGTTGGGGCACTATAACTATATTGTCTTTGGATAGTTAGCTTCTTGTGTGTTCGAATTCTTGCAAAGAAGTTTCATATAAATGAACTAATTGAAAACACTTTTCAATACTGCTTTAGGCCAGAGGAGGGTGACTGGGAGATCATAGATAAGGAAAGAACTGGGTGAGCATGGGGGGAAACCGGACAGTTTACATGTGAGATTTGGTGCTCGTGTGATGTTTGTGGGAAGCAGTGTGTTGAATTCTGGTACCCCGTGTGGGCCTCTGCAAATGCACTTACCAGGAGATAGTGGATTTTGGTCCCTTTACAATTGTTTAAATACTCCTCGCTGGATTCTGCATGACTTTCTAATTGGAAACTTAAACTTTGCAAACCGTTTTTTAAAGTAAATGCGGGGCGCAAATATAAATTGGAAATATGCTAACTAGTGTCTCTCTTCTGTTTGTGTCATCCATAATCCGGAGGAGAAAGTCCCCAAGATATATGCGGCGTGTGCACAGAAAGATGGTCGGGTGACAGTCCTCTTCAGCAAATGCAACCCTACACAATCTTCCTCCTGTAACTTCCTACTACTTTACAGACCTCCACCTAGCAATGCAACATTCCCAGACACACTTCTGATAACACCACACTCCAACCTATGCATTCTGGGTGACCTAAGCATTTTGTTTGACAAACAAAATATGCCCCATCAAAAAACAATCACCAGTGGCCTAGACGCACTGAACCTACATCAGATCATCCACAAACATCGCTGGACACACTCTAGATGTCATCTTAGCAAATCCAGAAATAGTTACCTTTCAAACGATTACTCCAGTCACATGGTCAGACCACCATTTGCTTGCTTTCCAAATTAAAACACCACAAAGCAACACACCTAAAACAACCTTACATGCATCCACATATCGTCCATGGAACAAACTCAATTTTGAACACTTAGAAACACAACTAACATCCAATCCACATCTAGACACAATAAATTCAGTTAAAAAACTATATGAGTGGCTACAGGAAGATTTTGTTATACTAATACTACTAAGAACAACACAACAGAACAAAAGAAAACAGGCACCTTGGAGAAATACACAGCTAAAAAAGATAAAACAGCAAATTAGAAAGCTGCAACACACCTCGCTCATAAGAAACACCAATCAAGACAAACTTTGCCTACAGAAACGTAACAGATTATACAAGTCTTCAATCAAAAAAGCTGAGAAAAGATACTATTCAGACAGAATTCAAAATGCTAAATATGCAAATAAAGAATTCTATAAAATTCTCACCAAATTTTGTAAACCAAAATGCCTAGAAGGAATTCATCCCATTACTCAAGAATTCACAGGCAAACTATCAAATTATTTCCCCTACCAAAGCAGACATGGTGGACTCCTATTTAAAACAAAGAAAAGACACCAGCACCGACCCTTTTTCAAAACACCGCTCCAAGAGTAGGCTAACCCAGCCTCCGCATTCCTTCCAACAAATATCACACAATGAATTTATGGACCTGGTCAAAGCAAGCAGGCCTGCCGGCAGCCCTTCTGACCCGTGTCCACCACAAACCTTCAAGAAAATTCTTCTAACTACCTTTACTGCCTCACCAGTAAGAAGAATCATCAACAATTCCGTAACTACAGGAATATTTCCAGAAGACCTAAAAAATTCATACAGATGCCCATTACTAAAGAACACAAACCTAGACCCGCTTAACCCCAATAACTACAGACTGATTACAAATGGACCTTTCCTGGGAAAACTGATAGAAAGAGCAGCGTTCGCCCAGATGTCACAATTCATTGAAGATAACTTCATACTTTAAAACTTCCAACCGGGATTCCATCCAGGAAGAGGCATAGAATCTGCCCTCCTTGTCACCTGGGGTGACCTTAAGAACGCAGTTGACTGGAACGGGTTGCTGCACTACTTCTCTTGGACCTCTCAGCTGCCTTTGACACAATTGACCATGACACTCTAATATAAAGACTCTACGAAGCAAGCATAGAGGGGACTGCTCTCGACTGGATCACATCCTAACTTCAAAAGAGAACAAATGTCATCCATACCCCCTTTTCTCATCCAAACCATACTTCACAAAAGCAGGGGTCCCTCAAAGCTCTATCATCTACATGAAGTAATTACCGGCACTGATCAATTAATTTCACCTCACGTGCTATAACTATGCAGATGACACACAAATACTCCTTAAACTGGAAAGCCCCAAAGACATCGGAAATTCATACATTTTCAGTTGCCTCAGAGCTGTGGATCAGTGGATGACATGGAGCCATCTCCAATTGAAAGCTTCCAAAATGGAAATACTCACATGTGGCGATTGGAAAAATTATGACCCACTCGCTGCCTGGCCTGATGATCTGGGAACACCACCTAAAGTATCTAAGGAAGTAAGAAACCTCGGAATTACCATGGACTCCAAGCTATCAATAAATGCCCAAGTGGAAAAACTAGCAAGATCAAGCTTTGTTACTATAAAAACTCTGCAACACATCTTCCTCCACCTGCGATTTCCACACAAGGTCCAGGCTACCATCGCTCTTGTTCTGTCTGAACTCGATTACGCCAATAGCCTCTACCACAGATCATCTTTAACAACTATGAAAAGACTACAACGGATTCAGAACTCTGTTGCCAGACTACTCTTACATATCAAACCACAAGCTCACATTTACCCTCCTTTGAAGGCCCTACATTGGTTACCGGTTGCCAGAAGATCCACGTTCAAGCTGCTTTGTATCACCCACAAAGTGATACATGGAACAGGCCCGCCATTCGTCAGTAATAAAATCACCAAATACATTCAACAAAGGAAGCTCAGCTCTAGACTGGCACCTCACCTCAAAATCCTACCATACAAGAAAAAGAAACATAGGTGGCACATTCTTCTCTGTTCAAGCAGCCAAACTATGGAACTCTTTACCCCCATACATAAGATCCACGGATACCTGCCTTATCTTCAGAAGATTACTCAAGAGTTGGCTCTTCCCCACATAACTACCATACTCAAACATAAATATACAGTATAACCCTGTGTATATACGCAGTTATTTGGATTATATATGTGTACCTAGATGTGTATTCTATAAATGTGTATAATAATCATATTTATAAATATATGTTTGTTAGTTCTGCCTAACAAATGTACATATAAGTTATGGTTATATTATTCTATGTTTAACATGTATATAGGTCACTACATAAATACGTACATTTTTATCATAATTATTCATCTACAATTGCTTCACTATTGAATTTAATTTTTTTTATAAAAACAAATAAATTAGCTTAAAGTATAGCAACACTTGAAAAGTCTGAGTTTATTATATACAGCTTAAATCTAGATATATTATCGTACTTATGCATATATACCTTCAAAGTACTTATGTATCTTTATATTTATTACTTCACTCTTATTTCAGCATCTTTAATATCTCACCCTATTTCTCTCAATATATCCTCTACCTCCACTCTCTGACTCATCCCAAACCTCAATCTACTACTCTCTCCAATGCACTACCCTATTTCTCACCCTACACCTCTCTCAAAATATCCTCTACCTCCAATCTCTGACTCATCCCAAACCCCATTCTACTACTATGATCTCCAAAATAACCATTTCTAGACTCTTTCCTCCTCTACCCCTCCTTGCATCATCTCAAACCTCTTCCTGCTGCTATGATCTCCAAATAAACACTTTCTAGACCCTCCGTCTCTTATTCCTCCGCTATCCTTCTCAATCCAACTAACAGACTTGCATGTCCACCGCTCAAATTAATTTCATATTTCCCTATACTAATTCACCACAATTCTGTTTGGGTTTCGGAGTAGCGTGCTATTCACCGAAAAGTACTTTGACGCATCATCATGGGTACCAAGAGCTATATAAAAGCTAACCCTTCCCTCTTCTATCCCTCCACTAGCCTTTTTCAATCCAAATAACAGACTCACATGTCCACCGCTCAAATTAATTTCATATTTCCCTATACAAATTCACCACTAATCCTTTTTGTGTTCCGAAGTAGCGTGCAACTTGCCGAAAAGTGCTTAGAAGCCTCGTATGGGGGAGTAAGCACTATATAAATGCAATTGCAATTACAATAGTGCCAGATCCGAAGACTGCAACTAGTTGGGAGGAAGAAGGATGGCTCCTGAACAACATGGATATGCACAGAGATAAACACCTATTGCTGCATTTAGTGGGGATATTTAGTACATTTGCATTTTGGGGCTAAGCCAGGCACAGTGGGGGGAGTAGAGTCCTCTTTCTATACACTCCGACAATTGAGGAATAAAATCTCCAGACTAAAAATTAAAATCTAGTAGGGGCATCCTGCATTTTTTGGCGTTAACAGTCTTTTGTGGTCCAGCAGTTAAGGTCCTAGACTCATGCTGAATCTTAAGGGTTTAATTTCTAGTGACTATGGGGTCAGGTGCATGGTCTAATACGAGGTTTGCTAAGAGAACTGTGTGCCGTTAAAGGCTACATGAACTCATATACTTTATTTTTCGATTGTCCTGGCAAGCTTCAATGGCAGGAGAAAACAGACACTTTCCAGTGTAGCTCTTAGTGTCTTCTATTCTCCAACGTCGGTCCCTCATCCGCCTTGCGTTCATGCAGGTTAATCATAAGAGGTGCACAAGGGGGTTAGGGGGAGGGGTCTATGCCCTTCCGCCAATGATTGTTTAAACTAGCCTATACAAAGGAAGGGCCTCAACTATGGGGACTACCCAAGCAGCTCTGCATGCTGGCACTGGCGGAAACTAGAACGTTTTGTTATCTTTTCTTTTGAGTGCCATTAACCCCTTCAATCTTGGCCGTTAGGAGAGGTGTGCAAAGACCCTAACATGTTGAAGCGGACAAGCGGGTGCTCTTTATGTGGATTACACCCGTCATGGAGTTCAGTCTAAAGCAGTTTCAGAGTCCTGTGGGGCAGTGGTGGCGATCGCCAGGGGTTAAGCTACCACTGGTGCAGCAGGTGTAGTAGCGCAGAGTCCTGCATGGGGAGGAACCTACTTCTGCCAAATGAGTGACTTTTTCTACTGCTACTACAAGAGCAGAGCAGTTAGAGACTGAGAGCACACTGTGCAGGTGGGGCCAGAGAGGCCTTCTCGACCTGTACCTTTGTTGCCAAGGTTGCTCAAAATATCTGAAGGGATACCCCAATTATTGATTCAGTAGAATACCCGGATGCCACTGGTTTGTTGGTACCTTTCAATTAATAGAAAATAGGCGCTACTGAAGTGGTGACCAAATTTTGAAAATCACATACCCTGACATTCCAAATATATGGAACTGAAGCCAACAATCGGCTGAGGGCCGTATACAGCTTGGTGGTGGGGGGGCTGCCTTTGACAGGCCTACGTTATATCTGGATGCCAAAGCAGCAGAAAGTCTGAGTGAACAAGCAGCTGCAGCAGTGATTATCTGCTCTCCCCGTCAGGCATAGAAAGTTGATGGGAACTGGGGTCAGTGGGAAATTAAACTCTCTCTTTAAAAGGGGTAGACATGGTGTTAGAGGCACAATCAAAATAAGAACTTCGGCCCATAGCTTAATCTCAGGCCCCAGATGTTAGCTTGGCAAACAGTTGGAGGGAAGTCACTGCATTTGGGAACCGTTTAATAAGAGTAATAGATGCTGTTCCTTTACCCGATAGTAGGTATTCTGCCGGCTAAGCAGGGGTGGTTGTCCTCTTGGTGGGCTGCCTTGATATATGGTGCTCTTCGAAATATGCTAAGGCATGATGACAGTTGTTCACACAGTAAGAGACTTTCTTTATAAGTAAGCGGCTTTGATGGTTACATCACTTCCTTTTTTTTTGGATGCATCCTCTTTAAGGGGACAGAGCAAATCAGATAGGTGGCAAAGGAGGTGGCAAAATAGGCAGGTGAGTACAATTTGACTGGATTTTGCACAATGTTCAGGCAAAATCATTTTCTCAATCAAGGATTTATAAAGTGCTGCAAATCACCTGCGAGGGTCTCAAGGCGCTGGTTCATGTTTGCTAGAAACCTGAATCCTGAAAGAGCCAGTTGGTAGGAGCAAGCTTTGCCACTTGCCTGTAGTTTGGGATCACACAGCAAATAGGTCTGTGTGCCAGCACGTGCTTTAGTCATGACCTATCATGAGAGGTGATGCTGCACCCTTTTTTAATTTGGCCCCATTGCATGGGCTTATCTGAGACCCAGATGCCATCTTAGTACGCTCATATCTTATCAGTACCTCAAGCTCATGACGCATTAGCCCTGTTGGGCAGGGTGCATAGTACTGGTACCAGTTAAAGGGGCGAATGGCAGAGATTAACATGTGAAAAGAGTTATCTGCGGGAACCGGCCTAAGCATGAGTGTCGGTCACTACCACTATTGAGTGCTCTGTGGCTGTTTGCCATATCCATACTATGCACTCCTTGCTTAAAAATGCAATAGGCTGTATTATATTTTCAATCAGTTTCCAGATGCCACCCAGGAGTACCCTCTGTCCTTGCATGCAGATATTGAAAGAGTGCTATGCCCTTGAGGGCTGACACACTGCGCACATATTCATATAGGCATCTGGGTGTTCGAATATAAATCTACACAACTGGTTCTTTCATTCCTTTATTGTGCGGTAGGCAATATCACGATAAACTCAATGTGCTTTATCCTCATTGTCTCAAATCCCATTTTGATTAAATATAATTACTTTATCTGGCAAAACCCTCAGTGGTCATCTTGTCATGTACCCGAGCTAGGTCTGGTAGGAAATACTGCCATTTTACATGTACACGGTTCTTTCCTAAAGTTGCCTCCACTTTGTCACATCGACTTTTGATACAGATTTGCATTCTTGACACTTAAGTTAGTTTTTTGGAAACACCAACCTTGGTAACACCGAGAACTTCGTGAACACTATCACATTGCCTTGGCTTTGTGTGCAAGGCCCTCGCGTGCGTTATACAAATGTGTTTATTATTACGTCCATATGGCGACACTGCTATCTGTGGAATACAAACAATGGCAACCTGATCACAATCTCGGCCCAAGGCAAGGATGCCTTTTTCTATATATAACCTTTTGTTTCCAAGTATAATCAGAGGAGATACTTCTGCTGACTTCGAGGGGTCCCTACACACTGAAGCCTTTGCCCAGCAGCTGACTGACATCTGTGAGGGGTGTCCAGTTTGTGACCAGGCCCCTACACTCTACCCACCAGGTAACGGGGTTTGATCATCCAGAAGGGGGCTTCTTGCCAGAAACATACATGCACACCCTAGACACGGAGGTTAGGATTTGCATTGTAGGAGTACACTAGATTGTTATAATATTGTATATGCGTGCGTATATAAGTTGTCTCAGCAAGATGGTGTAACTCTTTGTATCTGAAAGAGACACGTTAGTGACCGATTCCTTACCTTAGAATATCCCCAGGCGTCAGGCTGGATCCGGAAAGTTTTGCGTAGCAGTACCCCTGCGCGTCGGTAGGCGGCGTCGTGCGGCTCCGCGTCCGTCGGCGTCGTGATCGCCGGGATGACGTCGCGGCCAGTACTTAGAAGCCGCCCATGCGCGCTGGCGTCAGTAATTTCTTTTTCAGCGCCAGTAAGCGCAGATCCGGATTGAGCAGTGCCCCAGTCATTTTTTGACTGAGTATTTTTTGAGACTTATTGTCCCAGTTTTCGAGTCGTTTCGACTCCAAGGTGTCAGTAGGGATGCCCGGCTTCAAGCCATGCGAGGTCTGTAATCGCATGATGTCGATTATGGATCCGCACCGAGAGTGTCTCTTCTGCCTGGGGCGCGGCCACGACCCCACGTCGTGCCCCGAGTGTCGGTCCCTCGCCCCGAAGGCTTTGCGAGAGCGGTCTCGAAAGCTTCTCGAGGCCCGGCACTCGGCTCCGCGCCGCTCGAGGTCTCGGGAGAGGTCGAGGGGCCGGTCGCGGACCGGTCGTCATTCGTCGGGGTCGAAGTCTTCGTCGTCAGGTAAGGCGAAGCACAAGAGGTCTAAGAAGCATCGCTCTAAGACCTCCCCTCGCCGGTCTCGCGACTCGGCTGAGGGTCCTGTTGGTACCGCCCCCGCGGCTCCGGGGGTACCCGACGCCGGACTGCCCGCCTGTTCCGGGTCCGACGTCGACTCCGGCCGACATCCAAACCTTCTTGTCGGCCATGGCTCGCATCTTCGGGCCTAAGGGTAACCCCGGTGCGCCTTCGGGCCCCGCGGGCCCCAGTGGGGATCCTCCGTCTGCACCACCACCGGCGGCCCCGGCCCCGGTGTCTCCGGCAGCTCCGGCCCCGGCGCCGCAGGACCCCCTCGGATCCAGGCCTGGATCCCGGTCGACGCCGGTTGACCTAACCACACCTCCACCGGCGCCGACCACTCCGGTACCACTCACAACGCCGTCCGACGTCCCGGGCGACGCCGTCCCCAGGTTCTCCCGGAACGGACACGGAGCTGGATCGGCGTCGGCCGACGCCGATTCCGACGCCGATGGGACCTTTCTTCCCTCATGTCCGCCCTCCATACTTTTCACCTGTATTGGAGGACGAGGAGGACTGGGAGGGGTCGGAAGACCCTCTCACAGCTCAGTGTGAGCCTTACCAGGACTGGGCAGAGGAACTGGGTGATGCCAGTGGCCTGGACACCTCTCCAGACCTTGGCATGCTGTCTCCTCCTTCCGTGGCTATGGAGGAGGGAGCAAGTTATGCAACGGTGTTGCGTAGGGTGGCCGCGGCCTTGCGCCTCGAGCTCCCTACAGTGGCTGTCAGGACTAACCTCCTGACGGAAGTGCTTCAGCCGCCGGCTACCTCTTCGGAGCCACTGCTGCTGTTCAACGACACACTTTCTGACGTTCTTTTGGGCACCTGGTCCAGGCCCACCACAGGGACTCCTGTGGACAGGAACGTAGCCCGACGCCATCGCCCGGCCCGGGCGACCCCTTGTTCCTCTCCCAACACTCCACCCCGAGAGCTTGGTTGTTCAAGCCTCTACCTCTCAGAGTGCCTTCCCTATGGCTCCGCCTGACAGGGAATCCAAAAAACTGGAACAATTTGGGAAGAAGATGTTTTCTTCCTCCAGTGCTGGCTTGCGGTCTGTGAACACCGCTTGCCTTTTGGGCCGTTATTCCCACTCTCTGTGGGATTCGGTGGCGCAAGTGCTGCCTAAGTGTCCTGAGGAGGTCCAGACACTACTCACCCGTGTTATTGCAGACGGGAGAGACGCGGCGAAGTTCACAATACGATGTGGCCTAGACACCGCTGACTCGCTGGGCAGATCGCCGTCACGCCTGGCTGAGGACCACTGGTTTCTCGGGCGATGTCCAAAACACCCTTATGGACATGCCCTTCGATGGTATCCGCCTTTTTGGCAATAAGGCAGACAGCGTGCTGGAGCGCTTTAAGGACTCGCGGGCTACGGCCAAGTCCTTGGGCCTCTCCGCCTCGCGCCCTTTGCAGCAGTCTGCTTTTCGCTCCTTTCGTGGCCACGGAAGGGGCGCCCAGTCACGTCCATTGCCCAGCCACCGGCCTGCGCAGCAAGCGCCTTCGCGTGGCCGAGGACGTGGCTCCCGCCGGGTCGGGTAACCAGGAGACTGGATGGTAGCGTTGGACTTGCAGGACGCCTATTTTCACATCCCCGTCCTGCTGGCCCACCGGCGTTACCTGCGGTTCACGGTAGGCCTCGAGCACTTTCAGTTCACCGTGCTCCCCTTTGGCCTTACCAGCGCCCCTCGGGTGTTCACGAAAGTGATGGCGGTGGTCGCAGCTCATCTGCGCCGGGCAGGGGTTCCAGTCTTCCCCTACCTCGACGACTGGTTGCTGAAGGCGGGCTCGTCCCAGGCAGTCGTCTCCCACCTCCAGACTACGGCCGGACTCCTGCACTCGCTGGGGTTCTCCATCAACGTGCCGAAGTCGCACCTGATTCCTTCTCCACAGCTCCTTTTCATCGGAGCAGTTCTGGACACAACGCAGTTTCGGGCTTATCCTCCCGAACGGCGAGTCCAGGATATTCAGGCTATGATTCCGATCTTTCAGCCTCTATCCTGGGTTTCGGTGCGGATGACCCTGAGGCTGCTGGGCCTCATGGCCTCCTGCATCCTGCTGGTCGATCATGCCAGATGGCATATGCGGGCTCTGCAGTAGGACCTGAAGTTCCAGTGGGCGCAGCATCAGGGGAACCTGTCCGATTACGTCCAGATCTCGGAGGGAACTGCACGGCAGTTGCAGTGGTGGCTCTCGAACCGGCAATGGGTCACGGGCAGATCCCTCTCCCTTCCCCAGCCAGAGCACACAGTTGTGACGGATACATCCCTTCTGGGATGGGGCGGTCACATGGGAGAGGTGGAGATCAGAGGCCTCTGGTCTCCGGCGGAGTCCCGGCTCCATATCAACCTTCTGGAGCTCCGGGCGATCCGACTTGCACTGAAGGCATTCCTTCCCTCTGTCAAAGGGAAGGTGGTGCAGGTGTTCACAGACAACACCACCGCCATGTGGTACTGCAACAAACAAGGCGGGGTGGGGTCGTGGACCCTATGTCAGGAGGCTCTGCGTCTCTGGACATGGCTGGAACATCAGGGCATATCCCTGATGGTTCAACACCTGGCAGGTTCTCTGAACGCCAGGGCGGACGAACTCAGCCGCAGGTGCATGATGGATCACGAATGGCGTCTTCACTCGGAGGTGACGCAAGGACTCTTTCTACAGTGGGGAGAGCCTTGGTTAGATCTATTCGCCACCGAAGAGATCGCGCAATGTCATCAGTTCTGCGCATTGGAATTTCTAAGGCGGCACTCGCTCGGCGACGCTTTTTGTCGCGAGTGGAGTTGCGGTCTGTTGTACGCCTTTCCGCCTATACCACTTCTACCCAGAGTGTTAAAGAAGATTCGGCGCGACCGGGCCCAAGTCATCCTTGTGGCTCCGGACTGAGCTCGAAGAGTTTGGTATCCCGAGCTACTCAGTATGAGCATCGATCCCCCGATCCGTCTGCCTCTTCGGGAGGATCTTCTGTCGCAGCAGCAGGGGACGGTCCTCCACCCGAACCTGTCCAGTCTCCACCTCCTTGCATGGAGATTGAGCGGCGGCAGTTGATTCCTTTCGACTTGCCTCCCGAAGTTTGTGATGTGATTCTGGCAGCTAGGCGTCCCTCCACTAAGGTGGTATACGCCTGCAGGTGGAACAAGTTTGTGGCATGGTGCACAGCAAAGGCTGTGAATCCCCTTTCTGCCCCTCTTTCTGAGGTTCTTCTGTTCCTTCTTTCTCTGGCCCAACAGGGTTCTGCCCTGGGTACCATCAAGGGCTATCTTTGTGCAATCTCGGTCTTCCTCAGGCTTCCTGATCAGCCCTCCCTTTTCAAGTCCCCTGTTGTTAACAGGTTTCTTAAAGGCATTACACACCTCTTCCCTCCTGTTCCGTTTGTGATGCCTCAGTGGGACTTGAACTTGGTTCTTACCTTTTTAATGTGCGCTCCCTTTGAGCCTCTACATAACTGTCCTCTTCGTCTTCTCACTCTGAAGACAGCCTTTCGGGTGGCTATCACCTCCGCTCGGCGGGTGAGTGAGCTCCAGGCTCTTTCTTGCAAGCCCCCCTTTCTGTCTGTCCATCCAGACAAGGTTGTTCTTAGGACGCGTCCGTCCTTCTTGCCAAAGGTGGATACTGCTTTTCACATTGGGCAGACCATCACTTTGCCCACCTTCTTTCCGCCTCCGCATCCTTCTAGAGAGGAAGAGAGGCTCCACCGTCTGGACCCAAAACGTGCGATTTCATTTTATCTAAACCGCACACAACAGTTCCGGGTGGACGACCAGCTCTTTGTTGGCTACGTGGGCGCCAAAAAAGGTCGGGCGGTACACAAGCGGACCATCTCCCGCTGGGTCGTCTTGTGTATCAAGGCCTGTTATTCTTTGGCTAAGAAGGAGCCCCCTGTTGGGCTGCGTGCCCATTCCACCAGGGCGACAGCCGCCACCACGGCTTTAGGATGTGGTGTCCCATTGCAGTACATTTGTCAGGCAGCTACGTGGGCCTCGCTGCACACGTTTACCAAGCATTACTGCCTTGACAGCCAAGTCCGGAGAGACGGCTTTTTTGGCCGTTCTGTTCTCCGAGACTTACTTGTCTGATCTTTGCTCGCAGACCCACCACCGGGGTTGGTATTGCTGGGGTATCTATTCTAAGGTAAGGAATCTGTCACTAACGTGTGTCTTTCAGATGCACAAGTTACTAACTTGTGTAACGATATATCTGTAAGAGACAGTAGTTAGTGACAGATTCCTTACCGCCCACCCATCCTCCCCGTTCTGCGAACTGATTTCTAGGGTTAAGGACATCCCTTTCAGGGCCCTAGTTTTCAGACACCAGTGTCAGTTTCTTGCATGGCTCTGCGTTTCTGGCGCGGAAAGTCGTGTACAGAACTGATGCCAGCGCGCATGGGCGGCGTCTAAGTACTGGCCGCAACGTCATCCCGGCGATCACGACGCCGACGACGGACGCGGAGCCGCACGACGCCGCCTACCGACGCGCAGGGGTACTGCTACGCAAAACTTTCGGGATCCAGCCTGACGCCTGGGGATATTCTAAGGTAAGGAATCTGTCACGAACTACTGTCTCTTACAGATATATCGTTACACAAGTTAGTAACTTGTGCTTTATTTATTGCCTTGACACTTATAACTTTGGTCTGCTTCTATCTATTGATCATTGCATCACCTGTTTTCTATACAAGAATCACTTCAATTCAATAAATGTTGAAAACATCCGTTCATGCATTCTTTGTGTATTTCTTTGAGCGAAAGAGAGCACGAGTGTCTGAGCGAAAGGTCCTAGGTCTGTTACAATGGTTCCCGATGGAACAGGGTTGTCCTGTTCAGTCGTTGCCAGAACTGTTTGCTCCATGTCTAGGTTTAGGGGGGCTAACGGTGGCACTGAGAGCTAGCTGGTCCAATGGACAACATACCCTGCAGGGGTTCATGGAATCAGTCTGGAACCATTCTAAGTTTGTCATCCACAAACGTGCAGTTCCTGCTGATTAGTGGAAACTACACGACAATCCTACAGTTCAAATTATATCCCCAATAACGGGAACAACTGGGAATGTGTTCATAAAGTCTCTTTGACTATGTGCTTTGCAATAGCCTAATGGCTTATCCAATTGGTGTCGCACCCCTAGCACAAGGAATAATTTTTAGGACACACTATAAATCGTGTGTCTTGTGGAAATATAGGAAGGAAGAGCTTTTTAGTTAGACCATAAGTTGTCTCACCATTTTATCACAAGTGACTAATGAGGTCAAAGAGCACAGTAAGAATTACAGAGTACATCACAACTCGGAGATTTAATTTATCTGTAGGGGCCAGAGATCATAAAAGCGGTCCCTCATCTTCTGATCGTGATTCTTGTAAGAGTCGACTAAAACTTTGCACACAGTAGGAAGGACATTTGTTATCAGGGGGAAGAAATCTCCATCAGATGGACTCAAGTCTTCAAATGAATGACAAACACAGCATCGCAGGCTAATGCACCAATAGCTTGAAGGGTGGTAAGTAGAGTTATCATGTAAGTGCAAGCCATAGGGACCCTGGTACAATGTATAATTCAAGAGTCAAGGGGCTGCATTGCATTATCTTCTGCCTGGATTCTGATATCTATTTACTATGTGACTGTGGTTTTATTCTCTTCTTTTGAGTCTCCGAATTAAAAGAGCTAAGTGTTGATAAACCACACAATGATGTATGCCTCTCTGTTACTGTGATGTTACTGTTTTCAAGTTTGTTGTGTGGCAACTTGCAAGTTGTGAGCGCACTATTCATATAACAGCTTCTGGTGAGATGGAAGTGGTTGCTTCCATCTGCAAACAGAAACCTTGCAGGGGATCGCCCTTGACAACCTAAAGACAGCACAAAATCCATCTAGGAAGTATTTGCTTTAAAATCACCATGTCCACCCCTACACCAGAAAACTCCATTAAAAAAATGTCTGTGAAGGCCGCACCTTTGACCATAACATATTACAGGTTTACGGACTGTTTCAATGGTAATGCTATCAAATGTGTGCGCAATTGCTGTATTTTCAGTTGGGAAATTCCATGTTTTTTGACACTGTTCAAACTTAACAAAAAAATAAAAAGTTCCCACTTCTCTGGAGCATGCATTTTAACCACGGCTGCCAGGAAAGATGGCCTTGGAGAGTTAGATCTTCGAGCAGGAAAGTAGCAGTAGCTTCCATATGGATCCGTAATGGGACATTGTGCATTTTTTGTAACAAAGCAGAAGCTGGCCATAAGTGACCCCCTCCTCGCTTCGTAAGACATCATTGGTGATAAAGGTGTGCAAGGTATTAGTGCAGGCGTGGGGTGGGTGATACATAAGGTCAAGGACCAGTTACTAAGGGGAAATGCTGAATTTCCAACTGCTGCCATAATGACAGCGTACGGTACTCGGGGAAACTATTCGTGGCATAATTTAGGCTCATTAAATCAAAAGCGTTACAGGTTAGATGGCTGACAACTTTGTTTAGGGAAGAGACTAAAAAGTTACAAATGTGTGATGAAATATGATTGAGGCATATCTAAAATGTGCCTTTGTCTGCAAATTATCCGCTGAACTGTTTATAACAGTGAACCTGTGATACACATGATTTGTAGGCAATTACTACAAAATCATATGTGAGTAAAATACCAACCATCGTGTGTGCATACTGATTTGGGATACAAGGACAGTGCTCCAGTTATCATCTGCAGATAAGAAAGTCTGATAGGTTTGTCTGACTCCTAACACTCCCCCCCTTAATTCAACACGACTCACTAGAGTTGGAGTGGAAAAAGTTCTCCTTTCATCCAACAATAGTGCATTTCTTATTGGGGCTAAGGGCATTTACCGGGTGTGAATTAATAATATTGGGGTGCTAGGGCTACCTTAATGTTTTAACAAAGAAACACTAGACTCTTCTAGGGTCCAGAGAGTAAAACCTCCTCTTGCTTTAGAGGGCAAGGACATCAACAGAAACAATGGTAAACTACTGTCAAAAATTAACATTGCCTCCAGGAGAAATAAATGCCTTTCTCAACACTTACCTGTGCAAAAAGGCAAAAATGAGGAGTGGATGCATCCAGAACACCTGTAGCTGGCTCTACCGGCAAGCAATGCCCACCGGAAAAAAGTTATGAACATTAAAGGTTAAAATGATCAAGATTACCTAGCAAGACCTCATCAGAAATGGTGGAGCTAAAGCAAGATCCAGGCAGATGAAATTTACAGTTTGATGGGCCTCCAAAATGCCTTCCCAGCCTGACAGAGCAGACGCATGATGAAGTTGAAGTGCAAACCATGCTCTGAGAAACAGTGACAGGCTCAAATGTCAACCCTTCAGCCTATCCATTAAGCCAAGAAAAGGGTGAAATACAGAACAAGGGCTGCTCTGCTAGAATACCCAATCCACATCATAGCCCACTGGCAGGTATAAAAGGGGTTAGCAGCAGGGCACCTAGTGTATGTAGTGCCAGGTTTTCCATATAGGAATGTAATGTCGTCCTGTCCCGATTCAAAAGCACCAACACAGATGCATGCCAAATCGGAACTAGTCCCAAGAGATATGGACGCCGTGGGCCACACTGAAGACTGCCTTAGTGACTCAATGGGCATGTGCGCTCCTTTTTGCATCCCCAGGCACTGTAGCATTAAAGAAAGGGCTCCAAGCGCTTGTGTGGTATTGTTCTGTAATACACATAGTGCCAGCGCTATCTTAAGAAGTTGTTCCCTCATTTGCACTGGGCCAAGGCTCCATGCAAATGAGGTAAACACTTAGAATGGATGCGGGCAGAGAGGCCTTCAGGAAATGCACTAACTGTGCACCAGAAAAAAAAGTTGACTGCACTATCAGTCCCCCCCTGCCCCCCACCGAGGCAGCCCTCTACAGGAACTAAATGGTGTCCCATGAACCCCTCAGACATACTCCTGCAGGCGGGTGCTGTCAATCCTTGCAGGTTATCTCTCCCTTTAAAGTGCAGTGAAAGACTGAGCATCTGCTTCAAGTAAGCGCTCCGTATAGCTGCCCTGGGGGCATCGCATTATGTGTCATAGGGGACACTGTCCCTGTATGCGCCTGGCACACCCAGTTAAAGGTGCACTATAGTTCAAACAGGGACAGTGCGCCCTTTTTTATAATACAGGCCCAGGTTTTACTTCCCAGTCTGTCGTGATCATGATTGCTTGATGAAACCATATCTTCTGGACTACTTCAGTCAAATGTGTGCTGAATAATGCATTTATACCATGGCCGTCCATGGATAACCATGGTTTGTCCATGTCCATACCAACACAAGAAGATTCAACACTGGTGTGAATACATACAAAGGGCTGAATTCTCACGATGCCATCTCCAATCTCATTTGCAGGTACTCCCTTCAGCTATATGGAGGTTACTTGTTGTTCATATCTGAGACTAAGGTCGATGTCTCAGGTCGCCAAATGGGAGAACACACTCTCCACCATATCCGGGCTGAACTTCACTTATTGGACCTCTACTAATCTGCACAGGGCATCTGCCTGAACATTTTACAAACAATCTAGGTAAGCTGCCAACAGAGTTGCCATGTCCTTTTGAAGAAGTCCAGTCAGACTTTAGTTGAACAATGAAAAGAGCCCCCCTCACCATATGTAGGTGTTTCACATGAGACTGCACCACATGCAGCTGCACCAAGGGGAGGCAACCGCTATAGCTAGGCAAATCACCCGATACACCAGGAAGTTGGTATGGCACTTTTATTTATCTTTATTTGAGTTTTATATAGCGCTGGCTAGACCCGGAGGTATCAGAGCGCTTTACATAAGGAAACAGCGTGTTACAAATTACAAAAATAATCACATTAGTTACAGAAAGGATACAAATTCAATACAGGACTTATTAGCGACCATGAAAAACAAGATCTACCAAAAAAAAAAAAAAAAGCCAGGGAGAGCAGGTAGTCCACGGGAGAGAGTCAGCAGCGGAGAAAGAGACGTGACATAAGTCAGAGGTCCGGCTGGGTAGGTGTCGGCCACAGCGGTGTGCCAGAGCCTGTCTTCCCCTATAGCTGTTGGAGCAGCTCCACCGGGAATCGGTCATACATTTCGGCTTCTGTGGAAATTCCTGCATATTTCTTCACTCAATGAGTGGGAAGATGGCAGACTTATCACTAGGCTCATACAATTATTAAAATCTTAACTCTAGAGTTAAAACGGGCTACAATTAGGACCTACGAAATCAACATTTTGCGCATTACATGGGAGTCTTGACAAAAAATGACAACCTAGATCATTAACCGCTTGACCGCGGCGCGGATTCCGCCGTGGTGCTGGGCGTTCCCTTGAGTGGGCGTGTCTGGGACGGCCCCCGGCCGTCCTCCGCACACGCCCACCGTGACGTCAGACGCATGGAAAGGGTTAACACTGTTTTAGATTTGGATTTACAGAATCAAATACATCTGCATAAATGACTGCAATATTATATGATAAACTACAAGCACAAACAATAGTTAGTTCACACAGGTAGATCTTAAATGCTTTTGGGAATTATTGATTTTGGAAGTAAAAACAAAAGTTTTGATATAAAACGGATGCATAAAAAAGTAAATAAAGCATGCATCACTGATTCTCTGTTGATATCCTTAAGTAGGTGGTGGACAAAACATCAAAGTGAGCTCCCTGGTCAAGACAGGAGGATATTTGCTGCACTTCGACCTGGGAATGGTGTTGGAACAGGAATATCCTGTGCGAGGCATACCCGAACTGCACAGCTGTGATCCTAGTGTCTTGATTTTTGGTCATGCCAGACACATCCTCTGTGCACGCATTGACCTAGGACCGGTCTGATGACAAGGATAGGTTCTGGATCTAGTCCTGAACTGGGAGAGGGACACTAACCACACCCTTGTAATGACAGGGAAAACCATCCCTGTTACAGGTTTCACATCTGCAGCGAGGTGGTGGCAGCATACTTTGTTAATGGATATAAGCAGCAGATCTCCTTACCGCAGAAACATGAATGCACTCCTACTGGTCTATTCATCTGAAAAGTTCAGCTGCTCATGAGGAACCCTGAATTTCAGAATGCAACAAAACGTGCAACGTATGTGTGTGATAGACTTAGTAGTATGTCGTGCACAAGTGATACAGGCTTCTGGGTTCCATTTTGGAAGCCCACAACCTGGACCAGAGGACAAGATGAACGAGAAGTTGCTTTCTCTAGACAGCAAATGTGTGTTGCTGGCATAGTCTGTAGAGGACAACACCAGATGCTATGGTGAGGAAAGATGAGACAGACTTTCCTTATAAGTGACAGGGCCCTTTCTAATAGACAGGGCTGTAAATGACTGACTGCCGCTGCCATTAGGTAGATGGCAGGGGGTACAAGGTGAGGCCTGCAGTATCTGTTAGGTAAAGGAGTCCTTTGCATGGGCACAGATCTTGTCTATCTTCCTGATCTCTGTGAGGAGGGGTCATACATGGCTGGGTGCAGCCTGCTCACACCTCTTTATACGTCTGTGGTGGGCATTCCACCTGCAGAGTGTTCTGCTGGGCAGATCATCTTTGCAGACAGAGGCCAGCCCTGGAAGGTAACCTGACCAGGACACATGAAACGAGAACAGACCAAAACTGGTTCCAAGGAAGCTAACATGGAATACACACCCATAGTCTTCGAAATCCCTATAAAGATGGAAGCATAAGACCCATCGTTGTTGTGGTCTCTTCTACCAAAGAGGGGGTACTCTGAGGAGTATTCAGGGACTATTACGCAGCCAAAGGGTGTCGCATTGACAGCCAACTCCCCAGAGGCGAGGGGACATCACCTGGAGTCTGATGTGATGGAGGAATTACTGACTGTCATGGGTGCCAAGACAGCCTCCCTATCAGCGAGGGAAGGAAGCGCCAATCCTTCAGGGGGAGCGGATACTGGAAAGGACTGCAGCAATTGGGTGTTTCATGCAAGGGCCTTGCGGTGCTATTTTTCATTAAAAATGAAACCCCTAATGATAACCTATCCGTGCTAATCCTCCCTGAGGTAATGGCAATCCTTCCTGGTAAGAGGAACCCAGGAAAAATCATTATGGAACGCTTAGGCGCTCCAAACATGTAGCTCGAAAGGGGTGAGTTGAAAATAATTGGCCAAATAAAGAGCATTCTCAGGCGTTGTGCTGAGGAAACTAGCTGGAATGAAGACCTATTGTATTTGAGGGATAGGAGATCTGTCGCGCCCCCCCCCCTTTTTCTTATCTTAGCAGGGCCCTGATCTCTTACCGTATCTATATAGAATACCAGATACGATTTTGCAGAATGAAGTTCTGCGTCTGAGGGTGGGAATTGACCTGAGGTGACGGATGCCAGGTTTAAAAGCGAGGATAGCTGAGAACTGTGGTCAGTGTCCATGCAAGTTGGGTCCAGGGTATTCAGTAAGCCACTTATTAGTGAATTGTGTATTTTTCCAAGAGGAAAGGAAGAAGATTCTGCAACCAGACTTTAAAAAAAAAAAAAAATGGGATTTTGTCGAGAGAAGTGGGTTTAAACTTGGTGTTTGGTATGACACATCTGGATGTAGCCATTGCTATCAGTCAATATTCGCAAAAAAAGGTGTTATCTTATGCTAGATAATTAACCACCACCCTCTACCCCCTCCCCCCCACCCGGAGTCCTCCCCGAATAGTGACTATGTCTCGCCGTAGAGCATACGGATGATTTTCGAATAAATTGAGAACATGCAGTTCAAGGTAGGATGACTTGGTCTGGGTCTAATATTGAGCTATGTAACTGGGTAATAAGAGCCCTCAAGCTTGGCCATATTTGTTTTTGAGGTATCCTTCAAACTTGGTATTGCACAATGCACCTTATTAACTATGTAAGTAACTGAAACTATTTGCTGTCATATATCTCAATATAGTTTAACCGTTGTACATCCTGAATATAATAAGTATGTTTATGAATTGGATTTGTGGCAGACTCTGCCAAGGTGTACTTCTATGGAAAAGTATATGAACCATGGATTTGTGTCTATTTGTTATTTGTAATAATGCTATTTAGTTTTATTTATTTGTTATTTTATGATAAACTTAAATGTTATGTATGAGTTGGAAAATGTTATAATTCTGTAACTGCCCCAAGACACTGCATGTAGGAGATAGCATCTTGTGCCCACCGCCTCGAGGAACCGTCATTTGTGGGTGTGTGGCAAGCATGCCCAAGAAGAACAAGGCAAATACTCAACAGAGCACCACAGTGAACCTCAACGTGAGTCAAGTACCAACTAGAGTGCTGGAGTAAGCTGTGATCTGCTGCTGCCACCTGGAATAGCAAAGTATAAAAAAAAAACGTAATGGATTGAATGCTTGATTTAATCTCAGCCACTGGCAATTACTCAGGGCTGCATCCCAGTCCATTGTTATTTTGCGCACCATGTCACCTCAGTTTGGGCCCCGGCATATGCAAATCTGGCTTCACCATGCTCCAATAGAAACAGTCCAGCCGAGTTACTAGGCCAGGTCCTCGCCGAGCTGGAAAAAAGCAGCCCAAAACCAGTTTTGCCCTTATATCAGTCAGGTATAACTTGGTTCCAGTGCCACCGCACCGTATCCAAGATAGCTCCAATGAACAGGAACATCTGCAAAGGAGTCAGGTTTGACTTTGGAAACTTGATAGTAAACCCAATTGATGTTAGGTTGTTTTCTGTCATCTGAAGGTGGCCCACAACGGCGTGGGGCATGCTTGCCTTTACTTGCCACTTGTCTAGGTATGGGAAGACTGGGACACTCAACCTACGAATATGCAGCATGACAACCGCCATCACTTTTGTGAACACCCGAGCGGCACTGGTAAGGTCAAAGGGGAGGACTGAAAATGCTCCTGGCCCACTGTGAATCACAGCTGCCTGCAGGACTGGAATATGGAAATACAATGCTACCATCCAGTCTTCGGGATCCAGGGTAGACAAGACCTGGGTCAGCATGAGCATCTTGAAGCTGCAGGAAGGCTTTGAGAGGGTGAAGATCCAAAATAAGACAAAGGCCTCTATCCTTCTTCAGCACAAGGAAACTGCAGGAGTAACACCCAGTTCCTACTTCTCAGGCCAGAACGTTCTCTGGCTCCTTTGGCAAAAAAAAAAAGCCTGCACTTCCAGCTACAAAACAGATAGGTGTTCATTCACGAGCTGCGTTGATGTGGGTGGAAAGTGTGCTGGAGCAGAAGGTAATGGAAGTGCATAACCCTGCTTGACAAGTTGCAGGACCCATGCTTCTGAAGTTGTCTTGCCACCCTTGGAGTAAATGTCTGAACCTGCCTCCTACAGGGTGGACATGTGTCACAAAGGGCACACCAAAGTAGTTTTGAGGATGTGGTTGCCAGAGGGATGGTAAACTGGACTGCACATTGTCCTGGATGCCCCGAACTCTGTCTGAGTGCAGTGGCCCCGGCTGCAAAATGGCTGAGCAGAAAGTAGTGCTGGCGGCAGGGTATGGTGTTGGCGGTACTGAAAACCCCTAATGTAGCCACAAAAGGGGAGAAACTGCTGAAGAAAGTTTCTAGTAGGGGCAGACAGCCATAGAGAATGCACTGTGGCACAACTCTCCTTAAAGGATTCCAGAGCAGAGGCTCCTTTTTCACCAAAAAGGGAGGGCCATCAAATGGCACGTTCGACAAAGATTCGTGAACATCCCTAGCGAAGGCCAGAAACCTCAGAGGAGTTGTGCTGAAGCTCCACACTTGGGCTGATTATTTGAACCAAGCAGTCAGTTGTGTCGAGGCCAAGTTTTGCTGCATCCTGAATGTTCTGTATGGTTTGGGCTGGACACCTGTAGGTCCTTTGGAACTGCCGGCAGGATCTGTATCCCATAGGGAATGACTGTTGTGGCCTAGAAGGAAGCTAGCATTTACTGAGCACAAAATAAGGCTAGCCAGAAGTTTCCATTTGCTTAGGCACAGTCAAGATGTGTAGTGGGAAAGGCTGGTAGATGCCTGGCCCAGTAGGCTCTCAGGCACAGGGTGTTGAGTCAAGAAGTGAGGATCGCCCAGTGCTGGTTCGTAGCAACAAACTACCCGTCTATTACCTGGGGGGCCAGATCATGGCATTCCCAAATGCCTAAGAGGGTATTCTTTAAAGCCTTGTTAAATGATAACAGTAGGCATCTGGCCAAGCTGAAGAACCTCTGTCAAGAAGTTAGTTTTGACCTCCTTGGTTGGGAACTGTAGGACCTTCCAGCCTGCCTTACGACCATCGCAAAAGATGCACTCTCTTCAGCGATGAGAGAAAAGCCCAGTGTTTGGGGAAGTGTCCAGACCACTCGCGTCCTGTAGTTTGGCATTCCAACTGTGCTCATCCTATGTAGGGGCACATTTGTCCACTTCATCTTAATCATTATTGTCAGAATTGAAACAAAGAGCAGATATAAAGTATGAACTCTACCACCTGGTAAGGGCAACGTATTGTAGTCTGAAGGATTGGTTATAGGCAGAACGCCCCAATAGGATCCGAGCGCAGCCTCTGTCGACTTGAAGCGGTCTCTGAGACAGCGAAGGCTATAGGTATTGGCTTCTTTTCTGGTGCTGGCAGTTTCTATGAGAAAAGAACCAGAGCAGGGAGTGGCAGTGGAACCAAAGTCTACACTGAAGCCAGTGCGGAACCGGATGTGGGCTCAAAAGGCATACACAGCACTGAGGGTGAATCTGTTGGCTGAACCCTAACTCAAGACCTATGTGAATCCTTGGTGCCCAAAGTGAGAGCCAAAGAGACAGAAGCATGCTGAATATGGCCTAAAGGCCTCTATTTGATGTAACGTTGCAGTCGGGCCTGGAAATTTGGGTTGCATCTGGACCAGACTCTGAATAGGCTCCTCAAAGGTTCTGGAGCGAGACTACGAGGAACGTTGACACCCTTCCAAGCTCTCTGGAGTTGGAAAGTGGCAGGAAGGGGCCGATTCCTGGTCCAATTTCTTGCACTTCTTTTTAGACCTACCCAAAGACTTCAACTACAATGAGGACCTGTAGCGAGAACAGGACATTCCTTACCACTTCAACTGGTCCCGGTGCAGAGTCTGCTGATGCTTGGTGATGTAGAGTCTCTCATCACCATCCAGTACGGACTTCAAATTCATCTTGGCACAGACTTCACAGGCCCTGGAGCCATGCTGTGACCCCATGCTTTACAGACATGCCTCAAAGGATCAGTCAGACATTTCTTTGCAACAGTCCCTATAAAGCTTAAACCCAATCATTTTGGGAGGTGACATATTATTGTCCCTTGCGCACTGGAAGAGAGAATAATCTTTGGAGAAAAATACTATTCAAGGATACGTTAAGTAAGCTCAGGATCAGAGTCTGAAGGCACAGAAAGAAAGAAACTGAAGTCAGAGTGCCTGGGTGGTGTTTATATGTGGCCTACTTGACACTTCCAGAGAGGAACAACATTGGTAAGGAGCCACATGATGCCACTTACCAGTGCGCAGGATTACTGTTTTGTCTTTCCGCAGGACTACTGCTTTTGTCTTTCTGGAACGATCTGGAGGCCTTGGGGAATATTCACAAGGTGAGGAATTTACAGTTACAAGTATCCGTCGAAAACATCAAATGTATTTGGGACTGATATTTCATTACCAAGCACAGACAGGTGGAACAAGAATGTAGAATGGATGGTACCAAGAGTGAAGTGCAAGGCAATCTTTGCAATGGGAAACAGGAAATGCTAATAAGTCCTTTGCACATGCTGTAGCAAAGGGAAAATCACCATTTCCCTTAAAGCAATGGATAATCTGTGTAACAGGCAAGAAGAATTGCTCATGTGCAAGGTCAAATTGCCTGATGCAAAATAATTGCTGCTCAAAGAATCCAGCTACTTTAACTCCTTTCTGGTGAGAACAAAAGGAGAGAATTTATTCTTCACAGAGAAGGTCTGGATGACTAAACTCTTTCGAGTGAGGTAGTATCAACAAAAACTGGGTGCAAAGGTGAAGGAAAAGACATGTTGGCCACTTTTCTGTTAACACATCACCGAAAGGTGGATGACCCTAGAACATAAGTGAATATTGTTTTTGCCCTTGCTGCACTAGTTATTGGATTGCTGCAAAAGAGGAATCCTTTGATTAGGGACTGGGAAATCCCTCTCTTGGGAGATATCCAGTCTCTTGACATTCTGCAGGTCAACAAATAAGGAGTCATTGGAGTCCAAGTGGGTTAAGTGGCGGGAATCCTCCCCAAAAGCCTGAAAGTGGTGGACCTGCATCTTAAACATCAATGTACAGCTTACGAATTACAAAATACAAGCCTGACACACCCTTCTAAAAAATAGCTACATTCTTATGGTTTTAACTCTTTGGCAAAGCTACCTGCACTAGAGGGGATTTTCCAGAGTGAGAACTGCAGCATTGGGGAGTAATTTTGTTCATTTCTTCTTGTGCTTGAAGGAAATTGTAGAGAGAGAAGACTGGTGGTGGTTAATAAAAACATTAAACTACTGAATCCTAACCACTGTAGCACAGAGGAAAAAAGCAACAGGTGTCATGTTCACCAAGTGGTGCCTTGAAAGAGGAGTGTCATCTCCAGCTAAGCAACTCTGCAACTCGCAATGCCACAATGTATGGCACGTTCTGAGGACGGGAGCACAAGGAATAATGCCAAATACAGACGAATATAAAGGAGAAAAGAATGGAACAAAAAAACTCTACAAAGAGTGTGTTCCCCCTCTTCAACCCATCGGCAAGATCAGACGGAACGGACCATCAAGCCTCACAGGACGCAGAGCAAGAGGAAAAGCAAGGGGAGGGGCAGGCTCACACCCCAACAAACCTACCTGAGTTGGGCCAGCCTCCAGCCGAGAGTGGCACTAGATCCTCAGTCACAACTCTGATGGGCAAGTTGCCAGGCCAGTCACCCAAGTTTCATCATACTCTCAGTGTTGTAGGGGCACCACCTACGGGGTCGGTGGCTGATCCCTTAGCCCCGCCGGTCATTAGTTGTCCCCCAGAATCCCAATCGTCCAGCAAAACGAACATTAAGTGGATCCACAATTGGGACGGACTCCACAAACACCATCATGATAAGGACCGATCGCTCACAACACGCGGGTGCAGAGCTGTACCTTTTGACAAACATACATTATGAATCTTTGCTGGATACCGGCATTCTCCAAAGCAAAGTACTCAGTGGTGTATCGGGAACCAATATGCCTGGAGAGATCCCACAAGATACCACACCGACTGCACTCAAAGCACAACAGGAACATGAACACCTTCTGGGTACTGCCGGGGATAATCAAGGAATATGCCTCCAGAGGGAACCACTATGTCCTAAATAGGGGAAATATCCTTAGGGTACTATCAGAAATCCCAGCGCTATGTGACCTGGGCTCAAAGGACCTTGAGGTAATCCAGTTTGAATGCTCCGAAGAAGCCCCGGGTGGGGAATTAACCAAGACTATATGGACCTCCACGGACATCACAAAAAGAGTCTTCACAGAAGGACCCACTTTTGAAAGGTGGGGAAGAAAGATTACCCCCCCAATATGAACCAGGATACCCACTACATCTTCTCCCCTCTGGCCTTGCAAGAGGGCCACTCCAGGTGCAGAAGACAACCTACTCTGTGCTCAAGGGTGCAAGGGGCCCCTCGGCTAGACAACAACCAGCGCATAAAAACGACTGGAGAACAGGGCGTACTGGTATTGAACTATCAGATGAAGCTGAAAGGGGCATTGTGAGAACAATCAGTTGCTCTCCAACTACAACATGACCGTAAATGGCACAGGAGCCACAGAATGGAGCCAACACCTGCCTACTCCGCATGTGCTCCTGGAATATAAATGGTCTCACCACAAATTTATCCGACCCTGACTTACAAGTTTATTTGAGGTCATTTGATGTCATCCTCTTGCAAGAGACATCGCTGACTGAACCTGTCCATATTCAAGGCTTTACTAACTTTTTCGCTCCAGCTGTGAAATGAGCGAAACATGGTCACCTCTCGTGTGGCTTGGCAACCTATATCTCAATAGCAAGCATAGCATCTGCAACAGCCCTAGATGTCACAACTCCTCGTATGTGCGCAAGGAAGTGCACATACCAATCAACAATATAACAGTCGACGTAATCTTTATCAATACATTCGTACCACCATAAAGCAAGACAAAGAACTGCAGGAAACAAGCGTAGGAAGTAACGAGGGTCACAGAAGAGGACGGCTCCACATTTCTTGTCTTCTCAGGGGATTTCGATCTGCAGTTATTAGGAGCCCCCCTCAGCGGTCTAGCAGCAGTCCAAACTGCTCTTCGGGAGATTCCTATACAAGGTAGAAATACATTGGGGTGCCGTAGAAAAACCGGAACCTGCATACTGGACAACCTTGAACATCTAAGCTTCAGGGCACTGAATGGCATATTCACAGAAGACAATCCACCAGCTGCCACATATCATTCCATCAGAACAAGCACAATTCTGGATTACACCTTTGTAACCCTCCCACTATTCTAACCGTTCACACTTATCAAATCAGAGATAGAACTGGGAGTGACCATTTCCCGCAAGATGTATCCTTCTGTTCAAATCTATTCATCCCAAAACCATCAGGATGACGATGGAGACAACTTATACTATTAACTACAAACAAATCAAGATCAACCCAGCCATACTTGCACAACTGCCCGCAGCAGCAGCAGCGGACACTCTTCAGAAATTTGGGGGTGGAGATGAAGATGTGGTATCAAACTGGGAGTCTCTTGTAGTAACACTCCAGGAAGCATACGCAAAAACAATCAAACCAAAGCCTTCCCTCAAGACCCTAACGGGAAAAAATAATACAACACAGGAAACCAGACTCAGGCAGCTCAGAACCACAGTAAATAAGCCGCTGCGTATCCTGCGGAAAAGATCGGGAGACCTGATCGCCCTAGTTGCTTTAAGACAACACAAAACTCAGTTTAAAAAAACTGAAATGGGCCATAAAAAGAACACAAGACGACGAACTTTAGGCAAAACTGCACACAGACTAAAACGCAATGATAGAGCGAGATATTGGGCTTCTGTTAACCATCTCCTTCGACCCAACCATGAAGGCATTGATTCCTATATCCCTGAAGCGCCATCAGCAGTTTTTAAAAGATCATTTTAACAACCCAAAGACAGATAGTCTCCAGCAGGATGCACAGGTAACCACACCCTTGAAACCAACCGAAGAGCTCAACGACGTGGGCACAGAGAACATCATGAGGCAGATTGCCAAAGGAAGGAGGGCAGGAGGACCAGGCGCCAATGGCATCCCTCCAGCGGTGTTCAAACATGACCCAGCTCTTTGGGCAGAAACCCTGGTACCGGTAGTCTCACAGATTAGGAGCACAGGCATCCTGCCTGCCTCGTGGAGGGGCTCTGTCATATCACCAATCTTCAAGGGCGGGCGAAAGATCACTTCCAGCCAATTATCGCTTAATCACCCTGATTGACAATGAGACCAACTATTTTGCCAGAACCCCGCTCGAGGAACTATCACCATGGGCCACCAGCAACACCATCATCTCATTCAATCAGACCGGGTTCTAAAAAAAAAAAAAATGTCTTGCACAACAACAGATATACTGGCAATCTCCCTTTTAATGGACGCAGCTGAGTGTGGTACTAAAACACCATTATATTTCTGCTTCATCGACTTCAAAGTGGCCTTTGACAATGTTGACCAAGGAAGGTTATGGCATAAGTTAGCAAGCTGGAAAATGCCTCCGGGACTAATGAACATGCTCATAATGCTCCACAAGGATACATGGGTGCGGGTTAAGCTAGGTGCCGGAACGCATCTCTCCAGGGAAATTTCAACCACCCACGGATTAAAGTAGGGATGCGTTCTGGCACCAACTCTTTTTAATCTGTTTCTGGCGGACCAGATGGAGCAGCCGCAATCATGTAACACCCATGCTTCAAAGTTAGGTGACACGCAGGGACATCTTAAGGATTTTGGGGGCCCTGGGCCAAACATATTTTGTGGGCCCCTGTTCAGAACAGCTTTGAATTTATGATCCAATTTGAGCCCCTGTTTCCCACGCAGTTTCTGCTTCCTCAGCTGCGTTGCATCATAGGCATTAGCCTATATATTCCCGATGCAAACGGACGCGCACAGCTGACAGTGGTAGGATTTAGTGTTTCCTGCCCTGCTACTAGGTTTTTAATACTTTTTAAATTGTATATGTGTGGCTGAATTACTCTGTGCTTTTTAACAATTTCTCCTACCTACGTGCACTTGCACATTACTTGATTCTGCTTGCCTACACCTCCTTAGCTGCTCCGATTCGCATCTCGCTTTTCCTCCAGTCCTGGTCCGCCGCAGCTGATATGCCGATTGTGCAGAGGGCTGGGGCTACTATCGGGCTCCTCACTTCCGCCCACGCAGTTTCCGCTTCCTCAGCTGAGTTAGCGATCCAGTTTGCATCATAGGCATTAGCCTATATATTCCCGATGCAAACGGACGCGTACAGCGGGCGCGCCACTGGCGCGCCAAAGGCAAGCCCGTCTGCACCCGTCAGCGTCCCGGAGGCGTCCAGCGCCGGCCATGCTGCCCAGTTCCCCTCCGGTGAGTTACTTCCACTATATTACAATAGGGAAAAACTGCTTCGCCTTAGGCGGCTACCATTATGTCAGTGTGAAGCGGCTGATCCGAGCCTGGAGGTAGACTTTCGATGCAATAAGTGCAACTGGTCTCTCCTCCAGCCCAGGAAACTCGCACCCAAGATCCTCCCACGCAACAATAAGTGTAAAAACAATAAGAAAACAGAGGACTTAAAGGCCATCCTTTTGAATTGTCGCTCTATGCAAAAGCATGAACCACACATTTATGACCTACTTTTAGATGAACAGCCTGATCTTTTATTTCTCACTGAGACCTGGCTGTCTGAAGCCTCCAACCCTACTATCACCTCGGCCATCCCTACGGGTTATAAAATCCTTAGGAGGGACCGACCGAGTGGGAGGGGGGGCGGTCTCGCCATAATTTACAATAATAAACTAGACTGCTCTCCCATCCCGATGGAAAACATTGAGGGCGCAGAGTCCTTAGGCTTCTGCTGTTCCTTATCCCCCCCATCATAGCATAGCTGGTTTTCTGATTTACAGACCTCCCGGTGCAATTGGAAATTTTATTACTACCCTTAATACAGCCACCACCTCCTTGGCCTTAAACTACAACAACTGCCTTAGTCTGGGAGATTTCAATATACATATGGACAATGGAAAAGATCCTCAAACAATTTCCTTTTTGGAGACGCTGCAGGCCTGCAACATGTTTCCATCTATTTCTTCGGCCACCCATGAGAAGGGCCATACCCTAGACCAAATCTTTCACAACTTTGACATATCAGTAAGCCTACCTCTTCCCATTACCTGGTCTGACCACCTCCTATTAAAATTCCCAATTCTGCCACAGCCCCTCGGGCTAACGCAGGGCAGAGGGTCCCTAATTACAGGACGTTCCATAAAATATCCATCCCGATGTTAGCAGATGTTAGCAGATGCCCTCGGTCGTTCCTCAAAGGAGCTGTCTAGCTGCCCCGACTTGGACGCCCTCTCCGAACCAACATTGGTGCAGCGGTACCGGTTGTTTCCCGCTTCTCAAAGAGGTCGGCCCTAACAACTCCATGGTTTAACGATTCCCTCAGATCTAGCAAAAGAAATTGTAGAAAAATGGAACGGAAATGGCGTAAATCCTATCTACCTGAGGACAGGAAGGTATATAAAGACACCTTAAAAGCTCATTACATTCTCGTGAAGGCAGCCAAGAAAAACTTCTTTCAAACCAAGATGGAAAATGCCCAAAATAAGAGTAAGGAAATCTTTAGCATAGTTACATCCTTTACCGCCCCGAAAGCCGGCACAAAGGAAGGGACATGCACGGAAGAATGGTCTAAGCAAATAGCTCAATTCTTCCACAAAAAGATCTCTGTGATCCAACAAGCCTTCACTGACATCTCAGAGGAATAACTGACCTTCTACCTTAGTTCTATTAGCAAATTTCACCTCTTGGATCCTCCATCTTTACTAGCTTTCCCTGAGTTTCAGCTTGAAGAGTCACTGACCCTTCTCCAAAGCATTAAGTCTGGCTCTCCTACCGACCCATGTCCAGCGAATATCCTGAACCTATTAGCTTCCACCATAAACCCCACGGTAAACCAGCTCATTAATGTTTCCCTCTCCTCAGGCAACATGCCGAAATTATGGAAGAATGCTAAGATTCTTCCACTGACAAAAAAGGCTAACGCCAAACCGACGGACCCTGCCAACTACAGGCCAATCTCCCTTCTTCCGGCCCTCTCTAAAGTATTATAGAAGCATGTAAACAAGGCCGTCCAAAAACACATTGAAGATGGGAAGCTCTTTCATGAGTCCCAATCCGGTTTTAGGGCTAACTACAGTACGGAGTCCGCTCTGCTGGAAGTGACTGAATTTCTCAAGGGTAAGCTGGACCAGGGAGGCAAGGCTGTTCTGATACTGCTCGATTTGTCGGCGGCCTTCGATATGGTCCCACATGAGAGGCTCCTGGAGGGACTTGCTAACATCGGCTTGGGGGGGACCGCCTTAATGTGGATGTCATCCTTCTTGGCAAATAGATCTAAGGACATCTGGCTCCCCCCTTTCTCATCCCCGGTTCCGGCCATGAATGTAGGTGTCCCTCAGGGCTCCATTCTCAGTCCTACACTTTTTAATATATATCTATCCCCCCTTGTATTTCTGGTAGAGGAAGAGGGCGCCAAAATAGTTTCCTATGCTGATGACACTCAGCTGATTTTTACATGTGAAAAAGGAACCGACTTTGACGGGGCAATGATTAGGTCTTGCCTCACAAAGTTTTTTAACTGGCTTAAGACCAATCAGATGAAGTGCAATCCTGACAAAACTGAAGTTGTTTTCTTTGGTAATCCAGAAACGCCTGACTGGAGCTCTTGGTGGCCAAAAGATCTGCCGCCCCCGCCCGCGGAAAAGGAGAAAGTAAAAAACGTAGGGATTGTCATAGACAAGACACTCTCCATGCATTTTCAAATCCAAAATCTAACTGGCGCTTGCTTGGGCATACTCCGGATGCTAAACAAATTCCTGCTACTGTTACCGCTTGATAGCAGAAAGATCGTGGTGCAGGATCTGGTGACATCAAAGCTTGACTATGTCAACAGCTTGTACCTCGGTCTTCCCAAATCCCTTATCCAGCACCTACAAGTGGTACAAAACGCGGTGGCCAGAGCCATCCTGAGACCTAAACCCAGATCTAGTATGACCCCTATTCTTAAGTCTCTACACTGGCTCCGCATAAAAGAACGGATCGACTTCAAAGCGATGACCATCTTCTTTAAAGCTTTCCACGGCTTAGGAGCCGGCTACCTAAATAAGTGCATTAATCGCTACACAACATCTAGACCCCTAAGATCTTCCAATGCCAACCTGGCCATCGTGCCTAAAATATGCCGTGCCCGCACTGGAGGCAGATCCCTCAGCTTTCTAGGCGCAAAATTGTGGAATAGACTCCCTGAGTCTCTGAGACTAACCACAGACCTACTCTCTTTCAGGAAGAACTTAAAAACCTGGCTTTTTAATAACTGATGGGTCTTTTACGCACGTTTTCCTCCCCCTGTCACGCGCCAGGACACTCTAGTCTGAGTAGCTGCGCACTTTATTAAATACACTATTTCATTTCATTAGGTCCCTGACAGTGCAAAGGAACACTCGTCCAAATTCTAAGGGCCTTATTTATGAGGCCTTGCTTCACTTTTATGCCGCCGGTGTGTTACTTTTTGTGATGCACTGGCAGCGTAAAAAAAGTGCCATGTTGAGCCCTATTTACAAAGTGACGCATCTAGGCAGATGCGTTACTTTGTAAAGCCCTGCACCACATTATACCTGCGCCAGGTATAATGTATGCAGGGTGGGTGTTCCCCCGCAAAAAGCCTCGTAGAAGTGGCGCATCGAAATCTATGAGAACTCAGTGCACCACTTCTAGGATGCCATTGCGTCAATATCTTACACCTGCCTCACAGCAGGCGTAAGACTGATGCAGGCCCTTTGGACACATTGCTGGAGTTGCGTCTATTTTAAGACACACCCCAGCAATGCATCACTTTTGCGCCTACAGATACGTCAGAAATACTGAAGTATCTGTAACTCCTTGCGACATGATGCGTCATACAGTAAATATGACGCATCCATCATGTCGCAAGGAAGGCGCACTAAGAAATGACGCATCCCTGTTTTCACACAGCAATGCATCACTTCTCATAAATAAGGCCCTAAATGTGTTTACATCTAATATTTAGGGATAGTTATGTGTGTTTTCAATATTGTAACACAGCAGCAGCTCACCAATATTACTGCAAATAATCTCTGTGACGCCCTCCCATTTCTTATATGTTAGGCCTTGTTTTGATCTAAAAGAAATTTATTTATGTATATTGCATGAAACATAAACACAACGTTTTCTCTGCAAAATGGCTGTACTAGACTCTCACACATCGGGTACATAAAAAATAAATTAACGGAAAACAGTATTTAAAACAATCTGTTTAAGAAATATTCAAGGTCATTAGGGCAAAGCTCTGGAGAACCGAGCTGACTCTGTCAGGGGGCCCCCTGAAAGGCTGGGGCCCTGGGCCAGAGCCCACTTTGCCCATGCATTAAAACGTCTCTGGTGACACGGCAATATCCATCTTTCTCTACGCCTATGACGTGGTACTGGTTAGCCACACTCAGGTGGTGGGGCTGCTGTGGCTGCTAGAAATCATGCAGGCTAACTCCCTGGCAAACTGCTTGATCATCAACCTCTACAAAACTAAGACCATGGCATACAACTATATGAAAACGCGAACACAGTCATGGTTTTGGGGGGCCACCCGGATAGAAAGCACGGTTGAGTATAAATATCTAGGGGTCATCATCGACAAGAAAGGCTCCTTTACAGTCCAGAAGGAAGCTATACAAAGGAAAGGGTTGGCGCTGGCTGCAACACATAAAAATCTTCTCTGAGGCCTCTACTCGAAGAAGCACGAGCAAAACCCATACCAACGATCTCATACGAGAGTGAATAACTAAGAGGCCGGGATACCAGTCTTGGAAAGCACAATAGTACGTGTCTACAGAATTATCTTCTCACTTCCACGGCCCACCTCACCAGCACAGATTCGACTAAAATTTGGGTTGCTACAACAGATTCTAGTAAGGCATGGGGCATATTCAATATGCTGGAATAAGATCAGAAAAGCAGAGGAAAACACACGGAAACCCCTGCTATGGAAGGAGTTGCAAAAGCACAAACTGTCACCCGCTAGGGCTTATCTACAAGAATCACTTGAACTCACACAACTTTGGGATGCCCCCTCTAGTCATCAAGTATTCAAACAGACGGTCTGGAAGGCCCTAAAACTCCGCTCCGTCATGGAGGACAAGGCCTTGTTATCAAACAGAGTGCATGGATGGATGACATTAAAAAAACTATAAACACAGAACTATTTCACCACTGGATACCCAGCCGCTGTCAAGTTACAGTTCTTAATATCGGTTGAGTCTTCTACCTGCAAAAGCTCACCATCAACCCTGATTACGAGAAAGACTCACTGACGCCTGTTGCCTGTGTGGGGCCGGGAAGGAAGACCTCCTCAACTTAGACTGCACCTGTAGAACAAGTTACTTACCTTCTGTAACGATAAATCTGTAAGAGACGTAGATTAGTTATGGATTCCTCACCTTAGAATTACCGCCAGGCATCAGACTGGATCCGGAGAATTTGTTTCTCAGCAGTACCTCTGCGCATCGATAGGTGGGTCGGTCGACTCCGCGTTCGTTGTTGGCGCCGTGGTCGCCGGAATGACGTCGCGGTATCTACCTAGACGCAGCCCTCGCGTGCTGACGTCAGTTCTTTACACGACATTCCACGCCAGAAGCGCAGAGCCATGCAAGACACTGACCACTGCAGCACAAAAACTAGGGCCCTGAAAAGGAGTCCCTTACCCTAGAAGTCAGTTCACAGAACGGGGAGGAAGGGTGGGGCGGTGAGGAATCCATAACTAATCTATGTCTCTTACAGATATATCGTTATCGAAGGTAAGTAACTTGTTCATCTGAAAGAGACAATTAGTTATGGATTCCTCACCTTAGAATAGATACCTGAGCAATACCAACCCCAGTGGTGGGTCTGCGAACCAAGTTCACACCAGAAAGTCCTGGAGAACCGAACGGCCGAAGAGGCAGTCCCTCCGGACTTGGCTGTCCAGGCAGTAGTGTTTGGTAAACGTGTGCAGTGAAGCCCATGTAGCTGCCTGGCAGATGTCAAGAAGGGGGACTCCACGTCCCAAAGCAGTAGTGGCTGCCATCGCCCTGGTGGAATGGTCACGCAACCCAACTGGAGGTTCCTTTTTTGCTAAGGAATAGCAGATTTTGATGCAAAGAACGACCCATCCGGAGATGGTTTGTTTTTGCACAGCCCGACCTTTCTTGGCACCCACAGAGCCAACAAAGAGCTGGTCATCCACCCGGAATTGTTTTGTGCGATCCAGATAGAATGAAAGCACACGTTTTGGATCCAGACGGTGGAGCCTCTCTTCCTCTGTAGAAGGATGCGGAGGCGGAAAGAAGGTGGGCAGAGTGATGGTCTGTCCTATATGGAAAGAGGTAACCACTTTGGGAAGGAAAGAAGGCCTAGTGCAGAGGACAACCTTGTCCGGATGAGCACCCAGGAAAGGAGGCGTAGAAGATAGGGCCTGTAGCTCACTCATCCTGCGAGCAGAGGTGAGGGCAACCAGAAAGGCAGTTTTAAGGGTCAAGAGTCTGAGAGGACAGTTATGGAGCGGCTCGAAAGGAGCACACATAAGATAAGTAAGAATCAGGTTCAAGTCCCACTGGGGCATCACGAAAGGAGTAGGAGGAAACAAATGAGTAATGCCCTTAAGGAAGCGATTTACAATAGGGGACTTGAAAAGAGAAGGCTGGTAAGCCAGCCGAAGGAAGGACGAAATGGGAGTGCCCAGAGCAGAGCCCTGCTGGGCCAAAGAAAGAATAAAGAGGAGAACTTCTGAAAGGGGAGCAGAAAGGGGATCCACAGCCTCTGCTGCGCACCATGCTACAAATTTGTTCCATCTACAGGCGTATACCATTTTAGTGGAGGGACGCCTGGCTGCCAAGATAACATTACAGACTTCGGGAGGAAGGTCGAAAGCTGTCAACTGTCGCCGTTCAATCTCCACGCAAGGAGGTGGAGGCTGGACAGGTTCGGGTGAAGGACCGCCCCCTGCTGCTGCGACAGAAGATCCTCCCGAAGAGGCAGTCTGATTGGAGGATCGATGGCCATGTGCAACAGCTCAGGATACCAGACTCTCCATGCCCAATCCGGGGCCACAAGAATAACTCTGGCCCGGTCGCGCTTGATCTTCTTCAGCACTCTGGGCAAAAGTGGTATAGGCGGAAAAGCATATAGAAGACCGCAACTCCACTCGCTACGAAAAGCGTCGCCTAGCGAGTGCTGCCTTGGAAATTCCAATGCGCAGAACTGCTGACATTGCGCGTTCTCTTCGGTGGCGAATAGATCTAACAATGGCTCTCCCCACTGCTGAAAGAGACCTTGCACCACCTACGAGTGAAGACACCAGTCGTGATCCATCATGCACCTGCGGCTGAGTTCGTCCGCTCTGGCGTTCAGAGAACCTGCCAGGTGTTGAACCACCAGGGATATGCCCTGATGTTCCAGCCATGTCCAAAGGCGGAGAGCCTCTTGACATAGGGTCCACGACCCCTCCCCGCCCTGTTTGTTGCAGTACCACATGGCAGTGGTGTTATCCGCGAACACCTGCACCACTCTTCCCCGGACAGAGGTAAGGAATGCTCTTAGTGAAAGACTAATTGCCCGAAGCTCCAGAAGGTTGATATGGAGCCCGGACTCCGCCGGAGACCAGAGGCCTCTGATCTCCACCTCTCGCATGTGGCCACCCCGCCCCAGCAGTGATGCATCTGTAACCACTGTGAACTCTGGTTGGGGAAGGGAGAGGGTTCTGCCATTGACCCAATCCCAGTTCGTTAGCCACCACTGCAATTGGTGTGCAGTGCCCTCCGAGATCTGGACGCAATCGGAAAGATTCCCCTGATTCTGTGCCCACTGGAACTTCAGGTCCCACTGCAGAGCCCGCATATGCCACCTGGCATAGTCCACCAGCAGGATACAAGGAGGCCATGAGGCCCAGTAGCCTCAGGGTCAGTCTGACCGAAACCCGGGATAGAGGCTGAATGATCTGAATCATAGCCCGAATATCCCGGACTCGCTGCTCGGGAGGATAAACCCGAAACTGCACTTTGTCCAGAACCGCTCCGATGAAAAGGAGCTTCTGAGAGGGAATCAGGTGTGACTTCGGCACATTGATAGTGAACCCCAGCAAATGCAGGCGGTCCGCCGTAGTCTGGAGGTTGGAGACAACAGTCTGGGGCAAACTCGCCTTCAACAGCCAGTCGCCGAGATAGGGAAGACTGGAACCCCTGACCTAAGCAGATGAGCTGCGACCACCTCCGTCACTTTCGTGAACACCTGAGGGGCACTGGTAAGGCCAAAGGGGAGCACGGTAAACAAAGTGCTCGAGGCCTATCGTGAACCGCAGATAACGACGGTGGGCCAGCAGGGCGGGGATGTGAAAATAAGCGTCCTACAAGTTGAACGCTACCATCCAGTCTCCAGGGTCGAGAGCAGACAGCACCTGAGCCAGTGTCAACATCTGGAACTTCTCCTTCAGGAGGAAGCGGTTGACGTTCCTGAGATCCAAGATAGGACGCAGGCCCTTGTCCTTCTTGGGCACCAGAAAATAGTGGGAATAACAACCACGACCTACTTCTGGGACAGGAACGCGCTCAATGGCTCCCTTGGCCAAGAGAGCTGTAACTTCCTGTTGGAGAAGGGCCAGATGATACTCTGACATGCGATGGAATTGAGGTGGCATGGATGGAGGGGTAGTCTTGAAGGGGAGGGAGTAGCCCCTTCGGACTATCTGCAAAACCCACCTGTCCGACGTGATGTTGAGCCAGTGGGAGAGGTGATGGCGAATCCTGCGGCCCACTGGCGATTGATGGGCCTGAAAGGTTGGACTAGGAGGGTTTGGAGGCTGCTGCAGAGGGGGCGCTGGTGGACTGGCCCGCCCGCTGGCCCCCCCGACCCACGGCAGTGGGATCCACGTCCTCGGCCGCGCAGAGGCTGAACAGCTTGCGCAGGCCTGTGGCTCTGGGCGGAACTTGGCGGGGCACCCCTTCATTAGCCACGTAAGGGGCGAAAAGCAGACTGCACCTGGAGGGAGATGGAAGGGAGGCCCAAGGATCTGGGCGTAGCCCTAGAATACTTAAAGCGCTCGAGTGCATTGTCTGCCTTGTCGCCAAACAGGCGATGGCCATCAAAGGGCATGTCCAAAAGCGTTGCTTGGCCATCCCCTGAAAAACCAGTGGACCTCAACCAGGCGTAGCGTCTCAGTGCTACTGACGTGGAAATCGGCCTGCCCAGTGAGTCGGCGGTGTCAAGCCCATACCGGATGGTGAACTTCGCTGAGTCTCTCCCCTCGGCAACAGCACGGGAGAGCACGGCCCAGGCCTCCTCCGGGCACTGTGGCAGCACCTGCGCAACCGTGTCCCACACCGAGTGGGAGTAACAGCCCAATAGACATGCGGTGTTCACCGACCGCAGTCCCAAGCTGGAGGAAGAAAACATCTTCTTCCCAAGGTGGTCCAGCTTGGACTACCAAGCTCTCAGGGGTAGGATTGAAAGAGAGGAAAATGGGGTCATCCAGGGCCGGGCGGTGGCGACGGGCAATCACCCTGTCCACAGGAGCTCTGTGTTTGGCTTGGATCAAGTGCCCAAAAGGATGTCCGTAAGGGCCTCATTAAACGGCAGCAAGGGCTCCGAAGAGGCCGCTGTCGGTTGAAGCACCTCTGTCAGGAGGTTAGTCCTGACCGCCACCGTAGGAAGCTCGAGGTTTAGGGCCTCGGCTGCCCTACGCAACACCACTGAGTAAGATGCACCCTCCTCCGTTGCCACGGTAGGGGGAGATAGCATGCCAAGGTCTGGGGAGGTGCCCAGACCACTGGCCTCACCCAACTCCTCTCTCCAGTCCGGTTCCTCCAAATGGTCTGCAAGAGGGTCCACAGACCCCTCCCAGTCCTCCTCACCCTCTCCTGTGAGCCACTCAGGGCGGTAGGAAACATCAGGAGAGAACAGGGGTACAAAAGTACCGGTCAGCGTCGGTCCAGAGGTCGTAGATCGACGTCGGTCCGGCTTCCTGTCTTCATCAAGGGGAAGGCCGGGGTCGACGCCGGCTGGGGACACAACCGGCATCAAAGGCGGCGTCACTGGATTCAGCACCGGAGGTGTCACGAGGTCGACCGGCACCGATCCGGATCCAGGCCTGGATCCTTGGGGGCCCTGCGGCGCCGAAGCCGCCAACATCAAAGGCCTAGAGTCCCCAACCGAGTTCGCGGGGCCCGAAGGCGCGCCGGCAGAGTCGGGTTGCCCGAAGATGGAATGTAAGGCTTCGTAAAAGCTTCGAAGCTGGGCAGGGGTCGCTCCGGGTCCTGGAAAGGGAGGGAAGGCCAGAGTCGACCCAACAGGCTCCGCGGGCGGAGCCGGATGACGACCTGATTGCCCGTTGCCACCGCCCGGCCTCAGGCGACCTCATTTTCCTCTCTTCCCATCCTACCCCTGAGAGCTTGGTAGTCCAAGCCTCAACGTCCAAAGGCGCATTCCCTAATGCACCACCTGATAGGGAATCCAAAAAGCTGGACCACCTTGGGAAGAAGATGTTTTCTTCCTCCAGCTTGGGACTGCGGTTGGTGAACACCACATGTCTATTGGGCCATTATTCCCACTCGGTGTGGGACAGTGTTGCGCAGGTGCTGCCACACTGCCCGGAGGCCGTGCTCTCCCGTGCTGTTGCCGAGGGGGGGAGACGCAGCGAAGTTCACCATCCGGTGGGGGCTGGACACCGCTGATTCACTGGGCAGTACGATTTCCACGTCAGTAGCACTGAGACGCTACGCCTGGTTGAGGTCCACTGGTTTTTCAGGGGATGTCCAAGCAACGCTTATGGACATGCCCTTTGATGGCCGTCGCCTGTTTGGCCACAAGGCAGACAACGCGCTTGAGCGCTTTAAGGAATCTAGGGCTACGGCCAGATCCTTGGGCCTCGCTTCCACCTCCCGCCCAGCGCAGTCTGCTTTTCGCCCCTTACGTGGCTACGGAAGGGGTGCCCCGCCACATTCTGCCCAGAGTCACAGGCCTGGGCAAGCTGTCCAGCCTCTACACGGCCGAGGACGTGGATCCCACCGCCGTGGGTCGGGGGGCCAGCGGGCGGGCCAGTCCACCAGCGCTCCCACTGCAGCAGCCTCCAAACGCTCCTAGTCCGACCTTTCAGGCCCATCAATCGCCAGTGGGCGGCAAGATTCGCCATCGCCTCCCCCACTGGCTCAACGTCACGTCAGACAGGTGGGTTTTGCAGATAGTCCAAAGGGGCTATTCCCTCCCCTTCAAGACTACCCCTCCATCCATGCCACCTCAATTCCATCACATGTCGGAGAATCACCTGGCCCTTCTACAACAGGAAGTTACGGCTCTCTTGGCCAAGGGAGCCATCGAGCGCGTTCCTGTATTAGAAGTAGGGCGTGGTTGTTATTCCCACTACTTTCTGGTGTCCAAGAAGGACAAGGGCCTGCATCCTATCTTGGATCTCAGGAACGTCAACCGCTTCAACCGGAAGGAGAAGTTCAAGATGTTGACACTGGCGCAGGTCCTGTCTGCTCTCGACCCTGGAGACTGGATGGTAGCGTTGGACTTGCAGGACACCTATTTTCACATCCCCGTCCTGCCGGCCCACCGGCGTTACCTGCGATTCACGGTAGGCCACGAGCACTTTCAGTTTACCGTGCTCCCCTTTGGCCTTACCAGCGCCTCTCGGGTGTTCACGAAAGTGATGGCGGTGGCTGCAGCTCATCTGCGCAGATCAGGAGTTCCAGTCTTCCCCTATCTCGACGACTGGCTTTTGAAGGCGGGTTCGCCCAAGACTGTCATCTCCCACCTCCAGACTACGGCAGACCTCCAGCTTTCGCTGGGGTTCACTATCAACGTGCAGAAGTCACAATGTCGTGTGGTTTGTGGCCTCATTGTCTGCATTGCTAAGTTGGCTTAGGCCTGGTTGCCATGATGCCTTTTTATGCGCACGTTACTTCGTGCCTTTGTTTTTCCAGCCTCTGCTTGTGCCCAGCTATATTAGAACTGTCTGGGTTTCTGCCTTTCACCTTTTCTCCTGTTCCCTGTGGGTTTCGTCTGCACAACATGTACAAGGTCGAAAAACAACGTCGCTTGTTCTTGCTGATCTGGCCAGTCCCTCGCACTTAGACATAACACTAGGTACAGCTGCACTGGAGAAATTCGTGTGCTTTTAATATGGTGATCTCGATGTAAGTGGCACTTGGAGAAAAACCTTTCCAGAGAGAAGAGCTGTGCTTGTCTGATGATGTAAACCTTGCATCTAGATATTGAGGTATGAGGGTTCGCCTGACAACGCCCAGAGGTCTTCGATTTTAATAATAAACTAGTTAGTATCACGGGAAGGGTGGTAAGGTCATTTAGCCCTATATCCACTGCCTTATGAAATGCTTTCCCGTTTGTATTCTATGGAATTGTAACTATGCTTATTATTTTATCATTATGCATTATGTTGATAGTACTGGCACGTGTACTGTATCTTAGAGCACGATAGTTGAAATAAACATTTTAAACTATACTGTCTCTTACTACGCACGTTGTGGACAGGTATGAGTGAGTTATGAAAGGGTGTTCTTGCTCCCGCGAGTCCTGAGAGAGATACCGTGTTCTGGGTTGTCTAATCATTGGTAGCATCGCTGCTAATGAGACGCTAAAGCTAGTCGGATTGGGATTGTGGGTACTAAGGTGCATGGTTGGTTCACCACTATACTCCGAGGTCCTATTATCCTGTGCATAGCTCTGTGTATGTGCAGAATCCCTACAACATGGCGCTACCAACGTAGTGGGCTGCTTATCTGCAAGACGCTTGAGTAGTACTTGTGCTTGTCCACAACCCCCTTCGCATACGCTTCTGGAAACGTGTGTGAGGGTGATACCTCCTATATTGACGTTTTTATAGGTTCTTTCAAGCTTGAAGTTATTAAAAGGTGTTTTTGTAAACCCTATATTGTGCTGCCTCATATTAGGTTGTCGATTATTTCTGGTCTTAATGGCAGATATAAATATACCGGCACATAGCCGCGCTGCGCTCCGGGCACATTTACTGGCTTATGTAGTGCCTGACGCGGGTGTCTCACTCATCTTTGTGGTGCAGGCTGACCCGGCTCACCACTCTGAGGTGTTTTATTCTTGGGTCACTTTTCCGGCGGTGGATGAAACGGACGATTTGTTCCATGAATACACTATCACTGCCCTACCCAATGCTTATCGGCCTTATCAGGCTCTTGAAGTACCACTTACGGGATGGCAACACCGTATTTGGTTTAATGGCGCCCTCCCACATCCGGTCACACCGGTTCGTTTAGGCCCCCTATCAATAGACGGGGCCACTTGGCCGGGTATACCCACATCCGTGTTATTTGACGATTGCGGTTGCTGAACTGCGTGAATTACATACGTCTTTGATACGCGTTCACAGAGCTTTAGTACAGTATGTTACAGGCAACGTTCAGGGAGCCCCTCCTGGAGTTGCAGTGCATCCAGCTGGACCGGGCGGTGTAACCATAAGTCCCGTCATGGTTAATTCGGTGATGGGCAAGCGCCCACAAAATAAGGAGGATTTGCCTTATTGGCTTGCAGAAAAATTTGACCAGCTGGAGGCAGTTTTTCCCAATAGTTCTCCTGTGGACAAACACAGGATTTTAACGATTAGTTTGCCGAAAGACTTAATTCCCGAGTTGGCAGAATGTAACAACTGGGGTAAGGTATTCGCAGCAGTATATGCGAAGTGTTTCGGCACCCCTTCCATGACAGTACTCCCCTCTGTAATTAAACGAGTGCAGGATGAGCATGGCCCTGAAGCGGCTGTGGAATTAGGGATGAGACTGGTGGGAGTGTTCGATGTAGTGGCTGACTTAATGCTTGCGAATGTCAAGGGCGATGCAGTTAACTTTCAAGTAGCTAATGCTTTGGCTTTGGTCCCAGAACCGGACAGGCCATGCGAATTACCGAAAATTATTGCACAGGTTTATAAAACCATTGGCCGCAATAGTTTGGGAGTTAAGCCTTTTGCTAAAACGCAAACTCAATCGCAGCCACAACAGAAAACTCAATCTGAGAAAGATGAGAGACCGTTCTTTACTAAAAAGAACTGGAGACTGAAGAAACAGGGTAAGCAACAGAAAAACCAGGGTCGCGTGGCGCATCCCCGGTTTCCGAATCTTCTGAACGCACTTATGATTTGCGCGATAGAGCAAGAATGAAATCTCCAGAGAGATTTCAAGTCCCTGATCCGCGTTCTCCTCGTTCTTCACAGGCACCGTCGACCTCACAGACAGGTGGAGGAGAACGCCAGGATAGAGGCAGGGGTCGTGAGGCTCCACAGGGACGAGACCAACCTCGACAACAAGTCCGAGGGAAAGCCGAAGAATTTCCACGTTCTCGCCCACAGTTTCAGAAGAAGAAAGTTTCAGCTTTAACAGCGAGGTATGCCACAGACGGTGAGAACGAGACTCCTGAATTGGACGTGGGCAGTGACGCTCCTAGACAGCGCCGCAGAAGTTACCATAGTGCGGGAGGCACTACGTCCTCATGTGGAGGCGACAGCAACTGACACATTCATTACTGTCGAGACAGCTGACACCAGAGTGGCACCCCCTGACAGACTTTTTAACATTGTCATTCAAATTGAAGGTGATATACAGCGTGTTATTAAAGGGATTTTTTGGGAGAATCTGACCTCTTCTTAGGATATTCTGTTAGCAGAGGCGGATTGGCCGCCCCCATTCGTACTTGCTGCGCGTAGAGGGGAGGAGGTAATCCTTCCGAGCTTTCCTCGTCATGTCCCAAAGGACAAAGCGGAGGCTCTCGCAGCTGAATGGGCTGGGGCCCTGGCTCCAGCGTTATACCGTAATCACGTGGGCTGGGATGAAGACTCTCCCCCCCATGACATTCCTTTGCGGTCGCTGCCTCAGCCACAATCCCAATATCCCATCAAGCGGGAAGCTAAAGGTCGCGTTTCCGACATTCTGACACAGTTAGAATATCAAGGAGTAATTGAAACATGCGTATCACCTAAGAATAATCCCCTTTTCGCGGTTTCTAAACCCGATGGATCGTACCGCCTAGTTTTGGATTACCGACATTTGAACTCTCATTGTCGGACCTTTGCGGTGCAAACTACACACAGTTCTGCGCTTGTAGACAGTCTTGTTCGTAAAAAATATGAAACAACACTTGACCTATCCAATGGATTTTACACGCACAACTTGTCCCCGGAGTGCGGCCAATGGAGCGCTTTCACTTCCGGTGGTAAACAATTCAAATTCCGGCGTTTACCCATGGGCTACAAGAACAGTCCGGGTGTCTTCGCCGCCCGTGTTGTCTCTTTGTTGGACAGCATAGACCCAGATGCGTGTTCGTATGTCGATGATATTTATCTGACAGACGACGAATTATGGCCGCATCTTTCCCGAGTGGACCGCATTATTCTTGAATTTGCGGTCCTGGATACAAATTTAATTTTGCCAAATCTCACATTGCTAAATTTACCGTTTTGTTTTTGGGCTATGAGCTCACCAATGAAGGTAAGGGCTTAGCACCCCATTTCTTGGAGAAATGCGCACTTTTGTGCCCTCCAACTACTCTGAAGAAGCTTCAGTCTTTGCTGGGTTTTCTAAACTTTGGGCGTACTTACATTCCCGAATATGCCCAGCGTATCAAGCCTCTTTATGCCTTGATACAACCTAACTTTTCGAAGTCATGCTGTCTTCCCGAGCATTCCTCTATACTGCAATCTTTGCAGGCAGATTTACTTGAATCGAAATTCTTATTGACTCGTGACAACCACACTAACCTGGTGATCAGAATTGTGCCAGGGGCAGTGGGTTTCACGTACTTAACCTTTAACGAAGGAGACAGTACCGATTGCATACAAGTCACATCTTTACACTTCAGCAGAAATGCGCTTTTCCTCTGTGGAGAAAGTTTTGACTGCAGTGCAAATGGCGATTCTAAAGGAACGCGCACTGGCACAGGGAAAACGCATTTTGGTTGTAACACCATATCCTGCCCTTGAGGCAGTGACGAAAGCGAGTGTTCCGAACTCTAAGGCGTTGCACCCCCGTTGGAAACAATGGGCTACATCTCTGACGTCTCCGGATGTCACTTTTATCTTTGATTCCTCTCTTCAGACACAGGAGTTTTTACAGTATGAATTTGTTCATCCTCCTCCTCTGTCCTTGCTACTGCTTGAGGAGTACGAATGTATTATCTATACCGATGGTTCGGCACAACCGGCCACGGGTTCCAAGCATGCTTATTCAGCGGCATGTGCTATTGTTGCAGGTACTATGGTGAACGGAGAGTTCAAATCGACTGTAGTGCACACACAGGCACTAGGAGACAGTACTGCACAATTGGCCGAGCTGCGTGCTTTGGTGCTCGCACTTGAGTTTGCTAATCCAGACGTGACGACTCTTATTGTATGCGATTCTTACTACTGTGTTCAGTCTTTCAATGACAATCTATTCTTTTGGTCGCAGAACGACTATAGAGATGCAAAAGGCAGCACAATTAAGCATAAGATGCTTTGGGTTCGAGTGGCAGATCTTAAACAACGTTTGCCTCTCACACAGGTGATTCACACCCTAGGCCACCAGCGTGTGGGTGCACACGCTGTCGGTAACGGTTTGGCAGACGAAGCTGCCAAATCAGCAGTAGCCACGTGCTCAGTAGCAGCAGTTACAAGATCCATGACTAAAATAGATGATATTTTGGCAGCTATTGCTGCAACAAAGGAGGGTGCTAATTACCCGTGGGGTTTCCCTTCCAAATACTCTTATCAAGTAGGGCCCGATCAGGTTCCTTACGTAAAAATTCCAGACGTGGGTGATCGGCTGATTCCCAACGCGGACCGCAGACCTTCCTTGATAACAGCCGCACACAAGGGCTTGGCTTCGGCCCATGCTGGCGTGTCTGCGACGGTTTCCATCTTGCAGCAGCGTTACTGGTGGTGTGGTTTATATAAACAGACCCGTACTTATGTGCTTTCTTGTGACGTTTGTCAGCAAATTAAGCCTTCGACGGTTACACGACCACCGCAAACACCGCTCTGCATTTCTAACAGACCTTTTGCGTGTGTTTACCTGGATCACTGCGGTCCATTTTCTTCTGACACTGCATACAAATACATCTTAGTTGCAGTAGACTCGTGCACACGTTTCATCTGGGTTTGGCCACAACGGAGTGCTGACGCTCGAAATGTCATAAGGGATTTGCGTGTCTTTGTGGGAATTTTTGCCTGTGGCACCTTCCATTCTGACCAAGGTCCAGCGTTCGCCTCTAAGGCGAACAAGGACGCAATGGGGTCAATGGGGGTGCGGGTGAAATTTTCGTCTCCATATCGGCCTGAGGGCAATTCGATTGTTGAACGAATGAACCGTGACTTAAAGCAATCCTTGACAGCTAGAGTCTTAGGTACTGGCAGGAACTGGCTGGCCCACTTGTATGGCGTGCACTTAATAATCTCCCTAGAAGACCTCTGGGTGGGCGGACCCCATACGAAATGCTCTTTGGCATCCAAATTTTTGTGCCCGACCTTGATGGTCTAGACATGGCGGCGCAATCTTTGATGTAGATAACCATTCTACTATGTTGCAGGACTTACAAGAAGCCCGTGACAAACTTGCAAACGAACATTTACCTTCAGCCACAGACGCTGCGCTGCAGATACCGGTTGCCGGCTGGCTTCCAAAGGTTGGAGACCTGGTCCGAGAGAAGGTGGAGAACAAAAAGGAATTTGGCCCCTCTTATCGTGCACCGGTTCCAGTCCTTGGCTTGAAGGGTACTCGAACTGTCATCTTACCACCGCTTCCTGGTCGCAAAGACAACAGATACATCTCAGTGGAAAATGTCAAGCTACAACATCTGGCCGATCCTGAATAGTGTAACACCAGCGGTCTCCTGTCCAGCCATTTCTAGGACACATGTTTGTGGCCCTCCAGCCCGAACGGTCACTGATGTTGCCATTGAGATCGTAGATGTGCCTGATCGCCTGCTCGACTACCCGGATTCCCCCTGCAACGAGGAGACCGAGTATACATACCCTGCCAACGAATCGGTGGCTCACCTACCAACAACGCCACTGAGCCCAACCCGTTATTCCTTTGATTCGGCTTCCACCTCATCACTTATCCCGTCCAGATTCAGTATTTTTATCTCCTGGTTCAGAGATAATTTTTTGATCCCACCATGGACATACATCTGGTTGGTTCTATTCCTGATTTTTCTGTTCATGTCCATTGGCTTTGTCACAGTATTTTTTCTGCTCAATGGTCACTATCTACCAGAACGCTCTGCTGTGAACTGTGTCGCTGGAACTTTGGCTCCGCATTCTTCTTCTCACATCATGAAGCGTGACCACACATTCGTGAACATTTCAGCTTTCCCAGTCGCTGATGGCATCGTATGGGATGCGGTAAACTTCCAAATTCATGGACCCACCGAAATTATTAATGTACTAAATGTCCTTCGTGTTTCAATGGGTGATGTCGTTAAAAGTAATATTCATTCTGACGATTGGGATGTGCATGCCGTTGAATCGTTATTTACTGATTTGAAATATTATGCTGCTTTTAATGCTGAAGATTTGTATATTAATTCTGCAAGTTATGCCGATTTATATTGTTACCAGCATTGGGGCAACCACTTTCTCCATAAACCTAGCACTCTGCGGGGTCCCTTTAATTACACCCAATGGGAACATTGTCCGACCCCTTTGCCCGGTAGCTCCCCCACACTTAAAAGTAAGTTTACTTATTTTACAGACTTTGATAGATCAAACCCTGGGTCCTATTATTTTAAATTGAATAATTCATCCACACAGAAGATTATGTTGACCCACACCAAATTGCTATATTCGGGTTCCTTTTTGAACGCCTTAGCGGTGGGTGGTTATGAACACTGGAAGGACACCATTGACTTAAAATCTATTTGGGGCACCAAATCATGGCAGGTGCAGGGCACGGAAGCCTTGCACCGTGCTTGCCTCATCCCGGCCCAAATTTTATTTTTAAATCATACAATCTATCAAACAACGTGTTGGGGTTTGGCTACATCCAAACAATTAAATGCACCCTCCATTCCCGCGTTGTCTTCCGCTCCCAACGACAGCTTGCGTTTTAATGTTTCCCTGGCCGATTTGCAAGCGTTGTTTCAGAACAATTCGTTTAATGTCTCTACGTTTGTTCAGTCACCCTGGTTGGCTTGGCCAACGGCTTCAAATGCCTGCCAAATGCGTTTTCATGATTCGGTTCCTGGTTACAAACAGGATAGACCGGATCCAAGGTTTTCTGACTCTTGTACTGTTACAACATATTCTGTTGGTAAATTGTGTAAACAGTGGTTGCAGCACTCTTCCTTAGATTCTGTGAAACAACATTTATCCCTCCTATCAGGCAACATTGATCTGTCCGATTTTGTTCTGGGCCTCGTGGTCCTCGACCTAAGAGATTCATTTATGAAGCTTACAATGAACTCTGGAAGCTTTTACAAATTGAAGCTGCCTCCCTTCTTCGGGAGATTGATCAAGCAAATTTAGAAAAGGTGCTTGCTGTTGTTGACAATAGTATTAATACCGTCTTCCCGCATTTACACATTAGAGAATATTGTTTCCTCTGTTGATATTGTACAAGATGATGTTTCTGTGTTATATCATGGTCAGAATCAGTTGCGTTCAGTAATGCAGTTTGCATGGACTTTGAAAACGCTTAAGATGGGGAAAGTTCCTTGGCATTTTTTTTAACACCTCTGCCTTGTTCTTGCCGTTTAATTTAACTGAGAAACAGCAATTCATGTCCATGAAAGATGCAACATACACTCTCTTACATATCGAAAAGATAGAGCCCTTACCATTTTCTGTGGCGGAATTGGATTCTGCAGTGTGGCTCGTTCACGGAGTTATTGCTTTGCCTTTTTCTTTGAGTTCAGTTCCTGCATGAAACATTATCCTGTGGGCCGTTTCCAGCCTCTAGGCAGTGCCTTCTTGCATGAACTTTGGTCCCTGCCTTTCCTATATAGATGCCTTAGGGACGGAAAGGAAGTTTTTCTCACAGGAGAGTCCTGCGATTCTACTGTGGGTAATTCCCTGATTTGTAAGAACATTAAATTGCACGGAGCTTGTAACGTTTCGGCTCCGAATCTTGCTTGTGTTTTAAAGGGCATCCCTGCTCCTGCTATATCTCCTACTTTTACTGTGCTTGCAAATGGTAGCTATCTCCTTCTGAATAATCAGGACTGCTGTGGAATGCTGCCTGGCGTGCCCTATATTGTAACTGTTCCCCACAGGGTTGTGTGCTGTAAAAATGTGCTTTTTCCTCCCCTGCACGACATCATAGATAGTTCCATTTGGCCTTCCATTCCAACTTTGAAGGCAGATTTCAATAAATTGAGCAGAATAAAGGCGCTATTATTAAACCAGGAGGTTATGCTCACGTCCGCTCGAGAGACATTCATCCTCCAGGTGGCTAGTACCCACAGTGCAATACAGGCCCTGTTGAACACAAACCTCCCACAACATTTCGGTGAGCTGATTCACCGTGTTTTCAATGCATCACGCACTGAAGGTCTTGTGCACTTTTTTTAAGTTGTGGGCTCTGGCCTTGTTACCTCCTTTCAAACTATCTTTGGTGTAATACCGGCTTTTATTCATTCCATTTTTTCCAGCGTCTTTGGCGGCTTTCCGTTGATTCTCGCCTTAGCGGCTGGTATATTGCTTTTGGTCTGTTTGCTGCGCAATGGCTGCACTTCCTGGGGCCCTCCTCGACCAAGGCCGACTCCGGTTGCTCCGTGAACGCATCCTCGCCGGCTTCGGCATCCTGCCTTTGGCGACACTTAGTGTGTCCTATAGACTTTCTTTTCGCTCTGCGTATTTCACTTGCGTGCAACCTGTGATGGCTTGCATCCGATGTCCTTTCTCGTGGTCCTTGGATTATTGCCTCTCCAATTCTTCTCTGTCTGACCCGGATTTTGTCCAGTTGGTGGGTCCCTTTGAGGCCCATGAACGGGACTGTTCTGGTGAGGGCTTAATGGCGCGTGCGGCTGCACTTGGAATTTTGGCACAATGGGATGTCTGGGCGGCTGCTCAGACTCTCCTACGACAAAGTTATATTGAGTATCACGCAAGTTGTCCCGCAAGGCTGTTCACTACTCCCTCTTGCGAGGAACATGGATGCAGTTTTGATTTATTGAACTGGATGGCGTCTCTTTTTTCGGACAGTTCCAATGATGTCCTCTTGGAAGGTGTGGCGTTTTTCTGCACTTACACTCTCATGGATTGAGGGCCTCCGCTTTCGGCGTCCTGCCTCACTGGATTTTATTGTTTTTGCAATTTTTTTTCCTTTTCCGTTCATTGTCCTTCATTGGGGACTATTCCTGCATGAACGTTTCTGCATTCTGCTCCATCTATTTGAACTCTGTCTTCGTCCTATGGACTGAACAGGGGAGGGTGTCGTGTGGTTTGTGGCCTCATTGTCCTCATTGCTAAGTTGGCTTAGGCCTGGCTGCCATGATGCCTTTTTATGTGCACGTTACTTCGTGCCTTTGTTTTTCCAGCCTCTGCTTGTGCCCAGCTATATTAGAACTGTCTGCTTTTCTGCCTTTCACCTTTTCTCCTGTGGGTTTCGTCTGCACAACATGTACAAGGTCGAAAAACAACGTCCCTTGTTCTTGCTGATCTGGCCAGTCCCTCGCACTTAGACATAACACTAGGTACAGCTGCACTGGAGAAATTCGTGTGCTTTTAATATGGTGATCTCGCTGTTTGTGGCACTTGGAGAAAAACCTTTCCAGAGAGAAGAGCTGTGCTTGTCTGATGATGTAAACCTTGCATCTAGATATTGAGGTATGAGGGTTCGCCTGACAACGCCCAGAGGTCTTAGATTTTAATAATAAATTAGTTAGTATCACGGGAAGGGTGGTAAGGTCATTTAGCCCTATATCCACTGCCTTATGAAATGCTTTCCCCATTTGTATTCTATGGAATTGTAACTATGCTTATTATTTTATCATTATGCATTATGTTGATAGTACTGGCACGTGTACTGTATCTTAGAGCACGATAGTTGAAATAAACATTTTAAACTATACTGTGTCTCTTACTACGCACGTTGTGGACAGGTATGAGTGAGTTATGAAAGGGTGTTCTTGCTCCCGCGAGTCCTGAGAGAGAGAGCTAGATACCGTGTTCTGGGTTGTCTAATCAGAGACTAAAATGAGACGCTTTGGGATTGTGGGTACTAAGGTGCATGGTTGGTTCACCACTATACTCCGAGGTCCTATTATCCTGTGCATAGCTCTGTGTATGTGCAGAATCCCTACAACAACAACTGATTCCCTCTCAGAAGCTCCTTTTCATCGGAGCGGTTCTGGACACAGTGCAGTTTCGGGTTTATCCTCCCGAGCAGCTAGTCCGGGACATTCAGGCTATGATTCCGATCTTTCAGCCTCTATCCCGGGTTTTGGTCAGACTGACCCTGAGGCTACTGGGCCTCATGGCCTCCTGCATCCAGCTGGTGGACTATGCCAGGTGGCATATGCAGGCTCTGCAGTTGGACCTGAAGTTCCAGTGGGCACAGCATCAGGGGAATCTTTCCGATTGCGTCCAGATCTCAGAGGGCACTGCACACCAATTGCAGTGGTGGTTAATGAACCGGGATTGGGTCAACGGCAGATCCATCTCCCTTCCCCAACCAGAGTTCACAGTGGTGACAGATGCATCACTACTGGGGTGGGGTGGGGCGGCCACATGGGTGAGGCGGAGATCAGAGGCCTCTGGTCTCCAGCGGAGTCCGGGCTCCATATCAACCTTCTGGCGCTTCGGGCGAATCGTCTTGCACTAAGAGAATTCCTCCCCTCTGTCCGGGGAAGAGTGGTGCAGGTGTTCACGAACAACACCATGGCCATGTGGTACTGCAACAAACAGGGCGGGGTGGGGTCGTGGAGCACCTTTGGACATTGCTGGAACATCAGGGCATATCCCTTGTTTGTTCAACACCTGGCAGGTTCTCTGAACGCCAGGGCGGATGAACTTAGCCGCAGGTGCATGATGGATCACGAATGGCGTCTTCACTCGGAGGTGGTGCAAGGTCTCTTTCAGCAGTGGGGAGAGCCTTGGGTAGATCTATTCGCCACCGAAGAGAACGCGCAATGTCAGCAGTTCTGCGTGTTGGAATTTCCAAGGCGGCACTCGCTAGGCGACGTTTTTCGTCGCAAGTGGAGTTGCGGTCTTCTATACGCTTTTCCGCCTATACCACTTCTGCCCAGAGTGCTGAAGAAGATCAAGCGCGACCGGGCCCAAGTTATTCCTGTGGCCCCGGATTGGGCACGGAGAGTCTGGTATACCGAGCTGTTACACATGGCCATCGATCCTCCAATCAGACTGCCTCTTCAGGAGGATCTTCTGTCGCAGCAGCAGGGGACGGTCCTTCACCCGAACCTGTCCAGCCTCCACCTCCTTGCGTGGAGATTGAGCGGCGACAGTTGACAGCTTTCGATCTTCCTCCCGAAAATCTGTAATGTTATCTTGGCAGCCAGGCGTCCCTCCACTAAAACTGTATACCCCTATAGGTGGAACAAATTTGAGGCATGGTGAGCAGCAAAGGCTGTGGATCCCCTTTCTGCTCCCCTTTCAGAAGTTCTCTTTATTCTTTCTTTGGCCCAGCAGGGCTCTGCTCTGGGCACTCTCAAAGGCTATCTTTCGGCCATTTCGGCCTTCCTTTGGCTGCCTGATCAGCCTTCTCTTTTCAAGTCCCTTATTGTAAATCGCTTCCTTAAGGGCATTACTCATTTGTTTCCTCCAACTCCTTTTGTGATGCCCCAGTGGGACTTGAACCTGATTCTTACTTATCTTATGTGTGCTCCTTTCGAGCCACTCCATAACTGTCCTCTCAGACTCTTGACCCTTAAAACTGCCTTTCTGGTTGCCCTCACCTCTGCTTGCAGGGTGAGTGAGCTACAGGCCCTTTCATCTACGCCTCCTTACTTGGCTGTTCATCTGGACAAGGTTGACCTTCGCACTAGGCCTTCTTTCCTTGCCAAAGTGGTTACCTCTTTCCATTTAGGACAGACCATCACTTTGCCCACCTTCTTTCCGCATCCTTCTAAAGAGGAAGCGAGGCTCCACCGTCTGGATCCAAAACGTGTGCTTTCATTCTATCTGGATCGCACAAAACAATTCCGGGTGGATGACCAGCTTTTAGTCGGCTATGTGGGTGCCAGGAAATGTCGGGCCGTGCAAAAACGAACCATCCCCAGAAGCGGTTGTTCTTTGCATCAAAATCTGCTATTCCTTAGCGAAAAAGGAACCTCCAGTTGGGTTGCGTGCCTATTCCACCAGGGCGACGGCAGCCACTACTGCTTTGGAACGTGGAGTCCCCCTTCTTGACATCTGCCAGGCAGCTACGTGGGCTTCACTGCACACGTTTACCAAACACTACTGCCTGGACAGCCAAGTCCGGAGGGACGGCTTCTTCTGCCGTTCGGTTCTCCAGGACTTTCTGGTGTGAACTTGGTTCGCAGACCCACCACCGGGGTTGGTATTGCTGGGGTATCTATTCTAAGGTGAGGAATTCATAACTAATTGTCTCTTTCAGATGAACAAGTTACTTACCTTTGGTAATGATATATCTGTAAGAGACAGATTAGTTATGGATTCCTCACCACCCCACCCATCGTCCCCGTTCTGCGAACTGACTTCTAGGGTAAGGGATACCTTTTCAGGGCCCTAGTTTTCATGCAGCAGTGGTCAGTGCCTTACATGGCTCTGCGCTTCTAGCGTGGAATGTCGTGTTATGAACTGACGTCAGCGTGCGAGGGAGGCGTGTAAGTAGATACCGCAACGTCATTCCCGCGTCCACGACGAACGCGGAGTTGACTGACGCCACCTATCAACGTGCAGAGGTACTGCTGAGGAAAAAATTCTCAGGATCCAGTCTGATGCCTGAGGGTAATTCTAAGGTGAGGAATCCACAACTAATCTAGGTCTCTTACAGATATATTGTTACCGAAGGTAATGAACTTGTTAGTCAAGAAGTGACTCGAGGTACCGCTCTCTCCGAATCTGCGCTGGCTGGCGTGGAAAAAGTAAGAACTGACGTCAGCGCGCGAGCGCGGCGTCTAAGTAGATACCGCAACGTCACCTATCGCGTCGATACTGCTGAGGAAAATATTCTCTGGATCCAGTCTGATGCCTGGGGGTAATTCTAAGGTGAGGAATCCATAACTAATTGTCTCTTTCAGATACATGGTACAGGATGGAAGAAGACAGTTACTGAAAATACCTTTTAATCAAAGAGGAATGCGAAGGCAGGCAGTACTGGCCTGTTTCGACCCGGAGGACCCCTAGCTGAAATGGTATTTTGTTAAATTAATGCTGAAGGTGGAGAAAAGACTGCTTCATAGCACAACCCCCAGGCTTGCCGAAGTAAATGTACCTCATCAAAATGGAATCACCCCTCCTCAAACCCTGAACATTCGAGGATACTAGCCGCACTTTCCACACTTGCACTTTATTATACATATATAACCAGGACTAACTGATGGCTAATATCAACCGTTTCCGTGGGCACAGCCAGGTTACCGGGGACTACAGACTCCAAATGTTTTATATTTTCAATGTGCTGTTTTAAACCTGTTTTACTGTATCTATTTTTGTATAATTTTAAGGAACTCATACCATGTATTTACAAAATTATTTTTATTATTGCAATGGTTTTAAGTAACTATGCATTTTATTAATATACCCTATGGAACAATTGAGTGAGTGAAGCCATAGCGGCTTTGTTGTATTGTCCATACAAGGAATTTTGAGGGCACATTAATTATATGTGCCTTTGCATCCCCCAGATGGACATTTAAACTTCCTGGGCTGAGATCTTATTTTTTGTTTGACTGAGGGATTTAAATTTATATAGAATCAATAACTAAAATGGTCAGTAACAATAAACATTTAGCTCTCTTACACCATTTAGACAGTGAATATATTGGATGTTTCCACTAATCCTGGTTGTTGTAACAGTGATATTCGGAGGGTGGATGTGTAGCTCTGTCGCATATGTGAATAAAGCTGCAGAGATCTGGAGGCATTGCTGCCTTAAGTTACTAAGGGAACACAGGAGATGGGAAGAGGAAAGGCCTGGAAGGGGAGAGATTGCCTGGCTCGACAATCTGAAGGACCCAACAGTCTGTGGTAATGGACTGCCAGAGTGCCAACTGATGGGACACCCTTCTCTCACAGGGCACACATGTTCCCTCAAGTGTGGATTAAAGCCATTTTGCAAGGGACTGAGGAGGACTGTTGTTGTTGCCTACGAAAACCCCACAAATCGCCATATCCTCTATATCTGCAAAAGAGCAATTTTTGCTGCAGAACAGGTTGTGAAGGCTGGTGGCAATGAAAAGGAAGTACTCAAGAATATCACCTGAACTTGCGGTACTGTCCCAGTGTGTGAGCCATGGCCGGGTCTGCTTGAGGCAATCTAGGGCCGAGTCTTCTTTCTTATCAAAATTGCAGGTTCTGTTAAAAGGTATGCTTTTTGCTTCTGTACTGCCTTAAAAACCAGTGGAACACATCCAAGCTTAGCGGAGAATGGCCAATCGAGACGCCCATAGATCCCACTACCAAATTAACTGTGTCCAGACCAGAGTGGAGCATTTGTTTTACTGTGTCCTGTTCATTGCAGACTATTTCTGCAAAATGGTCACAAAGAAGGATGGGAATGACCAACTCCTCACAAGGAGCTGAAATAACTGGCCTCCTGGAGCAAAGGGCAAGGTTCCACAAGAAGACCACCATAATCCTCTTTTACTGTCGGTCCGGAGGAGTAGAGGGGAATGAATCAGGGTTCTCCTTGGAGAATGAGGTGGTTAAGAACAACTTATGCTCTCTGGGGAGGAACAAACTGTCAAGAATTTGAGGTCCCTCGTTGCTGGGCTATGGCAATGAGTGCCGGTTTATCGCAGGAGCTAAAGCTGTTTTGTTCCAAGTGACTAAGGTGGGGTCCATTACCAGCTCAATGAACAGGAATATGGCCTGGATGCCAAAAAGGAAGTCTGCAAAGTGTCTGAGGAAGTTCTGTTCTCTTCCAAAGGTAACAGCAGGTGAAGGACTGCTACGACCTTGCACAAGACCGACATGAATGGGGCAACCACATCAGTCGGAGGCCTCAAAGGAATCTCTAGATTAGTGGTCGGAAAGCACACTGCGCTACCATAGTGCAAAAGATTTTTTTTTTTAAAACAATAGGCCCCAAAAATGCAAACAGCAGCTCTAAATATATTTAATACTTAATAATTCAAACATTGCAACTATGTTCAGTGATCCATTTAAAAATGCAACAAAAACGCATGATTGCCCGAATGTAAAAGTCGCCAGAGTGTGATAAAACAGGGATTTGGGTGGGGGACAGTGAGGTTTATTTGTAATACCTGCAACAAGACATCTACTCCCAGCCAGAATATGAGTGACAATGGGTTTTACAGATGGCCCATTACTGAGAGGCTCTTGCCCGTTTATTTCACTAAAAATAAAGCACTGTTTTCAGCATGATACTCCTTTTGCCTAGTACCCCCCAACACTGAGGCCAATTCACGCCCGCCTCCCGCTTTAAAGACCTCTGGCCTAGGTTCACCTCTTGAGGTTTCCAGCCAACTAGCGCTTTGCAGAGCTACTCACCAGCATTTGTCCCAGTGAGGAAGATGGGAGGAAAGAAAAGCGGGAGAAGATGGAATTCTCCTTCCTTTGGGATGTGGCATACTTATGAGAATTTACAGGTCGAGTGACAGCCAGAGTAGGACCTGATTCAAATCTTGGACAATGGCGCACCTCCTGGTGTTAGTCATGAAAACTTAATTTCCTGTTTCTCGATAGCCTTGGTGTGCATGCAGCCGCATTTCTCAAATGACATGGAATCCTGTTTTGGCACCAGTGATAAGCAGTGAGTGGTTTTGCGATGGCTATCTGTCTGCTGTAGGAATGGCAGTACTTAAACCCCGAATTGTTTGCTTTGTAAATGATTTTGTATGCAAAAATATTCAGAGGAGTGCAACTATGGATTTGTGTCCAAGAGCATGGAAAATGAACTGACGTCAGTAACCTTAAATGGCTCAGGTATGTCATATCCATCCCAAAGGTTAGTCGGAGCTGAGAGACAACCATTCGGCACAGGAGAGCTATTTCAAGTTTCAGGAGCCAGTCTGGCACCTGGAGAAAATTCAAGCGATGAAAACTCTGCAGGTAGAAGTAGCCATTAGAAAGAACATTCCTTAGGATTGCCTTTTGGTTTTCAAAAATACAACTCTAGAGCGATGCTAAGATTTATTCTTATGCTGCATTCTCACACTGAACACCCGCATTTTGGAAATATGCATTTACCACCACTTGCATTCATTGAACAAGAGCTTGTTGGTCAAAGGTGCCTGTAAATACTATTTGTACACTTTAAAGCTGATCTAGTCAGTTCACTTTATACCCCTACTATTCTCTTTAAAAAAAACAATTCTGAATAAGTTTCTAGATTTGATGCTTGCATGTGATCCCTAGCTTCAAAATAACTTGGGAAATGTCACTGTTGAAATATATTCCCAGAGGGAAGTGCTGCTTCAGTGAATGAATGGGGAAGCAAGATACATATGCTGCTTTTACATCCTCCCCCTCAATCAAGCTATAGTCAATAGTTTAACTTTACCATGAAATTTGATTTGCCCCAAGGTCTGCAACATGTTAGTGAACTACTTTTAATGATTCCAGTACTCCCACCTGCAAGAAAGTACATCATTCCTACCTTCAAGTCCTTTAAGATTTTCAGAGCGGACTGATCTTCATAACCATGTGGCTTTTTAACTATTGAATGGATTCTCTGGAGTCAGACTAAGAGAAGGAATTTTACCATTCGCTGAAGAATACAAAAATCCTCTTTTGTAATCTGTGCATAATCTGCCTTTGAGAAGCAGACTTCTAAGTAACTTGAAGCATGGAGGGTTCTACCGAGCATCAGTGAATGCTATTCTGGGAAATTTCCTCACCCAGAAAACCACACATTGCAGTCAAAGTGGTGTCAGCTGCTTTTCATCTCATAAGCTTTATGGAAACCCTCTTACAGGCTGTTACTTTGGCCATGCCTCTTGCGTTCTGCAGAAATGTATTGGCCACAATCTCCCATTTGGACACAGTTCAGTCAAGCATTACTCAAGAGACTTCATAATTTAAGACTTCTTTCTGATTTTCAAGCAGCCTCCTCCTTTTCTAATTCTTTGTAATGTTTAGTCACACATGGAGATTGGGTGTGGATACAAGACTGAGCATAAGTATTCCTATGTCTTCACTCTCTCCTATTCCAACAACAGGCAATATGCCACCAGGTGGCTGGCATGAATTTGCTCATCAAAGCTGTGTGTAACTGTACCAATGTGAATAGGCCTGTGATGATAGTATGGTAACAGTGCTTATTTTTGAGGTTGCAGGTGTGGCCTGACACTCTTTTTCTTTGAACACCAGGACTTATTTCCCATCATCAGACTGACTCAAAACAAGAAAAGCAGAAAAGAGGGGAAAAAGGAGAGAGAGAACAATTGAAAACAGGGCTGGGAGTGTAAGGTGGTGGATAGAATACAATCATGAGGTGGAATCAAGACTTGGTATTCGGTAACCTCGACATTCGGTAGTGTCAGTGGCGGGCATCTAAGAAAATCTGCATCTCTCAAGCTAAGATTCTGTACCACATGGGAAATGCCAAGTTTTCTCTGATTTCAAGATTTTTTTTAAATTCTCTATCTAGCTCTAACATCTTATGCAAACACATTCCCAGTTCAACCCATGTGTATAGTGTTAAAGCAATCTGTAGAAAAGCTGTATGATGTACACCTACGCCTTTCACTGATATTAAAATGCAGAGTATGACCACTTCCAGCTGACTCCAGATAGGAACATACACATTCACATATGCAATTCGAAGTGCCTAGAAGGCCTGTAAGATCCAAGATGAAAGATAAAGGTCCAGAGGCTGCTAGCAATGCTGAGGCTATTGTTCTTCCAATGCCCCAACTACTTCGCATTCACATGTGTGCCTATGGAGAAGAAATCCAGGGAGAGAAAGCAGCAAGAATAACAAGTTACTTACCTTCGGTAACAATATATCTGGATTAGTTATAAATTCCTTACCTTAGAATTACCCCCAGGTGTCAGACTGGATCCAGAGAAATTTTTCGTCACCACTACCCCTGCACGTCGAAAGGTGGCATCGGTAGACTCCGCATTCGTCGTTGGCGTCGTGGTCGCCGGGATGACGTTGCGGTAGCTATTTAGATGCTGCCCTCGCGTGCCGTCAGTTCTTTTACACGACATTCCACGCCAGAAGCGCAGAGCCATGCAAGACACTGACCACTGGTGCACAAAACTAGTGCCCTGAAAAGGATTCCCTGACCCTAGAAGTCAGTTCGCAGAACAGGGAGGATGGGTGAGTCAGTAAGGAATCTATAACTAATCTATGTCTCTTACAGATATATCGTTACCAAAGGTAAGTAACTTGTTCATCTGAAAGAGACAGTTATAGATTCCTTACCTTAGAATAGATACCCCAGCAATACCAACCCCGGAGGTGGGTCTGCGAACTAAGTTCACACCAGAAAGTCCTGGAGAACAGAACGGCCAAAGAAGCCGTCTCTCCGGACTTGGCTGTCCAGGCAGTAGTGTTTTGTGAACGTGTGCAGAGATGCCCACGTAGCTACCTGACAGATGTCATTGAGGGGGACATCCCTGTCCCAAATCAGTGGTAGCTGTTGTCGCCCTGGTGGAATGGGCACGCAGTCCCACTGGAGGCTCCTTCTTTGCCACAGAGTAGCAAGCTTTTATGCACAAAACGACGAAATGAAAAAAAAAAAAACACAGAGATGGTCCGTTTGTGCACGGCCCAACCTTTATTGGCACCCACGTAGCCAACAAAGAGCTGGTCATCCACCCGGAATTGCTTGGTGCCATCCAAATAAAAGGAAAGCGCACGTTTTGGATCCAGACGGTGGGGCCTCTCTTCCTCCTTAGAAGGATGCGGAGGCAGAAAGAAGGTTGGCAAAGTGATGGTTTGACCAATGTGAAAAGAAGTAACCACCTTGGGAAGAAAGGAAGGTCTGGTTCTGAGGACGACCTTGTCCGGATGAATAGCCAGAAAAGGAGGTTTTGAAGAAAGAGCTTGGAGCTCACTCACCCTGTGAGCAGAGGTGATGGCAATCAGAAAAGCAGTCTTTAGAGTAAGAAGTCTAAGAGGACAGTTATGAAGCGGCTCAAAGGGAGCGCACATAAGGCAAGTAAGAACCAAGTTCAAGTCCCACTGAGGCATTACGAAGGGAACAGGAGAAAAAAGATGAGTAATGCCCTTAAGGAAGCGATTTACAACAGGGGACTTGAAAAGAGAAGGCTGATCAGGAAGCCTAAGAAAGGATGAAATGTCTGAGAGGTAGCCCTTAAGAGTGCCCAGAGCAGAGCCCTTCTGGGCCAAAGAAAGGAGGAACAAGAGAACCTCAGAAAGAGGGGCAGAAAAGGGATCCACAGCCTTTGCTGTGCACCATGCCACAAATTTGTTCCATCTGCAGGCGTATACCGTCTTGGTGGAGGGACGCCTGGCTGCCAAGATAACATCACAGACTTCGGGAGGCAGGTCAAAATAAGTCAACTGCCGCCGCTCAATCTCCACACAAGGAGGTGGAGACAGAACAGGTTTGGGTGGAGGACCTTCCCCTGTTGCTGCGACAGAAGATCCTCCCGAAGAGGCAGTCTGATCGGAGGATCGATGGCCATGTGTAGCAGCTCGGGATACCAGACTCTTCGTGCCCAATCCGGAGCCACCAGAATGACTTGGTCCCGATCGAGTTTGATCTTCTTCAGCACTCTAGGCAGAAGTGGTATAAGCGAAAAGGCGTAAAGAAGACCGCAACTCCACTCGCGACAAAAAGCGTCACACCTAGCGAGTGCCGCCTTGGAAATTCCAACGCGCAGAATTGCTGACATTGCCCGTTCTCTTCGGTGGCGAATAGATCTAACCAAGGCTCTCCCCACTGCTGAAAGAGACCTGACACCACCTCCGAGGGAAGACGCCATTCGTGATCCATCATGCACCTGCGGCTGAGTTCGTCCGCCCTGGCTTTCAGCGAACCTGCCAGGTGTTGAACCACCAGGGATACGCCCTGATGTTCCAGCCATGTCCAGAGACGAAGAGTCTCTTGACATAGGGTCTACGACCCCACCCCGCCCTGTTTGTCGCAGTACCACATGGCGGTGGTGTTGTCCGTGAACACCTGCACTACTCTTACCCAGACAGAGGGAAGGAATGCTTTCAGTGCAAGACGGATCGCCCGAAGCTCCAGAAGGTTGATGTGGAGCCCAGACTCGGCCAGAGACCAGAGGCCTCTGATCTCCACCTCTCCCATGTGGCCGCCCCACCCCAGAAGGGATGCATCCGTCACCACTGTGAACTCTGGTTGGGGAAGGGAAAGAGATCTGCTGTTGACCCAAATCCTGGTTCGTTAGCCACCACTGCAAATGGCGTGCAGTGCCCTCCGAGATCTGGACGCAATCGGACAGGTTCCCCTGATGCTGTGCCCACTGGAACTTCAGGTCCCACTGCAGAGCCCGCATATGCCATCTGGCATGATCCACCAGCAGGCCATCAGACCCAGCAGCCGCAGTAACTGACCGAAACCCAGGGCAGAGGCTGAAAGATCAGAATCATAGCCCGAATATCCCAGACTCGCTGCTCGGGAGGATAGACCCAAAACTGCGTCGTGTCCAGAACCGCTCCAATGTAGAGGAGCTTCTGAGAGGGAGTCAGGTGTGACTTCGGCACGTTGACAGAAAACCCAAGCGAATGCAGGAAGTCGGCCGTAGGCTGGAGGTAGGAGACGACAGCCTGGGGCGAGCCGGCCTTCAACAGCCAGTCGTCGAGATAGGGGAAGACTGGAACCCCTGATCTGCGCAGATGAGCTGTGACCACCGCCATCACTTTCGTGAACACCCGAGGTAAGGCCGAAGGGGAGCACGGTAAACTGAAAGTGCTCGTGTCCTACCGTGAACCGCAGGTAACGCCGGTGGGCCGGCAGGACGGGGATGTGAAAGTAAGCGTCCTGCAAGTCCATCGCTACCATCCAGTCTCCAGGGTCGAGAGCAGAAAGGACCTGAGCCAGCGTCACCATTTTGAACTTCTCCTTCTGGAGGAAGCAGTTGACGTTCCTAAGATCCAAGATAGGACGCAGGCCTTTGTCCTTCTTGGGCACCAGAAAGTAGTGGGAATAGCAACCACGATCTACTTGTGGGGCAGGAACTCACTCAATGGCTCCCTTGGCCAAGAGAGCTGTAACTTCCTGTTGGAGAAGGGCAAGATGATCCTCCGACATGCAATGGTACTGAGGTGGCATGACTGGGGGGTAGTCTCGAAGGGGAGGGAGTAGCCCCATCGGACTATCTGAAAACCCCACCTGTCTGACGTGATGGTGTGCCAGTGGGGAGGTGATGGCGAATCCTGCCGCCCACTGGGGTTCGGTGGACCTGAAAGGTCGGACTAGGAGGGTTTGGAGGCTGCTGCAGAGGGGGCTGTGGTGGACTGGCCCGCTCGCTGTCCCCCAGTACCACGGCGGTGGTTTCCACATCCCCGGCCACGCAGGGGCTGAACAGCTTGTGCCGGCCTGAGGCTCTGCGTAGAACGTGTTGGGGCACCCCTTCTGTAGCCACGAAAGGGGCGAAAGGCAGACTGCACAGGACGGGTGGTGGAGAGGCCCAAGGACTTTGCCGTAGCCCGAGAGTCCTTGAAGCGCTCTAGCGCATTGTCTGCCTTGACGCCGAACAGGCGACGGCCATCAAAGGGCATGTCCATAAGGGTAGCTTGGACATCCCCGGAGAAACCAGTCTACCTCAGCCAGGTGTAGCGTCGAAGGTCTAGTGAGGTATCCAGACCACTGGCAACCCCCAGTTCCTCTCTCCAGTCCCGTTCGTAACCCAACTGGTCAGTCAAAGGGTCTCCAGACCCCTCCCAGTCCTCCTCACCCTCCTCTGGTTGCCAATCTGGCCTAAAAGAACGAGGGTAGAACAGGGGCACAAAAGTACCCGCCAGCGCTGGATCCGGCGTCGGTCAACGCCGATCCGGTGCCGTGTCTACATCGGAATGGAGGCCGGGGTCGACGCCGGCTGGGGACACAGCCGGCGTTGGCTGCGGATGTGGTGCCGGTGAAGTCGGCGCCGGGGGAGGTGTAGTCAGGTCGACCGGCGCCGATCCGGATCCAGGCCTGGATCCAAGGGGACCCTGCGGTGCTGGGGCCGAAGCCGCCGTAGGCCCAGGGCCCCCAGCCGAGTCCACGGGGCCCGATGGCGTGCCGGCGGAGTCGGGCTGCCCAAAGACGGCATGCATCGCTTCGTTGAAACTCCGAAGCTGGGCAGGGGTTGCAGCGGGTACCGGGAAGGGAGGGAAACCCGGAGTCGACCACGCGGAGCCGCGGGAGGGGCACCACCCGTGTCCCTCGTCGCGTCAGCCGACGGACGGGGAGAAGTCGAAGAGCGGCGATGCTTCTTCGACTTCTTCTTGTGCTCGACTTACCGGAGGAGTGCGAAGACTTGGAAGAAGATTGGTGGTGGTGGCTCCGCGACCGGTCCCTCGACCTCCCCCGGGACCTTGAACGAAGCAGAGCGGACTGCCGGGTCTCGAGGAGCTTTCAAGACCGCTCCCGCAAAGACTTCAGATTCATGATCCGGCAGTCGGAACACAACTTGGAGTCATGGTCGGGTTCCAGACAGAACAGGCACACGCGGTGCGGATCCGTCATCGACATCAGCCGTGGGCAGGAACCGCAAGCCTTGAAACTGGGCATCCCTGATGTGCACCATGAGTCGAAGACTCATAAAGACGTTGACAAAAGTCGGCAAAAAGTCAGTCAAAAAGTGACTGGAGGTACCGCTCTTGCCGGATCTGCGCTGGCTGGCGCGGAAAAAGAAAGAACTGACGTCAGCGCGCGAGGGTGGCATCTAAGTAGCTACCGCGACGCCATCCCGGCGACCACGACGCCAACGAAGAACGCGGAGTCGACCGACGCCACCTTTCGCCGCGCAGGGGTACTGCTGACGAAAAAATTCTCCGGATCCAGTCTGACACCTGGGGGTAATTCTAAGGTAAGGAATCTATAACTAATTGTCTTTTTCAGATGCTTCTCACAAACAAGATTTCTCAATGTGCTGCATCACTCCACGTGTGTGCTCTTCTCCCAAAAACATCCTCATATCTCAAAGGGAGGAAGCAATTCCTTACTGAAATTAACTTCTATTGTCCATGACCCACCACGGCATGAGTGCTACAGGAAATCTACTGAGCTCTGAATAGGACTTCTGCTTTTTGCTTGTTATAAAGGTTTTAAATGTTTCCTTCATATAGTCAGTGGGAAACCAACATGTTTGTGGTGAGCTCTGACCCCAGGCAAGTATGGAACATGGTCCTTCGCATCACTTTAAAATCCATCCTTTGCCTACCTGTACCTAGGTCTTTATTTCAATATCTAAATAAATATGAATAAATAAAAAAGTGTTTGTGGTGAAATAGGACTAGGTAGCACCGAACTGCAAATCTTTGTTTTTACAAATTAACAAATAATGAAAGGCATGAGGTATTTTACAAAGTAGTTTCTTTTATTGATAACCACCTGCACAAGGAAGAATGTGGGCTGCTTTACTCCAATAGCATCACGAAGGAAGAGACACTGTTTAGTTACTGTGAACTGTAATATGAATCTGTACTTATAATATTTGAAAATTGAAGGCCCTGTTGATATTTAAAAATGTTTTAGAACCTCATGTCAAACTAAGATGTGATGGGACCTGAAACCCATTTTGATCTGAGAGATTTGTTTAAAAAGTATTGAGACGACCTTATCATACAGCAAAGCACAATATAAATACACAGAAAACAAACCACAGAGACAAGTACATTTTTTTTTTTTACCGAGTTATTTCTTGCAGGCTTAAAGCAGACATTTTGGTTAATTGTTGTAAACTACAACACTGTACAATGAATTGTACTATACAATAATCTGCATAAAAATACAAATGTACATTATTTAATGAAAGATTTTCAAGCAAGATGATGCATTTCGAGCTACAAAAATATGTCAAATATGCAAGACGGGTATACCTATGTTTAAAAAATACCTTCAGTAATATAATCTTCCAGTCTTTTCTTTAGCTTATTTGGACTTAAAAAACTATGGTAAAAATACATTTTCTAAAAATTAACCAACAACTGAGGTTAATAATCACATTTTTCCAACCATCAAATATACGAAATGAATATGCAAATAAAGCAATTGCAAGGGAATCAGTATTGTGAACTAGCAATACATCAGGAGCGGAAACTTCTATGAAACTTTTTGTCTTTGCACTTTTGCCACTTTAAATATTCAATTAATAAATAAATAATCATGTTGCAACTCTCCCAGTTTTGGAGACAGGAGGTGTCAAGGAAGTTCTTTAATATGATAAAGAACCGGCAAAGAGTACGGCTAGTCACTAGTGATCAATATTCCAGGCATAAATTTGACTGACAATATATGCAAATAACTTTTCTCAAACAAAGCCCAGCTATTTGTCTTTTGCACTGAGGCAATTTGCTTCAAATGTATTAAACTTAATAGGCAATCTGTTATATAGTGGATTTGTACTTCCCCATCCCTCATCCAGCAATTAGGCAAGTATGCTCAGTAACCCAAAGCAATACCTATTTTTCAGCTGAGATGTAACAAAAAAAAAAACAGTTCAAGTTTGTTCACAGCATCCCTACCCCCTTAACTGGTCTATGTCAAATTTTGGTATCCACTTTTAGTCATAAGAAGTTTAGATCAACAGCTGGCAAAAACATTGAGACTGAACATATACATTGTGTAAACTGAGTTCCAGATAATCTATTTTCTTTTGACATTTTTTACTTAGCACATACTTGAGATAAATTTTGATAATGCCAAGAAATCAAATGTTCCTTATTTGAAATGCGGACATCAGCAAGAAGCCTTTTTTTTTTTAAAGTGCAGAATGCGTTTGGAATTAGGCCAAGAAAGGAAAGAACTACTGTAGGGATACCATGCTTGCGAATACTCTTAAAGTGTTGCTTTGAAGACATGTGGTTTGAACTTCAAGTGCATGAACTAGTCTCAGTAGCACTCTGAAGGGTTTGGCTGCAATTCATAACTAAAAATTGCTTTGTGGACACACGGTTATTAAAACAATGAAAAAGCTCAAGCTAGAAGCTGCGTCATTAAATATTTTTTTACTTTATAAAGTATTTATTGGACTAACCACAATTTGGACTACCCTAAGCAAATTTGTCAAAACCACCTTGTGAGAATTTTTTTATGAGAATATGCCATTCAGTGACCTAATTAGTCCCAAAGCCCCTCATCCACAAGAAACCAAACATGCATCAATACAGCTGTGGTTCAAATGAAAAGCCATCCTGCGTGTCAGCTGTATATTAGGAGCTGAGGAGTGAGGCACACAAGAGATGCATTATGCAGTCACTGAAAGTCAAAGGATGATGCTCCTTTAAGGTAAAAAGCTGAAACTTTTTCAAGATCAGCACAAGAGTCACTATTAAGCTACAGATGGCTTGCTTTCTGCTGAACTTAATTTTTCATTTCTGTGCAGTATACCAAGATGTAATGCCCCATCATGTCAGGGGAGCATAAGTCATTTTCACTGCTTTTTCCATGGAGCAGAGATGTGCATGAATATTAAATACATCATATACATTATAATTTGGAAGATCTAAAAATGTTAAGTCTGTTGCCTAATAGGATAAGTACACAATCTTCTAAATGCAACACTGACTGTCCTTGGTTCATTCAAACATTCCTGTAGCAACACATTCTTAAATCTGTCTCAAGGCACCAACTGGATACTTGAAGCCATCAGTCCCAACAGTGCTCCTGAGAAAGCGGATGTCTGGAACTGTGAAATTTGGTATCATGGTAGTGTAATTTCTGGAGCAATCACTGCTTGGTGTGGGTCTATGAAAGTTACAAAATCTCAGTATTTAGTGCTCGCAAAAAGCAAAACTTTTGCAACATTTACAACAACCCCCCAGTAAGTAGTAGATAAATTAGTATTGTAACAGGTACACTTCGCTGACTGCAGACCTTCATATGAGCTAATTAACCAGGTGAAGATTTAGATGGCATTTCTTCATTACTGGGGGTGCCGACGTGACACCAAGTAGGTAGTGTGATTGATGTATATAAAAAAAACTCAAGTACTTGATTTGTCTGGAATAAGCAAGAAAGTGAAATTAGTAGTTGCCAAGGTTTAGTTCCAAAGGCAAAGGTCTAATACAGCCCAGAGGGACCATTCGCTTTGGAAATATAGGGAGTAATTATCCCAGTGTTGTTCATTCACTTGCACCTACTATATAGGCAGTGTTGCTAAAAGAGGAAATGCATATTCTAGCAGTTGGTGTTCTTCTGCAGAATGGTCCAATGTCTAGGGGAAGATTAAGTTCACATCAAACTGTACCTCGACTCCGTATTTCTGCCCTCAACGATCAACACCAAATGATTAAGCGGAACAATCAAGTTTGAGACCCGCCCAGTGTTTATTCTAACTGCAAATCGAAATTACCAAACACAAAAATTTTCAAATGTCATGGCCTTGACTCTAGTCATACTTTAGGTGAAATACTGATAGGATAATCTTTCCTATTGCTAACACTAAAAATCAATTTCAATATTGCCCAATGGAACCCTGCTTGTGTGATCCAGGGTGTTTCATAGTTGGCTTCTTCAGTTACTACTCAAGATGCAATATTCCGCACAGGAGTCCTCAAATTTTGGACGCATTTTTAGTGATCCTCTGTCTTGAAAAGAATTGCAGTTTGATAAAATGCCGGCATATCGCATGTACGCTTGGGCATTAACCAAGCTTGCTTTTACCCAGAAACGAACACGCCCCATAGGCTTTTAAAGCATGCACTGACTTCTTTGACTGTCTCATAATTATTGTCTTTAGAGTTTACAGCAGAACTGCTGTTCGCCTGGTATTTTGCTCACCATGATCAGAATATATGGATATCTTTGTTTCAATATTCAATCATTTACAAAGCAGTCAGAAGATTGGGTCAAAGCAGAGGGGATTCTCGAGGTCAGAAGAGGATTGAATAGCTGCCAATTTTCCAAGGGTCATGCGTGACTAACAGCTCCAGTCCAGGTTTTATCTTTGCATTTTGAAGCTTGTAGACCTCGTTTTATAATGGGATAAACAAGACTACAAGTCCCAGAATGCAAAGAAAAACCTGAACTGGAGCAACTATTCACCCTAACAATTACTCTGTTGATGTCCAAAAAGGCCTTAATTTTTACTGATACACATAATACAAATGCAGGCACTAGATTGCATGAATAAGCAATGCATGTATATAGTAGATGTACAAACAGTTTTACAATATTAACTCACTATAATTAAATTATAATTAAAGCAAGTCCGAATTAAAAAAAAATTTGCTTAGGCCACAACAATGTAAATTGGCAACATTTTTAAAGTATGGAAATAAGTATAAGGAGCATATACTATCTGAGGAAACATTTTAAAAGCTTCTTATGCCCCACGCATGACCAATATTTTTCTTTGGATTTATTTTAACAGGTAGTGAAAAGATAGAAAAAACAGAAAATGCTTGAGAATTTGAGGAGCTTGCTAATAAATCATCAGTCAAAGCCTGTAGCTTACTTCATTGTGGACTAACTGGGACCTCAAAACCTGTTAACTTTGATATTCTTGTGTATTTTCCAAGCAATTACAGTGGTAAGCAGAGGTTCTTTATTTTTTCTTAAGGTCTCCCGAGCATTTTCTCTTTTCTGGTTCTTCTTCATATTCTCAATATGATCTTCTTTGCTTGACTTCGGGTACAGTCTTTATTTATCATTGTTGTATTTGTGGGACATGAGGAGACTTCAGAGTGTCCAAAAAGAGCTGACTAGAGCAGGAAGGAGGCGCTGCTTCACCAGACACTAACTTGTGTACTTTCACAAGTATTAGAGATCTTCTGCAAGAGTACAAGTCAGTCAGACTAGTAGGACCACAACACCTCCAAGTCAAAATACAAGGTGCATATCTCAGGTCAATTAATAGATTGTAGACTGTCCCTAAAGTCAAGAAAGTGAATTTGGGCGGCTTTCAAGTCACGACCACGTTACTTTATAGAACTGCATCCATATGTTTGAGGAAATCATCACAAATTCATATGGTCTATACATTCATTCTGTTCCTTGGGTAGATAGTGTATTGCTACGTCACACACAGCACTGTTCCCACTTTGGTTCAAATTAATCATTTTGATGGCAAGGCTACTGTGGTGGCATATTGCTGTCTGACACATTCCTTCAGTCACTCAACATTTGGTCTTTGAACGGCATGCTTTTCAGAACTCCTCCGTTACAAGAATTGATCACTTTTCAAAACCTGCAGCTTGAGTTCCACAAAACTGATTTGTTTACCCACAATATGAGGAGGAATGTCTTAAATAAGCAACATACTATCTGTTAAACCATACAACACATCCGTATTAAAAAAGAAGCGTAATTTTGCCATTACATTAAAGTTAGAAGTGCCATTTTAAGGCTATTTGATCAACAGATAAAAAAATATGTATATGCATAAAAATCATTCTTTTTCTAACCCACTTCTCTGGATTACAAGACAGGAACGATTGCCTTCGCAATTGCGCACCACATTCATCCTACGTATCATCAAACCTTCTTGACAATGAAGGCATTTCTATTTACACCAGTTTAAAGACATCCCGTCATTCCGCAGCACAAATGTAGATAGTCCTATTTTAGGATGCAGATCTAGGAGAAGACCTCACGTCTGTTTTCAGCAAACTGAACTTAATATGGCAATTGCCGAAGGGGCATCCCCATTCAAAGCAGTCCATTGCCCGATGGCTTTTAAAGTCTGTGGGTTAAGTAGAGAACTTCTTTGCCCAGCATCTGCAGCTGTGGGCGCTGGAGTTTAACGCAGCACAGCTCTAGTCCTCGGAACGGAGTGACTGTTGAAATGATAAAATGTATTTTAATACCAAGTAAAGTTATTATGAGGACAGACATTTAAGAAAATCACACACAAAACGATCAAAAAAATATAAAATAACGTCTACAGAATTAGCCAAGCAAAACATAAACAATGAAGTGCACAAAGGACAGAGATGTGTTCTGTTTTAAGACAATGCTGTATTAGTTCTAAAGCAGCACAGAGAGGATGGATTATGCAGAGCAGAGCAAACGTTGAAGTACAATTTTTCAGGCAAGGAGCAGCAGAGGATTGAGAGTACCATAATTTCATTAAGCGCATTTGGTGTAAAGCAATCCTTTTCCTCCTCTCCCTCTGAGGAATCAGGCTGTGGGAAAAGTAGAAAGAATGATAAAAGGCAAATTTTGCATAGGGCTTTTAAATAAAAGGGAATCAGATTACAGAGAGCTCTGGCACATCAAAGCAGTTTCCATGTTTTTTTAAAGAGCGGACTGCTGCTAAAAAGCTTTCTTGTTAGAGCCAGTCTGCTAATGGATCAAATGAGTTTGTGATCAGGGGTCAGAAGCCAAGCTCCCTGCTCCCAAAACTCCTTGCATTCAATGCATGTTTTGACCACACATGAAGATTAACTTGTGTCCATGCTCCCCCAACCCATCATAAAGCATCTCAGTGAGACTGGGCATTCTGAATGAGAATAAATGTAATTGTTAAGAGAAGCAAGCACTTACTGGATGCGAGCGACTTAAATATCGTACCGAGTGAGACAAGCCGGCATCTCTGGCCATTCTTTGAGGGTTGTGACTTCCAAGATTGTAAATGTTTGCAATGTTCTGCTGCTTGCTTGAAGGGCTCAGGGGTTTACAACCTGACTTTGCCCTGTTCTGGTTGGGATCCTGGTCACTATCCAATACATGCAAGTTGCATAGTGATCTGGTTAACTTAGCATTTAAAGATTGTCTGCGTTTTGGAAGGAAGAAAGTGTGCATTAGGTCACTAGTCAAAATTCATGGCATCAATTGATCACATTAGGCTGCTTCAAAGATTAGTTTCCATCCACCACAGTTCAGGAAAAAAAATTAAGGGGGACTGGTCATTGTAGTCCAAGTCAAAGCCTAGAATCATCTTGAATCAAAACTTGAAATTACTCACTGGCTTTATGGGTGGTTTTAATCGTTTTGCATCTTTCATTTAATATTACAATGTGAAATAAATGATTGATTGATTCAAAGGTAAATTTCATTTTTCCAAAAGTAGTTGAGTGTCAAATCAGATCATTCTGGAAACTGCTAGGTGTGTGCCATTGCGATTTGATAACACATTTGTTTGTTCGTGTCGAAAACATTTTAATATCAACTAATAAAAGCTATACATATGTAGCACTTGTGCTTTAACTAGTATATGCACATCAAGAGAGCACAGTACTTTGAACATAAGTGAATAGTGTCTTGTTATTATAAGAAAGTTCTTACCCTCTCAGGCTGCCATCTCCCACAGCAGATCTGGTTGTTCTTTTAGCAACCACTGTACTGCCACTTAAAGGTTTACTCCTCTGCACACTCGATTGCAGAATAACTCTGAAAAGAGCAGGAAAACATTTCAGTACATAAGCCTGCAAAGCGGTATTATAACAACAAGTTGTTGTGAAATGCAAGCAATCCAACTACTCAAGTTTACAACTCTTCTCCTAGCAAGGGATATACTTTGATACTGAAAAGCAGTAATAACAAAATAGCTTTGCTGTCTGGAATATGCTCAGTATTAACCTTTTGCACAGAAAATGTGAAGACCAAAGAAAACCAAATGGCAACTGCAAAGCAACATCAATCCTTTGTTGTCAGCTCTCCTTTACAGGTTGCCTTATAATCCATCAATCCAATCAGAATTGTGTTTACATTGTTAATCAAATTACAATAATTGATAAATTACACACCGTTGAAAATATTCATAAATTGCATCCTTCCTTCTCAAATGTATAGTAAACGTTCTGAGAGAAAAGTGACCACTGTTGCTTCAGACCTTTATCATGCAGCAAAACACATCATGGCATTAAAATTTTATAAGCTACTTAGCCTAGAAGTCCTACTCTTAGGTTTACCAGAATAAAGCAGTTTTGTGCTACAATTTCATAAAAGGCTTGTTCAGCGGTGCCATTCCTACAGAAGACAGTAATACTCCATCTGAAAGCAGTATTGCCACCATGGTGACCAGTTAGCAAGAAAAAATAATGTTTTGGGCTTTAATGATTATAGATGCACTGCAGTGCATTTGCCGCCATTTGGTTTTGAGGCTGAACAGTTCCCTTTTTTGTCATGGCTTTAGAAAATGTGGGCATCAAGCATGGGTGTGTTTAATTAATTACACTTTCCTAAAACAAGTGCTCCACAATGTGTCCTTTATCAGAGTATTTGTCATATAATGCTTTTCTTACTCATATCGAAAGGAAACTGTATGTATGGAACACTATACATATCAGCTGCTGAAAGTAACTGAATTCCTTAATTAGACTAACAAAAACATAAGCTTTCACTTTCCCTGGGTGTGTGCGAAATAAGCTTGCACAGCTTAGAGAGCTATTCTCTCCATTACCTGCCCAGCTCCCTGTAATTTAAATCAGTCAGCTAGGCCCGACTTAATTAACACATTACTTACCTTTAGTAGCGTCTTTTCTGGTGTAGACTAACCGCAAATTACAACATCCACAAATTTATCCCAACGGAAGGTGTTAATAGTTTTAGAGGAGGGACTTCTGGCTACCCTGATGGCATAACAAACGTCAGAAGAGTGACTGAAAACGCTCAACTGTCACCACTCAATATCCGTGCATGAAGGTGGAGCATTCACAGGCTCGGGTGCAGGACTGCACCCTGTTGCTGTGACAGGAGATCCTCATGCTCAGGACTTTTGGATACCATCCTCTCTGTGCCCAATCCGTATCCACTGGGATGACTACGGCCCAGTCGGTCCTGATCTTCTTGAGAACCTTGGGCAGAAGTGGCATCAGCAGAAAGGCACAGAGGAGTCCCAGGTTCCAGAGAGGTGTGGGCCGCGGCCAGGGCGACTGACGCTGGGGATCACGGTTCGATCCCTGGCTCCGGCGGCATGGGTCTACCCAGCACCATGCGACTCTGGGCAATAGCTCGCTTAATCTTCCCTACGGCCCCCAGCGCCGAGACACCCCTTCGGGGGTGATTCGTGCGCTATACAAGTACTGGATTTACATTTACTTGAGGTGGAACCCGTCTCAGAAGGAGTCACTTTGGAAACTCCAGCACGCAGAAGGGCAGACATTGAGCTTTCTTGACATGATCTGCAAGGCAGGTAGCCGAGTTTGTCTGTCATGGCATTCAGAGATCCCTCTAGGTGTTGTACAACCAGAAAAATGTCCTGACAATCCACCCATGTCTAGAGGCAGAGAACCTCCTGACTCAGGGTCCACGACCCCACCCCGTCCTGTTTGTTGCAGCCTGACCTTTGATGGATGGGAGGAAGGCTTTCAATGGCAAGTGATTAGCTCTCAACTCCAATAAGTTGATGTGGAGCTGAGATTATGCAGGAGACGAGTCCTCTGATCTCTACCTCTCCCAAATGGCCGCCCCAACACAGGAGTGATGCACCTGTCACCACTCTTAGCTCTATCTGGGGAAGGGGAAGGGGTCTTGGGCCACAAGAAATCTACTAGCTCACTTGTTATGTCAAGTCAAATTTAATCAGGGCGAGCCATATTTAAGGCCTACACGCCCGTTCTGAAGAGCTGATCGAGACCAGGTGTTGTGTCACCCAGAAAGTAAAGGTGCAGTAAAGGTGCAATAAAGATGCCTTTAAATCTTGTTTCTTTCTTGTCACATTTGCTCTCTGTTCAGAGACAGGTCAGAAGTCAGTTTAAGTTTTCTTACAATTACTTTTCTTTCTGAAAAGTGAACGATCTGATGTACTGTACAAATAGTGTGAAATGAAAGGCTTTAGAATGTTAGTTTTTTTTCTAAAACATTTGAATAGCTAATACGTGAGCTGAACAAACATTTCATAATATATTTCAGCAGTCATAAAAGCCCATTTTTTGCAATTCTGTGAAATGAAAAAATATTTTAATACGATGAAAACAAATCAAAACACTACCTGGTGATGTGCAAATGATAACTAAGTTTGCTGAAACACAATTTTCACAGATTTTTGCTTATGCACGATATAGTTTTATCAGTAAAACTGTATGTTAGTGGGAAGGTTTTTGGCCATGTCAATGGGAAATGTACATTCTATAAATGACCGTATGCTACCACATCATGCTTTAGTAATATGGGGCCAAATGTAAATGCTGTGACCCTGCCTTCAACAGCCAGCCATTGAGGTAGGGGAAGACTGGAGCCCCTAACCTCTGTAGATGGGCTGCAAATACTGCCATCACTTTCATGAACAATCAAAGGGCACTGGTGAAGCCAAAGGGGAGCACAGCGAACTGCAAATACTTGTGGCTCACTGTGAACCACAGGTAACGCCTGTGGCCATCAGGATGTGGAAATACACGTCCTGCAGCTTACCATCAAGTCTCCAGTGTAGTTCAAACCAGACCAACATGAGCAGCTTGAACTTGTCTTTATCAGGAAGGCATTGAGAGGACGCTGATCTAGTATAGGGAGGAGGCCTCCGTTCTTTTTCGGCACCAGAAAGTAGCTAAAATAAAAACCCTGCCCTATTTCTGGTGTAGGCACCCTCTCGAAGGCTCCTATGGCCAAAAGGGCCTGCACTTTGACGGAGTAAGGAACGGTGGTCCTCCGTCAGCTGTTCTTGGGATGGTGGGAAGGGCTTAGGTGTATCCACAAATGGTAAGGTGTACCCTTCTGCACTATCAGAAGCACCCAATTGTTGGATGTAATTGCCTACCATTGGGGCAGGTGGTGTCGATTCTGTCACCAACGGGATGGCTGTGATGAGCATAGGGCGCACTAAAGAGGCTTGCAGGGTGGGGCAGGGGACTGGGCAACATGCTGGGACTGGCTCCTGCATCCCTTTTGAGCTCCGCAGTTCTATCCTTGAAAGGAAAGGGCAGGCTACTGGTCTGGGCACAGCAGGATTCCCTATCCGGTGGTGTGGTAGGAAACACACTCTGGATAACCTTTGCTGTTGAGGCCTGCGCCACCAGGCTCTCAGAGGAGGGGTGCTGGGAGAGGAAGACTGGATCTCCTGGGACAGTACGATGGAATCGGGCAATCATGCAGTGCACAGGAGCACCTGTGCAAGGTTTAGGCAAGGATCCAATGATAATGTCAGAGAGGGTTTCGTTGAAGGGGAGCAAGGGTTCAGACAAACCCCCTTCTGGGTAAAGCATCTCTGTCAGGACACTGATCTTGACCTCGACAGCTGGCTGTCGAGGAACTCTGCTGTCATGCACATCATGGTGGCAAAGATTTACCTTTCTACGAGGCCTGGCCTGGAGGGGAAACAATGTCAGTCTGCAGAGGTATGAACGTCACTGGTGTCAACCAGCTCCTCATGCCAGTTTTCCTCATCAGGGCCCTCAATGGGACCACACCTCCTCTTCCCCCCTCCCCCCGTCAGGAGTGCCAATGTGTGGAAAGTCCAGGGGATGGTAGGGCCTGGACTGTGCCGATAGAGATGTAGAGCGGTGTTGGTGTTGCACTGGGACAGGGATAACAATCAGCTCGTCTAGCAGCTCTGGTGGTACAACACTACATTGACAAAAATCACACTGTGGATGACATTCGTTGGTTCATACTAGAAAAGATAAGATGGCAGACCGGGTAAATCCAGTGAGGCCATAAGGAAACGTAGGGAAGTATATTGGATATTTATTCTTGATAATGCCAATAGTGGCCTTAACCAAGAAATCCCTTGGGATCAGGCGATTAGATTTAACACTTAGGTCAGGCAATTAGAATATCCTTTTCATTGTGATACAGATTTAACATATTTATCACACTAGCATTTCTCACATTACTATTACATTCCCTGCACCTGCCATATATATCTGTGGACTTTTATTGCCACTCTAGGTCCTCTTTATATTCTAGAGAGCAGTGCCCTACATTGTATGAAGTACACTTGCGTCAGTGCTTTTTCCATAGCACCGTTCTTTGTGAGAACTCTATGTGGAAGCCATGGGTAGAGGACTCCCATTTTTTAACTGTACTCCATCACACATTGAAGCCCCAAGCCATTAGCTCATGTCTAAGATATATTTTTTACATTCCAGCATTATCCCGGAATTTTTCTCTTCTTTTTGCTACCATTGTGAAATTAACATTGATACCAATTATTTCTCGATAATTGGTGTCTTTATTACATTTATGTCATAGTTTATATTTACAGGCCTATTTTCGCTATATTCTCCAACATTCATGACATAGTTTATATTTACAGGCCCATTTTCGCTATATTTTCCAACATTGAGATAGGCGCATTATCGGTCACTGCCTTACACCAGTTACCTTCAACGTTAGGCAACACAACCATCCCAACATGGAGTCTTACTAAGTCCTTCTGCTATTTTTAGCATCACTATTACCCGGAAGCGGAAATAGTGAACGGTATGAGAGTAGGAGCCTACTGGTTAAATACGGCCATAGTCAATGCGCCCCACCAGAGGACTGTGGAGAGACGTTACGAATGGCCACAAGTAAGTTACATAGAGCCCCTTATCCATTTTCCCCTTGTGGAACCTGTACCGTTAGTATAAATACGATGGTTCTTTATTCTCATATAAGTGCGGAGCACTGCGGGGATTCTGTTTGCTCGCGATATACCTGCTAGCTATAAGTTTCCATACTGGATGCAGGTCATTAGCGAGTTATGCGGAGTCTTTCACCTAGTTCCCCTAGCGGGAGCTTACCTCGCTAGTAACACAGTTGTGGGGTGTTTTTCCTCCAAAGTATGTTGAGTTTATCGGATTCCTTGTCTGTCTGTGTAACATGAGCATCAGCTTAAGTACTCATTTATGGAGACCCAATTGAGTACTTTATTACCCGATGAGGCCTTAAACCGCTGTTCAGGTTGTGTCTTGTAGCTCCATACATTTACACGTCAGTTAGAGAAGCAGGCTCTGGGTAACCATATGGGCTATTCACTGCCCACAGTTCACCTGCGTTATTGTGTACATCTTTGCTTCCCTAGGTAGCTCGAACCATTCTCCCTGCATATCGATCTGGTTGTCTCTTTAATATGGCAGCAGAGTATAGACAGCTAAGCGCACTATATACGGGCTCTATCTGGGGGAATAACTTGCCTCTATACTGCCACGCTCACGGCCTTCCTTGCCTACACAGGTCTTGTAATCATGTCCGTGAAATTGAGGATGTACTGCATGGGACACTTTATCTGTCATCATCATTATGTCTATCATATTCTCTATACCCATTTTAGGGGAATAGAGGTGTATTGACAGGCTTTAACTAATTTCTTTTTTATTAGGTCACGCACAGAAAGCCACAATGTCTGGCTACGTCCCCGCCTCTCTCATAGATATCATCTACACTACATAGACGAGTACATGGCTATTCTTATCAGGTAGTCACTCTATTCTTGGCCTTAGGTTGGAAATTCATTATAATGGCCATTATCTTTGTCAGCAGAGTACTTTTAACCTTCTATACTCTCTATATTATTTCTTTCATGGCAGGTGTTTTTCCTCATTTTGGTAACATTGTTCTAGCAGTATCGAGCAACCACCTAGTATCCAAGACAAGTTTTGTCTTTATTGAAAAAAAGATTCAGGTCTGATTTTTGTCAGGTATGAATTAATTAAAAATAGGCACCGCCAGATATACGCTGTGCATGACACTACTTGCTAAGGGCATAGCTGGCACAACACAAGTATTTAGCTTGGTTCTGTATGTCCTTGTCTGAATGGGTATATAAGATGGTAATGACACATTGCATGTTTTGTACACGGTTATTCTTTTTTTCATACTGCACACCATTGGTCTCAGTACTATCCTTTTCCTTGCATGACTCACATGTTGTTCTTTTAGGCACCACATCAACAGATGACGTAACTATTTTAGCCAACCATGTATCATGTTTTCCAAAGTTGGAATGAGGGTTTTTATAAGACCGATTTTCAGTATATCAGCAGACAGATTATTTTCAGCAACTTAACCTGTGATATATGCCATCTAGTGACCACATGTGATGGAAACCTGACGAAGGCATGGCCGAAACGCGCGTAGCTCTACAACTTTCCGCCAGTTTCTGAACATCATGATATATCTTTCGTTGCTTATGACAAACATGTTTTGTATCACTCTCCTCCTGATCTAGGATAAAGATTTTATACTTATATGAGAATCAGTCTGATATGTTCATACAAACAATTGAACATATGCATCATCTTGTTTTTTGTTAATTAAGTATATTTATTCATCAATCAATTGTCTCCAATTGTGTTTTTTATTATTGAAATGTTTAACAATTACTAAATAAATATTTTTATATAAAGCTCAGTTTGTCATTTTGACTTCCTTGTTGACTGAGATTAATCTGTCTGCATCACTTTATTATTTACCTGGCCCTGGTTAGTCCTTACCTGTTTGGTGCCGGGGATGGTGCCAGATGGGACAGAGGAGGGGTGAATGGTGGCATCAGTGGAAGCATCAGTCCGGATCTGGGGGCGGATCCAGAGGACCTGGCTGATGTCTAGGGCAAACCTGCAGGCATTAACCCAGCAGAGGCACCCCTTGGCTTCGTGGGACACTAAGATGGCATGAGTGGTGTCTCAAAACTTAAGTTGGACGGGTGTCATTCCGGCATTGGGAAAGTCCGGATAAGGCAGGGCAGTCCCTGACACGGCTCCCCAGGTGGAGTGCAAGACCGGAGCCTAGAAGCACGATATCAAGGAGGTGAAGTTGAAGGAAGCTTCTTCATCTTCTTTTGCTTTTCGGACATACCTGACTTAGACAAGGACATCTTGGAGAGGGAAGACGATAGTCTGTGGGAACGGCCCCCACAATCTACCACGGGAGCCCTGTGCAGTCTTTTTTTGCTGCGCCGCCAGGAGCTTCATGGCTTGCTCCCAAATTGCCTTGGGGTGCCTTGACTCAAAGCAGGCCTTGGGGTCGTGTCCCAATCTCAGGCAAAGACAAACCAGGTGGGAATCTGACACACATCTGCCTAGCTTGAACCGTCAAGGTTTTGATGGGGGACATGATGCCCTAGCACACTGAGAGCGAAGCTCAAAAACATTGACCAAGCCAAAAATTGATGGTCTAAAAATGACAGAGGTAGTGCTTTGGAAACTGGTGTCCCGGCGACTGGGTGACGCCTATATAGGTACAGCGGTATCACTCCTGACGCAGAACTGATCAATGTCACCTACAGGCGTATAGATGTACTACTCAAGATTTTCCAGACCAAGTCCGACTCCTAGGGAATATTTTAAGGTGAGGAATCTGTGGTTAGAAGTCTCTATCAGAAATTACATTGCTAAAGCAGACTATTCCCATTCCAACTGAAGTCCCCAGGCAAAGACACAGAGAAAGAGAATGCAATCAATGTCATATATGCTGGATCTTTAAAAAAAAAAATCCAATATTGAATGCCTGCAGAATTTTGTTTGGTATGTGCAAACAAACACTTATCACACGACTTCAGAGTTGTGCCGCAAGCCCAGGCACCAATGAAACCTGGTGCGAATCCATGACTGACAGCTGCTTCCTGCGGTCGCCTCACAGCTTACATTCCGTAGTTTTTTTGTGAAGACATCCTTCCCTAGCACACTGTCAGTTTACAGATGACTTCTAAACTTTTCAAATTCGGGAGCAGAGCTTCAAATCTGCATTGGAAGGAACTGGAAGAAAGAAACCCACCATATACCACAGGGTAGCACTTATATGTATTGAATTGTATTGTAATTGCATTTGTAGAGCGCTTACTACCCCTGACGAGGCGTCGAAGCGCTTTTTCGGCGAGTAGCACGCTACTCCGGGACCCATAGAGGATTAGTGTTGAATTAGTATAGTTAAACATGCAAGTAAATTTTAAGTGGTGGATATGTTAGTCAGTTATTTGGATTCGGAAGGATAGCAGAAGGATAGAAGAGGAAAGAAGGTTTGTATTTATATAGCGCTTCTAACCCCTGATGGGGTGTTGAATCGCTTTTTTTTGGCGAGTAGCACGCTACTCCGGAAACCCATAAAGGATTAGTGGTGAATTAGTATGGTGAAATATGAAAGTAATTTGAGTGGTGGATATTAGTCAGTTATATGTGGATCAACGTTATCACTTCCCGGGTGGTATAGAGCCAATGCATTGTCGCATGGTGCCACCTAGTAGCGCATAGGAGCACTGCTAAGAAAAATCTCCAGATCCCGTCTCGCCCTGGGGGAATATTCTAAAAATCATTAGAAATGTGTTTATACCTCTTACTCCAGGTGAACTGCCAAGAGAACCAAATGCTAATCAGAAGTTGAAGTTAAACGTTTTTTCCATCAGCAGTATGATGCATTTAAGTAAAGAATCTCGACCCTCCTTAAAGCAACGTTTTGTGGGTATGAGGAGGAAATACGTTGCACAACATGCAGAATTCGGGTTATTCTGTAAACACCAGAATGCCCGTGTGTTTCAATCCATCTGGGGACATACTTGGGGTACAGAGGTCTACAGGACAGTACCACTGACTATATCAACTGGTAGGAAGGTGGATGACCCTTGCATTAAAAAGGAGCCATCCTGTGGATGGTAAAGCAGTGAAGGAGAAGAAATGTCTGAGCTGTAGGCAGGACAAGATGGCTGGTGCAGTGAGAAAGTAGACCACCTTGGGAGATCATGACCTCCAAGTGGGGTGTCTCCATTTCAGCATCCAGATGGCCAGGTGAAGGAAAAATAAGGCTGAGGTGGAGGATTCCTCTGGACAGGAGGCGTCGAGATAAAGGCTTTCAGAGTTCGACATCATGTGACATTATAGAATCTAACCAGGCTCAGATACACATAAAATTCAACTTTAATGACCCCAATATGGCTATGTCTATCGTGGAGGGTGTGAAGAAGAATTCTTCTTAAGAATAATGCTCTTGGTGGAGTGGTTATCACTTCGGAGTGGTCTCAATCCTATGTAGTATTACATGCTATTGAGGACTGGGGGTGGGTGGTTGCATTTTCTTTTTGCGACTTATAATGCAATGTTGGTTTTTCCTCTTTGTTGTCTTCCAGTTATTCTTCCTTCCCTTGGCCCCCAACCCCCTGTTCTACCTTCGGAAAAACAGCTGTTATGACACTGATATTGGACAGCTGTAATGTAATTACTGTGCCATGGTCTACATCCGTGTTTTCTTTACAGGCGTTTAGCGAGCGCTTCACACGTGGCAGCTTGGAACCTACTGTTTGCTTCTTATTTAATCTCAGGGCAGTGTATTCTTCTTGCCGCCCAATGCGTTAAGCTCTTATATAGTTAATCCATAAACATGACCAACAAACCTTCCTTCTGGCTCGAAGACTTCGACATTTCAGGTATGATCCCTAAAAAGACTATGATTACCCCCTTTCCACATGGTCAATGCGAATGTGGAATAGCATGAAAAATAACTGCATTGTGCGTAACTGAGTGGTGTTCAGGGCACGATCCAGCAAGTAATTAAAGATTTGGAAATTGCTTTCCCCTTGGGTAGTTGTTCAAAGGCACATACTGATCACTCGGTTTTATTTTGTGGTCCAGTAAAAAATGAAAGTGCCTCAGGGGGTTAGTTAATGTGAGGTGAGAATCTTGGGTGGAAATGTACAATGTGTGCACAATAAATCTCCACCCTTATGCATTTGAAAATAAGATTTCTCTGTTATCAAGGTCTGCAGCTCACTGCCTTAAGTAATACAAAATCACTTTCAATGACCGTTCCTTAAGTCCAAAGGAATGCATTGGTACAAAAGGAAGGTGTAGATTTGGGAACAAACACTCCAAGCTGGGATGAGAAGATCTTAATACTTCCAAGAATAAAAGGATTAAAGGGAATCTAAAAAAAAACAGAATAACGTTGTCTGCATAGTAACAGTAACTGCTGCTAAAAGCAGACATAAATGTACATTAAACCAGATTGTTGACATGCTCTATAATGTACTGTAACGAAGTGTTAAGGAATCGAAATCCTGAGTAATACAATGCTTCACAAAAAGTATACATTTAGTAATGTTGCACACCATTGTGGTATTCTAGTGTACGTCTTGAAGGCTAGTTATGCATTCAGCATGTAAATTCAGGTACCTTTAAGCAAGATTTCACATAACTGTCAAGTCTTTGCCCACAGATTGGCTTCTTGTGTCGTTATGTGCAGGAAGATTTCCCTATGACTCTACCAACATCTCCATGGCATGGGAAAAGAAAGCCAATGTGAACGATTGCCATGGGGACCAGATGCAGGTTTCTCACCTTGAATGAAAAAAGATTCTTGGTGGGAAAACACATTCCATCAGGCTTTGGGTGCGAATACCTGGAAGTGAAGTTTTTACATCAATTGTCTTAATTTAAGCTACTTGCATAGCAGTATTGTGTTTATATTTTCCTTTTAAATATTTTGGTGATGTCTGCTCAGCAGATCATTGTGTATCCCTGGCACGTGTTCTGACCAGTGTAGTATGCACAAAAGGTGAGTCCAATACCAATTGTAAGGTGTCACTGTTGAAATCTTAAGTGAGCCTGTGGCTCCCTTTTCCTGCAAGTATGGCATAGTTGTCATGCTGACTGTGCAGGTCAATACAATCTCATGTAAAAGATGTCTGAACCCGTTCTTGTTTGGGATATGCTTTTGCAACTTTGGAAATTAGGGCAGCACTTAGAAAATTCTGGATCTGTTCTGGCTGGAGGCAAAATTTGGAAACCTTTATGGTGAAACTTAGATAGTGGAGTAACTAGATTGTTTGCTTGGTCGGGGGTTGGCATTAAACAAGCATTTTTCCCTTCGCCAACTAATTGGCCAGATCTTGGCAAAAGTGAAAGGACAGGCAGAATAAATGAGCCGCCACCACCACCACCACAGAAAGACATTTGGTGCACACTTGTGGAACAGACTTTATATTAAGAGGGTGCCCTCTAAATTGATGAGGAATGCACTCACCATAAATCTTAGGTATTTTCATTCACTAAGATGCAGAGTAATGTGGAAGTAGGCATCCTTCAATTCAAGGTTTAACATGAAATCACCTAGCTGCATAAGAGAAAAGGATTTCTGTAGGGTGGCCTTTTGGAAATACAGAGCGCCTACATGTCAATCCAGAATTCTGAGATCTTTTTAGTATGGGACAAAACGCTCCAGCATGTTTTAGAATGAGGAAATATACAAAGACGACCTTCCTCCCCACTCTAATGTTTAGATGAACAGAGGCTACTTCTTCTTGCAAATTGAATATGTTGCTATTCGGTTGTCTTGGTGGATAACTGAAGTAACTAATTCAATGTAAAATTTGCCTACAATATATTTTAAGCGCAGACAGGCCTTAAGTAATTTCCTTGCACTAATGTCATGATCTTAGGAGGGTGGAGGGAAAAGTTACTGTTTGGACTTCGAGGACATGACATTTCCTGTGCTGTGACCTGGTGGTGCCTCCCTAACATCCTTGGATATTGTGTCCTCCTGCAAACACTGGTGGCTTTGTTTAGAAGACACAAACTACTTGTGACAGTCATCTGTGCTCTGCAAATATAAGGGTGGTCCTATTATCGTCCCCATATACTTAGCGGGATCTGTATTCTTTGAAATCTTCAAGCACCTCATCAACGTTGGGACCAAATAGGTGCTACCAGTCAAAAAGCAGGTTTAAATGCATCTCAAGTTCAGAAATCAATCTGGATACTAATAGCCATGAGTACTGATTCAACAGGAGGCTTGCGTTAAATTGCTGACGAGCAACACTTCCAAAATCCAATGATGAACACACATCCACATTAGAAATAGGCCTCTCTTCATTCACCATCTCTTAAATTCATTTTTGTTGAACCGCTGGACGAAACTTGGAGTAATTGTTCCATTTCTTTCACTGATGACAATCATATCATATGTAAGCTCTTGCAGTGTAGCTTTAACATTCCAAGCCACCCAATGGCAATGGATCTAGTCTTGAAAGAGCAGCAAATCAGTCTTTAGCTGACTTCAAAACAAAGTTTCAAATCGGGAAGCACTGGCTTTGTATTCACATGTTTCAAATAAGAAATCCTCTTGACAGTATGCTGTTATTAGGATGACTGCATGTTGCTGGAGACTGTGGTTGAAACTCGTGCACTTCAAGCTTCTCCTGCTTCCTCCAGCTTTCAACTTTTCTGTCAATTTCTGTAGTGTAGTGTACAGTTCGTTTTTGATAGCAAGTGATATAAAAGATCTAGCCTGCAATCAGAGCAATATTAAATTGATCCCTTTCAGAAATCAGTTTGCATTGGAGTCATGTCTGAGCACCGATTTTAATGGATGTCTGGAATAGTGTAGCTCTGGGCACCAGGTTCTTCTCTGGAGTGACATCTCGAAGGTAAACTGCAGCGGAAAGTTCAGATCTATTCACTTTTACATATATCTTTTTCCTAAGAATGAGTAAGATTTGTGATGCTGGTTCTTCGTTTTGGACTGGTTTACACTCCTTGTGGAATTCTGTGTAACAAAAAGACTGTTCCTCTGGAAGAGTTTCAATGGAAGAGAATTCAGATGCAAAAAGACCTATTGCCTCCTCTGCTCGGTGCTTTCCTCCAATTCTTCCTGAAATGCTTTGAGAGGACTCGGTAGAGTCAGCATGAGTTCAAAGGCAGTCCTTTTTGAGATTGATAGGATTTTTGCAGTGCAGTGTTTGACAAGCAAGCCGCTTACAGATGTTGAGAGTAAGTAGGTTGCATACTGAATGGATATCTTTACATAAACATTTAGTTTATCAGGGAGTGGCATAAGGTTGGAACTGTCACATTATTAAACAACTCTTGCCTCATGTATTTCACAATTTTGTACTGACATAACAATGCCTAGTGAATTTGTGAGCAGAACCGCAGGATGCTTCCTAGAACATGTACTGCACATGGACTTTTCTATAGACATGTATTGTGGCTCCCTACGTCGCAGCCTAACAATATGTGACTAAACATACTTAAAGACCAACCTTTTTCTTCCATACGATCGACCTAAAGTACCACACATGGGACCCCCTACTGTGCAGGGTGGCAATTAACAAATCGCTTAGGGGACAATAGAGGGAACAAAAGTTTTTTCTCTACGGTGCGCAGTAACCCTGGGATGTGTGTTGGTGCGATGTTCATAATGTATGAGTGATTTCACACAGTAGACCACACTTTTCTTAGTAACAGTACACCATTTATGATAGCGTGAAAGATAACTTTCAATAGGGAACTATTTCAAATGATGGGTTTGAGCAATGAGAATACTCTGACACAGAAGTCCTGACCGTACCACGCTGACCATGGACCACAAAAACCTGCTTTTGCTCTATTATATTGCATTTTTTACCATCTGAGTAAAAGGGATACTAACCAGTTAACACCCCCACTAAAGGTAAGGTGTATCCAATTTGTTTTATTTAACTTGAACACACCACCAATTTTAGGACCAATTCTGCTGAGGTTAAGAAGTGAACAAAGGTCATGTCCTGAGGAGTTCCCAGGACCCAGGGTGGCACTAGATAGGGCAGAAATATGTTGATAATAGCACAATGGGGGACTCAATCTAAACTCTAGTGGCTTGGTGTTTATAACCATGTGAAAGGGACGGTATGAATGAAAGAAAATGATCTATAACCATCCCCTACATAGTTTTAACTTTAGTTCCCATACATTTACCTTATCAACACCGAAGAAGGATTATAGCCAAACACTTCACAGGGCTCAGTTTGCATGGTAGCCTCATCATTTAGGGAGACTCCACGTGCTTTCAAGAGCGCTCACAAGAGGCCATCATGTACCAAAATCAAGTTTGTTAGGAAAAACCCAATGACGAAATATGCCACAGGATGGGTGAAGGTTACCATCCTTTTTAGTGAATATCAGTGAACAAGTCAGAAACAGGAGTATGATGAACAGAAAGGACTATAATTCCCAAGTCTGAGGCAAACCCGTCTTATGCTTGTCATGAAAGTATCTATTTTTTGTGTAAAGTAATTTGGAAAGGTAAACCAGAGCTTATAAAACACTTTATTATATTAACAAAAAAAATAAACCTTCCCTATCATGCTCATTCCTTTCATTGTTAACTCTAGTACTGTTTTTACATCTTAAAATAGTAGTGGGATTCCTATCGCTGATAAGGCAATTAGTTCTTAAAAAAAAAAAAAAAGTTTACCCTAGTTTGGTGACATGTTGGGCTCCATTCTCTGACATGTAGTCAGAGCTACAAGACTGACGCTTACGACGAATGTTGGTCAAATGCAATACAAATGACGAGATGTTTTTAATAGAGTAATGTTGTGGATCTTTGAAACATGCAATGGCTACTTCTAGGAGTTGACACTCATGTCTGCTGGGCCCATGAACAACTTATACACCTCCATTATCACCTGATTTGGCAATGAAAAAAATATATGCAAATGTCTCGCACAAACCTATCAGCAGTGCATAAGTCATGTGATGAACAAGACAATCACAGCATTTTCTTTTTTTCCTCTTGTGGAAAAAAGCATAGATGTGTGCTTTCTTCCACTGCAGTAGTGTGTCCTCTTCGGTTGCTCTACCTAGCTCCCATTCAATGTGTAAGTGCTGACTCAACTTATGTGTGGTGACCTGATGAGTCTTCATTCTTCTTTGCTGAGCCTAGAAAATGATCTGCACTGAAATGGTCAAATGCTACAAGTCTTAGTCTCCTGTGGACAGCCTTAGGGACTTTGTTCACCCTTGTTCCAGTGTGTAAAATATGGTGTTAATGCCTGTGAAGGGTCTACCTGTGACAGATTGTGCATATTCAATAATTTGAGGACCTCATTGTCTTTGCTACTGCTACCACTAGACCATTCCAATCACTTAGACTCTGCGACTACAACATGCAAGTAACTGCCGGAGTTACCACTCCAGATATGTTTGTGTGGAACACACAAAGGCATGCCATGAAAGGATCAATGTTCACACCCAGGCACCAGGAAACAAACTTGCCGGAGTAAACAGATTTGATGACCGGCTTCCACTCTTGCCAAAATTACACCCGCTACCTCAGAGAGAGAGAGAGCCTCCGACTGAAGCTTCAGCATCCATGTATTGGGGTGGAGGACATGAACATCCTCCAGCAGGGGCTCTACTCTGTTAGAGGCAGAACACAGTTTCAACAGATTAGAGTAACAAACCCTCTTGCCAAGTCCAGGGAAAAGCAAATCACCCTGCACCCATTCAATGCTTCTGCCATTTAAGCTGCCAACAGCAAAACCTTTGTGTAAGAGTTTCGAGTTTCAAGTTTTCAAGTTTATTGGTTTTACTAGGTTACTTAAAACCATTGCAAAAATTAAAACAATAAAAGAAAAAACAAAGGCACAAATATATTCAGTTCGCAGACAGCCTCTTGTTTTAGTTTACAGTGTCAGCTGTAGCAAAAAAAAAAACATATAAAAGTTAATTAAGATGTAGTAAACCATTTGTGGAGCTACTAAAATGCATAATGATCTTTAAAGTGCAAACTGAGCCACATCATCCATATCAGCATTAAAAACAAAGTGTTTAGCTGCCCATTGGAATACCCAACAAAGCGCATGCTGAGCAAGCTTACATCATTTTTTGATAACAGCTGTAGCAAATTTAAATCAAATGTTATAAAACCTTTGTCGAACAAGTAAAGTGCATGTGGATCCTTAAAATGCATACTAAGCAAATTTCAATGCTTGCCCGCCCATATCAAAAGTGAAACATTAAAAGTGTGTTGCCACACCAATAAAATGCATACTGAGCGAATCAACATAGCCTGCCTGCCCATAACGACAGGTAAAAACGTTAGAACTGTGTACCATCCCTTGAAATAACTGCGTACACCCAAAAGCTACAATTACCCAGCCACATTTAAAGTTCATGCAAATCCCCACCCCATGGACATTTTCAAGATTGGCAGTAGTCAAAGTTAGATGGTTGAAGTGTTGTTGTCAGGCCAGTGGAGTGTGCTTTTTCAGACAATGTTCTACAGCCAAAGATCATCTATCCTCTGACTCAATAGGCGATTTACAGAGTGTGCCGAACTAAAAGAGGCGTCAGAAGGGGTGGTAAAAATAGAAGTGGCTTCCCAGGACTACATTCAAGGCACATGAAAATCAACCCTATTTGTGTAATAGGGATGATTGCCACAAACAGACCCTCCATGCACAGGGTTTTGGACCCCATTCCTCACAGGCAGTTTAGATAATGAATTGCTGTGGTGTTTTCTAACAGAGCCTGCACTATGCAGCTCAAGAATTAGAGGACAAAGGCCTTCAAGGTGAGGCAGGTGGCGTGAAGGTTCAGTATGTTGATGTGCATTCTTTGTTTCAACCTGGACTACAGGCCTCACACCATTCAATCCCTCAAGGAGATCCAACGAAATCTAGATTGCATAGTGATAAGAAATGTTTTGAGAGCCACATGCCTATGTACCACAGACTTTGCCCAACACACAGCTGCAGGCTTCCACAACTCTGTACTTTCTGCTACATTTATAGCCAAGGGACAGAGGAACAGAGAACATCTGGCTTGGACTTGATGGTATACTGTGTCCCTCAATAAGCAATCAGTGCCATGGACGACTCTTGTCCAGAACGTTTAAGAGGTAGCTAGTAGCCTGCAGGAGACCCAATGCCTCTAGTTCTATTCAGGTAAAATTTTAAAACTAGATATTGAATAGTAGTTTTGTGATGCGAATAAAGATAAGGAAAAGACAAATGTAACACTTTCTCATAAGTGAGATGAGCATCTGACAGGAACTCAGGAAGGGACAACGTAGGGATTTAAGGGAACATAAAAAATATGGAGGGTCTAGACCATGATAGATTCTGAAATTAACAGACTCTGCAAGAAAAGGTACCTGCAAACCTGCAACCAAAACCACATCTTCTCCAGTGAACAATAGATTGTCAGTGGTAGCTAATTGCTCATAAGGCTTATCAACTAGAACTAAATGGTTTGAAAACTGGCAAACGCTTGGACTGACTTTCTTGAAGCCGATCAAATTGCTCCAGCAGTTGGATTTCCAGGGAACTCACATGGAGCGACTCCACTGCAGGACACCTTTCATTTCAGAAGCCTAATAATACATTTGGTCCCTTTGGACAGACCTCTCCGTCTCTTGACACCCAAACTTGAGCCCGGCCCAGTTGATACACACTTTTTGAGCCAATGGCAATTTGCCATGGAAGACTTTTTTTGTTTACCGTAACAGCTACAAGTACCTCATGCCTCAGAACCGTTAACAATCTTTCACCAAGAAAGGCCAGTTCTTAGAACCTTACAGAGCACAATCTGGTGTCCAGACACACTCTAGTAAGGCAGAATCTATGGTATTCTCCAGGCTAAAACCATATGCCGGAAAGAGTTTGGGGGCTTCCCAGCAAGCCATTTGCAGACACAAGCCTCTCGAGGCAGATTCCAAGAGTGATCGAATATTTGGCCAGGAACGTGCATGCTACATATTTGCCTTGGCCTAAGTTACCCAATGAAGTTTTCTCCTCCTCCTTTTTTGCCCTCTACTGTTGTGGCATTTACCACAAAGTTGAGAATGGTAAAGTGCCAGGTTGTAAAGGAGTGGTAAAGTTAAGTTTATGGGGACCCCATCTCAGTTCATAAGCTCTTTCCCTTTATCAATTCCCACCTATCAATATCTTAGCCACTTGCGTAAAAGCATAACCAGATTTTTTTGCATGAATGAAAGTGTCAAAGGTGCACATATACTCGAGAAAAGAGACGGCAGGACCTATAGAAGCAGTTTGCAGTCCTGCAATAAACTGATAAGGGAGAAGAGCACAAAGACCATCAGTCACCATTAAGGTAACATTTGTCATTTCCTCACAATTCTCTTAGAGGTTCCTATCTGGGTAACCTCTGAGGTGAAAGGGTGGAAGAGGTGGGTGTGTGGGATCAGGTGTAGATGGCTAGGACCCTCCAAAGCAGGGGTCTCTAACCTTTTCTGTAGTGAGCTAATTCTGATCAGTGAAAATCATCATGAGCTATATAGAAGGCTAAACAACTTGCGCATGGTTACAGACACCCTCATGCCCAGCTCCATTAACTTGAAGCCTAATGTCCATGGAGCCCGATACTATGGTTTTAACAAAATACTTTGAATAGGGGCACTATGACAGGGCTGCCAGTTGTGTCAGTGAGAGCGTGGTTTTTGGAGATGGGCATATCTTTCGCCATATGTGGCACTGTTACATTTATAACACAAACATACAATAATTTCTTTTTTAAATGAGGAATTTAAAGTGCAGATATTTTTTTTGCAAAAATTTTCAGAATATGTAACATTTTTCTGCACTTTAAATTTCTCTCATTTTAAAAAATGGCTGTATTTTTCAGTTATACATATGACACCGAATCTACTGGCCACTGGGAGTAACTGCTGTTTGTAAATGTGACATTTTGAAATAGGAGAAAATTAAAATGAAGATTTAACTTCATCATTAAGGTACCTTTTCATTTTAATTTTCTCTTATTTAAAAACATGCAGAAACATTGTTTTGTTCACAGCTCCAGTATTGTGTTGACAAGGACTTTTATTTAAGGGCTAAATACCTCAGTGGTTCAGTTCACCTCTGTGCCCCATCCCAGGTCATAAATCTGACTGAGCACTGCTCATTATCAGACCCGGCTATCTGCAGCCTGATGATCGTATTGTAAAATAAACACAGCCTTCCCTTAACTTTTAAAGGAAAATATAAATACCTTCTGCTAATATAAAAATGAACTCAAGGCTGTGAGCTACTCTGGAGGTGTCTGGGAACTACTGGTAGCTCACAATCGACTGGTTGGAGACACCTGCTCCAAAGCCTCTGGTGCCAGGAAGGAAGCCACCAACTGATGAAACTGAGCACACATAGAAAAAGCAAGGTTTTCTGAACTGGAAAGATGTGTAACCTTTTCTGAATTGAGGACTTGGTGAGGTCCTTCACGATAATAAATGCCATAATCTCAGCCTCGGTAACGTCCACTCTTACATGTGGAAAACAAAGGATGCAAGTCTGAAGTGGGAGCACAGTACAAAACCCATTCAGCTGCAGACTCTACGGACTAGGTAATCCTGATAAAACTCCTTAGAAAGGAGTGCATACCTGTGCTTTGTTAATGGTCACATCCTTGTGTTGCTAATCTGAGAGATCACCTTCTCCAGTTAACCACCCTTGGACTATAGAAGCCCAAGGATCCAAACAAAGCTGACAACGCTGCATCTTCCCTTTGCCTCCAAGGACTCATATGGAGAGCTGAGTTGCTGATACACTGGGTTTCAAACCCTATCAAGGACAGACAGAACAGTTTTGTTTGTTCTCTTGCATGGTGGTAGGTGATCACATGCCTGAATTTAAGATGTAATCCACATTTAGGTGACACACCGTATAAGCCCAGGACTATCCAGGTGTTTTGAGAATAAGGAATTATTGGTGGAAGGGGGAAAGGCTGGGGTGTATCTATGCTAAACATGATTCCTATAAAGGCAGGTAATGAATAGTTTCTTACCTGTCGGTGTAGTTTTGCAGCTTGAAGACTTTCTGGATTCACTATGCTGTGCATTATTTCGCGGTCTAGTGGTTGGGTCCGGAATCGTAGTCTCTTTTTTTTTTCCCCCGGTGTAGCCCAGGTGGGCGTCGACGCCCCACCATTTGGTGTCCTCCCGTGACGTCGGCGCGCTTCCTCTGGAAGCTCCCACCCTTGGGCGCCATCTTCGGATTCTTTTTTCTTGTCTTGTGTTTTTCCTTGTTTATCTTGTTACCTTTGAAGGTTTTTGAAGTTTTTGTTATCCCCATCTTCCTCCTGTCTCATCTTTCTGGTGGAGGCGGGTGGGTTCGCTAGTGAATCCAGAAAGTCTTCAAGCTGCAAAACTACACCGATAGGTAAGAAACTATTCGTTTTGCAGCGTGAATCTTTCTGGATTCACTATGCTGTGCATAGACTTTGTAGCGGTTTGCTATGTTTGTGGCGGCTGGGTGGAAGATGAGCGTTGGTTGTTGAATATATGTTGAAGCACTTTCTGACCTACTTGTGCTTCTTTGTTCATCTGTATATCCACGCAGTAGTGCTTAGTGAATGTGTGCACTGAAGCCCATGTTGCCGCCAGGCAAATGTCTTGGATAGGTGTGTTTGCCAGGAAGGCGATTGTTGCTCCTTTTTCCTGGTTGAGTGAGCCTGAGCTGCCCCTTGTAGCTCCTGGCCTGCTTGTTTGTGGCAGTATTGAATTGCTTGTGCGATCCATCGTGCAATGGTATTTTTGTTACTGGCCTGCCCAGGAAACTGCTTGCGAAGGACACAAAGAATTGCTTTGTCTTCCTACAACCTTTAGTCCTTTCAATGTAGTGCATTACTGCCCTTCTGGCGTCCAGCGTGTGCAGCGCCCTTTCTGCGCTGGTGGATGGTTTTGGAAGAAACTGGGAATTTGTATTGTTTGGCTTATATGGAACTTGGACACCACCTTAGGCATGAAGTGTGGGTCAGTCCTCATTACCACCCTGTCATTGTGAATTTGAATGTAGGATTCTTGTAGTGTAAGGGCCTGCAACTCGCTCACCCTTCGGAGCGAGGTAATCGCTACCAGGAATGCTGTTTTTATGGTGAGCATATGAAGCGAGGCCTTGTGAATAGGTTCGAATGGTGCTTTCATAAGCTGCGTTAAAACCACGTTGAGGTTCCATGCCGGCGGCGGCATCCTCTTTGGTGGGGCTATTCTTTTGGCTCCCTCTAGGAATCTTTTTACCACTTGAGACGTAAAGAAGCTTTTCCCCGTTTCTCCTCTTGTATAGGCTACTATTGCTGCCAGGTGCACCCTTAGTGATGTGCAGCTCAGGTTACTCTTTAGTAAGTGTGTTAAGTATCTTAGCACAGTTGACGCTCTGGTGATTTTATTGTGGAGCCTCTCCTTAATGCACCACTCAGTGAATCTCTTCCATTTCGCTGCATAGCATTTCCTTGTGGTGGGCCTCCTTGCTTCTCGCAGTACCGCTAGCGTGCTTTGCGGAAGCTTGAGGTGGGCGAACTCTAGGTCTTCAGGAGCCATGCTGCTAGGCTGAGGCTCTCTGGTTCTGGATGGAGTACTCTTCCGTGTTCCATCGAGAGCAGGTCCCTTCTTTTTGGGAACCTGTGTGGTGGTTCCTGTGCCATTTCCACGATCTGTGAGAACCAGGACTGCCTGGCCCACTGAGGTGCCACTAGAATTAGTGTCATGTTGCTTGTTCTGCACTTGCTGAGCACTTTGTGTATCAGCAGTATCGGTGGAAAAGCGTATGCAAATGTCTTTGACCAGCTCATCCATAGGGCATTTCCCTGGGATTGATGTCCTGGTTGCCTGGATGCGAAGTATTGGCATTTTGCATTCTGGTGTGTTGCAAACAGGTCTAGTTGTGGTGTTCCCCACTTTTTGAATAGTTTTTGCGTCTCCTGAGCGTTGAGCTCCCACTCGTATGAGGTCGACGTTTGTCTGCTCAGTCTGTCTGCTTCCACATTGTCCTTCCCCGGCAAATGTATTGCCAGTAGGTCTATTTGTAATGGGCTAGCCCATTTCCATATTTGTTGCGCTAGATCTGACAGCGCCACCGACTGTGTTCCTCCCTGCTTGTTGATGTAGAACATCGTTGTTGTGTTGTCTGTTTGTACTAACACCCTTTGGCCGTACAGCTGTTTCTGGAATGCTTTGAGGGCAAGGAATACGGTCTTGAGTTCTAGGTAGTTGATGTGTTTGACGGCATCTGTTTGCGTCCATAAACCCCTCACTTTGAGCAGCTTCATGTGCGCTCCCCACCCCATTTGGGATGCGTCTGTTGTGATGGTCACTGTTGGAGTTGGTGGTGTGAACGGGTTTCCCCTTGTTATGTTGTCCCTGTTCCACCATGCTATCTCTTCCTGCACTGCGTGCGTTACAACCACTAGATCTTCCCAACTCCCCGTTGCCTGTGACCACTGCTGTTGCAGCCATTCCTGGAATGGTCTCATGTGTAGCCGAATATTGAGGACTAAGTGTATGCATGATGCCATCATGCCCATGATTTTGCTCACTGTCCTCACTGTCAGACGTTGCCCCTTCCGGTAGTGGCGAGTCTCCTTCAGTAGTGCGAGGGTCCTCTTCTTGCTGGGGAACACTCTTCCTTGAATGGTGTTGATTCTCACACCCAGGAAGATCTTCACTTGTTCTGGTTCCAGCGATGACTTCTCCTCGTGTATGGAGAAGCCCAGTTTTGTTAGCGTTTGTGTGACCTGCTGAGCATGTAGTCTGCACTGGTTGTATGAGCTTGCCTTTACCAACCAGTCGTCTAGGTAGGGGTATACGTGTATTCCCTGTCTTCGCAGATGTGCTGCTACGGCAGCTAGGCATTTGGTGAATACTCTTGGCGCTGATTTTAGGCCGAAGGCTAGGGCCGTGAACTGGTAGTGCATCTTGCTGATGGTAAATCTGAGCAGATGCTTGTGTTTTTGGTTCATAGGGATGTGTAGGTAGGCATCCTTGAGGTCTATTGTGGCCATAAAATCCCGTGCCTTATTTGAGGTATGACCTCCTGCAAGGACGTCATCTTGAACGTTTGAGTTTTTATGTATTTGTTTAGGAACCGTAGGTCCAGTATGGGCCTTAATGTTTCGTCTACCTTTGGTACGAGGAAGTAGTTGGAGTACACTCCTGTGCTCTTTTCTCTGTATGGCACTCTTTCTATAGCCTGTTTGTGGAGGAGTTCTTGTGCTTCCTGCCACAGTAGTGACAGCTCTTCTGTTGAGCGTCTTTTGTTTGCCGGCCTCCTGTTTGGTGGCTTCCTTACCAGTTCTATGCAGTAGCCGAACGAACTGTATGATGTTGAGTATCCTCTTGTCGGTTGTTATCTTCTCCCACTCCTGGGAGAAGTGTTTTAGTCTGCCTCCTACGGGCATTGTATGATGGTAAATTTGTAAGTCTTGTCCGTGTCTTTTGTTGTGCCGCGCCACTGGAGATGGTGGGAGTGCGGGCACGTTTTGTATTGTTAAGTCACTTGGGGTCGGGTTGCTGGCCGCCTCTTCTCGTATGGCCTCGTCCGTTTGGTCGGCTTCGAAAGGACTGGCCCCCTTTGTTGGTTCTGCCAGCCTTGTTGCTGCTGACCCTGTTGCGCCTGGCTGCTTGCTTGAAATGTTTGCTGGAAGGCCTGGTGCGATGTTCCTGGCTGGTTCCCACCTCTGCCATTTGGTCTTCTTGAGGGGGTGCCCCTTCTCATACCCCTGAACTGCAGTGCTCCCATGGACCTTGCAGTTTCGTTGTCTTTTGAGCTGCGTCAGCGTCTCGTCCACGGGCGTGCCGAACAGCTTTTTCCCGTCGAAGGGCAACTTCAGGATGTTGTTTTGCACCTCCGGCTTGAACCCAGAGATCCTGAGCCAGGCATGTCTTCTCTCTGTTACCCCGATCATCATCAGCCTGATTGATGTATCAGCTGCGTCCAGGGCCGACTTCAGGCAGGTGTTGGCCATGTTTTTCCCCTCCTCTACGAGGTGTGCCGCTCTTTGCTGTTGTTCGGTGGGGAGCAGTTTGAGCAACTGCCCAACTTCTTCCCAGTGCTGGTAGGCGTGCCTATTTATAAGGGCATTGGAGTTGGCAATGCGCCAATGTATGCGCCAATGTATTGCCGCATTCCTTTCGATTTTCCTCCCTGTGAGGTCTATCCTCTTGCTCTCCTTGTCTGGAGGCGGTCCGGAGTTTGTGGGAATGTTGGCCCTCTTCCTGACTGTTGCTGTTATGATGGAATCAGCCGGTACAGATCCCTGGATGTATGGTGGGTCTTTGGAAGAGTGTTTGTATTTTTTCTCAGCCCTGGGGGTGACGGATCTGCAGGTAGAAGGCTCCTTGAAAGCTTCCCTGCCTTGGTCTAGCACACTAGGGAGCATAGGAAGGAATTGGCTCCTAGTTTGTGTTGGCAGCAGTGTTTCCAGGAGAAAACAGGCTTTTGGCTTTTCCTCCTCCATTTCCACTCTGTAGGTGGCAGCTGCGTTCCTGACGACCATGTTGTAAATTCCTATGTCGTCCGGCGGCGAAGGCCTCGACGGATACGTTTCCACGGCCTCCTCCGGGTTTTCGGCGTCGAGATCCTGCCATTCCAGGTCTTGAGCCTCCGAGGGTGTCGAGCCGAAGTGCGATTGCTGGTCGTCATCACCCTCTGTATAATAGAACAGGCCCTCTTCGTCCTGTTGCTCCGATGGTTCGGGAGTTTTGGGCGGCTCGGTGCTGTCGAACTCCTCTTGTGCCTCTGCTTCGACGACCGTTGAGGGCTTCGAAGGGATGGAGTATCTACTCATCCGTTCGTCGAAGTCCTTCTTCCTTTGGCGGATACTGGCCATTTCGGCCTCGAGCCTCTTCTTCTTCCTCTCCATGTCTGCCGATTCTTCGGCGTCGAGAGTTTCGGCTGTTCTCTTCGAGGTCGCTGACGTGGACGTCGAAGTTGCCTTTTGCTCTTTCGCTTTCGGTGTCGGGTGCGGCTTCTGGGAATTGTGCTTCGACGACCTTGGTGCATCTAGAGCTTTCGCCGACCGGGAGTCCTTTTCGAAGGATCCGCTGGGCTGTTTGTCCGTGGACGCAGCTGCGGTCGAGTGCTTCGACGCCGGTGCTCCTTTCGTGGACTTTGGCTCAGACTTTCGAGAGTCTGTCGGGGTTTTCGGGGTCGACGTCTCTTACCTCCTTCCTCGACGTGTTATCGGTCTCTACGACCGTGCAGTCCTCTGGTCCCTCTGCGACGTTGTCCTCTTCCCCACTGGAGAGGCCCAGGTCCCGCAGCGAGGGGGGTGGCCCTTGGCCCTGCATGTTGTAGTTTCCTCTCCTCTGTCTTTCCCTGACCCTGAGGGTCTTGGTGGCGAATGCCGAGCAGGCGTTGCAGTCGGCGCTTTGATGGTCGATCGGCAAGCAGAGGTTGCAAACTGGATGCTGGTCTTTCTGCGCGAACTTGTGGTGGCAGTTACGACAGAATTTGAATGGTGTCTTGTCCATTCCAGCGCTCAGGGAGCCACCTGTGTGCGCATTCTCCGTTGGACGTCGAAGTTTCTTCTATTTCTCACCGACTTCGTCGTCCCGGTAGTATGTTCTTTATCTTCTGCTGAAGATCTCCAATTTTTCTCGGTTCTTTCTGCTTTTTCTTTCTTCTCTCCTTTTCCAACTCTGGAGCTTCTCACGACGATCCAGACCCAACGGCGGAAAAAAGAATCTGAAGATGGCGCCCAAGGGTGGGAGCTTCCGGAGGAAGCGCGCCGACGTCACGGGAGGACACCAAATGGTGGGGCGTCGACGCCCACCTGGGCTACACCGAAAAAAAAAAGAAAAAAAAAAAGAGAAAAGAGACTACGATTCCGGACCCAACCACTAGACCGCGGAATAATGCACAGCATAGTGAATCCAGAAAGATTCACGCTGCCAAATGTATAATATCAACTCGGAAATCAAGAAAATAAACATCAATTGAGGGAAGGGACGGAAGAGGAAAAAACAAAAGCAAACAAAAAATATTTTTTTTTTACAGTAAAAAGAAACATTTTTACTTTGAGAGACGACTTGTTTATCAGAATACAGGAAAGTATCTGTTATCATTGCTTACACAAGGCTAAACAAAACCATGCCAACCAAAGTGAATTCATGCAAATAATTCCTCAAACAGAAATAGGACTATATAACTATGCAAGGGATTAAGTGGGTAGTGCAATAGGCTAAAGAGAACATGACAAAGTAACATAATCCGCTCCAGGCATGTGTGACTGTAGATACACATACTTTGCATAGACTGTATAGCAGTGTCCCCCAAAAGCGGTGGCTAACCAGTGGATATTGCAGTTGTTGGAAAAAGTGTGCGTAGCACTGCCTGTCTTATATTAGCTTGTTGGTGAGCTAGAACATCCACACAATAATGCTTAGTGAAAGTATGTGGTGTATACCATGTAGCTGGTTACACATGTCAGCTATGGGGATGTAGCCCAAAAAAGCCATGGATGCCCCTATTTTATGAGTAGAATGTGCTCTTAGGGGTATAGACAACATCCGTTTGGCTTTGATATAGCATGCTTGAATACATTTAACAATCCATAAGGAAAGGCCAGATTTTGAAATGGGCTTCCCTTTATGAGGCGGTGCAAAAGCAACAAAGTTGCTTTGCGACAGTCTTTTGGCCTGTCAATATAATACATTAATGCTCTTTTGACATCTAGTAAATGAAGAGCTCTTTCTGCCACAGAATCTGGTTGAGGGAAGGAAACTGGGAGTTCAACCGATTGGTTAATGTGGAAAGGGGATACTACCTTTGGAAGGAATTTTGGGTTGGTACGAAGAACCACCCAATCACTATGTAGTTGGAAAAATGGTTCTTATAAAGTTAGTGCCTGGAGCTCACTGACACGCCTTAGTGAAGTGAGGGCAACTAAGAAAGCAATCTTCCAAGATAGAATTTGGAAGGGGGCAATTGTGTAATGGTTCAAAGGGTGGACCCATAAGTCTTGTGAGAATATTGAGATTCAAGCAGGTGCAGGTGGGCTCCGAGTGGTATTACTCTTTTAAGGCCTTCCATGAAAGCCTTAATAATTGGCACTTTGAACAAGGATAAGTGTTACCGGTTTTGCAGATAGGCAGCCACTGCCTCAAGATGTAGATGTATGGAAGTGTAAGCAAGGCCAGAGCATTGTAAATGCAGAAGGTAACAAATAATGTTTTGTACAGATGCACTGAGTGGATATATTTTTTGGTTACTACAATAAACAACTAATCTTTTCCATTTGGCTGCATAACAAGCTCTAGTGGTAGGTTTATGTGCTTCCTTAAAAATAGTCATGCATTCTGGTGCCAAATTTAGATACCCAAATTCTATGATTTCGGGAGTCAAATTGCAAGGTTTAGCTCCTTAGGGTTTGGATGTCTGATTTTGCCATGGTTCTGAGTGAGAAGGGGTGAGTTGAGGTGAAGCTTCTCATGTAGAACCACTGAAAGTTCGAGTAATGTGGTGAACCACGGTTGACGAGCCCATGTGGGAGCTACCAGAATGAAGTTGAGTGACATTTGCCTATGCCTTCGATCCAGAAAAGGGAGAGGCAGTAAAGCGTAGGCAAATATCCCTGACCAATTCATCCATACCGCATTGCCTTTGGAAAGAAGGTGTGGGAACCTGGAGGCGAAGTTTAGGCATTTTGAGTTCTCTGCCTTCAAAAAAAGGTCCATCTGTGGAACCCCCCCACTTGTGGAAATATGGGAGGAGGACTTGGGGTTTCCACTCGTGGACTTGTTGCCGCATTCTGCTGAGGAGGTCAGCAAAATCGTCCGTGCCCGGAAGATGTTCCGCTAACAGATGGATTTTGTGATGTATTGCCCAACGCCAAATGGTCCGAGAGAGGCGTGAAAACTGTGGAGAGTGTCCGTCCCCTCCCCCCCCTGTTTTTGCACAGAGTACATGGCTGTCATATTGTCAGTCCGGACTAAGATAACTTTGTCTATGAGGTGAGGTATGAATGCTTTTAACGTTAGGTGAACAGCTTGGACTTCTAGGTAGTTTATGGGGAGATTCTGATGTTTGGTGTCAGATCTTGTAGGTAAGCACCCCAACCTGTGAGGGATGAGTCTGCTGTTAGCACGACCTGTGGAACAGGGTCAATGAACGGCCACCCTTTTAACAAGTTTTGTATGTTCTACCAATGTAGAGAGTGATGAGTGCGGCTGTCTACCAACAATAGATCGTCCAGTTGACCCTGTGAGCCATTGTCGTGCCAAACATTCTTGTAGAGGACGCATGTTTAGTCTTGCATGAGGCACTATGGTGATGTAGGATGCCATCATCCCGAAAAGATGCATAAAAGTTTTGACTATCCGGTATGGATTGGCTTGAAACTGTGGTAGCAGTTTTTGAATTTTTTGAATTCTGGCTGCATTTGGATAGGCTAAACCTAATTTAGTGTTGAGCATAGCCCCTAAATATGGTTGCAACTGGGCAGGTTGAAGATGGGATTTTTGAACATCGATAGTGAACCCCAGCTGATATTGGAGGTTTACGGTAATCTGAGTGTGTTGACGACACAGAAGATGTGCACGGGCTTTGATTTGCCAGTCGTCAAGATACGGGAAGACATGAATGTTTTGTCTGTGTAAATGTGCTACTACCATTGCTAAGCATTTGGTGACTCCGAATGAAAGGAGTTTGAATTGGTAATGTTTTCCTGCTATCACAAACCGGAGGCATTTGCGATGTAAGGGGTGAATGGGGATGTGACAGTATGCATCCTTTAAGTCTAGTGCTGACATTAAGTCTCCTTGCTGTAGAAGTGGAAGCACTTGTTGAAGTGAGGCCATATGGAAGTATTCTGATAGCATGTAGTGATTCAGAGGCCTTTGATCTAAAATGGGCCGTAGGGAGCTGTCCTTTTTAGGAATAAGGAAGCACAGGGAATTAACCACTGACCCTTGATGTTGTAGAGGAACGGACTCTATAGCTCCTTTGAGTAAGAGAGCTTGCACTTCCTCTGTAAGCAGTTGTTGATGTTCCAGAGAGAATCTATGGGTACGAGGTGGAATATTGGGAGGAGTGCTGATGAGCTTCAGGCAATAACCATGTTGGATAATGTCCAACACCCATCGGTCCGATGTTATGGACTGCCGGGTGGGAAGAAACTGCTGTAACTGACCCTTGACAGGTGTTGAATGATCGGGGGAAAGGATAAGTGAGTCACCGTTTGCTGTCGGATTGGGCATTATGGGTTTATGTACCTTTGCTTCAACCTTTGAAGTTGTTACCCCTGTAGTTGCCTTTGAAATATGCTCTAAATGGAGAGGGGTGGGTTTGTGACCTGTAGGAAGATGCAGAGGCATCTGTGGAGGTAGTTTTGGGACCTGCTCTATAAGAGGAGCAACGAAAGGAGCCCAGAGGAGTGGGTGTTTTAGGTGCCCCCATAGATTTGGCAACCTCAGTATCTTTTTTCATCTTTTCCAAGGCCTCATCTACTTGTGGGCTGAAGACATGATACTTATCAAAGGGGATGTTTAGTAAAGTCTGTTGGACTTCTGGCTTAAATCCAGAGATAAGCAGCCTGGCATGCATGCCTCAGTAGGAGGACACTGGTATTGATGCCTCTGTCGACAGTATCTGTAGAGTAAAGTGCGAATCTAATGGAGGAGTTGGAAATTAACTTTCCTCCCTGAACCAGTTCTTGCCCTTTCTTTTTATGTTCCTCTGGGAGATACTGGAGGAGTTCCTCCATCTCATCCCAGTGAGCTCTGTCATATCTGCCCAACTGCCCCTGTGTGTTTGCAACTCACCAGTGATTGTCAGATTGTGCAGCAACCCGTTTGCCTGATGCCTCAATAAGTTTGGATTCCTTATCAGGAGGTGGTGCGTCTGCTGTAGTTTGTACGTTTACAGGCATTTGAAACAACTAGGGAGTCTGGTGGAAGCTGGCCTCGAATAAAAATTTGGTCAGGTGGTGCAGCCTTATATTTTTTATCTACCCTTGGGGTGATATTGCGAGCCCATGCAGGATCCTTAAAAATATCATCTGCATGGCGCATCATACCTTTCAGCATTGAGATTGAGACACCCCATGTGTGGTGACGTCTCAAATAAAAAAATCTTCCATGGATTCCTTATGTAGTGTAACGCCATGGAATGCTACTGCCCTAGCAATAAGCACCTGATATGATTTAGTATCAGGTAGTGAAGGTTTGGCAGGATATAGGTCTGGATATGTGTGGGGGTGAATGTCATAATCCTGCCAGGGGTTTGGTGGTGGTAGTGCACCATAAGTGTCATCATTCCCCTCCCATCTGCATCTGTATGTGGAGATCCTGGAGGTGCAATATTTAAGGTATTCTGTGGTGGGTGGAGGTGGTGGTATGTGAGATGGAGAAGGAGGAGGAACAGGGTGTACAGGAATGGTAGCCATGTCATTTTTCTTCTTCATAGGTATCAGAAAATCAATGTCTTCTTGGAAAAAGTTTTGCTGCTTGGTAGATGGCACTGACGCAGTCTTTGTGATAATGCGGCCAGTCTCTGGATGTATATGGATCCGTTTTTGTTTTGGATTGAGTCTTTCCTGCATTGTCTCTAAAATGGGCTCCTGGAGTGTAGTGAGAGCTGATTTCCATGCCAAAAGTTTCAGAACGGAACCTGTATTGACTTTCTGAACCGAAGCTGTCGGAGCCGAAGAGGTGGAATCTCGGCTTGGTGCGGAACCAGAAGGCTTCACATGGGTTTTCAGTGCCGAGGGTAATTCTCTGTGCTGACCATGGCCAGATGGTAGTGGTGGCCCGAAAGCCTTTTGTTTTGTGGAAGCCAAAAGTTCTAATGTGGGCAGGTGAGGGGTACTTCACAGCACGTTGACCCGGTGGAAGATTGTGAGACACTAAGTCTATCTTTAAGTTGGAGTCCGAATCTTGAACCGAAAAGGCATCTTCTTCGGCCGCAGAGGCCTCAAGATCTTAATCTTCTGGCTCGATATCTTCCTGACCGAAGATATCTGACGTGTGTTAGATTTCACGTCTCTGCATTTCTCTGCATAATGCCCAATGGTCCCGCAGGGTCTTTTTCGATCAAAACGACCGACACGCCTCACAATTCTCAAGAGTTACCTTGTGACTCGAAACACTTCTGCAAAGAAAAACAACTTGCACACATCCAGACGCAACACTAGATGGCAGGAGTATGGCAAGCATGTGTATCTACAACTACACATGCCTCGAACAGTTTTTCCACAAGCCACAAAATGTGCAAAGTAAAAGCAACCACTCGATCAATATGACACAGGACAGAGTAGCTCCCAGCAAGTGGGCACTTAAGAAACATCCATCTAAGTCCCACTTTCATAGATTTCAAGTGAAAAATATATCCATTTGTGTTACAAGATCTGCCTGGTGTGCTACCTAATGTAACATTCACGCTCAAAAGGAACAAGTCCAGGTACCAAATATTCTTGTGATCAGCAACATAATTGTATGGAATATCCCAGCCTCTGTGAAACCGGCAAATTCTAGGGAATCACAGGGAGAGCATATATGAGAAGTCAGTCCCCACTGTTCAGTTTAGTGTTCCCTCTATGGGAATATAAAATGCTTTTTTATTTGATATGGGAGGACCACTACGAGGCTTGCATTATTCTGTAATTTTGTATACAGAGTTGTTATTGAATGTAAGACCCGAATGAAAATGTGTTGTGTAAATCATACATTAGAATATGGGTACTGCTAGTGATTCATGCAATAGGCTATCACGATTATCGTAGTGTTTGCCAAATCCTGGTCTGATGTGAATTACAGCATGCTAGATGGATCTCTTCAACACTACAAACTACAAGACCCAAAGTCCCTGATATAGTTCCAAAACCAAGTTCTCCGCTTTTAAAGAGAACTAGATAGAAAAAGATAAAAAGTCAGTTTATTTTACTGTTTTATCCCATGTGCCCACTGTACATTGAAAAGGCTGCTTTGCCTCGCACTTGTTAGTCACTGTAATGAATTCAGTAAAAGTGTGAACCCACATCTTATACCTTCATTAAAGCTACTTCAAATTCCTGTGTGATGATGGCTATGTTATTATCTAGTTAGTTGATTTATCACACTGATATCTATATAGGTGTCCTGGCACGAAGGCGCAGCCAAAAAGAAGAAGTAACTGCGGAAAAATAAGAACTTACTATTGGGTATAAAGCCAAGTTTTTAGGGACTTTCTAAACAGCAGAAACGGAGTCTTGCGCAGTGAGAGCTTAGTTGGAACTCTGTCTTCTCTAGCATCACAATCTGTCAGATCAGTGCATACAAGTCCAAAGCTCTACAAACACTTAATTGGTAGAATCCCACAACAGCTGGAAACATTGCTGAAAATGGCATGTTGCAGAAGCAAGCACTGACCAACAAGGGCTCTCAACTTCACCATGCTGATTTGTAAAAGGTCAACAGAAAGAAGGGCGGATTATAGACTGACAAATTTAGAATAACTAAAGTAGTAAGGTGTCTGCATAGTAAAATGTTTAATTACTATTTCTTTAACACTGCATAAATATAAGCATTTGCGCAAAAGCAGGACAAAAATATTCTAACAGAATAGTAATTGTACATTTGTGTCCATTGTGGTATTTCTGAGTTGCAAAACAAAGTCTGTCACTTCTAAAAGAGCGCTGAATTTAAAAATAAATGCATTGCGATAAATGTCTTTTGAATTGCATTGTGAAATAATGAATCTTGCTATGTGCTCTTTAAAACAAAATCGAATTTTACAAACCCTTTGTCATTTAGAGCTATGAGAAACTTCTGGCAGCAGTTACACTACTCTTACTCTCCGAATTATCATACTTCCATGATAGGCTCTCCATCTCACACCACAAAACGATGTTTGCCCTAAAACCCTTCCTGGTCCATTTAACTGCACTTAGGTTGTATTTTGTGACATATTAAGAATGTCCCTGAAATATCCATAACTACTGGTCACCCATTAAGACCGTACATCAGCATTCTATAACACATTATGCTCTTTTGGTAAAATAGCTATCACATAAGATTCTATAGTTGGACAGTTAGCTTCACTTTCCATAAATAAATTGGTACTCCTTTAAGAAACCACGTCTCTTGCTTCTGTACACCTTTATGAAACATCGGCTACTGCTTCTGTACAGCATTACAAAACATCAGCTCTCGTTTCTGTCCTAACCAAAGGTATCCCTCTAGTTCTGCACCAGTATGCCAAATACCATTAATGCGGGTTTTCAGATTTTTTTTTATTGCATTTTTCCACTGGACTTTTGTATGTCATCATACAAAAAGATAAAATACTAAACAAAATATACGTGAATGCGTGCATAATGACAAGTGGAAAAGAATCAATGTGGAGGTTAATAAAAAATAAAAGAAGCATGGGGGGGGGGACACACAATCAACATTGCATAAAAATTGGCACCACTTTATTCTTATGAACCAAGAGTTGACAATACTCTCAAGCACAGAATAGCTGCTCTTTTACCCTGCAATTTGTTTCTACTCCGTGTCTTGGTGCTCTTCAAGCTTCAGACTCACTACATTGCTGATGGACATTTCTTAAAGGGATCATCCTGTTAACAGTATCACAATATGTCTCAAGACCCAAGTAGAAATCACCAAAGACCCCACCAAGCAAAGGAACATTTGGGAATGCCTATTGTTAGTGATGCAGGACTTGGAAAACAGCACTGTTTTTCCATCTGTAAAAAGAGTAAAGGGCTCAATGTAAAACCCAAAGTGCTCTATTAGGGGTAGTGTGCGCGAGCAGCCTTAGGCCTAACACAGGAGTGTAAGACATGTATAGCACAATAGTGATCAATAATGGACACACGACAAGCAGGAGATTCAGATCAATTTTACAAAATTAGACTTTGTTTGTACTTTATTTTAAGACTCAGGTGTTTGTAATCGGGTAAGTACGTTTTTAATAAAGAAATGCTTTTCAGTTTGAAAAATTGACACTTAGAAACTTTTTCACACAGTCCAATGTTATCCTATGGGGAAAACAATATTGTGATAAAACAGGTAAGTATTTAACTTACAATCTCAGTCTTCAGAGCCAAACGTCAGCAAGGGCCAGGGGTCAGGTAAGTACCAAAACTGCACCACCAGCGGTGGCACAGGGGCAGACGAGTGCAGAGGTCAAAATTGGAGTTCGACCCAATGCTTTCCAATGGAGACGGGGGTGCCTGGAGCCACACTGCTTGGAGGTAAGTAAATCGGGTGCAGGGGCCAAGCTTTGGGGGTTAGCACAAGCAAAAATCCTGGAAAGCTATATAAGTTCACTATTGTCACAACACCTAGAAGACACTGCATGGCTTGAAGAAGAGCAGTTTGGATTCCGTCCTGGCCATGGAACCGAGACCGCCCTTATCTGAACTGCTGATGAACTACGGAGGACTACCGACAACGGACAATCGACTGTCCTTGTCCTCCTAGATTTATCGGCCACGTTTGACACGGTGAATCATCACATTCTCATGTCCAGGCTTTCGGCAGCGGGTGTAGGGGGACCAATGTCAAACTGGCTAAAGTCATACCTGTCCAACCGCTATCAAGCCGTATCTCTTCCCCCGTTTCTTTCCAAATTCAGAAAAACAACACATGGTGTCCCCCAGGGCTCCTCCCTTAGCCCTATCTTGTTTAATGTCTACATTAAGACCCTGATTTCACTCATAAAAACCCACAATATCAAATTAATCAATTACGCAGATGATACTCAATTGATTCTGTCTTTAAATAACAATCAGGAGGACACCACTGGAAATTTCCATGCATGCATTCTCGACATCCTTGACTGGATGAATTCCAACTCACTAAAAATGAATGGAAATAAAACGGAACTCCTCTGCTGTTCCTCTAACAAAATTCCGGTGTCCTTACCACCGAACTTCTGGCCGCTACCCATGGAAAAGCCTTTGGGCAACCCGGTGGCAATGCGAAACCTGGGTGTGATTATCGACCAAGGATTATCTTTGGAAAATCACGTGAATAGAATTACCGGGACCTTCTTTGCTCTGATTCAGGTTCTCAGGAAGCTATACCCTCTGCTCGATCTACCAGCCAGGTCATTGATCTCCAGAGGGGTAATACTAAGTAGGATGGACTACTGCAACGCCCTGTTGCTAGGAGCCCCTAGTTACCTTTAAAAAAATTGGAACGTATCCAGACCATCACCGCTAAATTGACACTAAACAGACCCCGATACTCATCGGCCACAGATGCCCTGAGGGAGCTTCATTGGCTACCTATCAAGCAGAGAATAGCCTTTAAATCTCTATGTATTGTTCACAAGGCACTACAAAACAAAGGGCCAATACATCTTCAAAACAAACTAAAAAAGTACACCTCTGGCAGAAACCTCCGTTCCACTACGGGTAACTATGTCCAGGAGTTTAGGTACAAAAAAGTCAGACAAGGAGGACGTACCTTTACGGTTAACGCGGCTTGGTCATGGAATAGACTTCCATCCTCCTTACGATCTCAATCTGATCTACAAAAATTCAGGAAAGCACTGACGACCTGGTTATTTCCCCACTAGTGGTCACTGCTCAGTTTTTCATCTGCTGCATCTTACACAATGGCTTAGCGCCAGGATACCATTTTTGGTCACAGTGCGCTTTATAAATAACCCCTTACATTACAGGTCGGGCCACAAAGCAGCACCAAACATACACCACCAGCGGTGCAGGGGCAGCCGGGTGCAAACTTGACGTTGGGCACCCAAGGCTTTTCAATGAGGATCTTCCGGACGGTAAAGAGGCTGCAGGCGTGGCACCGGAGGTTACATGAGGAAGACCAGCGACAGCAGAGGTAAGTTGGGATGTAGGGGGTCATAGGGGCACCGTCAATTGAGCTCACCAAGGCCCAGGGGCTTCGGGTGCAGGGGTGCCTTTCGACGTAGTCATCAACCGGACCCGGTTGCAGTCTGGGCGGAGCCTCTGGACTCACAGCAGGTGCCATCGTGGAGGGCAGGAGAGGTCAGCCAATGCTGGACACGAAGTCAGGATCACTGGGGAGACTTCACTGCACAGGTTAGCCACTCAGACTCGGGCCGTGGGTGTCGGGTGCAGAGTGGGCAGGAGACGCAGATCTGCCTGGGTCCGGAGTTTTTGGAGTAGGTTTCTTCTGGACATGTCCGATGTCCACTGGAGATTGGAGTCTTTTTCAAAGTCAACAGACCTCCCAGGGGTTTTAGAGGTTGCTGTTGAAATGCTGGTTGCAACGTCTTCAAAGCAGGAGACAGGCCGGTAGGGCGGGGGCCAAGGCAGTTGTTGTCTTCTGGTTTCTGCTGCAGGGCGTCTTCTTTCTTCTTAGTTCGTCGCAGATCTGTGCGCCAGGTCTGGGAGGCCACCTAAATACTAAATTTAGGAGGAGTTTTAGGGGAGTAGCAGGTAGGGCCAATTGTCCCCTTAACTGGTTAGACTACACCCTCTATTATGCAACCCTCTTGTGGGAGAGGGCATAGACCTAGCCCTGAATGGAGGGGTCTCCCCATCTTCAAGAAGGCAGGGACTGAAAGATGTGCTTCACCTCGCCTCCTCCACCTTAGGGGTGGAGTTGGCAGGAGTGGGCACACCACCTATTCTTCTGAGTTTCCCCACCGGTTTTCCTGAACAAAGTGGGAGTGTAAACCAGGGACTGCCATCTGCTGCTACCAGCAGAGGCTGGGGGTCACATTACAAATGCAGCAGGCCTTTGAAGCTTCCCTCTTCGAGCGCTGGGCCATCCAGGGGGAGGAGTTTTGACACCTCTGCCCAGGATGCACATTGTTTCTGGTCCCAGAGAGCAGAGGCTCTGTACCCAGGGGTCCAGAAACATGCCTGGTGGTGACTGGCTGCCTAAAGCCAGTCAGTGCCCACACCAGGACAGTAGGTTTTCAGGGGGCCCCTCTGAGCTGCCCTCTGAGTACATATATTAATAAATCTCACACTGGCATCAGTGGAGATTTATTACAAGGAGCTGTTTGGTACCCAGAAGCCATCATGGTGCTGGGGAACTCAACTTGTCAAGTTCCCCGCGCATGCAGTCTCTATAGGTTCCCCGGCACTTACAATATTAGGGAATAGACCCTACTACTGTAGGGGCATATCTGCTCATGCAGATATGCCCACACCTGAGATATAGTGCACCCTGCCTTAGGGCTGGGAAGGCCTACGAGAGGGGTGACTTACCTATATCTTAAGCAGTGCTAGCTGGCATGGCAAACAGGCAGTGTGCCATGTTGACTTGGTCATTCTTTCACCTCACAGGGGCATGCCAGCTGCAGGGGCAGTGGCATGGTCCTAGTGAGGGGGTCCCAGGGGACCCTCTTCAGCTTTCAGGCCCTAGGTACCCAGGGTATCACTTACTAGGGACTTACAGAGGGGCATTAGTACCAATTGTGGACATGTTTTTAGGGAAAGAACACTGGTACTGGGAACCTGGACAGCATGGACCCAGAACTCTACAGTCAAAGGTGCATCAAAAGCCAGACAAAACGTGTGTGTGTGTGTGGGTGGGGGGTGGGGATGGGAGCGGGCATGGGTTGAAGCACGGTCGGGGTACTGCCACAGAACCCCATTTTCTCACAATCATCTTGAGAGCAACCTTTATAGTGCAACATGATGCTCACACTAGTAACATTTTAGTTTATAGTTTCCCCAAAACTATCAACTAGGATGTGGAGTAGAACTTAAGGACGTTGCTGCTACGGTCATCACACAATTACAAATTGTTCTGGTGATACTCACTGGAAATGCTGCATTTGAAGAGCAGGCTGGTGTGGAATGGCACATAGGAATAACCCAATTAGATGCATGTAAAAAAAAAAAAAAAAATCACCATCTACAGGCACTTGGCCATTTGCAAACCATATGTCAGAACTTCAACAATTCTGTGTGAGCAGAAAGCAGCTGGTCTATCTTTGTCCTGAACCAGAACCAGCAAAGCAGATGTGGCCAAAGTGAAGAGCAGCCTAGATTAAGTGACACATCAATGTCACGCAGAAGGCAGAGAACTGACAAAGCTTTTACCCTCCTTTCCAAGAATTACAGAACCTGTGTGTTCTAGTATCATACAAATCATATCCTATAGACAACTAAGAGGCTAGTTCCTACAAAAATAGAATGTGGTACTCGTATCCAAATCACAAATATAACCTCTATTGTAAAAAAAAAAAAAAAAAAAAATAATAATAAGTTTCAACTTTGCCTCCAACAGACTACCAAGTACAGTAATTTATTCAAAAGATAGTTTTGGCTAACTTTGTCACAAGAAGTTATCTTTACTGAAGTCAACTATGACTTTAAAGACATTTACATTTATCAAAATCCATAGGCCAGAGACGAGTTAAACTATTTCAATTCCTGTACTCAAATATTTTTTAAACTACAACAGCAAGTCAATTTGCTATTTGATCTTGAAGAATTGTTTACAAACAAGTCTCTAGAACACTCTTACTAGCGAGAATCAAGGAGGTTGACAACCACAGAAAAGTAATGCAGATTAAAGTCAGTGAGTCTTCACACTGAATGTAAATTAAACTTCATCTAATAGGCAGCTCGGCTGCCTAGAACTAATGTAATAAAGGAAACCCATTTGGACTGAAAGGATTTACCTCCACTTTAATAGAAAGACCTTAATGCATTTTTGCACTTGGCCAAAAAAGGTCCAGTAGAGGGGACCGGTTACCAACGATAATGTTCCAATAATTATCTTTAATCTATGTACTGAGCATCTACGTTTATTTTATATGGCTTCCGAGGAATAACATCCGACATAGCCGCCTAAACCCACCTCCATTGTTTGCTCGATGATCATCTGGTGCAACTCATTCTGATAATAAATGTACAGTCAGAATTATTTGCACCTAGAAACTGTAGTTTGTTAGATCACTGTATACAACTGTATACAAACATACAAAAAATGTCAAATCGGCGGATATTCTAGATGCAATTTTAAAACCATCTGCATCAATTTATAAAGACACAGTGAATATGCAGCCCTTCATTAACCATTGCCACTTTCATTGCCAAGCACCAGCCAGAAGAATTTCCTTCTTTCAAGCTCTTCATCATAAAGTAGGGAGTCATGAACAACATGGCACAGTTTCTACCCAAGGGCAGATATCTGCTTCCCCTTTAAATTTGCCGCTCAAACCACCTGAGTTAGCACCTAATAGTCGCTTTCCTCACTTCAACACAAAATGAAACACCAGGTGTTTACAATTAAGTTCCAGGCATTTCTTCAAATCCAAACCAGATTAATGTCGACACCCTTAGTTTAATCTAAGTGTCACCTGCTGCCACTGAATCCAGTAAAACACTACTCAAATGTTTTTCCTCATCACTGAGAACTACCACCCTGCTCCGACCTCAGGCCTTGCTATTTTTGGGCGCTGTTACAATCTGTCTGAACAGCTTGTTTGAGGACTTGTGATAAGGCCTGCCTCTCATTTCTGCTCAGATGCTGCAGCCAGCCTAGTCTAGTGCATGTTCATAAATTCTCCTAGGATAGATTGTTTGTACAAAACCATTACTACTGCTTGCACCCGGAGTCAAAATACCTTACTCTTTCGCTCTCCTCCTTCCACTGTCTTTCCCAGTGGGTCCAAGTTCTTACTACCACTTACTGGTCTAATCATCTTAGAATCCCTTTCTTATCTTTTCGCCACCATTGTAGGCCCTAAACCTCTGGAAACACACGAAGGATCTGAATGGTGTAATTCCAGCGTCTCGACAATGAAGGTACATTGCATCCTCTGCTTTGGATCTTTATGCTCAATTTTTACTTAGTGTTTGACCACAATACTAGTGCCATCTCCATCATTAATGGACGTCTTGGCTAGATAAACTCATTGAATGTTTTGCCACCCACCTGAAGAGTGCTTTGTACCCCTCTAATGTCCACAGAAAAGTATACTTAGATATATCTTTACAGATTACAAATCCGACAAAGAAGCTTAAGGAAATGGATACTTAGTCCTACAACATTTCCTGTTGTAGCTTGGTAAACTCGATTTTTTAAGTGAACCTTTGCAAGGCATACTGATTTCTTTCAATATTGTAATTTCTATGTAATTCCCCAAATGCATCTTCCAATTTTGAAATCTGTTCATATTCACAATCAAGATTCTATTTTTTGCACAGCCCTGTTTGTGTATTTTTCTTCTACACTGCATATTATGCTTAGCACTTGCTCGTGGCAAAAGTTCTATAGGACTATTTGTGAGACGGATCGCAAAGTGATCACTACCTGGCTTAGTTAATGCTTCAAAACCAATGCAGTAAAGAAAGTAGTACATGTAAATCGGCAATATAGTGGATAGAATCGTCAGTTTTACATGCGATGATGTAAGTTTACCTGGTGTGTCAATTGATAAAGGAACATTCAAAGCACAGAAACTGAATTCTTTTGCAAGAGCCTTGACAGTAGCAACCTGTTCACATGAAAACTTAATTGTGAATACTGCTGGTGTAATACTGAAGGCCTTTCCCCATTGGGTTTTTATTAGTCAGACACTCCAATCAACCCCCCAGAGCAAATTCTTGTTTTGTAAAGATCATAGGCGCCAGACTGGACCCAGAAACCTTTGAAATAGCTCGTTTGCGCCAACAGGACAAGCCTCTGAAGAGAGTCAATGAGAGAGACAGAATTGTTGCGAGGGCAGAGTGACTGGAGATCAGAGTCTGATACTAGGCTGAAGGCCTGCAGGTGGGAGGAACATGATGGAGAGGTGGATGGATTAATGTCAGGGAAGACAGCAACGCTAGACGGTAGTTGATGTCTTGTCAAAGCTTTGTAACTTTAGCAATTCTAAGGTGGCCGGAATTTTAGACAGATTGGTGAATGTAGGATTAGAAGATGAAGGTGAAGCAGTTGTGGAGTGGGGACTTTCTTCAGGACCCAGAAACGTGATGTACTGTATTAGGGACATTGCAAATTAGGGTGGATTAATCCATTATAGGTTTTTGTGAGCCCTGGGATGGGAGTGTCTGAAGAATATCTGCAGGATTGAAGGGGAAGCATTGTTTTAATCGGGGTCTTGTGTGCGGATGAGGCAGAATCACAAACTGCAAAGTGGAAGAGGAATCTTTTTTAACCGGATGGTCATGAATGCTGTGGGAGTGGATGCACAGGCATACGTGAGAGGCAGAGGTGAAGAGAACTAAAGTGGGCACCCCTTGAATGGGTACAGGGAAGCTGTGCTGTTGCCTGTTAGTTAATAATACATCCATTGTGTGATCTTTTTATTGTAGAGAAAGCACTCTGCTGTGTTACACCCAGTGTTCCATATTGTGTATAATTGTGTTGGAAGTTAAAGGTGTGACTCTTCTCTCAAATATTAGTCACCAAAGATCAGGGGATTGGAGTGTCTAGCAAGGGCCTGTGAAAAGTACACGTGAAGAAAGTACAGAAAGTTTTGGACGAGGTAGGAGAGCAGCAGTGCTTAAGAGGTGAAAAGTAAAAGTGACAATGTACCCATATGTTTTCAGCAAAGGCAGGTAATGTTGCCACATCAGTTTCATATGATTTTGCATGGTGGATATTCCTTTTATGCTTGCTGACTTTACATCTAATTGTACAGCCCAGGCTTTCTAAAACAATGTTCCATTTCAAATTATCCTGTGACAACCGTCATTCCTCCGGCCCCCTTATTTGTTTTGATGTATTTTCCCTTTCTCTGCTATCATTTTGTTTGCTACTATCATGATATTAACCTTTTAATATGCCTTGTATCACATGCAATAAGAACAAAATTCACCAAAGCAGGTCTTAAAATCCATGCAGGAGCTTGTTTTCAGTTACGTTCTTGTATATATTACCATACCTTGCGTTCTCTCGACAGAACTATGACCACATAAAGATGGCATGGTTCCACAGGTGCAATTTGAAAGCAATGTGTCTCTAACTGTACTAAGCCTTTAAATTACTTTGAAAATAATCTTGCTCAAATATTTCCAATTAATCTCACCTTATCTTAGCTTCCTCTTTTTCCCTTGTCTGTCTGGCTGATTTCTTCTTTTCTTCCTCTCTACCGTTCCGGTCTTCTCCCTGCTTTCTCTCTTCTCTGGCGCCAAACAACACCGCACGGGTTTATGAACAGTCCTGTGACCCAATGGCAGGCATCATAACCTTGGAAACTGTACAAGTCTTATGCACTAAAGATCGCAGGACTGTTTTGCGACCTACAGCACAACTGCACAAACTACTGACATGTTACTTGAGTTTTAGGATAATAAATACTATGGGTAACTCAGTCTCTTAAGTATCTGAAGTTACCAGGACCTACCTGGTTTAGCAGAGGTGTACATGAAACAGTTTGATTTACAAAACCTTTACAAGAAATTTCTAATTAAAGCAGGTAGAAATATATGCCTTCTTAAAGAACCACGTTTCAGAAAGTTCTTCAAAGGTTTAGCAAGGTGGAGGGTCCCAGGATCTTTAAATGTCCACAAGGTCAACCAATACCCTGAAACGTTCCCTTCTAATTATCTTTACAGGAGCAATTTGTGGAAGGTGTGGGGAGAGGAATGGTGCATTTGCCTCCAATATATTACATTTCACTGAAATCCTTTGGCTGTAAACTATTTTAATGAAAAGGATAGACTCTGCGATACCTGCTGCTAAAACTGCATTTTAATTGAAATAATTGGCTAAATAATCACTGAAAAACGCATCTGATTTTTAATTGCACAACCCCATCCCCCCCATTAAACTTCTTTTTGGATAGGTTTCCTTATACCTGAAAATCCAGTCTTTCTGCTAACCCCAATGCTTAACATAACCTTTCACCCTAACCCACATCCCAACCCAGCCTTTACCTCACCCAAACCTTGTTCCTAATCCTGACCCAGCCTTAACCTTATCGAAATGTTGTTCCTTACTATCAGCCAAAAACTAACCTTGACCCTAGCACTCAGCCCGACTCTTACATAACCCTAGCCCCATCTCTGATTGTTACCCTCAACGTCTGATCTTCACCAAAGCACAAAATGTGATGCTTAACAGTAATTTGCCCCTAAGCGTGACCCTATTCATAGTCAATCTTTAGTAGTGGCATTTACCCGAACACTCACCTAACTAAAACCATAACCTTTACAGTAACATTTCCCTAACCAAGACCATTAGTGTTACTTTTATTCTAAAACTAATCCTGACCATAAACCTAATCATGACCACACTCTTCACCTTAATATCCTAATTTTGATTAAATTCTTGAATTAATATTTCTCTGAACGTTTTCACTGAATTTTTTTTTTTTATTTGTACTAGAATGACAACAGATGATACTTAACAGGTCGTATTCAATTTTTCAACCTCAGAAGGGTGAATGGCTGAGTTGGCTAGGCAGGGATTCAAACTCAGACCCACCAGGCATGAACAGCAAACTCTTAACCATCCTGTTGCCAAAAGTAGCAGTTATGCAAGGCTAACTAACAAACAAACTAATCATTCAAAATGATAGTCTTCAGTGGCTTCGTACAAATCATCCCCAAGTTTATTATGGATATAAGCGGATACTTATTGTTTCTGTAACGCAAGTGCTTCTCAGAGTCCGGTCCTTTTGTTTCAGTCTCCTATTAGTAGCTGCACATAGCTGTGTTTGGTACCTTTTCTTTTTTTTTTTTACTCCCTTTAAGTGCTTACTTAAAATGCACACCTGTGCTGTTCCACATTCCCTTTTGCTACCCCACGTACAGCTCCAACATTACTAGTCCCTCTTTTCTACTACTACTAAATGAGCAATCATTTCCTATCTTGGAAGACAGCCTTGACCTACAAGTGCTATGCCCGCTCCTGTGTAACAACACCTTTTGTGAGTGTCAATCAGCCACACCTGCCCCAAACATTTTGTCTAATAACATTGTGGATAAAGTCGCAAGAGCACAGGAAACTGCCTTAAAACCCTTACTGAAAAATAACCATAATTGTACGTACTAATGTGTAATTTGTATTCTCTGCATTAGAGGACAGGGCATCATTTTTCTGAAAATAAAACTCGCTTTTATAATCTACTTGACAGTAACGCTCACAATGTCAGACGGCTTTAGCAGGATTCTGCCAACAAGCACAGTTGGTGCACACACTGGGGATTCCAGTATGGAAAACTCTCCTGAATACATAAGGTCCCAAAAAGCTATGATACTGTTTTTATACCAACTTGCAGAACAAGCAGAAGTACTGATGCTATCAAAAGCAACACAGCTGTGGTTTTAGATTTACTACAAGCTGCTTAATTATCACTGCGGACTAGTAGGTGTAACATTTCTGCCTAAAGAATATTGGTCTTGGATAGAACAATATCGTATTTTCTATCAAAGGCAATATGGATTCCAGAACCCTCAATTGCAAGGAGCAGCAACAAGTTTCTGTGGGCACAGCATTTCTAACTCCAAATTGTTTCCTGGGACAAACAAACAAGTCAGTAATTTCAGAGTGGCATGGTTGGTCTTAATGATTCCTCAGCCTCTCAGCCTGTCCCTCAGGCACAGTGCAGCTGAGAACTCCGACACCTGGCTCCAAACCAGATCAGTCTCAGGAACCAGCAACACATTTGGTGAGACCAGGAGGTAAACGTTCCAGAAAGGTTCTCCTTTTCAAAAGAGTGGCTCAGATTAGGATAACTGTAAATGAAACTCAGTATAAAAGGAAAGAGCACTGTTGTGAACATTGGACATTCAGTCTACCCCCATGCCAACTACCTAGAGCTTAAGGCCATCTGTTTGGGTTTCAAATCCTTGTTCTCAAAGAGGCAGGTCAAGTCCTAATTGAAAACACTGATGCCATGTTTTATTTAACTGCATCTGCAGGGACTTTGTCTCATTGCCATCTTGCTACTTAGCTTTGAGACTGATATATATATATATATATATACACACATACACACTCCTCTGAAGAGGAATGTGGAGATGCGTTCACCAGACTTTGCTAAGGCTCCAAATGAGCAGCAGGTTTGCTGCCGACAGTTAGGGGAAACTGGACTCTTTTTTTTACAAATAAACGTTTTTTTTCTACAGAAAATACTGAGCTCGTGAGACAATCCGAATAATCTTCATATGGAAATACACCTCCAAGTTTAGCTGGGCAAATTTACAACTTTCCTCCCATCAAGAAACAGCCTCGCTCGCTATTAGGTTCTACATATCCAGACCAGCAAAGGAGGATGAAGCTTCAACTATCCCTAGCATTGCTGAAGTGCCTCGAAATCCTGCTCTTGTGCATCGTGGGCGCTGCTAGAAAGCAATCAACTAAAAATCAGTACAAAGGAAAATTGCTAAAATTGTGCCACTGGACCCTAGAGAAGAAAATGAGCTACCTCAAACTTCCTGTTACGTACTTGAACGGCGACTAAATACAAGTTATTTTTAGTTTATAAATAAAAACGGCTTTGAGGCACCACATCTATCCCAATTAGGCTACAGCTTTTCATTTGACGTAAATCTTGCTGTGGCCTGCCTATCAGGCGCAAATGACTGAGTCTATGGCTTTTGTGGATCGGTTACGAAGTCATGCAGGGTTTTTAAGGAATCAATCTTGTTCCTCATGCAGTTCAAAGCTCCAACACCATCAAACAATAGCCGGGAATTTCATCGAAAAACCAACCTAAAATAACCATTGACTAAAAAGCAATTTTTCTGGAAGTAACACTAGATTACCAGTTTATAAACTGTAAAATCTATCAGTTTCCAACTATGCCTTCATAAGAAGAATTAAATGGTCATCCTGCCCAGTGATTTCAAACGAGTCATTCATCCAATGATATTTTTTTGCATTTACACGGTAAGCATGAACTTACTGGACTCTCCAAATACAATTTGGAGCTTCTTCAAAACAACCCAACAGAGCGAATCAACCCCCACCAGGATACTGGGCCCAAAACACCAAAGTTTGAGGTCATTATTCCCAATATTTTGTGGCAATTATTGGCCAATCAAAGAACATTCACTTTAATAAAACGTTCTGTGGGAGGCGGGAGTGTTTAAGAGTTATTGCATTCAGTCCACAAACGGATAGCACCCTTCAGGCTTCCTTCATAAACCAGCAGCATATCCCCCTTCTCAATTTGAGAAACAGTACATTACAGCTTGCAAGTAGATACAGGCAGATCACTTGCCACTACAAGCACATGAAGCGTGCAGCACAAACGGCAATTCTTTCTCAGGCACACTACTTTGTCACACAGCAAACAATGCGCCTCAGGCATTAACACATGCGGCCACAGTTCAGACCCACACAGTACCGTCCTTTCTTTACAAGCACAGCGTCAACTTAAACAAACCACTCCCCAATACAGTAGCCATTCCCAAACATAGTTTTCACAGCAGCCCTTCATATCATACAAGGCACACATTCTACAATAGAACCTCCCCTACAAAGCATCCATTTAACACATACACTGCACTCTGGGTGCTTAATCTGTGTAGTTCTTTGCAGGTGGTAGGTACCTGGACTCATTTTGGGGGCCCATTATCAGCCTTTAACCGAGAGCGGCAAAGGACTGTGAGGCATTGGTATAAGGAAACCCTAAAATTAGGCAGAAGGCTCATAAGAAAAATCATGAGTCCTAGAGTTTGTTTTTGTAATTTACAAGTATAGGGGAACCCACGCTTGAATAGCATCCCTTGGCCCATGAACAGCAACTTTTCTCACATATAGGTACCCTACTGACAAAGAGCCATACACATGATACTAGATCACACAATTATTGAAGGGGCCGTGAAGGATACCAATCAGCACCTGCTATGGCAAGGCATAACGATACAGATGGGGCATTAAAATGCTGTACTGAGGTGAATAGGAGAGGGTCTTTTTTCCAGTCTATGAGTGTTAGTTCTCTATGTATTTTATCACACGATGAGCTAGCGCCTTGACACCCTCGGGTAACTATCGCGCTTTATAAATTTCTTTTTTATTTCATATATTAATCAATGAAGCACTCAGTCCAGCTACCTAGATAGAAATGTTCATACATATCATTAGAATTTGTCCTCATATCATTTAGAAGTTGAATGTACGCACTGAGAACCAGAAAATAAAGCTTGGTGAGTTAAACACTGAACTGAAATCACAGAGTGACCCACAGTTGACATATTCCAAACCTTGCATGGGTAACTCAAGCCTTTCATCTTTCAAGGCCAATGAAAAGAGTACTAGGTTACATGTACACTAATTGCAGGCAAAAATATTCCATGCAAAACAATGCTGCAAAAAAGTGCTATATACAAAAGTTATTACTATTAATATAAATACTGAATTATTATATTTACATTGAAAGTGCAATGTTTTGGTTCCTGCAAGTGCTTTTTTTTTTATTTTGTCAAAGCACATGGACGCAATTCAATTAATTACAACAAGCTCCCACCTCCTTATCTAAACCCTATATTGAGAAATCAGAGAACTACGGTTTGGTAGTAACCTCTTAAAATAATCAAGAGCTCCAAGGATTTCACATTTTGAGCTCTTCTTAGCGGTTTCTGGCAAAGAGGTTAAAACACCCTAAGAAGCATTATGCCGGAGCATACAGTGATAACACTCACTGGCAGCTCCCAATATTTAACTTCCTCCTCCCCAAAGTACACCATTCCTTCTTACTCAACTTACAAAAGAGCTGTCTCCTACCTCTCCAACCAAGCAATGCATCCTTATCCCCTGCTTGGATTCCGGTGTCTGATGCATCCAGGAACACAGCCGTCCACAAAAAAAAGTATGGACTTTGGATCGTTTCTTCCATGATACCATAGGTTCTATTAAATCAAGGAACTGCTTTTGTATCTCTACCTAGAACATGTGCTTCTTGGCTAAGGGAACCTTAAATAATTTAGTACTACCCGAGAAAGCAAACCATTTCCCCTGTTTAACATATAGCACATGCTGCTGGTTTATGAAGGCAGCCTGAAGGATGCTCTCCTTTTGTGGACTGAATGCAATAACTCTTAAACACTTCTGCCTCCCACAGAACGTTTTATTAAAGTGAATGTTCTTTGATTGGCCAATAATTGCCTCAAAATATTGGGAATAATGACCTCAAAATTTAGTGTTTTGGGCCCAATATCCTGGTGGGGGTTCATTCGCTCTGTTGGGTTGTTTTGAAGAAGGTGGCTTAATCCAGGCAATAAAGAGGTGTAAGGTGAACGGTCTCTTATTGCAAAATCATATAAACTTTGGTGCGTTCTGACTTCTTAGAAACTTCAAGCTTATTCCACCACAGTAAAGCCAACAATGGCAGCCTTCCAAAGACACGCTCTCGGACAGATTTCCAGGCAAGCAGCGTCAGTTCAATTCGAATGCTTTCTACACCCAATAGCCACTGGATTCTACAAAGAAAAATGCAGCTTTAAGTCACGAGATTCTGCACAATCTGAGCAGGGATGTCATTTAGGGGGTAGCCAGGGGTCAAAGCTGCGACCCCTGACTTGACCCCTGCTACCCCTGGCACTAACTTTGAAACCCCCGGCATGAGATCTCCGATAGAAACAAAAAGACTGTCTCGGGAGCCTTGTTTACTTTTAGAAGCCAGCAATTATTTAGACTGTTTATGAGATTAGGGGAAGATGATAGGAAAAGGAGAAAGCAGACAGGAGGAGGAGGACACTACAGAGCGGCAGGTCAGTGACAGACGTAGACAGGTGTGCGCATTTTTATGTGCAAGAGACAACGGAGAGACAAAGAGGAGACCAATGTGATAGCAGTAGACATCAACACCTGTAAGGGAGATTGAGACAGGTCAGTGAGGTGGTGGAAAGAAACAGGCTATACCAACAGATGATAAAGAGACATCAGAGAGGATGACACAGGGGTTAGAAAGAAATGATGAAAATGGATGAGACAGCTAAGAAAGACAGAGCAGACAGCTCATAAAGAGACAATTCAAACAGCTAGAGAAGTGAGACAGAGAAGGGGAGATGTGTGAGGTGATAAAGAGGCAGACCGGTATGATAAATAACTCAGAGAAAAAGGGTAGAGGTGAAAGATGGGATCTAAAGGGATGAATAAAAAAAATGTGAGATAGACAAAAAAACTGTGAGAAAGAGGTGGGAAAGAAACAGCAACAGCAGTGAGGTGGTGGAGATAGTGGAGAAGTAGAGAGGCGATATAGAGACAGAGGCAGGTGAAAAAGAGAAGGGTGAGTGAATGAGCGAGGTGGGAGACTGGTAAGAAGCTATAAAGAGACAAGAATGGTCATATGACGTCACTTCCTGTGATGCCATTAGAGACACAGGGCACATGATGTCAGTTCCGCTACCCCAGGCATTTTGGTGAATCGACGGCTATGAATCTGTGCTTAAATACTGGTCGTTCATAAGTAGTCACCAGTCCACAAATGTGTTAGACTACATACTCCGAATCCGAAAGGGTTGGGAAGGGGAGGGATGAAGGTGCAAGTTTAGAGAAAAAATACTTCTGATCGTATGCCGTGCTACAAACTTGCACTTTGGGAAAACATTTAGCAAATAGGTGGACATTACATCAATATCAACTAAAGGCAAGCTCATTCAACGAGGGCTGAAATAGAAATGTAAATCAGGAGATTTTTTTTTAGCAGCTTTTTGTTTCTGCCAGTTGGTGCAGTGAAGTCCTAGCCCCTCATGAGTACCAAAATTACTATGAAGGTAATTTAACAAATTTGACCAAAGAGATACACATACTCTTAACTGAATGATATCTTTGCTCTAGGACAAACAAACCTCATTAGTCTCACTCCAAATGGAGGGTGGGTACCCAATTGTGGTCAACCTGGTTGTATCACATTATTGACAGACATGCATAAATTAAAATGAGATTTGGGGAAGACCAAGTTCTAAACTTGTATCTACAATCAAAGGGAAAAGTTGCCTACCATTGGAAATTTTCTTTCTAATGGACAAATGATCTTTTCATACGCATCTCATCTAGCAAAGCTACCAGTTGTCTGACCGGATTTGGGAATTTGTCAGCACTACCACTCACTGGCAGCAGGTGCTGTCAGAACAGGCAGGGCAGGGGCTGCAAATGTCATCCCTGCAAATAGATTAAATATTGGTGTCCTCCCACTCCCCAAATCCAGTGACATCCATTCCACCTATTTTCGCCCACTCTACTCAGCCAAGGTCAAAAACAGACAGAAATGTTCAAACTTTCAATGCAAGTGCCACCACTATGATCTGTTCCTAGGCATACCTGGATGTTGCCCTTGTTAGGCGGTTGTGGGACTGAGCCCATCAAGTAGGGCTTCTGCAGACTAGGCATGCGGGGAAAAAAGTATTGTAGGTAACCCAAGCATGGCCATATTGCTTCATGAAGCACCTCTGCCAAGGACTCGTACTCGCCCTCTCCAAGGCACCAAAACAATGCATGACAACATCAAACCGAGGACTGGGGAAAGCAAATGCTGTTGCCCTGCACCCTATTAAGGTGTTCCTAGGGCTAGCGAAGGGAGTACTTCACTTCAACAGTAACCAGCATGATAACTTGCAACACATATTGCAAAATAGGAAAGGACGTATTTAGACGAATAAGTTTATGTATAGCTAAGGTTTGTCAGTCAGAAGGGTGCAAAACTACTTCCAGCGAACATGGCTGATTAGCCTTTCACCCAGCTAGGAAAACTTGGCCCCCCTCCTTCCAGAGGTGGGTGTGCATTCACTGCCATGAGTTTCTTAAATAATCAAAGGCCCAAGGCAATTCCAAAGGGAGAAGCAGTAAACTAGTAAACAAGCATTGGCATAGCCAATACGTCTCGCCTTTGGGACTTTATAAGTGTTTAGCCATGCAACACTTGATGTTGTTGCACCAAGGATATTGTGCTGGATAACTAAACACTTATAAGGTCCCAAAGGCGAGACCTATTGGCTATGCCAATGCTCGTTTAGGATTTGTTCTGTCTCAAGCGCATTTGAAAATCTTGAGCTGTAACTGGCTCTTCTTTTCTGCGTCTGCTACTTTCTGTGCACCTTAATTTAACAAAAAAATAAAACCAGGCTTTACTCAGACCAACGCACATGTATTATTTGTAGCTGCTCGACTGACTTTCTGAAGCATTACTACGATCTAATTAACATCGTTAGAACACGAGCTGTCAATCACGGTTACCAACGTACGACCTACGAACAGTTAAAGACTTGTACCAAACAGATAAAGAGGGACACCCTTACCACCAACGTCTATTGTAGGTTGCAGGTCACACGACTGAAAGATGACGAGTGCAAATCCACCATTTATATTCGAAATTGGTACCATTAAAGCAAAGAAGAAGACATACTATTTACAGCGCACGGAGAGAGCAAATAAAAATAATAATAATAATATTATTATTAAGTAAGTACGTAAATAAAGGAATTTCTGGAATGGATAATGTTTCCAGATTCTTCCAAGTCATCAAAAAGCAAAGTATCCACTACAGGGATGTTCGTTATTAAAACCATTGTTTTTATGCGTGTTAATTAATGATTTCAGCTTGAACCACAACTCCCAGAGTGCACTGATAGCCGAAAATGAAGAAGTGGAACGACCCGCACTTCGTAACATGGAGCCAGGCGGCAACTTTAAATATGAGGTGTTGCGACAACGCGGTATCATAACTGCGGGAAAACCACTTTACTTCTTGTGCACCAGACATTTTATATCGCGACAGCATGGAAAAAACACAGATTTTGTACGAAGGGTTACTCACTTTTCCTGACTCCTGGTGGAGCATTTCTTATCTGTTCTTTGTTGCAGTTTCACGGGTAGAAATGTAGAGACCGAGTTGTAAATGGGCAACAGCTGAAGAGGTGAAACCGTGTCACGTGAACCCCCTGACAGAGAAGTGAAAGCGCCGGCCTCCTTCTTGTTCGTGTTTTTTTTTTTTAAAAGGGGAAACGGACTACACACGTGGGGCTCATCTGAAGCGCAAGCGCACAACAGAAACCCTGTTTCAGAGCATGCGCAAAGAGGAGACGCGGCACATAAGGAAGAAAATCCAACTCATGTGCGCATGTGTAGGACGAAACAAACAAGCATTGGCATGGAGATGAGGTAGGGAGCAGAAGGTGAGCCCGCGAGTGAGTGCGCGTGGCGCAGACGCAGCTGAGACGAGGCGGGGCATTAAAAAGAGTTGTGTTTACAAACAGAAAGACCTCGCCTGAACATATACAATTTCACGGTATAAAAAAACAGAACGTTCTAAGTTAAATTGGTAAGGGAAGATTGGGAAGGAATTGGGATGGAAACCTAAAACATGTTGTTACGCATGATTTTTTTTCAAGTCATGACTGATACCGCCGATTTTCTGGCTGGCAAACGCAACAGCACAGGTGGTTACAGAGCACTCATTCCCGTCAGAGTGGAGACGAAGTGCAACAAGCGCTGAAACACAAGCGCGGCCGCGAAAGTTAATTGTTGTGAGAGAGAGGGGGAGCAGGAGGTGAGCCCGCGAGTGGTGCGCACGCGCTTGGGAGAGTCTTCACTTTTCAAGCACTGCACTCGTGCTTGTGGCACGCCCCTGCTCGCTCCCGCAAGGTGGATGCCGCCACAAGCACGAGTGCAGTGCTTGAAAATGAGCAGAGCGACGGCTAAAGGCCCTCCTATGCAGCGCATGCGCGCTGCGTAGGCGAGACCTAAAAAGGCAAGTCCTTCCTGTGCCATCGTCTTATGGGTATATTAAGATATGCATCCTGGAAGTAAAATGCTATAAATCCAGTTCCTGAAGGATCTGCACTTGAATTATTTCGAAGTTTTGACTATGCAAGAATATCTTCACTGAGGGCAACAGACGCCAGACACCCTCTGCAAGAAATAAACTAGTGGGAGACGGATTAGTTTCCCATAATATGGAAGGAGAACATTACTTACCTGTAACTATCGATTCATAGCTTGTTGTGTTGTAGATTCACATTATGTGCACTTTACCATCATCTATTGTTGAGCTTTGGAATATTACAGTTTTAAAAAAAAAAGTTATTTCTGTCGGTTCTGAATGGTGACCACTTTCCTGAAAACCGAAATCCATCCCAGATTATGTAAGTCACCCCATAAACAATATATGTGTCTGAGAGAAGTAATGTATGGAAGCTTAGAGATGCAAATTACCAACCCTACTACTTTCTCATCAGATGGGAGGTGGATGGCCCCATGAATCCACAACATGGCATGATGCAAACCAATTGCTACAGGTAAGTGAAGTTTTCTGCGTGCAGCAAGCTTTGTTGTGGACCCCGTGCTGTGCAACAACTGAATAGCAATTCCTCACCCCAACAAGGCTGACAAAAGTACTAGTGGGTGCAGTAACTAAAGTATTCAATACAGATTGACCCACTTGAGCTTCTCTTCCATCATGGATGTCAACAGCTAGCTAGCACTTGTGGAGTGCACCTGAGGTATGCTAGCAAGTACTGCTGAGATGAGCATAATGAATGTGAATGCATTGCACAATACATCTATTAAGACCCTCTTGGAAACAGGGAGAGCTGAATGTGTAAGGATAAAGAAGACAATTTAGGTTTGCTAAGGAATTGCTCCTATCAATGTAAAACATGAGCCAATTTTAACATCACACGAATCTAACACTATTTCAGCTCTACTGAAGAGTTATGGAACAATGTCAAAAGCACAATAGCTCAATTCAGATGAAATGACAAAACCACTTTGGGAAAAAAGCATGGATGTGTGCACAAAAAAACTTGTTTCACACAGGAGAGCGAGAGACAATCAAATCAGTTGCACTCTCCCAGCTACAATAGTTGCACACAATAGCAACAGATAATCACTCTTCTGGATGCCTGCTTGTCCAGTTTGACTTTATCAAAGAACTTCCATTTCATCTATGGTTGAGTCCACCCTGGTGGGATCATTTGACCAGGGTGTGGATAGGTGCCAGTGATGAAGCATTTCACGATAAGTGAGTGAGGCGCCTAATCCAATATCTTTGGATATCGCAGAGGTTGTGAACAAATATCCTTAAATAGAGTGGGACCCCATCCTTCAAGATTATCAGTTGCTAGTGTGTGTAACCACAAACAACTTATCTTTGGTACTGGAATGTATGGCTCTTCATCAGACAGTGACTGAATTAAGTTCACTTAATTGGTGCAGGAATTTAATATCCAATAAATATCACTATTAAACATAACACTTCAATTAATCATGAATGAAGGCCTTCAAAACGTAGACCTCTTAACATGGTAAGATTAATACTGAAGTCCCATAAAGTAACTCGGGGTGACCTTGGAGGGATTACCATGTGAGTGCATCTAAGATTGTCTTAATTCCAGGGGTTTCCTTAATGGACTACATTCGCTCATGTTGCAAGGGAGGGTGAGGTTCCCTGGATGCAAAGTGCAGGCATTTTGAAATGTAGCTAATAGATGTCTGCTGTTCCCACGTTTGAAAACAGAAGTTCAGTACCAAATCCTTGTTCTCCCAACTGTGTGCCTTTTTATGTCGGCTCAGGAGATCATCAAAGTACTTGCCTTCCTTTGGCAGGAGCTGCGTGTTCTACAAAGCGTTACAATGGTACAGAATGTGGGCCAACGTTTTTTAATGTAATACATGGCTGTTATGTTGTCTTTGCATTTTAACACAACTCAACCCTGAAGGTGGCTCTACGAGAGTTTAGAGCCAAAGAAAAATGCCTTCAAATCTAGGACATCACGTGCAGGATATGGCTGTGAAGGACATGACTGAAGCTGCCCATGTCCCTGTATTGAGAGATGAGCTAAGGCGGCTCCCCACTCATGTACAGGGCATCTTTTGTGAGTTGAGGCTGGAGGTCAACAAAGCAGGCCACCATTCAGAGACTCCTTGCGTTCCACTGTAGCAACTTATGCTGTATAAGGGGAAACGCCAATAGATTTTCTCAATTACAAAATGGCCAAGCCTAAAGGCTAGACAAACTCTCCTAAAGCAGAGGCGTATGTCAACATGCTTGCGGCACCTGGTTTCACTCATGTGGGCCGTCCGTCAATTTAGGTCAATGGAACACTGATAGTCAGACTTCCACTCCTTGCCTTGCTTTTCAAAATTAATAACCTGTTGGAGTAGGTTAGCTGTCAACCCAGGTGGTTGGAGGGGAGAAATACTATGAGTCCCCAACAGGGCCATTCTAACTGTCAGAGAATGTTACATTTGGGAAACAGGAATCTGTCTCTGAAATGCCCATACATTCTTGAGTGGGAAATTGACAGTGGGGCCTAATAATTCTAAATCTGCAGAAGATGAAGATGTGACTTCTTTGCATTCAGGGAGAAACCTAACTTGTGTATCAGGAACACGGTCCTCCAAGTGTGAGGGGTATTACAGAGAGTTGTTCCTCTTCATCAGCCAATCGTCTAGGGAAGGAAAAACAGGCACTCCTTGGCACTGGTGGGGTGCAGCCACCACTGATAGACACTTGATAAACATTCGCCTAGAAGGAGCTCATCCCGTTACTCAAGATTTCACAGAAACTGGCAAATCATTACACGGCCAAAGCAAACAGGTTGGACTCATACTTCAAACAAAGACAAAGCACCAGCACTGACCCTTTTACAAAACAACAATCCAAGAATAATCTAACCCAGCCTTTACGTTCCCTTCCAACATGATTCACACGATGAATTTATGGACCTGGTCAAAGCAAGCAGGCCTGCCGGCAGCCCTTCTGACCCGTGTCCACCGTAAACCTTGAAGACAATTCTTCTAACGATCTCTGCTGCCACTCCAGTAAGAAGAATCATCAACAATTCCTTAACTACCGGAATATTTCCTGAAGAACTCAAAAAGTCATACATACGCCCATTACTGAAGAAAACAAACTTAGACCCTCTGAACCCCGACAACTACAGACCGATTACAAATGGACCTTTCTTGAGCAAACTGATGGAAAGAGCAGCATTCGCCCAGATGTCACAATTCATTGAAGATTTTGCCATACTTTCAGACTTCCAAACGGGATTCCATCCAGGAAGAGGCACAGAATCTGCCCTCCTTGCCATCTAGGAAGACCTGAAGAACACAGTTGACCACAATGGAGTTGATGAGTTACTTCTGTTAGACCTCTAGACTGCCTTTCACACAGTTGACCATGACACTCTGATACAAAGACTCTACGAAGCTGGCATAGAGGGGACTGCTCTAGACTGGATTGCATTCTACTTTCGCAACAAAACTAATGTCATCCATACCTCACCTTTCTCGTTCAAACCGTACTCCACAATAGCAGGGGTCCCTCAAGGCTCTATCATCTCGCCCATGCTTTTCAACATCTACATGAAGTCATTATCTGCACTGATCAACCAATTTCACCTCACATGCTATAACTATGCAGATAACACGCAAATACTCCTTCAACTGGAATGCCCCAAGACATTGGAAACTCACCAATTTTCAGTTGTCTCAGACCCGTGGATCAATGGATGACGTGGAGCCATCTCAAATTGAATGCTTCCAAAACGGAAATATTCACGTGTGGCGATTGGAAACATAATGACCCGCTCACGGCATGGCTTGATGATCTGGGAACACTACCTAAAGTATCAAAGAAAGTAAGAAACCTCGGAATGACCATGGACTCCAAGCTATCGAATGCCCAAGTGAACAAAGTGCAAGATCAAGCTTTGAAACTATAAAAACTCTACGACGAATCTGCCCCCATTTGGGATTTCCACACAAGGTCCAGGCTACCATCTCCCTTGTTCTGTCCAAACTCGATTACGCCAATAGCCTCTACCACAGATCACCTTTAACGACCATGAAAAGACTACAATGGATTCAGAACTCGGCTGCCAGACTACTCTTACAAATAAAACCGCAAGACCACATCTCCCCTGCCTTGAAAGCCCTGCATTGGTTACCGGTTGCAAGAAGATCCACGTTCAAGCTGCTTTGTATCACCCACAAAGCGATACATGGAACAGGACCGCTCTTCATCAGGAATACACACATTCAATAAAGGAACCTCTGCTTTAGAGTGGCACCTCGCCTCAAAATTCCAAGATACAAGAAAAAAACAATGGGTGGCACATCCTTCTCTGTTCAAGCGGCCAAACTATGGAACTGTTTACCCCCCAACAAAAGATTCACAGATAACCACAATATCTTCAGAAAATTACTCAAGAATTGGCTCTTACCCACATAACCACCATACGCAAACAGAAATATAGAGCATATCCCTCTGTACATAGGAGCATTTATTTGTACTATAGATCTGTACCTATATATGTGTATTGCTTTGTATAAAAGTGTCGAATAATTATGTTTAAAAAAAAAAAATATAGATATTCATTAGTTCTGCGAAACAAATGTACATATTACGGATAGTTACATTATTCTATGTTTTTAACATGTATATAAGTGACTACATAAATAAGTAAATCTTTTATCATAACTATCTACAATTGCTTCAGTATTGAATTACACAAATATATATATATACATACATATATATAAAATTAATTTTAAGTACACCACTTGAAAGCCGAGTATGTAATGCATCTTTAATCTACATATACTAACTTCCTTTATGCATCTATATACCTTCCATGTACTTATTGATCTACATATTTATTACTTTTCTTCTAATTCAGCATATCCAATGCACTACCCTATTTCTCACCCTATACCTCTATCAATATATCCTCTACCCTCTCAGTAATCCCAAACTCCATACCACTATGATCCCCAAAAGAACCCTTTCTAGACTCTTCCCTACTCTTCCCCCTTGCTTCATCTCATACCTCTTTTACTATAGCGATCCCCCAAAACAAGCCTTTATGAACCCTCCCGACTCTTCCCCCTCCACATCACTTTCTCATCCCAAGCCTCCTCCTATTGCTATGAGCTCCAAAACAAACAAACACAAAAAATAATAAAACAAAATAACTAAATCCTTCCCACTTCTATCCGTCCACTATCCTTTTCAACCCAAATAACAGACTAACATATCCACCACTCAAATTAATTTCATATTTTACTATACTAATTCACCACTAATCCTTATGGATTCCAGAGTAGCATGTGTGCTACTTGCCGAAAAAGCGCTTCAACACCTCATCAGGGGTAGCAAGTGCTATATAAATGCAAACCTTTTTCCCTTTTCTATCCCTCTGCTATCCTTCTTAATCCAAACAACTGACTAGCTTATCCACCACTCAAATTACTTTCATATTTCACTATAGTAATTCACCACTAATCCTTTATGGGTTCCGGAGTAACGTGCTACTCGCTGAAAAAACACTTTGACGCCTCATCAGGGGTAGTAAGTGCTATATAAATGCAATTACAATACAATTCTTGGTACGGACCTGATCCAGAAAGACCTGATGTTTCCACCTACCATAAACCGGAGGTACTGTCGCTGTTTTGGTTGGATCACAGTACGACAGCAGGTGCTTGACTATCTGCAGCATGGCGGTTTTGAAATTGTCTATTGGTAAATATTCAAAATCATCTGCAATCATTTTTAACAAGGCCTTTCTGTCTTTGTTTACTCTATTTAAAAGTCAGGGATCATTAAGGCAACTCTATATTTACTGTTTAAACTAAGTACTGATAACGGGAAAAAATACCAGCTTTAAATGACTTTCCTAATTTCTGTGCTGTCAGAGACACAAAAATACTGGTCATGCCAGTAAAATACTTGCTGGTTGGCAACTTTAGCTGTTGGATCCACAAAGAGCCCCTCTCTGTTAAGATTATCCTTAAGAGAATTTGTGCTGCAAACCTTGAGGAGGCTGTTTAACCAATTGCTAGGAAGACTGGTAGAATTATCTTTTGGACCTTGTTGGACAGCGTGTCTCCCGACAGCACTGAAACCTCTTCTGTATTTCATGCTGTCCCTGGATTTATTAGTTTGGTTCTTTTTTATTTTATTTATTTTTGCACTTTTTATTTCCAAGTCCTCATCTACTTGGGGGCTAAACAACTACACTCAGTCAAAAGGCATGTAGAAATGCTGGCTGCTCGACCTCTGGTATAAAGTCTGCGATATATACTCAAGCATGACTGTAGCAGAATGCTAGTGCTGATGTGATGACAGAACTGCCGTGTCCTGGGTGCAACAGAGACCTGCATTAAGACATAGCTTCCCACTTGCCTACTATCTCTACTCCTGTTTTCTGAAACTTCCCACTGAAAGCAATCATATGTGCTGAGCAGAGCTTAAACATTGCCAACTTCAGCGGCCCCTTCCATCACCACTCTTCTACCAGCAGCTTCAATGAACTTTACTTTTGTTATCCAGAGGAGGTCCTTCTGTTTTACTTTAGATGGGTGCTCTGTTATGGGCTGCATGCATTAACTTAGAGTCAGATGGCATATGCAGACATATGTGCAGAGGTTTATAAGGCACAGCCTTGTATTCACACTCCACTAGTGGCATAATGCAGCAACTTGAACTGACTTTGAAATTCTCCATCATACTTTTAAGTGTGGGCTACTGGAAGGTTAATTTTGTGCATGATGGAGTTTCTCTGAAGAAGTCATTGTTCTCCTCATACGCAGCCATTGTTACCCCATGGTGAAAAGCTGCCCGCTGCATGACAGCATAAGCTGAAGTGTTGCAAGGTGAAGACAACTTGATGGGATAATGCTCAAATGGCTCTTCAGAATCTGAATCCACTACGTATTTGCCCCATGCTTCTTCCTTGTCTGTGACACTTCCTCATCGCCCTGATCTTCATCACTAGAATCAGTGTGCAAGGGCATAAATGGTGAATGAGGAGCCTGGTACTCGGAAATGGGAGGGAACTTTATTTTTGGTCACTATGGAGTGGTGCAGTCAGATAACTCTGGAGAAATAGCCTCCTCAAAGGAAATACTTTTTTGGTTAGCATTTTGGTGGTGTCTGGCCCTTCAGTGAAGCGCTGAAAGGGTCTTTCTGAGATCTGGTTAATATCGGACCTGTGAATACAGTTTGTGTGTTAAGGCATTTAGGATCCCTTTATGGAATCACTTAAGGGTATTTTGGAGCTGACCATTTACTCTGGCAACTCATTTTGAGGTTAACCATGTTCTTAAAGCCAATGTTCACTCCGTTTTTGGAACCTCTTGAAGGAGGCGTGCTGTCAGACATGCAATTTTGCGGCATTCAGCTTTTGGCATCAGTGAGTCCTTTTGAGGCCAACACCCCTCAGACTTCGAGGCATGCTTCTGAGATATCTTTGGAGTCAGTACTCTAACAGAGTTACCTCAGCACTCTTTAAACGTGTTGTGCTATCAAATCACCCCTTCACAAGACTGCACATATAATGTTTTTGACTTGGAGTCGGAGTACTCCAGTGGATAGTCTCAGTACCTCTGTGGATAGATGCAGTGACTGGTAAAATTAGGACAAATGATCTCTCCTTATAGGAAATATAATTTCTTAAGCTTACCCTTTTTCCTCCAGGTTCATTATCCCCAACGGAGTATAGGCCCCTTGATATGCAACTCCTAGCCCCCCTATAATCACAAAACAACTGAATTGTATTCTTATACTTTGAGCTGACATGCTCTTTTGTTTTGATCTTGAAGAACAGAGAGACTACATTCTCAATACCTGCTGGATTGTTCCACTTTCACATAGAACCAAGGGCAATAATGATTTGGGGTGTTTTCCAGATCCCATCAAGTCAGCTTTCAAACAATCTTGTTTAAGAGTGAGTGATTAGTCCCAATACAATGCTTTCCAATACTTGTTTTTGTAGTGATGTGGTCCAGTAGAGACTGAGCACTCAATTTCAGCACCAAACCTAATGGGTATTGTAGGTTTCGGTACAGGAGAGGTTACCACCTCGCTGTTTTTATACCAGCATGACTGATATTTTAATGTCCAAATGCACAAAAATTTGGAAAGTCTCCTAAAGCCTGTACTTTTCCCCATATCAATACATAATTTAAATAGTAAATATAAGAAAACACTTTGAAGTGTGTTTTACAGCTACCTTAATTACCCCGGACTGATGATTAAAGTAAACAAAGACCAGAGAGACCATGTTTAAAATGAATACCTATTTCATATGAAGTTCTATTTAAAAATCACGACTGGGCCTTTGCAGGATATTAAAAGGTGAACAGATGGAAAGTATTTTTCTCTGGGGAAGGTGGCAACCCTAGGAATGGGATTGACAAGTCATTTTAAACAAGCATTGGCAAAGCCAACTCGGTCTGGCCTTTCACATAGCAAGTAATTATTAGATGTGCTTTTCAAGTCATTAGAAACAGTGTGAAGTCTTTAACAAGAGTGTAAGGCTTCAGAATTTTGCTAGATGCCCCTCTTAAGTCAGAAGTAATTGCTTAACAAGTCTGTCACAAAGCTGCAATAACTCATGTTGTTACTAAATAGGACTCCTGAGTAAGATGCAACTGCTTCAAATGTCCTTCACAAAGTCGAGGGGATGGGTCTTCAAATTTGTGAAGGGGATGGGTTCCACTTCTGCTACTCTAATAAATTGTGCTGGATTTCAATAGAATAAGAAAATATGCCAATGCTGGCATATGCTGATGAATCAATATCGTAACTTTCAATTTATGTCTCGATTAGTATGGAACACTTGTAAAGACAACCTAGTACATCTATAGATACTAGTAATCACTGGTTAAGTCAAGTGCCTTCTACCGTATTGTTGGGAAACAGTTTTTTTGAGTGGCACTATATTTGTCCCAGTAAAATGCCCATTGCCTTATACTATGGGCTGTGGAAGGAACAAGCATAAATGTATATTCAAACCTGCAATTTCTCAAGTTGTTACGAGAGGTCCCTATCGAGTCAAATGCATTTATATTCTTTAGTGAAGGTGCAGTTCTACAAGTCGTTAAAGTCTTCCCTCAAGTCAAATGCAAAAGCAATTAAATTCTTACACAAAGCTGCAGTTCACCTAGTCGTCACTAGGTGTTCCTCAAAAGTTGAATGCAAAAGCATTGGCATTCTTTCATGAAGCTGCAGTTCAACAAGTCAATACTAGGTGTCTCTTTCTAGTCCAATGCAAAAGCCGTGAAATTCTTACATGAAGCATCAGCTTCACTAGTCATCACTGGGGGGTGTCCCTATCGAGTCAGATGCAAAAGCACTGAAATTCTTACTTGAAGTTGCAGTTTCATTAGTTGTTACTAGGTGCCCCTCAAGTCAAATGCATTCATATTCTTTTGTGAAGTTGCAGTTTCATAAGTCGGTACAGGGTGTCCCTCACAAGTCAAATGCAAAAGCATTGACATTCTTACATCAAGCCACAGTTCTACTTGTCTCAAAAATCGAATACAGAAGCACTGAAATTCTTTCATGAAGCTGTAGTTTCATAAGTCGTTACTAGATGTCGCTTTCTAGTCAAATGGAAAAGCACTGAAAATATTAAAAGAGGCTGCAGGTCCAAACCTCCATCACCATGAACACCCACCAACACAGAGGAAAGGCTGTAACCAACAGGTGCAGTTTGGAATTTGGCAAGACCCTAAATGACAGAAGACCCAAATCCCTACTGTAATATACCATGCAGAGACAACAAATACTCAGACTCTGGTCCATTTGCAGAGAAATTCCTTCACGTATTCCACACCAAACCTAACTGTGCAGTTGCTATTTGGGAAGAAAGTGGGTCAGTCTGCACAGGACGACAACTCTAGCCAAGAGAGGCCAAAATACTGGTGTCCAACTAAGACCGAATCCAGAGCTCTATTTCCTATAGAAGAGGGGAGTATGTCCCTCTGTAATTTTGGATATAGAACATAGTTTGTGGTGTACACCAAAATCCACTCATCTGGGAGGGTAACAGAGCCAGCTACTACAAAAAAATGACTGAGTGACACAGACACTGACACAGACACAGAGACACACACAGAGACACACACAGAGACACACACAGAGACACACACACACAGAGACACACACACACAGAGACACACACACACAGAGACACACACACACAGAGACACACACACACAGAGACACACACACACACAGAGACACACACACACAGAGACACACACACACACACACACACACACATCTGCCTACAAGGAAAACTCGTTAACTTGAAAAAAAGAATAGGCCAATAGTGTCTGTAGCCTATCTGTTCTTTCTAGCATTTCTGGCGCTATGAGGAGTCTTTCACAAGTCAACTGCAAAAGCATTGAAATATTTTTATGAAGCTGCAGTAGCACTTGTTGTTAATAGAGGTCTAGCTTAAGTTAGAAGCAACTGTTCCAAATGACCTGCATCAATCTGAGGGGGTGAGACTTTAGTATAAATAACTAAATACACACTTATGCTATATTAATCATTTGTGCTTGTTTTCCATATGATTATTTGCCAAAGCGGGTTGATAATAATTAGTCAAAATTACTGTTTTCTGTACATTTCTGGATTTTCTCTTTTTAAAAAGGTTGCGCTCACACCCTATTATATATAGGTACATTTGTTCACTGGTAAGTAAGAGTACATTTAGATAGCTTATTTTGGCTATTTATATTTTGGTGAGCATAAGCTTTGCCTTTGAGTTGGGAGGAGTGTTTTCTGCATACTGACAGTGCTGGTACAACACTCCAATAGGGGACACAGTTCAACAAGTAGTTATTCAAGGGCTCTCTCCAGAGGTTGATATGTCAACCACAAACCTATGGGGGTGTGTGGCTTCGACATAAAAACCTGCACATGACCAACAAGGGGCAGAAATATCGGAGCATGAAATCAGAGTGGCCATTAAAGAACTGGCGAGAGGGAAAACCCCGGGCACAGATGGGCTCCCTAAGGAGTTGTATGCAGAGGATGTGGAGGAATTATCCCCAAGGCAAGTAGAGATGTATACAGAGGCGGGGGAGGGAGGTCAGCTACCAAACAACACTTGGGAAGCGGTGGTAATTCCACTGCTTAAGCCTGATAAGTCTCCCCTGGAATGCACAGCGTATAGGCCCCTGTCGATGCTGAACCTCGACTTCAAGATCTTGAGTAAGCTATTGGCGACGAGGCTGCTTCCACACATGAGGTCTCTGGTGCACCAGGACCAGGCGGGTTTTATCCCAAGCAGAAATACGACTCTGAACATACGCCAGTTACTTTCCATCTTGGAGCTGGGGGCGGTAGAGGAGCAGGAGGGTGCGATATTCGCAATAGATATAGAGAAGGCCTTTGATAGCCTTGAGCGGGAGTTCCTCTACGCTGTCCTAGCAAAAATGGGGGTCGGGCAGGGTTTTATACGGTGGGTGTGACTACTGTACACTAGCCCGGTGGCGAGGGTCCGTACGGGATGCACGATATCTGAACAGTACCGGGTGGAGAGGGGCACACAACAGGGGTGTCCCCTCTCCCCATTGCTGTATGCGCTGGCAGTGGAGCCACTGGGCACGATCCGGCGAAGAATATGGAGACCTCCAATTCGGAGGACAAAGGCACCACATAGCGCTGTATGCTGATGACCTCCTGCTCTTCCTCAAGAATACGGGGGAGGAGCTGCGAGGGGCAAAGAATATGATGGAGATGTTTGGTGTATTATCGGGTCTGCGGGTCAATTGGCAGAAGTCTCGGCTTTTCCCAATGGAGGCGGGAACTTCACCGCCAGAAGACCTGGGGGTGCTGCACTGGGAACCCCAATGCTTTCGGTACCTGGGGGTGAAGGTTTTCCACTCCATGGCAGATGTACAGGAAGGAAATGTAGGGGGGGGGGGGCACTGCGGTCGCTCAAGGATAATATGGCATTCCGGGGAAAGCTCCCCCTCTCGGTGGCGGGCCGGATTTCCCTACTAAAAATGGTGGCCCTCCCCAGACTATTCTACTTCTTTACCACACTACCGGTATGGATACTGGGGGCATGGTTCCGAGAATTGGACTCCTGCATCTCTGCATTTATATGGCAGACAGGCAGAAGGAGGGTAGCCCTAACTACGCTAAAAAGGACACTGTCAGAGGGGGGCCTCGCCGTGCCGGACATGAAGGCATATTACTTGGCGGGACAATTGCAAAAATGTACACAGTGGGTGGCGGGGAGTTTAACGCCGGACAGGGGGACACCCCCCTTCACCCCGGAGAAGATGAATGTGTTCCGCACCTTGATGGGGACTGTGCAGGCACAGCAGGTCCAAAGCAATGAGCACAAAGTGATACACCGATGCTGGGGTAGGTGCCTACAAAAGACTAGGACACAACGCCGCCCATACTCAGCAGAATTACCACTAGCACTCCTGGGGGCACTGGCGGGGGATAGAAGATTGGGAGCAGGCCGGACCCTCGAAATTGGGAGACTTATACCGGGACGGGGAGCTACTCCCATTTGAAGAGTTCAGTACAGATTGGGATATCCTGCGGGGACACTTTCTACTCTATGGGGCACTTACGGGGGCAATGAGGCGGCAATGGGGCACGTGCACAGCGGAACCACCACGACACGCCACTTGCGAGTATATAGGCCTGGCCGGGGGGGTGGGAGGGAAACTATATAAGCTGTCACATATCTATACAGGGCCATAGGGCGGGACTCTGTACAGCCGCTAGAAAGGTTAAGGAATCAGTGGGTGGAAGACAGACAGACCACTGGAAGACAAAGACTGGGAGAACATCCCATCACGTACGACTAAAGTATCCAGAAACGCACGCTTTAGCCTAGTTAGTTTTTACATGTAGCACCAAGTGTACCTAACACCGGAACGCATTAACCGGTTCTTTCACAGAGAGGATGCGGAAAGCCCGAGGTGTAGAGAGCGAGGGGCGAACTATATACATATGGTATGGAGCTGCCAGGCCCTGACACAATATTGGCAGGAAGTAACAAGAGAGACGGCTAGGATAACAGAACGAATAGTCCTGTGCACACCAGAACATGTCCTACTTAACCTGTTTCCCCATACAGCTAAGATTAAGGTCACCGATAAGTTCCAGGACCTCGCCTTTATATTGGCAAAACAGGAGATTACTAGTAGATGGAAGGCCCCGGGCTGGCCCCAGCATACATAGATGGAAGAGAAAATTAGAGAAGTGGGCAGGATGTGAGGGCAGGATCTTACTCAGAAATGCGAGAAGGGGCTTGAGAAAGCTGGAAAGGGCGCAGGCATGGGAGGTGCTGATGGAGGAGCTGAGGGACGAGGGACTCTGGGTCTGAAGTCACCACCCCTGAAATACCGTCACGACAGGGAAGTCCCCGGAGACAGAATCAGGAGGGGAGAGGGGAGCAAGCACCAGGAGATGCGGACCCATAGAAGCCCATGAACCGAGGGGGTTTAGAGCTGGATAATAGTGTCCGAATGATAAAGCTGCACACAACGAGAAGTAACAGATGTGATCACAAGGAGACATCCTGTAGCTATAGGAGACAGCAGTGCCGGGGGGAGGGGTGGAGTCTAAGTTTAAGTTTTGGGGGGGGAGGGAGGGGGACTGAAGGCATGCCAGGCCTGGGAATGCATTACAGCACTAGTAACAATAATAATGCAAGAACAATTTGCATGTGCACAAGCCGAAGGACATGAGATAAGCTGAATTTGCAAAATGTGAACATGCAAAATTGATAATGTGCTGTGAGAGATATATGTAAAAGGCAATAAAGTTTGTTTAAAAAAAAAAAACTTAAATCCTGCACATACACTCTAGCTACTCTAAAAATGTGTGCTCATTTTCAGTAGGATAAATACAAATACCAAAGTTGGTTTATAGGGAGAAATAAATGTTGTAATTTACAATAAATGTCTTGAGAGTTATAAAATACATGACATAACCCTCTTACACATAGGGACTATCAGATAATGGGAAGTGAAAGTGTCTAACAATTTCTATTTTTGGGGAACTATTTTTTAAGTGGATGTGTACATGTGCAAGGGAAATTGCAGTCACTCAAAGTGAAAGCATCCAATGGGTGGAGTGAGCTGGCCTGTTGATCTATACCTTCTGCTGGTGTGTGAGGGAATACAACTTGAGTAGCATGTCAAACCGACCATGGTGAAAGAGTGTTGATTGGGAGCCTCTATATATTATGTATTTTTTGTATGACATGCTTTGGAAAACATGAGGCCGGCAAGACAGCTACAGACGGTACTAGGTGTCCTTCAAGGCAAATGCAATGATATTCTTTCATGAAGGTGCAGTTCCACAAGTCATGACTAGGTGACTCAAAAGTTAAATGCGAATCATTGAAATTCTTAAATCAAGCCACTGTTCCGCTAGTTGTCACTAGGTGTCCCTCAAAAGTCGAATGCAAAAGCACCGAAATGCTTTCATGAAGTTGAAGTTCCACAAGTCGTTATTAGGTGTCGCTTTCTAGTCCAATGCAAAAACCTTGAAATTCTTACATGAAGCCACAGTTCCACGAGTCATTCCTAGGTATCCCTATAGAGTTCGGTGCAAAAACCTTGAAATTCTTAAATGAGGCTGCAGTTTCACTAGTTGTCCCACAAGTCAACTGCAAAAGCAATTAAATATTTTCATGAAGCTGCAGTTCCACTTGTTGTTAATACAGGTCCAGCTCAAGTCAGAAGCAACTGCTTCAAATGACCTGCACCAAGCTGAGGATGTGTGGCGTTCTGTATATAAATATGCATACACACTTTTGCTATATCATTTGTGCATATTTTCCATAGGATTAATTATTTGCCAAAACTGGTTCATAATAATGAGTAAACATTGCAGATTGATACATTCCATGATTTTTTTTTTTTTTTTAAGTTTGTGATCATATCCTACTATTTCTAGGAACTTTTATTTACTGGTAAGTACAAATACATTTAGATTGCTTATTTTGGCGGATGATTTGGTGGGTGTAAGCTTTGTCTTTAGTTGAGAGGAGAGTTTTCTGAATACGGACAGTGCTGGTACAACCCTCCAATAGGGGAGGCGTAAAGTAGATACTATAGGGCTCTCTCAAGTGGTTGAAATGTCAATCACAAAACTCGGGGGAAGGGGCGGGTGACTACAACCTAAAAATCTGCACATACACTCTAGCTACTCTGACTTGTGCTCATTTTCAGTATGATAAATAAATATACCAAACCTGGTTTATAGTGAGGAATGAACATTGTAATTTGCAATAAATTTCTTAAAAGTTATCAAAATAGTCATGTAACCCTACTATACATAGGGACTATTAGTCATTGGGAAGTGCAAGGGACACAATTTCTATTTTTGGGCAACTATTTTTTAGGTATATGTGTACATGTGCAAGAGCAAAATACAGTCACTCAAAGAGAAAGCATCTAATGGGTGAAGTGGGCTGTCCTGTTGATCAATACTGTCTACTGAGGTGGGAGGGAATACAATTTGATTGACAAAAGTATTGATTGGGAACCCCTATATATGTATTTTTTGTATGATATTTTTGGGATACACTAGGCTGGAAAAATAGCTAAAGCTGTCTTTAGGCCAGACCTAAAAACAGAAAGAAAAGACTTCAAAGGGAAACAACTTGCAATATTCCAAACTCAACATCAGATGGCAGGACAGAGTACAGAAAGTGATTTATAACACCACAAACAGTAATACTGGCATGATTATGCTCTGTTTTGGGATAGACCAGTGTAGATGAAAAGGGACAGCCAGGCTGAAAGGAAGGATATGAACACTATGTATTCTTAGCTCCGTCTTAACTCTTTCACTGCGGTTCAGAGGTTTACTGCTCCAAAACATCTCAGAATGTGTACTTTTTGGTGGGTCCCTACTTTCTATTATCTCAGAGAAAATAAACAATTGAACAAATGATCATCATAAGCAGAAGAATCCTACAAAATCCTTCATAATTAAGAAATCCCCTATGTTCCAATCCAAAGCCTGTAAAGTGCCTCCTGGTGTGACCCATGCTGCATGACTATCAATTTGGTTCACTACAACACTGATAGTCTGAGCTCAGCTCCACGCCTTGCTTTCCAACAGTAACAACTTGTTGGAGCAGGTTTTCTGTCTACCCATGTGGTGGCGGAGATATAGGAGGAGAGCACTACAAACTATATTCTAGATACGCAAAGGATACATACACTTCTGCCTACCTTGGCTCTCCTCTACAGGTTTTGCTAATTATCAGAAACAAGAACTCCATGAAGTAATCTATCTTCGTGCTTACTATGCCTCTCTCCCAATGGACAGACTACTCACTCTTCACTGAACCAAACACACTGGAATAGGATGAGAGAATACAAACTGGGTTTGCTAGGGAGCGGGCCTACACCTGGAGACAGGGAGGCACTTCTAAAATCTAAGTGGGGGCCCGTGAGAAAGTGATTCTTAAAAACCAATGTAAAAACAAAAATACATTTATTCTCTGGGTATTTACTTGGTATTAAAAGCTAAAATGTGGGGATTGGGGGAACGACGGCGAGGGATGCACCTTGAGGCAAGTGTGACTGTAGGGGTCCCTCTTACCCTCTTCCCATGGGGCAATTAGGACCCTGACTTGGGGTTTAAGAAATACCGTTTAGTTAGAGGATGACACAGGCCACCCTACACAGTGGTAACATCTGACCGGATTTGGTAAGATAGGAGCCCTAGTTTTTCGTCCTGATGAATGGCACAGACCCTTTGGGCCAGAATGGCAGAAACACGTTGACGACAATGGTGGTGACTGGGTACTCGTTCCCCCTAATCCCCACATTTTAGCTTTCAATACGAAGTAAATACCCAGCGAATAAATGTATTTTGGTTTTTACATTGGTTTTCAAGAATCACTTTCTCACGGGTCCCCACTTAGATTTTAGAAGTGCCTCCCTGCCTCCAGGTGTAGGCACGCTCTCTACCAAACGCGGTTTCTAGAGAGCGAGGACTGCCAATGATGAAGCATGACACCTGGTGATGTGTGAGGACAGTCCTTTACATTTTTTGAGATGCCCAGCACCCCACTAATTAGTGCTTAGTGCTTGTCAGAATTCGGTCACTATTCTCAAACGACTATTTATTCAGGGTAGCTTCTTTGTGTGTGTATAATAAGTTTGGAGGCCAGCTCACCCTGAATACCCCGTAGCCTCTAGTTCCCTCCCCTGGAAAGCTCCAGGGTGTTGTGTGTTGAAATAGAATACAAACTGGGCCTAAGAAATTAGAGGGGGTACACATTTGCAGGAAAACACATGAACTGGGGACAGGAATTACACAGTTCAGAACCCAGGAAAGATTTGAGCACTCTAAACAAGTGAGACAATGCACATACTCACATAGATGATTACAAAAAACAAAAAATATCAAGCCACTTAGCAAATAAACTACTTTTAGGATACCTTAAACAACTACATACGGGCAATTAGCAACTTACATCAACCCTCCATCATCACACCCACCCATCAACACAGACGAAAGGCTGCAACCAACCAGTGCCGTTTGGAATTCGGTGAGACCCCAAGTGACAGTCTACATTACAAAGTACAGAGATCAAAATCCCTACTGTAATACACCAGGCAGAGACAACTCAAATACTCAGACTCAGGATGCACCGCCCCTTTGTGGACCTCCACTTGCAGAGAAATCCCTTCACTTATTCCACACCAAACTTTACTGTGTACTTGCCAGTTGAGAAGGAAGTGGGTCGGTCTGCACAGGAAGACAACTTGAGTAAGGGCAGCTCCAGCCAAGAGAGGCCAAAATACTGGTGTCCAGCTAAGACCGAATCCAGAGCTCCATTTCCTCTAGAAGAGTGGAGTATGTTACTCTGTTTTTGTGGATATAGAACATAGTGTCTGTTTTTGGGGTGCAACAAAACCCACTCATCTGGGAGGGTAGCAGTAGGTAGCTACTGCAGAAAATTATTTCTACTGGTGCGCACAAACACTTCTGCTAAGATGGAAAACTCATCAACCTGAAAAAAGAACAGTACAATAGTGTCCATAGCTTATCTGTTCTTTCTAGCATTTACCCGTTCAGAGTTCTGATGGTGAGTGGACCACTATGTCCCTCGTGCCTGGATACAGGGGTGTCTTGCACTGTGAAAAGCGAGGGAACCGCTATTTCATACAATACCAAAAATGTTCTATGCTTGTAAGGATGCGACAGTAACAAGTGTTTTCATGCAAGCAAAGAAAAAAAAAATCAAGTAAGGAACAGCTTAACCAAAAAAAGCCTCCAACAACGTATGAAAATGCTCAATCCCACATTTAGCAGCAAATCTTCCTAATGTAGAACCTAGAAACCATCTATGTACATGACCTTCATACCTTGATACAGGCAATGGTTTGCAGACACCACAGCAGACAAAAGACACTACAGTACAGAAAAGAGGAATTCCAAAAAGAAGTCAATGGGCATATAAACAAGGTGCAAGAAAAAGCAGATACAGTAACATGCAGCAAAAACAAAAAAAAAATAATGAGAAACACTGGACGCAAAGCATTGTAGAGAAATGGAATGGGACACTTACAGTGGCAATTTACCAGGGTCCTCATGGTTATTATTCTCTTAAACCATCCCCAAAGAAGAGCAGGATGGGCAGAGGGGAGTCATAAACAATCCACCACAGGGCAACGCTACACACTGTAGAAACCAGCATAGCTAGGAACCATCTAAAAAAGTAGGGGAAAAACATGAACATAACACAAATGGGAACGGGAAGGATTAAGAAAGAATTACTTACCTGCACTGGCTTTTCAGTGTTGGTATTTTTCATAGATTCACATTTTTGAATATTCAGAATCAGGCTGGGAATCATTCGTAGAAATATCAAAATCAACAGTACCACACATTTAACACAGTACTTTGTTCAGCATATTCAATTAATTGCTTGAACAGCTTTGCAACCAAGGAGGTGAGGATACTGTGAGCAGTACTCGCCCTATAGGGCACTGTAATACTAAATGTGAAAAGGACTAATTAGAGTCTCGCACCAGGGATGAAAAGATGGTTGCATAAGAATCTATGAAAAATATCAACACAAGAAAATGGACTTTCAGGAAGTAACATAAGCACTGAATCTTTCAAAGATTGACAGGCCATTGTACAACTAGTAGGTTAGGGGCTTGGAGTGGGTAAGTGAAGATGGTGAGATTTAATCAAAGCTGTTCCTAAGCACCACCTGCCCCAATCTGGTCTTCGATCTGGGTAGGATGTATAGGTTTTAATACAATATAAAGATGTAACATGTTTTTTGTGACTCCGCTGTGCAAAAGTCTGTCATGGATAAGCCTGAGAAAGCACTACAATAAAGACTGAAAGCGAACACACAGAGCAGCCTTCCTGCTTTGTCGTGGCACTGTTTGGTGCCCACCTCTATAAAACATCTTTAATATTTATTTAGATACAGCCTGAACTTTGTTACCGGGTTCAATAAAAACTAACAGCGGATCTGATTTTCCGAATGTCTTAGTTCTGTCAGATAAACTGTTAGGCACCTCTTGATATCCAATTATAACAATGTGGCTGGTGTAAACAGATTAATAAAAATAGACAGTACCTCCTGCTGGTTCCAATGAAAGTCTGTTGGTACACTAGAGATTAGGTGTGGACTTGTTTTCAGCACTTTGGTCTTAGTAGAACTTGAGTTATGCCTTGCTGCTTGAAGAAGACATGTTTTGCTAAAAAGCCTTGTTGAAATAAAGTCTACAAAATAGTGTTGCAGCTTACTGTGGCAGGAATTTTGAATCATGCTTGAGGATGGGGTCATAACAGAGGTACCAAGAGACTTGACAACATTACACTGAGTTCAAATGTGGGAGTACTAGAAGAAACTGGAGATGATATTCTGAATAACCTACTTATGCCTTCTATGGAAATGACAAGAGGAAGATTGAGGCTGACTTCAGTTGCCTTGCGAACCGAAAAACTGTTGCCAGAGACACTGATGAAAGTGTTTTAATGTTAACTTTGCCAAGTGCAGAAAATAATGCAACAATTTGTGAGCTCCATCAAGAAGGGGTCAACCATACCTGTTGGGCAGAAGCTTTCTCATTGTAGGTTTTGAGGTATATTAATAAAAACCTGATCTTCATAGAGAACTTCGAACTGTACTTTTGCTACTGAATAAGCAATAAAATTCATAGGTGCTACCATTAGAGTTTAATTTACCCAATTTACAGATTTCAGGAAAGAAAACTGAGATTAGTAACTAAGAGTAGAAATAATAGCCTACAGATCAAAAGTCGGCAGCTCAAACCTTTAATCTAATAGGCACTTCTGCTAGCATATTTGTTTTCGGACTGCTCTTTTTCTAAAAAAAACAAAAAACAAATACTTGGTGATATTTCTGGTGGGTACTCTATCCACCTGAAGATTGCTCACATGTTGAATACCCTCTTGGCACCAGACAGGATCAGGAAACTTTCAGTAACCTCCCGGCCACGGTAGGAGCGGTTGCTCCATCTCGTGCTGGAAAAGATGTCAGTGTAGCATTGGAGACATTAAGCACACACCCTAGAGGACAGATATCCGTTCCCTATCCATTTTGTCTGTGCCCTTCGAGGCAGACACTAGGAATGACAGTCAATTTGAGGCAGAGCAGTGTCTAAATTGGAAAGTTTTTAATGTAGCCTATCACCATCCTTCAGAACAGGGAGGCAGATGGAATCAGTGAGGAATCTGCAGGTACAAAGAGTATGCACCAGAAAGATCATTACTGATGAGTAACTTTCTTCCTTCTAGCTACAGATTCCTATCCTGCAGTACCCATACCAGGTGGTGGGTGATAAACCGAGGAAACTCTGGAGCACCGAGTGTGCAAAATGGCCATCCCTTCTCACTTGTGAATCAAAACAAAGCTTGACCAATGTGCGAGGTAAAGCCCATGTTGCAACGCAGCTAATCTCAGCCATAGAACACTCTTGGCGAATGCAGAGGTGGAAGAATGTTCTCTGGCAAAGTGAGTCTAGACTCCCTCCAGCGATATCTTCCTGGCAAGAGCATAAAACATCTTTATATATAGTAGTATGCAGCAGATCCTCTTCTGGAGTGCCTTGCTTTTTTGTTTTGCTGCCTATATACCCAACAAAGAGTTGGTCATCAGACTGGATCTCTTTATAGTAGTGAATATAAAAACTAACCACATGTCTGGGGGCCAGCTGGTTTTATCTCTTCCTCCTTGATGGCATGAGATGGAAGGCAAAAGGCATGAACAGTAACGATGGTTGATCCAGTAGGCAAAGCAATACAGACATGGTAGCAGTGTATACCTTGACAGTGCCCACCATACACCCCGCTGGGCCAGTGTGAAACAGACAATCTGATAAATGAGCCGTCAAGGGTTTCACATTCTGCCCTGCACAACAGGCAACAAACCTATTCCACCTCTCAGAGCAGATCGTCTTAGGGGATGTGCTTTGCCGCTATCATCTGTGTATCATCCATCACTTGCCATTGGGGTGGCATGATGAGTTAACCTCTTCTCTTTACCTGTCCTGCTCCATAGTTTTTCCTGGACTTCTAAACCGGACAGCCGTTGAATGTGGCTGCTCTGTAGGTGGCACTGGGGGTCCAGAGTCAATACTGGCACCCTTGTAAGGTCTCGCAGTGAGGGCTTGAAACCGCAATGGCACGGGTCAGTACCAAATGTGTTCCAAGTGGAATAAAAACAGGGGTGGGTGATATATATGGCACCAGGGAGGATCCTCAGTCAGGAACGCAAACGGAGCCCCAAAAGGTCTCATGAGGCTCAAGGTGCTCCAGAGGTAACAGATGCAAGCAACATCTCCATCATGGAGTGGACCAACAGGAAGTAATACAGGACAGAACAGGCGAAATGGCCCTTGTTGTGAGCTTGATTTTTAAGACTGATGTCTGGTGCATAGGCTCAAAGGAGACAGGCGTCAAGAACAGGAGGCTTGAATTAAGGTCCCATTGAGGCATGCTAAAGAGGGCAAAGGGAAACATATGTAAGCTCCTTTAAGAAACGCATCACAACTGGCAACTTAAAAGAGGGCTGGTCAAGCAAATGTAGAAAAGCTAGAAGGGTTGATAAATAACCGTTAACTGTGCCCACCGTAAGGCATTGCTGAGTCAGAAATCAAATAGACATCAAAATATCAGACAATTTGGGTGGAAGAGGGTCAACTTGACAGTCCTCACACCAGCCATGAACTTCACTCAATGACTGCTATAACTAGATTTGGTAGATGGGTGTTTAGCTACAAGAATGATAGCCACTACTTCTGTATGCGGATCAAGCTTGCTCAGTTACTGCCACTAGGTCTTCACTCATGAAGGTGTAGTCTGTGGATGCTCAGGAGCAGGGTCCTGGCCTGTAGCGGATATAGGATGTACCGTACAACTAGACAGACCGGAGGGCAAATGCTCAGGCTCAGTAGATTGCAATATTACGTTCCCCAGGCCAAATCAGGGGCTTTGAGGATGTTAGTCTGGTCCTTCCTGATCTTCTTTAGAGCCTAGGGCATGAGACGCAAAGGAGGGAAGCAGGAAGATGCACAGAAGACACGGGTGCCACTGCAGGTGGAATAATTACCTTAACGGAAACTCCAGTGTGCAGTAGTCGTGACACTGTGCGTTCAAGGCTGCCCCGAAAACATTCAGTCAAGGCACAAAGACATCTTTATCCACCTATGCATTTATAAGGCATTCACAATCCAATGGCTGACGTCTGCCGAGATCATCGTATCCTCACTTGCATTCAGCAAACCTGACAAATGCTTAGCCGTCAGATAAATCTCTTGAAGGTCCAACCACCAGGCACAGGATCCGAGACCCCACACTGCCCTGTCGATCAAATATCACAAAGCTCTAGGAAGTTGATTTGGTGCGCCTGCTCTGTCAGGGGGCCAAAGACCCCTGATCTCCACCTCTCCCAATTGTCCTCCCAGCCAAGGTACAATACAAAGTTCACTGCTGTGAGATCTGGGTGGGGTCAGATTGGTGTCCGACAGCCATCACTGAAGTTTCTGGGATGCCTCTTCTGAAATGGAGGTTGTCTGAACGGTGGCCACAGTGCTATGCCCACTCTAGATGGATGTTCCACAAGCCTGGGAGAGTGGCACAATGCATTCGAATTGTCTGTGCCAGAACACAGCAGTGAGCATGAAGCATTTGGTTCACAACTTGAATGTCCTGAACTCCCTGCAGGAGTGGAAAAGCTTGGAACACCAGTGTCTAGAATGACCTCTACGAAGGGACTCCTCCATACAATCTGCAGGTGGGGTTTCACCTTGATGGAAAACCCCAGGGATAAAAGAAGGGTAACAGTTGTCTGTAGGTAGCCCACGTCTCACGGTGACACTTCTACAGTAGGCAACTGTTGAGCTACGGGAATACATGTATACCCTACCTGCGAGTACAGGCCTTAACCCCTGCCATCACCTTTGTAAACACAAAGGTGATTTGATGAGGCTGAAGGATTGGACGGTAAACTAGAAGTGTTTCAACCCCACCACACCTCTGGCTCGTAGTTATCCTGGTCATTAGGAACTTTCAGAAGTCCTTGCTGCACCAGAATCTGATCCTAACATGGGCCTGGTGCAGGAGGACTTTGGCTCTGGATCAGAAACATGCGCCTGGGTTGGATAAGAGTAGCCACCTTTGGAGTTACGGCTGGAGCAGTTGGAACTGCTGAGGCCTCCAATGCAGGGTTGGAGCTGGACGCTGGCACCAGGGCAGGCCTCCCCAGTTGTAGTCTAGCTGGGGGAACCAACAGCTCCATGGGGCCTGAAGGCTCTCCAGAGGGAGCCACTGAAAATTTGCAACATGGCTTCCCTCAAGTCCTCTATCTGCTGTGGGGCTGACAACAGCCCAATGAACTTAAAATGAGCTGGGACCAGCCTCGAAACTGGCTCAGAGTCACATGAAGAGAGCACAGTGAGGAACAGTTTTGGGACAAGGAAGAATCCTGTTTGCACATCCTGCATTTGTAGCAAGACAGGTTTCTTGACCTTGTCTTCCCCTTACCCATGGGCAGTGACTTGGAACAAGTCCACTGTACGGAACCCTGGTTTTTTTGTGATGTTCAGTTTTGCTGCTCGTCCTTAATGGCCTTCGGGTGCTTCACGGAGCATTTGTCACAGAATCAAAGTTGTGCTTAGACCCCCCCCCCCCCCGATACCACAAGCTGTGTGGATCCGTGACCAACCTCTGTTTTCTGTAGTTGTGGTATTGTCTGAAGCCTGTGGTCTTCAGGGGACACAATTTGCCTAGTACAGTATGTGGAGAAAAACAATATGGAGTATGTAATACATCAGTAAAAGTTAGAGGCAGAGCTCTGGATTTGCGAAGAGTGGGGAAAGAAACTGATGTCAGCACAAGTTGTGGGTGCTTATATACAGCTCCTTGTTGTCACCTCCGAAGGCAATGTGATGTTGTTGCAGAGCCCGATGTTGACACCTATTAGCAATTCGGAGCAATTGCTATGAAAAGTTCTGGATCAAGTGAGGAAACTGCAGGCTCGAAGTATCCATAAGAATATGTGTTATGGTGGCGCAGGGGAGTAGAGCTCACAGATTCCCTCAAATCTTACATTAAATGTGTGCTTTAAGGGGCTGCTGATTTACCATTTGCACAGTGAGATCCCTACCCAACACAGCAGAGATTAATTCAAGCATGTCAATCTATGATAGATTCGACCCAGGAGAACTGTAAGGTACTAATGAACTTCAGCCCAACGACTGCTAAAATGCAAAAATATTGCATCCAAAAGAACACCATGCATTGTTTTTATTAGTAAGCGTCACAATAGCCCATGCAACCATTTCACACACACAAGAAATCCTTTGCAGTGTTATTTTGGCAAAAAGACGTCAACAATTGCTTCCTGGGAACCTGATAGTCTATTTTCTCAATCACTGAAACTTAACTAATGCACACCCCTGCAAACAAATGACCCTTTGCATTATACACAGATTGAAATACATAGTCAAACTGATAACACATGAAAAAACCTAACTATAGCACAACATGTCAAGCACATGCCTAATGGGGAAAGGCTTCAGTCATAACCACACTTGAGGACATAACACAATAGGTACAGAATTAGTGATGAGCAAAATCACACCCACTTTACCCAAACGTAACCCACATATGCAAATAAGCAGGAGATGTATACTGTATAGAACAAGTGAAAAACGATTGAAGTACAAATGTCAAAATAACACTTAGCACTGTGCGACTTTACAATACTGCAGTCCAAGCAGTGTATTTGTGTAATCTCCTAAATTACTGTGAGCCATTTGAAGGGAAGACATTTGAGTAACATGAAGCTCTTCACAGTATCAGTACTAATATTTTGATCAACTCAATAACTAGACGTGGTTAAAATGTATGGCTTTTACAGTAATGCTTTTACACCCCGAATATCAATTTATTTTATAGGAATTATAACTAGGCATTACGTACCAGGAATAATCTCTGGCCACAATCATCATCCGGACCACTAACAAGTGAAACTCTGATGAAACTCTGCTATGACTTGGAGTACAAAAGGTCCTCTCACCATTGCTTCAGCTGCTTTTGAGTTTCTCACTGCAGTTAACTATCTCTCTGGGAAAGAGATTGAAGCATGAGGAGGGAAGTGTGAGTTGTTAGTATCTGGAGCGATGAGGTGGGAGAGTCATTTTAAAATCGCTTTTGGTATGCTATGCTAAATTTTTTAATAACTGCGACAGAAGCATAAACAGCAGATGAGAAAGCTACCTGATGTCTGGAAAACAAAGGTGGAAAACATTGGACAGACTGAGTGAAGCATTCTCCTTAGTTATATAAAACATATGATACTGCGATGGCTAAGTTGCGCGCTAATTAGGTAATAAACAAAATAAATGCACTTTTTCTTTATAGCAACTAATTTGAGAAAAGCAGAAATGGCTGAAATTACTAATGAATAAATAAAAAAAGCGAACGCAAATTCTAATAGCACCTTTGTAATGCTAGTACTAGCTCAGAACTCTCAGAATGGTTAATCTGTTTTACCCACATTCTACATCAGTGAGTGAGTGGAACTGGGTCATGAAGCTGAGGCATGAAACACAAAGGGAAAGTAGGGTGTGTTGTGTGTGAGAGAGCTCAGTGGGGAGGGCAAGATTTGTTAACTGTCGATGAGCTAAGATAATTACTGAACATATGCTACCAGTTGGTAACAGCTGTTAATTGCCCTTTCTTCTTCATGTCTACCTTAGTTGGTCAGCGTAAATTAAAGGCTGTGCACTAACACCCATCAATGCCCTCAGAAGAGCAGGAATGCTTACTTAACCAAAAACCCAGCTGCTGTTTTGCTTAAGTCTGCAAGAGATACATTGCCAACGGAAGTCAACAAGAGACTGTCTATGGTGTAGTGAATAAAAGTTTGCTGAATATGTAACATCTTGCTTTGCACTGCATCGGAGTCAAATACTGTTGTAATTTTAAGGCTTTGTCCTGTTAATTTAGTGCAGGATATCACAAGTGTGCAGCACTCTTTCTGCTGGGGTTTTAGGGTCAGTGAAGAAAAAACTATTTACAATCTGGCTGACATGAAAAATTTAGACGACTTAAGACAAATCTCAGGCGACTGCGCATGACCAATCTGTGCTTGTGTATCAGAAAGCAGAGAGAGGTGCAACTTCAACATATCACTTATTTCACATTGTCAAACAATTTCAGTAAAGAAAGTCACCTTCAAGTCAGGTGTTTTAGAGAAGTTATGCACTGGCTCACAGAGAGGTGCCATCAATTTAGTCAGTACCATAATTAGGTTCAATAAGGAAGTCATACTGCAGCATGGTGGGTTTAGAGGTCTAAGCAAGCATTCACTATCCACCTGTGTAACAAGTGTGACTGAGGTAAAAATTGTACGCAAATATCCTATATTAAACGACGTCTAGGTACTTTATCTAGACCCCAAGCTGTGGATCTCTGGGGGCAAATAATTGGCATTTATTTGTTTTCACATCTGTAATGTACTACAACAATGCACAGTCTCTAAATGAAAATGAGAGACAGCGTGTGGTTCCTAGAACCTCAAAGGTGTCATGAGCTCCAAAGTTTGGCCTCAAAATTAAAGGCAACAGTTGTAAGATGTCATAGAGCCATCACACTGAGAGGTTTATTAATGTTCTCCTCTTAATACAAAATATGATATATGTATTCAAATTGTGTCTCTTCTGCTCTGTCACCTTGTTGACTAGCAGAAGGAATCTAGACAATAGTAAAAGAAAACATGCCAGGTGCTGAAAACCGAAAGTGGCCCATCAGGGAAATAACCGTGAAAATGCCTGAGTGCATAGGTGAGGAAAGCGCAGCATCTCAAGAACTATGCACAAAACTGGGACAAGTTAAGTGGAAGTAGAACCCGGCACTGCACCCTTCAGCAAACCCAGGAGGGGTTGCTTGACTGCTGGGACCGAGCAGGGCTACACAGGAGCAAAGAATGATGCCTGCATCCACTGTCCAACCACGGCAGGTATGGCACAGATATAGCTGACCGCCATTCAGGCACAGCAGAAGTGTCTTAAGAGTTGCATTATGAGACCAACACGAGCACCACTCACTACGCACAACAGATTAGAAAATGTAATGCACCACACAGGCACAATCCACTGCAGTCAATAAGGAAAGAGTAATGCACATATAGAAAACTGTGTATTTAAGAGTAACCAGAGTAGAAACCCTACAAGTGTGGCAACAGATCTGAAAGGCAAATAAAGAGAAAATAAAAATAAAAGAATTATTAAAGACTCGTAAAAAATAAAATAAAATACAGACAGTTCTAGCATCAACAGCTTTTCTTATCCCAAACAAAGCTCTACAAGCGGTCTTTCATTCAAAGAGACCAAGCATTATTGCAGTACATTATTCTGTTGGAGACCTTTTCTGTGGAGTTTGTGTGTGAGCTGTGACCCCTGGAGATCAGCTGAGTGACTGCATCCACCTTGTTGATCATCCAATACCAACAAGGCCTGTGCTTGTCAGAAGACTGTGGTCAATTTCGTTCCATCTGGCCAGATCTTTTAATTGTGGAAGATGACCTACAGGATTGCACCTAGAGGCCAAGTTCCTTTTGGTTATCAAATACTCTGTATATACCTCACGAGATGTAAGAATAGTTTCCTTATGGTCAATCTGGGGACTGGCTCAGTGCAAAGGCCTGGCTACTGAAGTCAGTGGAATCCACAAGCTTAGGCAGTTCTGTATGTCACAACCACTACTTCCTCACATTTACCTAAAGTCTGTAACCACTGGCTGATGAAGGCGGATCCATGAACTATGCTTGAAGTTGGCTCAAGTAAAGGTTCACATAAGATACCAGGTGAATGCATGAAGCTTTAATTCCCAGAAGTATCATCATTGTTTTCTCAGACAGACTGCGACATCCAGTAAAGATAAATTGCATTCTGAAATGGCAGTAGAGTCTCTGCACCGTTGCCACCACTTTCAAAGTGTCAATATAGTCCCTTAGAAATGTTTACTGCCAACAAGGGTATTGACACAATGTTCCATGTTTACTTAAAACATAACAGACATTCTATTAATGGTACTCTTTATGCTTCTATGACAATTCTCTTTGAACACCCCACCCACTGGTCTAGGTGTGAGTCTTTCTTCTGCCCGCTGCCCTAACATTTATTTTGTTTGGGTGGGGTTCCAGAACCCGTGAGCTCTGATTTCATCTGCATCTCCTTCAAATCAAAAAGATAACTAGTCTTCGAATGTGTGCTGCTGACAGAGGGTAATGGTTGCTGAAAATAGGAGGGCTGAGATGACTGGTGGTAGATGTGTGTACTGATCTCTCCTGGCATTGTGGCCTGCTTGTGACTGGGCAAAGAAAGGACCCCGAGACATTACTGGCATACATAGAATTGACAAACCACCATTTTATAGCTTTTGACTTTACTTTTAGGACAACAGTGTACATTTTTACTTTCCCTGCAAGAGATAGATATATATATTTCAGGACCTGACTCTACGAAGGTAGCGAAGTAGAGGGGTAAAGCAAAGCCTTACTCTTTGATATGGTAAGGGTTTAGAAACTCAGATACAGCACGACATAAAAAGTCAATGTTCAGCCAAAGCTATTTCTTCACATAGGAATGGCCTTTATTTAGCAGTTGCTAAAAAGAACAGTTACAGATACGATATACATCTAAAACTAGAAGGTGCAGGTCAAGTTGACACAAAACCTGCGCAGGGACCCATGGTGCTGGATATCCTCCAGTGTGCCAAAACTAACGAACCACCGAATATTGATCTTGGGTAGGTCACACTTCACCCTGTTTGAGCCACTATAACTTATATATTGCATTCTGGACACTGACAATAATGGACTCCCACTTTGTTTTGTAGGGCTTACCTGTTCCTTCTACCTTTAACTGAAAATATGACTGGTGGCTGGCTAGGTGGTTTCATAACCCCAAGAGAGTTTATGCCATTAGTTCCTGTGTGTCCCCTTTAATTCTGTAGACAGCAATTTAGTTGACTATTACATCATTGCTGGCAATTAGTTCCATTGTGTGCCCTTTAGTTCTGTAGAAGACAGCTTAGGTGACTATTACATCATTGCTGTGTTTGAGCTCTGTACTCTTATAAATATCTATTGACCAGGATCCACTCACTTCCACACAGAAGTCTGCTCATGATCAAGCCGAAGGTTCCATGCCCACTCCGATTTGCAGGGGTAGGGTAGTGGAAGATTTCACAAATGCAGCACGTCCCTGCAGCCATACTGAGGTGAAACCGGACTCCTCCATGCTATCAAATTCTCAATTGGTGATGTGAGGTGCTGAAGTCAAGTCCATACATGAAGACGCTGCATCCTTCCAAGCTAAGATATGGGCAACAAACGGGAGACTTGCCACAATGGATGACCAAGGTTCCTTATTGATGCAAGCTCCTGACTGGGATTAAGAACCCTGGAAACTGCAAAGGCAGACTCACTTTGAGGTCAGGAATCACTGTGAAAATAGGTGGTTCTCTGCAGTCCTTTAAGTTAAAGCACAGAATGGCATTCTGCCTTTATTGGGAACCTTTGTCCAAGGGCTGACAGGCCAAGACTTCTTACAATCGCTGACCTACTCAAGTTTGAAGAATAAATAGACATGTCCGCTAACGTACGGGAACCAAGGCAAACTGTATACTGGCAAGAACAATGGATCCTTCAGAAAAATTGGAATAAAGATATTTTGCATATTGGGGAAGCCTTCAAAAGCCCACTCCAGTCTGTGTCTTATATAGGTCTTATTTCTTTTACTTACAAATTAATCTTGTAATCTAGGCTGCAACATGCACCTCCTCATGGTTTCAAAGGAGACCACAGTCATCCGTGATTTGCCAAGTAAAAAAAAATATGTTAGCAGCATTCCAGAGAATAAATTTAAGACAAAACATGCTCTAACTGAAAAACAGCACAGTGAAGCGATCAGTGAAGGTGATAAGCCACTGCACGGCTCATTAATTGTGCAGAGTAGACCAAGAGAACAGTGTTTTTGGTATACAGTCAAATATTTCAGTGGGGGAAAAGAAAACTTCACTGCATTCAGTGCCACCAGTGATGCAAAGTCTTTAAAACAAAAACAAAAAACACTTGAAATTGTTGATAGTTTGAACCCTTCTGACAATGGCTTCCAATGGGGTCTTCCTCCAGACCAATCATGGTAACACCCTAGAAAAACTAACCGAAGATGTGGAGGGACTGTGATCTCAACCAACTACTGTTGGTATTTCAGAGATCACATAGACTTGACTTCTTACCTATATGTTGCTTTGTAAGAACCAAATTGAGTTTGAAAATCTGCAAAGGTGATAGTATTAATAGAGTTCTAAAACTAGAAACAAAGGCAAAAGGTTTTTTTTCCGATAATTATAAAGTGACACAATCACTCACTAAATAAAGTAGTATTTCATTCAGGAACTCACTAAAATCTACATTTGCAGTACTGCCAATGACTGTAAAAAACAAAATCAATTGCCAACTCAGAGTACAGCTTTTAAGGTGGAGGGGATAATGGTTAATACTACCACAAACAGAAGGTACTCCCCTGACATGCTGGATGAATAATTCATGCAGCTTCATAATTCTGTCAATCTGGGGTCTGCATGAATAGGAGAAATGAAAAGAATAGCCGGGCTATTTGTGGTTCTAAATCTAAAGGAACTACTGCCATAAAGTGGAGTATGTGAGCAGCATACTTTATTCTTAACATGTCTCAATCTCTGGGCCAAGCGTGTACATGCCCAAAGGGTATTCATTAGGCTTAGACGACTATGCCGTAGCATACATGCCACACACCACCAAAAACCTTCCTTTAGTTTTCAATACAATAAAGATTGTTGTATAGGAAAAGAATGTAGTGGTATGCTTCATTTATGGCCCCCAGTGGAAGTAATGTCGGGTTCCTCCCCGGAATATCAAGGATCTTGACCGAATTTAGTTGATACAGGATGGTAGTTGGGGACATCTGGACTGTGACTGTTGAATCTGTAGGTTAGAAGCCTGCTTACGTACCTGATAATATGCTATTAATTTGTGGAAGCCTGGAGACTCCTGCACCTACATTGAGACCACATATTCTTCTCCTGTGTACATGTACTGAATTCTGTGTTATCGCTGGAATCCTGCTGCCAGATGTCTCAGACGGTTCAATTCTAGAGGGCAGCATATCTGACCACAAACCTTTACTTAAAGGTCTTTCCTGAGTGCTCCATTCGCCACCCACAAAACTGTAGTATATGAACACTTTCAAATACAGGATACCAGAGGAGTAATAATTTTTCAAGTCTCGTCTTAAGAGGTTTCTATCAAATATAAAGGGTTCAGTTACATCTAATCAGACTTTATGGGCAGCTGATAAATCTTGTATTGGGATGAAGTGAAAGACTCCACTATAAAACATAAAAGGATGAAAGCAGCACACAACTGGTGCTTGACTCTACTACAAATAAGTAAAACAGATCACCTTCAAACAAATTTTATGAGAATTTTTGAGGGCCAAGTTTGACAATATTGAACAAATTACTTACCTTCGGTAATGCCTTTAGTAGAGCCGCAGATTCCTTACCTTAGAATTAACCCCAGGTGTCAGACTGGAGCAGGACATTTTTCATGAGCAGTAACCCTGCACGTAGGTAGAAGACGTTGTTCGGCTCTGTGTGGCGTCATCAGTTGTGTTAGAAATGACATGCGCGGTGCCTATACAGGCGCCACGCCAGAACATGGACGTCAAATTCTTTGTGCAAATTTCCACGCCAGGAGCGCAGAGCCACAAAGAACACTGACCACTGGTGTGGAAAACTAGGGCTCTGAAAGGGGAACGCCCGGTCCCTAGAAATCAGTTCGCGGGGAGGATGGGTGGGTCGGTAAGGAATCTGCAGCTAGAAGGTCTCTGCCAGATAAGGCATTACCGAAGGTAAGTAACTTGTTCATCTGAAAGAGGCTTCTAGCCGCAGATTCCTTATGTTAGAATAAATACTCAAGCAATACCTCCCCAGAGGTAGGTCTGCAAAACAATTACACACCAAAAAGTCCTGCAGGACCGAACAGGCAAAGTGCCCATCCCGACGGACCTAACTGCCCAAGCAGTAGTGTTTACTGAACATGTGCAAAGGACTGCCTTGCCGCTGGCAGATGTCCAGGCCCGGGACTCCGTGTGCTAACACAGTGGTTGCAGCTTTGCTCTGGTGAAATGAGCATGCAAGCCCTCAGGGGGGTTGCTTCTTGGCCAATGCGTAGTAGATTTTAATGCAGAGCACGACCCATTGTGAGATGGTCCATTTCTGCAGAGCCTTTCCGTTCTTCGCTTCGACATACCCCACTAAGTCAGTCAGTCAGTCAAATAGCTTTATTTCGATAAACATGTATCTTAAAAGCATTAACTATCTTACATTATTCGACAAGGACGTTTAGAAATTACCAAAAAGACATCAATTAGTAGCAAAAAGCCAATAAAATCATTTTATACATCACAATATCTAATAAAAAATTAGGAGCAGAATATAAAAAGAGTTTAAAACATCATAAAAAATAATTTCATTCTAGTTCAATTCATCATAAAAATAGATTCATTCTAACGCATTTTCATTAGATGGATACGAAGTTAGTTTTGGTCTAACAGAAAAAATAGCTATGTTATAAATTACAATACAATATACATCTGTGCAAGACAAGACTAAAAAGCATCGTAAAAACATGCTAATTCATTGGGGTGCTAAACGCAAAAGTTTGGACCTTATAATCCAGGCACAACTAAGATATTTTGCAACGCCACAAGCAAAAAGGGTGCGTGCATCTGATTTTAGGATGCGTAGTGCAGTGCGATGCTCTTGTGTACCCAATTCTCTGCAGATAGGTTTAAGCCATCTCGTTCTGGCATTCTTATAAGCAGGGCAGGCAAACATAAAATGGGCTAAGCTCTCGGTTGGTGCTCTACAACAGGGACACCCTGCTGGTGTCTGATATGGTGCACCCCATTTTGCAGTTAGCTCCCGAACCGGGAGGGAACCTACCCTGAACTGTATAAAAGTGCTCTATCCCGTGGTGACTGAATAAAATCTAGATATGGTTCCAAAAAATATATTGCTTGTGGAGATAAAATTCTTCTGTGAGTCTTCCTACCCTTTGACTACTGAGTTCCTGGGCATTAACCCAAGCCCAATAAGACCTTTTAAGATCAGCCTTGGAAGGTGGAGTTTGCGTGTCCCATGACTCATTAAGCCCAAGAGCAAGAAGAGTTTCTTTAAGCTTAAGCACCCAACCAATTCTCTGATTGCCATCCAGGGCCATCACTTCATTGAGCGCAGAGGCATAACTAGTTAGCTCTGGGGTTTGACATAAACGAGCCCAAAATAACAATGGCCGCAGCCTGGCTATATCTTTGAAGGAGTGCCTACCGAAATCACTCATTAGTGGCTTCAGAGGAACGTTGCGGGGAAGCATCACCAGATCTCTAAAAAATTTGTGTTCAGATCTGCTGATGCTATCCACATTCTCGAAGCCCCATAGTTCGGCACCATAAAGTGCCGAGCTAAGTGCTTTGGCTGCATAAATTGTTAAGGCAGGGGCCACAGGTCTGCTCTGTGAGGAGCGATGTTCTCTTATTAATGCTCCTGCCACACGTTTATGGTTTAAGAGCATTTTGTCAATGTGGTATTTCCACTGCATTGTCTCAGCTAACCTTAATCCTAAGTAGTCGAATGTTGTTACTTTCTCCAAGCTAATTCCATCTAAAGTAAAATTGCCTCTATGCGACCTATAAGGATTGAACACCATTAATTTGGTTTTTGTAGTGTTAATAATCAGCCCCCGGGACTCGCAAAAAAGGTAGAATCTATCTAGAAGTTTTTGTAGCCCTACTGGTGTCTTAGAAATAAGCAGAGTATCATCTGCAAAGAGAAGGGTAGGAACCCTATCACCAGCCAGGGCAGGGGCGTCAGATGGAACCTCTTGAAGAAAGCTGACCACCCCGTTCATATATAAAGAGAACAGGGTGGGAGCCAGGACGCATCCCTGGCGGACCCCTCTGTTCACAGGGATCCTATCCGTTTTTTGTCCTTGGGACCCCCATCTCACTTGGGCATAAGTGCCCTCGTGTAGGCGAACCAGCAGGTTAAGTAACAATGGTTGCATACCCATTTCATCTAACAGGTGCCATATCCGCTCGCGGGGAACTAGGTCAAAGGCAGTCTTTAGGTCGATAAACGCCAAATATAGACTGCCCTTGCCTATTAAAACCACCTTCCAGTAGATTAAAAGCAGCCTAAATGCTTGGTCCACCGTCCCTGTGCAGGCCCTAAATCCCGCTTGGTCTTGGGAGAGAATAAGTGTTGGTTGTCCACCCGAACTCTTTTGTGCGGTCAAGATAGAACAACAATGTTCTTTTCGGATTCAGTTGATGAAGTCGCTCCTCTTCTGTGGAGGGATGTGGCGGAGCATAAAAAGTCGGCAGGTGACAGACTGGCCTACATGAAAGGGAGTGAAGTTTCAGCAGAAAGGAAGCTCCAGTGCAAAGATCCAGCTTGTCTGGGTAGATGTTCAGGTACGGAGGCTTGGATGACAAAGCCTGAAGCTCACTGACCTTCTGGGCAGATATTATTCCCACTAGGAAGACCGTCTTGATGGCCAGGAGTCTGAGAGGACATCTATCCAAATGCTCGAAGGGAGCAAACATCAGAAACGTTAAGACCAGATTAAGGTGCCATTAAGGCATGATGAATGGCAAAGATGGAAACATGTGCCGAAAACCTTTCAAGAACCTATTTACAACAGGAGATTTAAAGAGGGATGGCTGATCAGGCAACCACCGAAAAGCTGAAATGGCAGAAAGATAGCTCTTTAGGGTGCCCAGTGCAGAGCCCTGCTGGGCAAGAGAAAGGATAAAGAGAAGGACCTGAGAGAGGGGAGCAGAAAGAGGGTCAACCTGTTTCTCTGCACACCATGCCACAAACTTGCTCCCAAGCCGGCGCGTACAGTCTTGGTGGAGAGATGACGGACTTCAACTGTCGCCACTCAATTTCCACGCAAGAATGCGGAGCGTTGACAGGTTCGGGTGAAGAACCCTCCATTGCTGCTGCGACAGAAGATCCTCCTGAAGACGCAGCCTGATCGGAGGACCGATGGCCATGCTCAACAGCTCGGGACACCAAACTCTCTGAGCCCAGTCCGGAGCCACAAGGATGACTTGGGCCCAGTCGTTCCTGATCTTCTTGAGAACTCTGGCAGGAGTGGTATTGGTGGAAAGGCATGCAGGAGGCCTGAGCTCCACGAGACAAATATTGTATCAGAGTGAGAGCCACCTTGGAAACTGCAGCGCGCAGAACTGATGACATTGCACATTCTCGGTGGCGGTGAACAGATCTAACCAAGGCTCTCCCCACAGCAGAAGGAGACACTGCAGTACCTCATGATGGAGACGCTATTCGTGATCCGCTAAGCATCTTTGGCTGAGTTTGGCTCCCCTGACGTTCAGAGAGTCAGACAGGTGTTGAACCACCAGGGATATGCCCCGATGTTCCAGCCATGTCCAGAAACACAGGGCTTCTTAACAGAGGGTCCACGACCACACCCCACCCTGTCTGTTGCAGTACCAGATGGCAGTGGTGTTGTCCGTGAACATCTGCACTAACTTTCCCTTGATGAAGGGCAAAAAGGCTTTTAATGCCAGTCAGATTGCCCAGCACTCCAGTAGGTTGATTTGGAGTAAGGGTTCCGCCAGAGACCAGAGGCCTCAGATCTCCACCTCTCCCAGATGGCTGCCCCATCACAGGAGTGACTCAGTCACCACTGTTGGATCCGGCTGGGAATGGGAGAGGGGTCTGCTGCTGACCCAATCGCGGTTCGTTCACCACCACTACAGATCTTTTGCAGTTCCCTCCGAGATCTGGACCATGTCAGAGAGATTCCCAGATGCTGCGTCCACCAGAACTTCATGTCCCACTGCAGAGCCCTTATATGCTAGCGGGCATGTGTCACAAGCAGGTGGCCATGAAGCATAGCAGCCTCAGTTCCACCGAAATCCAGGACAGAGGCTGAAACATCTGAATAACAGCCTGAATATCCTCAACTCTCTGTTCGGGAGGTTAGGCCCGAAAATGCACCGTGTCCAGAACAGCTCCGATGAAAGGGAGCATCTGAGAAGGGGTCAGGTGTGACTTTGGCACGTTGATAGTGAACCCCAGCGAGTGCAGGAGGTCTGCTATAGTGTGGAGGTGAAAGACGACAGCCAGGGGCGAGCCCGCCTTCAACAAACAGCAAGTCATCGAGAAAGGGGAAGACTGGTATTCCTGATCTCCGCAGATGAGCTGCAACTACGGCCACCACCTTGTTGAAGACTCAAGTGGCGCTGGTAAGGCCAAAAGGAAGCACAGCGAACTGAAAGTGCTTGAGGCCCACTATGAACCACAGGTGACGCCTGTGGGCAGGCAGGGCGGGAATGTGGAAGTATGAGCCCTGCAAGTCCGATGCTACTATCAAGTCTCCTGGGTTCAGGACAGACAGGACTTGAGCTTGAATCTAGTAAACCAGAGGCTTTCTGAGCCCATCAACAAAATACAGACAGGACGCACATCATTGAAGTGCAAAACTACTCTTTGTTGCAAACGAAAAAGTAACTTGCCTGTCAGTGCACCAGATTTAGGAGTGTTAATAGATTTGGCAGCTGGAGACTATTATTGATTCACATGTTGGCATCATTCTGCAATCAAGTGAATGAGCTCGGAAAAACAACTTGCTTTCCTAAATGAATGATTTTAGGCATCAATTACAGAATGAGTCATTATGACTTAAGATGACATGGACCCTGAAGCCCCAACTAACTCACAACATATTTACCTTTTTTTCTTTTCTTCAAAGTGATATTCTCGTTTGTATTGGAGTAGTAAGAAGCATGATTTGTGTGGTGGATGGAGAGTCTATGAATTTAATACAAATATATGTTTATGGACCAGTTTTTCCTCTCGTCTGTATACATTTCTAAGCTGCAATTATAGCTGAATACTTTTGCATTTATTTGCCTATGGCTGTCTTACATAAAAAGGAGTGTGAGATACTAGAAATGCTGCCTTGATTGCTTTGACCATGGTATAGCAAATGGGCCTCCAAATTAATTTTTTGAGTTTTGCTCAACTAATGGTGTGTAGTGGTGGGGAGAGGATGTGGCCTAATGGCCAGAGCTGCAGACTTTGGAGCTGGGGAATCAGGTTCGAGCCTCGGCGTCAGCTCAACATCCTGTGATTCTGGGCAAATCACTTAATATCCCTGTGCCAACCAAAAATTAAGTTGTCCTTGTGTAATGTAACTGGTGCTAATGAAAAACGCTCCAATACCGTCGGATCGAGTTCACACTATATAAAAAACTACAAATTATTATTTTTTTAAATGAAAAAACTATCTTTCCTGGCTTTGTTTGCTCCTTATGGGCTAGCCACTAGGTCAGTGAGACTGATAACTCAAATAAGGACAGAAACAATGCTACAGGTCTCGTCAGACTTTGGAGTGTGGATCTATGTACATACACTGAGGTATGGGGAATGTAATATTGATTACAACAAAAGATTGCAGCAATGGGCCATGATGCCCTGTTGCTCCCTTAGCAATGGTAAACATTAACACACTTCACACTGAATATTTGCATATACAATTTATGTCATGCTGTATTTAAAACTAACCAGTTCACAAGTAGTTAAAACTCCACAACAAGATACAAATCACTATAACTAGGCATTGATAGTATGGCTCCCATGTAAACCCCTTTTTGCCATGGGATGTATGACAGGGAGGCGGTACCCAGGTGATATTTGTGTTTTCAGAGTACATATGCTCAAAAGACAAAAGCAACTCCATGAAAATCACAAAGGAAGTTTGTACTAAGGCTGGAAACGTTTTCCCTGGAACCCTACAGTAATTTAAGGCAGAATAAAAGCATCTGACAGTTGAGAAATGTTTGATCCTTTGCAATTCTATCTATATTCCAAACGATAGCATGTACTCCTCCAGTGACATGCAAACAGGCCCACCAGACGTGCTTGAGTGAAAAATCCTTTAATCTTGACCAGTCTTACAGCATTACGCGTTTCGACTCTTTGAGAGTCTTAATCGTATGCAAACAGGTAAGAGTGAGCAGCCATCTGATCTCGTTCAAGCTCAGCTTCAAAGACAGTAATGAAGGACTACAGAGTATGAGCATTTCAAAAGACAAATTCCATGTATGGCAGAGCCATTTGGCATCACTGTACAAACTGAGGTAACGTCACTTATTTTAAACCATGTAGATGTTACCGTTTATTTGACTTGCCTGCTTCAAGTTTTCATCTACACAACGAGAAGGGGTCCAATATCCCCACAAACCCTGGCTGTTTCAAAGGGGTTTCCAAGCAGGGTGGACCGCACAACAGTGGCCCTGCCAAAAGTACTTTGTTCACATCCGGATACACAGCCGGCGGGCATCCCTTCGAAGTAATCATCCCAGAAAGCATGATGCAAGGGACGCCCAGCCTCTCGGGTCAGGGCCTGTAAGGGTGCGTCTGTCCCTAATAAATTCCAAAAGAAAGCATGTACTCCTCCAGTGACATGCAAACAGGCCCACCAGACGTGCTTGAGTAAAAAATCCTTTAATCTTGACAAGTCTTACAGCACTACACGTTTTGACTCTTTGAGAGTCTTAATCGTATGCAAACAGGTAAGAGTGAGCAGCCATCTGATCTCGTTCAAGCTCAGCTTCAAAGACAGTAATGAAGGACTACAGAGTATGAGCATTTCAAACCGAGTTATAAAGTGGCAGGGTGCTAGGCATTTAAATATGCAACATGACTTCACGCATGAAACAGTGCACATTTATAGAATTCAATGCAATCATCAATATATTCAAAATGTATTGTTTCACATGTGCAGAGCTCTTTCATCGATTCCCTATATGCGGTTTTTTTAGGAGCTTAAAAACCACAACTACCATAATGCACTCCATTTGTCTGCAAGATGTCCCAATCCTTCAATGTCTTTCCTTTAGTTGTTTAATCACCTTTGAAAATACATGTGCCAAAAGGCCCTCATCAGTGGCGGTCACCACTGTGTAGTTCTAGTTAGGAAAGATTTTCTATAGGAAAGGTGGCTTTTGCTTTGCTAATAACTTTGGCGCTGTTTGACAAATCTTGCCAAAACTTTCCCCGAAAAAAAAAAGTTTATCCAGCTCAGCTCCATACTTAAAAGGTGCGATCTATCAAGCAGGGGCCCAAGAAAAAAAAGAAAAAAAGAGGGGTTGGGGGAGCTTTGTAGATCCCAAAACGCAATTTTCATAGGGATTTTTGAACAGGGGTACAGCCAAAACCGCTGAACGGAATTACACCAAATGTGGCAGAAAGCTAGATGTTTAGCCAGAAAGCGTTCACAAAGAATGTTGCTGTATACCCTGCAGTTAGGACCAGGGCAGCCTGCGGGGAGCCAGCGGGGTTGCGGATGCCTTGGGGCTCTTCCCGCAACCTCCGATACGGCAAGCTATGGGAGCCCCGGGTGGGACCGGGGTACCCAGAAAAATTAATGAAAAATGTGACGGGACACCACAAAAAATAATAAATTAGCGGCCGTAGCCACTCATTTATTATTCACAGCTCTCAGTAAACAGCACCCCATAGTGCCCTTCATGGACTAATGTGCATATATATTTGTGCATATATTTGTTTCGCTTTGTGGTGCCCCAATCTGAACAGGGGCACCAGCAACATGTTTTAGTGTTGTGGTGGGCTACAGGGAGTGCAGCAACAGCCCCCCGGAAATAATTTATTAAAATCAACCCTATGTTTACTGGGGATCTAAAGAACGTGACTCCAGGAAAGGTTTATACGGTTTTCAAGCATTACTAGAGCTGGGGCTTTCGCTCTTCAGCTCAAAAATGCAGAGAACAGAATCATTATGGTTCGTTTTATAGCTGCATTGTGTGGCCTGAGGAATGCAAAACAGATTCTGACACATACATGTTGGTATTTTGAACAAAGATGCTTTATTTAAAAAAGGTTGATGCATATTGCAAAGATTGTCATCATAAAGAATGTCTTGGAATATGCCTATGGATTTGACTGGCTTCAATGTTGCATCCAAACATCAATGACCCTCCCCCTTGATAAAGCTAAAGGGCTTGTCTTTATATATTGATGTGGTGGTGAACCCCTGACAAAGCCAAAAGGCTTGCCTTGTATATGGATGTGCTCACCACCTGACAAAGCTAATAGGAGTGAACCAAAACCCATTTGATGAACGGCCAAAGATTTGGTATAGTTATGAATGGTAATAAAATCTTAGTTTATGTAAAAAAAAAATTTTAAAAACCAACAAAACAAATAAACCTAGAAACTCACTGAAAAGGTGAGTGACGTTATAGTTATGTCTGGTATTAATACCCTACTTAACACCAAAAAAAAACTCAAGACATTCCATTAAAAAACAAAGGTTAAAGTGATATCACTGAGGTCATCAATGATGCATTTGAACAGTTCATGAGTGATGTAATATGTTAGGCCATATGAGTTCAAAATGGTATATTGTATGTGACATTTTCACCTAACTGTAATGACACTTTAACGTGTATATATATATATATATATATATATATATATATATATATATATATATATATATATATATATTTCACTGAAAAAACCATAGGTTTCAGGCACGTTATAGTTAGAAATTTGCATTTAAAAAACCTTTAAAATTCACTGAAAAAACCATAGGTTTTAGGGACAGTTATAGTTAGTTGGACATTGCACTCGTACAAAACCCGTGAAATTCCCCCGTTATAGTTAGTTCAGCTAACTATAACTCGCGCCCCCGCAATGCACTGCTGATGACGTCACATATTAGATCACTCATGACATGGTCAGTGACATCACTGATGACATCACTGATGACATCTCAAATGACATCACTGATTACATCATGCAGTGACTGTTTCTGTAAAGTTTAAATATTTTTAATATATATAGGAAAAGACGTATTGAAGAATGAGTGGCTGTATAAGTGTCTGTATGGATGATTTAGTAGGTGCGTGACTGACTAAGTGAGTGATTTAACGTATCTTACTGAATGCATGGGTTAGTGACTAAACTGGGTGAATGTCTGTATCCGTCTGTCTGTTGGTTTGTAAGCGGCTGCATGGCTTTCTGAATAGCTACATGAGTGTCTACATGGGTTATTGATTGATTGTCTGAGTATCTGTATGGGTGCCTGAGTGTTTGTGTGGGTGGGGTGTGTGTGACTCTGTGCATAGATGTGTGAGTTGGTGATTCACTGGGTGGATGGTTTCAAGAGTGCATCTGTGATAGACTGTATGGGTGGGTAAGTGTGTGTAAGAGTGTGTTAGTGAGTGAATGTATGTCCCAGTGGTACATGTGTGAGTAACTACATATGTGAAAGGCAGTATATGTGTGTGTTGGAGTATATAAATAGCTATAAGCGAGAGTGAGTGATTGTGATAGTGGCTGTATGGATGCGTGTGTGCTTGTATCAGTTATTGTATAAGAGCGTAACAATGTGCTAGTATTTGTATGATTAAGTGAGCTGGTGTGTGTATAACTGTATAGGTGAGTAAATGGCAGTGTGTTTAATTATTTGCATGACTGACTAGGTGTGTGAGTACCTCTATGGATGAGTGGCGGTGTTTGTGTGTCTATATAGGAGTAAGAGTGCATATGATAGTCCTGTACTGAGTGACCATAAGTATGAGTGACTGTACGGGTGAGTGAGTGGATGTGTGTGTGTAGACCTAAGAATCAGTGAGTGGGTATGTAGTTATTGGTGTTGGAGTGTCTATGGTTTTGCGAATGGCAGTCTGTAATTTAGAGTGGGTGTATCAAAAGTTATATTAGGGTGTGAGAAGATGAATGAAATTATCACATGGATGATGTCATCAGTGATGTCATTTGAGATGTCATCAGTGATGTCACTGACCATGTCATGAGTGATGTAATATGTGACGTCATCAGCAGTGCATTGCGGGGGCGTGAGTTATAGTTTGCTGAACTAACTATAACAGGGGAATTTCACGGGTTTTGTACGAGTGCAATGTCCAACTAACTATAACTGTCCCTAAAACCTATGGTTTTTTCAGTGAATTTCAAAGGTTTTTTAAATGCAAATTTCTAACTATAACGTGTCTGAAACCTATGGTTTTTTCAGTGAATTTCAAAGGTTTTGTAAATGACAATATTTAAATGTATTAATTATCTTTATTTTTTTATACGGATTTACATTTTTTTAAACTATTTATTTTTTAAATTACATTGTAATTACATTATACATTACAAAATATACTTTCTCAGAATGAATTACTTTAGTTTAAATACTTTGCAAATAGGCAATAGACTTTTAAGTACAGTAGTTACAGTTGTTGCAATAGGCAACACAATTTCAAACACAATGCAACATTGAGCTCAATGTGAATTTCAAGTTAAATGCAATTAGTTACTTTATAGATTACTTTTCTAACCACAGGACTGGATCCTAGATTCAGTCCTGGGACATCTCCTGTAAACAGTTGAGTAAAAGCGTTTTGGTTACAGTACTGATTTTTAAGGAATATTATTGTATTTTAAAAGTTGACACTTAGAAACTTTTTCACATAGAATCACCAATGTTATCCTATGGCAGGAAATTCACTTAGCAGGTAAGTAGTGTTATCGTTACTTTTTCTTACTCAGTGGTGGATCCTGGATCCAGCACTGGTGCATCTCCTGTAAACAGTTGAAAGAATGCGTTTAAGTCATACAGGCGATTTTTAAGGAATATTTGTAGTTTGTGAAAATCGACACTTTGAAACTTTTCTGCTGAAAACCAGACAATGGATTCCTATGGAAGGAAATACAAGTTACTGGTAAGTACGGTTAGAATTACTTTTCAGGGTCAGTGCTGGGCTAAAAGATGCAGCACTGGGTTCTCTCCTGATAACAGGTGAGTAAATCGGAATTCGTAGTTCGGCTGATTTTAGAGGAATATTATAAAGTTCCAAAACTCCACACTTAGAAGAATTTCCAAGAGAAACCAGTCAATGTTAGCTTATGGAAGGAAATTCAAGTTACTGGTAAGTACGGTTAGAATTACTTTTCAGGACCGGTACTGGGCTGAAAGATGCAGCACTGAGGTCTCTCCTGATAACAGGTGAGTAAATCGGAATTCGTATTTCGGCTGATTTTAGAGGAATATTTGCACAATGGTGAAGGGAGGGGGCGGGGCCTGAGGTGACATCTGTGCAAACGCGCCCCGTGGCGCGTTTTAAGTTGGGGGATTAAGTCCCATTGAATCATGAGGGTCCCTAGGGGCCAACTTGCCCACCAGGAACCTCCAGTATGCGCCAGGGGGCTGCGTTGCAGAGACGTGTACAGAGGCCACACCCCTTTTTACACCTCTCTGCAACGCAGCTCTGTGGCGCTTTCTGGACGTACCTGTTGGGCTAGTTGTCCCCCAGGGACCCTCAGGATTGAAGGGATTTAATTCCCCATCTTAAAACACGCCACAGGGCCTGTTTGCACACATGTCACCTGAAGCCCCGCCCTCCCTTCACCACTGTGCAAACGCGCCCGTGGCGCGTTTTAAGTTGGGGGATTAAGTCCCCTTGAATCCTGAGGGTCCCTGGAGTCCAACTAGCCCACCATGTACTTCCAAAAGCGCCACAGAGCTGCATTGCAGAGAGGTGTAAAAGGGGCATGGCCTCTGTACACCTCTCTGCAACGCAGCCCCTGGCGCATACTGGAGGTTCCTGGTGGGCTAGTTGGCCCCAGGGACCCCCAGTATTCAAGGGGAATTACTTCCCCTTCTTAAAACGCGCCAGGGGCGCGTTTGCAGAGTACTGCAGGGAGGGGGCGGGGCCTCCGGCACGATGCCGGTCTTTTTTTTTTTTTTTTTGATTGTGAGGGCACTGCGTGGCCCCCTTCCCTCAGCCACTTTTGCCCCGGGGACCCCATCCCCCGGGGCCTGAGCATTTTTATTTTTTATAAATAAAAAAAAACAAAAACGGGAAAGGGGCCGCGTGGCCCCCCTTCCCTGGGCCTGTTTTGGCCCCGGGGACCCCATCCCCCGGGGCATGCCCTCGATTTTTATTATTTAAATTTTGAGGGGGGCTGCGTGGCCCCCCTCCTCAGGCCATATAAGGCCCCGGGGACCCCATCCCCGGGGCCGGCCTTCCCTTTTTTATTTTTTTTTATAATTTGGGGAGGGGGCTGCGTGGCCCCCTCCCTGGCCACTTATGGCCCCGGGACCCCATCCCCGGGGCTGGCCCTCTCCGTTGGGGACTGTGGGGGGTCCCCAATCCCCCACAGTCCCGCCGGCTCCCCGTGTCCTAAGGAGCCGGCATTGCTTTCCACATGGGGAGCAGCTAACATGCTGCTCCCCGTGTGGAAAAGCAATTGGGTTGCATTTTGAAAGAGAGAGCAGGTTTCCTTCTCTCTCTTTCAAAATGCAAACCAAGTTTGCTATGACAGGACGGGAGCCTCGCGGCTCCCGTCCTGTCATAGCAAACTACAGTGTCCCGAGGGTAAGCACCCGGGACACTGCAGGAGCCGGCCCTGGGGGTGGCGGTCCCCAGGGCCATCAAGAGCTCCAGGAGGGGGGCCGCGCGGCCCCCCTCCCAACCAGTGCACAGCCCCGGGGAGGTGGTGGTCCCGGGGCTCTGGGGGTCCGTAACGGACCCCCACAATTATTTTCTATGTGCCACGGGAAGGTGGTGGTCCACGGGGCGTGTGGGGGGGCTGGAGCCCCCCCACATGTTATTTAAAAATTAAAAAAGAAGCCCCGGGGGCTGCGGGAGGGCAGGAGAGCCCTCCCGCACCATTTTTTTTTATTAAGCCCCGGGGGGTGGCGGTCCCGGGGGCTTGGGGGGCCTTAGAGGCCCCCCATATAAACATTAAACCCACCCCCGGGACTTGGCCCACCCGGGGGCAAATTTGCATCGAAGCGCGGGAGACCGCGCTTCGATTTTTTTCTTTTTTCGGCAGGATCCGTGCACCCTGAGCGCATCCTGCCGATTTAATAAAAAAAAAATGCTTTTTTCTGCCCAGGGGGTCCTTGTGGGACCCCCTGAGCAAGCCTAGGGGGTCAGGGTGTTTCTACCCTGCCCCCTTTGTGCGTTTTGCGCACTTGTTTTTCTACCGGTTCTACCGAGGCACAAAATGGCTGCCAACACTTCCTGGTTTGGAGTGTTGACAGCCAGCTGACAGCCAATTACATTGCAGCTCGTGATCGGGACGGTGCGTGCAGGGTGCGCTGACGGTACGCGGATCCGACGCGGCCATAGATATATATGTGATTTTACTTGTGAATTTCTCAGGAACTACTGAACGGATTTACACCATATTAGCAAAAGGCACCAGTCTGAACCAAGGGCTACCTCTTTGCCAAATTTGGTGTAATTCCGTTCAGCAGTTCGAGCTGTAGCTGCGACTAAAGGTTCCTATGGAAAAATGAATGGGGAAAAAGCGTTTTGGGACCCCCCTTTTTTCTCGGCCCCCGCTTGACGTATCACCCCGAGACTTTCAGGGTCGGAGCGGAGCGCCCCAACAAGTTGGAAGCTTTCGCGAAGATTCGTCAACCGGCGCACACGTTATTTCAAATAGAATGTCGCGGATTTCCTATGGATAATAGGTCCTAACTATAACTATCTACTGGCGACCGCCAGTACCCGAAAGCTTAAAGATGTACTCCCAGCAGCTGTCACCAAACAGGCTTTATTCACTTCAGAAACCGGCATTTCATTTCAGGTAAAATTTCATTTTCTTCAGCCTACGCGTTTCGAGGACACCGCCTCTTCTTCCTGGGCTGCTCAACATAATCACGCAGGTGCTCCAATTCCTTGATTTAAATACATGCAGCAACCCCCAGTGGGTCATGCTCAGTGCCTGCTTGCATGCTGGGACATTGAGTCCGATTTGGAGAAAGTCATTCCTCATAGTGAGTCCCTTTTGTGATTAATTATTGTCTGAGCAATAACGAAGCATTAAAACACCCTCCTTCTGGTGCTGCCATTTTAGCCCACAGCACTTTGCATGTGAGGTTTTCTATTTTGAAGCAAAACAACAAGTCCCAGAATGCAATGTGCTGCAGGCTACAAAGGCTATCGCCGTACATTACTGTAAGGTATTTTAGGCAGTCTGCATTCCTTATCAGAAACAATGAAGGAAACTGGAACTCGGCCCCAAGCACTGAAACTGTTAAGTGAGTTTATTATGAAACTACTGCTACACACATGCAGTGCTTGGGCTCACACGCACCAACTTCCATCCAAGCAAAGTGAAGGTCGCTGTGCTTCGATCACTAACATCAGCACTGTCTTGAAATAGCTCAGTGCAAGTGACTGGGTGTGTCATTTTCTTATAACCGATGCATTCTGACATCAGAATGAGCCAATTATAAACTACACTACATTATAGAGAGATTATGGGCTCCCAGATATTATACCAAAATCATGCACTTTTGGGAATATGTGTAATACAGCCATGTGCGAATAATCCTAAACTAAGAGCAGGGCTGCTAGTAATATAACAGCAGGGCCACTAGAATGATGTGATATTGCGGCCATCGCGTTTTAAGCATAGTTATGGATTTGACACAATTGCCATATAACCCGTCATCTATTACATGATCTGCAGATTTCAAGAAAAAAATTGTTTCTCACTCGTACTGATCAAACGTAACTGAAAGCATGCAACATGTGTTACCACGCAGTGGAAGGCCCTTTTTAAAGATTGACTGGTCAGCTCTCAAAGTGGTACTAACGAGATGAAAACGTTGCCCAGATAGTATTAACGTGTAAAAATTCCCAAAAGCACAAGTTACTAACTTGTGTAACGATATATCTGTAAGAGACAGTAGTTAGTGACAGATTCCTTACCTTAGAATATCCCCAGGCGTCAGGCTGGATCCGGAAAGTTTTTGCGTAGCAGTACCCTTGTGCGTCGGTTGGCGGCGTCGTGCAGCTCCGCGTCCGTCGTCGGCGTCGTGATCGCCGGGATGACGTCGCGGGCAGTACTTAGACGCCGCCCCTGCGCGCTGACGTCAGTTCTGTACACGACTTTCCGCGCCAGGAACGCAGAGCCATGCAAGAAGCTGACATAGGTGTCTGAAAAATACTAGGGCCCTGAAAGGGGTGTCCTTAACCCTAGAAATCAGTTCGCAGAACGGGGAGGATGGGTGGGGCGGTAAGGAATCTGTCACTAACTACTGTCTCTTACAGATATATCGTTACACAAGTTAGTAACTTGTGCATCTGAAAGAGACACGTTAGTGACAGATTCCTTACCTTAGAATAGATACCCCAGCAATACCAACCCCGGTGGTGGGTCTGCGAACAAAGATCAGACAAGGAAGTCCCGGAGGACAGAACGGCCAGAGAAGCCGTCCCTCCGGACCTGAGTGTCAAGGCAGTAATGCTTTGTAAACGTGTGCAGCGAGGCCCACGTAGCTGCCTGACAGATATCCTGCAGCGGAACACCGCGGCCCAAAGCCGGGTAGCAGCCGTTGCCCTGGTGGAATGGGCACGCAGCCCAACAGGAGGCTCCTTCTTAGCCAAAGAATAGCAGGCTTTGATACACAAGGTTACCCAGCGGGAGATGGTTCTCTTGTGCACCGCCCAAACTTTTTTGGCGCCCACGTAGCCAACAAAGAGCTGGTCATCCACCCGGAAGTGTTGTGTGCGGTTGATATAAAAGGAAAGCGCACGTTTTGGGTCCAGACGGTGGAGCCTCTCTTCCTCTCTGGAAGGATGCAGAGGCGGAAAGAAGGTGGGCAAAGTGATTGTCTGCCCAATGTGGAAGGCAGTAACCACCTTTGGCAAGAAGGACGGACGCATCCTAAGAACAACCTTGTCTGGATGGACAGACAGACAGGGAGGTTTGCATGATAGAGCCTGGAGCTCACTCACCCGCCGAGCGGAGGTGATGGCCACCAGAAAGGCTGTCTTCAGAGTCAGAAGACGAAGAGGACAGTTATGTAGAGGCTCAAAGGGAGCGCACATGAGAAAGGTAAGAACCAAGTTCAAGTCCCACTGAGGCATCACAAACGGAACAGGAGGGAAGAGGTGTGTAATGCCTTTACCTGTTAACAACAGGGGACTTGAAAAGGGAGGGCTGATCAGGAAGCCTGAGGAAGGCCGAGATGGCACAAAGATAGCCCTTGATGGTACCCAGGGCAGAACCCTGTTGGGCCAGGGAAAGAAGGAACAGGAGAACCTCAGAGAGAGGGGCAGAGAGGGGATTCACAGCCTTTGCTGTGCACCATGCCACAAACTTGTTCCACCTGCAGGCGTATACCACCTTAGTGGAGGGACGCCTGGCTGCCAGAATCACATCACAAACTTCGGGAGGCAAGTCGAAAGGAATCAACTGCCGCCGCTCAATCTCCACGCAAGCAGGTGGAGGCTGGACAGGTTCGGGTGGAGGACCGTCCCCTGCTGCTGCGACAGAAGATCCTCCCGAAGAGGCAGACGGATCGGGGGATCGACGCTCATACTGAGTAGCTCGGGATACCAAACTCTTCGAGCCCAGTCCGGAGCCACAAGGATGACTTGGGCCCGGTCGCGCCGAATCTTCAACACTCTGGGTAGAAGTGGTATAGGCGGAAAGGCGTACAACAGACCGCAACTCCACTCGCGACGAAAAGCGTCACCGAGCGAGTGCCGCCTTGGAAATTCCAACGCGCAGAACTGATGACATTGCGCGTTCTCTTCGGTGGCGAATAGATCTAACCAAGGCTCTCCCCACTGTAGAAAGAGTCCTTGCGCCACCTCGTGATCCATCATGCACCTGCGGCTGAGTTCGTTCGCCCTGGCGTTCAGGGAACCTGCCAGGTGTTGAACCATCAGGAACATGCCCTGATGTTCCAGCCATGTCCAGAGGCGCAGAGCCTCCTGACAGAGGGTCCACGATCCCACCCCGCCTTGTTTGTTGCAGTACCACATGGCGGTGGTGTTGTCTGTGAACACCTGCACTACCTTCCCTTTGACAGAGGGAAGGAATGCCTTGAGTGCAAGTCGGATCGCCCGGAGCTCCAGAAAGTTGATATGGAGCCGGGACTCCGCCGGAGACCAGAGGCCTCTGATCTCCGCCTCTCCCATGTGACCGCCCCATCCGAGAAGGGACGCGTCCGTCACAACTGTGTGCTCTGGCTGGGGAAGGGAGAGGGATCTGCCCATGACCCATTGCCGGTTCGAGAGCCACCACTGCAACTGTTTTGTAGCCCCCTCCGAGATCTGGACGTGATCGGACAGGTTGCTCTGGTGCTGCGCCCACTGGAACTTCAGGTCCCACTGCAGAGCCCGCATATGCCATCTGGCATGATCGACCAGCAGGATGCAGGAGGCCATGAGGACCAGCAGCCTCAGGGTCATCCGTAGCGAAACCCAGGATAAAGGCTGAAAGATTGGAATCATAGCCTGAATATCCCGGACTCGCCGTTCGGGAGGATAGGCCCGAAACTGCGTCGTGTCCAGAACTGCTCCGATGAAAAGGAGCTGTGGAGAAGGAATCAGATGCGACTTCGGCACATTGATGGAGAACCCCAGCGAGTGCAGGAGTTCGGCCGTAGTCTGGAGGTGGGAGACGACTGCCTGGGACGAGCCCGCCTTCAGCAGCCAGTCGTCGAGGTAGGGGAAAACTGGAACCCCTGCCCGGCGCAGATGAGCTGCGACCACCGCCATCACTTTCGTGAACACCCGAGGGGCACTTGTAAGGCCAAAGGGGAGCACGGTGAACTGAAAATGCTCGAGGCCTACCGTGAACCGTAGGGAACGCCGGTGGGCCGGCAGGACGGGGATGTGGAAATAAGCGTCCTGCAAGTCCAACGCTACCAACCAGTCTCCAGGGTCGAGGGCAGTCAAGACCTGAGCTAGGGTGAGCATCTTGAACTTCTCCTTCCGGAGGAAGCGATTGACGTTAAGGAGGTCCAAGATAGGACGCATGTCCTCCTTGTCCTTTTTGAGCACCAGAAAGTAGTGGTAGTAGCAACCACGTCCTACTTCTGGGGTCGGAACATGCTCGATGGCCCTCTTGGCCAAGAGGGCCGTGACTTCCTTCTGCAGAAGCACCAAGTGATCCCCTGACATGCGGTGGAATTGAGGTGGCATGGCTGGGGCAGGGTGGTCTCGAAGGGGAGGGAGTAGCCCCTTCGGACAATGTCCAAGACCCACCTGTCCGAGATGATGGGACGCCAGTGGTGAAGGTGATGGCGGACCCTGCCCCCTACTGGCGTGCTGTGCACCGGAAAGGAGGGACTAGGAGGGCTTGGAGGCCGCGGACGGGTTGGAGGTGGTGGCCTGACCCGCACTCTGGTTGCCCGAACCGCCACGGCGGTATCCACGTCCTCGGCCACGCGAAGACGCTTGCTGCGCGGGCCGGTGGCTGGGCTGCTGACGTGACTGGGCGCCCCTTCTGTGGCCACGAAAGGGGCGAAAAGCAGAGGTTAGCGGAGGGCGTACAACAGAAAGGCCCAGGGACTTGGCAGTAGCCCGCGAGTCCTTAAAACGCTCCAGCGCATGGTCTGCTTTGGAACCAAAAAGACCGACTCCATCAAAGGGCATGTCCATGAGTGTATTCTGGACATCACCCGAGAAACCAGTAGTTCTCAGCCAGGCGTGGCGACGTAGCACCACCGTCGTTGCAAGCGATCTGCCCAGCGAGTCGGCGGTATCAAGGCCACAACGTATGGTGTATTTAGCCGCATCTCTTCCTTCCGCAATGGTGCGGGTAAGCAGTGTCTGGACCTCCTCAGAACACTGTGGCAAAACTTCCGCCACAGAATCCCACAGGGAGTGGGTATATCGGCCCAAAAGGCAAGCGGTGTTGACGGACCGCAAGCCAGCACTGGAGGAAGAAAAAGCCTTCTTCCCAAATTGGTCCAGGCGTTTGGATTCCCTATCCGGAGGGCGGTAGGGAAGGTGGTTTGGGAGGCAGAGGCTTGGACAACCAAGCTCTCGGGGGTGGGATGTTGGGAGAGAAACAAGGGGTCGCCCGGAGCAGGGCGATGGCGTCGGGCCACGTTCCTATCCACAGGAGCCCCTGTGGTGGGCTTGGACCAGGCGCCCAAAAGAACGTCAGTCAGTGCATCATTAAACGGCAGCACAGTCTCCGTGGAGGAAGCTGCCGGCTGAAGCACTTCCGTCAGGAGATTAGTCCTGACAGCCACAGTAGGCAATTGGAGGTGCAAGGCTCCAGCTTCTCTACGCAACACCGTTGCGAAATTTGCTCCCTCCTCCGTAGCCACGGGAGGAGACAACATGCCAGTGTCAGGGGAAGTGTCTAGACCACTGGCATCCCCAAGTTCCTCAGCCCAGTCCTGATCATACTCACACTGTTGTGTGAGAGGGTCTTCCGACCCCTCCCAGCTCTCCTGGTCCTCCTCTTGTTCAAAATATGGAGGAGGAGGGACATTTGGGACCCAAGGTCTCATCGGCGCCGGAGTCGAGCGACGTCGGTCCGGCTCCATGCCCGGAGCCGGAGACAACCGGGGAACGACGCCGTCCGGAGCCCCGGACGGTGTCAGGAACGGCACCGGGGACATCGGCGTGGTTAGGTCAACCGGCGTCGATGGGGGTTGCGGTACCACCGGAGCCGGGATCGAGGCCGGAGCCGAGGCCGGGATGAAGGCTGGCGGGACAGGCGACGCCGGGACCGGAGTCGGCGGCGGCGCTGGAGCAACCCCATCAGGGCCCGCGGGGCCCGAAGGCGCACGGAGGGACCTTGAGGCTTGAAGAGGCGGGCCATGGCCGACAGGAATTCCTGTACTTGGGCCGGATCCGCCCCCGAACCCAGGAAGGACGGGTATTGCGGGGGCGGCTCCACAGGCACGTCCGGGGCCGCGGGGACGGTGCCGACAGGGGCCTCAGCCGAGTCGCGAGACCGGCGAGGCGAAGTCTTAGAGCGATGATGCTTCTTAGACTTTTTGTGCTTCGACTTACCCGAGGAGCGCGAAGACTTGGACTCCGACGACCGGCGGGGGCTCCGCGACCGGCCCCTCGACCTCTCCCGGGACCGGGGCTTGGTGCGGCGCGGAGCCGACTGCCGGACCTCGAGTAGCTTTTGAGACCGCTCTCGCAAAGCCTTCGGGTGAAGTTTCCGGCAGTCAGGACACGACTTTGTGTCGTGGTCTCGGCCGAGACAGTAGACACACTCTAGATGCGGGTCTGTGATCGACATCATTCGACCACAGGCGTCGCATGGCTTGAAGCCGGGCATCCCTACGACACCTAGGAGTCGATGAAGACTCGAAAAGAAACAGTGAAAAAATTCACAAAAAATGTAGTCAAAAATTGACTAGGGCACTGCTCTTCCCGGATCTGCGCTTACTGGCGCGGAAAAAGAAGAACTGACGTCAGCGCGCAGGGGCGGCGTCTAAGTACTGCCCGCGACGTCATCCCGGCGATCACGACGACGGAAGCGGAGCCGCACAACGCCGCCTACCGACGCGCAAGGGTACTGCTACGCAAAAACTTTCCGGATCCAGCCTGACGCCTGGGGATAGTCTAAGGTAAGGAATCTGTCACTAACGTGTCTCTTTCAGATATAATGATATAATACGAACACTAAATGTGCCACATTACGCTGCAATATTTGCCTTTTCTTGAAACTTAACTTAGTCAGCCGTGTCACATAATTTGGTCCTCCCCTGCTGCATAATTCCAGTGGACCTGACCATGAGTGCTGCTAGGACCAAATAATCATGTAAAATGAAATTCATTCAGACATTCACACAGAACTCAACTTGGTGAATGTTCACAGAGGTACAGATAGACATATCTGTACAACCAAGAATTGTTAGCCTTGGAGCTGCTAGCAGGACAATTAGGCCTACAGAACCCAGAAAGGCGGAGCTGGAGTACAAAGAACAGATATATAATCTTACATTTGTAGCACTAGGCTATATGTGGAGTTAATCTAAGAGAAGTTTGCCATTTCATCTTGAACATCTGCTTGTGAAAGTGTTCTTTTGCCCAGCTTAATGGTCAAGACTTTCATTTGCCCACTTCTGTCTCAAATCATGCAGTCAATGAAATATATCTTCTCTACTGCTTCATGTTCAGGTTCTATGCCCTTTACATTAGGATGCAATATATTCATGTTGTGTCCCTTGTTCTAACTAATATGCTGACCTCGATCTCGCGAATGCTGTTTTTTTAAATTTAGAGTCAATGTCACTCTTTCCTGTACTTGGGTTGAGTCTAGGCAGCCCTGCGCTGTCTCTTAGAGAAATGCTGTATCCTCTCTGTGGGTTTACAGTCCACCCATTGCCTTTTTATTTGTCCCTTCGATTGTCGTTTGCTTGCCAGAGGTTAATCCTTCCTCTTTGTGCCTCCTTTCTGTGTTTGGTTTCCTCCCACAGAGCACCACCCAATTACTGTTAACATTATACTTTTATGTTTTACTTTGGGGGACTTTTTTTTTTATTCCTGCTTTTGTCACTGTTTGCCCGTCTTCGGTGGTTCAGCTTCGGCGCTTGTTACTTAATCAACCCATCCCGTTCAAATACTGAGATGAAATGTCAGATGCTTCAGACGCGGTTTTCAAAATAACCTCTTGAAATTTCTCTGGCTTCAAAGTGCGAGGATTTCCCCCCCAGGTCCCTCCCACTTCGCTGCTTGTTGCTTTAGCAAGCCTCAGTCACCGGATCTTCAGCAGCCCAACCTTGTAGCATAGTTAAGGGCAAGGCTTGGGCAACTCCCATCGTATTTTCCCTCTGATGCTTATTTATATAATGTGAACTTGAGCGACTCAAATGTGTTTGAATGCTTTACATGAGCGCTAATTACATTACACAATGTCAGAATTTTTAGGGGCATTTTTATAGAGCACAAACACGACTGAACCAAAGGTATTGAAGAGCTTTACAAACGCACCAGTTACATTACACAAGGTCAGGTTGATTTTTTTGTTCTTAGGTGCGCTGAGATTAAGTTTATTCATTATTTCCCCTCTTCATGACAAATGGGAGCAGCGTTGGTCCCTCCCACCATGTTGGTGCATGCCCATCCTGCTGCCTCTTCCTGTTCTCCTCCTCCTCTCAGAGCTCTAATTTCAAAGCACATTCATGGCAGCTCCCCAGGGACTATGAGGCATTTTTTATTACACACTGTGAACTCGAGAGACCCGAAGGTGTTGCAGGGCTTTACATGAGTGCTAGTTACATCACACAATGCCAGATTAATTTTTGGGGGCATTTTTATAGAGCACAAACGACTGACCCAAAGGTATTGAAGCACTTTACAAAAGCGGCAGTTACATTACAAAAGGTCAGGTTAATTTTAAGGTTTTTTAGGTGCGCAGAGATTAAGTGAAGCCGACCCAATCGCCGTTTATTCATTATTTCCTCTCTCCCGGACAAATGGGAGCATTTTGTTATTGTTGCTAAGTCCAGTCCTCCTATACTCAGGGGGCTGGGACAGAGGGCGGGCCGGGGGTTTGCTGGTCAATGGAAGGTGCAAGCAGTGTTTTGAATGGAAAACTCTGGAGAAGAGTGCCTGGTGAATAGAGGCCTCAGGGAGGAGGAATGCGACGTATCCACCATTGGAAAGTACTTCACTGCTGTTTAGGTCTCGCCTGAGCCAGCGCATGCGCTGCTCTGGCAAGAGTTTTAGTAAGCGGGTTTTGGAAGTGCAAACAGCAGTTTGCTGGCGACCAGCTTGCGTTCACGCGAGCGTGCACGATCAGGCGCCATATGGCTTCCCTCGCGATTACTTTCACTTTCGCGGCCGCGCGGCTCCCCACCTCCCCTACAGAGACGACATGATATATTGTGGTAAAGGGGGAGGGGCATCTCCGCTTTCACTCTTTTCTTGGCTACCCACTTCCCATCCTTCTCCCTCGGTGACACCTGCTCCTCGTCTGCAGAAGGCTTTTTACACACTTATATAAATTAGGATATAAGCGTTATCGCGACCAGAGTCGTTATTTATTGACCGGATATGTGACTGTGTATATAATATAAGCGCACCACTCGCCCTGGTCCCAGTCCCGCTCTGCTCCCTGCGTACAATGCGCATTCTCGGCCCTCCCGCACCGCACGCCGTGAATTCTACCAACCAAAGAAAACACCATCACGCTTTCACGAGGAATGCCAAACAGAGAAAATGCAGTTTCTTTTACATTTCTGGGCTATCTAAATATTAATGCGAGCTGTGGGACTGTCCTGACAGACCATGACTGCACAGCTGCAGGGATAATTTTTAGATGGCGTTGCATGCCGCCCTTTTACCTTTCTAAGCGCTGTAAATGACAGATGTTACAAACACCACATTTAATGAGTTGTCAGCCAGGGATCGAAGGCTGAGTTTCGAACTCGCGCCCTCCGTAGCGCCGCGTTTCATTACTTGCCACTGTTATCTTTGTCACTGCGGCGGCCCCTCTGTTGTTACCCGGGCACAGTTTCAGTGAAGGGCACTTTTTGCACATCCTTTCTCCTGGCCCCACCTTCCTGGCGTGGAGGCAGTTCCGCCTCCTTTTTACCAGCGCTGCGATGACTCTTGGAACTTCAGAAGTAGTCTTTTGCTAATTTTCTAACGGATTTACAACTTGTGCCTTGGAAAAAAAAAAAAAAATTTTTGTTGCGGCCACAAGAGACACTAGTGCAAGTAAGCTTTGCATTATAGCTCAACCCCGCAGCTCCCTTCCTTCCATCGCCGGGGGAGTGGCAGGGCCGATACTGCCAAGCTTTCAGTGCCCGGCACTTCCTGTCAAAGGCTTCGCACCTGTACGGGCTGTGCAACTCTCGCTTTCAGCGGTACACACTTCCTGTAGTGAGTCTTCTGTCACCACTGAGTGTAGTGAGCCCGCATTCACCTGTGCACGCTGTCACTTGTGCACGATGCTCCCACCCTCTTCCCGTGGATGCCCTCTCTCAGCCTCCCGCTGCTGATCACTTCTCACTCCAGTTGCTGCCCCCTAGTCCCACCCATGCTCTTATTTTAAAATTATTATTTTTGGGATATGTGCTGCATGACTAAACTCTTATAAGGGCCCAAAGGCGAGACCTATTGGCTATGCCAATGCTTGTTTTCATAGGCTGTGCAATACTCTAGTGATGCAGTCGCATGCAGAATGTTAGTGCTGTTGACCAGCATTGAGGAACTTGTCTTTCTGTCTGTGCGTTAAAAAGCCTTGGAATGTGTCCATAAATGTTTCCTGAGGAAAGCATGTATTTCTGAATCACACTGCATGACCCAGTATGTACTAATTATATAGCTCTTCAATACCTAGTGGCACAGCACCCAGGATAATGTGCTGCATGGCTAAAAACGTATAAGGTCCCAAGGGCGAGACATACTGGCTACGCCAATGCTTGTTGTTTTTACTTCATTGACAGTTCTCCGTCAAGTTCTGACTTGTAGAACCGATTAAGAACATAATATTTTTCCCAGTTTGCAATGCTTCAAGTCTATGGATCTAGTAAATCCTTCAGTAAAGTAAGAATTTGCTCATTCATAAAAAAATCTAATAGGATACATAAGCATCAAGCTTTTCAGGCATCAAATTGTATCTCCAATCAAGTTGTTATGCCAATAAGACAATCCTGTGCTCAAAAATGCTGAACTGCTCAAATTCATTTTTGCATTGCAGTAGTGCCTATTCAGCAGCTTGTAAAGTAGATCTCCTGTATGGGCACTTTGAAGCTCATATGGGGTTGAAGGGAAGTTAATAAATGCTGATCTATCAATTGTGATTTCTTCTGGAATTATTGAACTCTTAAAAAACAATTTTTTGCAACTCTCAGACTAGGCAATACAGCACTCTGTTGTGCTACAGTGTTCGCTTTGAGGCATTGAATGCTTCTGAAATCAACACCTGATTCCCGGTGTCTTTTCTTTCTTCGGAGAAAACTTCAACAATATGTTAAGGGACCATGACACTAGCTTCTGCAATGCCATTGTCTGACACAAGTACCAGTAAAATCCACGAGTATAGCACAGGCCAGACAACAAGTTCAAGAAAGTGGAGGTAAAGGCTGGTTTCATTGTCATGCACGTTTCTGCTCTGCAATGCTGATGCACCTATGATGTTGAAAAAAGACATTATGAACCATGATCTCTAGACCTTAGCTATCCATGTCCCAATATGCTAGTTACAAAGTATAAAGTACAGAGCCAGTCACTTAAGCTTCAATGAAAATAGATTCAAAGACAGGCAGCCCAAACCTGAGCAGCAAATCTGTCTACAGTCAACATCTCTCTATAAAAATATTCAAAAGCAGAAAAAGATACTTACCTTCAGTAATGATCTTTCTGGTGGCTACTCTATATACTTGCAGATTCTTCACCTTTGAATATTCCAGGCACCAGACTGGGTCCAAAAACTTCTAACTTAGATCTCTGACATCAGAAGAGGACGCTGGTTCCATCTCAACACTGATAGTGGAGTATGATGACATCACTAGAGCGATACAGTGCACGTCCTGGAACCCTGAGGTCAGTTCTCATCTGTTTCTAACTGCATCTCTTGAGGCAGGGATGAGAATAACGTTCACAAAGAAAAAGATGCAGTTCGATTAAACTGGCAACTTTTTTAAAACACCAGTGAATTTTCTGAAGAATAGGCAAGAGTGAGGGATTGAGGAGTACTCTACAGTAAGACAGTATCCACCAGGAAGATTGTGACTGACGGTAGGTAACGTTTTCTTCTGATGGATACTTCTACCCTCAGGTTACTCACCTCTGAGTAGATTCCCAAGCAATATTCCCCCCAGGAGGTGAAAGAAGTAATTTCAACCAGGAAAGTCTCTAAAACGGAGTGTGCGAAGTGGCAGGACATCCTCACCTCCAAATTTAAATAATAGTGGTTAGCAAAGGTGTGGCAGGAAGCAAAGTCTAGGTATTAAACAAGTTCAAAACCATAATGGCGGTAGCCAAGGCTGCCATGTAAGGTGGAATTTGATCAGATCTCCTCAGATGGTACTTTCTTCACAAGTGGCAAGCAAATATTGATGTACAGCAAAATTCAACGAGAGTTTTCTTCTGAACCACCAACTTGCCTTGTTTTGCTGTATGTATAACCGATACAAAAGGGGATGATGGACGGAACGTTTGAGCCAATCAAACACTCACCCCCAGTCAACTGATCTGGGTTTAATCCATCATCATTCTTTAGCTCACTCCACCACCCCAGTTCAGACATGGCCATATGCAAATCAGTCTGACCCTGTGCCTCATGGGAACAGTCCAGCCCGAACTGCCAAGCCATGTCTTCCCTGGACCGGAAACAAGCATCCTAGGACCTGTTTCTGGCATTCCAGCCGTCATCAGCCAGGCTTGCTTGAATCCAGTGGCAAAGTGAGCAAGGGACCCACGTCTGGGCATACCCCCGCCAACTTAGGGCGAACAAAGCGATACAAAAGGGGATGATGGACGGAACGTTTGAGCCAATCAAACACTCACCCCCAGTCAACTGATCTGGGTTTAATCCATCATCATTCTTTAGCTCACTCCACCACCCCAGTTCAGACATGGCCATATGCAAATCAGTCTGACCCTGTGCCTCATGGGAACAGTCCAGCCCGAACTGCCAAGCCATGTCTTCCCTGGACCGGAAACAAGCATCCTAAGACCGGTTTCTGGCATTCCAGCCGTCATCAGCCAGGCTTGCTTGAATCCAGTGGCAAAGTGAGCAAGGGACCCACGTCTGGGCATACCCCCGCCAACTTAGGGATTACAGCTGGTTATCAGAGTTGATCTCTTTTGTATGGGTAACGCAATAACTCACAGCATGCCTAGAAACCAGCCTATGCAAACACTCCTCTTCTTTGGTAAGGTGGTGTGGCGGATAGAATGTAGGTAGGTAAATCATCAACGCCACGGAGGAATACATGGCTCTGGCAACACAGTAAGCGATATTGAGGCCTGGTCTGATTATATGGCAGGAGGCATCAGACTACTTCTGCAAAGTGGTCCCTGAGATGTTCTGGTAAGTTGGATATCATCATCGCTGCCATAACCCAAATGGCATGGGAGTAAAGCCCCAATAAATAAGCTGCGTTCAGAGCATAACCAAAGGTAAGTAACTTGTTCTTTTAATGAATACTTCTCACTGCAGATTGCTCTCCTTGTGAATAGATACCAAAGCAGTACCTTCCAAGGTGGTAGGTCTATGGAATGGCTCACCTAAGAAAGTCCTGCAGAATCGAGCGGCCAACGTACCCTTTCCTGCCTAACCTGGTTATCAGTTAACAGTGCTTCGTAAACATGTGAACTGACGCCCACATCGCAGCCAGACAGGTCCTGAAGGATACCCACCTTCCAATGCAGTGGTATGATTCTTAGCACTAATCTAATCGGCCCTCAGACCCTCCGGGGCTGCTTCTTGACCAATGCACAACAGATTCTAATAAAGAGCATTATCTTGATATGATCTTTTTATGCACTGCCTTACACTTCTTTGCCCAGGAGAACCCCACAAAGAGCTTATCGTCCACCTGATGTTCCTTGCCTTGAAATAAAAGATTAACGTTCTTATGGAGTCCAAGCGAAGGAACTGCCCGACCTCTTTCGAGGGGTGAGGTGGAGCGAAGAATGCTGGAAGGTGATGGACTGTGCGACGTGAAAAGGCATCACAACTTTTTGCAAGAAAGCTGCCCTAGTTCGCAACACAGGTTTATCCAGGAAAAAGCTGGTGGACGGTGGATGAACGAACAGAGCTTGTAGCTCACTACCGCTAGGAGCTGAAGTTATTGCTACCTACGAGAAAGACTTGAGACAGTAGATGCAAAGGGCAGCTATGCATCATCTAAAATGAGGTAGACATGAGGTAATTGAGAATCAAATTAAGTTCTCACTGTGGCATCACAAAAAGCTTGGGTGGAAACTTATGAACCAGACCATTAACAAAAAGCATCACAATAAGTGATTTGACGAACGGCTGATTTGGTAAATGCAAAAAAGGGCCGACAAATCACTTAACTGTACCCACTGCAAAGCTTTGCTGGGTTAAAGACAACACAAAAAGCGAAACAGACAATGTTTCCTGTAAAGGGCTTGTATGGTGGGAATTACACCAGAACACAAACTTATCAGAGCATCCAGCATAAACAGTTTTTATAGATGGAAGCTTTGCTGCTAGAATGACATTCACTACTTTGGGAGGGAGGTCGATGACCGTCATCTTTCAACACTCATTCTTCACACATGGAGGTGTAGATTGTGCAGGACCAGGTGCAAGACCATGCCCGGCTACTGCAACAGAAAAGTTTCCTTAAGTGGCAGCCTGATCATAGGACAGATGCTCATGCCCAGAAGTTCCGCGTACCACACTCTTCCGGGCCAATCTGGAGCCACTAGGGTGACTTCAGCCCGGTCATTCCTAATCTTCAGAACTCAGGGCAGGCGAGGCAGTGGCAGGAAGGCATAGAGAGGTTCCATGCTTCACTCTGGGCAGAAAGTGTCCCAGAGAGAGCAACGTTTTGGAAACTCCAGTGCACAAAAGTGTTGACATTGCACATTCTCGTGGTGGCAAAGAGGTCAAGCCAGGGTTCTCCCCATTGCTGGAAGATGCCCTGCATCACCTCTGGGTGTAGGTGCCATTCATAATCCACTAGGGGTTGCTGGCTGAGTTTGTCCACCATGGTGCTTAAAGATCCCGCCAGGTGGCTCACGACCAGGGAGATGCCCTGTTGAATCAGCCAGGTGCAGAGACCTAAGGCGTCCTGGCACAGGACCAATGACCTCCGCCAGCCCTGCTTCATGGCAGTGGTGTTGTTCATGAGGAACTGGACCAGCCTCCCTTTGAAGAACGGTAGGAAGGCCTTCAATGCCAAGCAAATGGCCCGCAACTTTAACAGGTCTTTAGTTCTCCCAGATTACCTCCCCAACTCAACAGCGAGGAATCCATCACCACGGATCCAATAGCCGTCGAGTAGCTACCATTGTAGGTCTTTTGAAGTCTCCTCTGAAACCTGGATGGGATCTGATAGATTCCCTTGCTACTAAGCCCACTCAGACTACAGAGCCCAAATGTGCCATCTGGCGTATATGACAAGGTAGGAGGCTAAGTTTCGGGGCCACTCTCACTGAGAACTAGGGCCACTGCTCAAACATTTGGATCACAGTCTGAATGTTTTGACTCGTTGAGTCAGAGGGAAGGCCCAAAACTGTACCGTATCCACGATTCCCTTTTCCCCCACATAGCCAGCGAACCATCAAATCAGAGACCTGTCAGCAATCACCTCTCGTCTCCTACTCTTCTCAATGAATACTCTGAATTCACTCAGGAAGACGTTTCGTCCACGCTTAGGAGGGTGAAGCACAAGTTACTAACTTGTGTAACGATATATCTGTAAGAGACAGTAGTTAGTGACAGATTCCTTACCTTAGAATATCCCCAGGCGTCAGGCTGGATCCGGAAAGTTTTTGCGTAGCAGTACCCTTGCGCGTCGGTAGGCGGCGTCGTGCGGCTCCGCGTCCGTCGTCGGCGTCGTGATCGCCGGGATGACGTCGCGGGCAGTACTTAGGCGCCGCCCCTGCGCGCTGACGTCAGTTCTGTACACGACTTTCCACGCCAGGAACGCAGAGCCATGCAAGAAGCTGACATAGGTGTCTGAAAAATACTAGGGCCCTGAAAGGGATGTCCTTAACCCTAGAAATCAGTTCGCAGAACGGGGAGGATGGGTGGGGCGGTAGGGAATCTGTCACCAACTACTGTCTCTTACAGATATATCGTTACACAAGTTAGTAACTTGTGCATCTGAAAGAGACACGTTAGTGACAGATTCCTTACCTTAGAATAGATACCCCAGCAATACCAACCCCGGTGGTGGGTCTGCGAACAAAGATCAGACAAGGAAGTCCCGGAGGACAGAACGGCCAAAGAAGCAGTCTCTCCGGACCTGACTGTCAAGGCAGTAATGCTTTGTAAATGTGTGCAGCGAGGCCCACGTAGCTGCCTGACAGATAACCGGCAGCGGAACACCGCGGCCCAAGGCCGTGGTAGCAGCCGTTGCCCTGGTGGAATGGGCACGCAGCCCAACAGGAGGCTCCTTCTTAGCCAAAGAATAGCAGGTCTTGATGCACAAGGTAACCCAGCGGGAGATGGTCCTCTTGTGCACCGCCCGACCTTTTTGGCGCCCACGTAGCCAACAAAGAGCTGGTCATCCACCCGGAAGTGTTTTGTGCGGTCAATATAGAAGGAGAGCGCACGTTTTGGGTCCAGACGGTGGAGCCTCTCTTCCTCTCTGGAAGGATGCGGAGGCGGAAAGAAGGTGGGCAAAGTGATGGTCTGCCCAATGTGGAAAGCAGTAACCACCTTTGGCAAGAAGGACGGACGCGTCCGAAGAACAACCTTGTCTGGATGAACAGACAGAAAGGGAGGTTTGCAAGATAGAGCCTGGAGCTCACTCACCCGCCGAGCGGAGGTGATGGCCACCAGAAAGGCTGTCTTCAGAGTCAGAAGACGAAGAGGACAGTTATGTAGAGGCTCAAAGGGAGCGCACATTAAAAGGTAAGAACCAAGTTCAAGTCCCACTGAGGCATCACAAACGGAACAGGAGGGAAGAGGTGAGTAATGCCTTTTAAGAACCTGTTAACAACAGGGGACTTGAAAAGGGAGGGCTGATCAGGGAGCCTGAGGAAGGCCGAGATAGCACAAAGATAACCCTTGATGGTACCCAGGGCAGAACCCTGTTGGGCCAGAGAGAGAAGGAACAGAAGGACCTCAGAAAGAGGGGCAGAAAGGGGATTCACAGCCTTTGCTGTGCACCATGCCACAAATTTGTTCCACCTGCAGGCGTATACCACCTTAGTGGAGGGACGCCTGGCTGCCAGAATCACATCACAAACTTCGGGAGGCAAGTCGAAAGGAATCAACTGCCGCCGCTCAATCTCCACGCAAGCAGGTGTAGACTGGACAGGTTCGGGTGGAGGACCGTCCCCTGCTGCTGCGACAGAAGATCCTCCCGAAGAGGCAGACGGATCGGGGGATCTACGCTCATATTGAGTAGCTCGGGATACCAAACTCTTCGAACCCAGTCCGGAGCCACAAGAATGACTTGGGCCCGGTCGTGCCGAATCTTCTTCAACACTCTGGGTAGAAGTGGTATAGGCGGAAAGGCGTACAACAGACCGCAACTCCACTCGCGACGAAAGCGTCGCCAAGCGAGTGCCGCCTTGGAAATTCCAACGCGCAGAACTGATGACATTGCGCGTTCTCTTCGGTGGCGAATAGATCTAACCAAGGCTCTCCCCACTGTAGAAAGAGTCCTTGCGCCACTTCCGAGTGAAGACGCCATTCGTGATCCATCATGCACCTGCGGCTGAGGTTCGTCCGCCCTGGCGTTCAGGGAACCTGCCAGGTGTTGAACCATCAGGAACATGCCCTGATGTTCCAGCCATGTCCAGAGGCGCAGAGCCTCCTGACAAAGGGTCCAAGACCCCACCCCGTCCTGTTTGTTGCAGTACCACATGGCGGTGGTGTTGTCTGTGAACACCTGCACTACCTTCCCCTTGACAGAGGGAAGGAATGCCTTGAGTGCAAGTCGGATCGCCCGGAGCTCCAGAAGGTTGATATGGAGCCGGGACTCCGCCCGGAGACCAGAGGCCTCTGATCTCCGCCTCTCCCATGTGACCGCCCCATCCCAGAAGGGACGCGTCCGTCACAACTGTATGCTCTGGCTGGGGAAGGGAGAGGGATCTGCCCATGACCCATTGCCGGTTCGAGAGCCACCACTGCAACTGTTTTGCAGTCCCCTCCGAGATCTGGACGTGATCGGACAGGTTGCCCTGGTGCTGCGCCCACTGGAACTTCAGGTCCCACTGCAGAGCCCGCATATGCCATCTGGCATGATTGACCAGCAGGATGCAGGAGGCCATGAGGCCCAGCAGCCTCAGGGTCATCCGTACCGAAACCCAGGATAAAGGCTGAAAGATCGGAATCATAGCCTGAATATCCCGGAGTCGCCGTTCGGGAGGATAGGCCCGAAACTGCGTTGTGTCCAGAACTGCTCCGATGAAAAGGAGCTGTGGAGAAGGAATCAGATGCGACTTCGGCACATTGATGGAGAACCCCAGCGAGTGCAGGAGTTCGGCCGTAGTCTGGAGGTGGGAGACGACTGCCTGGGACGAGCCCGCCTTCAGCAGCCAGTCGTCGAGGTAGGGGAAGACTGGAAACCCCTGCCCGGCGCAGATGAGCTGCGACCACCGCCATCACTTTCGTGAACACCCGAGGGGCACTGGTAAGGCCAAAGGGGAGCACGGTGAACTGAAAATGCTCGGGGCCTACCGTGAACCGAAGGTAACGCCGGTGGGCCGGGCCCTGACCTTGACTGGTAGGTCGCTCCCCCACCACACAGCTCCGTCTGTGTGCCCTGCTGCTGCCCCTGATTGTGCTCGTTTTTCCTTTCTGTGCCCCCTTGCTGCACCTCATTGTGCTAGTTTTTCCTTTCTGTGCCCCCTTGCTGCCCCTGATTGTGCTCGTTTTTTTCCTTTCTGTGCCCCCTTGCTGCCCCTGATTGTGCTCGTTTTTTTCCTTTCTGTGCCCCCTTGCTGCCCCTGATTGTGCTAGTTTTTTCCTTTCTGTGCCCCCCTTGCTGCCCCTGATTGTGCTCGTTTTTCCTTTCTGTGCCCCCTTGCTGCCCCTGATTGTGCTCGTTTTTTCCTTTCTGTGCCCCCCTTGCTGCCCCTGATTGTGCTCGTTTTTCCTTTCTGTGCCCCCTTGATGCCCTGATTGTGCTCGTTTTCCCTTCTGTGCCTGTTTCCCGCCGCTGCGCCCCTGCGGCCCCGCCCCCTCACTGCCCATTCGCTGCCCCATTCCCTGCTCCTCCCTCCCACCTCCCCATTTATGGCGGCCGCTGTGCGGCCGCGCAGCGGGCGCGCCTAAGGCAAGCCCGTCTGCGCCCGTTCGCGCCGTGACCCCGCCCAGCGCCAGACCCCCTGGTCCGGGCATCCCCCGCGCCCGCCACATCAACAGACGCCGATACGACGCCAGCACCCTCCATGCACTCAACCCCGGAAAAGATCACGCCTGCTACCAGGCCACCCCGAAGCGCACCCAAGGGCCCTTCACCTGCCGGAACTGCAGCTTCGCCAGCACCCGCCCCGCCAAACCACCGCCCAGGAAAGAACCCAACTACCTCAGATGCATCCTCCTCAACACCCGCTCCGCCCGCAAACACGCCATCGAACTCTGGGACCTTCTCGACTCAACCTCCCCAGACGTCGCATTCCTGACGGAGACCTGGCTGAATCCCGCTTCAGCCCCGACATCGCCATTGCCATCCCGGACGGATACAAGATCACCCGCAGGGACCGCACCAACGGAGTCGGAGGAGGCATCGCCATCGTCCACAGGAACACCCTCAGAGTCTCAACCAACACCGACGACACCCTCAGCACCGCCGAACACATGCACTTCCAGATCCACACCGATCCCAACACCACCCTCATAGGAACCCTCATCTACAGACCCCCGGACCCCGACCACAGTTCAGCGATTCCATCGCTGACTCCGTCAGCACACACGCCATCGCCTCCACGGACTACATCCTCCTCGGGGACCTGAACTTCCACCTCGAGAACAACAAGGACACCAACTCCACCACCTTGATCGACAACCTCGCCACCCTCGGACTCAGACAGCTCGTGACTACACCCACCCACGCCGCCGGCCACACGCTGAGACTCCATCTTTTCCGCAAGCCCACACGTCTCCTTCAACCACACCTCCGAACCCCACTGGACTGACCACCACTGCATCCACTTCACCTACAGGAAGCCCACCACGCACCACCGCACCGAACAAATGCCTCGCCGCTGCTGGAGCAGAGTCACGGAAGACCAGCTAACCACAACCCTCGCCCTGAGCCCACCCGCCGAACCCTCCGACCCCGACACCGCCGCCCGCAACCTCAGACAGTGGATCGACGACTGCGCCAACACCCTCGCCCGCTCAAGAATCCACCCAACAGCCACACCAGCAAGAAAGCCACCTGGTTCACCGAAGACCTCCAGGCCTCCAAACGAACATGCCGAAAACTGGAGAAGATCTGGCTCCACGAACGGACAGCGGACAGCTACGCCGCCCACAAGAGCGCCACCCGCAGTCACCATCACCTCATCAGATCCGCCAAAAGGGCCTCACTCAAAGACCGCCTAGACAACAACGCACACAACAGCAAAGAGCTCTTCAACATCGTGAAGGAACTCTCCAACCCCAGCTCCAACACCAACGACATCCAGCCGTCGCGAGACCTGTGCGACTCACTGGCCACCTTCTTCCACCGCAAAATCGCCGACATCCACGACAGCTTCAACACCACGACCGCCCCGGCAACCACCGAGACCACTGCCCCCACAACCACCAACCGCCTGCTCTCCTGGACCAACATGAACGACGAGGACACTAGCGAGATCATGAACACCATCCACTCCGGTTCACCGCTAGACCCGTGCCCTCACCACATCTTCAACAAAGCCAGTACAGCCATCGCGCCCCATTTCCGGAAAATAATCAACATCTCCTTCGAGACAGCAACCTTCCCGGAAAGCTGGAAGCACGCCGAGATCACCGCCTTACTCAAGAAACCCAAGGCAGACCCCAAGGACCTCAAGAACTTCCGACCCATCTCTCTGCTCCCGTTCCCCGCGAAGGTCACCGAGAAAATCGTCAACAAACAACTGACCCGCTACCTCGAGGAGAACAACATCCTGGACCCTTCCCAGTCCGGCTTCCGCAGCAACCACAGCACCGAAACCGCCCTCATCGCCGCCACCGATGACATCAGGACCCTGCTAGACAACGGAGAAACAGCAGCCCTCATCCTCCTGGACCTATCAGCCGCCTTCGACACGGTCTGCCACCACACACTACGAACACGCCTTCACGACGCCGGGATCCAGAGAAGGCCCTGGACTGGACCACATCCTTCCTTTCCGGCAGAACACAAAGCGTCCGCCTCGCCCCCTTCCGATCCAAGGCCACCAAGATCATCTGCGGCGTACCCCAAGGCTCCTCCCTCAGCCCAACGCTGTTCAACATCTACATGGCACCCCTCGCCCACGTCGCCCGACAGCACAACCTCAACATCATCTCCTTCGCCGACGACACCCAGCTGATCCTCTCCTCACCAAAGACCCTCACACCGCCAAAGCCCACCTCCACGAAGGAATGAAGGCCGTCGCCGAATGGATGAGGACCAGCCGCCTGAAGCTGAACTCGGACAAGACGGAGGTCCTCATCCTTGGTTCCAACCCTTCAGCCTGGGACGACTCCTGGTGGCCAACATCACTGGGAACAGCCCCGCCACCCACCGACCACGTACGCAACCTAGGGGTCATCCTCGACCCCACCCTCTCCATGACTAAGCAGGTCAACGCCGTTTCCTCATCCTGCTTCAACATCCTCCGAATGCTCCGCAGGATCTTCAAGTGGATCCCCACCGAAACAAGAAAAACAGTCACCCAGGCCCTCGTCACCAGCAGGCTGGACTACGGAAACGCCCTCTACGCAGGAACGACGGCTAAGCTCCTGAGACGGCTGCAACGCATCCAGAACGCCTCTGCACGTCTTATCCTCGACATCCCCGACGCAGCCACATCACACCCCACCTGAGAGACCTGCACTGGCTCCCTGTCAACAAGAGGATAACCTTCAAGCTCCTCACCCACGCACACAAGCACTCCACAACTCCGGACCAGCCTACCTCAACAGACGACTCAGCTTCTACACCCCCACCCGCCAGCTCCGCTCGACCAGCCTCGCCCTCGCCACAGTCCCCCGCATCCGGAAAACGACCGCCGGCGGCAGATCCTTCTCCCACCTCGCCGCCAAGACCTGGAACACCCTCCCCACCAACCTCCGACAGACCCAAGACCTACTGGCCTTCAGAAGACTCCTCAAGACCTGGCTCTTCGATCAGTAGCAGCACCACCCCCCTCTTCCCCCAGCGCCTTGAGACCCTCGCGGGTATGTAGTGCGCTTTATAAGTGACATGATTGATTGATTGATGTGGAAATATGCGTCCTGCAAGTCCAACGCTACCAACCAGTCTCCAGGGTCGAGGGCAGTCAAGACCTGAGCTAGGGTGAGCATCTTGAACTTCTCCTTCCGGAGGAAGCGATTGACGTTCCGGAGGTCCAAGATAGGACGCATGTCCTCCTTGTCCTTTTTGGGCACCAGGAAGTAGTGGGAGTAGCAACCACGCCCTACTTCTGGGGTCAGAACATGCTCGATGGCCCTCTTGGTTAAGAGGACCGTGACTTCCTTCTGCAGAAGTACCAAGTGATCCCCTGACATGCGGTGGAATTGAGGTGGCATGGCTGGGGGGGTGGTCTCGAAGGGGAGGGAGTAGCCCCTTCGGACAATGTCCAAGACCCACCTGTCCGAGGTGATGGTACGCCAGTGGGGAAGGTGATGGCGGACCCTGCCCCCTACTGGCGTGCTGTGCACCTGAAAGGAGGGACTAGGAGGGCTTGGAGGCCGCGGACGGGTTGGAGGTGGTGGCCTGACCCGCACGCTGGTTGCCCGATCCGCCACGGCGGAATCCACGTCCTCGGCCACGCGAAGACGCCTGCTGCGCGGGCCGGTGGCTGGGCTGCTGACGTGAAGGGGCGCCCCTACCGTGGCCACGATAGGGGCGAAAAGCAGAAGTCAGCGGAGGGCGTGTAGCAGAAAGGCCCAGGGACTTGGCAGTAGCCCGTGAGTCCTTAAAGCGCTCCAACGCATGGTCTGCTTTGGACCCAAAAAGACCGACTCCATCAAAGGGCATGTCCATGAGAGTATTCTGGACATCCCCTGAAAAACCAGTGGTTCTCAGCCAGGCGTGGCGTCGCAGCGCCACCGTCGTTGCAATAGACCTGCCCAGCGAGTCGGCGGTATCAAGGCCACATCGTATCGTGTATTTGGCCGCATCCCTTCCTTCCGCAATGGCACGGGAAAGCAGTGTCTGGACCTCCTCAGAACACTGGGGCAAAACAGTCGCCACCGAATCCCACAAGGAGTGGGTATATCGGCCCAAAAGACAAGCGGCGTTGATGGACCGCAAGCCAGCACTGGAGGAAGAAAAACCCTTCTTCCCAAATTGATCCAGGCGTTTGGATTCCCTATCCGGAGGGGCGGTAGGGAAGGCGGTTTGGGAAGCGGAGGCTTGGACAACCAAGCTCTCAGGAGTGGGGTGGACAGAGAGAAACAGGGGTCGCCCGGAGCTGGGCGATGGCGTCGGGACACGTTCCTATCCACAGGAGCCCCTGTGTTGGGCTTGGACCAGGCGCCCAAAAGAACGTCAGTGAGGGCGTCGTTAAACGGCAGCACAGTCTCCGTAGAGAAGGCTGCCGGCTGAAGCACCTCTGTCAAGATATTAGTCTTGACCGCCACAGTAGGGAGTTGGAGACGTAAGGCCCCAGCCGCCCTACGCAACACCGTTGCAAAATTGGCTCCCTCCTCCGTAGCCACGGGAGGAGACAGCATGCCAGTGTCAGGGGAAGTATCTAGACCACTGGCATCCCCTAGACCCTCTGTCCAGTCCTCATCGTACTGACACTGTTGCGCCAGAGGGTCATCAGACCCCTCCCAGTCCTCCTGGTCCTCCTCTGGTTCAAAATAAGGAGGAGGAGGGACATTTGGGACCCAAGGTCCCATCGGCGCCGGAACCGGCGTCGAGCGACGTCGGTCCGGGTCCATGTCCGGAGCCGGAAGGAACTTGGGGACGACGCCGCCCGGAGCCCCAGGCGTCGTCGAGAACGGCACCGGAGACATCGGCGCCGGCGGAGGTGTCGTTAGGTCGACCGGCGTCGATGGGGGTTGTGGAGCCGGGATCGGGGCCGGAGCCGGGATCGAGGCTGGAGGCACGGGCGACGCCGGGGCCGGAGCCGTCGGCGGCGCCGGAGCAACCCCATCAGGGCCCGCGGGGCCCGAAGGCGCACGGAGGGACCTTGAGGCCCGAAGAGGCGGCCATGGCCGACAGGAATTCCTGTACTTGGGCCGGATCCGCCCCGAACCCGGGAAGGACGGGTATTGCGGGGGCGACTCCACAGGCATGTCCGGGGCCGCGGGGGCGGGGACGGTGCCGGGAGGGGCCTCAGCCGAGTCGCGAGACCGGCGAGGCGAAGTCCTAGAGCGACGATGCTTTATGGACTTTTTGTGTTTGGACTTACCGGACGAAGAAGACTTCGATGCAGACGACCGGTGTGGACTCCGCGATCGACCCCTGGACCTCTCACGCGACCGGGGCTTGCGCGGAGCCGAATGCCGGGCCTCGAGGAGCTTTCGAGACCGCTCTCGCAAAGCTTTCGGGTTGAGGGCCCGGCAGTCGGAACAAGACTCCGTGTCGTGGCCTCGGCCGAGGCAGAAGAGACACTCCCGATGCGGGTCTGTGATGGACATCATCCGAGCACAGGCGCCGCAACGTTTAAACCCGGGCATCCCTACGACACCTTGAAGTCGATTCGAAGAAAAACAGTGAAAAAATTCACCAAAAAAGTTAGTCAAAAAATGACTAGGGCACTGCTCTTCCCGGATCTGCGCTTGCTGGCGCGGAAAGAAGAACTGACGTCAGCGCGCAGGGGCGGCGCCTAAGTACTGCCCGCGACGTCATCCCGGCGATCACGACGCCCGACGACGGACGCGGAGCCGCACGCACGCCGCCTACCGACGCGCAAGGGTACTGCTACGCAAAAACTTTCCGGATCCAGCCTGACGCCTGGGGATATTCTAAGGTAAGGAATCTGTCACTAACGTGTCTCTTTCAGATATCAAGTTCCCCTACTGACCCGGTCTCCACCCAGGTACTGTCCAAAATCCGACCAGCCCTCCTTCCCGGCCTAACCAAACTCCTCAATCTTTCATTATCTCATTCTATTGTGCCTTCAAGATGGAAAGAGGCCATGGTCAGACCTATTCTAAAGAAGCCCACCTTAGACCCTAAGCAGCCCAACAACTACCAGCCAATCTCTCTTCTTCCCCTCGTCGGGAAAGTTTTAGAGTCATTGGTCAACAAACAACTAACCAATCACTTAGAAAGCAATAACTTGCTGGATTCCTCCCAATCGGGGTTTCGGGCTTTTCATAGCACCGAAACGGCCTTATTGGAAATAGTTGATAACATCAGACTCTCCCTCGATGCCAGACAATCTGCCATCCTGGTCCTTCTTGACCTGTCGGCTGCCGTCGACACCATCTCCCACAGCATTCTTTTGGATCGTCTGCGGGGGCTGGGTGTCGGGGGCACAGCGTTGAACTGCCTCAGGAGTTATCTGACCGATCGCATTTCCAAAGTTCAAATAGGTGCTTTTACCTCCAGCAGCCAACTAATTGACAAGGGTGTCCCTCAGGGATCCATCCTGAGCCCTACACTCTTTAATTTGTATGCATCACCTTTAGCCAACGTCACTAAATCTCAAGGCTTTGATACAGTGTCGTACGCTGACGACACTCAATTGTTAATCACTCTTGGACTAGATCCTATTGACACCAAACACAGATTCAGGCAGTGTATGTTGGACATACACGACTGGATGATAAACAATCATCTTCAACTCAACGCTAGCAAAACCGAAATCATCCTTTTCGGCAATGCACAATCGTTGTGGACAAATGACTGGTGGTCTTCCACTCTAGGCATATGCCCTTCACCTAAGGCGGCAGCCCGCAATCCAGGAGTGCTGATTGACAATAAACTTTCCATGTCAGACCACGTCAACCACATAGCTCGCATCTGTTATGGACTAATGCGTAGCCTCCGTAAAATCTTTAAATGAGTCCCACTGTCATCTCGTATGCCACTGGTCCAGGGATTAATAATCAGCCGTCTGGACTATGGCAACGCCCTTTTGGCCTCCATAAACGAAGAGCACCAAACAAAGCTCCAGGTTCTGCAGAACACGGCGGCTAGATTGGTTCTAAACCTCCCACCCCGTTCCCCCTCTGCACCCAATCTGAAAGCCCTTCACTGGCTTCCAGTCAGGAAACGGATCAATTTTAAGATTTGCTGTCTAGTACACAAAACCCTTAGCGGACATTGCCCCCACTATCTGGCAAACAAACTGAAAAGGTATCAGCCCACCAGAACTCTCAGATCTGCAAATAAATACCTCCTAACTATCCCGAAGATTCGCACAGTTAAGAACGGCGGTAGATCGTTTTCTAATCTTGCCCCCACTTTGGGAACACTCTGCCTTTGCATCTTCGTACTGAGAGCGACCACAAGAAGTTCTGTAAATCTCTCAAAACCTGGCTATTCTGAGCCCATTTTCCCTTCAGTCTGTCCCCCCTCTTCTCATCCTTTCTGTTTTCTGAGTTCAGGCTAGAGCTGAGACCTTAGGGTGACATATGCGCTTAACAAGAACCAATACATAACATAACATCAAGGATGGCTGAGATGAACTGGAACTTCGGCAAAGTAGTCAGTTGTGACTTCAGCACATTAAGGACCTCAAAGATATTAGGAAGTTTGCCATCATCTGGAGGTGGTCTACGATTGACTGTGGCGAGCCTGCCTTTAACAGCCAGGCATCGACGTAGGGAAAGACTGGCATCCCCAACCTCTGAATATGTGCTGTAACCACAGTCATCACTTTCGTGAACACCCAAGGATCACTGGTAAGACCAAAAAGTAGCATGGAAAACTAAAAACGCTCACCCTGAACTGCATGTAGTTTCTGTGGGACTGCAAGACGGGAATGTGAAAACAGGCATCCTGCAGGTCCAACGTTACCATCCAGTCGTATGGATGCAGGGCAGATAGAAATTGGGCCAATGTGAACATCATGAATGTGTCCTTTTTCTCAGGGTGAAAATGAGTGCGAAGACCTAAGTTTTCAGCACCTGGAATTAACAGGAGTAACATCCAGTCCCTATTTCCAATGTCAGACAATCTCTATGGCTCCTTTGTCCAAAAAAGCCTGGATCTCCTGCCGCAAAATGGACAAATGGTCCTCCGACAGCTGCTGTGAGGTAAATGGAATATTCAGTGGATCGCAGGGGAAGCGTAGAGCATATCCATGCTGGACTACCTGAAGCACCAATCTGTCAGATATAATGCTCTGCTACCTGTGGAGGTAATACCTTATCCGGCCTCCAATGGGATAACCCTGTGCTGCCGAGGGCAAGCAAAAGTGGCTAGGTGGAAGGGGAAGCAAACTGAGTAGTGTGCTGCCCCCGACGGCCTGGATGTTGTTGGCTGGGTCCCCAACTACAGCTTTGAAAGTAGTGAGGGGGAAAAGAGTCTTACTATGGAGGGGTGCCTTGGTGTTGTCTTTGAGCAAACCCTCTTCGGAATCCTCAAAACAGGCAAAACTGTTGGTGGTAGCAAGTTGTGACCCTGCTTTCCTTGAAGTGCTTCAAGGCAGAGTCTGCCTTATCTCCTAAGAGATAGATACCATCAAATGCTTGTTCATTAGTGATGCCTAAACATCAGCAGAGAAGCCTGTGGATCTCATCCAAAGAGCTAGCTACGGATCGGTGTATGAAAGCATGGAAAGAAAGAACTGATGTCAGCACGTGGAGAGACATATGTGGCACTGGAGTCACTTCTGGGCAGAGTTGACAAGGAGTTGCACGACATCACCAGCTGGCACGTGGGAGCAATGCTGAGAAAATTCTCCAGATCCAGTCTGGTGCTTGGGTATTTACAAGGTGAGGAATCTGCGGTTAGAAGTATCCTTCAGAACCTTCTGTGCTCTCTCTTTTATACTACATGCCACTTCTTCTCCCACTATTACCATAGAGAGTCTTTCTTCACATGCACTGCATCACCCCCCTGAACCAGGCTACAGCACATAGAAGTACACAGCTTTTTCACCCACTTTTTGCCAAAAGCGGATGCTGATAGTTCCGCTGAAGGCCCCTTTTCCCATGCATCTCTCCTCAGCTACTTAATGCCTTCAGCGATATAGAACAGATTGGCAAACTGATCTGTTCATTAAAGTTTTATGTGAAGGGCGCTTGACATTTAAACATTTACACCTGCTTATGTTCTACTTGATATTTACGAATTTTTCTAGTTTATTCTTTCCAACATTCCAAATTTAACATTCTATATTATCAGTGCAGAAAATTCTGCAAAGCATAACTTCCACAATTTGGTACGGGTGACATTGGGACAAGTTTTCGGAAACGGCTTTAGCAGCAAAGAAATTAAGGAATCACAGACAGTCGATAAATGAAACATAGGATACACAATTCACAGCATCAGATGGGAATACAAGACAAAGGGTTGGACTTGCACACTTCAGCAAATGATTTGGTAATAAAAGAAAAACGTACAGGAATTTCCCTGCACAGTGCAGAACAAGAGCCAACGCAAAGTCATAATGCATATCGATGTAATTTGAGGTTCTGCTCATTTACAAAGAAATGACACCAGTGGAAATTTTAGTATTCCCGAAGATCAGCCCCACCACAAGGAGTTCAGCTTCCAGACATGAGGAGAGTTGCAATCACTGCTTAACTTGTCTGCCAATTCTTCTAGCACAACACATGAATAGAAAGCAGGCAAATTCTCCAAATTTGGTCCTATAAGAAACTAACAGCAATAACCAGGAATGGCAAAAATGAGCACCAAGTTTGCTCAGGTAGAATACTATAGTAGTGGTGTTTGTACACAAGAATATTCTGAGGAACAGGAGGAAATATGATTAACAAACATTGCTTTCCACTCAAAACCAAGGTCAAAATGTCTATATTCCTTTTATTAAAGAATAGAGGTCTGCGCCTATGTGTGAGCCTCCTTAAAGACTCAATGAAAAAAGGTGAAGACCTGTGACATTGTGGACATGAAAGAGACCCCTATAAGCAGGTTCTCTTCCACGGCCACTAGGCAAGAACATAATGACAGGCAACTAACTTGTGGTCTAGTGTCTAGGCACACTTAATTTGACAGATGTAGCTGCGATTCTGAACGTAGTACGGACAGCAAGACAGCATTCAAGTGTCTTAGACGCAATGAAGGTTTGTCTCTGGGGGTCCTGTTTTGCAAATAGACAGGTGAAAGGGACATAAGGGTTTGAAATACATCAAACACTTAAATCCTTAAAAACTACACCTAAAGGTCTACCAATGTGAGAAAGTACTCAACTCTGCAAAAGGTGTGATTTTTCTTTATAATCTTGCATTTCTTGATGAAAATAAACCAATGTAAATACATTACAAAATGCCAGATTAACTTGAAAGCTGACATTAACATGTAGATTTTTAGTTATCCATGAACATACAAATTAAAATGCAAGTTTCTAAATCACACTTGGTGTTTGAAACTCAAAATTAAAGGGGTTTTAACCAAACTTTGTAATATAGGTACTTGTGTTTATGAATCGTTCGTTTCAGTGACGCTATACATTTACACAAAAGTATACATTTGTTTTTTATTCCTTACGTATTAATTTGTTTGTGGCTTCTGTGGAAATTCCTGCATATTTCTTCACTCAATGAGTGGGAAGATGGCAGACTTATCACTAGGCTCAAAAAATTATTAAAATCTTAACTCTAAAGTTAAAACGGGCTACAATTAGGACCTACGAAATCAACATTTTGCGCATTACATGGGAGTCTTGACAAAAAATGACAACCTAGATCATTAACACTGTTTTAGATTTGGATTTACAGAATCAAATACATCTGCATAAATGACTGCAATATTATATGATAAACTACAAGCACAAACAATAGTTAGTTCACACAGGTAGATCTTAAATGCTTTTGGGAATTATTGATTTTGGAAGTAAAAACAAAAGTTTTGATATAAAACAGATGCATAAAAAAGTAAATAAAGCATGCATCACTTACGACAACGGAGCAGAGACCAATGTTCTTGCCTGCCTTTTACTTTTCAGTGCTCTGAGCTTATCTCCTTGTGTGATAGCATGGATATCTTCATCTTCTGTGCTGCACTGCAGAAACAAACCACAGGAAATAGCCACAGATTTACCACTTCAGGATAATACAGTACCAGAGGCTTCATATCGCATAAAACATCTTAGTTCAATTTTCTGAGGTAAATAAAAATTCCATCTACAAACTCAAACACATTCAGGAGCACAAAGGAAAAAAGTAGGTGAACATCAAATCTGTTGCAAACTGAAATGTAGCCTGCTGACAAGTCCCAACCCTTCTTTTCTTACTGCTACTTGTGTAGAAAAGTAGCGCTTCTTGACATGGTCACCCCCCACTTTTTGCCTGGTAACTGATGTGATTTTGACTGGAAGTGCACTGGGGTCCTGCTAACCAGGTCCCCAGTGCCAGAGCTCTTTCCCAAAACTGTACAACTGTACCCCCCCATTGGCAAAACTTTAGCACCCCCTGTAAGTCCCTAGTAAATGGTACCCCTGGTACCTAGGCCCTGAGGTAATAAAAGGGTCCCTAAGGGCGGCAGCACGAATTGTGCCATCCTAAGGGACCCCTCACCAAGCACATGCAAGGCTGCCATTGCAGGCTGCATATCTTGGTGCAGACAAAAGTGAAAACATGACATGTCACACAACCCTGTGTGACATGTCACTAACACTGCATGTAATACTTGTAAGCTACCCCTACATAGGCCTGACAGCCCTAAGGCAGGGTGCTGAGTATTATATGTGAGAGCATACCTGCATGAGCAGATATGCCCCTGTGCTGGTCAGTCCTATTACTGCCAGTCCAAGTGACTAGGAAAGCCATTTTAAAACATGTGTTGGACACTGGTGAAAACGAGTTCCCCAACTACATGATGGCTTCAATGAAAATAGGGATGTTTGGTATCAAATATCTCGTATAGATAAACCCATACAGATTCCAGTGATGGATTTACCAATACATGCACCTAGAGGGCACCTTAGAGGGGCCCCCTGAAAACCTAGCAGCCTCTGGTGTGCTCACTGACTGATTTCTGCCAGCCTGCCACCCGAGACACTGTTCTGACCTCCTTAGACCTTTAAAATACATATCTGGCTCCCCTCACAGGAGAGGAAGACGCCACCCTTTGTCCAGAGCCCCCTTGGCACCTGGACAGGCGAGAAAATTAGCTAGTCAGGTACGTATGCCACCTGCAGGCTAATACAACCATTAGATGGGCTACACTGAGGTTTACACGATAATTCAGAAGTAGCCATCTTCATGATGTCATACTTAAGAATTCTGGGACAGGATTATGCCCACTTCCAAAAGGAAGTGTTCATACAGGGGGAATAGTGACCCCAAGGGTCAGTAGTCCATTGGCTACTACACTACACTCTCTAACGCCTCTAAATTCAGTATTTAAGGGAGCCCCTGGCACCAGAGAAACAGATCCCGATGACCTACGAAGGACACGAAGAGCCGAAGACTGAAGAGAGTACCTGACTAGGTCCCAGCCCAGCTGACCAGTTTGCCGTTCTCCATCTAAACTGCGCCAAGGATGTCTCATCCAGCAGCTTTGTGTCTCCAAAACCTGAGAGGACTGCCTGCCTCCAATAAAGACCAAGACTTAAAGGACAGAGGAACTGTTCCCTGCACAAATGCCAAAAGAAAAGACTCTGAGGACTCCAGAACCGCCAAAACCCGGCACCTGAAGCCACCACTGCACCAGTCACTCCAAGCCCGAGTCGAAGTGGGCCAACAGTGCCATCAAGGACCCCGGCCCTCCAGAGCCGGAGTCCATTGTGTTTTCACCCCTCGTGGACCCACCTACGTCACCTGCAGCCTCTGCACTCAGATCCCCTCTATCGTGCCTGCTCCCAGTAACAAAACCTGCCGCCTAAAGTCACCTCTGCATCCGTCCCCCCCTGGCTGTGGAGAAGAGGACCAAACGTATCCCTAGGTGCCCAAGCATTGCAAGGCATAAGCCCACCTGTTGGTTCAGCCCAACGCCTTCCAGCCAGAACCTGCAGCATCTTTTTGCAGTGGGTCATCTCCATAGAACAGCATTAGGCTCCCGACGCGGTTCTGCACCCTGCACCTGGCTGCCCTCGTGCTGCCGGATGGTGGTGTACTGTTGGTGCCTCCCTGGACCTTGCCCACCACTCACTGCAAGTCATTGTACTATACCTGTTTGCAATACTTGTTCTTCCTTCAATAGGATACCATTGCAGAACTCAGAAATTGCAAAGCCACTTTTTGAACTGAAGCACAAGTTACTAACTTGTGTAACGATATATCTGTAAGAGACAGTAGTTAGTGACAGATTCCTTACCTTAGAATATCCCCAGGAGTCAGGCTGGATCCGTAAAGTTTTGCGTAGCAGTACCCCTGCGCGTCGGTAGGCGGCGTCGTGCGGCTCCGCGTCCGTCGTCGGCGTCGTGATCGCCGGGATGACGTTGCGGCCAGTACTTAGACGCCGCCCATGCGCGCTGGCGTCCGTTCTGTGCACGACTTTCCGCGCCAGAAACGCAGAGCCATGCAAGAAACTGACACTGGTGTCTGAAAACTAGGGCCCTGAAAGGGATGTCCTTAACCCTAGAAATCAGTTCGCAGAACGGGGAGGATGGGTGGGGCGGTGAGAATCTGTCACTAACTACTGTCTCTTACAGATATATCGTTACACAAGTTAGAAACTTGTGCATCTGAAAGAGACACGTTAGTGACAGATTCCTTACCTTAGAATAGATACCCCAGCAATACCAGCCCCGGTGGTGGGTCTGCGAACAAAGATCAGACGAGGAAGTCTCGGAGAACAGAACGGCCAAAAAGCTGTCTCTCCGGACTTGGCTGTCAAGGCAGTAATGCTTGGTAAACGTGTGCAGCGAGGCCCACGTAGCTGCCTGACATATGTCCTGCAACGGGAAACCACGTCCTAAAGCCGTGGTGGCGGCTGTCGCCCTGGTGGAATGGGCACGTAGCCCAACAGGGGGCTCCTTCTTAGCCAAAGAATAGCAGGCCTTGATACACAAGACGACCCAGCGGGAGATGGTCCGCTTGTGTACCGCCCGACCTTTTTTGGCGCCCACGTCGCCAACAAAGAGCTGGTCGTCCACTCGGAACTATTGTGTGCAGTTTAGATAAAATGAAATCGCACGTTTTGGGTCCAGACGGTGGAGCCTCTCTTCCTCTCTAGAAGGAGGAGGAAAGAAGGTGGGCAAAGTGATGGTCTGCCCGATGTGAAAAGCAGTAACCACCTTTGGCAAGAAGGACGGACGCGTCCGAAGGACAACCTTGTCTGGATGGACAGACAGAAAGGGGGGCTTGCAAGAAAGAGCCTGGAGCTCACTCACCCGCCGAGCGGAGGTGATAGCCACCAGAAAGGCTGTCTTCAGAGTGAGAAGACGAAGAGGACAGTTATGTAGAGGCTCAAAGGGAGCGCACATTAAAAGGTAAGAACCAAGTTCAAGTCCCACTGAGGCATCACAAACGGAACAGGAGGGAAGAGGTGTGTAATGCCTTTAAGAAACCTGTTAACAACAGGGGACTTGAAAAGGGAGGGCTGATCAGGAAGCCTGAGGAAGGCCGAGATTGCACAAAGATAGCCCTTGATGGTACCCAGGGCAGAACCCTGTTGGGCCAGAGAAAGAAGGAACAGAAGAACCTCAGAAAGAGGGGCAGAAAGGGGATTCACAGCCTTTGCTGTGCACCATGCCACAAACTTGTTCCACCTGCAGGCGTATACCACCTTAGTGGAGGGATGCCTGGCTGCCAGAATCACATCACAAACTTCGGGAGGCAAGTCGAAAGGAATCAACTGCCGCCGCTCAATCTCCATGCAAGGAGGTGGAGACTGGACAGGTTCAGGTGGAGGACCGTCCCCTGCTGCTGCGACAGAAGATCCTACCGAAGAGGCAGACGGATCGGGGGAGCGATGCTCATACTGAGTAGCTCGGGATACCAAACTCTTCGAGCCCAGTCCGGAGCCACAAGGATGACTTGGGCCCGGTCACGCCGAATCTTCTTCAACACTCTGGGTAGAAGTGGTATAGGCGGAAAGGCGTACACAGACCGCAACTCCACTCGCGACGAAAAGCGTCGCCGAGCGAGTGCTGCCTTGGAAATTCCAACACGCAGAACTGATGACATTGTGCGTTCTCTTCGGTGGCGAATAGATCTAACCAAGGCTCTCCCCACTGTAGAAAGAGTCCTTGCGCCACCTCCGAGTGAAGACGCCATTCGTGATCCATCATGCACCTGCGGCTGAGTTCGTCCGCCCTGGCGTTCAGAGAACCTGCCAGGTGTTGAACCATCAGGGATATGCCCTGATGTTCCAGCCATGTCCAGAGACGCAGAGCCTCCTGACATAGGGTCCACGACCCCACCCCGCCTTGTTTGTTGCAGTACCACATGGAGGTGTTGTTGCCTGTGAACACCTGCCTCTGATCTCCGCCTCTCCCATGTGACCGCCCCATCCCAGAAGGGACGCATCCGTCACAACTGTGTGCTCTGGCTGGGGAAGGGAGAGGGATCTGCCCATGACCCATTGCCGGTTCGAGAGCCACCACTGCAACTGCCGTGCAGTTCCCTCCGAGATCTGGACGTAATCGGACAGGTTCCCCAGATGCTGCGCCCACTGGAACTTCAGGTCCCACTGCAGAGCCCGCATATGCCATCTGGCATGATCGACCAGCAGGATGCAGGAGGCCCAGCAGCCTCAGGGTCATCCGTACCGAAACCCAGGATAGAGGCTAAAAGATCGGAATCATAGCCTGAATATCCTGGACTCGCCGTTCGGGAGGATAGGCCCGAAACTGCGTCGTGTCCAGAACTGCTCCGATGAAAAGGAGCTGTGGAGAAGCAATCAGGTGCGACTTCGGCACGTTGATGGAGAACCCCATCGAGAGCAGGAGTCCGGCCGTAGTCTGGAGGTGGGAGACGACTGCCTGGGACGAGCCCGCCTTCAACAACCAGTCGTCGAGGTAGGGGAAGACTGGAACCCCTGCCCGGCGCAGATGAGCTGCGACCACCGCCATCACTTTCGTGAACACCCGAGGGGCGCTTGTAAGGCCAAAAGGGGAGCACGGAAAACTGAAAGTGCTCGAGGCCTACCGTGAACCGCAGGTAACGCCGGTGGGCCGGCAGGACGGGGATGTGGAAATATGCGTCCTGCAAGTCCAACGCTACCATCCAGTCTCCAGGGTCGACGGCAGTCAAGACCTGAGCTAGGGTGAGCATCTTGAACTTCTCCTTCCGGAGGAAGCGATTGACGTTCCGGAGGTCCAAGATAGGACGCATGTCCTCCTTGTCCTTTTGGGCACCAGAAAGTAGTGGGAAAAGCAACCACGCCCTATTTCTGGGGTCGGAACGCGCTCGATGGCCCCCTTGGCCAAGAGGGCCGCAACTTCCTTTCGAAGAAGTACCAAATGGTCCCCCGACATGCGGTGACATTGAGGTGGCATGGCTGGGGGGGTAGTCTCGAAGGGGAGGGAGTAGCCCCTTCGGACAATGTCCAAGACCCACCTGTCCGATGTGATGGTACGCCAGTGGAGAAGGTGATGGCGAACCCTGCCCCCCACTGGCGTGCTGTGGACCTGAAAGGATGGACTAGGAGGGCTTGGAGGCCGCGGACGGGGCGGAGGTGGTGGCCTGACCCGCACGCTGGTTACCAGACCCGCCTCGGCGGGAGCCACGTCCTCTGCCATGCGAAGGCGCTTGCTGCGCGGGCCGGTGGCTGGGCAATGGACGTGACTGGGCGCCCCTTCCGTGGCCACGAAAGGAGCGAAAAGCAGACTGCTGCGGAGGGCGCGAGCCGGAGAGGCCCAAGGACTTGGCCGTGGCCCGCAAGTCCTTAAAGCGCTCCAGCGCGCTGTCTGCCTTATTGCCAAAAAGGCGGATACCATCGAAGGGCATGTCCATAAGGGTGTTTTGGACATCGCCCGAGAAACCAGTGGTCCTCAGCCAGGCGTGACGGCACAGCGCCACTGTCGTAGCAAGCGATCTGCCCAGCGAATCAGCGGTGTCTAGGCCACATCGGATTGTGAACTTCGCCGCGTCTCTCCCGTCTGCAATAACACGGGTGAGTAGTGTCTGGACCTCCTCAGGACACTTAGGCAGCACTTGCGCCACCAAATCCCACAGAGAGTGGGAATAACGGCCCAAAAGGCAAGCGGTGTTCACGGACCGCAAGCCAGCACTGGAGGAAGAAAACATCTTCTTCCCAAATTGTTCCAGTTTTTTGGATTCCCTGTCCGGCGGAGCCGTAGGGAAGGCGCTCTGAGAGGCAGAGGCTTGAACAACCAAGCTCTCGGGGTGGGGTGTTGGGAGAGGAACAAGGGGTCACCCGGGGCCGGACGATGGCGTTGGGCTACGTTCCTGTCCACAGGAGCCCCTGTGGGGGGCCTGGACCAGGAGCCCAAAAGAACGTCAGAAAGTGCGTCGTTGAACGGCAGCAGTGGCTCCGAAGAGGTAGCCGCCGGCTGAAGCACTTTCGTCAGGAGGGTAGTCCTGACAGCCACTGTAGGGAGCTCGAGGCGCAAGGCCGCGGCCGCCCTACGCAACACCGTTGCATAACTTGCTCCCTCCTCCGTAGCCACGGAAGGAGGAGACAGCATGCCAAGGTTTGGTGAGATGTCCAGGCCACTGGCATCACCCAGTTCCTCTGCCCAGTCCTGATAAGGCTCACACTGAGCTGTGAGAGGGTCTTCCGACCCCTCCCAGTCCTCCTCGTCCTCCAATACAGGTGAAAAGTATGGAGGGCGGACATGAGGGAAGAAAGATCCCATCGGCGTCGGAATCGGCGTCGGCCGACGCCGATCCGGCTCCGTGTCCGGTTCCGGGGAGAACCTGGGGACGGCCTCGCCCGGGACGTAGGACGGCGCTGTGAATGGTACCGGGGTGGTGTTGCCGGTGGAGGTGTCGTTCGGTCAACCGGCGTCGACCGGAATCCAGGCCTGGATCCGAGGGGGTCCTGCAGCGCCGGGGCCGGAGCCGCCGGGGCCGGAGCCGCCGGTGGTGCCGAGGGAGGATCCCCACTGGGGCCCGAAGGCACACCGGGGTAACCCTTAGGCCCGAAGATGCGAGCCATGGCCGACAATAAGTCTTGGATGTCGGCCGGAGTCGACGTCGGACCCGGAACAGGCGGGTAGGCCAGCGTCGGCTGTTCGGGTACCCCCGGAGCCGCGGGGGCGGTACCAACAGGACCCTCAGCCGAGTCGCGAGACCGGCGAGGGGAGGTCTTAGAGCGATGCTTCTTAGACCTGTTGTGCTTCGCCTTACCTGAAGACGAAGACTTCGACCCCGACGAATGACGACGGCTCCGCAACCGGCCCCTCGACCTCTCCCGGGACCTCGAGCGGCGCGGAGCCGAGTGCCGGGCCTCGAGAAGCTTTCGAGACCGCTCTCGCAAAGCCTTCGGGGCGAGGGACAGACACTCGGGGCACGACGTGGGGTCGTGGCCGCGCCCCAGGCAGAAGAGACACTCTCAGTGCGGATCCGTAATCGACATCATGCGATTACAGACCTCGCGTGGCTTGAAGCCGGGCATCCCTACTGACACCTTGGAGTCGAAACGACTCGAAAACTTGGACAAAAAGTCTCAAAAAATGACTGGGGCACTGCTCAATCCGGATCTGCGCTTACTGGCGCGGAAAAAGAAAGAACTGACGCCAGCGTGCATGGGCGGCGTCTAAGTACTGGCCGCGACGTCATCCCGGCGATCACGACGCCGACGACGGACGCGGAACCGCACGACGACGCCTACCGACGCGCAGGGTTACTGCTACGCAAAACTTTCCAGATCCAGCCTGACGCCTGGGGATATTCTAAGGTAAGGAATCTGTCACTAACGTGTCTCTTTGAGATAAGAATTTATATTTAAAAACTTACTTACCTGAAGAATTTCTCTCTGATGTCTAAACATATATATAAAGATACTTGCTATTTTTATAAATTGGTGTGGATCTCCTTCTTGAGTCGTGTGTGTGTCATTTATTGATCATTGTGTAAATAAATAAAATCCAGAATTTGTAAAGCGCGAACTACTTCACCCCGCAGGGTCTCAAGGCGCTGGGGGCCGTTGGGGAGATTAAGTGAGCTATTGCCCGGAGTCACATGGTGCTGAGCTGGCGATCGTACCGTGAGCCCTGTGTTCCGGAGTCAGCTGCCCTGGACGCTGCGCTGGGGATCGTACCGTGAGCCCTGTGTTCCGGAGTGAGCTGCCCTGGCCGCTGCGCCACAAACACACACCTCTGTGTATCTGCAGAGGTCTTGCACGCCTCTCGGTTAAGGCTGTTCGACCACACTACCCCTAATAGAGCAATTCTTGGGATTGCTAGAGCAAGCCCCTGTCCACTTATAAGGGAACCCCTGGACTCTTTACACAGTATATCAGATTATTGATATATCACATAAAGAGCCAGCATCCTACAGCATGCTATAAAAATCCAGTGGCAGTTGAAAATCTATTTACTCTGTGCATGGATTTGTCCCATTTTTTGATGTATCTAAATATTGATGGCTTCTCAGTCTCCCCTCAGGAACTCCGCTATTTAACTAAAACCACCATGTTTTCTTTAATAAGCAGGCCCTTATAAATCTTCATTTTATTTTTTACTCTCTTTGGTGCTTGCAGCGTGAACTGGTATATTTCAGGTTTCCTTTCAAAAGTAATTGATCAAAAATCTAATTATACAGGTTAAAGCGGCTATTCTTGGATTAAATCTAAAATGAGAATTGTATGCATGTGATATTTGCATAGCACACACCTAGCCAAATGACAGTGAAGTGCTGCTCAGGGTCAAAGTCAAAGATAGAGGCAAAAAGTATTTAGAAGGGACGGCTTAGAAAGACCCCATAAGTGCTTTTCAGACATTCAAAATTAACAAGTTATTTACTTTCAGTAACGTTTTTTATGGTAGATATCCTAGCTAACTGCAGACTCTTCAGATTTTTAATTCCGAGGCCCCACACTGTGTCAAGAGCTTTTAATAGCAATAGCGCTAGTGTGCCGGCAGGTAATACCATCGTACTCCGCTAATGGAATTGACGGCATGGAGTTGTATGTAGGTGTCACCTAGTGGTTGGTGAGCCACTGGAAGCGCAGGCCAGGCCTGCAACCTGGCTCTGCTCAAGGTCCCCCTTGGATCCTCGAGCCCATAAGGCGAGCTTTCATGTGGTTTCTGCCTGCCAACCTTCTCTACTCAGGATGTGGCGTTATGGGCAAAGCTGCTGCCTTTCGAACAGAGGAACCAGGTTCAAGTCTTGGCGTCGGCTCAACATACAGTCATTCTGGGCAAATCACTTAATGTCCTCATGCCTAAAAATACATGAATGTGACCATATGTAATGTAACTGGTGTTTATGTAAATTGCTCCAATAGTTTCATGTTGAGTTTGCGCAATATAAAAGCTGCAGAAAAATGCACAGAGGATAAACTAAAGCATTAACATAAAAAGGGGGGACAAATACGTGCCCATTTAATAGCTGATTTGTACAAAGTGAAACCAGAAAACCTGGCTAAATCAAGGCTTTGTCACCTAAATTATGTCTTAGGTAAATATTGTATTTCACAAAAACTTATAACTTGATATTTGGAAGGAAACCCCCTTCCAATATGTAAGTTCAGAATACCAGCTGTACAAAAACCTATTGTGTTAAGAGACTATAATGTTACTCTATAATAATCGGGCCACATACTGGGCTTACATTTTAACTGTTTTGCCTTGTTAGTTCACTAATGACACTGTCACCAGAGTGGGGGTGGGGACAAGAATGGTTTTAAGTTCATGTTTCAAAACTATCACTTTTAAGAAGTACTTCTCAGTTCAGTGCTATAATGTGATGCATTAAGGTCTATGGTTCCATAAGTTAAAGAAATACACTTTATCATGTTTTAAGTGATGTGTGTTGCATGGTTTCATAGCAAACATTTTCAGGGCTTGGCTGGTGCATGGGTTCTAAGAGCCAAGCAAGACCTTTGGCTCGGCTTAATTTGTTTGCTTGCCCACCTCTAGTGTCACCCCAGCAAAATAACATCAGCAGTGACGGCTGCTCTGCTAAGGCGGAGGAGCGTCGCCCCACTGAACAGGTCAAAAAGGAAAAAATAAAATTATAACGCATTGTTATTATCATTTTATTTTCCGTACTTGCTCAGATGGGTAGGGGTAGGGCTACTCTGCTCACAGAGTAGGGGAGTTGTGGTTTGACCACTCCAAGTACGCCTGACGCATTGGCCGGCCGTTCAAACTGTCATGCGCACTTTGCATGTTCTCCACCCAGGCTGCATTACAGCCTGGGTGGAGAACATGCCCAGCCCTCCCACTCCCTGGCTGAGCGCTGAACCACGGCACTCGGACCAATCACAACACTGCATTGCAGCATTGTGATTTGCTATGGGGAGCCTGGGATCCGGGTGCTTCCTGACCTGGAGTCCTGGAAGCAGGCGAAGAGGTCCAAGAGGCGGCGGCACACAGCTAAGTGTTTAAATTTTTCTTCCATCACCCCCCCCCGCACCCCCACTGCCTTTACATACCAGGAACCGAGATTTTTACAACAGACAGAGGCGAATGCAGACTGGACGGCAGAGGCGGGTCTTAACAGCCATTAATATCTGCCTATAGACAGCAGTGGCAGCGTGTGCTCAAAGAATTTCTTTGACCTTTTATCAGCTTTTACAAAGATAATTTGTAGTGCTGGGAACTTCACAGGCTCGAGGAGTACTTGAATGGGCCGTTTGGGCCCCCTTCTGCTTCCTTCTTTCTTACACATTTGCCAAGGAGAGGCCTGAAAGGCACTGTGCCGGTTTGAAAAGCGAGGGGGCTACGGGCACCCAGTGGGCTCGGCGAGTAGGTTTATTTTGGACTTTAAAAAAAAAAAAATTTACAGAGCAAACGTCATCTCTACATTTCGAGTAGAAAGGAATCTTTGTATTTTTCTGTATGTCGTGCAACTTATTATTTTGTATAGTAATCCCAATCCTATCAATGTCAACATATTACAATGTCACTCACTCTATTAATACATCCTACCGGATCCCACAGAACTACAAGTGAAGACAACGTGGAGGTGCATGGCACTCCGATCCAACAACAATCGCCGACCCAGGCCATGTGTATGACTGAACGGCGTAGCCCGGAGTACTGTTCAACAGTTGAACTCAGCTCAGTGTGTAGCACGCATAGATTTGGTCTCTACTCGGCTGTTGTACACCTGGGTATCTACGGGGGCCTAGTGTCGTCCTTCGCCTCCAGGCTGTAAGTCCCTGTCCAGCGCCTCCCCTCCCACGAGCCCCAGCCATAATAGGTGTATGTGCTCCTTAAATACTTTACGCACTGCCTTTAATTTAAGTTTAGCTGGTTTGCGTCACGTTACAGGGATTATTAATACTTTTCCACTCCAAATATCCACTTTACTACATAGAGGCATTGAGAATAGTACTAGGCGTAGTCTGTTCCAACAGCAAAAAGCTGTTATGCAGCTTAGTAGTAAGGATGTCTATGGATGATCAAGAGTTTGCTACTGCAGATCAGCAAGGAGAAAATCTCTGAAATGAGACGAGATAAAAAGGTCAAGAGCCTATCTGGATTCAGTGAAGGAATGTTTATTGGGGGGGGGGGGGTGTGTGCAGAGCATGGTTATGAGGAGTGTCAGAACGGAGGAGGTAGGGGTTATGCGTCTGCAATAGGATAACAATTGGTATCTGAAATAGAGGGATTTTTGGATCTGGGGGAATCGTGAGGCTCCTTAATGGTGGTAAACCATAGATGCAGTCAAGCCACAGGCATTGAAAATTTTGTTGTTGAAGAACATTGCCTCAGACGTTTTAATGGTGGCTTTGTAGGCTGGGTTAAGCATTTGCAAATTGACTGCTAAGAATAGGTCACAGTCAAGGTATAGAAGACTGCAAATAGAACGTTCTATTTCTAAAAGGTTGGCAGAGAGCTAGCTAAGGGAAGGTTGAGTCCATTTGAAAGACTTTCAGAAAAGTGATCCCATGGAGGCTAGCACTAATCTGGGTATTATATTTGTCCAGAAAGAGCTGGGGATTCTGTTCATAGAGTTAGCTGGTTGATACCACACAGGAAGCTAATGAAAGAAGAGTAGGATTAGGTAATTAGATACTTGCCTGCATCCAGCCCATCGCAGACAAAGTGCGCAAAACCTTTACTTAGATGGTCTGCTTTGACCGTTTGCAACATCTCCCATAGAGCATGGGACTACAGACCAGGAGGCAAGTTGCTCTTCATGTCATGAATGCAAAACTCCCCAAATAGAAGACCTTTCCCATTGCCTCTATCTTCTTCATCTCCCTTTTCATAGGAGTAGAGACATCCCTGAAACACATCAAGTTGTAAATTTTCAGAGAAGAGAAACTCTGGATCTACGCTAAAGGGCCTGGGAAACAATGAACGGACTTCAGTGAGTCTGGGTGGGGTGTTATATGACTCAGTGATGTTATATCTGGGAATCAAATCCGGAAAACAAGATGGAGTCATGCTATCACCAATCGATGAAGGAGAACTATTTCAAGTCTCCAGATCCTGTTTAGCTCCAGGAGGAGATTAAAGCGGTATTAAATCTGCAGACAGTGTTGTCAATCAGTAAAAGAAGAACGGTTATCAGTGAACAGGGGTAGCACCTATATGCTGAATTAACAAGTTACTTACCTTCGGTAACGATATATCTGTAAGAGACAGATTAGTTATGGATTCCTCACCTTAGAATTACCCCCAGGCGTCAGACTGGATCCGGAGAATTTTTTCCTCAGTAGTACCTCTGCACGTCGATAGGTGGTGTCGGTCGACTCCGCATTCGTTGTTGGCGTCGTGGTCGCTGGAATGACGTCGCAGTATCTACCTCGCGTGCGGACGTCAGTTCTTTACACGACATTCCACGCCAGAAGCGCAGAGCCGTGCAAGACACTGACCACGGGTGCAAGAAAACTAGGGCCCTGAAAGGGAGTCCCTTACCCTAGAAGTAGGTTCGCAGAACGGGGAGGATGGATGAGGCGGTGAGGAATCCATAACTAATCTATGTCTCTTACAGATATATCGTTACCGAAGGTAAGTAACTTGTTCATCTGAAAGAGACAATTAGTTATGGATTCCTCACCTTAGAATAGATACCCCAGAAATACCAAGCCCGGTGGTGGGTCTGCGAACCAAGTTCACACCAGAAAGTCCTGGAGAACCGCACGGCCGAAGAAGCCGTCCCTCCGGACTTGGCTGTCCAGGCAGTAGTGTTTGGTAAACGTGTGCAGTGAAGCCCAAGTAGCTGCCTGGCAGATGTCAAGAAGGGGGACTCCACGTCCCAAAGCAGTAGTGGCCGCCGTCGCCCTGGTGGAATGGGCACGCAACCCAACTGGAGGTTCCTTTTTCGCTAAGGAATAGCAGATTTTGATGCAAAGAATGACCCATCGGGAGATGGTTCGTTTTTACACGGCCCGACCATTCTTGGCACCCACATAACCGACAAAGAGCTGGTCACCCACCCGGAATTGTTTTGTGCAATCCAGATAGAACAAAAGCGCACGTTTTGGATCCAGACGGTGGAGCCTCTCTTCCTCTTTAGAATGATGCAGAGGAGGAAAGAAGGTGGGCAAAGTGATGGTTTGTCCTATATGGAAAGAGGTAACCACTTTGGGAAGGAAAGAAGGCCTAGTGCGGAGGACGACCTTGTCCGGATGAACAGCCAGGAAAGGAGGCTTAGAAGAAAGGGCTTGTAGCTCACTCACCCTGTGAGCAGAGGTGAGGGCAACCAGAAAGGTAGTTTTAAGGGTTAAGAGTCTGAGAGGACAGTTAGGTAGCGGCTCGAAAGGAGCGCACATCAGATAAGTAAGAACCAGGGTCAAGTCCCACTGGGGCATCACGAAAGGAGTTGGAGGAAGCAAATGAGTAATGCCCTTAAGGAAGCGATTTACAATAGGGGACTTGAAAAGAGAAGCCTGATCAAGCAGCCGAAGGAAGGCCGAAATATAGCCCTTGAGAGTGCCCAGAGCAGAGCCCTGCTGGGCCAAAGAAAGAATTTAGAGGAGAACCTCTGAAAGGGGTGCAGAAAGTGGATCCACAGCCTTTGATGCGCACCATGCCACAAATTTGTTTCATCTACAGGCTTATACCGTTTTGGTGGAGGGACGCCTGGCTGCCAAGATAACATTACAGACTTCGGGAGGAAGGTCGAAAGCAGTCAACTGTCGCCGCTCAATCTCCACGCAAGGAGGTGGAGACTGGACAGGTTCGGGTGGAGGACCGTCCCCTGCTGCTGCGACAGAAGATCCTCCAGAAGAGGCAGTCTGATCGGAGGATCGATGGCCATGTGCAATAGCTCAATATACCAGACTCTTCGTGCCCAATCCGGAGCCACAAGTTTGACTTGGGCCCGGTCGCGCTTGATCTTCTTCACCACTCTGGGCAGAAGTGGTATAGGCGGAAAGGCGTATAGAAGACTCCACTCGCGACGAAAAGCGTTGCCTATCGAGTGCCGCCTTGGAAATTCCAACGCGCAGAACTGCTGACATTGCGCGTTCTCTTCGGTGGCGAATAGATCTAACCAAGGCTCTCCCCACTGCTGAAAGAGACCTTGCACCACCTCCGAGTGAAGACGCCATTCGTGATCCATCATGCACCTGCGGCTGAGTTCGTCCATCCTGGCGTTCAGAGAACCTGCCAGGTGTTGAACCACCAGGGATATGACCTGACATTCCAGCCATGTCCAAAGGCGGAGAGCCTCTTGACATAGGGTCCACGACCCCACCCCGCCCTGTTTGTTGCAGTACCACATGGCGGCGGTGTTGTCAGTGAACACCTGCACTACTCTTCCCCGGACAGAGGGAAGGAATGCTCTTAGTGCAAGACGAATTGCCCGAAGCTCCAGAAGGTTGATATGGAGCCCGGACTCCGCCGGAGACCAGAGGCCTCTGATCTCCACCTCTCCCATGTGGCCACCCCAGCAGTGATGCATCTGTCACCACTGTGAACTGGTTGGGGAAGGGAGAGGGTTCTGCCGTTGACCCAATCCCGGTTCGTTAGCCACCACTGCAATTGGTGTGCAGTGCCCTCCGAGATCTGGACACAATCGGAAAGATTCCCCTGATTCTGTGCCCACTGGAACTTCAGGTCCCACTGCAGAGCCCGCATATGCCACCTGGCATCGTCCACCAGCAGGATGCAAGGAGGCCCATGAGGCCCAGTAGCCTCAGGGTCAGTCTGACCGAAACCCGGGATAGAGGCTGAATGATCTGAATCATAGCCTGAATATCTCGGACTCGCTGCTCGGGAGGACAAACCCGAAACTGCACTGTGTCCAGAACCGCTCCGATGAAAAGGAGCTTCTGAGTGGGAATCAGGTGTGACTTTGGCACATTGATAGTGAACCCCAGCAAATGCAGGAGGTCCGCCGTAGTCTGGAGGTGGGAGACGACAGTCTGGGGCAAACCCGCCTTCAACAGCCAGTCGCCGAGATAGGGAAGACTGGAACCCCTGATCTGCGCAGATGAGCTGCGACCACCGCCATCACTTTCGTGAACACCCGAGGGGCACTGGTAAGGCCAAAGGGGAGCACGGTAAACTGAAAGTGCTCGAGGCCTATCGTGAACCGCAGGTAACGACGGTGGGCCGGCAGGACGGGGATGTGAAAATAAGCGTACTGCAAGTTCAACGCTACCATCCAGTCTCCAGGGTCGACAGCAGACAGCACCTGAGCCAGTGTCAACATCTTGAACTTCTCCTTCCGGAGGAAGCGGTTGACGTTCCTGAGATCCAAGATAGGACGCAGGCCCTTGTCCTTCTTGGGCACCAGAAAGTAGTGGGAATAACAACCACGACCTTCGTCTGGCGCAGGAAGGCGCTCGATGGCTCCCTTGGACAAGAAAGCCGTAACTTTCTGTTGGAGAAGGGCCAGGTGATCCTCCGACATGCGATGGAATTGAGGTAGCATGGATGGAGGGGTAGTCTCGAAGGGGAGGGAGTAGCCCCTTCGGACTATCGGCAAAACCCACCTGTCCGACTTGATGTTGAGCCAGTGGGGGAGGTGATGGCGAATCCTGCCTCCCACTGGCGATTGATGGGCCGGAAAGGTTGGACTAGGAGGGTTTGGAGGCTGCTGCAGAGGGGGCGCTGGTGGACTGGCCCGCCTGCTGGCCCCCCAACCCACGGCAGTGGGATCCACGTCCCCGGCCGCGCAGAGGCTGGACAGCTTGCGCAGGCCTGTGGCTCTGTTCGGAACGTGGCGGGGTACCCCTTCCGTAGCCATGAAAGGGGCAAAAAGCAGACTGGGCTGGGCGGGAGGTGGAAGCGAGGCCTAAGGATCTAGCCGTAGCCCTAGAATCCTTAAAGCGCTCGAGTGCGTTGTCTGCCTTGTCGCCAAACAGGCGACGGCCATCAAAGGGCATGTCCAAAAGCGTTGCTTGGACATCACCCGAGTGTAAGAAAGTGGCTCTGTATATACTGCACCAAAGTAAGGTTCAGTGTGCACAGAGTCCACAGTCCCCAGAGGTTTGGCAGAGGCTAAAGTTAGATATAACCTTACTTTCTAAAGTGGTAGCTTGGTCGAGCAGTAAGGCAGTATCAGAGGACAGTGTAAAGCACTTGTTGTACACACTCAGTCAGCAAATGGTCTCACACACTCAAGAACTGAACTCTAGGCCAATGGTTTGTATATAAAAATATATACTGGTTTTATTTTAGAACGAACAATAGGTATCAAAATATACTTTCTCAGAATGAGATGCTTTAGGTAAATACTTTCAATAGGCAATAGACTTTTGAATGCAAAAGTTGCAGTTGTTGCAATAGGCCACACAATTTCAAACACAATATAACATAGAGCTCAATGGGAATTTCTAGTTAAATGCAATAGATTACTTTTTGGATTACTTTTCTTACCACAAGACTGGATCCTAGATTCAGTCCTGGGACATCTCCTGTAAGCAGTTGAGTAAAAACGTTTTGGTTACAGTTGTGATTTTTAAGGAATATTATTGTATTTTAAAAGTTGGCACTTAGAAACTTTTTCACATAGAATCACTAATGTTATCCTATGGGAGGAAATTCACTTAGCCGGTAAGTAGTGTTATCGTTACTTTTTCTTACTCCGTGTTGGATCCTGGATCCAGCTCTGGTGCATCTCCTGTAAACAATTGAAAGAATGTGTTTATGTCACACAGGCGATTTTTAGCAAATATTTGTAAGTTTCAAAAATCGACACTTAGAAACTTTTTCAGCAAAAACCAGGCAATGTTATCCTATGGAAGGAAATTCAAGTTACCGGTAAGTGCAGTTATGATTACTTTTCAGAGTCAGTGCTGGGCACCAAGATCCAGCACTGGGATCTCTCCTGATAACAGGTGAATATTTTCGTTTTCGTGATTCGGCTGATTTTAGGTGAATATTTGTATTTTTCAAAAGTCGACACTTAGAAACTTTTTGGGAGAAAAAGTGTCCATGTTATCCTATGAGGAAAAACGAGTTATCGGTTTCAAGGTAAGTAATCTGTCTTTTGAGTTAGGGTTCTGGGGTTAGACTCGGGGGTCTCCCAGGGTCAGTGATGCACTGTTGTTGCACCCTCAGTGGCACTAGGGCGGCCGGGTGCAGAGTGTTGAGGCCCAATGTTATCCTATGGAGGATAGGGGGACTCCGGTTGGTGGCTGCTGGCAAGCAGGCCACGGGGTTGCGGGAGCAAAGCTCCTAGGGTTAAGCTCAGGGCACGTTGGGGACCAAGTTAGCACCAAAGGGGCACCCTCAGCGGCACTAGGGCGGCCGGGTGCAGGGTGCTGTTTTGAGGTTGGGTGCCCTGTTGATTTCAATGGAGATTCTCCGGGACAAAGAAACACTGCAGGCTTGGGGGATGAGGACCTTCCAGGAGCTACCACCACTTCGAGGGGTAAGTTGGGATGTAGAGGGTTGGTTAGGCACCGTTGGTTTGGGCACACAAGGCCGTGGGGCGTCGGGTGCAGGGGTGCCTTGGGACGTCAGATTTTCTTACCCGCTCTGGTCGCGGTAGGGGGGGGTCCTCTGGATTGAGGCTGCAGGCGTCGTCAGGAGGCTTGAGGCAGGTCAGGGGTCGCCGGATCTCGGGTCAGGATCGCCGGGGGGACCTCCTCAGGGTATTTGTTTACTCGAGCTCGGGCCGGGGTCGGCGGGTGCAGAGTGTGCTCTATTCGCGGTCTCTGGCTGACACCAGAAGCTGCAGTTCAAACACGTCCGGTGTTCACGGGAGAAACAGCTTGGAAAGTGAAGGCAGGCAGGTCCTCCGGGGTTTTTGAGGTTGCTGGCCGCTGGACACGCCGGGGTTTTGCAGGAGCAGGTTCGAGCAGAGACAGGCATGTAGGGCTGGGGCCAAGTCAGTGGGCGTCTTCCTCTTGTTAGCTCTGCACGGCTTCTCGTCCTTCTTCTTCCTTTTCTTGTTGTTGCTGGATCTAAGGAAGGAAGGTTCAGGGTGCCCCTAAATACTAGGTTTAGGGGCATTACAGGTAGGTGAAGGGCAGGGACCAATGGGTCCCTTCCCTGGGGTGGGTACACCCCCTATCCTGCCACTCTCCAGTGGGAGGGGGGCAGGAGCCTAATCCTGATTGGGTAGGGCTCCCCATCTTCAAGATGGCGAGAGCCCGGAGATGTGCTTCACCTCGCCTCCCCCACCTGAGGGGTGGGGTTGGCAGAGGCTGGCACACCCCCTTTCCTCCCTTGGTGTTTCCCGCCAGTCTTCCCGCCAGAGTGGGGGCTAGAACCAGTGGGGACCAGTTGCTGAGTAATGCGGAATGCCTTTGAAGCTTCCCCCTGCCCATCCTGGGGGAGGAGGCCTAGCACCTCGCCCAGGACGTGCATTGTTGCAGGCCCGGGGGAGCAGATGGCTCCCTACCCAGGGGTCCAGCAACATGTCTGCTGTGTGGCAGCTGGGGCAGCCCCTCAGACAAGACGTGGATTGTAGGTTAGGTTCAGGGGTCAACTCTAAGTTGCCCTCTGTCGTGCATTTCACATTAAATCCCACACTGGCATCAGTGTGGGTTTAATGTGCTGAGAAGTTTGATACCAAACTCCTCAGTCTTCAGTGTAGCCATTATAGTGCTGTGGAGTTCGTAATGACAACCTCCCAGCACCATATACTCTGAATGGCATCACTGCACTTACAGTGCCCAGGAATGGCCCTGGTACTGTAGGGGCACAGGGCTCATGCACCTGTGCCCACACCACTGGCATAGTGCACCCAGCTAGAGGGTGACTGAGGTATGCCAGGGCAGTGTGTTTGTGGGCATGGCACACAGGGATGTGTGCCATGTCGACTCTCTGTTTAGGTCTGCACCAAGACACTCAGCCTGCAAAGGCAGGGTGTGTGTGTCAGGGTACAGAGAGGCCAATTGGGTTTAGGCTTCAATGCAGTTTTAGGGAAGGAACACTGGCCCTGGGCACCTGATTGGCAGGAGCCCAGGGCACACTCAGGAAAAGTGCATCAGTTATCAGGCAAAAAGTAGGGGGGGTTACTGCAACAGAAACCCACTTCTTTACACCGAGAAGCCAGTGGACCTCAACCAGGCGTAGTGTCTCAGTGCTACTGACGTGAAATTCGTCCTGCCCAGTGAGTCGGCGGTGTCCAGCCCACACCGGATGGTGAACTTCGCTGCGTCTCTCCCTTCGGCAACAGCACGGGAGAACGCGGCCCGGGCCTCCTCCGGGCACTGTGGCAGCACCTGCGCAACCGTGTCCCACAATGAGTGGGAGTAACGGCCCAATAGACATGCGGTGTTCACGGACCGCAGTCCCAAGCTGGAGCAAGAAAACATCTTCTTCCCAAGGTGGTCCAGCTTCTTGGATTCCCCATCAGGTGGTGCGTTAGGGAATGCGCCTTTGGACGTTGAGGCTTGGACTACCAAGCTCTCAGGGGTAGGATGAGAAGAGAGGAAAATGAGGTCGGGCAGGGCGGTGGCGTCGGGCAATCATCCTGTCCACAGGAGCCCCTGCGTTGGGCTTGGACCAAGTGCCCAAAAGGATGTCCGTAAGGGACTCATTGAACGGCAGCAAGGGCTCAGAAGAGGCCGCTACCGGCTGAAGCACCTCGGTCAGGAGGTTAGTCCTGACCGCCACCGTAGGAAGCTCAAGGTTTAAGGCCTCGGCTGCCCATCGCAACACCACTGCATAAGATGCACCCTCCTCCGTAGCCACGGTAGGGGGAGAAAGCATGCCAAGGTCTGGGGAGGTGTCCAGATCACTGGCGTCACCAAACTCCTCTCTCCTCCTCTCTCCAGTACGGTTCCTCTAACTGGTTTGCAAGAGGGTCCACAGACCCCTCCCAGTCCTCCTCACCCTCTCCTGGTAGCCACTCAGGGCGGCAGGAAACCTCAGGGGAGAACAGGGGTAGAAAAGTACCAGTCAGCGCCGGTCCAGACGCCGGGCGACGTCGGTCCGGTTCTGTGTCCTCCTCGAGGGGGAGGCCGGGACCGACGCTGGCTGGGGACACAACCGGCATCGGAGGCGGCAGGGGTGTCGTCACTGGATTCGGCGCTGAAGGATGTGTCACAATGTCAACCGGCGCCGATCCGGATCCACGCCTGGATCCTTGGGGGCCCTGCGGCGACGAAGCTGCCGACATCGAAGGCCTAAAGCCCCCAACCGAGTCCACGGGCCCGAGGGCGCGCTGGTGGAGTTGGGCTGCCCAAAGATGGAATGCAAGGCTTCGTAAAAGCTTCGAAGCTGGGCAGGGGCCGCTCCGGCTCCCAGAAAGGGAGGGAAGGCCGGAGTTGACCCAACAGGCTCCGCGGGCGGAGCCGGAGGACTACCTTCCGCTTCCCGCGTCGGCCGACGGACGGGGAGAACGCGAAGAGCGACGATGCTTCTTCGCCTTCTTTTTGTGCTTCGACTTACCCAAAGACGAAGACTTCGATGACGAGGGGTGGTGGTGGCTCCGCGACCAGTCCCGCGACCTCCCTCTCGACCGGCACAGAGTGGACTGCCGGGCCTCGAGAAGCTTTCGGGACCACTCCCACAAAGACTTCGGGTTCATGGCCTGGCAGTCGGAGCACGACTTCGGGTCGTGGTCGCACTCCAGGCACCAAAGGCACACGAGGTGCGGGTCGGTGACCGACATCAATTTGCGACAGGAGTTGCAAGCCTTGAAGCCGGTCCGACGTGACATCCCTCCGTGCACCAGGAGTCGATCGACTCAAAAAAGATGTCGACAAAAGTCGCAAAAACGGAGTCAAAAAGTGACTCTAGGTACTGCTCACTCCGGATCTGCACTGGCTGGCGCGGAAGAAAGAACTGACGTCGGCGCGCGAGGGCGGCGTCTAAGTAGATACCGCGATGTCATTCTGGCGACCATGACGCCAACGACGAACGCGGAGTCGACCGGCGCCACCTATCGACACGCAGAGGTACTGCTCAGGAAAAAATTCTCCGGATCCAGTCTGACGCCTGGGGGTAATGCTAAGGTGAGGAATCCATAACTAATTGTCTCTTTCAGATTATGTCATCACAGGCCAAAGCTGCCATCTGTCAGCATGCGGGAGCTATTGCAGGAGATCCAATCTGTCACCGGTCGAGATTTACAAGCCAAGGAATCAGTGGTTAGAAGTATCTATCAGAAATATTTCAGGGCTTTCTTTATCTTGAAGCCTTCAGACTACACAAAACCAGTCATCTAGTCTAGAATCCCCTAATCTATGAATGCTGTGAACCGGTTCCTCTCTTATTTATATGAGCTGGTTGACATGGTCCTCGAGCTTGGTCCAGAATTGTTAGCACAAATGGGCTACTACCACCATCTTTGTGAAAACTCCAGGGGCAGAGATAAGCTTGAAGGGAGGGAAGTACAAACTGAAAATGTCATATCTATTATGACCATTTAAGATGGATGAGGATGTCCTAGAGCTCTAAAGAGACCACTGTAAAGCTTGCACAGAATGTTCCAGTGTCCTCTTTTTGAATTTCTTCTTCTTAGGAATTTGTTTAGGAGGTGTAGATCTAAGGTGGGTGCCTTCTTGTACTCTAAGTATTAATGCATTTTTTGGAATAAGAAAGCATCAGGTTTAGTACTAATGTTTCTTTGCTAATGAAAACCCTATCTATTGCTCCTTTTCAAGCAGACTGTATCTTTCATTGTTGTTCTGTGGGTGGGTAGGTCAAGGGGACGGAGGAAGGCTTCCTCAATAACGAGAAAATGATCGATTTTATCATGTGGAGAACCAACTAATCTAAATGCTCCCCAATTATGAAAGAAATAAGTGATCTGGGCCCAGAAGCGATAGCTGTGGTTTTGAATGCTCTAATGATCAGGAGGTTCTGGTGTCTTGGGAGTGAGGAGAAAAATAGAAATGCTGGTCACATTATTATAGAAGTAACCAGCACTTAATTTGAGCTTCTGGTTTCGGGTGCTCAGCACCAGCACTTAATTGCCAACGCCGGCCCTTATGCCAGACTGCCACATGATGGCCCTGATTGTTTAATTTAAAGATTAGCATTACAGTTATTTATTAGTTCAATATACATTTAAAACCTGCTTCTACACCCTCCGCATGCTCCGCAAGATCTACAAATGGATCCCCACCGACACACGAAAGACCGTCACACACGCCCTCATCAGCAGTAGACTCGACTACGGCAACGCCCTCTACGCCGGAGCCCCGGCCAAACTCATCAGCAGACTTCAAAGAATCCAGAACGCCTCCGCCCGCCTGATCACCAACGTCACCCGCCGAGACCACATCACCCCCCACCTGAGAAACCTGCACTGGCTTCCCATCGACAGAAGAATCACCTTCAAGCTCCTCACCCACGCACACCAGGCACTCCACAACACCGGCTCGGCCTTCCTCAACAACCGACTATCATTCTACGCACCCAACAGGAGACTCCGCTCCGCCGACCTCTCCCTGGCCGCCGTCCCACGCATCCACAGAACCACCTCCGGAGGCAGATCCTTCTCCTACCGCGCCGCCAAGACTTGGAACTCCCTCCCCCTCCACCTTCGGCAGACAGAGGACCCACAGACCTTCAGGAGACTACTCAAGACCTGGCTCTTCGACCTCTAGCTGCAACCCCCCCAGCGCTTTGAGACCCTCACGGGTATGTAGCGCGCTTTATAAATGCTTGATTGATTGATTGAAAATGACTAATACCTACCACCCAAGCTATTCTTACAGGTTTGGGGGCCTGGAATAGTGTGAAGTGCCACACTTGTAGGAATGTGATGTTAGTAGGTGTGTTGGCACGGTCACCGGCAGTGCTGGCCGGGGCAATGGGTGGTGCATGGCAATTATAGCTTTACAAACTAAGCACTGCGAGTAACTCTTCCTCTGTAGGGGCTGCTGTGGGGGTGGCAGAGTCCTTGACCTTGGATTGGTAAACTGAAGACTACGCTCAAGATGTTCAATTTGGTTGGTATGATTTTGTATCACTCAAGTTTAGCCCAATTTGCAAGGATTGCCTATGAAGGCATCCCTCATTTGTTCCACTAAATTAGGCAAAGATAGCACTATCCCGACCATCCCAAATGGCTTGTACAGATCATGTCAACAAACACTTGCTATTACTAAAGGCAGAGGCTTTATGACGCTCCTCTGCTATGATTCCACATGCAGGGAAGCTGCAAGGACTGCGTTCTGCTCAAATTTTGCAGAACAAGCCTGTACTTCCAGCTCCCGGTGTCAGATGGGATGAAATGAAAGATGTTGAATGGTGTTTCTCCCACGCCTCTCAGATATAGTCCAGCAGAACATTATTAAAAGGAAAAACTCTCTCAGGAGATTGTTTACCAGACTCAGGCTGGTCAGTGGGAAGCGCTGTCTAGTGTTTCCACTGCTTTCTTAAAAATCGCTTAAGAAGGTGACTGATCAGCAGAGGAGCTAAATAGCATATCTGGTTACAGAGTGATGCTCAATTCACCTTTGTTTTAAAGGTCACGAAATGATCCCTAATCAGAGTGCATCTGTGGCACGAGATTGCCCGCCTCACTGTCAATCTGTGCCAGGGTTCCAGCTTAGGGAACTTCTCTGTGTCTAAATTTTCATAAACCTCTAAAGCTTCTTAGGAAAATATATCTTTTTGAGGTCAGGCTTCTGTTCATTAATGTATTTAGCTCAATTCTCTTTTCAGGATTAAATATGCCAGCACATTCATAGACAATTTCAATCACTAAAACTTGTGTGGCGTCTTCAATGCCGTAGTTAAAGAAGGCAGCTTCTACCGTGCTGCCGAAACCAAGAGTGACTTAGCAATGGAGCTTGGGAAGGGGGCCGGGGATGGAGGGGGAAAACTGGTGCTTAAACTACCAGTGCCACAAAGAAGTCAATGCACATTAAATACAACAGCGGCTCAAAGGGACAAACCGGAGAGTGTGGTCTTGAGTGCAGGGAGTACAGCCGGCTCAGATTCCAGTAGGACTTTTATCTGAGCCTTGGTGGCCCAAAGAGGACACCTAATCCTTTTTTTGCCTTTTCATACACTTCTTGAAATATTAGTTAAGTCAGTGTTTTCCAGTGCTCTGCGTGTCACATTATGGCTACTTCAGACGATTAAAGTACAGAATGGGTTCAGAGAAGAAATCTGATCCTAGACCTCATTCTGCACTTTTCTTTCACAGTGATTATAAGAGACAAAAGGAAGTCTGCATGTTATTACAATATTTCTTGGGCGCTTCTCAGGGAATGAGATCCAGATTGACGATTCGTTGAAAGTTTGCATTTCAGTGAGCCCATGAAAATCTTTTATTCAAGTGCAATAATAACCTTAGGATGAATTCAGGAATGAAGCCAAAATATCTGTGACATGTAACTTACCCAAACAAAGGTATTTGGAGTAATGATTATGAACCAACATCTGTATGTGTTATTTCGCACAGGGCTTAAGACTGAATACATTTATGCAACATAATTTTTCCAGAAAAACAGAATTCTCCTCAACAAAAATCTAAAGAAAAACCCAGCAAAAGTTACCAGCTCCAGATCTTATGTCAGCAGAGGTATGGAAAAAGCAGAAACTTGCATTACTGGCATCTGTGCGGGCCTTATATGTCATATGGTCCACAATTAAACTGCGGTAATAAGAAAACATTATAAAATGCAATTGATGGTCCTTACGAGAGAACAAGCTGGAATATAATGAAGCATTTGGAAGAATATTCATGGACACAGAAAATGTTAACAAAATCTTCTAACCTGCTCAAAAATGTTGAAAATTCACGTGGCTACCGAATACCTAAATCAGTTATGAAATAACGTCAAAATTCAAAACACTGGTGTGATGCACAATCAACATGAGACGACAAACTGAATATCAATTTAACCTAATTGTTCATATAAAATGCTAGCTCAGCTTTCATATTTTTATCATCTTTGGGTCGAGTTAGGAGGAAAAACAGTGACAGCAGAATCCCAAGACTGTAGCATCATCATTTCTGACCATGTAGCTTTTATGCATTTTGGTCTCACAAGCAGATGTTTAAACTGCTCCTGTTGTTGCAATTTACTTTCTTTTGAACCACCAGCCAAATCAGCAAGCTATGTAAGAGCAATAATAGCTGGTACAAGTGTAAGCCATCATCTTCATTGATACGCTTTACATTGCTGCCCAAGAAAATCTATATTTGGGAAAAAAACAATCTCAAATGATTACTTGTTCGTCATCCTCCTTGCTTGTTTGGTTCCTCCTGTCGTTAATTGATATTTCGTCCACACCGGAAAGAATCATCGTCACAGCTCCTTTACTTCTGTCCTTTAACTTCTTGCGGTAGATATCTCCTAAAGTCCAAAGGCTCAACTGTTTCCTAATATAAACAGAACAAAGTATTGAAATAAGAAGCTAGTATGAGCACAGATCTCACATTTTCCACCCCATCAAATAAGTGCAATAATATACAAGAAACTCAAGCACAACAGTAAATATATAACTTTTTCAGTTATCCATATACTATCTACTATTTTCAAGCATTGTTTGGAGGCCTACTTACGCCACCAAAAAGTTTTGTTGTGGTCCTATCACAGAGCCAGGTCTACATATTCTAATCCAGCCAACGGTTTCCCCTGCAGTCATCCGGAAATGCTTCATTAGGTAGCATCCAATAAGGGTACCTGTTCGGCCAAGGCCAGCTGTGGAAGAGAGAAGATGAACACTGTATACAGCATGCAGCAGCTAACAACCAATTACATAGGTCACCAATGCAATGGTACACTGTATCTTCTCTTTGATCGGCAAGAGCAACCTTTACGCAGATGTGCAGTCACTTTACTTTAGTAGTGCTTCATTGAACTTCCAACTTGTAGTCCAGAGGTAGTCTACATGCGCTCAAAACTTCGATATTATAGTGTCCCTGTTCTCACTGTAGACAGAGCTTAAACCAGGATAAATTAAAACAATATGATTACTCAGATTCTTAACATACAGTACAAGGAAACAGTCAATGCTACAAAACAAAAAGGACAGAAACGACATTCCTTTTTGCAATTTCTCACATAGCCACATATTTTAATCCATTGCCACATAAGGAGGATGATGATGAGATGACAACTAGCAAATAGTAAAGTTTCTAAATCGGTCTTTTCTAAAGTTCATCATATAACATTTGTTACGAGTACATTTTCAAGAGTTACATTTGCCAGAGTTCAAATTGTTTTTCAGCTTCCAAGTCAAAACGTCCTAGGACGTATGCTATCGACTTTCTCTCTTACACAAGAACAATATTTACCAGAGGCAACCCAGACAAACTAGATGTTCATAAACAAGCAGCCAAGCCTAGAGACTGAGGACAATTGTTAAGAATGTGGCCTTTTTGCCAAAGCTTGGGCAGCAACAGTGGAGTTACCACAGTTGAGTATAGGCCTGAGTAACCAATAGAATCTTAATACCCATTATTTAGCCCGGGCTACTGACTTTGTGGGAAGCAAAGCAAAGGAATACCGGAAAAACAGGCTTGAAGTTGGCCAAAACATACACAGAATTCTTTGGCCACCAGGATTTTCAGAGACAAGTTGGCATCCAAGTGAAAGGCCAAATTCCATACGACCTAGGTGGGACATGGAGGTGCCTGCATGGATTCAGATCAGTGTCTCATCAACCAGGAGATTGGTGCATTTGGCATGAGAAGCACTTCAGCTTTGCAAGGGTTTAAGTTCAGCAAGTCAGAGGACTTTCACAAGCCAAAGTGAGGCCACAGGTTAGAGCATTTCCAAATAGTTCCGGGTTAGGGTTTCCTTTAAGGGTTGGGAAGACCAAATATAACTTGTGTATTATTCGCAGACATGTAAAAGCCAAACCGTAATTGCTATAAAAGGGCAATCTGAAAGAGACACGTTAGTGACAGATTCCTTACCTTAGAATATCCCCAGGCGTCAGGCTGGATCCGGAAAGTTTTTACGTAGCAGTACCCTTGCGCATCGGTAGGCGGCGTCGTGCGGCTCCGCGTCCGTCGTCGGCGTCGTGATCGTCGGGATGACGTCGCAGGCAGTACTTAGATGCCGCCCCTGCACGCTGACGTCAGTTCTTCTTTTTCCGCGCCAGTAAGCGCAGATCCGGGAAAAGCAGTGCCCTAGTCAATTTTTGACTACATTTTTTGTGAATTTTTTCACAGTTTCTTTCAAGTCTTCATCGACTCCTAGGTGTCGTAGGGATGCCCGGCTTCAAGCCATGCGACGTCTGTGGTCGAATGATGTCGATCACAGACCCGCATCTAGAGTGTCTCTATTGTCTCGGCCGAGACCACGACACGAAGTCGTGTCCTGACTGCCGGAAACTTCACCCGAAGGCTTTGCGAGAGCGGTCTCGAAAGCTACTTGAGGTCCGGCAGTCGGCTCCGCGCCGCACCAAGCCCCGGTCCCGGGAGAGGTCGAGGGGCCGGTGCGGAGTCCCCGCCGGTCATCGGAGTCCAAGTCTTCGCGCTCCTCGGGTAAGTCTTAGCACAAAAAGTCTAAGAAGCATCATCGCTCTAAGACTTCGCCTCGCCGGTCTCGCGACTCGGCTGAGGCCCCTGTCGGCACCGTCCCCGCGGCCCCGGACATGCCTGTGGAGCCGCCCCCGCATTACCTGTCCTTTCCGGGTTCGGGGGCGACTCCGGCCAAAATACAGGAATTCCTGTCGGCCATGGTCCGCCTCTTCGGGCCTCAAGGTCCCTCCGGTGCGCCTTCGGGCCCCGCGGGCCCTGATGGGGTTGCTCCGGCATCGCCGCCGACTCCGGTCCCGGCGTCGCCTGTCCCGGCGTCGCCTTCATCCCGGCCTCGGCTCCGGCCTCGATCCCGGCTCCGGTGGTACCGCAACCCCCATCGACGCCTGTTGACCTAACCACGCCTCCGCCGATGTCCCCGGTGCCGTTCCTGACGCCGTCCGGGGCTCCGGACGGCGTCGTTCCCCGGTAGTCTCCGGCTCCGGACATGGAGCCGGACCGACGTCGCTCGACGCCGGCTCCGGCGCCGATGAGACCTTGGGTCCCAAATGTCCCTCCTCCTCCATATTTTGAACAAGAGGAGGACCAGGAGAGCTGGGAGGGGTCGGAAGACCCTCTCACACAACAGTGTGAGTATGATCAGGACTGGGCTGAGGAACTTGGGGATGCCAGTGGTCTAGACACCTCCCCTGACACTGGCATGCTGTCTCCTCTCGTGGCTACGGAGGAGGGAGCAAATTTCGCAACGGTGTTGCGTAGAGCAGCTGGAGCCTTGCACCTCCAATTGCCTACTGTGGCTGTCAGGACTAATCTCCTGACGGAAGTGCTTCAGCCGGCAGCTTCCTCCACGGAGACTGTGCTGCCGTTTAATGATGCACTGACTGACGTTCTTTGGGCGCCTGGTCCAAGCCCACCACAGGGGCTCCTGTGGATAGGAACGTGGCCCGACGCCATCGCCCTGCTCCGGGTGACCCCTTGTTTCTCTCCCAACATCCCACCCCCGAGAGCTTGGTTGTCCAAGCCTCTGCCTCCCAAACCGCCATCGCGACCGCCCCTCCGGATAGGGAATCCAAACGCCTGGACCAATTTGGGAAGAAGGCTTTTTCTTCCTCCAGTGCTGGCTTGCGGTCCGTCAACACCGCTTGCCTTTTGGGCCGATATACCCACTCCCTGTGGGAGTCGGTGGCGGCTGTTTTGCCGCAGTGTTCTGAGGAGGTCCAGACACTGCTTACCCGCGCCATTGCGGAAGGAAGAGATGCGGCTAAATACACCATACGTTGTGGCCTTGATACCGCCGACTCGCTGGGCAGATCGCTTGCAACGACGGTGGCGCTACGTCGCCACGCCTGGCTGAGAACAACTGGTTTCTCGGGTGATGTCCAGAATACACTCATGGACATGCCCTTTGATGGAGTCGGTCTTTTTGGTTCCAAAGCAGACCATGCGCTGGAGCGTTTTAAGAACTCACGGGCTACTGCCAAGTCCCTGGGACTTTCTGTTGTACGCCCTCCGCTAACCTCTGCTTTTCGCCCCTTTCGTGGCCACGGAAGGGGCGCCCAGTCACGTCAGCAGCCCAGCCACCGGCCCGCGCAGCAAGCGTCTTCGCGTGGCCGAGGACGTGGATACCGCCGTGGCGGTTCGGGCAACCAGCGTGCGGGTCAAGCCACCACCTCCAACCCGTCCATGGCCTCCAAGCCCTCCTAGTCCCTCCTTTCAGGTGCACAGCACGCCAGTAGGGGGCAGGGTCCGCCATCACCTTCACCACTGGCGTCCCATCACCTCGGACAGGTGGGTCTTGGACATTGTCCGAAGGGGCTACTCCCTCCCCTTCGAGACCACCCCCCCAGCCATGCCACCTCAATTCCACCGCATGTCAGGGGATCACTTGGTGCTTCTGCAAAAGGAAGTCAACGCCCTCTTGGCCAAGAGGGCCATCGAGCATGTTCCGACCCCAAAAGTAGGACGTGGTTGCTACTCCCACTACTTTCTGGTGCCCAAAAAGGACAAGGAGGACATGCGTCCTATCTTGGACCTCCGGAACGTCAATCGCTTCCTCCGGAAGGAGAAGTTCAAGATGCTCACCCTAGCTCAGGTCTTGACTGCCCTCGACCCTGGAGACTGGTTGGTAGCGTTGGACTTGCAGGACGCTTATTTCCACATCCTCGTCCTGCCGGCCCACCGGCGTTCCCTACGGTTCACGGTAGGCCTCGAGCATTTTCAGTTCACCGTGCTCCCCTTTGGCCTTACAAGTGCCCCTCGGGTGTTCACGAAAGTGATGGCGGTGGTCGCAGCTCATCTGCGCCGGGCAGGGGTTCCAGTCTTCCCCTACCTCGACGACTGGCTGCTGAAGGCGGGCTCGTCCCAGGCAGTCGTCTCCCACCTCCAGACTACGGCCGAACTCCTGCAGTCGCTGGGGTTCTCCATCAATGTGCCGAAGTCGCATCTGATTCCTTCTCCACAGCTCCTTTTCATCGGAGCAGTTCTGGACACGACGCAGTTTCGGGCCTATCCTCCCGAACGGCGAGTCCGGGATATTCAGGCTATGATTCCAATCTTTCAGCCTTTATCCTGGGTTTCGGTACGGATGACCCTGAGGCTGCTGGGCCTCATGGCCTCCTGCATCCTGCTGGTCGATCATGCCAGATGGCATATGCGGGCTCTGCAGTGGGACCTGAAGTTCCAGTGGGCGCAGCACCAGGGCAACCTGTCCGATCACGTCCAGATCTCGGAGGGGGCTGCAAAACAGTTGCAGTGGTGGCTCTCGAACCGGCAATGGGTCATGGGCAGATCCCTCTCCCTTCCCCAGCCAGAGCACACAGTTGTGACGGACGCGTCCCTTCTGGGATGGGGCGGTCACATGGGAGAGGCGGAGATCAGAGGCCTCTGGTCTCCGGCGGAGTCCCAGCTCCATATCAACCTTCTGGAGCTCCGGGCGATCCGACTTGCACTCAAGGCATTCCTTCCCTCTGTCAAGGGGAAGGTAGTGCAGGTGTTCACAGACAACACCACCGCCATGTGGTACTGCAACAAACAAGGCGGGGTGGGGTCGTGGACCCTATGTCAGGAGGCTTTGCGCCTCTGGACATGGCTGGAACATCAGGGCATGTTCCTGATGGTTCAACACCTGGCAGGTTCCCTGAACGCCAGGGCGGACGAACTCAGCCGCAGGTGCATGATGGATCACGAATGGCGTCTTCACTCGGAAGTGGCGCAAGGTCTCTTTCTGCAGTGGGGAGAGCCTTGGTTAGATCTATTCGCCACCGAAGAGAACGCGCAATGTCATCAGTTCTGCGCATTGGAATTTCCAAGGCGGCACTCGCTCGGCGACGCTTTTCGTCGCGAGTGGAGTTGCGGTCTGTTGTACGCCTTTCCGCCTATACCACTTCTACCCAGAGTGTTGAAGATTCGGCGCGACCGGGCCCAAGTCATCCTTGTGGCTCCGGACTGGGCTCGAAGAGTTTGGTATCCCGAGCTACTCAGTATGAGCGTCGATCCCCGATCCGTCTGCCTCTTCGGGAGGATCTTCTGTCGCAGCAGCAGGGGACGGTCCTCCACCCGAACCTGTCCAGCCTCCACCTGCTTGCGTGGAGATTGAGCGGCGGCAGTTGATTCCTTTCGACTTGCCTCCCGAAGTTTGTGATGTGATTCTGGCAGCCAGGCGTCCCTCCACTAAGGTGGTATACGCCTGCAGGTGGAACAAGTTTGTGGCATGGTGCACAGCAAAGGCTGTGAATCCCCTCTCTGCCCCTCTTTCTGAGGTTCTTCTGTTCCTTCTTTCACTGGCCCAACAGGGTTCTGCCCTGGGTACCATCAAGGGCTATCTTTGTGCCATTTCGGCCTTCCTCAGGCTTCCTGATCAGCCCTCCCTTTTCAAGTCCCCTGTTAACAGATTCCTTAAAGGCATTACACACCTCTTCCCTCCTGTTCCGTTTGTGATGCCTCAGTGGGACTTGAACTTGGTTCTTACCTTTCTTATGTGCGCTCCCTTTGAGCCTCTACATAACTGTCCTCTTCTGACTCTGAAGACAGCCTTTCTGGTGGCCATCACCTCCGCTCGGCGGGTGAGTGAGCTCCAGGCTCTATCATGCAAACCTCCCTTTCTGTCTGTCCATCCAGACAAGGTTGTTCTTAGGACGCTTCCGTCCTTCTTGCCAAAGGTGGTTACTGCCTTCCACATTGGGCAGACCATCACTTTGCCCACCTTCTTTCCGCCTCCGCATCCTTCCAGAGAGGAAGAGAGGCTCCACCGTCTGGACCCAAAACGTGCGCTTTCCTTTTATATCAACCGCACACAACACTTCCGGGTGGATGACCAGCTCTTTGTTGGCTACGTGGGCGCCAAAAAGGTCGGGCGGTGCACAAGAGAACCATCTCCCGCTGGGTAACCTTGTGTATCAAAGCCTGCTATTCTTTGGCTAAGAAGGAGCCTCCTGTTGGGCTGCGTGCCCATTCCACCAGGGCAACGGCTGCTACCACGGCTTTAGGCCGCGGTGTTCCGCTGCAGGATATCTGTCAGGCAGCTACGTGGGCCTCGCTGCACACATTTACAAAGCATTACTGCCTTGACAGTCAGGTCCGGAGAGACTGCTTCTTTGGCCGTTCTGTCCTCCGGGACTTCCTTGTCTGATCTTTGTTCGCAGACCCACCACCGGGGTTGGTATTGCTGGGGTATCTATTCTAAGGTAAGGAATCTGTCACTAACGTGTCTCTTTCAGATGCACAAGTTACTAACTTGTGTAACGATATATCTGTAAGAGACAGTAGTTGGTGACAGATTCCTACCGCCCCACCCATCCTCCCCGTTCTGCGAACTGATTTCTAGGGTTAAGGACATCCCTTTCAGGGCCCTAGTATTTTTCAGACACCTATGTCAGCTTCTTGCATGGCTCTGCGTTCCTGGCGCGGAAAGTCGTGTACAGAACTGACGCCAGCGCGCAGGGGCGGCGTCTAAGTACTGCCCGCGACGTCATCCCGGCGATCACGACGCCGACGACGGACGCGGAGCCGCACGACGCCGCCTACCGACGCGCAAGGGTACTGCTACGCAAAAACTTTCCGGATCCAGCCTGACGCCTGGGGATATTCTAAGGTAAGGAATCTGTCACTAACTACTGTCTCTTACAGATATATCGTTACACAAGTTAGTAACTTGTGCGTTAGTGTAACTGGGATAGAACTGAACCCTGTGAAACAGGTGTAAAGGATTTGTGAATGATCTGAAAGGAACGTAGTAACATATTTGACAACTTGTCCACTTAGGACAACTTCAACAAGGGTGCTTTTCAAGACGGAGTGATCTATGGTGTTAGCTATACTTCTTAACACGTTTGATGACTAGCTGAAATAAACTGCTACTTACTTGTGCTCTGTGGGTAGCCTATTCAGACCAGCAGAAAGATACAAGGCTTAAACTGTTTTCAACAAAAAGGCTGGAAAGCGACAACCAAAGTAATTCTTTTGACACACAAAATAAACAACCATGATGATGAACACTTTTTTTTATCTTCTCCACTTAGTTTTAGGTCATATGGATGATGTTCCTAGATTCTTCCCAGCCAACATTTAAAGAACTAGGCGTTTGACATAGCACAACATTACCAAGGAATAAAATGGATGCAGCCTCAATTTGCAACATGGCACTGCAGCCCACATTACCCCTTTAGATATGAGAGTTTATACAGTTTAGGTGTTTTAAATTTGAAAACTATGCAGCTGGGTCTAACTATTAATAAGGCGCAAGGAAATGTTAATTACCTAATACAGCTTAGTACTTAAATGCCAAAAACAGTTCACGTTTACAAACTCCTGAAATGGAAGAATAAATCCCAAAGAATGCCTATGATGCAGGGAACGGAACCCCAATGTTGCCTGTGAACATACACTGAAATGAACCCTACGAAGTCTGGAAAGTGTTGCTCGATATAGCATTTAGTGGTTTGGGGTTCACTTTGAAAGTTAAAACGGTGGCACATATGACTACTGTGTTAATTTTTATTTGGGATTACGGTGAGAAGTATTTTATCTTTTCTATGTTTCTGCATTGTGATTTTTGTGAATAAAAATAAATCAATAAAAAACATTTATAAACCGACTCAGACGAGGCCTGTTTTGACACGTGCTTCTTTTATGGCCATGTGTCAAGTTTTTACCTGACATATGGGTGGCCAACGTCTCACTGAGGACATAATGGAAGTATGTGACTTTTACGAACCCGGCATGCTTAGTGTGCACTCATAGCAGACATACAGATACATTTAGCAAAAATGGCTGCCACGTTTGAGGTGCTGTTTAGCAGCCTCATTATTTATAGATCAATAACACCTACAAAGGTTCATAAAACGCAAGATAAAATTTAGGGTCACATGCAGATCTATGGATTTCCTAATGGTTTAACAGCAAGGTTTTGTGGAACACTACATGAGGCCCTTGGTACCTTTTTCCTATCTGCTACTATCTTATCTTTCTGTGAAATCGATGGAGTATCGAGTAAAACAAGGCCTGAAGAAGTCAGAGGAACAAAAGGCCACTTCAGTAGACTCCATAAAGCAGCCAAACGCATTTGTTATCTATCTGAGGTCCAACACCAAATATTTATGAGAAATTTGAATATGTAAAGAGCATAAATGTCCACTTTACATATGTCCATTGTGGGAAAGTGCCACGGTTGAAGCCTTACCAGTTAACATAACATATCACAACGTGCATTTGTAAAGCGCAAGGGTATCCTGGAGCTGAAAACAGATGCTTATTGTTACCAAACTCAATGGTACTCATTTGATTGACCTCAGAAGTATGAAAGGCTTGAGTGGACCCGCTGGGATTTGAACCTGTGACCATGAGGTCAAACACAGGCTCTTACAGTAGACGCATTAGTCCAGTAAGCCATCCGACCCGGATATTGAGTTGAATGCACTCTTGGATAGTTTGTTAGCTAGGTTGTAGCTAAACTAATTCTTGGGCTGGAATCACTAATTACGGCCCGATGTCACAGTTAAAATGAACATTACTTTCTGTAATGCCTCATCAGGTAGAGACTATGTAGCCACAGATTCCTTACCTTGGAATATCCTCAAGGCATCAGTTCTGGATCCAGAAATTCATGAGCAGTACTCCTGTGCGCCGGTAGGTGGCGTTGAACAGCTTTGAGTTGGCAGCGTCAGATGTGACATTTGTGGTGCCTAAATAGGCGCTAACCAGTGTGCGGACATCAGTTTGTAACTATTTCGTACCAAAAGCATGGAACCACATGAGGTTTTTGACCTGTGTGCAGATTGTAAGGTCCTACAAGGATCTTGTTAGGCGGGTAAGTCCAGTTCACAGAACGGGGAGGATTGGTAAGGAATCTGCGGATAGATAAGAGTCACTACCAGATGAGGAGTTACTTAAGGTAACTAACTTGTTCATCTGAAAGAAACGTCTAGCCGTAGATTCCTTGCCTTACAATGGATACCAAAGCAATACCTCCCCAAAGGTGGGTCTGCAAACTGGCTTAGACCAAAAAGTCCTGGCGAACCGGACAGGTAAATTGCCCATCATGACATTACTGTCAAGGAATTAGTGTTTGGTAAACGTGTGCAAAGATGCCCACGTAGCAGCCTGACAGATGTCCAGGACAGGAACTCCACGAGCTAAGGCAGTAGAGGCAGATTTGGTTCTGGTGAAGTGAGCCCGCAAGTCCTCAGGGGGTTGCTTCTCGTCTAAACGCCAGAACATCTTTACGCAGAGTACAATCCACCTGCAGATGTATGTTCCATTTCTGCATTTCTTTCCCCTTCTCCATTCCAGTAAATCCTACAAAGAGCTGATTGTCCACTCGGTATGCTTTGTTTAGATCGATATGAAAGGACAGTGCCCTCTGAGTGGAGTCTTTCTTCTTCTTTCGAGGAGTGAAGTGGAGCAAAGAAAGTTGACAGTGTGATGCTTTGGTCGACGTGTGAAGGTGTAATCACCTACGGTAGAAAAGAGGCACAGGTTCAGAGAACCAGCTTATCTGGGAAGATGCTGGTGTATGGAGCGTGAACAGAAAGAGCCTACACCTCACTGACCCTCCTGGTAGGTTTGATGGCCACCAAAAAGATTGCCTTAATCGGCAGAAGACTTAGAGGGCAGCTGTGCATGGGTTCAAAAGTGTAACACATCAAATAGGTTAAAACTAAATTAAGATCCCATTGGTGCATAAGGAAAGATTTGGGTGGAAACGTGCCGACGGCCCACTTAAACAGGGAAGTTTGGTCTGACAACCGCAAAAACCCAGAGATGGTCGGAGGACAGATGCTCATGCTCAGGAGAGCGGATACCAAACACTTTGCAAATTCCTGAGCCACTAAGCTGACCTTGGCCTGGTCGGTCCTGATCTTTTTGAGGTTACAGGGTAAGAGCTATCAGCGGAAAGGGATACAGGAGTTTACCTGTTCTATTCTAAGCAGATTGTGTCTGAAAGCGAGAGCAGCTTTGAAAACTGCAGTGCGCAGAAGCGCTGACATTGCGTGTTCTTGGCGGTGGCAAACCGATCAAGCCAAGGTTCTTCCCATTCTTTGAAGAGACCTTGCACCAGCTGCTATTGTAGACACCATCGTGATTCGCAAGGCATCGGTGGTCGTGTTAGTCTGCCCTGGCATTCAGATATCTCACCAGGTACATCACCACCAGGAAGATGCCACGACGAAGCAATAAAAACACACCACCAGGAAAGGGATTTCACTTTTATAAAAGGAGACATCAAAATACTGTTTTCAGAATAAGGCATGGGGTTTTATTTGTGCAACACTAACAAAAAGGCTTTCCCAGATGTCAAATTAACAACATATAAATGTATATAGAGATATATATGTATATATATGTGCAAGCAATAACACACTTATAAGTAGGCAAATGCAACTGTTAAATGCGTGGATAATAATATGAAATGAAGTACAAGCAGATAATACTGGACGTCCGCTTCAAGAAATCAGAAAGATATATACACTAAATACATCAGATGATTACAACCACTGAAGACTTGAATGTGCACACAGACTCACTCGCACATCACAATGAAAACACCTCAGATGATTATAACCACTGGAGACTTGAATGTGCACACAGACTCACTCGCACATCACAAAGTCAATACTCAAAAACAAAACACCTCACCGGCTGCAAACATTGCATCTCAGCCCACTTCAGACTGGGGGATTCACAGCGGGGTTAAGAGCCTCAGCAAACCGGGTTCTGCCTTAGTAGACGCGTCCGTCCCCATTCGGATTCCAAAATCCCAGTTTCTAAGTCAACAAACCCCAGCTTTATAATCTCAAAACACACTAGAAGGTTCCGAGAGGCCCTCCTCTGCGCCAAAGAAACTTACTGGAGTTGGCCACTTTCCATGCAAGCATTCCAAAGGCAAAAGAGTTCTCACGTTCCTTCTGCGCTCTCACGTATTCCAGTCTTTATCTTAACGAAGCTTGCGAAAGTCTCCACCAGAACAGAAAACAAAACAACCTTGAACGTGAATAGCCTAAACAACTTGAGTAATCTGAGGGCCTGCCTGTGTGTGCAAAAGCTCAAGCTAGCTGACAGAATTCAAGTTGGCATGAGGGCATGTCAAAGCCAATAGTAAGAACTTCATAATACTTTCCAATGTACAGCACAATGCACATTTGTGCACCACTGCCTATAGCATCACACACTTCATCTCTCAATGTACAACATAATGCACATTTGAGCACCACTGCTTATAACACTGCACTTCGAGACCAAGAAGTACATTCCACACCTCTCTCATGCTTTCAAATGCACATCCCACACGTTCTGTTCCTGGCAAGGCTGTTCTATTCTCTGAAAGCTCTCCCCCTCCACAGGAACAAGAAGAGATGAAAGAAATCTTCAAGGAAAAAAGGCACACGCAGGGAACATGATGTTGGACATTCAGGCTAGAGTAAAGTAAAACACCAAAAGTCAATTAAAATGATGGTAGTCAAAGGTCATCACGTGGTTTCAATACATAGGAGTGCCTCTAGCACTACAGGAGTGGAGAACTTGACAGTATGTTGGGTGTGGGTTCCACATCCTCTATGGGTCCCACATACCCAGCCACAAAAGGATTGAGAAGCCTGTGGGCTAAGGTTGGAATTGTGGACGCACAAGAAAGCCCTGTTCGTGGCCATCAAAGGGGTGAAAGGAAGACTGTTGCTGTTGTTGGGAACTCCATGAGTGGGCCTAGGGATCTTGCTTTGACTCTACTCTCCTTTAAACACTCGAGCACCATGACCTTCTTATCGCCGAACAAACAAGAGTCGCCTAAAGGTATAGCTATCAGGAACGATTGGATATCCCTTGAAAATCCAGTCTACCTCAGCCAAGCGTGGTGGGGTAGTGCCACTATTGACGTAATGGCACTGACTGGTGCGTTGGTGGTGCCCAGTCCACATGGAATGGGGAACTTCACTGCGCCTCAGCCATCTATCAGTGCCTGGTTAAAGAAGGAAGGGCCCTCTCTGGGAAGCATAGGCAGTAGCTGCGCAATCAAGTCCCACAATGTGAGGGTATATCAGCCCAAGGGGCAGGAAGAATTCCCAGACTGCAACACCAGGCTGGTGGAAGAGAAGATCTTCCCGAAGGTATCCAGCCTCTTTCATTCCCTACTAGTAGTAGTAGTAGGGAATGCGCTTTGATTAAGTTTGGCTGTTGAGGCGTGCACCATGAGGCTCTTGGGAGAGGGATGTTGGATGAGGAAGGCTTGGTCTCAGGGGCAGGGCGGTGACGACAGGCAATCATCCTGTGCACTGGAGTCCCGTGTTAGCCCAAAGCCCCATGAGCACATGGGTGAGGGCCTCATTAAATGGGAGTATGGGTTCTGCAGTGCTGACGACCGGTTGAAGCTCCTCCGTCAAGACGTTGGTCTTGACCTTGATAGAGGGCGGCTGTAGGTCAACGACCTCCATTGTTCTGCACATTACCACGGCGCAAGACACTCCTTCCTCTGTGGCAGGGCCTGGAGAAGAATTCAGGCCAGAGTGAGGTGACATCACCCAGCTCCTCATACCAATTTCTCTCCTGGTAGGGATCATCCTCCATTGGGCCATATCCCCCTTCATCCTCACCCCACTCTGGGAAGGTGGAGGTGACGAAGGGTGGTAAGTCCAAGGTAGGTTGATGAGGTCCACGCAACGCCGGTGTCAACGTCTAGCGGATTTGAGGCAGCGCCATCTCGGAGTCAGCGAGGACAATAGGATCCTCCTCAAGTGGGGTCAGTGGTACTGAAAACTATGCAGAAGGGACCGGAAGCGGCATAGGTGTGATGTTAGCGTCTGTCCAGATCTGGCTCCGGAAGGCCTGGCTGGTGTCTGGGGCGCACCGGCAGGAGGTAGCCCAGAAGGGTCACCTCTTGGCTCCATGGGACCCGAAGAGACACTAGAGGGAGCCAATGGCCCAAAGATGGAGCAAATGGCATCATAGAACTCCTTGAGTTTGGAAGGGTTATCTCCAGGGAACTCAGGGAAGCGTGGAGCAGACCCAGTCACCTGCACTGCGGGTAGAGAGCGGGAGCAGGGCCTGAAAGCACGGTACCGATTAGGATAGGCCAAAGAGCGCTTCGACGACTTCTTGTGCTGCTTTGACTTACTAGACTTCGATCACTTGGGAGTGGGATGACTACTGTCAGCGGGATTCAATCCAAAAGCGGACCAGAGATATCCCTCAGAATCGGGACCAAGATTGGTGCCTTCTTCTGCCACACCACCAGGAACTTCATTGACGCTTGCAAATCGATTGGAGGTGCATAGACCTGCAGTCACCGCAGGCCTTGTAGTTGTGGCTCAACCCCAGGAACCATAGGCAAACCACAAGTGGGTCAGAGATCGACATCGGTCTGTGGCATTCTACACATGGTTTAAATCCCGTGGATTTGTTAGGGGACACAACCCCTTGCACACTGAAAAAAAACCAACTTAAAAAAAAAAATATATATATATATATATATATATATATATATATATATATATCTATATCGACAAACGGGTCAAAATAAAAGGTGGCACAAAAAAAGACAGCCGCAGCTCTACAGATCTGCACGTTGTTGCGGAAAGGAAGGAACTGAGGTCAGCGCGCCGGGTGGTACCTATACAGGCGTTGTGCACATCACTTCTGATGCAGACGCCGAGACAATCAACTGCACCTACTGTTGGGCATGGGTACTGTTCAAGATTTTCCCAAATCCAGTCTGGCGCCTGAGGAATAGTCTAAGGTGAGGAATTTGCACTCATATGTCTATCAGAAACAGTTACTTAACTTTAATATCTTTATTGTGCTGTAGATACAGATGCTTTGCACACACCTGTTATCTAGTGGTGGTCTTGGAACATTACAACTTGTTTATCTTCAAAGAAATCCTTTTGTTCTAGAGATGACTCATGCTATATCCTGTGAATCCCACAATGCACCAGGACACATGTACCTCAGTCGGTAAGTCCAATAGGTAAGGTGGAAAGCAGTATTATTCTCATGCGTGGAGAACAAATCGACTGTTGGCATGCCCCAGTGCTTTAAGTATTGAACACTTGGGTTGATCTTCCATTCATGTGTTTGCCGAGTACTCCTGTGCAAGAGATCCACAAGGCTATCATCTACTCCAGGGACAGGTTCTGCCAACAAGTGTACTTGATGGTACGTAGCCCAATGTCAAATCGTATGTGCAATCTAGGACAGCTGCGGTGAATGCATCCCCTGTTTAGTATGGAATACATTGCCATCATGAGGTCTGTTCAAATAAGCATCACTTTGCAGTAAAAATGTGAGGCAGAAAAGTTCAAAGGGCTAGCTTCATGGTCTTGAATTATAATAGAGTGATGCAAAGGAGATGTTCCAGAAGAGACCACTGACCCTAAAGGGTGACCTTTAACATCACCCCAAACCATCAGGAAAGCATCTGATTTTATGGTCACTTGTGATTGTGAGTAGTGAAAAGACCTGCCTATTAATAAGAACAACTGTAGTTTGTGCTGAACACTGGGGCTCTACAAACACTAGATCCTCCCAATCCCCATTCGCTTGTGACCACTGCCCAGACGGACAATCTCAAGTGGGCGCATGTGCAATTTTGCATTCTGTTCTAAGACAATATAAGAGGCTAATATTCGTAGTATCTACGTGATTTTTCTCACAGTCAGAGAACACAAAATCTGGTAAGGTGAAGCAGTCTTTGGAACTCCATCACACTCTCGTGAATGGGGTAAGATTTCATGTGTCCCTGCACCAAGTTTGGCTTCAAGGAATGCTTGCATTTGTTGGGGACAAAGATGTGATTTTTTTTCAGACTGACTGAGAATGCCAATGGATGCAGAAGCAATTTTGTCTGCTAAGTGTAAGCAAGGCATATTCCTTTGCTGCTTCCGTTTATCTGCAAGTCATGGAAGTGTGTAAAGAGATGTACTAGAACGTATATGATCTACCAAAATTGCCAGACATCGGGTGAACATCCTTGGAGCTGTGCTGACTACGAAGTATAGTATCTTGAATTGGTGATGAATTCCACAAACCACAAACCTTAAGTACTATAACTACTGTTCGTGAGCTGGATGAATAGGAATGTGGAAGCTGGCATTCTGGAGATCGAGGGTTGACATGTAATAAAATCCTAGTTAAAGAAGAGGGATGGCATCCTTAAGGGTGGTTTTGCTTGCTCTGGAATGAGAAAATATAACAAGAGTATGCCTCCCTCTCTTGTTGTGAAGGGGCAATCTTCATGGCTCCCTCTGGAGTAGCACTTGTAACTACTCCAGTAGAAGCATGCAATGTTCTAGAGTCATGCTGTACGGGCCTGTAGTATATTGGGGGGGTTAGTGTTTAACTAGAGACAATAGCCTTGGGCGACAATGAGCAGTATCTATTGGTCTGAGGTTATACTCTGCCATTATGGCAAGTATGTCAGTCGCTCCCAAACAGATGTTTGATGGTCAGGGAAATAAATACCTGGTTATTGCTTGGTGGCAGAGGTGCCTCTACCTCGGGCACCGCTAGCTTTTCTTCACTCGTTTCCACCGAAGCCTCCTTGTTGATACTGGCACTGCTCTGACTTTTCTGAAAGGACTGCTGCTGCTGCTGGTACTGGGTTTAAGGTGCGAGGGAAACTTGCTTTGGAGGATGCCCTCATTTGTTGCCTATGAAAAACTGTTTTACCCTGCTGGTGCTGCAGCACTCCAATACCATTTGCTATGTTGATTTCCTTTTTAAAAAAAAAATTTTTTCCAGCATCTCGTCAACCTGCGGACAGAGATGCTCACCGTCAAAAGACAAACCAGTGAGGGATTGTTGAACCTCTGGTCTGAAGCCTGAAACTCTAAGACTAGTATGGTGGTGATGAGGAGTTTTGTGGTACCCCCTTTCTACAAACTGATGGACCCCACTGGTCCATTGTTGTGGCCTTCCAGGCAAGTAGAAAGGAGAATACCCTTTCTCCCAGGGGTTGCGCACATTCTTTCAATGGAAAGCTAAAGCAGCTTTCCAGGTGGCGCGGGGAAGGGGAGGAGGCTTGCTGGGCCCGATAGCCCCTGCCTTTACCTCTGCCCCTGTATTGCCTGAAGAGCTGGTTCTGGTGCTGGGAAGACCGCGAAGGCTGGCAAAAAATTTAAGTACTTTGAAAACCCATCTAAATTTTCAAAACTGCTGGCCGTTTTTCACCCCATCCCCACCCACCTTCCCCAGGGCTATTGCCTGTAGCACCTGCAATAAAGCACTAGGGCTGATGCAGGCTTCTCCCATGCAGTTGTCACGGGTCGATAATTGAGTTATTGGACAGGTGTAAGGGTTCAGAGGTGATGGCTGAAGGACATCTGGACCTCTGCAGTCTGTTAGACTTGACTTCTGCAGTAGGCAAACAATGCTCAAGGACATCGGCAGACCCTCTCAAAACTGCACAAAATGAAGCCACCTCAGGGGAAGCTGACCCGGGAGGGCAGTCTATTTGTACCTCTGGGGAAGTATCCAATCCATTAGGCTGTTGCAAGGCTAAGTAATCCACTCTGTCAGAAGACAGTGATGGAATTGGCTTCTTTGTTACCATTGTATTATCATGTTGGATTGGATCAGGCATTTGAATTTAGTTGGAATCCGAGCCAAATATATTGTCCATTGTATGTAAGTAGTCCTAGTGGGAAGGGTCTTGCCCTTCATCTTAACTCCAATAATTCTTTGGGCTTCTCTTCTGGATCTCTGCAGGATTGCCTTTGTTTTAGATATAGGCTGCTCAATAATAGGTGCCAGTGGTGCCACACAGAGGCCAACTGGCAAAAGACTTGGCGCGGGATACTTCCAAATAACACAATAGGTGTTCAATGTGGAACGTAGAGGATGAACTACGACAAGTCAGGACTCATAGAAGAGAACCTGAACAGAGCCCTAAAATGTTCCATGGGGCTCACAGGTCCTCCACAGGGGATCGATGCACACCTAATCATATTAGTCATGGGGTGAATAAAGAAAGCTGCATTGGCTACCCGTGTCAGGAGCTTGGACCTAAGGCTGCCTTGGGAAGGGCGGCGGTGGCTGAGGAGCTGGTACAGTCCTTGGGTCAGAGCCTCACAGGATCCTCTGCACTAGCAGAGGATCCTGTGAAGAAGTTATCTCCACACCTACAGCACTCCGATGACTACTCCGCAGGGGGCAGAGTAAGCTCCAACATGAATTACCTTTTGAATGGGAACAATGCTTTTGAGAAGAATATCCATGCATCATCCTTTATTTTGTGTTTTCTTTTGAAGACTTCGATGGAGAAAAGGATCTGGATGGAGATCCTGACCTAGACCGCACAAACGTTGAGGCTGATGTTTGTCGTGGGTCATAAACCCTTGGCCTTGTACTCTTTAAGACATTGGGATGTACAGGGTCACACTTGTTACACCGCCTCGAGCCGTGCCTTGAACCCAAGCACCTCAGCACAATTCATGAGGATCTGAAATAGACATGGTCCATTACAGTCCCATCAGGGTTTGAACCCTGACATTTTAGGGGGAGAAATCCCTAGCACTAAATGGCAAAACTTTTTTAGAGCAATCTGTGAATAAAACACTGAGCAACGAAGGAGAGCGACCCCTACGAGAGATCCCTTCTCAGGTCCTAGAATTGGTCTTTACCCGTAGGCCTAATGACAAAGTCAGCTATATGCAGGGACTACATTGTGTCCCAGCTCAAAATGTGGCCCCAATCATTGCTGTATGCAAAGGAGTTGGGTCACATATTGGCACTGCATCTGTGTTCCGGATTGCAGCATTACAAGAAATTGACCCTGAAGCTTGCGCTCAAAATCTTATTAGATGTGGCACCCATCTTGGGCAGAGCCAGGATCTTTAAGTAGGCTCTGCCCCTGCATCAACCACCAGATATTGAAGATTCTGGTGACGGTGGTCTCACGCTGCAGCACATCTTGTGATGAAGCCTTCCAAGAGCAGATTTCATTTTTTCAATTGAACCTGTGCCCGTATACCCACACGTCTGAAAGTATGTGGGACTTTACTTGGCAATTACTTCAACTAAGTGACATTGCAGAGTAACTTCAACAGATTTTTTACAACTAGTCAAGGGCAGAAAGAAAAACATCTTGCCTTATTTAAAGTGCCTAAAAGATTGTAGAAATTTGTCCCATTCCCTTACCATCTACAAATCTCTTGTTTTAGGGAAATTGTGAAAGTCATGGTTAGGAGAGCTCTGGGTTTGAAGTAAGACCCAGGTCTCCGAGTACAGGGAGCCACTGAGACATTTCACAGTGGCTTGCGAACGGACTGCTTCTGATCAAAACTTTGCCAACAGTTAAGTATTAATAAAAAAAATGTGAGACAATTCTGGGCAAAATATGCAAATTCTGCTAGGTATAATTCTATTGCTTTGGCAGATGTATTATGGTGGCAAGTTGGTTTGCCTTTGAATGGTTTCAGATTGGTAAGGAACTTTGTAGCACCCTTCTCCATTCCCTAGCCAAAGGAGGTCAGATCCTATTTTCTAATCTACCACTCCCATGGCTGCAGGTAGGAACAGCACAATTATTGCACTTTAATTCAATACCTCTGCAAACAATGTTCAAGTAGAAGTAGTAACCAGAACCTCCTTTCCACAGGACTGACTCCCTGGCATCCCTTTCCTAACCCCAATCTCCTGGGCCTTCTGGTGGGCCATCTGAGTTTGTTTCGTGGCTACCGCACCAAGGCTGAGATGGTGGCGGATTACATTCTGCTTAAGTATTCTGGGCACGGACAACTCCTGATATGAGTCGAAGGACACTGAAAAAAAGGGAGCTGATTGCATACCAGAAAGAACTAATCTATCTAGCTATAAATTTATTGTGATAACATTGATATACACGAGTGACAAATCAGCTACTTATATATTGATATGTAATATTGTTACATTATTATCCATATACAGAAGCTGGGTGAGAATTTGAACATGTAAATCTTGCATAATTTCTACACTGCGATATGCTCTGCTACTGTGATCATGCTGAAGCTTGGTATGCCTTACGGATTTGGTTCCAATGACTGAATTCTGGGACGAAAACATATGGCAATTTCCCCATGTTGTGGCTTCCATCACTGCAACCTTCCTTGCCTCTTTTGTTCCGCTTCAAGATCATCCTGATCCTCTCAAAAGCGCTTGCCTCTTGTATTTTCCCGCTTCCACACACTCAACACCCTCAGCCACTAAGGAGCCCGCAGCAGCACCTAACAAAGCAAGGTGAGGGAAATCAGCCAATCATTCAGTCCCTTGCAGCCTATGATTGAATGGCCTTACCTAAAACACAGCACCAAAAGGCATATAGATCACTACGAGCCACCTTCTCAACAGCATGCATCTTATCACCCTAAACCTACATGTCTACCATCCAGAAACGGTTAACTTAAATAGAACACTACCCCATGCACATAACACTGTACCAAAGCCACACATGATGCCTTACAATTGAACAGCCACTGCATGCATATCTATTCAAACACTTGCTAATGAAAACCTTTACTAAACAAACTAGTCCGTTATACTCTATAAGGCTTCCATCCAAAATGATGTAGTATTACTAAATAATACAGAGCACAACTAAATACAATGCCTACACATCACCATGACTTAAGTGAATGAGTATGACTGCACCATATTGGTGCCCAGACTCAAAGTGCTAAGAGAGCATACAAAAAGTAGAAATGTTCTGAAGAACAGTTTCGAACCGGAGCGCCGCAAACCGCGTCCGAACCCGATGGCTGAAAGAAAACAATCTAACAATGGAGTCGATGCCCATGCGCACCATCACCGAAAGGAGAAGTCACCTTACCTTGTGCCTGAAAAATACTTTGAAGAAAAACAACTTACAAACTTCCGGACCCAACACTAGATGGCAGGAGAATGCAAATCAGGTGTATTTACAGCACACATGCCTCGAACATGTGCTTTAGAAATGCACATAACAAAATGCAGCATGATACATTCAAGAAGCAAAAAAAAAAAAAAGGCAATGTATGTGGGTTGCCTGCCAACGCCCCCATGCAAATAAGAAAATAAGTCAGTGCAAGCCAACATAAAGCACTTTCCGGTTCATAGCATCTGCCATAAAAATGGAGAATACAATCTACTGCTTGCGTACATAAAAGCTCAGGCAAAATAGGCTGCTCATGCACAGTACACACTGCTATTACAAGCTACCAAGTTCAACAGTTTCAAAATGGAATAAAAAACATAACTATGACATCTAGAATTTGAATTTCTTGCTTACAGAGGCTGAAAGTTAGTAAAGATGTCAGTACCGGACTTCCTTGAAATCAATAAAATGCTTCAGCACCCTATCAAAAACCCAATATTGCTTTTGACTACCAATTCGTCACCCCATATCTCGCTTCCTTGTGTTGCAACATGTTGACAACAAAGCCTTAAATATGCTGTGAAGATGCAGAATCCTTCCTTCTGCATGCATTACAGGATTCATTGTGCGCCAAAATTGACAAATACATTTGGATCAAAAGTGCTTATGTTTATAGTAGTGGAAAATTGGCTTCACTATTTTCTAGATAACAAAACGGAATACAAAAAATAACAAAAGCTGATTAATGGCAATGAGTATGCCATTCTAAACTATAGTGTACCTTTGCAATGCACTGCTATGGCACCTTCTGCGTTTTCGCAAATGTTCAGAAACCTTTTCACAATGGCATCAGTTGGTGTGCTTCCATCAACAAAAAAGAGATCATGGTGCTCAAAGTTTGCGTCAGTAAATCTTTTTGCATCATACATTTTCCTGTTTAGCCGAATAATTGTTGTGACATTGTGCTTCTTGAAGTATGGAAAGTAAGCCTCAGGAGCATGAAGTGGATAACCTGCAGAAAGGAATGGAACAGTCTAAATAGATATATAAAAACATTAGGCGCCCAGTGCACAATATAGCAAGTAAAAGTTAGCTCACAGGCTAGATCTGTTCATTAACTTGTTAAGATTGCAAGCAATATCATAGGATTAGACACTTCAATGACGTTCAAGCAATGTCCAATTATTTAGTGCATACACACAGTAAAATAAGTTTGAGAAATAAAAAAATAAAAAATCAAATCTGGCTAAGATCCAGACACTTGCGACCAAGAACACAGACAGATCAATCACAGGTCTACAAGAAAGAAAAAAGCCACAAAACATGAAAGCATTTCAGACTTAAAATCACATTGCGTTTGTAATGTTTTTTCTTGGAATTCAGTAAATACGGCAACGTTAGCTGTGTTTTTGCGAAGTTTGATACTGGGCTACACTTTTTTGCATCTCTAGCAACAACTCTTCAATACACTATGAGAGAAGCATTAGGTCAACGTTCAAAATAAGACTAAATCATTTCACCTAGCTTCATTGACCAAAGTAACAGAACTGTATAGAATTGGACTGAAATATAAGGATGCAAGAAACTGTAAGAAGCTGTGTGAAGGCAGATGAGAGCCATTTGATCCACTCAAGAGCAGCACTATAATCTAGGGTAGTGTGCTTTACTGTAATAAAGAGAAACGCATTGATATTTACCATTACCCGGGAGTCTATTTATAAATCTGTGAGAGACAAAGTGCGCAAAAATTGTGTACAACTTAGAGAAAAGAAACATCTAATCAAAAAGGGAGCTTCATTCCCCAACTTCTGCTCCCCTTTTTACTGACAATGAATTGCCATTTATACAAGAGACAGAATGGATACCAGGCTGCCTGTGACATTTGGTAATGAGGACCATGAATCTGCTGAAATATATCAAAGCAGAGTGAGAATCATTCTTAGGCTGTGCATGAAAGTCTGGTGTGAACCTGTGCGCATTTGCTGCAGTTATGTTGTATAAATAAAAACCTGAACAAAGGGAAAAGCAGTATATCGGATATGACAACTCATCATCTGAAGGACACCCAGGTAAGGCCATGTCAACAAACTGATGAATGTAAAGATTATAGATCAATGAGGAAGTATCAACACATCAGAAATCCTGCATGAGTGAGTCAGGAAGGGGGTGGGTGATTTGAAGTGTGGGGGGAATCTGCAGGCTTATTTAGACAAACCAGTTTGCCTGCCAAAAATGATACAAAGCAGTCCAGGACTTCATCTCCTAGGGCAAGCTAAAGGTGGTAGAGCAGAGACTGGTGAACGACCATGTTGAAAGTGTCAGACAAATCCAAAAGGATGAGTTGGCATGTTACCTTTGTCCAGGATTTGTAAAGTCATCAACTAACCCTGTTCTTTTTAAATATCCTGTTACCCCAGTGTTCTTTGGTAAGAAACACCAACTTTCATCTTTGCTTGGTGGGTTTTGCTTCTACCCCACCAGCTGCCATACACATCAGGTGAAAAAGCAATGGAATTTCCATCGAGGAGTATCTATGCCATCGAGTATATGATTCGACATCTGACAATGAGATTTAGTAACTCTTTGCTGGCCTCTTTTTGCACAGACTGAGACTGCTGGTTCTAATTATCTGAATTTGGTAGGTTAGGTTTGCTACCTCCTGTTCAAGAAACTCACTACAGAAACAGGCAGAGGAAATAGTGCAGCCATGACGAACAAGTTACTTACCTTCGGTAACGATGTATCCGGTAGAGACACAGTCTAGCCGCAGATTCCTTAACAGAGTATCCTCCAGGCGCCAGTCTGGATCCGGAGACTTTCCAGCAGTGCCTCTGCGCGCTGGGGGACGGCGTTGCATGGCTCCGCTCTGACGTGGTCAACGGATATGACGTCAGTGGAGCCATACAAGTCCCTCCCGGCGCGCTGACGTCAGTTTTATACTGTGAAACTGTTCCGCACCACAACGCGGAGCCAATACTAAAACTGAATGTGTGGGAACAGTGTGACAAAAAGGGTGAAACATCTTTGAGACAACAATGATAATAAAGAAGAAAATGAAGAGAAACACCACCCTGCATTTTAGGGAAAACCACTACATAATGTAAGAGACTGAAGGGCGAGAGCAAAGTACTCGGCTCGTAGAAACAGTCTCGCATAAACAAAGAACGATACCCTCCTATGAAGCAAAACAGCAAATGAATGTTACGGGAAACGACAAGCAGTCTGTCACCACAAGAATGTCATGGGAATCGATAAAAACTAACAATATGTTACAGCAAGTGACAACATCCCTGCAACAACAGAGAATTTGCAACCACAAGCACTAAATATGAACAATTGACTGTATCAGAGTCAAATAGGCCCCAAACTAATGGATAAAGGGGGGGGGGGGGAGGGGAGGACATGACCAACCTCCACACTGGAAAGAACCAGGGTGCAAGAGCGTGCATGTATACATGAGCTCAACTCCCATTTGCGAGAATGGGTGGAGAAGCAACAGGTAAAATAGAATAAGACATCCTGACCTGGAGAAGGATGTGAAGTAGAGAAACACGCATGAAGACAGAGATCACTGGCAGGAAAGACCAGTGAGTAAGAACCCAACCTGAAAAAGGTCCTTGCAGAGCGGGGAGGATGGGTGGGCGCTAAGGAATCTGCGGCTAGACTGTGTCTCTACCAGATACATTGTTACCGAAGGTAAGTAACCTGTTCATCTCATAGAGACAACTAGCCGCAGATTCCTTAACTTAGAATAGATACCAAAGCTATACCCCAGTGGAGGAGGGTCTGCGACTCAACCCCACCAGGTTCCATAAGAGAACAATCCATCAAGAAGATGGACAAAAACTGGGTGGGGACAGCAAGTGTAAGCTTGGCTGACAACAGACCATTAAGCTCTGTAAAAGGAGCATCAACAAGTAAAGGCAATGGCACCACAGTCCGCCAGAGGACAGATCGAGACCGTCACCTCCCAGGAAGGGGCGAGGGAAAATCATAGAAACCAGAATGGCCATGCACAACGGAAGAAATCCACAAGCTTCTGCAATAAGAATAAGAAGCAGAACTGTGCACAGGATCCATGGATCTGCAAAAAAAAAATAATGTCCCAGAGAAAGGACAAAGCAGTACGATGGACACAACAGTGGATGCCAAGATGGACAAAACCATAACCAAAAGGAGACACATGTATGTTGGATAGTATGGATACACATAAGAAGACTGTGTGAACCGTGGAGCCACACCACACGCATGCAAAAGCCTATTAAACGTAGCATCGACAGCACAGATGCATCGGCATAAAGACACAGAACATATTACCAGGTAGTCATACTGACAAACCATACACAGAAGTACATTGGTGAAAGGATACCGGCAGAAGACGGACACACAGAAGGCGTGCTCTCATAAGAAGAGAGAGAGAAAACGAGAGACAGAATCTGGGGCTAAGAGACCCAAGATACTGCAACGAGGAAAAACATAGAATGTGTGCACTCTCGCAGTGTGAATATACATATACATATATATATATATATACAGATATATATATTATTTTTATTTTTTTGGAGAAGTGAAAGGCAATGGATACTCGAAGAGCATGCCCCACACAAGTACAGCAGCCTGCACAATAGGTACCAACGGCACCGGAGTGAACCATAGCAGGATATAACATATGTCAAACATAGTAAATCCGATATATATGTTGAAAGAAACATATATACATATACACACACATATATATAAATATATACACACACACACATATATATGTATATAAATATCCACTATAACCTTACAGAGCTATCAAAGGATAACATCTGGCAGAAGCCAAGAGCAGAGCGACCTGAGCCCCTACCTGGGAAGTGCATATGAAAAGTGAGGCACAAGACAATGTGCACCAGCAACGCATCTGGCGTAGAACCAACTGCTGACAAGGAAAAAAAACAGACCGGGTCTGAGACCGGAGGGAAGACCAAGGATAGAAGCACTACCTAGCACCAAAGATAAAAGAGTAGACAATACCATAAGAATCAAACACAGCCAACGCTGTGGTGCAAGTTGGACCAGCAGACACTGAGTGCCTGTGAACGTGTCCAGTGTGCTTTAACATACGTGTCAAAACTGAATTCGGAAAAGAAACAGTCTCTGAAGTGGAATAAAACAACATGCTCACAAGAGACAGACATTGGCTTTCGGCGAAGACGGCCAATATAGGCATAATGGCGGAAACACAGCGAAACACTTGAAAAGGCAGCCAAGGCAAGAAAAGGAGTATAAGTGAACACGCTGGGACAACCCAGGCGTGGCTCAAACCCAACTATAGGCTGGAGCGGTCTGCATCCTCAGAGGGAGGAGAAAACTACAGACCAATCGTAAAATACGAACATGTAAACTCTGAACAGAGCTACGCTACCCTTGTGGGCTTGTCCTGAGAGGAAGTCCTACAACAGCAGGTGGAGCATGAAGAAGCGAAAAACATATCGCTATAAGTCCATAGCATGAACTATAGTAAAACTCCCCAGAGAGGAGATAGATAACAGTCCTACGAGGACCTCACCGGATCCTCAGTAAGGACCTGCACCACTCAGGAAGAACATTTCCTGGAGCATCGTACTCACACCACCCAGGAAGACACTTACCGTGGCAAGTTAGAATGGCTATACAATAACCAACGAATACCCCACATAGGGTATGTCACATCCCTATAAAATACAAGGGAACGCCTCTTGAGACTAGCTCTTAGACAGAGGAATTGAAAATAATGACAGAAACAGCTGTGCAGCTGTACAGTCCGTCTGGAAAATAACAGCTTGAACCCAGAGACTGACACCAGAGAAAAGCAGTGACAATACTGCAACCAAAGCAAACAAAACAAGAAGTCCGCAACAAGGGACTAGAAAGAATGTCATTCATTGAAAACCAGACATGAGACGCTGAACCGCTGAGTCAGTCAGCATGACTGTCAAAAAGATGGGCTCCATCAAAGGGCAAGTCCCGAAGACGCTCCTGAACATTTTCAGGAAAACTGCCATCACGCAGCCAAGCATGGCGGTGCAGAGCAACTGACCTGGACATAGCCCGACCCACAGAATCAGTGGTGTCCATGGCTGATCGAATTGAAAATTTTGCCAGCTCACGACCATAATGGAGTATTCGAGTCAGGTCAACCCGAGGGCCTTCCGGAAGGGAGGGAAGGAAGCGCTCAACCGAGTCCCAGAGGGCGAAAGTAGCCCATGCAAACACGCAGGACGTGTTCAAGGACCGGAGGGCTGAGCTTGTGGACGCAAACAATTGCCGACCACATGTCTCCAACCATCGAGACGCCCCAGTGAGTGGAAGTATCGGAGAAGACAAAGGCTGCGAAGCCGAGGCTGTCTGGACGACTAGCCCTTGAGCCCTAGGGTGTAGAGACGAACAGACTGGGTCATCTGGAGCCGGGCGGTGATGATGTGCGATAGCACGTTCCACCAGGTCCCCCGATGAGGGCATCGCCCAGGTCCCTAGAAGAATGTCGTACAATGACTCACCAAAAGGTAGCAAGAGCTCGACATCCGCGTTGCCCTGATGGAGCAGATCCAACAAGGGAACAAAGGGCAGAGAGATGGAAGGAGGCTGGAACTGTAGAATGTTAGCAGCTGTGCGAACGACTGTTGCAAACGCAGCACTAGCCTCCGTCGCCATTCTAGGGGGCGACAGCAAATAATAGTTAGGGACGGGAGCTTGCCCCAGACAAGTACAACAGCCCGCACAATAGGTACCAACGGCACTGGAGTGAACCATAGCAGGATATAACATATGTTATGTCCGAAGTTGTCCAAGGACCTGCAATTGCTCCACATCAACATGTTCTGATGAACGCTCAAGCAACGCTTGGGGGGGAGGTGGGGGGGGGGTGGGTGAGCCCACAGGTGCCACATCCTCCATTTGAAAAGGAGTAGAAAAGGACGTCTCTGGCGTCGAACAACGTTGAGGCCGCGTCACAGCGACGAACGTCGAAGAAGGCCCCATCGATCGGCGTCGGCTCGATATCCACCGCGATGGGAGACTGCAGTGTGGGACGGCGTCAACTCTGAGACAAGTCCCCTGCAGCGGCCGCATCAGACGTCCTCCCAGGAAGCCCCACTGGCCTGTCCCCTGACGCTGGAGGTGGACTGTGCCCTGACGTTAGTAGGGGAGGCCCCACCGGGCCGACTCCCGACGTCGCTGCGACTCTGGAACCGGAGTCAGGGTACTTGATTGGCGCCGAGGGCGAACCCGCCTGCGAGCTTCCAATCCGAGTACCCACCACCTCTGTGGGGTCCGAAGGCACGCCAGGGAGAGGGGTCGCCCAAAGATGGCCTGCAAAGCCTGGTAATAGGCATCCATCTGGGCCCCAGTTGCCCCAACACCAGGAAATGGTGGGAAGGAAGGGGTCGACTGCTGAGGGGCCGTGTCCAGAAAAGACTGGGAGCAACGGCCACCGACGTCATGACTACGTGAGGCCAACAGCCTACGTGACTTCCTCTTGTGCTTACCTGAGGAAGGCAAGCGACGTCCTCGGGAACGACCTTGTGACCTGCCCTGAACTGGAGACCCAGCTAGAGAAGGAGACTGACGACGCTCGGACTCCGAACAAGACATCCGGGCGAACAACAATTTCATCCTACGTTCCTGCAGGGACTTTGGCTTCAGCTGCCGACAGGCGTCGCACTCCTTGGAGTCGTGGTGCTCGCCCAAGCCCCACATACAAATCACTTGAGGATCCGTCGCCGACATCTGCCGCGTACAGGTTTCACACGATTTACAGCCCGAAGGCATCGATCACACTGTTCCCGGACGCGAAAAGGCGTCAGTAAGTCCAAAACAAGCCAGAGGAACCGCTTCTCCTGGATCTGCGTTGCAGCACGGAAAAGAAGAAAACTGACTTCAGCGCGCCGGGAGGGACTTATATGGCTCCACTGACGTCATATCCGTGGACGACGTCAGAGCGGAGCCATGCGACGCCGTTCCCTGGCGCGCAGAGGTACTGCTGAAAAGTCTCCGGATCCAGACTGGTGCCTGGAGGATATTCTAAGTTAAGGAATCTGCGGCTAGATGTCTGTCAGATATCCCTATATTACTGCAAACCTCCAGCTACACGGAGAATGAGTGCATATGTTACCAACACTTCCCTAGTTTTTCTTTCCTTTGCAACAGTAAACAAATCAATGAGAACACCAGGGAAACCTTGGTGAAAGACAGGCGAGCCTGAAAACAACGTTCATACAATCTCTCAGTCAGGGCCAGTCCTTCTCTCACTGCGCCCCATTAATTCCAGCTTACAGTTGTGTATTGATTTCTCTCATTGGCATCCCCTTGACTTCTCTCCAATCCCCTTCCCTGCTGGTCTCCTTTTATGGCACTGCCTACAGATAATCAACGGATATTATCCACAATAAAAGCATTAATATAACATCCACATATCTACCATTCCTAGTTCTAACCCATTCCCTAGCCCACTATTCCTAGCAGAACGTGCCAACCCATTCCTAGTCTTCTCCAGCACCCCGTTTTTACTCCTATTCTTCCAGTCATCATTTCCCACATTACACATTTTTATTTCCACTATTCCTCCCAGCAACCCCCAAGATAAAGGTCTATAAGAACTGAGAAGTATTTCTTTCAACTTTTTCCCCACTCTGCCTCAGTTTTTAAACCTCTATCTCTATATAATGTGTTGTTAGCACATTGGGAGAACGTTACCACTCATTCGAGTATATAGCATACAGGTTGCAAAAGTTTTGGAGATAATATGAACCCCTGAAATAAGTCTGCTAGGTATGATGCGAAGCACTCCAATGCCTATTCTCCTATGTCCATGTAGATGTCAGGCCTGAGATAGTTTTGTGTGGTTTTGTGTGCTTTTATTATTTATTTTTTGGGGTTCAGTGCCTTTATCTCATTATTGTTGGGCTTGTATTCTGTGAATGCTTTTGTATCAAATTCTAATTTAATGGTTTGGGTTCATTATGAAGTATTTTTAATTTCTTTATTTTGCCACTTATGACAAGCATCCCTTTTACATCAGACACCCTTGTATAAAACTGGTCTTAGCACCATTACGCTTTTACATTCCAGGGACACCTCATTTTCAGTATACAGATCAAGCAATAGTTACATTAAGAACAAAGAATGCCTGAGAGCATGTGGAGAAATTACTTGGGGCAGGCATGGTCCGCCCATTAAAACCTGTTTGGAAATGCATCATCCAAGATGTCTTGTGTACTGACCCACTATAACTAATGCAATTCCAAACAGGACTTTGATAAGGATCTGTGATTAACAGCTTACGTCAATTAAAAACACAAAACCACTTTGGGAAATCCTTTAATCCTATAGCTGGAAATGGACCCTTGTTGCACAGTGACCCCTTTTTGGGTATTCACCCACAGTTTTTAAATGTTTTTTGGAATCGCCTGCTAGTGATCTTGAACTCAACACTTGGACACTGCTATCTAATGCCCAGTGTGTCTGCTCTATCCCCTAAAACATGTTGAAATTGGCTTAAAACTTGATTGGCAACTTTCCTGTAAGGTCACAGTATACGGTGCAGATATACACCAATGGCATGGAAGGTTAAATGCCACTTGTAGATTGCGGCACATACAGTGAGATGCACTATAGTGGCAGTGAAAACATGGCTTCCGGCCAACCCAGTATACATTGACAACAGCAGCTTGAAGCCTGCTACACCGACCTGTCAAAATCACCCCTTTTGACAGGTAGGAAAACCTGATTTTAAATATTAAACAAGTCACCCGTAAGCGCACCCAAAAGGTAGAGTGAATAATATTTAAGAGTGGCCCATGTGCGATATTAGAGATGGCATGTTCCTGCAGTAACAAGGTTCAAAAGGGACAGTCACTGGTCAGGCTGCAACTGGTCACGGAAATAGCCAAAGTATAGAATATGTACTTGAATCTATAACTTTAGACCTGTACCAGCTACAGACTCCTTTCAAAGGCTTATTTCTATAACTAGTAAAAATCCTCCCTGATAGTAAATTCAGAGTTTTATTAAATATAATGCATATGTAACTTTTAGAAAATTACCTTTGCCCTGTCTGAAGCAGATAATTTGTAATAGCTCATCAGGAACTGTCCAGCCTGTACATGGCCGGAATTAGGTGTGAAAACTGTGAAAACTGCTCTCAGAGCAGAGGCAACGGCATGGCAGTAGAGAGGTGTTCTCTTCTTCTGACAGGATGGCCAGTTGGAGCAGGCACAGGAACTTAACTTCAAAATGGCCTGCCTTGTAACAAACAAATGTTATTGCCACCTGGAAAGCCTCAGCCGTTGTCCACATAGTCAGGCTGGCACAAAAGAACTGGCTTTGAGTGACCACAGAGGAGGGGACTGTTTATTACCCTGACCACACTTCAGGGTAGGCACACAAGCTCTGCAGAAGGGGATAAGGGTTTCCCTAGCTGGATTCTGAGAGCAAGGGGCACTGGGGGATTGTTTGCAACAGGGCAAACAGGAACTGCTGAGAAAGTGAGTAGGGTTGCCCTCAGGAACTTATCCCCATTGGTTAGGGAATGCCCGGGAGTTACCCACACCCAGTAGTTGGTGCTAGGCATAAATGTGGCACCCCAAAGTACCATCCTCAGAACACTTACTGGACCTGAAGAAGATCAAAAGAGGACTGGACCTGCTCCCTTTGTAACCAGGCTAGGAAATGGACTCCAAAAGACAGTTAGCTGACTTGCTGCGTCACTACAAGGTCACAAGCTGCAAGAGGCCTTTTCTTGGAAACGCCCAGCTGACCAGTGGCAACTGGACATGAACTAGACTTTGCTGTTGACCTCTGCCTGACACCCTCAGAGTCTCTAAGTGCCTTCCCCTGAGGTCCCGAAGGCCTTAAAAGTGTGCTCCTAGTGGTTTATGGGTACCAGCAGGAAGTTCACAAATTTATGAAAACCTTTCCTCCAGAGCTATAGGGGGACTGGTGGGAAAAACGTATCCAACTGGCAGTTGCATGGCATCTGACTCAATTTCAGCTTTGTTCCCCCTCAAGGCTCACAGCACCTCCGTACAATCAACAAAGTCTCATTCTATGTTGAAGTTTAGAAAAGTTTCAGTAAGAAATCTCTAAAGTGCCAGAGCTCAAGCAAGACCAATCTGCTTCAAGTATCGAACCGTTGGTTCCCCGGTGGAGGGTACAATTTTCTCAAAAAGTGACAAACTCACTATCTTGCGCTGGAACTTGAGAACTTTATTAGCTTTTTGACTTCGGTACTTTCACCAGGATCAATCCATTCCTCATACCCGACCAGGGCTCCTTCGTAGTCAGTCTCATGTCACACTTGGGTCCTGATCTACTGCTTCCATACGACTATCAAAGGAATATTGTCCTTTTTAGTACTATTTTTACTTAAATCTTTAAAAATTCATATCTCAGGTTCCCATATTGGATTTTGATCTTTTTGGTCTTTTTTTTTTTTTACTCATAAAATCTTTCTCTTGATTTGAAAACTTGTTGTGGAGCTTTGTGTTGTGTGTGACTTTGTGTACTGAGTATGCACTGCCTAAATACTTCACACTAACTAGGATTTAAGACCGACTGCTACATGTCCTGTTACCAGGGAATAAGAATAGGTTTTTTAATTTAATTTGTGTGACATCTAGCAGGTGGTGACCCTTTTCTTCGAGGTGCCACAAGGGGTGAGGTTGTAGAGCGAATCAAAGCAGTTTCATCAACTTGGCAGGAACTCCGAGAACAAAATATATACCATCCGACTTGAAAAGTTCATCAAATATGTCTTTTAATGATAAAACCAAAACTTCTATTAGCTAATGCTCGTGTGATAAAGTTAAGACTTGCTAGTTAGTTTAACACTATGGCATTTGCATTTTGGGAAATGTAATGCAGATTATATTTTAATAAAAGGTTATGTTTTTAATGTTTTAGGGTTTAAAAGAAGTAAAAATTAAAACGCATTTATATTACATCCAAGATTATCTTATAGCTGCAGAATCCTGTATTGGATACCTGCAGTTTATAAATCTTCTGTTTACTATGCCTGTAACTTTTTATTTAAAAAAATAAGATATCAGCTTGCTGGTCTACAACATGAGACACAGCTAAGAGGTCTGAAGGGCCTAACAAACATACGTTTCTATAGCATAGCCTTTGTAATGAGTAACTGACCATCTGGACAGTGGTGACTTTGGTGCTGGGTACGAAGCATATGTGATAGGTCTACAAGTAGGTAGCTCTGAAAGGTGTACTTCACCTCGCCTCCTTCACCTTAGGGGTGGAGTTGGCAGAGGTAGGCATATCTATCCTTCCTAGTTTTTCCCGCTGGTTTCCCCGCCCAAAGTGGGGGTGTAAATCGGGGGCTGCCATCTGCTGCTAGCAGCAGAGGCTGGGGGTCACATTACAAAGGCAGCAGGCCTTTGAAGCTTCAGTCCGAGCACTGTGCTCATCCTGCGGGAGGAGGTGTGACAACAGAAAATTGGAATCTTATGTTGGTCTCTAACTATCCAACCGGGAGGGAGGGATAGGTGAGGAATCTGCAGATGCATAGAGTATCCACCAGAAAGAAAATGCTACTTAACCTGTAAGAGTCTGTTTGAGAGTGTAGTGCTGTAGATTGACATGCTTAGCCTACTTCTGCCATGTAGTGTTGGGCTCAGATGTTTTAAAGTTGTTTTTCATTAAAAAAGCATTTTGAGTTATGAGGTATAATGTGACTCCTCTTGTAGATTGCGCATGGGCAATGACCCCATGTTAGATTTTTTTTTGCACAGCCAGTGAGAGTATGTATGGGGTGTGAACGAACAGTAAGGTGCATAAAGCACAATGTGAAGTGGACAATAATGAAAGTAATATCTGCAACAAATTCACATGCTTCGCATTGACTATAAAGCAGTTTCTTTCCAGTTGTGGCTAGAGAGCCGATGAAGCAGATGTTTGAAATAAAGTTCTTAGAACAGTTTGGTCAACCTTAGCTTGCCGATGAGCGAATTTGTTCACACAGTAATGCTTTGTGTACATGTATGATGTTGACCAGATTGCCGCCTTACAGTTCTCAGCTGAGGAGATGTGGCCCAAAAATGCCATGGTAGTCCCCTTTTTAAGTTTAGAGTGTGGCCTAGGAGGTATGGAGAGCACGCTCTTAGTTGAACAAGTTTAGATACACTTCAGGATCCATCTTGCAATGCCTGCTTTAGAAGCTGGCTGACCTTTGTATGGTTTAACAAACAAAAAAGAGCTGGGTAGTCTATTATAATAAATCGGTGCCCGTTTAATATCTAGTGTGTGCAACGCTCTTTCCACAAGCAAAACAGGTTCTGGGAAGAAAACGGGTAGGTCAGTAGTTTTATTGAAATGGAAATGAGAAACTACATTAGGTAAGAATTCACAATAGGTCTAAAGGATTATCTTATCATTATGTACTTGTGTCGTGTTTTTTTTTATATAGCCATTGTTGTTTTCCCTATGCTAGCCTAATTCTGCACATTGTAGGCTGCTTTTGCTTTGCACACGTTACCAAATATTATGCTTGTCACACTGCATTTTCACACATACCACATATTTTTGTATTTTGTTCCTTTTCCTGGGATTTAGTCGGAACAGCCTAAGCAAGGTCAAACAACATTGCTCCTTGTTATTCTCTGTGGTCCAACACTAGCACCTAGATATAATAGAAAAACGCAGCTGCTGTTTTTGTACACATATTTTGTCATACAACCCGGGACGTGTCGTTCTAAAAAAAAAAAAAAAAAAACAGAGCAAAGGCTTGCAGACAGGGCAAAGGTCCTGAGAAGAGAAGGCTGCGTCAGCTGAGATGTAGAGCAACTATCTATGTATGCTAGGGAATGGGGGCCGCCACTAAGCCCAGAGATCTATAATCACTTAGCTTTTGTAGTGAGAGTGGGTTTAGGCAAATCGGTCCGATAATACGACAGAGCTTTTTACAGTATAGGGTCTGCTAATCATGCTAATGACATTACTGACCTGTATCGGTTTTCTAGTTGTGGCGCAATTATTGCATATTAGAGCACAATAGTTGAAATAAATACTATAAACTTCCTTCGTCTCTCTTTTCTATTTATTGTGGACTTGAGTGAGAGAACGAAAGGGTGTGACCTGCTACTGCGATCCCCGAGAGGGTCGGGACTGTTGTGTTCTGGGATGCCAAATCTTTTGTCTCTCTGGACAGGTTAGAAGGGCCAGTGAGGCACTATAAGCTAGTTGGATTCCGGCCCATAGTAAATGATGTGGCATGGTGACCCAGACCCTACATGCTGCTGTTCTATGGCCCCAAATATAGTTCAGTTCTTGGGCAGAATCCAAGCAACACTTGAAGGACAAGTTACTTACCTTCTGTAAAGTCTTTTCTGGTAGAGACTAACGGCAGATTCCTCACCTTGTGACTTTCCCCAGGTGCCAGACTGGAGCCAGAAACATTACAACAATTCACTTGCATGTCGGTAGAGGGCTGTACGTGGCTGCATACCGCTTCGCATGTGAGTGAGAGGCTTCATTACATGCACCATCTCCATGCACGGATTTCCGTTTCTTTCTGATCTCTGTCTGGCGGACACAGAGCTACTAAACTCACATAGTGCAGTATGCAGATCATTTATACTTGGCATCCTATTAAAGGACTATTTAAGTCCATTCCACTGAAACAGGGAGTAGGGTGGGTTGAAGAGGAATCTGCGATTAGATTAGTGTTTACCAGAAAAGATGTCACTGAAGGTCAGTAACTTGTTCTTTGAAAAGAGACTTCTAATCGCAGTTTCCTCACCTTTAATAGATACAAAAAACAGTACACCTCCTCTGGTAGTGGGTCTGTGGAATGGCTCAGACCAGTACATCAAACAGGACATTGCTTCCTGCTGCTGCTCTTGATCAGCCAGTCAGTGAGATAAGAAAACATGTGGATGCCTACTCTCTGCAGATGAGTGGCCACGACAGCTGGGCAGTTGATGAAGACCCTTGGGGCTGTTGTAACACCAGATGGCATTATTGTAAACTGTTAGTGCTGTCCACTTACCATGAACCTGATGTACAGATGATGGGCAGGGTGGATGGGTATGTGGAAGCAGACGTTTGACGTCTAATGCGGTCTAATCTCCTTATCAAAGCAAAAGGGTGATGTTCTGTAATGTTGTTATGCAAAAGTGCCCCAACAGGATGAACTGGATGAGTGGCGGACCATCCAGGATGCCCTGTAGGGTTGCGTCATTTTAGGGGACGAGGAAGTACATGGAGTACACACCCTTTCCCTGTTTGTGTGGGAGTACTTAAAAACCTTTTAAAAGAGGGCTTGAACTTCCTCTTGTTAAAAAAAAAAAAAAAAAAAAAAAGTTGAGTTGGTGTAGACTGAATACACGTTGACAGAGTGGTATGGTATGCAATTCCAAGCAGTTGCTCAGTTGGACTACGAGTACCCATTGGTCTGAAGTGATTCCCACCCAGTGAGTAGAAATTCCTTAGCCCCAACCCTGAATAACCCCCAACAGGTTATGTGATCAGGTGGGTCCATGAGTGAGTCAGGGGTTGGTTCCCTTTCCAGAGCCACACTGACAATTGTCAAAACGTATGGTTCAGATAACCACAAAGATTTTCTGGTAACAAATTCAGATGTCATAATAATTTACATGAATAATTCCAGTACCAGGAGTACAGTAGCTTCAAACTAGGTGAAAGAAACAGCCATGACTAAAAATGTAAATTAATTACACTCCTGATATAGCATTTGTATATCACCTCGCCATTATATTTTAATAATAAGTGTAGGAAAGTGGATTATTTGGGGTGGCCAAGTGTCCACCTCAAAGGATAAGGCCACCACCTGCTAGATGTCACACAAATTAAATTAAATAAACCTGTGCTCAATCCCTGGTAACGAGACATGCAACAGTCAGTCTTAAATCAAAGGCAATGTGTAAAGTAAGACCAAAACAACAAAAACCCAATAAGTAGAAACAAAGATACAATTTTTCTCCTACCTTTACCCGCTTCTCCACAGCACCAATGCGCTTACTGTCCTTACCCGGGGGTTGGAAGTCCACTAATGTATGTGCTGCTGCGTTCTTTTTGACAGTCTGAGGGAACCCGACCCTGATGCAACTCTGGTCCCCGGGAGAAGCTTTATATGTCCCAATGCTGGGTGTAACAACCCTTGCTCCAACTAGCTATTTAAAATAGTCAAGGGCTGATTTCAGCATATCCTTAGGCAAGAACATACATACATACATACATACATATATATATATACGATGCCAATCATTGACAGACGCCCACGGAGGAATTACAATTCATCCAGCGGCAGACTAGGGGTACACTTAGAAACTTACCATCAACGAGTGGCAGCCCAAGTAAAGGATTGTTGGAGTACGGCAGGACGGATGAGGGTGGCGAAAGGCGACAACTGAAGGGAACATCGGGAAAAAAAATTTGATCGGACACGGAGGTCCTTTGATTGATGGTATGCAGGATGTCGATACGTCACTGTCATGCCGGAATGACTGCCGCTTTCAGATTGGCCAGAGAACAGTTAATCAGATAGCCAAACAATTTAAATGGACTTGGTGCTGTGTACATCGGATGTTTGTTTGTGCCGCACTGAGGAAGGCATTGAGCTGAAACGTGTATGCTGCAATAAAGTTTTATTGAATACCCCCTGAGTGCTCCGGGTGTTCTTAGGAGTGGTTGTGTAACCAGAGGGTCCCACCCCCGTTTTTCGGATGCACCCGTCGTGAGTTCGGAGGCCCTGGTGGAGAGTTCGCAAATATATATATCACTCATCAAAACATCTCCAGTTGAAGACGCACTCGAAAAGCAGACGAATTCTACTGATTCTTTATTGGAAAGAAAACCGGCATCTTCATTCAGATGCATTTCATTGCCTTAGGGATTTCAGAGCAACAGCCCCTTGGTCACAGGCTTCATGATACTAGGCAAGATAGGTGGAAAGGCACTCTCCTCTGCATGTCCTTTATTTAATTAGCCCTCACTGGGCCTCACAGGCGAGTTCAACTTAGCGTTGGAGGGCTTTTAAGTCAAATGAACATCATGCTACAGCGCAGAAACCTACTAAAGGTAAAGGAATTCATGAAAATGCACTACTAATCACAGCATGCAACACTAAGAACATGGAAAGAAATAGCTGTCAGTGTACAAGAGATGAATGAGAGCGGGGAATTGAGAGAATTTGATGGAGATGAGTACGAGAGATAGAGCAGAAGCCAAGATAGTACTTGAAATACAGACAAAGGTGCGTTAGGAGGGTGCATACATATTAACACTCCTAAAGCTGGTTGTGAGAATCCCGATTTTTTACAGAAAAGAGCTACTTTGGTCTGACAAAACACATTAGAAAACAGTAACTACGCTGGAAAGAGACCTGTATGCTCAGTGAAGGAATGGAAAATCAGCACAGAAGGTTGATTTAACAAAATCAGGAAAAGGCTCAAAAATGAGAGAGTGCTACATGAATAAATAAAAAATAAAAAGATTAAGGCGAGACGTTGTCACAGCACCAGCGGGAAAATGAATGCCATTTTCTCAGAAGAAAATGTTAACGCATCAGGTTTGGCCTGTTGAAATTTATCAAAGGAAAACTGTTGGGGTGCGGTGTTAGAAGCCAAACTCCTAATTGTGAAATGTGTGGTAACACTGCAAGTAACCAGTCCACCCACAATGAGGGGCCATGCAAACAAATGATTCTCTCCAATCTGTGTAAAAATTACACACACTACTGTAACTGGGAACACAATGAAAACAGCCTCTAACAGTTGACCTCAGTCTTTGAATGCACAGCAAATGTAAGGAGAGAAGAACAGGATTTACAGCCCTGTTTACAGAAACAGACCTCCGTCTTGGAGCAACTGTAAACATCTAGCGCTCCTGTCAAATGCTCTTAGAGAAGGGGAAATGTAGTCCTTAAACAGATGCTACAATGGGACAGATGGAAGGGTACAAGTACTGTGGCATTGCTATGTAGGTGTGAAAACTGACAACAAGGTGGGACAAATAGGAAAGATTGACCACTAGCAAGCAAGGATTTTTAAAGGACATTGAAACAAACAAATGAAAGCAGTAGGCAGGCTTTAAGCCCACAAAGGGAATACAACAGGTTCAACCTAAAAGGGAAGCAATCTAGTTGAACTAAATCCATGCACAAACTTAAAGATCTCTGCTCAGTGAAGACATACCATTTTCAATTTTAGTTTTCGGATGAGGCCCACTGAATGCCAGAAATTTATTTGGTACAATCCAGTTAAAGTCACCATTTTCTGCTTTCTGGAAAAATTAAAAAGGTATGTTAGAATGTGCGTCATGTACCAGTTTAATAACATATTTTACAATACTCTGTGCGATAGTCTAAATTGATCATGGAGAAGGTAGGCTACTCATGTGGGAAGTATTATTGACAAAAGAGGCTCTACTGTTTACAGTACTTTTAAGTGGCCTAAAGCCCTTCATTATCTGCTCTGCCTGCCTCCCCCTCAACTTACATCAATGTAACATGCTAAAATGAAGTAACATCCTTCTATGTTCAATCCCATCAATGTATTCAATCATCACAACCAAATTATTAAATCTAGCCCAACCTAACTGTAGGTTAAAATAGGCAAGTGTAGTATATCAGTATGTTCAGTAAACAAAAAAACTACCAACCTCATAGTGTTCGTATTCTTCCACATCAAATTCTGAGAAGTTAAGGAAATCGTACTGCACAGCCTAGAAGACAAGACTATACTATTATATTTTCAATTCATACAACAAAAGCCATTGCAGGACAACAATCAAAAAGAGAAACTAAACAAAGCAGGTACATGTATTTTATCACCCTCCAGCAAAACCAACATTCAATTCTAGATAAAACACTCACAATTAAGACTTTAAGGGTTGCACACATACATTTAACAATATAATTAAATCTCCTGCCACTAATATTATCTTTTACTTAAATTACTCTGCATCTCTAGTTCTAGCCATTTCTTTCCTTTATGGTCAATGCCACCCCAAGTTTAACTCTGTTACACAATTCAGAATTTTATACCCACGTTAGAGACATGGCTCTGCCGGTTCTATGCTCATGCCCAGATGCTGCGGTACCACACTCCCCTGGCCCATTCTGGAGCCACTAGAATGACTTGGGGCCCAGTGGTACCTGATCATTTACAAACATTTGGGCAGGAGGCAGAGGCAGGAAGGCATACACGAGTCCCAGGTGCTATTCCAGTCAGAACGTATCTCCAAGCATCTCAAAACGAAAAACATTTGCCACTGTGCGTTCAACTGCGGCAAAAACCTCTAGCCAGTGTTCGTCCCACTGCTGGAAGATGTCCTGCACCGCTAAAGGAAAACATCTCCATTTCTAGGCTGCCAGACCATCTGCTGAACTCATCTGTTCTGCCATTCAAAGACCCTGCGAGGTGGTTCACAATTGGAAATGACTCCCCCAACCAACTCCAGAGGTGCAGAGCAACGTGGTACAGGTCCCAGGACTCCACTCTCTCCCGCTTGGTGCAATACCACATGGTTGTGTTTCCTGTGAGAAACTATACCAGTCTCTCTTTAAAGGATGGTAGCAAGGCCTTCAAGGAAAAGCTAATGATTCATAACACCAGTAAGCTGATACGGAGCCAGGCTTTCATCAGAGACCAGAATTCCCCGATCGCCAGCTCTCCTGAATGACATCCCCGTCCCAGCACTGATGCGTCTGTCACCACCGTCAGCTCTGGTGAGGAAGGGAGAGGGCCTGCCATTGGTCCACCTGCGGTTGAGTAGCCCCCACTGCAGATCATGAGCAGTGTTTGAGATCTGAATTGCCTGCAACAGGTTTCCTTGGTGCTGGGCCCACTGGAATTTTAGATACCATTACCGGGCCCACATAAGACACCTGGCATAGTCTACAATGAGGATGGAGGAAGCTAAAAGGCCAAGAAGCATCAGAACTACTCTCACCAAGACCACGGCTAAAATATTAGTGTAGGAAGCTAGCTCTTTATATGATATATCAAAATGAGACATAGCGTGCAAAGAGTCCAGGGGTTCCCTTATGAGTGGACAGCGGCTTGCTCTAGCAACCCCAAGGGGCTCTTCTAAGGGCGTAGTGTGGTCAGGCAGATTTAGGCTTATCAGACAGGAGTGCAAGGCATCAGCAAAAACACACAATAGTCAATAAGTAATACATGACTCAATAACGAGGTACACACAAATTCATTAAAAAAAAACTAGTATCTTTATATAAGTTTAGGCACCTGAATCAATTCGCTCAGGTAAGTACATATTTCAAGAGAAATACTTTTGTATTTAAAAAGCCGACACTTAGTGCAATTTTCAGTAGCTGCAATGTTATCCTATGGGAGGAAAAGCAAGTGCAGCATTCAGGTACAGTACAGCGACTTATGGGACTAGTCTCCAGGAATTAAGGTGAGTGGTGGGCAAGGTCCAAGGTAGCACCAGTAAAATACCACCAGCAGCACTAGGGCGGCCGGGTACAGAGGGGCAATACAGCGTTGGGTGCCCAATGTTACTCTATGGTCATTGGTAAAAGAGGCTACAGGCTTTGACTGGGTAACCAGTCTGGCTGAACCAACTGGGGGGCTCGGGTCTCATGATGCTCTGGGACGGAGGGACACCTCGGGTCCTCTTCTCCACAGCCTGGGGGCATCGGGTGCAAAGGTGTCCTTAGGCGTCGAGTTTTTCTTGCCTGGGAGCATTTTCAGAAGAGGGGGCCTGCGTGCAGAGGCTGAAGGAGACGTCAGAGAGTTCACTGGGGGTGAAACCATGGTGGACTCGGTCTCTGGAGGACCACAATGACACCATTGGCCCACTTGAACTCTGGCATGGAGCGACGGTTGCAGTGGTGTCTTCAAACATCTGGTTTCTGAGGTCACAAAGTTATCTAAGGAGTCTTTGGATGACTGCAGGATGCACGGAAGAAGGTCCGTTAATTCTCAGGAGGTTTTGATTCCTGGGTGAAGTGCTGGCAGGTTCTCCCAGGCTTTGGGGACTCAGCAGCTGCAGGACAAGTCATCTTTTGGCACAATTGTCAAAGTCAACAGGCAGGCCGGCAGGATTGGTGCCAAGTCAGTTGCTGGGTCTTCTGTTTTTGCAGTTGCGACTTTCCACGTCTGTCTTCTTTCAGGTCAGCAGGATCTGATTTTCTGGTGCCAGGGGCTCCCCTTAATACTGAATTTGGAGGTGTTACGGGAGTGTAGGGTAGTAGCCAATGGGCTACTGACCCTTGGGGTCACTACGCACCCTATATGACCACTTCTGTGGGAAGGGGCATAACCCTGTCCCAGAGTTCCTAAGTTTGCCATCACAAAGATGGCCACTTCTGAAAAGTCGTGTCTACCTCAGAGTAGGCCACCTCAGGGGTGATAAGAGCCTGGGGGTGGAAACACCTACCAGACTAGCTAATTTTCCTGCCTGCCCAGGTGCCAAAGGGCTCTGGGCAAAGGGGGTCGGCATCCTCGCCTGTGAGGGGAGCCAGACTTGCATTTCAAAGGTGGTAGCTTCTTTGGAGCTCTCCTGCCTTGGAATGCTAATCAGCAGGTCATCCTGTGGGAGGGGGTGTAAGCACCCTTTTCCGAGCAAGCTTTGTTTCTGACCTCCTGGGAGCAGAGACTCTCACCCCTGGGGTCAGAGGCTCATCTCGAGTGGCAGGCTGGCTGAAACCAGTTAGCCAACACACCAGGGGCTAGTAGGTTTTCAGGGGCCACCTCTGTCTCCTCTGGGTGCATGTATTAATCAATCCAACACTGCAATAAGTGTGGGTTTATTAATACGAGAGGTTTGACACCAAACATACCAATCTTCAGTGAAGCCATCATGTAGCTGGGCAACTCGTTTTCACCTGCTTGTTAGCACATGTTCTAAAATGGCTTTCCTGTTTACTTGCACTGGCAGTTATGGAACTGACCAGCACTGGGGCATATCTGCTCATGCAGGTATGCCCTCACATATAATATTAAGCACCCTGCCTTAGGGCTGTGAGGCCTGCTGTAGGAGTGACTTACAAATACTACATGCAGTGTTAGGGGACATGGCACACACAGATGCGTGTCATGGCGTGTTTTCACTATTGTCTGCACCAAAACACGCAGCTTGCAAAGGCAGTCTTGCATGTGTTTGGTGAGGGGTTCCTTAGGGTGGCACAGTTTGTGGTGCAGCCCTTACAGACACTCCTTAGTACCTCAGGCACTAGGTACCAGGGGTACCATTTACTAGTGACTTAGAGAGAGTGCTAAAGGTATTGCCAATTAGGGAAACAATTGTACAGTCTTTGGGAAAAAGATCTGGCATTGGGGACTTGGTTAGCAGGATCCCAGTGCACTTCCAGTCGAAATCACATCAAATACTAGGCAAAAAGTGGAGGTGACCATGGCAAAAAGGGGCACTTTCCTACAATTAAGATCACAGCTTGAATGACCTGGATCTGTTGCAAAGAAGAGGAAGCCCTGAGAAGGCCCTGAACCTTGTACTATCCAAGACCGCCCCAGTGAAAGGAAGCATTTGCGAGGGGCCAAGTGTGACACTGGCTCGTTGACCGTGAACCCACCAACTATGCCAGACTGTTCACTGTTGTCTTGACGTGGTCTACAACGGACTGTGGTGAGCCTGCCTTTAACAACCAGCTGTCAAGATAGGAAAAAAACTGCTAACCACAACCTCCGAAGATGGTAGTGTCCACACCCCATCACTTTCATGAACTCCTATGGGGTACTGGGGAGGCTAAAGAGGAGCACAGCAAACTGAAAATACTCTTGGCCTATCTAGAACCACAGGTAACGTGTGGGACTGCAGGACTGGTATATGAATATATACATCCTGTAGGTCCAAGGACACAATCGAGTCGCTTGGGTCCAAGGCAGACCGGAACTGAGCCAGCTTGAACATTTTGAATTTGTCCTTAAGGAGAAAATCATTTAGTGAACGAAGATCTGAGATGGGCTGAAGGCCACATCCTTCGTCGGCACATGGAAATAGTGAGAGTAGTAACCCTCCCCTATTTCCTAGTTCAGAACATCCTCTATAGCTCTTTTGGAAAGTAAAACTTGCATCTCTTGCAACTGAAAGGACATGTTGACCTGAGACTTGCACTGATTGGGGTGGGGTGGAGGTGGGGGCAGAAAGATAGGGTAGGACAGACATGCTAAAGAATTTGAAGCACCCATCTGTTGGGACTTGAAGGATCAGCACCCTGGGACAAATTGGTTGCTTCAAAAGCAGCTTGGTAGTGGCTGCTGCAGGAAAAGGACTATTGCCCATGTAGGCCTGAAAGTTGTCTGCCAGGTCCAGGTCACTGGCCTCGAAAGGACTGGGGTGATTGCAGCAGTGGTTGGGAAGACTTATGCTGCCTATACGCCAGCCTCCTAGAGTAGCCTCGGAATTTCCTAAACTGGTCAGAAGAAAACTGTTTGCAAGAGGTCAAAAGCCACTGTGAGTGTACCACCACTCTACTTTCTTTGAAACATTCCAAGGCAGAATCAGCTTTTTCTCTAACAGGCACAAGCTAGCCAAAGGTATATCCAAGAGAGCGGCCTGTGCATCTCTAGAGAATCCTGTAGAGCAAATCCACGCATAGCAGCAGCAGAGCACTACGCTGCGATCAACCGCCCTTCCCACACAATCAGTAGTATCAAGGCAAGAACGAATCATGTATTTGGTCACATCTTAACCATCCAGAATGGTTTAAGCCAGTGAGGCCCTAAGGTCTTCCTGGACAGCTGGCAAGATCTCGCTAACCTTGTTCCATGTTTATATTGGCCAAATAAGCAGACTTTATTGGCTGATCTTAATGCTAGGCTAGCTTAATAGAACATTTGTTTCCAAAAGCCTCAATCCTCAGACTCCCTATTTGGGGGACTGGTGGGGAATGAATTACTGGTTGAAGCCTAAACAACCAGACCCCCTGCAGGAGGATTCAACACCTCGTAAGGGGTAATAAGCACTATATAAATGTTTCATGGTGAAATCAGGGTCTCCAGGTGCCGGACTGTGACGTCTGTCCAGCTGCCTATTCACCGGTGAGAAAGAACATGGTTTGAGCAGGTACCCATAAAAGTGTCAGTGAGGGCCTTGTTGAGAGCAAGCAAAAGCTCAGCTGTGACTGGCCCAGCACAGGTAATACGATTTTCTGAATATCAGAGGGCAGATGTAGGTCCAAGTCCTCAGCAGCTCATCGGATTACCACTGCAATGGATGCATTCTTCCATTGGAGGTTAAAACGCGGAGTTCAAACCTGTATATGGGAAAGTATCAAGCCCACTGGCCTCGTCAGCCCATTTAAAAAATGGTCTAGTCATAATAAGGTGATAAATCATGCCTATCCCCATCATCTCTGGGTGGTAGCAAGCTTTAGTCAAATCGGAGCCACAATGAATGGACCTCTGATGTAGTGTGTACCATAGTAGAGGCATAGGAGGAGTCGGGCTGTAGGACGACCAACTGCGCCTTAGTAATTTCATAGTGCAAATCAGGTCAGGATCATGCTGAAGGTGGCTCAGGGTCAGACATGGGAACCAGCACCATATCTTCCTCTGGCCCAAGAGTTGTCGGTATTGGCATTGGCGAGGGGGTAATCAAAGCAGGCCGTGGAGCCGGGGTGGAAGTGTGTACCAGGGTCAGTATGGAACCCATAACAGGGTTCAAGGGGGTCAGACAGAACCAGTATGGCTATGTCCGGAGTAACCTAACTGATTGCCTGTGTGAATTCCTGGAGCCTGAAGGCATGCCAGAGGTAGCTGAAAGAGCGCCAAATATCTGCAGCACGTTCTCCTTAAATGCATTGATTTGCTGTGGGGTCGCTGATAGCCTGGTACATTCGGGGGACACAGGGACCAAATTTGGAATCGGCTCCACAACAGGAGATCTGGAAGGAGACTAACATTGTAACACCGGCATGACTACTTTTTGGATAGACCTTGACAGGATGGGGTTGAGTCCCACTTAACTTTCTTGTGCTTACGTATGGACTTAAATTTCGACTTACCAGACGACTTAGATGGCAACAGCATCCTCAAGAGCAAGTTTTTGTCCTGTACTTGGGAGCATACTTTTACAAGGCCTTCAAGTTGTTCTTGTGCTCGGTGGCATATAGCTTTGTTTCTTGGTCCAGGATCGCCTACGGGTACCAGAGATCACATTTGTTGCATTACTTTGAATACTGTCCCAAGCCCAAACACCAAAGAAACACCTTGTGTAGTCTATGGCCAGCATCTGTTTTCTACAGTTGCAGCATGGTTTGAAACCTGTAGTCTTAGGAGAGGACATCGTTCTGTAGGACACAGGATTTTCTGTTTTAGGAGTCGCTGGAAGGCCAACGAAATTGGGAGCTCTGCTCCAGATCCATGTTGGAAGGTGTGGAAAGAAAGGAACTGACGTCAGCGCACAGAGGTGGCGCTTATATGTGGGTCCCCTCTCTCACTTCTGATGCGCTATGAAGTCAACAAAGAGCCGCACGGCATCACCTAATCATACAGAACCGATTAAGATAAAAATCCAGTCTGGCGTCCGTATTGTATTCTAAGATGAGGAATCTGCAGCTATAAGTATCCTTCAGAAAGTAAAAAGCATACCAAACACTGAAGCGTGAAAGTCACATATACATATCTGTTAGCAGTTGACACTAAAAATGGTTCAAATGGATTCAAACAGATGAAATTGGTTTCCTGTGGTATCAGGAACACAGGTTTCAGATTCTAGGGTGTAACTGGACTATAACGTTTTAGTCTCCTGAGGCAAGAACTCCAACACCATTGTTCTGATCTCACCAACAAATGGCCATACTCCAATAAAACATGCTAGACATAACCCTCATTACCATGCACACAATACAGCAAAGAAGCCAGACAGCTGGCAAAGTGAGGCCAAATCAACAGTACTGTCTTGCACCACACCAAAATACACTCTAGAACAATGCAGATAATTTTAGCCTTCTACAATATAGAAGGGACAAGGATATATTAGCCCTCGGCCCTCTGGTGTGCCTAACTCTCTTGGGTACTGTGCTAGGGGCACAATAGTTATAGACATTAGAGATAGCGCCAAGGGAGAGGCAGCTTCTCCAAGCACTGCTCACACTTTAAAAGGAGGCAATGAGAGGTGATTAAAATGTCTTTCCCACAACATTCCAAGTCTTCCATTCTCCTGCAAAACCAGAGAGAATGCTGAGGAATGGCAGAAGTTAGTTTACAAAACAACCAAGCCTCAAGCCAGTACCATAAATTATAGCCCACTTACAATCAACTGTTTTCATAAACACCATGAACACTACAATGTTTTAATAATTTATACAGCATTACCATGCTCTATAAAAAGTTGGCACTTGCTCAGTTAATCAGAAACCTACAAAGCAGGCAATAACTTTGATTAAACATATATAGATCTTTCTCACACTCCGAGTGTACCAAGTAATACACCTTTTAACCAATTAAAGCTCTTGCTTTCCAAAATACCAATGATTTTCGATTTGACAAATCTCAATGTTTGTTTTTCATATATTCAGTGCTAATTTAATTGGAAGTAGGTTATTTGAAAGGTTGTATATCATCTTGTGCAGTCCATGATCTTTGTCCTTCCAAGCGTACACATGCTTTTATTTTACGCTGTTCATAGATCTGTTCATAAATGACTTGAACAAGCCTGGGTGACAGTCTTGCAAGGGAGGCCATCTCTTGATCCTGCTGATTATTGTGTCATCGCAAAAGCCACCTTCTTGGCTACAACTGTAGAGAAAATTCCAATTACTAATATTTCTGCCCACTTCTATTCCCATTTCTTATTAGGAGACTGACAATGTAGCTTTGTAGCAGGCCAGGGCACAGAAAAAAACACAATGGTGGCCAACAAAGGTTTAAAGATTACATAATCCTGGAGGGCTGTCTAACCAGGGCAGCTGATGTGTCAGATCTGTCAATGGGCTGATTCAGGGATTTTCTAGATAAGAGTGCCCATAGTAAAATGCCAGGATTCTTTAGCACCCTGAACTACAGTTACAGTGTCTTAAGGCTTCTTCCATTTCCTGGACACTGTTCAAAATCTATATTTAGCCATCACATCAGGAGGCAATGGGGAAGACAGGTGATTCTGCTGATGTACTATGGATCGTACCTCTAACATGAAATCATTTGTAGGATACAAAAGAGCTCAACAAGCAAAGCTATCTGCATCCAATTGGATGTGTATTACCTAGTTTTCCTTAAGCCAGAACTAACTGTTCCTAATCATAGCAGTGGTAAACTTGATGAAAGTATCAGTTCTGGAGCAGGCAAGGGACTAATATCCAAACTACCAACAAATCTGGGGTCACCTGACACCCTACTCTCTTAGAAGATCCTGATCATACCACTGATGTAAGTTGCGATCACTATATCTAAATGTTATATAAAACAACCAATTAATAGATGAAAAATCAAGAGCAGGGTGTATGAGGGCTAGCAATTGGTTAGGGTGGAGATTACTTGCTGGACACAATGGGCAAGTTAATATATTACAGGACATACACAATTATGCTGCCAGAACAGTTTATGGGATACCTAGACCTGAACGTGTAACATCCAGTTCAGGAGCCTTACATTACTTTCCTGTTCAATCTAGAACAGAATGATGTGTTCTGTTGCTTATGTATAAATTCCTTAAAAGACAAAGTCCAAATCAAAAAAGCACAATTTACTGGTACACTCCAACTAAACATCTGATCACCAACCACAGATACAAACACAAATGAAGGAGTTAAAAAAAATCTTAAGAGCTTGAAATGAAAAAATCAGAACGTTGTTCAACTTGTCAGAAGGTTTGGACTCCAATACAAGCCAGACTACTTTAGAAGAAGTACTGCCTTCGTTGTTAGGCGTTCCACAGACTCAGGTTCGATACCCAGATCTGGTGCATTTTTAAAAGAAAGAAATATTATTTGTAGCATATTTTAAATGGTGCCCAAATGCGTCTTGAGTTCGCAACATCCAAGCTGAGCTTGCAGACTCTGACTTATACAAATGGCATGTAGTCCAGAAATTTTGCTTGGAGATCACAAACTCTGAGCAGGTGACAACACTGATTCACAAATTCATTGGTTCAAGAAATCTGCTAAAAATTTGCAAACTTCTCTAGGCTTGGAAATTTTTGTGAACTTAGGTTAGTTCGCAAACCCCACGCAATCTTTTTTTAAATTATTTTTTTTTAATTCCGAGATGGGGGCTTTGAGTTTACTCCCTCGTGTTCACCCCCCACATAAGCTTGCGGTGTTCTAGCTATGCTCCGCCTCACCCCTCCAAGGGACCCCAAGAGAGCTCTGAGAATCTACAAAGATCGTACCAAAGAACACATGGGTGGACAATCCGCTCTTGGTGGGGTTCCCTGGAGAAAAGAAATGCAAGGTGGTGCACAAGAGAACCATCTCCCACTAGATTATGCTTTTCATTAAAATCTGCTACGCATTGGCTAAAAAGCAGCCTCCGAAGGACTGTGTGCTCATTCCACTATGACCAAAGCTGCTAAGCACTGGCATGCAAAGTCTCTGTCCTAGACATCTGCCAGACAGCTATGTGGGTGTTTCTCCTTACGCTTATGAAATACTATTGCCTGGACAGTCCAGTCCGCTGAGAAGGGAATTTTGCCTGCTCAGTTCAGCATGACTTTCTGGTTTCAGTCCATCCACAGACCCACTTCCAATTAGGTACTGCTTTAGTATCTATTCAAAAGGTGAGGAATCTGTGGCTCGAAGTCTATATCAGAAGAACAATGTAATTACGTTCAGTAACACTCTTTCTGGTAGAGACTATCTAGCTGCAGATTCCTCACTGATGTTCCCCCCCTCCCCATTCTGTGATTGTACGCTATCCATTTATTAGATCACAGTTCTAGGAATCTGCATACTGATCACTCCAATTTGTTTTTGAGGCTCTGCGCCTGAGTCGCGGAAAGTCTTGAAAGCAACAGATGCTGCGTGCAGTACTTCTGGAGTGTATCGGCTTCTGTGCGGAGTCATACAGTGCCATCTAACGGCACGTAGAACTACTGCCGAAGAGTTTCCAGATCCATTCGACGCCCAGGGAATATTCAAAAAGTAAGGATTCTACTGCTAGAAGTCTCTATCAGAAAGGGTGTGTGTAGCTTTAGCATAGCATGTTTGGATAAATGTAAGTATCCATCTGGGAATACCAGCTTTTGAAATAGGAGACCCTTATGGGGTTTAGCAAAGGCTACAAAAAGTTGATTAAACTTTCTGAACGACTTATTTCTGTCAATATAGAACATAAGTGCTATTAACAGGAAAAGTGTGAAGCTCCCTTTTAGCTACAGTCTGGCTTCTGAGAAAGACTGGTAGCTCAGTGATTTGGTTGATGTGGAAAGGTGAGACAACCTTAAGTAATAATTTTGGGTTAGTGTGAAGTACCCGATCTCTGAAAGTGAATGTATGGATCCTGCATTGTAAGGGCGTGTAGTTTACTAATATGTCTAAGCAAGGTGATTGCTAAGAAGAAAATCGACTTGCAAGATGTTATAATGCACACAAATGGAGAGGCTCAGAAGGAGGGCCCATAAGTTGCGTGAATACAACATTTGAGTTTCAAACAGGTGCAGGTGGGGTTTTTGGTATAAGTGTAGGAGGAAAGGGAGATAACACTTTTTAGCTCTTCCATGAATGCCTTAATAACAGGCACTCTAAAGATTGATAAATGCTTTCTTTTCTGAAGGTACATTGCAACTGCAGTGAGATGTAGTTGTATGAAAGTATACACTAACCTTGCTTTATAAAAGTATATAGAAGGTAGGAAATATTGTCCTGCAATGAAACTGTAAAAGAGTATCTGTTTGGAAAAACAGCAGTGCATAAACCTCTTCCATTTGGCTGCGTAGCAAGCACGAGTAGTACGTTTCCTAGCCTCCAGCAGGATAACCATGCATTCTTGTGGGAGGTTAAGGTACATATTCTTTGGGATTGAGATGTCTGAGACAACCCTGATGCTGGTGAGAAGGTCCTGCCATTTTGGGAGCTTCTCAAGAGGGCTGACTGTCATCTCTAGAAGAGTATCACGGCTGTTGTGTCCATGTTAGTGCAACTAGGATTAGAGTCACAGACACCTGTTGCTTCTTTATGACAACATACAGGATGAGAAGAGACAGAAAAGTGTAAGCAGAAATCCCTGATCAACTGATCCATAGCACATTGCCCTTGGAATTTAGGTCGGGTGGGGGGTGTGGGTATCTGAGAGCAAGATTTTGCCAGTTTGCGTTTTCGGCAGTAAAAAACAGATATTTTGTTGGAGTCCCCCAACGGTGGAAGTACTTTTGAAGGGCTTGTGGGTGGAGTTCCCACTTGTGTTCCTATTGATGCGCCCTGCTGAACAGGTCCGCAAATTCGTTTTCCACTCCTGGAAGATGCACCGCCAAGAGGCGAATGTTGTGATTGGCTGCTCAATGCCAAATCTCCTGTGCTAACTGTGAAAGCTGTGTGAGGTGGGTCCCGTCCTGCTTGAGAATGTAGCACATTGCCATCATGATGTCTATCATGCTGTCTATCTTTATTAGTGCAGCTTTGCACTGAATTGTGAGAAATGTTTTGCCCACTGTGCCACACCTCTCCCACCCACTGCGCCACATCTCTTCCACAACACATTTTATTTTAACACATTTTATTGGGTTTTACATGGTACACTTCATACATGTGGATAACTTCTTTCAATTACATGTACTCCATGGTTAGCGATAGAGACATGCGCGTGTTAAACCCGCTATCTTAACCAGAACTGCATCATACTCCCTCCCCCCTTTCTCATGAGTTACTTCAGATGAACATCTATTCTTGTACCTTCTTCTGTGCCCTTAGCCTCTGCTGGGATAGTAGTATCCGTCGGTGACTTTTCTTGTGAGTGGGTGGGCAGGTGTCAAGGAACACGGGGTCTTGTGGTGCCAGGTGCTGAGTATCAGGGTATAAGTAGTGTCTGGATTGGCGGCCCTCTCGGCGAGGCCCCAGGTGGGTCAGGCTCTGAGTCTTTGATACTATCCATCAATGCTTCCCAGGCCCGGGCCGGGTCCAGTTTATGCATTCCTCGTTTGCCTTCCCAATTACCATGAAGAACAAGTTACTTACCTTCGGTAACGATGTATCTGGTAGAGACACAGTCTATCCGCAGATTCCTTAACTTAAAATATCCTCCAGGCGCCAGTCTGGATCCGGAGATTTTTCAGCAGCACCTCTGCGCCGGGGAACATCGTTGCATGGCTCCGCCCTGATGTCGTCCACGGATATGACATCAGTGGAGCCATTTAAGTCCCTCCCGGCGCGCTGATGTCAGTTTTCTACTGTGAAACGTTTCAGCGCCATAACGCGGAGCCACTATGAAAACTATGAGAGTGTGGAAACAGTGTGCCAAAAAAGATTAAAAATCTTAGAAACAACAATGACAATAAATAGAAATTGAGAAACATTACCATGCATATTAGAGAAAAGCACTCGAGGGACAGAAGGGAGAGAGAGCAGAGAACTCGCCCCTAGAAACAGTCTCGCATAAGGGAAGACCATACCCCCCTAAGAGGCAAAACAGCGTTGGAAATGAGAGTACAATGCATGTCGTTTACCTTCACAATCACATGAACGTTATGATAATGGGTAACAAGACCATAACAATATGACCGTTCAGGGAATTGACAACATTTCTTAAACAGAGAATGTGTAACCATACACACTATAGCAGACCAACTGAAAGTAGCATAGGCGAATAGACCCCAAAATATCAGGTGCGGAAAGGAGGGGGAAGGACGAAACCAATCTCCACACTGGAAGATCCAGCGTGTAAGAACGTGGATGGATAAATGAGCCCACCACCCAGTACGAGAATGGGCTGGGGAACAACAGGTATAACAGAATAAGGCATCCTGACCTAGGAAGGATGAGATGTAGACAAACACACGAGAAGACAGAGACCACTGGGAGGAGACTAGTGGGTAGAACCCAACCTGACAAGGCCCTGGTAGAGCGGGGAGGATGGGTGGGCATTAAGGAATCTGCGGCTAGACTGTCTCTACCAGATACATTGTTACCGAAGGAAAGTAACTTGCTCATCTGATAGAGACATCTAGCCGCAGATTCCTTAAATTAGAATGTATACCAAAGCCATACCCCATTGGGGGAGGGTCTGTCACGGAATCCTACCAAGTTCCAAAGAGAACTAATTTGTCAAAAGATCGACTAAAACAGGTGGGGACATCAAGTGCAAGCGTGGCTGACACTAGACCCATGAATCTCTGTAAGAGAGCAGTAAAAAGGAAAGACACCACAACCTGGAAGAAACAGAGTAGGTGTGCCTGCTCGCAGTATGTATAGACCGCATGAGAGACATATATATATATATATATATATATATTATATATATACACACATAAATATCCATACATGTCGTTTTGCTTGTATTATTTATTTTTTTGAAAACAAGTGATACTCTAAGAGCATGCCCAAGACAAATACAGAAACCCACACACTAGGTACCAACGGCACCGATGTGAACCATAGCAGGACAGAACATATGTCAGACGCAATAAAACACCCACATATACAGTCAGAATATATATATATATATATATATATATATATATATATATATATATATATATATATATATATATATATATATATCCATATACAGACACTGCATAAATTACCAAGAGCATCCCTGAACTAGGCAACTACTAAGGATAACATTGGCAGAGGCCATGAGCAGAGGGACCCGAGCCCCTGCAGGATCGGAGGTCCTGCCTGGCGAGTGCGCAGGAAAAAGGGGAAAACAAGGCAATGCTTAATATCAACACGTCTGGCGTAGAACCAACTGCCAACAAGGAAAAGCCCAGAGAGAGTCTGAGCCATGAGGGAAGACCACGACAAGGAAAAATCCCGAGAGGGTGTGTCCACGGACAGAAGCATTTCCGACCACCAGAGATTAAAGAGTAGAACGCAGCCAGCACTGCTGCGCAGGTCGGACCAGCAGGCACCAGTACCTATGAACGAATGTGTACCCACATACCGTGCCAGAACTGGAATCGGAAAAGAAACTGTTCCGGAAGTGGAACTGAACAACATGCTCACAAGAGACACTGGCTTACGGCTAAGACAGCCAACAGAGGTCGAAGGGCCAGGTCAAGAAACAAAGACGCGAGTACGCCGGGGCGCGCCAGTTGTGGCGGAACCAAACAATACCCAGGAGAAAGCTGCCACCATAGAGGCAGAAGAGAACTACGGACCAACCGTAAAGAACAAACATGGAAGCTCCAAGAGAGCTACGTCAGCCTTGTGGGTCACACCCGAGGAGAAGTCCCACAACAGTAGGCAGCCATAACTCGAGAAGCCTACGGCATGAACAATAGGAAAAATCCCCAGAGGGAAAGAAGAGGACAATCTGAAGAGGACCTCGCGGGATCCTCAGGAAGAGCCCACACCATCCAGGAAGAACAGGTCCTGGAGCATTGTACACACACACCACCCAGGAAGAACAATTCCCATGGTAGGGTAGAATGACTATACAATAACCAACGAATACCCCACATAGGGTATGTAACATCCCTCTAAAAGCAAGGGAATACCTCTTGAGACTAGCTCTTAGACAGAAGAGTCGAAAATAAGGGCAGAAACAGCTGTCTAGCTGTACAGACCGTCTGGGAAATAACAGCTTGAACCCAGGGACGGATACCAGAGAAAGCAGTGACAGTACTGCAACCAATGCAAACGAGATCAGAAGTCCGCAACAAGGACTAGAAACAACGGAAATTACGGAAAACCAGGTGTGAGCCGCTGGACCGCCGAGCCCGAATGACTGTCAAAAAGGTAGGCCTCATCAAAGGGCAAATCTCGAAGACGCTCCTGAACATTTTCAGGAAAACTGCCATCACGCAGCCAAGCATGGCGACGCAGAGCCACTGACCTGGCCATAGCCCGACCCACAGAGTCTGTGGTGTCCATGGCTCACCGAACTGAAAACTGTGCCAGTTCTCGACCACCTTGGAGTGTCCGAACCAGGTCAGCCCGAGGACCTTCTGGAAGAGAGGGAAGGAGGCGCTAAACTGAGTCCCTGAGGACGAAAGTAGCTTGTTCAAACACGCAGGACGTGTTCAAGGACTTTAGGGCCGAGCTTGTGGACGCAAATATATGTCGACCACATGTCTCAAACCATCGAGACTGACTAGTAGGCGGAAGTAACGGAGAAGAGGAAGAAGGCAGCGAGGCTGAGGCTGCCTGGACGACCAGCTCCTGAGCCCTGGGGTGGAGGGACAAACAGACAGGGTCATCTAGAGCCGGGCGATGACAATATGCGAATGCACGATCCACAGGGTCCCCCGATGAGGGCCTTCCCCAAGCCCCTAGAAGAAGGACGTACAGCGACCCGCCTAAAGGCAGCAAGGGCTCGACATTCGCGTTGCCCTGGTGGAGCAGATCCACAAGGCATCAAAAGGCAGAGAGACTGATGGAGGCTGGATCTGTAGAATGTCAGCAGCTTTGCGAACAACCCTCGCAAAATCCGCACTAGCCTCCGTGGCCATTCTAGGTGGCGACAGCAGATCATCAGTAGGGGACGGTAGCAGGCCAACACGTCCACCAAAAGCCAAAGACTCTGCAGCCTGAGGAGGACATTGGGCCTGCAAGCGCTCCACAGGAACACGTTCCGGAGAACATGTAAGCAACACTGGGGAGGGTGAACCTCCAGGCGCCTTATTTTCCATGAGCAAAGGAGCAGCTAGGGAAGTCACCGGCGTCGAACGACGCTGAGACAGCGTCGCATCGACGCAGACGAACGCCAAAGGGGGCTCTATCGACTCGACATCCACCGCAATGGAAGACTGCGGCGTGGAACGGCGTCGACTCGGAGACAAGTCCCCCGCCGCGGCCGCATCTGATGTCATCGCAGGGACCCCACAGGACTGTGCCCTGATGCTGTAGGTGGACTGCGGCCTGACGCCCGACTGGGAAGCCCCACTGGGCCGACTCCCGACGTCACAGTGACTCCAGAACCAGAGACAGGGCACTCGATTGGCGCCGAGGGCGAAGCCGCCGGCGAGCTCCCAATCTGAGTGTCCACCCCCTCTGTGGGGCCTGAAGGCGCGCCAGGGAGAGGGGGCGACTCAAAGATGGCCTGCAAAGTCCGATAATAGGCTTCCATCTGGGTCCTAGTCGCCCCAACACAATGAAATGGTGGGTAGGCGGGGGTCGACCGTTGAGGGCCGTGTCCGGTGAAGACCGGGAGCAGTGGGCACCAACGTCACGATTACGCGAGGCAGACGGCCTCCGTGACTTCTTATAGCGCTTACCTGGAGAAGGTGAACGACGTCTGCGGGAAAGAGTCCGCGACCTGCCTCGAACCGGAGCCTCCGATCGAGCTGGAGATCGACGACGCTTGGACTCCGAACGGGACATCCGGGCGGACAGTATTTCATCGGACATTCCCGCAGGGACTTCGGCTTCAGCTGCCGACAGGCGTCGCATTCCTTGGAGTGGTGGTGCTCCCCCAAGCACCACATACAGATCGTGTGCGGATCCGTCACCGACATCTGCCGAGTACAGGTCTCACACGATTTGAAGCCCGAAGGCATCGCACACTGTTCCCAGACATGAAAAGGCGTCAGTAAGGACAAAAAGGACCAAGCAGAGGAACCGCTTCTCCTGGGTTTGCGCAGCGGGCGTGGAAAAGAAGAAAACTGACGACAGCGTGCCGGGAGGGACTTATTTGGCTCCACTGACGTCATATTTGTGGACAACGTCAGGGCGGAGCCATGCAACGCCGTCCCCCGGCGCGCAGAGGTACTGCTGAAAAATCTCTGGATCCAGACTGGCGCCTGGAGGATATTCTAAGTTAAGGAATCTGCGGCTAGATGTCTCTATCAGATAAGGGACCGATGTTAAAGTAGCCATCATTCATATCCAACACAGATATGAAGTCATTTAGTCGGAGGAAGACTTCTTGCAATGTGGCCATGTGAATGTGTTCTGACGAGATGAACTTGCTCAATTGTTGGAGTACGAGGATCGACCAGGGTGAGCCATCCTTTAGGGTATAAGTAGTGTAGGAAAGTGCCCACATGGCTGCCCCCACTTTTTAACTGATACATGATGAGATTTCGACTGAAAGTGCACTGGGTTCCTGTCCCCAGTACCAGAGCTCTTTCCAAAAAATGTGCAATTGTTCCCCCAATTGGCAGAACCTTTAGCACCCTCTATAAGTTCCTAGTAAATGGTAACCTGGCACCTAGGGCCCAAGGTACTAAAGAGGGTCCATAAAGGCTGCAGGACGAATTGCGCCACCCTAAGGGACCCCTCACCAAGCACATGCATGACTGCAAGTGCAGGCTGTGTGTCTTGATGCAGATAAAAGTGAAAACGCGACATGTCACACATCCCTGTGCGCCATGTCCCCTACCACTGCATCTGATATTTGCAAGTCACCCCTACAGCAGGCCTGACAGCCCTAAGGCAGGGTGCTTAATATTATATGTGAGGACATATCTGCATGAGCCCCTGTGCTGGTCAGTCCTATTGCTGCTAGTGCAAGAGGCCAGGGAAGCAATCTTAAACCATGTACTGGACACAGGTGAAAACGAGTTCCCTAGATACATGAAGGCTTCACTGAAAATAGGGATGTTTGGTAACAAACATCTCGTCTTAATAAACCCACACGGATGCCAGTGTTGGAGTTATCAAAAAATGCACTCCGGGGGCACCTTAGAGGAGCCCCCTGAAAACCTACCAGCCTCTGGTGTGCTTGCTGACTGAAATCTGCCAGTCTGCCACCGGAGAGAAGTTTATGACCTAGGGTGAGAGCCTGTTGCTCTCAGGAGGTTAGGAACAAAAGCCTGTCCAGGAAGAGAGTGTAACATCCCCTCCACAGGATGACCTGCTGATTAGCCTCCTTTGGGTGGCAAGCATCAAAGGAGGTGCTGCGGTTGGAATGCAAATCTGGCTCCCCTCACAGGAGAGGAAGCCACCCCCCCCCGTCCAGAGCCCACTTGGCACCTTGGCAGGTGGAAAAATTAGCTAGACAGGTAGGCATGCCACACCCAGACTAGTACCACCCCTAAGGTGAGCTAACTGCAAGGTGGATACGAATTTTCAGAGGCAGTCATCTTTGTGATGGCATAACTAGGAATTCTGGGACAGGGTTATGCCCACTTCCCACAGGAAGTGGTAATATAGGGGGCGTATTGACCACGTCAGTAGCCCATTGGCTACTACCCTACTCTCCCCTAACACCTCTAAATTCAGTATTTAGGGGAGTCCCTGGTACAAGAGAAGTTGATTCTGAAGACCTAAGAAGAGAGAGGACACCAAAGAGCAGCAAAGCAGAGAAGACAAAGGAGAGCACCTGACTTGGCCCCAGCCGGGTCGGCCTATCTGCAGCCCTCGTCGAAAACTGTGTCAAAGTCGACTCGTCCTGCAGCAGCGACTCCAGAAACTTGGGAGAACTGCCTGCCTTCGAAAAAGACTCAAGACCTCCTGTGAACAGCAAACCTGTTCATCAGAAACTCCAAAAGTAAGACTTTGAGGCTTCCGGAACTGCCAAAACCCGACACCTGAAGCAACCACTGCACCTGTCGCCTCTGGCCCGAGTTGAAGTGGGCCAATGGTGCCAACAAGGTTCCATAGCCCTCCAGAACTCGAGTCCATTATGGTTTCACCCCTCCTAGACTCCCCAACCTCGCCTCGAGCCTCTGCACGCAGACCCACTCCATCGCCACTGCTCCAGTAAGGAAAAACCCGACACCTAAAGACATCCCTGCACCTGTGGCCCCTGGGCATTGGAGAAGAGGACCAAAGGTTTAACCCCATACCCGAGCATCGCAAGTCTTGAACCCCCTTGCTGGTTCAGCCCGACTGGCCCCCTGGCCAGAACCTGCAGCCTCTTTTCGCAGTGACTGGTCACCATTGAAATACATTGAGCTCCTGACACTGTTTTGCATCCTGCACCCAGTCGCCCTCGATTATACAGGAGCAAACATTTTTGAGATGTTTCAGGATATACACTCTTTTTTTCGAAAAATACGATTGAAAAAGTTTTTTGAAAACAGACCACATCTTACCACATATGAAGAGAATCAATCAGGTTTACGCCCGATCTCTGTATTTACCCCAACTTTAGATCAGGTTGGACCAGAAGTAGGAATCTTTGAATCGGTTGTTATTGCTAAACTGGAAAAAATCGTCAAATATGTTCCTAAGCCCACCCTAATTTACTTAGAGAAGAAGTGGATGCCCTTAATGCTTTAAAGATTCAGAAAAATATCACAGTGAAAAGCTGTGATAAAGGGGGAGGGATTGTTGTAATGGACACTGACGCATATATCTCAAATATGAACACACTATTAAACAATCCCTTACATTATCGAAGGATCACCACGGACCCAACATCTAGAGTCCAACGTAAAATTTGTACGCTTACACACAATGCTGTAGAACAGGGCATCATATGTCAGCAGGAAAGTGACTATATGAATATATCGACACCCCGTATGGCCAGTGTCTACGGGGTTCCGAAGATTCATAAAGATTGTAACAACCCCCCTTATAGACCTATTGTCACCACTATAGGATCAGTCACGGAGCATATATCTAAATATATTGATCAAGTGTTACGACCACATGTCTCAAAAATTTTATCTCATGTTAGAGACACTAAGGACATGATATATAAAATGGAAGGCTTACCCTTCAATAGACAAATAGACACATTGGTGTCATTGGACATTGAGTCCCTATATAGCAACATCCCCCAGCTTGAGGCCATCACAGCGGTGGAATGGTTTATTTTAACCTTTTCAGTCGATTGTGATGTGCCTTTCATTATTGATCTCCTTACCATCGTTCTTGATGAAAACACCTTTGAGTTCAATGGGGATCTTTATAAACAGATCAAGGGCGTTCGTATGGGGGCATCTTGTGCCCCCACTATAGCCAACATCTATATGGCTTATTTTGAGCACCAATTTGTCTATAATGAGATGGCCCCGTTCTTTGAGTCGATACACTACTGGTCCCGTTATATTGACAACATATTGTTTATTTGGAAGGACGACCCTGAGAAACTTCAAGAATTTTTGGAATGGATAAATCTTTGTGACACAAATTTACGTTTCACAGCCAACATTGGAGAAGGGAAAATTGAATTTTTGGACATTGAAATTAAAGAAGTAGACTCTGTTCTCCAAGTAGATCTCTACACTAAACCAACAGCAAGAAATACGTTATTGCATTTCTTCAGCTACCACCCGAAATGTCAACGAGAAAGCATTCCTATGGGGCAATTTTTACGTGTCCGACGTAATTGCACCAGTGTACAAGATTTGACAGGAGGGCAATAACAATGAAACAAAGGTTCATAGACCGTGGTTACCCAAGGAGACTTGTAAGAGAGGCATATAAAAGGGCCAGGTTTTATGATCGAGACCATTTACTCCAAACCAATACAAAAAAAGATCCTCCGAAATTGGTATGTGTCACTAGACACTCATCTTTGAATGAGAAGATTCGACAAACCATTAATGCCCAATGGCATATTCTTAATGTTAATTTAGATCCAGAGAGGGCATTTCAACGCCCCATGTTTTCCCATAAGCGAAATAAGAATTTAAAAGATCTGGTGGTTCACTCTAGATTGCAAGTCAAACCACCATTTATACAAAAAACTTTGGACGGTAGCCACTCCATCAATGGCAATCACAAATGTTTTCATTGCAAGGCATGTGATGGGGCGATAGTCACAGACAAGTTCGTTTATCAAAAAAAGGAAATCAAACTTAGAACCTTCACTATTTGTAAAACGGATAATGTCATATATCTGTTACTTTGCCCTTGTGACAAGGGATATGTTTGCGAGACGTCACGACAATTTTCGATCCGTCTGACAGAACATCGCTCGGCCATTAAAACAAAAAACTCACGGCACTCGATAGTTAAACACTATTTGGAAATGGACCATCGTGAGACCCAAATAAGATGGTTAATTTTGGAAAAAATTGAAATCAAAAATAGTCTACAAGCAGAATCAATAAGAAAACGCAGAGAGGTATTCTGGATTTACTCTTTGAGTTCCCAGATTAATGGGTTAAATTTTGATATCCCATGGGATCAAGCGATTCGCTATAATGACTAGTATGGTCAACATTCCCTAAGTATAGGTGACCCGTTTTCCATCTATAGTGATATTGGTCTCTTATATCTGGCTGGTGACTTGTCTTTGCACATATGTACAGCCATCTATGTGCTCTTAGATAATATTGTGACCTTGGCACAGGCTACTGTAATTTTCTCAATGGTATATTCTACCAGTTTTTTCAAATTTTGCTGAACATCTATGGATATATGCGTAGGTTTCAGGTATGTCTTTGTGTATCTTTTACAACTATCGCTATCTGTTCATATACATGTTTTGGGTATCGCATTTCTTTGTATATTTTGTGTATATATCTCTTTTAGGGTCCTTTTCAAAGTTAGTCGCTTTTGTTATTTTCGGGCCTCATTATCAAACATATATATTTTTTTGTACGTATATGTATAGTTAATTATAGTTGTAAAGTTTATGTTTTTGTCGGTTTATTATTAGAGTATGGCATATATATATTAGGATTATGGTGTATGTATTTATATACACTGTATTTTCGAATTTCATTCTCTTTGTTATTAAAATCTCGGGACTTTTCGAATTAAGTATTTCTTCACCCTTCATGGTTGACCGGTGCTGGGCTTGCCATTTTTATCATGTGACAATGTCACATGATTGCTTCCCAACAGTATTTAAAATATACCGTCCTTTTCGCGCCATCGGCACTTGGGCGTTTTCAGCTGCTCCGGTAGGCTGCTACACTGAGAACAGAGCTGCTCAACATTTTGGATTGCCAAAATAGGTAAGCACGATGTGAAAATTCGTAGATGTCTTGGAATAGCTTGGGCGTCTGTTGTTTTCATTAAGTGTTTGCAATAACATATATATATATATATATATATATATATATATATATATATATATATATATGGAGCATTTTTCCTCGGCTTTTGTTTTCGTTTTTCCTTTGTTGCTGGATTTTGGCCAGGCATTGCTCCGCCTTTTTAATCATGTTGTTAATACTATAAATAATTGGTTCTTTGCTATTTGCAAGCACTTTGCATTTCCCCTCTTACTGGATCATTGGCCGGGTATTGCTCCGCCTTCCCCATTAGTTTGACAATGTTAGAAGACTGATATTTTAGAAAATATTACAACGTGCCATTCCTTTTATTTATTTGGAGTCTTTCTGTAGTTTGTTGGCCGGGCATTGCTCCGCCAATTCTATTGTGTGTTAAGGTCTTTAGATGGACGTTTTGGTAGCATTTAAACGTACCGTCTTTTTCTTTAGTCTTTTCTTTTACGTCATTATTTTTTCGAGGCTTAAACTCTGATTAGAGTCAAACCGGTGTTACTCGTGAAGTGTTATTGCTGTAATCTTTCCTTTTGAGTAATTGCTCATACAGATCTTTCCATTAATCACTTGAGATATGTTTCTTTTTAGACGGCTATGGCTTAGTTGAAAAGCGTTCGATCATTTCATCATTATTATGTTGAGGCATCATGTGTTATTCTAACTTTTCTGCTAAATAAAATCAGTAACCATGTTTTGAGCACATTCCATTTTATGGAATATTCTTTTCTTATTTTTTTCTGTTTGTTGCTCATTTTCCAGCATCCTTTTTTAACTATCTGAGGGATTAGCAGCTCGTCTTTCTTGCTGGATACATTTTATCAAAGTAGGTATAATATGTTTTTGCCCATACCTATAGAAAATGACTCAATCTTGACATCTCCATAATTATTTTGGTTTGTGCTCTTTTTTATATGGTGTTCGGGGTCTGCTTATCTGTTTCAGGGCCTTCTTTTTGAGGAGTCGGTTAATAAACCACACCAGTTCCCTTTGAGATAAGCCACTATCAACATAAGGTAAATAATTATTTTTAGTGGTAGGTTAGAATATCTTCCTATATTCAAGGATGTACCTAGTTAGTACTGGAAAGATTATTTATTCTTTCCTTTTTCTGTGCACTGCTTTAGAACCTACAGGTGTATTCTGGATGACAGGAATAAATTCTTGACCTGAACTATTTAAAACTTTTATCAGCCTACGTATAGATGCTGGACAGTTTTGGTAAATAAATGTTTTCATATATTTTTTTCAGTACTTTATACTTTTTTGGACAATATGCATGTATATTTTCTTTAATCTTTTCCCTCTTGCAGACACCAATTATATCTTCCTTTAATAAGGGGACAGCTTTGTTGATATGGTTTACATATAAAGTATGCAGATCATTGACAATAGTTTTCCACTGCATGTTTGTAGTGTTACATGTTTCCTGGGAGATTATATGTTTGTATTTGTGTTTATATCTTGTCAGGCTCGTCTTTTAATTTTCCTGTTCTATAAAAAGATAATAAGATATTATACCCTCAGTCCAATTATGGGCCCTTGTTATTATATGTAATCATTCTAATTATTAACTACAGTGACACTCAAAATCACATTTAATGATCATGTTGTATATGTATGTGATATATATATATATATATATATATGTGTTATTCTCTACAGAGCACAACATTCTGAGGTGGAAGTCCTGATGAAGACAGTGTTTCTGTCGAAACGCGCGTAGAGTCATCTTTCAAAACCACCCTACAAATGCAATCTTCTTATTTAAGTGTTGTCGTTGTTTGTTATAGTTTGTATTAACCCAATCATGTGGGACGGAATAATCATGGATATCAATTTGATTATATGTATGTAGTATGTCTCTGATTGTGAATGAATGTGGTCAGAATGTTGTATAATTGTTAGTCTCTGTATGAATATCTTTATGTTTATTATGTGTTTTTATAGTTACCTACCAATAGGATTAAGATAATTTATAAATAAACTTTTTTATACATTTCTAATTTTTAGTGTCACTGTAGTTATTTCTCAGCCGTTCATGGCGTGAGGGTTTATGGTCTGAAGTAGCCCTAGAGTATTTACATTGATGCCCAGTCGCCCTCGTGCCACTGTTGGTGTTCTGTTGGTGCTGCCTTGGACCTTGCCCACCACTCACCTTAACTCCTGGAGATTGGTCTTGTAAGTCGCTGTACTATACCGGTTTGCAGAACTTGTTCTTCCTTCCATAGGATAACATTGCACAGCTCAGAATTGCACTTTTTAAAGTGAAAAGAATTTATATTTTTAAAACTTACTTACCTAAAGGATTTTTCTCTGAACCTAAACATATATAAAGATACTTGCTATTTTTATAAATTGGTGTGGGTCTCCTTCTTGAGCTGTGCTGTCATTTATCAAATCATTGTATGTATTTGCAAATTTCTTAAACTCCTCTATGTCAAGCCTAAGACTGCCCACCACACTACACTTTAACAGAGCAGTTTGGGATTGCATAGCAAGCCTTGTCCACAAGTAAGGGACCCCTTGGACTCTTTAAACAGTATATCAGATAATGGATATATCACAAAGAGCCAGCTTCCTACAAGAAGTAGAGGGAATAGACCCCTTTCCTTTGTAGGAGTACAGGAACAGTTTCTATGGTGCCCTTTGCTCGAGTGCTTGTACCTCTTCCTATAGGAGATGGAGACGGTCTGAACTGTGATGACAGGGTGGATGTTGGGAGGGAGTGTGTGGAATTTGAGGTATTTCCTTTCCTGTATAATGGAGAGGACCCACTGGTTGGGGGCTATTTATCCCCATTGTGACAGTAATTGGGCAATCTTTCCCCTGACAGGTGTAGTGTGATTGGGGGGAGAAGGGGAGTGATGTTTCGGCTTATTAGCAGAGGATACCTTGGGAGGGGGTGGGGGTCACCTGTATCTTTGCCTCTGTAGTCACCTCAATGAAAGGTCTTTGCCCTGCTTGGGATCCCGTAATGGGGGTCTAGTATTGTTGGAAGAGGGGCCTTTGTCTGGACCCCCCCTTATAGGTTGCCTCCCCTGGTTACCGTTTTTGAAATGCAGGTTTTGGTGTGGGGGATTGTAAGGCGCCCATCGACTAGGCAATGTGTATGTCTTTTTAATTTTACCAAGATCCAATCGATCCGTGGGCTGAAAAAATGCTCCAAATTGAAGGGTACATTTAAGTGGGTTACTCATAAAAGAGTGTTATATTCTAAGGCACGTCCTTAAGTATGGTTAGGTGACTAACAGACCTTTCCATCTTGGGGAGGGTTTCTAGGAGGAAGTCATAATCATCCCCTATGGTTTGCATCTGTACCAGATGATGTTGAGCTTCCTGCTGTATGACAGCAAGGTACGAAGTGTATCTGATGGGGAAGGCTTAACAAAGGTATAGCTCAAGATTTGGGTAATCCTGTGTGTTCGCTACATAGTCTTCGCAAGGATCCTCCACCCCTATGGTCTAAAGAGCTCTTTTTTGGGGCCGTAAGGGCTTCCTGGGTCAGAGTCGTGTCCTGCGTGTTAAATGACAGGGAGTTTATTGGGAGAAGAGGTGGTGGTGGAGGTGTGGTAAATCATGGCACAAAGTAAGGAAGGGTGGTGCCATGTAACTCATTTTTTTAGGGCTTGGTGGTGGAAGAGGCAGAGATGAAGGAAGTTCTTCCTTGAAGGCTAGGTGTTGTTTCTTTGGAATGGCAAAAAGGCTGGAGCTGGCGGCTCAGTGAGTATTCTAGCTGTATCCAGATGGATAAACAGTTACTCATCTGGACGTCAGCATGTCTATCCAATATCTAGACTTCGATCGCTCTGTCTCAGAGGAGTGTGCTGGCTCCTTGGATTCGGCTTTGGCCCCAAAGTGGCTTGTAGACAGAAGGGGATAGCGGTGTCGATGGCGAATGACACTAGATGACAGGAGTATGCAGAGCTTGTGTATCTACAGCCACACATGCTCTAAAAATAATATATATATATATATATATATATATTCACTGAAAAAACCATAGGTTTCAGACACGTTATAGTTAGAAATTAGCATTTAAAAACCTTTGAAATTCACTGAAAAAACCATAGGTTTTAGGGACAGTTATAGTTAGTTGGACATTGCACTCGTACAAAACCCGTGAAATTCCCCTGTTATAGTTAGTTCAGCTAACTATAACTTCGCGCCCACTAATGCACTGCTGATGACGTCACATTACATCACTCATGACATGGTCAGTGACATCACTGATGACATCACTGATGACATCTCAAATGACATCACTGATGACATCGCTGATGACATCACTGATGACATCATCCAGTGACTGTGTGTTTCTGTAAAGATTAAATATGTTTAATATATATAGGGAAGAGGTATTGAAGAATGAGTGGGTGTATAAGTGTCTGAATGGATGATTTAGTACGTGAGTGACTGACTCTACAAGTGAGTGATTAAACGTATCTTACTGAATGCATGGGTTAGTGACTAAACTGTGTGAATGTCTGTATCCGTCTGCTTGTTGGTGTGTAAGTGGATGCATGGATTTGCGAATAGCTACATGAGTGTCTATATGGGTTATTGATTGGTTCTCTGAGTATCTGTATGGCTGCTTGAGTGTTTGTGTGGGTGGGGTGTGTGTGACTCTATACATAGATGTGTGAGTGGGTGATTCACTGAGTGCATGATTTCAAGAGTGCATCTGTGCTGGACTGCTTGGGTGGGTGAGTGTGTGTATGGGTGTGTTAGTGAGTGAATGTATATCTCAGTGGTACATGTGCGAGTAACTACATATGTAAAAGGCAGTATATATGTGTGTTAGAGTATTTAAATGGCTATAAGTGAGAGTGTGTTATTGTGAGAGTGGCTGTATGGATGCGTGTGTGCTTGTATCAGTTATTGTATAAGAGCGTAAGAATGTGCTAGTATTTGTATGAGTAAGTGAGCTGGTGTGTGTATAACTGTATAGGTGAGTAAATGGGTGTGTGATTAATTTTTTGCATGACTGACTAGGTGTGTGAGTACCTCTATGGATGAGTGGCGGTGTGTGAGTGTTTATATAGGTGTATGAGTGCATATGATAGTCCTGTACTGAGTGACTGTAAGTATGAGTGACTGTACAGGTGAGTGAGTGGATGTGTGTGTAGACCTAAGAATCAGTGAGTGGGTATGTAGTTTTTGGTGTTGGAGTGTCTATGGTTTTGAGAATGGCAGTCTGTAATTTAGAGTGGGTGTATCAAAAGTTATATTAGGGTGTGAGAAGATGCATGAAATTATCACATGGATGATGTCATCAGTGATGTCATTTGAGATGTAATCAGTGATGTCATCAGTGATGTCACTGACCATGTCATGAGTGATGTAATATGTGACGTCATCAGCAGTGCATTGCGGGGGCGCGAGTTATAGTTAGCTGAACTAACTATAACAGGGAATTTCAGTGAATTTCAAAGGTTTTTAAATGCTAATTTCTAACTATAACGTGTCTGAAACCTATGGTTTTTTCAGTGAATTTCAAAGGTTTTTTAAATGCTAATTTCTAACTATAACGTGCCTGAAACCTATGGTTTTTTCAGTGAATTTCAAAGGTTTTTTAAATGCTAATTTCTAACTATAACGTGCCTGAAAACTATGATTTTTTAAGTGAATTTCAAAGGTTTTTTAAATGCTAGTTTCTAACTATGCCAACAGAGGTAGGACATGTGAAGAAAGAAGAAAAAACGCACAGAAAGAAGCAAAAGATGTGCAGAAAGAACCAACAGAGGAGCAGAAAGAGGCCTTGTTGCAAAATCATCCTGTGCCCACAACTTTTTCAGACGGGTACTGGTGGTAACTGACTCTGACTAACCAGAGCCAGTGCACGTTTGCACAGTGGTGAAGGGAGGGGGCCTGAGGTGACATGTGTGCAAACGCGCCCCGTGGCGCGTTTTAAGTTGCGGGATTAAGTCCCCTTGAATCCTGAGGGTCCCTGGGGTCCAACTAGCCCCCAGGTACCTACAGTTAGGACCACAGAGCTGAGTTGCAGAGAGGCGTTCCGAGGCCACGCACCTTTTTTCACCTCTCTGCAACGCACCTCTGTTGTGCTTACTGAAGGTACCTGGTGGGCTAGTTGGCCCCCAGGATTCAAAGGAATGCTCCCCAACTTAAAACGCACCACAGGGCGTGTTTGCGCACATGTCACCTGAGGCCCCGCCCCTCCCTTCACCACTGTGCATACGCGCCCCGTGGCGCGTTTTAAGTTGGGGGATTAGGTCACCTTGAATCCTGAGAGTCCCTGGGGCCCAACCAGCCCACCAGGTACTTCCAGTAAGCACCACAGGCCTGCGTTGCAACGCCTGTAACAAATTGCGCAGTTGTGTTTAGGTAGTGAAGAGGGTCGTGCTGGGGGTAGTGTTTTAGGGTTTAGGGTAGTGCAGTGGTGTTTGTGTAGTGTAGGGGGTCATGCTGGGGGTAGGTTTAGGGTAGTGCAGTGGTGTTTGGGTAGTGTAGGGAGTCGTGCTGGGGGAGTGTTTTAGGGTTTAGGGTAGTACAGTGGTGTTTGGGTAGTGTAGGGGGTCGTGCTGGGGTTAGGGTTTTAGGGTTTAGGGTAGTGCAGTGGTGTTTGGGTAGTGTAGGGGATACTGCTGGGGGTAGTGTTTTAGGGTTTAGGGTAGTGCAATGGTGTTTGGGTAGTGTAGGGGGTACTGCTGGGGGTAGTGTTTTAGGGTTTAGGGTAGTGCAGTGGTGTTTGGGTAGCGTAGGGGTACTGCTGGGGGTAGTGTTTTATGGTTTAGGGTAGTGCAGTGGTGTTTGGGTAGTGTAGGGGTTCGTGCTGGGGGTAGTTTTTTAGGGTTTAGGGTAGGGCAGTGGTGTTTGTGTAGTGTAGGAGGTCGTATTTTAGGGTTTAGGGTAGTGCAGTGGTCTTTGGGTAGTGTAGGGAGTCGTGCGGGGGTATTGTTTTAGAGTTTAGGGTAGTGCAGTGGTCTTTGGGTAGTGTAGGGGGTTGTGCGGGGGTAGTGTTTTAGGGATTAGGGTAGTGCATTGGTATTTGGGTAGTGTAGGGGTCATGCGGGGGTAGTGTTTTAGGGTTTAGGGCAGTGCAGTGGTGTTTAGGTAGTGTAGGGGGTCGTGCTGGGGGAGTGTTTTAGGGTTTAGGGCAGTGCAGTGGTGTTCGGGTAGTGTAGGGGGGTCGTGCTGGGGGGAGTGTTTTAGGGTTTAGGTCAGTGCAGTGGTGTTCGGGTAGTGTAGGGGGTCGTGCTGGGGGGGGAGTATTTTAGGGTTTAGGGTAGTGCAGTGGTGTTCGGGTAGTGTAGGGGGTCATGCTGGGGGTAGTGTTCTAGGGTTTAGGGCAGTGCAGTGGTGTTCGGGCAGTGTAGGGGTCTTGCTGGGGTGGTGTTTCAGGATTTAGGGCAGTGCAGTGGTGTTCGGGCAGTGTAGGGGGTCGTGCAGGGGATGGTGTTTCAGGGTTTAGGGCAGTGCAGTGGTGTTCGGGCAGTGTAGGGGGTCGTGCAGGGGTGGTGTTTCAGGGGTTTAGGGCAGTGGTGTTCGGGCAGTGTAGGGGGTCATGCTGGGGGTGGTGTTTCAGGGTTTGGGGCAGTGCAGTGGTGTTCGAGCAGTAAAGGGGTCATGCTGGGGGTGGTGTTTCAGGGTTTAGGGCAGTGCAGTGGTGTTCGGGCAGTGTAGGGGGCGGTGCAGGGGTGGTGTTTCAGGGTTTAGGGCAGTACAGTGGTGTTCGGGCATTGTAGGGGGTGGTGCTGGGGCTGGTGTTTCAGGGTTTAGGGCAGTGCAGTGGTGTTCGGGCAGTGTAGGGGCGGTGCAGGGGTGGTGTTTCAGGGTTTAGGGCAGTACAGTGGTGTTCGGGCATTGTAGGGGGTGGTGCTGGGGCTGGTGTTTCAGGGTTTAGGGCAGTGCAGTGGTGTTCGGGCAGTGTAGGGGGTCGTGCTGGGGCTGGTGTTTCAGGGTTTAGGGCAGTGCAGTGGTGTTCGGGCAGTGTAGGGGTTGTGCTGGGGCTGGTGTTTCAGGGTTTAGGGCAGTGCAGTGGTGTTCGGGCAGTGTAGGGGGTCATGCTGGGGCTGGTGTTCAGGGTTTAGGGCAGTGCAGTGGTGTTCGGGCAGTGTAGGGGGTCTTGCTGGGGCTGGTGTTTCAGAGTCTAGGGCAATGCAGTGGTGTTCGGGCAGTGTAGGTGGTCTTGCTGGGGCTGGTGTTTCAGGGTTTAGGGCAGTGCAGTGGTGTTCGGGCAGTGTAGGGGGTCGTGCTGGGGTGGTGTTTCAGGGTTTAGGGCAGTGCAGCGGTGTTCGGGCAGTGTGGGGGGTCGTGCTGGGGCTAGTGTTTCAGGGTTTAGGGCAGAGCAATGGTGCTCAGGCAGTGTAGGAGGTTGTGCTGGGGGTGGTGTTTCAGGGTTTAGGGCAGTGCAGTGGTGTTCGGGCAGTGTAGGGGGTTGTGCTGGGGTGATGTTTCAGGGTTTAGGGCAGTGCAGTGGTGTTCGTGCAGTATAGGGGGTCGTGCTGGGGGTGGTGTTTCAGGGTTTAGGGCAGTGCAGTGGTGTTCGGGCAGTGTAGGGGTCATGCAGGGGGCTGGTGTTTCAGGGTTTAGGGCAGTGCAGTGGTGTTCGGGCAGTGTAGGGGGTCGTGCAGGGGGTGGTGTTTCAGGGTTTAGTGCAGTGGTGTTCGGGCAGTGTAGGGGGTCATGCTGGGGTGGTATTTCAGGGTTTAGGGCAGTGCAGTGGTGTTTGGGCAGTGTAGGGTGTCGTGCTGAGGGTGGTGTTTCAGGGTTTAGGGCAGTGCAGTAGTGTTTGGGCAGTGTAGGGGGTCGTGCAGGGGGTGGTGTTTCAGGGTTTAGGGCAGTGCAGTGGTGTTCGGCCAGTGTAGGTAGTCTTGCTGGGGGTGGTGTTTCAGGGTTTAGGGCAGTGCAGTAGTTTTTGGGCAGTGTAGGCGGTCGTGCTGGGGCTGGTGTTTCAGGGCTTAGGGCAGTGCAGTGGTGTTCGGGCAGTGTACGGGGTTGTGCTGGGGCTGGTGTTTCAGGGTTTAGGGCAGTGCAGTGGTGTGCGGGCAGTGTACGGGGTCGTGCTGGGGCTGGTGTTTCAGGGTTTAGGGCAGTGCAGTGGTGTTCGGGCAGTGTAGGGGGTCATGCTGAGAGTGGTGTTTCAGGTATTAGGGCAGTGCAGTGGTGTTCGGGCAGTGTAGGGGGTCGTGCTGGGGCTGGTGTTTCAGGGTTTAGGGCAGTGCAGTGGTGTTCGGGCAGTGTAGGGGGTCGTGCTGGGGCTGGTGTTTCAGGGTTTTGGGCAGAGCAGTGGTGTTCGGGCAGTGTAGGGGTGTCGTGCTGGGGTGGTGTTTCAGGGTTTAGGGCAGTGCAGTGGTGTTCGAGCAGTGTAGGGGGTCTTGCTGGGGGTGGTGTTTCAGGGTTTAGGGCAGTGCAGTGGTGTTCGGGCAGTGTAGGGGTCTTGCTGGGGGTGGTGTTTCAGGGTTTAGGGCAGTGGTGTTCGGGCAGTGTAGGGGGTCTTGCTGGGGAGTGATGTTTCAGGGTTTAGGGCAGTGCAGTGGTGTTCGTGCAGTATAGGGGGTCGTGCTGGGGGTGGTGTTTCAGGGTTTAGGGCAGTGCAGTGGTGTTCGGGCAGTGTAGGGGTTGTGCTGGGGGTGATGTTTCAGGGTTTAGGGCAGTGCAGTGGTGTTCGTGCAGTATAGGGGTCGTGCTGGGGGTGGTGTTTCAGGGTTTAGGGCAGTGCAGTGGTGTTCGAGCAGTGTAGGGGGTCTTGCTGGGGGTGGTGTTTCAGGGTTTAGGGCAGTGCAGTGGTGTTCGGGCAGTGTAGGGGGTCTTGCTGGGGGTGGTGTTTCAGGGTTTAGAGGCAGTGGTGTTCGGGCAGTGTAGGGGGTCTTGCTGGGGGTGATGTTTCAGGGTTTAGGGCAGTGCAGTGGTGTTCAGGCAGTGTAGGGGGTCTTGCTGGGGGTAGTGTGTCAGGGTTTAGGGCGGTGCAGTGGTGTTCGTGCAGTGTAGGGGGTCGTGCTGGGGGTGGTGTTTCAGGGTTTAGGGCAGTGCAGTAGTGTTCGGGCAGTGTAGGGGGTCATGCAGGGGGTGGTGTTTCAGGGTTTAGGGCAGTGCAGTGGTGTTCTGGCAGTGTAGGGGGTCATGCTGGGGGTGGGGTTTCAGGGTTTAGGGCATACAGTGGTGTTTGGGCAGTGTAGGGGGTCTTGCTGGGGGTGGTGTTTCAGGGTTTAGGGCAGTGGTGTTCGGGCAGTGTAGGGGGCCTTGCTGGGGGTGATGTTTCAGGGTTTAGGGCAGTGCAGTGGTGTTCGGGCAGTGTAGGGGGTCTTGCTGGGGGTAGTTGTTGTAGTTTCTCCCTCTCTCCCACTCCCCTTGGTACCTTCCCTCCTCCCTCTCCGTTTGGAACGTTCCTGGAGTTCGACGTTGGAATGTTGCCTCTGTGTGACCTGTCATACGGAGAGTGGATGACTGCCAATAAAGACTCATAAATCTTACCTGCTGCCTCTTAAGAGTCATTTTACAATACTGGCGACGAAAGGCGAAGGGGGCCTGCAGTCATCTCCCCTTTCAGTGCTCTCTCCACCGTACGATCTGAAGTGAGCAATCGATAGAGTGAAGATTGCTGAGGAATGTGCCTGGTGTCTTAAGAGTACTCGGGACCATATAAACCGGCAGGCGACACGTCTTCGTAAACAGAAAAACGGAGGTATTGCCAGTAGAAGTGTGTCGAAATCTTAGAGGATGTGGTATCGAAGCTCGAGGATACCTTGACGTAAGGAGAAAAAAGCAAGTAAGAGGCATGCGGAGCCTGAGCATAGACAGCTGCTGTGACGGAAAAGACAGGAAACGTTTGTTTTGCTCATATGTGAAATTGTGCTTCGCAAAGCACCGAAGGAGCACGGAAGCTGAACTCGACCGAGTGGAGGTCTCCTGCGGTGGAACTGCCTTGCCTGGCGGAATCTCTGTTTCAGGGTGAGGCGTTCTCTGCGTTTGGCGCCGAGTGAGGAACCGGGAATCCTGTCAGAACAGCGTCTTCACAGGGACTACAAGCGATCGGAGCCTGCGCACATTGGAGAACTGCCGCCTCCTACTTTCCTCTAAAATAAAAGAACCACAAGCCGGTGTCAGTCAGCTGGCTTTGCTTGCGTGGGAACCTTCAGGGAGCCGAGCAGGTACAGAAATTATTACGCTCATCGGGGGGGGCTGCCCTGTCACATCAGAAGGATAAACACAGCGCCGTCTGGTCAGCTTAATCTGCAAGAATCGGTTGTAGTCGAAAGTGAGTGTGCATGCTACTGGCAGAGACACTTTATATTCTTTCATATACCGGGGTGCAGGTCAAAGTCGACTGGGATTGTTGACGCTGCGTGGTTACATACCCCACGTGGTGAGACGCACATCTCCAAATTTCAGCATTCAGGCTACATTACATTACGCTAGAGTATCCTTCCTGGAGAAATTATTCTGCTCATCACTTCACATAAAACACTGGTCAAGTCGTGTTGGGTTACATCACATTTCTCCCTTTGCACCTATCATGGCAGTACCCGCGTTAAGCCAGCCACCTGCATTCCTAAATGAAATTGGCGAGCCAGAAATCCACTGGAAGGACTGGGTTAAGCTTTTTGAGTCCTATCTTATTGCCATGGGGGGGAGCGTTTTTCAGCTGTGCGGAAACAACACATACTGTTGCACAACCTAGGTGTACATGGAAGGAAAATTTACGAGACCTTACCGGAACCTGAGGGAGAGGAGGATGATGATGATAAAGATGTATTCAATGTCACCTTGTTAAAACTTCAATTACTTTTCGGGGACAAAGTGAATGTAGTACTAGAGAGACACAAATTTTTCAACCGCACACAAGGGAAGCAAGAGTCAGTTATGAACTATGTGGCAGCTCTGAGAGGTCTTACTATGTTGTGTGAGTTTGGTGAACTAAATGATTCCTTGATCAGAGACCAATTGGTAAGGTGCACAAATAATAATCGCATACAAGAGAAACTGTTGGCTAAAATCCTACACTCCAGGAAGCAATTGATGTAGCCAAATCAATTGAGCACACAGCTAAGTGTGTAAGAGAGATGAGAACCCCAATTGAAGTTGTTGCTAGTATCCGGGAACAAAGCAATCCACTAAGCAATGATAAGGATTGCGAAGTAATGAAAGTCAAAACAAAGGAACAGACCATAACCAGACAAAGCAGGGTGACTGATGGGCTGAAATGCTTCAGATGTGGAAGTAACAACCACCTGGCAAATAACCCCTTTTGTTCTGCACGAAATGTCACTTGTAAAAAATGTAATAGAAGAGGCCACCTCGCCAGAGTTTGCAAGGACGGGGACAGTAATCAAGTGAAGGCTATCTACAGCGAGGGTGACCAAGTACCGAAATACGTTTTTCAGGTGAAAGATAAAGAGGAGAGGATACTCCCATTTATCCTAAATGTACGGTGTACCTAAATAGTAAACCCATAGTTATGTTTGCGGACTCATGCTCACCATTCACGCTGATCAACCAGGTGGATTTCAGCAAGTCCTTTGACTTACGCAATCTAGACATCTCAGAACCAGACATATCACCAGAAAGGTACGCTAAGGAACCCATACCCCTGGTAGGTATGGCAAAAATGCTGATAACTTTCAAAGGCAGGTCCACCTATGGAAAAGTGTATGTAGGCGAAGGTAGGATCAAACCTACTAGGATGGCGCCATCAGAAAGATCTAGGGATCATTCTGGATCCCAACAACAAGGAACAGGTCCTCCTTATTGAAAGAAAAGAAGGGGCAAATGAGATCTGCAAGGACTATCCAAGTTTATTCTCTGACAAACTAGGGTTACTTAAGGACTTCCAGCACAGGATCAAGGTGAAACTGGGTGCCAGACCAGTGGTGCACAAACCCCGCCCTGTTCCCCTCATGTTGAAGAGCCACTGAAGAAGGAGTTGGACAAACTGTGTGAGTTGGGAGTTATACAAACCATAGAAGCGTCAGAATGGTTGGCTCCCATTGTTCATGCGACCAAGGCCAATGGGGACGGGATCCGTTTGTGTGTGGACCTGCGCAGCCTTAATGACAACATATGGGTAGAGAGGTTTCCCCTTCCACACATTAACGAGATGCTAAGCACCATGGGTGATGCAAAAATATTTTCAGTGATTGATTTATCCATGGCATACTACCAAGTGGAGTTGCACCCACAATCTAGACCCCTCACTGCATTCACCACTCCTTTTGGGGCTTACATGTTTAAGAGGATGCCGTTTGGACTAGCATCGGCCGCGGCAGTTTTTCAGAAAATAATGCAAACAGTGTTGAGGCGGCATAGAAAAAACTTTCTGCTTCCAAAATGATATCTTAGTATACGGTACCACTGTAGAAGAGCATGATTCTACATTACGAAAAGTGTTCAGTAAATTGATGGAAGCTGGCTTGACAGTGAAACAGAACAAATGCAAAATCAAAGTCAGCTCCGTAGACTACTTGGGGCACACGATATCACAAGAGGGCTTCAAACCTAAGCACAGCCTAGTCCAATCAGTTAAGGATGCCCCCTATCCAGAAAACAAGGAAGAACTCAAATCCTTTCTAGGGTTAATCGAATACATGGCCAAGTATGTCAAAGGGTTCTCAGAGAAATGTGAATGTCTAAGTGATCTCTTAAGGAAAGGCAATGATTTTGTTTGGGAAACAAAACACAGCACCACGGTTGACAACCTGAAAGAGGAGATAACAAGAGCACCTGCGTTGGGATCATTCGACCCCAAAAGAAAGACATTCTTGACCACTGATGCATCAAACAAGGGATTGGGTGCCACCCTATCACAAAAGGAGAACATGGCGAGACCATCATTGCGTATGCTTCCCGATGCTTAACCTCTGCAGAAGGTAATTATTCCGTAGTGGAAAAGGAAGCACTTGCCGTCTTCTGAGGCGGTGTTACATTTCAAGTTTTATCTTTGGGGCATAAAATTCACTATCCTAACGGACCACAAACCGCTCACATTCATGTTTTCAACCAAGAAAACCAACGGCGGATCTCCCCGCATATCCAAATGGAGGTTAGGCCTTGAAGGTTATTGTTTCAGGATTGAGTACTTACCAGGAGGTGACGTCATAGCAGACTACCTCTCCAGGGCACCGAGAGAAGGGGAAGTGCAAGATGAACCCCTGGACATGCCTGTCCTTACAATACAATTACAAGCCATAACAGAACGTGAATGGAATGATGAGACGGTTTCTGACAAAACGTTAAGCTCGCTCAAAGAACTTCTTGTCAAAGGATGGCCTGAGAAGCGCAAGGACCTGAACGAAGATCTTCAGAACTACTGGGAGGTCAGACCACGAACTATCCGTGATTGGTGGGAAGGTATACAGGAATGACAAAGCCATACCACCTACCAAATTGAGAGGAAAAATTATAGACTTAGCTCACGAAGGGCATTTGGGCAGGAGCATAACAAAAAACAGAGTGAGGAACAGTTTCTGGTTCCCCAATATGGACTCTTGGGTGGAACAAAAAGTTAAAGAGTGCACTAGCTGTGCGAAAAGTGACAAGACAAAGACTGTGCATAAAGTACCATTGTCACCAGTTATGATACCCGACGTGCCATGGAGCAAATTGGCGATGGATATAATAGGTCCGATGGAGAACCTAGGTCAGCAGAAAAGATTCATGATGATACTCATCGACTACACCTCCCACTGGATAAGATATAAATTTGTGACGCACACTACTACAAAAATCCTAGTTGAATTTTTGAGTGACTTGTTCAGCTGCGAAGGGATTCCTCAAACTCTAGTCACAGACAATGGAGGTACAATTCGTATCAGAGGAGATGAATGGATTTTTAAGCAACTTGGGGATCACACATGAAAAAACTGCATTATATTGCCCAAAGGCTAATGGCCTCGTTGAAAGAGCGAACCGCATGATTAAAGAGAACATCCAACTAGCCATGGTTAATGGACATGATGTAGACAAGTCATTACGGGAGTGCTTGTGGTCTTACCACACCTCCCCCAACTTAATAACAGGAGTCTCCCCTTTTGTGTCCCTTAGGGGTAGAGAGCCCTGCACAAAAATGAACCCCATATGGTTGGAGGGCGGGAGGCCTGTGCACACTAATGCACCCCTCATTAATGAGAGAAGGAATAAACACCAGCTCAAGTACAAAAGTTGGTAAGACTCAAAACAGGGAGTAAAGAAACAGGATTGGGAAGTTGGTGATTCTGTAAGAGTTAAGATACCTACCAGAGAAAAGATAAACCACAGCAAGTTCTACCCCACACACCGACTGACCGAAGTTAAAGAACGTGGTCAGCTTGATAATGGTCAAGTCTGGAGTGGGGACAGAATTGTGAAGGCCGGTATCATTTAACGTGTGCACCTAGCCCCTTAATTCCCAGTTCCCCTCCTTTCCTCCTCAGCCTCTGCTTTCCTCCTTCCCTGCATAGGGAGATGTGTTGTAGTTTCTCCCTCTCTCCCACTCCCCTTGGTACCTTCCCTCCTCCCCTCTCCGTTTGGAACGTTCCTGGAGTTCGCGTTGGAATGTTGCCTCTGTGTGACCTGTCATACGGAGAGTGGATGACTGCCAATAAAGACTCATAAATCTTACCTGCTGCCTCTTGAGAGTCATTTACAATAGTAGTGTTTCAGGGTTTAGGGCAGTGCAGTGGTGTTCGTGCAGTATAGGGGGTCGTGCTGGGGATGGTGTTTCTGGGTTTAGGGCAGTGCAGTAGTGTTCGAGCAGTGTAGGGGTTGTGCAGGGGTGGTGTTTCAGGGTTTAGTGCAGTGGTGTTCGGGCAGTGTAGGGGGTCGCGCTGGGGGTGGTGTTTCAGGGTTTTGGGCAGTGCAGTGGTGTTTGGGCAGTGTAGGGGGTCATGCACGGGGTGGTGTTTCAGGGTTTAGGGCAGTGCAGTGGTGTTCGGGCAGTGTAGGGTGTTGTGCTGGGGCTGGTGTTTCAGGGTTCAGGGCAGTGCAGTGGTGTTCAGGCAGTGTAGGGGGTCGTGCTGAGGCTGGTGTTTCACGGTTTAGGGCAGTGCAGTGGTGTTCGGGCAGTGTAGGGGGTCGTGCTGGGGCTGGTGTTTCAGGGTTTAGGGCAGTGCAGTGGTGTTCGGGCAGTGTAGGCGGTCGTGCTGGGGCTGGTGTTTCAGGGTTTAGGGCAGTGCAGTGGTGTTCGGGCAGTGTAGGGGGTCATGCTGGGGCTGGTGTTTCAGGGTTTAGGGCAGTGCAGTGGTGCTCGGGCAGTGTAGGGGGTCGTGCTGGGGGTGATGTTTCAGGGTTTAGGGTAGTGCAGTGGTGTTCGGGCAGTGTAGGGGGTCGTGCAGGGGCTGGTATTTCAAGGTTTAGGGCAGTGCAGTGGTGTTCAGGCAGTGTAGGGGGTCGTGTGGGGCTGGTGTTTCAGGGTTTTGGGCAGAGCAGTGGTGTTCGGGCAGTGTAGGGGGTCATGCTGGGGGTAGTGTTTCAGGGTTTAGGGCAGAGCAGTGGTGTTCGGGCAGTGTAGGGGGTCTTGCTGGGGGTGATGTTTCAGGGTTTAGGGCAGTGCAGTGGTGTTCGGGCAGTGTAGGGGGTCTTGCTGGGGGTAGTGTTTCAGGGTTTAGGGCAGTGCAGTGGTGTTTGGGCAGTGTAGGGGGTCATGCTGGGGGTGGTGTTTCAGGGTTTAGGGCAGTGCAGTGGTGTTCGGGCAGTGTAGGGTGGTCGTGAAGGGGTGGTGTTTCAGGGTTTAGGGCAGTGCAATGGTGTTCGGGCAGTGTAGGGGGTCGTGCTAGAGGTGGTGTTTCAGGGTTTAGGGCAGTGCAGTGGTGTTTGGGCAGTGTAGGGGGTCATGCTGGGGGTGGTGTTTCAGGGTTTAGGGCAGTGCAGTGGTGTTCGGGCAGTGTAGGGGGTCGTGCTGGGGGTAGTGTTTCAGGGTTTAGGGCAGTGCAGTGGTGTTCGGGCAGTGTAGGGGGTCGTGCTGGGGGTAGTGTTTTAGGGTTTAGGGTAGTGCAGTGGTGCTTGTGTAGTGTATGGGGTTGTGCTGGGGGTAGTGTTAGGGTTTAGGGTAGTGCAGTGGTGTTTGTGTAGTGTAGGGGGTCATGTTTTAGGGTAGTGCAGTGGTGTTTGGGTAGTGTAGGGGGGTCGTGCTGGGGGTAGTGTTTTAGGATTTAGGTTAGTGCAGTGGTGTTTGGGTAGTGTAGGGGGTCGTGCTGGGGGTAGTGTTTTAGGGTTTAGGGCAGTGCAGTGGTGTTTGTGTAGTGTAGGGGGTCGTGCTGGGGGTAGTGTTTTAGGGTTTAGGGCAGTGCAGTGGTGCTTGTGTAGTGTAGGAGGTCGTGCTGGGGGTAGTGTTTTAGGGTTTAGGGTAATGCAGTGGTGTTTGTGTAGTGTAGGGGGTCATGTTTTAGGGTAGTGCAGTAGTGTTTGGGTAGTGTAGGTGGTCGTGCTGGTGGTAGTGTTTTAGGATTTAGGTTAGTGCAGTGGTGTTTGGGTAGTGTAGGGGTCGTGCTGGGGGTAGTGTTTTAGGGTTTAGGATAGTGCAGTGGTGCTTGTGTAGTGTAGGGGGTCGTGCTGGGGGTAGTGTTTTAGGGTTTAAGGTAGTGCAGTGGTGTTTTTGTAGTGTAGGGGGGTCATGTTTTAAGATGCAATGCTCCAATACCTGACCAGTCTGCACTACATAAAACTACAAAAAACTAATAATAAAAAGTGTTTTGCACACTTTTGTCATTGGGCTCTATGTGGGCTACATCTGGGTAATATTTGTGCTACATTTGGGCTCTTTTTCACTGGTGGCCATCTTGGAAGACTTCTTTGTTATGAAGTTTCCTAATTTCTTCATTTACTGCAGTCTCCTCAGTAGGAAATGCTTTCAGTTTTTTACTTTGATTCCATCAAGAAGGCATTCAGATGTCTCACATCTGCCATAAATTCAGAATGTTAGCACTCTAGTTGCTCATTAGATCACTGGAGTAAAGCTACTGCTCACCAGGGAGTTAACTGGTAGTCTGCTGCTGGTATTGAAAGTGATTGTTTCAGTCTGCATGTCAGAATTTTCTAATGAAATAGAAGAGGATTTGAGATCTCACTTAAAACATGCCCTAATTTTTCTTTCTGCAGCACTAACCATAATTTCTATTTCAAAAGAACCCCTCATTTTGTTCCTTTTTAAATTAAATGTTTTAAGTGTTACTGGTTTATTCCAATCAAGATGGCTTCAGGTGTGCCATACTTTTGTCATAAGTAAGGCTGGTAGCGCTCTAGTTGTTCTTTAGAACACTCTGGGAAGCTGCAGTAGAACACAAAGGCATCAACTGGCAGGCTGCTCCTGTTGAAATATAACAGGAAGATATTTGAGATCACACTTGAAATATGTCCTAATTTTTCTTTCTACAGCACTAACCATAATTTCTATGACAAAATGAACCCCATCATTTTGTTCCTTTTTAAATTAAATGTTTTAAGTGTTACCAGTTTATTCCAATCAAGATGGCTTCAGGTGTGCCATACTTTTGTCATAAGTAAGGCTGTTAGCGCTCTAGTTGTTCTTTAGAACACTCTGGGAAGCTGCAGTAGAACACAAAGGAATCAACTGACAGTCTCTGCCCTTGTTGGATGTACATGTTTTACTGAGAATGTCAGACTTCATTCTCACATGAGTGAGAAAGATAATGTGAATTTACAGAAAATATGCTCTCATTTTAGCTTCTGGAGCACCTTCCAAACCTCCATGGGACAAGCATGAGAAAATAGTGTTCTCTCAAACATGATTCATGATATCCCAGCAGAAGGTTTTCACATGGTAAAATCACCTTAGAATACACCACAATTCCTAAAATTAGTATGGTACCATCAACAAATAAATTCTAATGTAGCTAAAGCCTGTTATCACCCTTTATAGTTCTCCTTTTGGTGACCCTCAAAATCTTCTATTCACTACAATGCATTTCAATGAGGTACTATCATTTATATTGGTCCCAAGATGGCTGCCAGCAATTCCAGGATGAAGTGCTGACAGCCAATCAGATCTCACGATGACATGTGTGGTTAGGCTCCGCCCAGATATATATGTGACTTTACTTTTGATTTTCTCAGGAACTACTGAACGGTTTACACCATTTAAGCAAAAGGCACGACATTGAACCAAGGGCTACTTCTTTGCCAAATTTGGTGTAATTCCGTTCAGCAGTTCGGGCTGTAGCTGCGACTAAAGGTTCCTATGGAAAAATGAATGGGAAAACGTGTTTTGGGACCCCCTTTTTCTCGGCCCCCGCTTGACGTATCACCCGAGACTTTCAGGATAGGAGCGGACCGGAGCGCCCCAACAAGTTGGAAACTTTCGCGAAGATTCGTCAACCGGCGCCAACGTTATTTCAAATAGAATGTCGCGGATTTCCTATGGATAATAGGTTTTAACTATAACTATCTACTGGCGACCGCCAGTAGATTATATATATATATATATATATATATTTTTTCACCACTATATCCTCTGCGATAAAGAACGGTCGGCACTCCAAATGGGGGAAAAATGTAATCTGTTTTTATTCAACAAGCCAGCAACATTCAGGACGCGTTTCAGCTCAATGTCAAGCCTTTATCAACTGAAGGGCGCGCCGTGATTCCATTTATATGCATGCACTAGCGTTAATTAAAACCATGTGGTTGTTCTTAAAGCCCCAGTTCCCTGTTTAAATGTTTTAAAGTATAATGACAAGTGTCCAAACATTCAAGACCGGGAACCAGGTAAATGTCAAAGCGCTTTGTGCATAAATGTTCAATATTATTCACATACGGCACCCCTTTAAAATGCTGGCAGTTCGATTCAGTGTCTTCTAAAAAAACAAACAATCAGGCTCCCCATTTGCACTACTTAGCTGAATGCTTTCGTTTTGTGCCCAGCTCCGAAGCAAATCACGGTCTTTTAACAAAGGGTCAGTCTCTGATGCCAAATGCTTTCCTGCGAGACATTAACCCTCTACTATGTCCTTTTGATGTTTCTTTTGATGCTCCGGGGGCAAACAGGTTTCACAAGTCGTGACGTCACAAAATGTGGTGCTGCCTGTAAGCTCCTGAACGCTGGTGGTGCCGTCTTGGGTGTCACCGCCAACACCTATAAATTCACCACTATATCCTCTGCAATAAAGAGAACTGTCGGCACTCCAAAAGGGGGAAAAATGTCATCCGTTTCTATTCAAAAAGCCAGCAACATTCAGGACGCATTTCAGCTCCAATGTCAAGCCTTTATCAACTGAAGGGCGTGCCGTGATTCCATTTGTAAGCATGCACTAGCGTTAATTAAAACCATGTGGTTGTTCTTAAAGCCCCAGTTATATATATATATCTATATCTATATATATATATATATATATATATATATATATATATTCACTGAAAAAACCAAAGGTTTCAGACACGTTATAGTTAGAAATTAGCATTTAAAAAACCTTTGAAATTCACTGAAAAAACCATAGGTTTTAGGGACAGTTATAGTTAGTTGGACATTTCACTGCGTACAAAACCATAGAAATTCCCCGTTATAGTTAGTTCAGCTAACTATAACTTTCGCGCCCGCAATGCACTGCTGATGACGTCACATATTACATCACTCATGACATGGTCAGTGACATCACTGATGACATCACTGATGACATCTCAAATGACATCACTGATGACATCATCCATGTGATAATTTCATTCATCTTCTCACACCCTAATATAACTTTTGATACACCCACTCTAAATTACAGACTGCCATTCTCAAAACCATAGACACTGCAACACCAAAAACTACATACCCACTCACTGATTCTTAGGTCTACACACACATCCACTCACTCACCCGTACATTCACTCATACTTACAGTCACTCAGTACAGGACTATCATATGCACTCATACACCTATATAAACACACACACCGCCACTCATCCATAGAGGTACTCACACACCTAGTCAGTCATGCAAAAAATTAATCACACACCCATTTACTCACCTGTACAGTTATACACACACCAGCTCACTTACTCATACAAATACTAGCACATTCTTACGCTCTTATACAATAACTGATACAAGCACACACGCATCCATACAGCCACTCTCACTATCACACACTCTCACTTATAGCCATTTAAATACTCTAACACACATATATACTGCCTTTTACATATGTAGTTACTCGCACATGTACACCTGAGATATACATTCACTCACTAACACACCCATACACACACTCACCCACCCAAGCAGTCCATCACAGATGCACTCTTGAAATCATGCACCCAGTGAATCACCCACTCACACATCTATGTACAGAGTCACACACACCCCACCCACACAAACACTCAGGCAGCCATACAGATACTCAGAGAACCAATCAATAACCCATATAGACACTCATGTAGCTATTAGCAAATCCATGCATCCACTTACACACCAACAAACAGACGGATACAGACACACAGTTTAGTCACTAACCCATGCATTCAGTAAGATACGTTTAATCACTCAACTTGTAGAGTCAGTCACTCACGTACTAAATCATCCATTCAGACACTTATACACCCACTCATTCTTCAATCGCCTTTCCCTATATATATTAAACATATTTAAACTTTACAGAAACACTCAGTCACTGGATGATGTCATCAGTGATGTCATCAGTGATGTCACTGACCATGTCATGAGTGATGTAATATGTGACGTCATCAGCAGTGCATTGCGGGGCGCGAGTTATAGTTAGCTGAACTAACTATAACGGGGAATTTCTATGGTTTTGTACGAGTGAAATGTCAACTAACTATAACTATCCCTAAAACCTATGGTTTTTTCAGTGAATATATATGTGTGTATATATATATATATGTATATATATATATATATATATTCACTGAAAAAACCATAGGTTTTAAGGACAGTTATAGTTAGTTGGACATTACACTACATACAAAACCCGTGAAATTCCCCGTTATAGTTAGTTCAGCTAACGCAACTCGCGCCCGCAATGCACTGGTGATGACGTCACATATTACATCACTCGACATGGTCAGTGACATCACTGATGACATCTCAAATGACATCACTGATGACATCATCCAGTGACTGTTTCTGTAAAGTTTAAATATTTTAATATATATAGGAAAGGCGTATTGAAGAATGAGTGGGTATATAAGTGTCTGTATGGATGATTGAGTAGGTGCGTGACTAACTCTATAAGTGAGTGATTAAACGTATCTTACTGAATGCATGGGTTAGTGACTAAACTGGGTGAATGTCTGTATCCGTCTGTCTGTTGCTGTGTAAGTGGCTGCATGGGTTTGTGAATAGCTACATGAGTGTCTATATGAGTTATTGATTGGTTGTCTGAGTATCTGTATGGGTGCCTGAGTGTTTGTGTGGATGAGGTGAATGCGACTGTGCATAGATGTGTGAGTGGGTGATTCACTGGGTGGATGGTTTCAAGAGTGCAACTGTGATAGACTGTATGGGTGGGTAAGTGTGTGTAAGAGTATTAGTGAGTGAATGTATGTCCCAGTGGTACATGTGAGAGTAACTACATATGTGAAAGGCAGTATATATAGTGTGTTGGAGTATATAAATAGCTATAAGCGAGATGTGTGATTATGAGAGTGACTGTATGGATGAGTGTGTGCTTGCATCAGTGATTGTATAAGAGCGTAAGAATGTGCTAGTATTTGTATGAGTAAGTGAGCTGGTGTGTGTATAACTGTGTAGGTGAGTAAATGGCAGTGTGTTTAATTATTTGCATGACTGACTAGGTGTGTGAGTACCTCTATGGATGAGTGGCGGTGTTTGAGTGTCTATATAGGAGTATGAGTGCATATGATAGTCCTGTACTGAGTGACCGTAAGTATGAGTGACTGTACAGGTGAGTGAGTGGATGTGTGTGTAGACCTAAGAATCAATGAGTGGGTATGTAGTTATTGGTGTTGGAGTGTCTATGGTTTTGCGAATGGCAGTCTGTAATTTAGAGTGGGTGTATCAAAGGTTATATATATTAGGGTGTGAGGAGGTGCATCAGATTATCACGTGGATGATGTCATCAGTGATGTCATTTGAGATGTCATCAGTGATGTCACTGACCATGTAATATGTGAAGCGTCATCAGCAGTGCATTGCGGAGCGCGAGTTATAGTTAGCTGAACTAACTATAACGGGGAATTTCACGGGTTTTGTACGAGTGCAATGTCCAACTAACTATAACTGTCCCTAAAACCTATGGTTTTTTCAGTGAATTTGTAAGGTTTTTAAATGCTAATTCCTAACTATAACGTGCCTGAAACCTATGGTTTTTTCAGTGAATTTCAAAGGTTTTTTAAATGCTAATTCCTAACTATAACATGTCTGAAACCTATGGTTTTTTCCAGTGAATTTCAAAGGTTTTGTAAATGACAATTTTTAAATGTATTAATTGTTATATTTATTTTTTTGATACTGATTTACTAATTTTTTTAAACTATTTATTTTTAGATATTTTATTTTTTAAATTACATTGTAATTACATTATACATTACATTACAAAATATACTTTCTCAGAATGAATTACTTTAGTTTAAATACTTTGCAAATAGGCAATAGACTTTTAAGTACAGTAGTTACAGTTGTTGCAATGGGCAACACAATTTCAAACAATGCAACATTGAGCTAAATGTGAATTTCTAGTTAAATGCAATTAGTTACTTTATGGATTACTTTTCTAACCACAGGACTGGATCCTAGATTCAGTCCTGGGACATCTCCTGTAAACAGTTGAGTAAAAGCGTTTTGGTTACAGTAGTGATTTTTAAGGAATATTATTGTATTTTAAAAGTTGACACTTAGAAACTTTTTCACATAGAATCACCAATGTTATCCTATGGGAGGAAATTCACTTAGCAGGTAAGTAGTGTTATCGTTACTTTTTCTTACTCAGTGGTGGATCCAGCACTGGTGCATCTCCTGTAAACAGTTGTAAGAATGCGTTTAAGTCATACAGGCGATTTTAAGGAATATTTGTAGTTTGTGAAAACGGCACTTTGAAACTTTTCTGCGGAAAACCAGACAATGGATTCCAATGGAAGGAAATACAAGTTACTGGTAAGTACGGTTAGAATTACTTTTCAGGGTCAGTGCTGGGCTAAAAGATGCAGCACTGGGTTCTCTCCTGATAACAGGTGAGTAAATCGGAGTTCGTAGTTCAGCTGATTTTAGAGGAATATTATAAAGTTCCAAACTCAACACTTAGAAGAATTTCCAAGTGAAACCAGTCAATGTTAGCCTATTGAAGGAAATTCAAGTTACTGGTAAAGTACGGTTAGAATTACTTTTCAGGATCTGTACTGGGCTGAAAGATGCAGCACTGAGGTCTCTCCTGATAACAGGTGAGTAAATCGGAATTCGTAGTTCTGCTGATTTTAGAGGAATATTTGTGTTTCAAAAATCGACACTTAGAAACTTTTTCAGCAAAAAGCAGGCAATGATATCCTATGGAAGGAAATTCAAGTTACTGGTAAAGTACGGTTAAAATTACTTTTCAGGATCAGTACTGGGCTCAAAGATGCAGCACTGAGGTCTCTCCTGATAACAGGTGAGTAAATCGGAATTCAGTAGTTCGGCTGATTTTAGAGGAATATTTGCACAATGGTGAAGGAAGGGGTGGGGCCTGAGGTGACATGTCTGCAAACACGCCCTGTGGCGCGTTTTAAGTTGGAGAATTAATTCCTCCTCAATCCCGAGGGTCCCTAGGGGCCAACTGGCCCACCAGATACCTCCAGTATGCGCCAGAGAGCTGCGTTGCAGAGAGGTGTTCAGAGGCCACGCCCCTTTTACAACACTCTGCAACGCAGCTCAGTGGCGCTACTGGAGGTACCTGGTGGGCTAGTTGGCCCCAGGACCCTCAGGATTGAAGGGGATTTAATTCCCCATCTTAAAACGCGCCACGGGCCTGTTTGCACACATGTCACCTGAAACCGCCCCTCCCTTCACCACTGTGCAAATGCGCCCCGTGGCGCGTTTAAAGTTAGGGGATTAAGTCCCCTTGAATCCTGAGGGTCCCTGGGGTCCAACTATCCCACCAGGTACCTCCAGTAATCGCCACAGAGCTGCGTTGCAGAGAGGTGTAAAAAGGGGCGTGGCCTCTGTACACCTCTCTGCAACGCAACCCCCTGGCGCATACTGGAGGTTCCTGGTGGGCTAGTTTGCCCCCAGGGACCCCCAGTATTCAAGGGGAATTCGTTCCCCCTCTGCAAACGCGCCAAGGGGCGCGTTTCCAGAGTGGTAAAGGAAGGGGGCGGTGCCTGCGGCCCGATTTTTTTTTTCTTTTTTTTCCCCGAAGGGGGGCTGTGTGGCCCCCCCTTCCTTTTTCCTTTTTTTGGGCCCTGGGGACCCCATCCCCCAGGGCCTTACCCCTTTTTTCTTTTTTTAAAAACGGGGAAGGGGGCCGCGTGGCCCCCTCCCGTGGCTGATTCCGGCCCCGGGGACCCCATCCCCGGGGCATGGCCCTCTTTTTATTATTTTTTTAAGGAGGGGGCTGCGTGGCCCCCCTCCTCAGGCCTCCTTTTGCCCCGGGGACCCCATCCCCGGGGCATGGCCTCTTTTTATTATTTTTTTAAGGAGGGGGCTGCGTGGCCCACCTCCTCAGGCCTCCTTTGCCCCGGGAACCCCATCCCCGGGGCAGGCCTTTATTTTTCTTTTTTTGGGGGGAGAGGGGGCCGCATGGCTCCCCTCCCGAGCCACTACTTGCCCCGGGACCCCATCCCCGGGGCTGGCCCTCTCCGTTGGGGACCGTGGGGGGTCCCCAATCCCCACGGTCCCAGCCGGCTCCCGCGTCCCTCGGGAGCTGGCATTGCTTTTCCACATGGGGAGCTGTCGACATGCAGCTCCCCATGTGGAAAGCTAATCTGCTTGCTTCATTGAAGCGAGAGCAGGTTTCCTGCTCTCGCTTCAATGAGCACAAGCAGTTTGCAATGACAGGACGGGAGCCGCGAGGCTCCGTCCTGTCATTACAAACTACAGTGTCCCGGGGTGAGCACCCCGGGACACTGCAGGAGCCGGCCCTGGGGGTGGCGGTCCCCAGGGCCATCAATGGCTCCAGGAGGGGGCCACGCGGCCCCCTCCCCACATCTGCAAAGCCCGGGGAGGTGGTGGTCCCCGGGGCTCCAAAACGGACCCCTTTTTAAATTTGTTAGTGCCCCGGGAGGTGGCGGTCCCCGGGGCGTGTGGGGGCTGGAGCCCCCACACAGGTGATTTAATTTAAAAGAAGCCCGGGGGTGGCGGTCCCCGGGCGTGTGAGGGGGCTGGAGCCCCCCACACAGGTGATTTAATTTAAAAAAGAAGCCCCGGGGGTGGCGGTCCCCGGGGCTGCGGGAGGGCTCAGAGCCCTCCCGCACCATTCTGTTCTAAAGAACCGGGGGTGGCGGTCCCCGTGGCTTGGGGGCCTTAGAGGCCCCCCCTATAATTAATAATAAAGCCCCGCATGCCCCCGGGACTTGGCCCACCCGGGGGCAATTAACTACGAGCGCGGGAGCCCGCGCTTCGTGTTTTTTTTTTTTTTAAATCGGCAGGATCCGTGCACCCAGCGCGTCTTCTGCCGATTTAAAGAAATTTTGAGGCCCTTGTAGGACCCCCTGAGCAGGGCTAGGGGTCAGGGTGTTTTCTACCCTGCCCCCTTTTGCGTTTTGCGCCCTTGTTTTCTTGTCCCTCGGTTCTACCGAGGAACAAGATGGCTGCCAACACTTCCTGGTTTGGAGTGTTGACAGCCAATTAGCATGCAGCTCGTGGTCGGGAGGGTGCGCGGATCCTCCGTGCCTCTAAATATCGAAACTTTTATTTTGGATTTTCTCAGCAACTACTGAACGGATTTACACCATTTTTAAAAAGGGTGCTTTTTGAACCAAGCACTACCTTTTTGCCAAATTTGGTGTAATTCCGTTCAGCAGTTCGAGGCTGTAGCCGTGGCTAAAATTTCCTATGGGAATTAACATGAGAAAACGCGTTTTGGGACCCCCTTTTCTCGGCCGCCGCTTGATGAATCACCCCGAAACTTTCAAGACAGGAGCGGACCGGAGCGCCCCACTAGTTTTGAAAATTTCGCGATGATTCGTCAAACGACGCCAAACTTATTGGGAATAGAATGTTGCGGATTTCCTATGGATAAAGGTCCTAACTATAACTATCTACTGGCGACCGCCAGTAGATTATATATATATATATATATATATATGTTTATATATATATATATATATATATATGTTTATAGCATGTGTATATAATGTTTGATTACCTCAATAGTAAACATATGGTATGCGGACAGCTTGCTATTTACAAGTGAGACTGTGGTCAGATATTAGGTAATAGTCAATACATTTATTTATTTTAAAGCAACTGAGAGCATTAGCAGCCTCTATTTAATTTTGAGGAAGCTGAGAACTTAGGCCAGCCAACATGCTTTGCTTCTCAGTGGCGTGCAGGCCTGGGGCATTCTAGAGGCTGTTTAGATACATTTATATATCACATAAGGAAAAAATAAATGCAAAAACAAATAAATACAAATAAAAAGAAAAAATAAAGAACACAAGAGAAACAATTATAGATATATTTTAAAAACATATTCTATATAAAGCAGCAATGCTTATGAAGAAGCATATTAAGTTCATGCAGGAGCATTTATATTTATCAGTAATGAGCAACGTTCAGAATTACAGTATACATAGAGAAACAATGCAACAGCAGTTAAAAAAAAAAAAATACAACCACAAATACTTTATACTCGCCTTCTGTATTGCATGTAGGCAGTCAAGCAATGTTAGATGAAAACTACAATTGCCAAAAGCGGCATCCCTGTAAAACAGGCACACATTTCAGAATTATTTTTCCTGTGTCAAAATGGTGATTTAATTTCACATTTAGTACAATATGCAAACCTTTAATTTGTAAATATCACAACCATTAACTGTATATGCTATACACAGAATAATGGACCTGCAACTGTCAATTAGAACATTATGAGAAACAATGCCTTTATAAAGCATTTAATAAAAAATATATATATATCTATCTCTCTCCTCCAAACTCAGGTTACAGCCGCCGCTGCTCCATACCAGAGGGTGCGTCGTCGTAAATGGACCACCCAAGCACGGTCCAATAATAATTGCCACTACCTTGAACACCAAGGAATGACGACGCCGTGTACTGGCCAAATTTCATTTATTCAGTCAGCTGATAGGACGCGTTTCGCCTGACCAGCAGGCTTGATCACCAACAATTTTTTCTTTCCATATCAACCATTTTTAAATAGCGTGCTCGTGACAAGTCACATGACATGACTACCAAAAAAGTGCATTAAAAGAAAGACTGGTAGTTTTTGCTCCTTTTCCCAAAATCACATATCTCATTACAATGTAAATTTTAAAATTGACAGTGTACATTTGAATTAACAACGAGGATTGTACAAAAATAATAAATACGTTCTTTCTGAAGGCCGCTTCCAAAAATAATCGGAAGACAGACTACGAACGAAAAACATTCAGTACGCTATTCTCTTCAGGCGTGTTACTACTGAATAGGATGGAATTCAATTCAAAGATATCATATTGTATAAGTATCCCATTTAGTCTTAATAGCGAAACCTTACCTTCACTCTATTATTGAGTTGAAGGAAAAAACACTCAGTTGAATGCTAGGAAACTTTTTTCAGACTACAAAGTACAAATTCTACCCTAGTGGGTCTGTTCACAAATGCATACACCTCAAACATGTAATTGTTCGTGCTGTGATAAAAGGCAAAAAGTTTTTTATATATATATATATATATATATATATGATATATAATATGATAATTTTAAAATTTAAATTGTAACGAGATATGTGATTTTGGGAAAAGGAGCAAAAACTACCAGTCTTTCTTTTAATGCACTTTTTTGGTAGTCATGTCATGTGACTTGTCACGGAGCACGCTATTTAAAATGGTTGATATGGAAAGAAAAAATTGTTGGTGATCAAGCCTGCTGGTCAGGCGAAACGCGTCCTATCAGCTGACTGAATAAATGAAATTTGGCCAGTACACGGCGTCGTCATTCCTTGGTGTTCGAGGTAGTGGCAAATATATATATATATATATATATATATATATATATATATATATATATATATATATATATATATATATATCTCACGGAGTAGGTGGTTATAATTCTTTAATCCAGCAGGCATGTTCGGCGAGTTGCCTTTCTCGATGTTATTTTAATCAAAGTACCACTTGCACGCCCAGTTCATTTTTAAATGTTCTCATTATGTTCCTATTGGTGATCTTGAACACAATAAACAGCAACGCCGGACTATGCCCTTTTGCTGCTGAGGTTTCGTTGCCAGAGTTAAAGCATGAGCCAATAATTCATGTCAATTGATTGAAAACATTTATATAGCCCTTTATATTGCTGGCAAGGTCAAATGGTGCTTCAATTTGCAGCAGATTCCGTGTGCCTCTCTATTTTAGTAAGTGTTTACTGACGTCACAACCAGAGGATAGAGATTGACATAAAGATATATCTTGCTTGAAATGGTGTTGCGGTAACATTTTTCGTTTGCCTTTCATTAAAAATCAAGCTATCAAAATAAATGGAATACTTACACATTTCAGAAGATAGAGTACATGGACATTCCTCATTTGCATTAAGAATTTGGTACAGACTTACGTTAATGTATATAGACCATAGGCATGCTTTATTGATAAGATTCACTCAATCCAAGATGAGCAAATAAAGAAGAGAGAAATTAAAGCTATATATTCTACAAACTCAAGAGGGACATGCATGAAGGAAACGGGCAGCTCCTTCAGTACATGTTTCATGTTGCCCCTCAACCTGGGTTCCATGGCTGGCACACATCCAGTGGCGTAGCAAGGTTGAGAAGGACACTAATGTAAGCAGTCCTGCTGTAACAGGCATATGCTCTCCCACCCTCTTCCTCACACACAGCTAGGAGTTTAGGTTCAGCACATTAGAGTGGATGTTACTGCACAAATCATAGGACTTGAAGCGGTGGTACCACTTCTCAGGCAAAAGTGGGGGTCAGTGGTTACGATGGTCTCATGTCTGTGCTACCAGAAGGCCCACTTAAGAGGATGTTAAAAGTTGCACCATGGGGCAGAGGCATACAGTGGAGCTGCTGGTGCTGAGGGACATAGTGAGAGCACTGACCGTCTTGGCGCCTTCAGAAATATTTACAGCGTCACACTGGTTTACTTCAAACGTATGAGACCTCCAAGGGAGTGTGTCACACACACTCCTAAGCCTTGGCACCCCAGTCACTTCCCTCTTGTCATGTTTGGAGAAGGAAGTTCATGCCTTTTTTGATCTCAGTCACATGCAGCTGTTCTAGGTAGGGAGCAGTTTTGGATGCTGCTACTCTTGATGCTGTGCTTCTGCACTGCTGCAGATGCATGCAAAGTTTCCATGAGAAATCCCTTGAAGGAGATGTTAGTCTCCATACCCGGACAGAAACGCGTCCTGCTTGCCTTCAAAAGCTACACCTAAATTGCTGTGGTCAGAACTCACATGGATCCAATACCTTAATTTACCCTCTTGGCACCTCACCTCATAATGTCGGTTGGGTGCTTTGCGGAGGATTCTCCACTTTCAGCATCAGAAGAACAAGTTACTTACCTACAGTAACACCTTATCTGGTAGAGACTATCTAGCCGCTGAATTCTTACCTTCGAATATTCAGCAGGCGTCAGACTGGATCCAGAAACTTTGAGCTTGCGCGCCGGTAGGTGGCATCTTCGGCTCTGCGTTGTCCGCACTGGAAGTGACATGCTTGGTGCCTTTATAGGCACCACCCTTAGTATGCTACTTTCACAATATTTCCACGTCAGAAGCACATAGCCACAAAGGATGCTGATGTACTAGTGTGCAGACAAAGGATTGTCATAGGACATAAGGATTACCCTATGTGGAGAAATCTGTTCACAGAGCGGGGTGGATAGGTTAAGGAAAATACGGTTAGATATCTCTACCAGATAAGGCTTTACTGAAGTTAAGTAGCTTGTTCACCTGATAGAAATTTCAAGCCACAAATTCCTTACCAAACTGTCCAAGCAGCAGTGCTTCGTAAGTGTACAGAGATACCCACGTTGCAGCCCGACAGATCCAAGGATAGAGACTCCACGAGCTAAAGCAGTGGTCACAGCCTTGGCTCTGGTGAAATGAGCCCACAAGGCCTCAGGAGGTTTCTTCTTGCCAGTGCATTGCAGATTTTAATGTAGGGAACAATCCATCGTGAAATAGACTGTTTCTGCCTGGCATCCCCTTCTTCGCCCCACCAAGAGCTCTCTGGTACAATTAATGCAGAACGACAATGCTCTTTTTGGGTCTATAGAAACGTGAGACAGAGCAAAGGTGTTACCACTTTTGGCAGAAAAGAGGCATGTGTTCTCAAAACCAGTTTGTCTGGGGAAAAACGTTGTGTAAGGAGGGTGCACAGAAAGTGCTTGCAGCTCACTAACCCTACTGGACGACATACTGGCCACTTGAATGGTTGTTTTTAAAGTCAACAGGCGTAGAGGGCAATTGTGCCTAAAGGCCGAGCACATCGGGAAGGTCAAAACTAGGTTCAGGTCCCACTATGTCATGATCAAGGGTTTTAGAGGGAACATATTTTGTAGTCCTTTTAGAAAACGAGTCACAACAGGTGACGTGAACAGGGAGGGCTGATCAGGCAACCACAATAACACAGATATGGCCGAAAGATACCCTTTAACTGTGCCCAAAGCAAAGCCTTGCTGGGCTAACGAGAGAACAAACAACAAAACATCAGACGGTTGCAGAAAGGGAATCAACATTTTTGTACGTACACCAAGCCACAAATTTGTCCCAACGGCAGCCTATACTGTCTTGGTTGAGGGATGCCTGGCTGCCAGAATTACATAAACCGGTCAATTGTCGCTGCTCAATTTCCATGCATAAAGGCGGAGCATGCGCAGGTTCGGGTGCAGGACCCTGCCCTCTTCCTGCGACAGTAGATCTTCCAAAAAGAAAGCCTGATCGGAGGACCGATGTTCATGAGTTTGGGATACCATACACTGTTCCCAACACAGAGCCAAAAGAATTATTTGGACCCTGTTGTGACTGATCTTCGTGAGAACTCTGGGCAGGAGTGGTATAGGCTGAAAAGTGTACAGGAGGCCTGAGTGCCACTCAAGAGGAAAGATCCGAGGAAGAGTTACCTTGGAAACTTTAGTGCGCAGAAGTGCTAACGTGTCTTTCCAGCATTGGCAAATATAACTAACCAAGGTTCTGCCCAATCTCTGAAGGGACCTTGAACCCCCTCCAGATGGAGGTGGGGCATTTGTGATCAACTAGGCATCGACTGCCAAGTTCGTCCGCTCTGGCATTCAGAGAGTCCGCCAGATGTTGAACCACCAGGGAAATGCTGACATTCCAGCCATATCCAGAGACACAGGGCCTCTTGACAAGGGGCCACGACTCCACCCCGCCTGCTGGTTGGAGTACCACATGGCGGTGGTGGTGTCCAGGAGCACCTAAAATCAGCCTTCCCTTGATGGAAGGAAGAAAGGCTTTCCATGCCAGTCGGACTGCTCTCAACTCCAACAGATTTATGTGGAGCAGAGATTCTGTCGGAGACCAGAGCCGATCTCCACCTCCCCCAGATGGTTGTCTCAGCCCAGGAGTGACACATCCGTCACTACATTCAGCTTTGGGTGGGGAAGGGAGAGGGGTCTGCCGTTGACTCATTTGCGGTTTCAAGCCACCAGTGCAGGTCTTTTGCCATTCACTCCGATATCTGGACCAGGTTTGAGAGATTCCCCTAATGCTGCGCTCACTGGGACTTCAGGCCCCACTGCAAAGCCTGTATATGCCAATGGGCATGTGTTACCAGCAAGATGCAGGAGGCAGGCGGAGTTAAATTTAAGCCCCAAGTATTTTATAAAATGTGGTTGCCAGGACTGTCCTGTAGCTTTGAAGAGATCACTGGTGCAGAGTTTGTTCAGGCCCAGGATTTCAGACTTCTCCCTATTAAGTTTATAGTTTGTAACTCAGGCGTATTCGTCTGTTGTCAACAGTAAGGAGGGAATAGATTGGGGTGCATTTTTGGTCATAATTAAAATATAGTCGGCTTATGCTGTTAACTTCACTATGGTATGGAAATGCTGCTGATGGAAGGATTAGTTCTAATTTTGTGGAGTAGGGGCTCCAGGCTCAGGATAAATAGGGAAGGAGAAAGGGGGCAGCCCTGCCTAGTACCTCTTTCTAGATTAAAAGCAGGGGACAGTAGACTGCCGGATCTCACTTTGGCGGAGGGACCACTATAAAGAACCAGGACCATTTTTGTAAAGGTTTCACCTAAATTATATTGCAAAACGGACTCACTGAGTAACGTCCAGAAAACCATATTGTATGCTTTTTCAGCATCTAGGGTAACCGTAACTTTTTTGGTTTTCGCATATTTGGCTATCCTGATGATGTGGCATAGGAGGTGAGTATTATCATTGGATAGCCTATTCTTCATGAATCCCACTTGTGATCAGGCGTGGTAGGAATGGTTCAAGTGTATTGCAAAGTATTTTGGTGTACATCTTTGCATCCAAATTAATTAGGGATATTGGTCTGTAATTTTTCACCAACGTCGAGCCCTTGCCATTTTTGGGAATTCCCACTATGGTGGCCTCACTGATTGTACCAGATATAACACTTGAGTCTGCAACATGGTGGTAAAGGTCCAACACAGTTTGTTTGAGGATAGGGGCGAATGTTTTATAGAAGGTAGCTGTGTAGCCATCCGGACCCGAGGCTTTATGTAGTTTTAGTGATTCGATGGCCAAATCTAGCTCTTCAGCCATGATCTGGGAACTAAGTTCCAGTTTTTCTTGGTCGGTGATAGTAGGTAGGGGAATATTTTTAAGTAAGCTTCACAAGTTTCTCCAGTAGCATTGGAGTCATCTTTGTAGAGGGATTGGTAGAAGTCTCTGAGAAAGTCTAAAGATTTTTCGGAGTTGGTGCGGGTGACATTTGCTTCATCTTTGAGAGAATTAATACCTTTGTGGATATGCTTGTGTTTTAAATAGAACACTAAAATGTTACCGTCTTTGTTTGCCTCACACAGCATTAGTCTTTTATATTTATTAATCCAGACCTCATACCTCTCACTCGGGATCCTATTGGATTCGTATTTTTTCTTGGGGAGAGTGGAGAGGGTTTGGGCATCTGAATCAGAGATATGGGCACCCTCTAGTGATTTAATATTGGCTTCCAGTTCCTCTAGGTCCTTATGGGCTTTATTTATTTTGGACTGAACGTCGATTAGAGCACCCCTGCCAGTGGCCTTGAGTGCATCCCAATGTACGGGGTGGGAGGTATGCGAGTGTTCATTTTCTTTCAGGAAATTCTTTAGGGTCTTTTCAATGGTGTCCCTGGACGTAGAGTCCTTAATGGACTCATCTTTGAATCTCCAAAGTTTGTTGGGGGTTCTTGTACTTGAGCTGGTGAGAGATGGAATAATAGCAGAATGGTCAGAGACTAATCTTGATAGTATGTCTGTGTGGGCTATTACGTGAATGTGAGCTTTAGAAGTCAGTAGGTAATCAATCCTGGCGTAGGATTTGTGTGGGCTGGAGAAAAAAGGTATAATCCCTAGTGTTAGGGTATTGTAATCTCCAGGTATCATGGAGGCCAAATCTGGCGCACAGTTTGTGGAGTGATTTGTGGGACCTATAGGGCTGTAGGGGAGACTTTGATTGTTAGTGGTCACATCCAGGGGAAGATTAAGGTCGGCGCCCAAGATAGTAAGATCTTTGCTCGGGATCTGATTTAGAGGCGGAAACAGGGAGTCCCAGAATTCAGGGTCGTCGGAATTTGGGCCATATACCTTAAGAACGTGGAAGGAGTTAGACTTTTTGGAAAGCTTTGACAAAATCCAACTACCCTTATCTGTTATATGCGATTCGGTGGGCAAGCCTGAGTTTTTACTGAGCAAGGTAACCACGCCACCCTTTTTATTGTCTGCTGGGGAGCAGAGAACTTTACTGACCCAACTCCTCCCAAACATAGTCAATTCATTATGGGTTTCCTGTAACATAATTATACAGTGCTAGAGTTTAAAAATGTAGTTTTCAATTTTTTTGCGCTTAGCTGGGTTTAGAGAGACAAATTTTAGGTTTGTATCTAGGGAGCCACTAGTCATGCTGTAGAGGGAAATGATTGGCTAGGTGATGAATGAACACAGGTTGTGTCCTCGGAGAGGGAGGCCAGATATGAGCAAGATCCTGATATGATTTCATAAGGTGTGTATGCAATAGCAGTAATTTCCAGCAGATGACGGGGGTAACACTTTAAAGACCCTCTGCAAATGCATAGGGGCAAAACAAGTCTCTGGAATGGAGAAGTAGCAGTCATTAGACGAGCCATATAGGATATCGGGTGTAGAACAAAAAAAAAAAAAAAGAGTACAATAATAAGGCAAAACTGAATACAATCAAAAAAGAAAGAAAAAGACAACCCATAACCCAGCCCTCCCCCTTCAGCCCCCTACCACACCCACCCCTGAACAATGCATGTGAGGAAGACAACGGGGTGGAACCTGCCATCGTGGTTCCGCAACAAACAATAAAACGTGCGTTCTAACTGCAGTTCATGAACAAAAGGAGATTTACGTGGTAGAGGTCTTATAAGCTTGGTGTCTCTGCGACTAATAAAGGCACAAGAATTTAGGTAGTGGAAGATTGTAGCAACAGTGTTTGGAGGGGGTTGAAGCTATATCAGCGCGAGATGCATTACGAAAGTAAGAGATCTGCCTAGGGTCTGTAGGGGGTAAATACGTGCCATTAGGTATCATGAAAATGAGGCATGACAGTGTGTGAGCGTGCTAAAGTGCAGGTAACCTGGCTGGGAAGACTACCAGAGTGGTGTGCGAGTTGTGGTGGATGGATTCTCCCTGCCAGCAGGAGACTGCAAATGTGAGATTGTGAGTAGCTTAGGAATAGCTTAGGAGTTGGGGACCCATGTCTCGCAAAGTGTGAAGTAGGCGGAGAAAATTCTGCGGTGACCTGCAGAACCTATGTTGAAGACGGGCAGCATGCTCACCGCAAATCAGTGTCAAGAGTAAGGAGATGTGGAGTGGTTGTTGTGTCAAGCAGAAGAAGCTATGGGAAGGGATAGTATGTCTTTGGTAAGTAGACAAATAAATAAGGGAACTGGTTATGGTGCACTATATCTAGTTGATCGCAGCGAGTGTCAGAATAGGAGCAGAAGCATATCAAAACCAGATGAACATAGGACTACTTGAACTTTGTTGAACTACTGGAGTACTCATCAAAACAAAATACAATGGGAGCCCCTATGAGGGTCTCAAAATGGGAAAACTGAGGGAATGCACATCCTCCAAGTCCACCAAAGGAGCAGAGGGAAGACTTCATAAACCTAGACAAGCATATGGAAAGGATATAGTCTTGAATGATGAACGTTGGAAGGGTTCAGGACTTGTGGCTGGAGGACTTTGGGAGGGTGTCCATCAAAATACCCTCTCATCCAGGAACGAATGAAGGTACCTTGGCTCGTTCAATATATGGTGTCTCCCATCTGCATGAATTTTACATTTCGCTGGGCTGATGAAATAGAATTGCAGGTTTGAAGCTTTAAGTCTTGTGTGAAGAGAGAGGAAGCCCTTCCTTGTCTCGACTGTAGGTCCGGAGTGATGTCGATTTTGTGGCCTTTCCATGGTATGTGGTTGTTTTTACACACATGGTTGAGGATTAGTTCTGTATGTTGGTACCTCAGAGGGTGGCAGACAATCTGGCGAATAGTGTTTCTGTTATCCGTTTTGAATATAGGTTCCCAGTGTGCTCTTTCAAGCTCAAAGTCTTTCTTGAACGGAAGGCCTGTCATTTGAGGGATCCATTTTTCTAAAAAGGCTAGGCAAGAGTCTGATGAGTCTTCTGATCCTTCATGCACCTCAAAGATGCGCAGGTTCCCCCTGCAATTCTATCCTCCAACTCGACTACACCTTTCTGCAGCGTCTTGGTGGTGGATCTGCAGTTTCTGAATAGCCCTGATAGAGGGAGCCGACTTATCTTCCAGTGAACTGATTTGCGTCTCCACCTCAAACATCCTGGTGTTATTGGAGCTGACATCGACCCTGATAGCACAGAGTTCTTGTTGCATCATGTCTGTGTTTAGTTTGGTTGATTTTGCCAAGTTGTGCACCTCCGTTAGTTTTTTTAATATCATGTCCACGGTTCTGTTTAGGTCTGTCTTATTCTTGACAGGTGAGTCCGGTATCGGTGGGTCCGCTTTTGAGTGCTTATTGCCATGTCAGCCATGTTTTTCCCAGGAGGTAGGCGGTTCAAATTGCATGTCTGAATTGTGCACTGTGTATCTGAGATGCTGAAGTCAGGATGCCGATATAATGATAGTGACAACAGCACATGCAAAGGGTACACTGGACAGCCGGAATAAGAGTGAAATGAAGAACCAGCAGTGGAACTGGGCTGGATAAGTCTTGGATTGGTGAACTAGCGAACTGACGTGGCCCAGCGCACAATGAAGCATAGGACACAGGGCACTGTGATTGAATTAACCAGGAATAGAGTGGATTAGCACAAGGTTTCTCCTTATTTGATAGAGGCAGAGTCTCAATCGCTGGGGGTCTTCCCCAGAGTAAGCAGAGCCGGCAGGTTAAGAGTAGGGGGAAGTAGAGAATGGTTGGCCAGATGAGTATAATGGCATGCAACCTTAGAGTAATGCCTACTAACCACAGTAGGAGTTAAAAAACAGTTAAAAGAATCATCCTTACATACGTTATTCAGCAATCGCCAATGCCTCAAAATATTCAGCAAATGTATGGAAATAAACATCCACACCTAATAAGCATCCTGTATACACAGAATTTGTACATTGCACCATCTGACAACTATGTAGGATGAGTATGTGCCCAAATATCACCTTGTGGGTAATATATTGCGAACAGAAGCCTTCGGCTTTTTTTTCTTCCAAAATGCTTTGGCTTTAAGCCACAACCTACTTTGAAAAATGCCTCTGCAACTCACGTGAAGTTCACTCAGCCTTTAGCGTGGAGGACTGCTTGTACCTAATCTTTACCAGTTGGTAAACAGTGCACCACACAACTCTCAACATGCACAGCAACAGTTGCCTCCAACTCTTATCCTATTTCTGTTAAATGCCTGCACACATGTACACAAAGTAACACTATGCTGTACATGAGTACAGGTCCTTTTATTAACAACTTTCTTTTTTTTTTAAATGCAAGGGTTTATGGAGTAATGTGAATAGCAGTACAATGGATGATCAAATCTGTAATTTCATCAGTGAGGTCAGTCAACATGTCATGAGTGACTGATTATGTAAGATCATAAGCAGCGCATGAGGGGTGAGCAAGTTAGTTTACTAAACTATAACTGCTGGATTTGAGTGGTTTTTAAATGTTACTTCTTATCTCATTTCAACGCCTAGCTGCAACATAACTTTTTTCTTTGTTTTTTGCAGTGAATCTCAGTTTATTATATTTTATATTGAGCAAGTGCCCAACTCCCCCGGAAGTGGGGCCAATCCATGCTGCACATCGTCGGATGGCTGCAGGGCATGGCCTGCACCAAGCCCTGCCCCCAGAATGAGATGTAATGAATGAAGTCACTGAACAGGAGTTGTTATATGCAAGTTCATAAGCAGTGCATGGTGGGGCACAAGTTTATAATTGGCTCAGTTTAAAGTAGTATTTTTAACCGTCATGTTCACTAACTATAATGTCACTTTAACCTTTGTTTTTTTGTTTCAGGGAATTTCTAGAGTTCAACGTAAACAACCACCTGGTCACCCAGTCTGCCACTTGATAGACTCCTCCAGTTCCTGCTTGTTCCAGCCTGATCCTTTTGACCAAGTGACACCGCCACTTCCCGGGTTTTCTCTTCTGGATCTTGCTGATCACCATTCTTCCTGCCAACAGAAGCTTCGCCCACCCAAGGACCTACTCAATGCAGGCCGCCGGACCACCACGCCGCTGGCGCACAAAAGGTGTGCCAAAGGAAGCTTGTCTGCACCTGCATCGCACCAAGCACCAGGAACCCTGGCTCCATGACCATCCAACGCAACACCACAACTGCAAAGACAGCCGCAATATATATTTTTTTCATGATGCTGCCTCCACTCAGGTCTTTCTGGTAGTTTTTCCCTTGCAGGACTCCCGCAGTAACAGACGAGTATACATTTGAATCATTCATTTCTCAAAAACTGCTGAACAGATTTACACCAAATCACAAAAAGTATGTTTTCTGGGTAAAGATCTAGCTTTCTGCCACATTTTGTGTAATTCCCTTAAGCAGTTTTAGCTGTAGCGTTATGGAAAATGCTACTTACCCAGTATGCATCTGTTCTTGGCATATAGAGCTGTAGAGTCATATGCTTTAGCATAGATCGCCATCTGGTGTTGGGCCCGGATGTTTGCACTTTGTTTTTGTTCGAAGAAGTTTTGCAGTCACGAGGTAGGTGACTACTCCTTTTGGTGATAGTGCGCATGGGCATCGACTCCATCCTTAGATTGTTTTGCCATAAAGGGTGATGATGGAGTTAGTAAAGTAGTAAAGATAGATGTTCATGGAAATTGTATCTAAGTATGATATCACTGCAACAGGTAAAGGTACCCGGGGAGGCGGGTGGGCGCATATGACTCTACAGATCTATATGCCAAGAACAGATGCATACTGGGTAAGTAGCATTTTCCGTTCGAAGGCATATGAGCTGTAGATCATATGCTTTAGCATAGACTGTAAAGCAGTTATTTCTGAAGCGGTGGCTAACCTGTAGCTCTTGCAGTGGTTTGAAATAGTGTATGTAAAACTGCCTGGCCCACACTAGCTTGTTGTCTTGCTAACACATCAACACAATAGTGTTTTGTGAATGTGTGTGGTGTAGACCATGTTGCAGCTTTGCAGATGTCCTCTATGGGTATGTTTCCTAAGAATGCCATAGAAGCCCCTAGTTTGCGTGTAGAGTGTGCTCTAGGGGGAATTGTTAACGTGCGTTTAGCTTTAATGTAGCATATTTGAATGCACTTAACTATCCACCTTGCAATGCCGGATTTTGATATGGGATTGCCTTTATGTGGTGGAGCAAAAGCAACAAAAAGTTGTTTGGTTTTCCTAAAAGGTTTCGTTCTTTCTATGTAGTATAATAATGCTCTTTTGACATCTAATGTGTGAAGGGCACGTTCTGCCACTGAATCTGGTTGAGGGAAGAACACAGGCAACTCAACAGATTGGTTGATATGAAAGGCAGAGATGACTTTAGGTAAATATATGGGGTTAGTCCTAAGAACCACTTTGTTTTGGTGTATTTGTAAAAATGGTTCCTCTATTTTTTTATTTACAGAGTTTTATATAGCGCGAACTTGACCCGAAGGTATCGGGTATCAGAGCGCTTTACATAGCACCAGTTGCGTTACATGAGGACACATTCATTTTTGTTAGGCACGGGGAGATTAAGTGATTTGCCCAGAATCACAGGATGTTCAGCGTCATTGCCGAGACTCAAACCCAGTTCCCCAGATTCGAGGTCAACCGCCCTAGCCGTTAGGCCAACTCCTCTCCCCTCTCTCTATGGTTAGTGCCTGAATCTCACTGACTCGTCTTAGAGAAGTGATGGCTATAAGGAAGGCTACCTTTCAGGTGAGAAATTGTATTTCACATTTGTGCAATGGCTCAAAGGGTGGACCCATAAGTCTTGTAAGGACTATGTTGAGATTCCACACTGGAGAAGGTGGAAGTCTGGGGGGAATGAGTCTTTTAAGACCTTCCATAAAAGCTTTAATAGCAGGCACTCTAAAAAGAGAAGTGCTGTCTATTTTGCAGAAATGCAGCTATTGCAGCGAGATGTAAGCGTATGGATGTGTACGCTAAATTGGAACGTTGTAGGTGCAATAGATAGCAAATGATGTCTTGAATTGAAGCATCTAGTGGATTGATCGGATTGTTGTTACAGTAAACGACAAACCTCTTCCACTTTGCTGCGTAGCATGCTCTTGTGGTAGGGCGTCTAGCCTCTTTGATAACATTCATACAGTCTGGCGGAAGATTAAGGTAGCCAAACTCTAGGATTTCAGGTGCCAGATCGCAAGGTTGAGTTGATTGGGATCTGGATGTCTTATCTCTCCATGGTTCTGCGTAAGAAACTTGGGGGGAAAGGTGTAGTTTTTGGTGGGGAACTACTGATAGCTCCAACAGAGTTGTGAACCATGGTTGTCGGGCACATGTGGGAGCAACTAGGATAAGCGTTAGGGAATGCGGTTTGAGTTTCTGAACCACTAACGGAATGAGTGGGAGAGGTGGAAAAGCGTAAGCTAATATTCCTGACCAATTCATCCATAGTGCATTGCCTTTGGACAATGGGTGTGGATGCCTGGACGCGAAGTTTGGGCATTTTGCGTTTAAATGGGTGGCGAACAGATCCATCTCTGGGAAGCCCCACATTTGGAAGAATGGGAGGAGAACTTGAGGGTGGAGTTCCCATTCGTGGATCTGTGGCGCGGACGACTGAGCAGATCTGCAATTTGGTTGTTTACTCCTGGAAGGTGTTCTGAAAGGAGATATATTTTTTGAGGTATGGCCCATCTCCAGATGCTCTGGGTTAACAGAGCTGGAGAGAGTGTGTCCCCCCTTGTTTTTGAATGTAGTACATCGCTGTCATGTTGTCTGTGCGAACCAGGACAGCTTTGCCTATTAGATGAAGTTGAAAGGCTTTCAATGCTAGAAAAATTGCTAGCAGTTCTAGTTGGTTTATGAGGAGTTGTTTCTGTTGCAGAGTCCACATGCCCTGAATGGCATGTTTTTCCAGATGAGCTCCCCAACCAGTGAGCGATGCGTCTGCTGTTAGCACTATCTGTGGACCTGGGTCAAGGAATGGCCGCCCCTCGGAAAGGTTTTGTACGTTCCACCACTGCAGAGAGCGATGAGTACGGCCATCTACCAACACCAGATTTGATAGCTGACCTTGAGCCTGGTTCCACTGACGTGCTAAACATTCCTGTAGAGGACACATTTGAAGTCTTGCATAGGGAACGATTAAAATGCAAGAAGCCATCATTCCGATCAATTGCATGAACACTCGGGCTGGTAATGAGTGTTGAGGCTGAAACTGTGATATTAGAGCTTGCTGTTGCGGATCCTGACTTAGTTGGGATACGCTAGAGCTTTGCGAGTGTCTATTGTGGCTCCTAGATACAGTTGTGTGTTGGATGGCTGGAGGTGAGACTTGGTGAAGTTTACCGTGAGTCCCAAGTCGTGAAGCAGTTGGACTGTCTTTGGAGTGTGGTGTAGGCAGCTTTGTTGTGATCTGGCTTTTATCAACCAGTTGTCTAGGTAAGGGAAGACATGAATGTGCTGTCTTCTTAGATGAGCTGCGACTACTCCCATGAACTTAGTGAAAACCCTGGGTGCTGTAGTTACCCCGAATGCGAGAACTTTGAACTGGTAATGTTGTCCATCCACCACAAACCTGAGATATTTTCTGTGAGCAGGGTGAATGGGAATATGGAAATAGGCGTCCTTTAAGTCCAGAGTGGCCAGAAAGTCGCCTTGTTGAAGTAGTGGGAGCACCTGTTGGAGTGTGACCATGTAAAAGTGGTCCGATTGTATGTACAGATTTAGCTGTCTGAGGTCTAGTATAGGCCTCCGAGAGCCATTTTTTGGGGGAATTAAGAAATACAGGAGTATACCCCGGTCCCTTGATATGTTAATGGAACTGGTTCTATAGCATGTTTTTCCAAGAGAGATAGAACCTCCTGCTTTAAGAGGGTGAGATGTTCTGGTGACATTGCATGTGCTCTTGGAAGAATATTTGGGGGAGTGCTTGTAAGTTCCAGGCAGTAACCATATTGGATAATTTGTAGCACCCACTTGTCTGAGGTGATTGAATTCCAGACAGGTAGGAATTGGGAGAGACGTCCCCCGACAGGAGTGGAATGATCGGGTGATAGCGGATGGAAGTCACTGTTTGTTTGCGGGGGAAGTGCGTGTGGAATTGCCTCCACTTCTTCCCCTACCATTGTTCCCTCTAAAACCTCCTCTAGAATAACCTCTGGGCGAGGATTGGTTATTGCCCTTGTAAGAGGAGGAGGGATTATCAGTGGACGCCGTTTTTGAACCACCCCTGTAAAATGAGCGGTGAAAAGAACCTCTAATGGCAGGTAACTGTAAAGCCCCCATGGACTTTGCGACCTCAGTGTCTTTTTTCATCTTTTCCAGCAAGGTATCAACAGCTGGGCCGAAAAGATGCTCTTTGTCAAAGGGTTGGTTAAGTATGGAGGTTTGCATCTCCGGCTTAAATTCAGAAATTCTGAGCCAAGCGTGTCTACGTAATAGTACGCTGGTGTTGATTGCATGAGCTGCTGTGTCCGCTGCATCTAGTGCACATCTAATGGAGGTGTTGGTAATGAGTTTACCTTCCTGAATAAGGTCATTAGCCTTAGATTTATATTCGTCAGGCAAATGTTGCATGATTTTTTCTAGCTCATCGTAATGAGCCCTGTCATAACGAGCTAGCAGCGCCTGGGCGTTGGCAATGCGCCAGGTGTTTGCGGCCTGTGAAGCCACTCTTTTGCCGGAGGCATCAATAAGCTTGGACTCCTTGTCAGAAGGAGGGGTGTCTCCTGTGGCTTGTGAGTTAGCTCTCTTATGTGCGTTGGAGACTACAAGAGAGTCTAAGGGCAGCTGACCCTTAATATAAACAGGGTCGGTAGGAGCCGATTTGTATTTTTTATCCACTCTAGGTGTGATTATTCTTGCCCTAACAGGATCTTTAAATACCTCGTCTGTGTGTTTTAACATGCCTTTTAGCATGGGCAATGTATGAGTGGCTCTTTGGGATGAAGCAAGTGTCTCAAAGAGGAAATCCCCTTCTAAAGGCTGTTTATGAAGTTCTACCCCATGATAATGAGCAGCCCTGTTAAGGAGCTCGACATAGCCAATGTTGTCATGAGGTGGGGAGGGTCTGGAGGGATACAAATCAGGGTCATTATCTATATTTGGATCGGTGTGGTAATCCTCCCAAGGGTCAGTGTCTTGTGGTGCATCCTGATCCCCCATCCCCTTCATCCTGTGGGTCAGGTGTAAGTGGTGGTGAATTTAATGGTGTGATATCCAAGTTAGGATTAGGAGGAGGAGGAGGAGGAGGTGGAATATAAGGAGGAGAAGGGTTAGTACCCACATTCTTCTTCTTAAGAGGGATATGATAGTCCTCTGATAGGTCAATTTTCCGTTTTCTTGGAAGAGTTGCCTGAATATGTCCTGTTTTAGGGTTTATCACCAGCTTTTTCTGTTTCAGGTCCAAAGGTGGCTCATCGGGCCGAGGCTCTTTGGGGAGAGTGTCTTTTTTCCTACGTGGGGATTTCGGCGCTGAAGGTTTCGGCTCTGAGCCTTTGGGCGTCGAAGGTTTCAGCTCCAAGTGTTTGGACTTGGAGGGTTTCTGCTCCAAGTGTTTGGACTTGTAGGGTTTTGGTTCTGAATCTTTGGCCTTAGAAGGTTTCGGCTCCGAACTTCGGGGTGTGGAAGTTTTCGGGTCTGAACCTTTCGGTGTCGACAGTAAGTTGACCAATAGATGTTTGGTCTTATGTCTTGGTGCCGAAGGAGTCTGTTCGACCTCAGAGCGGGGCTGGCTCGAGCCCGAAGGCTTCTCTTTCTGTTTCGGAGCGGGGCCGGAGGGTGGGGCATCGGAAACTTTTTGCCGGTGCCGACTTGAACCCGAGGGCGAAGGAGGGCCAGGAGTCTTTGTCTCATGTTGAATGGGCACAGGGGGATCTGTACTCCCGGTACGCTGACCTGGAGTGATGTCTTCTTCTTCTTCCATGTCGGAGTCTGATTCGGACACGGAGATCTGCTCTTCTTCCTCTACCCCTTGAGCTGGTTGTTGGGTATCGGAATCTTCGCCGAAGATGTCCGGAACAGCGGTCTGAGGTTGCATCTCGTGGCGTCGAGCACGACGATCACTAAGTGTCTTTTTCGATCGGAATGATCGACACGCGTCGCAGTCCTTTTCGTCTTGTTCAGGGGACAAGCAGAGATTGCACACTTCGTGCAAGTCGGTGCATAGAAATTTAGCACGACACCCGGGACAAAGCTTGAATGGAGTCCGTTCCATCGACTGCTAGCGCGGTCGGCACGGGTAGGCCCGACGGCCTGCCATGAGTTTTCCGATAGAAAGTTTTCTGAAGTGAGGCGATGCGCGTCAAATGAGGAACCGCGATCGATAATACCGTCGAGGGTAATGAATTGCACGTCGAAGGGGTCCGAAAACGGTACCGGAGCGGAGCAATACACATCCAAACCCGATAGCGGAAAAAAACAATCTAAGGATGGAGTCGATGCCCATGCGCACTATCACCGAAAGGAGGAGTCACCTACCTCGTGACTGCAAGACTTCTTCGAACAAACAAAGTGCAAACATCCGGGCCCAGCACCAGATGGCGATCTATGCTAAAGCATATGATCTACAGCTCATATGCCTCGAACATAACGTTCCTTTGGGAAAAAAGCGTTTTGGAACCTCCCCTTTTTCTCAGGCCCCGCTTGATGATCACCCCCAAAACTTTCAATGAAGGAAATGAGGAAGAAACGTATTTTTGGAAAATTTTGTGAAGAATCATTAAACTGCCAAAGAACTCTCTTCCTATGTATAGAAACTCAGTTCTAACAGGAACTACACAGTGGCAACCGACACTGTGTAATAGCTACCTATCTATACACAAAACCGCCAAATTTTCTTCACTTAATTTAGCACTGAGATGGAATAGTATGTGGGTACTTCACATTTCAACAACGAATATATTAAACATTTTAAAGCGAGACAAAGTACAGATAATCAGAAGCCATATGTTCAACTCAGAGCGGTGGAAACGGATACCCAAAAAGAGATGGCAGTAAGTGCGCCTGGTTATATGTGCCATCAGAGACCCTAAGTAGATTTGTCAACAAAATGTTAAATAGATTTTAAAAAGTATGCTGATCTAAATTCTCAAACCTATTGTAACCTATCCAAGTGACACTCTGTTTCAATGTCATCCATGAGCATTTGTCCTTTGCCAGGTAAAACATTCAAATTACTTGCAACAGCAATAATGCGCCAAACAGCTGAGGGGACAGACCACTGCATCAGATATGCATTTGGTGTGGAGTACTGCTCTTAAATTAATTGGGAAATGACACCTCATGTCAAACATACCAAAGGGCCAGGTCTAGAGGAAAATGATAAAGATAATGAGCTATAGAGTATGCTGTTAAAAATATCTTTCTATTTGGACAGCCAACCACTTTAATATTTTAGCGACAAATTCTGTAAATTGCATCCAATGGTTATTTGGACTGCAGGCGACTCCTGAACATTTTCACTCACTTTACTCTGTTCAACTAATGCTGCAGACAACAGATGGCTTAATCGGTGTGATGGAACCAAAGAAAAGCAAACACCACAAATAACGACCAGATTAGGTAGCTACATGGCACTTTAAAAATGAACAGTGAAAGGTCATTTTGTCTTCAAACTCTGTACCTTTCCTAGCAAAATGAATTAGAAATTATTTGCCATGGCCATTGCCAAGGGTAAAGAGACTTTACCCTTGGACGTTGAAGAACCTGAAGGGCTGTGTATGGCTACTTCTTCCGGAACTACACACTTTCCTGTGAATCTAGATTCACTTGTGGACATGAGTACTTCTGTTCATTTTTTATTTGAAGTATTTTTATACCACAAACCTAGACACATAGGCAGTGGAGTGTTTAACAGTTAATCGGGAGGGTATTGTCAGAAGAACTGAGACATATTTACTTGAAATATTTGTACAGTGCTGGCCTAGCAATATGAGCATGCAGGGGAGAAGAAGTTGGAATTACAGGGGAATGCCCCCAAGTAGGAGACCATGGAAGGAGTTTCTATACTCTCAGAAAGTAAAACTTCCTGAGAATTAACTCTGAATGCATTGGTTTCTTTTAGATTCTCAAAGGATTACCTTTTCCTTGAAGTCATGGGGTTTCTTCCACCAATTGTTATGACCTTTTCCCTATCTTTTTTTCTCTAGCCTAAAATCTTTGCACCTCGTCCTACAAGACACCATTTCCTGGAGATTCTTTTTACATTGGTGGCGACGTCCAGATACCAAGACTTAATGATGATGAGGACAAGTATGCTGCTTTCATTGCTTCTGAAAGGAGAACCGTCTCCAAATTCTGTAGAGGTGTTTGTAATGCAAACTGGGGTGGAGGTTGACTGTATAGAAGTCCCTGAAGAGCAGAGTTATCTAAGAGGACCTATGTTATTTGGATCCGGTAACAGTAGTGGACTTTCCAAGAGGTAAGGCCGAAAGGAGTAGATAATCCCCCGAAGTTATAGGGACAGCTTGGCTCCTGTTGAGGGCAAGGGACTGGGCTTGTTCAATGCTCTGAAACGCCTCTTCTTTTGTGGTTTCCCGAGGAGGGTCTAGCTGTGGTCTTGAAGGACAAATTACTTACCTTCGGTAACGCCTTATCTGGTAGAGACATGATCTAGCCGCAGATTCCTTACCTTTGAACTTCCAGGCGTCAGGCTGGATCCGGAAGATTTCTCAGCAGTACCCCTAGCGCCGGTATGGGGCTTCGGTCGACTCCGCGTGACGTCCGCGTCGTCAATATAACCACCACTCCGCTGATGTAAGTACTTTTTGTGACTTTCCATGTCAGAAGTGCGAAGCCATGAAGTGACTGACCATGGGGTGTTAAAAAATGAACTAGGGCCCTGAAGGGGAACATCCCCGACACTTAAAACCAATTCCGCAGTGCGGGTAGGACGGGTGGGTTGGTAAGGAATCTGCGGCTAGATCATGTCTCTACCAGATAAAGCGTTACTGAAGGTAAGTAACTTGTCCATCTGATAGAGACATTTAGTCGCAGATTCCTTACCTTTGAACAGATACCCAAGCAATACCATCCCGGAGGAGGGACTGCGGAATGGCTTAGACTAGAAAATCCTGTATAACAGAGTGACCAAACAGGCCTTCTCTGCGCACATGGGAATCCAGGCAATAGTGTCTGGCGAACGTGTGCAGAGATGTCCACGTGGAAGCTTGGCATATGTCAGAGATGGGAACACCACACGGGTGAGTCGTGGTGATCGCCTTCGCCCTGGTGGAATAGGCCCTAAGCCCTTCAGGGGGATCCTTCTTCGCTAAGGCATAACAAATTTTAATACAGAGGATGACCCATCGGGATATAGTCCTCTTATGGACAGGACAGCCTTTCTTTGCACCAACGAATCCAATAAAGAGTTGGTCGTACACCCGCGACTCGTTGGTTCAATCAAGGTAGAACGCTCTTTTTGGGTCCAGACAATGGAGACATTCCTCTTCCTTGGAAGAATGCGGGGGTGCATAGAAGGTGGGAAGGGTAACCGACTGTCCCAGATGGAAGGGTGTTACTACCTTAGGCAGAAAGGATGCCCTAGTCCGGAGCACTACCCTGTCCGGAAAGATAGTCAGGTAAGGAGGCTGTGAGGACAGTGCCTGCAGTTCACTCACTCTCCTGGCAGAGGTTATTGCTGCCAAAAAAGGTGTGTTGATGGTGAGCAACCGCAGAGGGCAGTTATGCAGCGGCTCAAATGGCGCACACATCAGGAAAGTGAGCACCAAATTAAGGTCCCACTGTGGCAAGATGAAAGGCGAAGGGGGGTACAAAAAGGGCAACCCCTTCAAAAACCTCTGCACTAGCGGAGATTTAAATAGAGAGGGCTGATCAGGCAGCCGAAGAAAAGAAGAAAGGGCCAAAAGGTAGCCCTTCAAGGTTCCCAGAGCAGAGCCCTGCTGGGCCAAGGAAAGTATAAACAGAAGGACTTGAGATAAGGGAGCAGGATAAGGGGTCGATAGACCCGTCTGTACAATATTTACAAAACCGGTTACATTGGCAGGTGTATATCGATTTTGTGGAGGGAAGCCTGGCTGCCAGAATAACCTCAAAGACTTCGGGAGGGAGGTCAAAAGATGTCAACTGTCGCCGCTCAATCGCCACCCAAGGAGGCGGAGTGGATGGGTTCAGGTGGAGAACCCTCCCCTGCTGCTGCGACAGAAGATCCTCCCGAAGAGGCATCCTGACCAGAGGATCGATGCTCATGTCTAGGAGCTCGGGATACCAAACTCTCTGTGCCCAGTCCGGAGCCCCCAGAATAACTTGTGCCCGGTCGCTTCTGATCTTCTTGAGCACTTGGGCAGGAGTGGTATGGGCAGAAAACCGTATAGGAGGCCTGAGCTCCACTCGCGATGAAAAGCATCGCCGAGCGAATGCCGCCTTGGAAACTCCAACGCGCAAAACAGCTGACATTGCAAGTTCTCTTCGGAGGCGAACAGATCTAACCAAGGCTCTCCCCACCGCTGAAAGACCTTGTGGCACCTCCGGATGGAGACACCATTGGTGATCCGCAAGGCACCTATCCGTCCTGGCGTTCAGGGAACCGGCCAGTTGTTGAACCACCAGGGAAATGTCCTGACGTTCCAGCCAAGTCCAGAGACGCAGGGCCTTGTGACAAAGAGTCCACGACCCCACTCCGCCCTGTTTGTTGCAGTACCACATGGCGGCAGTGTTGTCCGTGAACACCTGTTCGAGCCTTCTCCTTATTGACAGCAAAAAAGCTTTTAGTGCCAGTCGGATCGCCCGAAGCTCCAACAGATTGATTATGAGATTGGCTTCCGCCGGAGACCAGAGTCCTCTGATCTCCACCTCCCCCAGATGGCCACCTCACCCCAGAAGGGACGCATCCGTCACTACTGTTAGATCTGGGTGCGGAAGGGAGAGGGGTCTGCCCTTGAACCAATCGCGGTTCGTTAGCCACCTCTGCAGGTCATTCGCAGTGCCCTCTGAAATCTGAACCAGGTCGGTAAGATTCCCACGATGCTGTGCCCATTGGAAATTCAGGTCCCACTGCAAAACCCGCATGTGCCACCTTGCATGGGTCACTAGCAGGATGCAGGAGGCCATGAGGCCCAACAGCCTCTGAGTCATTCTCACCGAAATCCAAGCGAGAGGCTGAAACATCGGTATCATAGCCTGAATATCTTGGACTCGCCGTTCAGGAGGATAGGCCCGCAACTGCACCATGTCCAGAACCACCCCAATGAAAAGAAGCACCGGAGAGGGAGTCAGGTGTGACTTCGGCAAGTTGATAGTGAACCCCAGCAAATGCAGGAGGTTCGCCGTAGCCTGGAGGTGGGAGACAACTGCCTGGGACGAGGCCGCCTTTAACAACCAGTCGTCAAGATAGGGCAAGACTGGAACCCCTGATCTCTGCAGATGGGCTGCGACCACTGCCATCACCTTTCTGAACACCTGAGGGGCGCTGGTGAGGCCAAAGGGGAGCACCGCAAACTGAAAATGCTCGTCACCCATCGTGAACTGCAGGTAGCAACGATGGGCAGGCAGGATGGGAATATGGAAATAGGCATCCTGCAAGTCCAGTGCTACCATCCAGTCTCCTGGATCCAAGGCAGACAGGATCTGAGCAAGAGTGAGCATCTGGAGTTTCTCCTTTTTGAGGAAGTAATTGAGGGCTCGGAGGTCTAGGATAGGACGAAGGCCTCCGTCCTTCTTTGGGACCAGGAAGTAGCAGGAATAGCAACCACTGCCTACTTCGGGCCCCGGAACCCTCTCTATAGCTCCCTTGGCCAAGAGAGTTGAGATTTCCTTGCGGAGCAAAGCAAGGTGATCCTCAGTCAGCTGATCGGACCCTGGAGGCACAGATGGAGGGGTAGTCTTGAAGGGGAGGGAGTAGCCCCTTCGGACGATTTGCAATACACACCTGTCCGATGTAATGTTTTGCCAGTGGTGGAGATGATGGCGCATTCTGCCACCTACTGGCCGAGAGTGATCCTGGGGGATCGGACCAGGTAAGTTTCGCAGTGGAGGAGGGGATGATGGCTTGGCTTCTGGTTGCCCAACCCACGAGGCCGGGGTGAACCGCGTCCTCGGCCACGCAGAGGTTGCTGAACTTGTGGAGCCCTCTGGCTGGAGTAGGGTTGGTGCGGCTGATGGCCCCTTCCGTAGCCACGAAAGGTGCAAAAGCCGGATGAAGCCCTGGGGGTGGTAGTGAGGCCCAAGGACTTGGCCGTGGCCCACGAGTCCTTAAACCACTCAAGGGCAGCATCCGCCTTGTCTCCGAAGAGACGGTATCCATCAAAGGGCATGTCCATGAGGTTAGCCTGGACATCCCCCGAAAAACCTGATGTCCTCAGCCAGGATTGGCGCCGAACTGCCACCGTCGTGGGAATCGCTCTGCCTAGCGAGTTAGTCGTGTCAAAGCCACATCTGATGGTGAACATCGATGCGTCCCTCCCGTCTGATATAGCTTGGGAGTAGAGCCTGGTTCTCCTCCAAGACTCTGGGCAGTACCTGCGCTACCGTATCCCATATGTAATGGGAGTAACGGCCCAAGAGGCATGTGGTGTTCACCAACCGCAATGCTAGGCTGGCAGAAGAAAAAAAATTCTTCCCGAAGTTTTCCAGCCTCTTGGATTCCCTATCCAGGGGTGCGAAAGGGAATGCGCCACAAGAAGTGGAAGCTTGGACCACCAAGCTTTGAGGGGTGGGGTGGGTGGTGAGGAAAAGTGGGTCTGGCGGCAGGCGATCGTCCTATTCACAGGAGCCCCTGTGATGGCTTTGGACCATGTCCCCAGAAGGACGTCTGTCAAGGCCTCATTGAAAGGCAGTAGGGGGTTCCGAACTCGTGACCCCAGGCTGCAGGACCTCTGTCAAGACATTCGTCTTGACTGCCACTGTAGGAAGCTGAAGATCGAGGGCCTACGCAGCCCTACGCACAACCATGGCAAAAGATGGCCCCCCCCCCTCTGTAGCCAGAGTAGGAGGGGAAAGCATGCCAGAGTCTGGGGAGGTGTCCAGACCACTGGCCTCACCCAATTCCTCATACCAGTCCATGTCTTGCTGTTGCAGGATTTCTAAGGGATCCTGCTCCCCCCTCCCAATCCTCTTACTCCATTCCTAACCCTTCAGAATAGGGCAGAAAAAATGGCATGGAGCTGTACGGCTCTGTCGGCGCCGGTCTCAGCGTCGGAGGATGCCTGACCGGCTCCGTGTCATTGGGAATGAGGTTAGGGGGGTGCTGCCGGTGGGCATCGGCGACGCAGAGGGCCTCGACGCCGGGGAAGGTCGCTGTGGAGGTGCGACAGTCGTCGGTCAGGACCCGGGACCGGGTCCACTCGGAGGCCGGGGCCAGAGCCGCTGGCATGGGAACCACGGGGCCCCTCTGTCTCCTGAGCCTGCAGGGCCCGAGGGAGCACCGGCAGGGTCAGGCTGCCCAAATATGGCGCACATGGCATCATAAAATTCTTTCAGTTGGGCGGGGGTCGCTCCCGGCCCCGGAAAGGGAGGGAAACGCAGAGCCGACCCAGGCACCCGCTCCGCGGAGCGGGGCCTCGAACGCCGAGGTTCCTCCACCGCGTCGAGAGACGGGTGGGCGAAGTCGAAGCACGCTTCGACTTCTTCTGCTTCTTGTGGTGCCTCTTACCTGACTTCGACGAAGAGGATTTCGATTCGCCGGGACTTTGCTCGGACCTTCCTCTCGACCTAAACCTGGACCGACGAGGCGACCTCCGGGGTGCAGGACGCCGGGCCACGAGAAGCTTTAGGGACCGCTCCCTCAAAGCCTTTGGCGCCATGACCCAGCAGTCGGAGCATGACTTGGAGTCATGGTCATGCTCCAGGCACCAATGACACACCAAATGGGGGTCCATGACCGACATGGCGCGGTTACAGGCGCTGCACGGCTTGAACCCCGAAGTCTTCTTACTCAACATGATAAACCTATACACCAACAAACTCGACAAAAAGTCCCAAAAAGCCTGTCAAAAAATGACAGGGGGTAGCTCTCTTCAACGGATCGGCGCTGATGGCGCGGGAAGAAAAGAACTGACATCAGCGCGCCGGAGTGGCGGTTATATTGATGACGCCGATGTCACGACGCCACGCGAAGTCGGCCGACGCCACCTACCGGCGCGCAGGGGTATTGCTGAGAAAAATCTTCCAGATTCAGCCCGACGTCCGGAAGTTCAAAGGTAAGGGATCTGCGGCTAGATATCTTTATCAGATGCAAAACAATTTGTGAGCACTGAAAGAGACCGGTAGACATTCAATGGTTTGAAGCTAAGCTAAGGGCATAGGCTGTACCGCTTGGATGGCACTCAGTGATTTTGCTATGACTGCCAAATTTGTAGAGCCCAAGGACCTCATTAGTAGAGCGCACGAGTAGGCTCTTTCCTTCAATGGGGTGGTCGATATTTTTACCCACCTATCGTCCGCTCCACACCATCATTGCCCTGACTGAGCATGACCAGGTACTCATCAAATCAAAGTACTTTATTCTGTTATTAAACAACAAAGTTCATCATAAAAACATTTTCAACAGATTTAAAACACATTCTCCTTCGTAAATCACACAAAACGATTCTATAATCTCTGCTAAGACCAACTATCTCTAAAATTGTGCACAAATACAACAATAGCAATAAACTTGTAGAATGCAATACAGAAGAATGCAATACAAAAGAATGCAGCTTATAAAAAAAGACTAGAACATGAATTAATAAAATATTAGTTTGGGACACCTAGAGCTTTATTCAAGAAGTACAATAAAATAGCCTACCTATTATCTAGACAAAACAAGTGAATATAAATCAGTACACTAGCAGGTGGCAATCAAGAGTACACACTTTGACCACTTACGCCATTTATTAGTCAAGTGTCGGCTCACATCACATACCACAGCAATGGCAATATCACTGCAATTGCATATTGTGTAATCCCCATGTTTAAGCATAATGGCCGAATCCATTTCCTGCAAAGACCCAAATACTCGCTGCAAAAAACACAGCACATTTTCAATAGTTTCATCTGCCTGGCCGCATGCGGGGCACCGAAAGTCGGCATGGTCATTGTGCCATCGGCTTTTGATAGACTTCAGAGGAAATGTACCAAATCGGAATCGCACATACAAGCTCTTGGCCTGCTGTGGGACAATAGTATCAAGAGACAATTCAAAACTCGGAGAGATTTTGAAATCAACGAAGTTACTGGTTAAGTGCCCTTTAGAACCAGTCATAACAAACTGTTCTTGGACATATGCCAAATAGCAATTTTTGAATTGATCGATTCCTGCTTTGGTGATAATTTTGGGATCTAGCCACCATTTCTGATAACCTAACTCCCCAAGCCATTTTGACACAAATTTCAGCCACAGAACCTTCATCGCATTGCTCATCTGCATCAGTTCATTAAGGGAATCGCTAAAGTAACAGCTTCGGGGCGTGCCAAAGGCGCGCCATGTATAGCAAATGTTTCAAGGCAACCAAGTCCAATATCCTTTTGATGCAGAGGTCAAAGAAAAGTGGAACCGGAGGAGTGCTAGTGGGAACTGAGACGAGTGTCCTGACAAAATTTATTCTCAGCAACAGCCAAGGTCTGTAAGTCAGCACATCCCCACACCTCTGCACCAAAAGAAGCAGCACTTCAGGGTTTGGCACGATACACTTCCAGGGCCAGCGAAATCGAACAGAAGCTCGTCTTCCGATGGAAGCTGAGGGCGACATTACTTCTGTGCAGTATCAAAAGCTTGCTTTTATGAGTTGCAGTTCCCACTTTAATTTATTCGACAATTTGACCCCAAGATAATCGAACGTGTGTACTCTTTCAAGGTTTGCCTGCCTTGTTCTAACCGAGCAGTTTTTAACTGCGCCAGCACCAAAAGTTTTGTTTTCGCAGCATTTAATTCTAGGTTTCTTTCCTTGCAGAAACCCATGAACTTATCAATTAAAAACTGCAAGCAGAAGGGGTTTTTAAAAGAAGAGGGGGGGGGGGGGGTCATCTGCGAAAAAAAGGATATGCACCTTGCTGCCATTTAAAAAAAGGGGTGTCGTTCCTACAATCCATCATTTCAATCACCACATCATTTATGTACAAACCAAATAAAGTAGGAGCTAGGACATACCCCTGGCAAACACCCCTGGAGATTGGAATATTGTCCGTTGTCTCCCCAGAACTGCCCCACAGGGCCTGAGCAAAGGTCTCTTCATGCAGCCTAACAATGAGATTTACCAGGTTCCCTGGGGCACCCATCACTCTTCATAGCTTTTCCTGGGGACCAGATCAAAAGCAGCACTAAGATCTACAAAGGCTACATAACGTTTTTTGTTTTAGTAGGAGTACACATTTCCAATATAATAATGAAAACCTAAAGACCTGATCAGAGGTGGTTGACGTCGGGCGAAACCTTGCTTGGAATGGTGATAGGATGTGATTGGTTACAGCCCAGTTTAACAATTTCTTAAGCACTTGTCTCGCAAAGATTTTCTGTAAGCTGTCAATGAGACTGATGGGCTTCTAGTTCGCCGGAATACCAGAATCACCTTTTATGTAAACTGAGATTATCTGTGCTCCTTTCCAGGAATCTCGAATCTCACCTCAAGGTTCAGACTTGAAAAGGTCTCCAGAAATGTTATTGGGTCCCGGAGCATTTGGTGACTTTAATTGGGAGATAGAATTTGCAGTGTCCTCAAGGGTAAAGGAAATAGGGTCCTCACTTGCTGACTGAGCTTGAGGAGGAGCCTCAATGTACAAAGCAGGACTCGAGCTGTGATAGAGGTCAGCAGAGTTATGAGGGTACAATGTACTAAAACGGGAAGTCCAGGTTTCTGATTTAATATGAAATCTGAAACTAACCCCATCTTCACTACTGCCCCTTGTGGCCATGCTCCAAAATAATCTATTGTCTTTCTGTTTGGTGGCATGGAGCATGTCAAGCCATACCCACTTTTTTTTTTTAGCCCGATCAAGATCCTTTTTGTAACACCTTCTAATCTCAATAATCCTAATGCATTCGCAGCTTTAACAGCTGCTCATAGAGACTTCTTAGGTTGCCTAAAATTATCCATTTTTAAAGAGGGTGTCTTTTTATGGGGAGTTGCTCTAAGAAATATCCTGTAACCAGCTAAAAATAGAACTATGAACCTCTAAAATAGGGATAAGCTCACTGGGAACATCTTCGAACTCCGAAAGCATGGCAATAAATAAACTATAGATCTCGGACTGAACTTTAGGATCTGATGCAACCTACGGCCATGCTACTCGATGGCGGTTATTAGACAAAATAAGTTCAGGCACCACAGTGTAATTCAAAGTATGAGCTGGAAGTAAATCTTTACCGGAGATTAATCTCACCAAGGCATTGTTTTTTATTTTTTATTTAAAAGATTTATAAAGCGCACAGCTACCCAATAGGGTTTCCCGGCGCTAAGCAAGACAAGCGAGGTTGCAGCTAGAGTGGAGGAGAGGAATTAAACCAGACTATAAAGGAAGGTCTTTAGCTTTTTACGGAAAGCTAAAAGAGACTGACAGATCCGAAGTTCCAAAGGAAGAGAATTCCACAGTTTGGGTCCAAGGTAAGAGAACGAGCGGCCTCTCGCACGGGTCCGCCGTACTCTAGGAACTGAAAAAAGAGAAAGGCTGGCCCATCTTAATTGGCGGGAGGGTAGGGAAGGCTTATGATCGCTAACTGTTCGAAATTCCACTCTCGTATCCTGCAGGAGGGACCAGAGCCTAACATCTAGGAGGACATCATCGAGGACACCTCTCCTAAATGTAGGTAACCTCTCGTGGCCAGAATCAGTGCACTGATTACATGCCCTCAAACTGTAGGGCAGAGCTATTTAGAGTATGACAGTGCTTCCCTATAATCTGGGGATGTTCCAAAATTCGTCCTCCTGCTCCGTTATTTCTCTTAAGCGGTGCGAAGGCACAAAAGATGTATGAAAGTCCCGGAGCATCCAAAACTTTACCGCCCCTTTGGTGCTTCTTAATTAACACATCTGAAAGAGTTAAAACAGGGGATTCACTAGTAGCTGCTAGACCTTGCATTGATATTCAATATCACTATTGTTAATCCTGGTGGAAAACCAAGTGAAATACCAGAGCAATCCACTTCTAGTGCAATATGCGAGCAACAAATGTCATTTTTGACTAAAATTAAAAGTCCGCAACTCGCTCTACCAAATTACACTAGTTTGATCTTCCAAGGACCCAATATAGTTTAGACCCTACCTGTTCTGTGGTACAGGTTCAGTGCCACAATCCAGGTCGTTGATGTTAGTACTGCTAGAACGAGGCACAGAGTTATCTTTATCGGGGAATAAAGAACTGTCGTTGGGCAATAAGTGCCCATCAAAGACACAATTGTCCATCATGTCATGGACAGATTGCCCTAACAGTAAGTCGATGTCATCCAGACAAAGCACTCCCCCGCCCCAGTGTCCCTTGGTGGTGGATGCAAGCGTGTAACTAAGGGAATCATCGGGACAGCTGGAGCTGGCCCGAAGGTGGGAGGAGATGTCTTAATCCTTTTTCTAGCTGCAGAAATGCCAGGAAGATGAGGTCCAAAGTTCAAAATTCATAAGGTTATCAACCAGGGCCTCACTAGTCAATGTGACACATATATGGTCGAAAGATGTTGAATCATTCAAACTGCAGCATTTGGCATGCTCAATGCCAGTCCCAACTATAGAGAGACAGTTGCGCGTGGTGCTAAACCAGTGTACTATCTTGTTGATTAAAGAAGTTGTGTTTTCCCATTCTCTAAGAGGTACCTTAGGTACATTAATCATGTAGATTACCCGTCGGGAATTGAAGCCCTGCTTAAGATGTAATGTATTCCCCTGCGTACAAAGACTATGTCTATGCATATGATTAGTATGGATCATATCGTGAGCCGGAGAAGGAATGTTTGGGGGTCTGTTGGGATGGACAGGAGCAGGCCTAGGTATGGGTGGAGCAGCAGATGGCCTGTTCAACTGGTAGCTTGAAGTAGTATGGGTCAACTGTTGTGATAAGACTGGCATCTGAGATTTATGATTGCTAATGCTTATAGGGCCCAAGTTAGAATGGTGGATAAGAACGGCGTGGGTAGTGCCAGGTCCATGTCTGTAATGAAAAACTGTGGGCTTCAAGTAAGGCGGTTTTATCAAACCTTGCCCCCATCTGTAGTTCCCCTTGAACACAGTTGCGGCTCGCAATGCTCGCAGGGAAGGGTGGTTAAAATAAAAAGAAAACTTACCTGACCCGCGCCGCCTCTGCTCCTGGGCCGGGTCCTGCGTTTTCCTGAACAGGAACAAGCATGCTCCCTCCCCTTCTGTAAGCCAATCACAACGCTGCAATGGCAATGATTGGTGCAGACAGCGCCCAGCCAGGGGGCCGACCAAACAGTCAGGGTACTCAGAGTGGTGCAAGCCACTCATCCCCGATCCACCCTCCCTCAACCAGGCATGCCCACCCGCCCGCCCTCAACCAGGCATACCCTCCCGCCCGCCCCAACCAGGCATACCCCTGCCTTCTGCTTTCTCGCAGTGCGAGAAGCAGAAACATAAAATGGTATTTAAAATACCATTTTATATTTCTGCTTCTCGCACTGTGAGAAAGCAGTAGGCGGCGCTCCTCCGCCCTAATGGAGGAGCCGCCCCTGCTTGAACACTTGCCAGCCACGTGGACACAGCAACATTTGTTAGCTTGAATCATAGCAATTTGAGACGACACAAGTATAAGCAAGCTGTTTGAGTCGTTCAACTTAGCATGCAATGAAAGGATTTCATTGCTATCATTGCCTTCCTGGTTTTTAGCACAAAGAGCCTTGTCTGGGATTGGGTCTTCCACGAGCAAAATTTGGGCTTGAGCATTAGGGTGAACTATAGGGGATTAATGAACTTCCTTAATGCTGGATTCGACTTCTGCTAAACAAGAGAATCTTTTTGAACACTTTTATGTGCAACGGTAATTTTGGGGGACAGCGGGGGTAGACGCTTATGTGGCCGATCGCCTATAGGATCTGGAGGTTTAGACCCAATCAAGCCAGCTCCTAAATTACTAGTCCCAGAGCCACCGCCACACTTGAGACAACACAGTTGTTACTACTATCACTCATACTCTGAATGTGTACAGCGTGAGCCGTAGGTTTAGAGTGACTTGAGTTCTTCCTGAACATGTCCGAAACTTTTGCGACAGATGGTAGCCCAGTGGAGGAAGACGTTTTTGTGCTTAATGTGGATTCTACTTCCTCATTTAAATGATCAAGTGCAGCAAATGTGGAAACATCAGTGGCCTTATCAGAGGCCATGTCATTGGGGGGGTTGGGCACTACCCTTAGAATGTTTCCTCAATTTCTTAGCGCCTGCTGGGCAGCTGGTAATATCCATGGCTTTCCTTTTCCCCATAGTATGCTACTGTCAAAGAAGCTAGTGGAAGGCAGAAGGCAAACGTGGAGAAGATCTTATGAGAACAATAGTTCCCAGGGAAACTCACAGTAAAAATAGCAGCAGCAGCTAGACCAGAAGATGTAGATGGAAGAGAGAGGGCCCAGCCCAGCCTCTTTTGGCCGGGAATGGGCACAGAAGGGCCCGCCCTTGACCCGGGCTTTGCTCTAGCGCATCCCACGCTACAGAATCAAAAGAGGAGCTTTATAGCGATGTCGGAAGCGGGATTCGGTGGTTTCCTTGCCCTTTCTCTGGGGCAGCAAAGGCAGCTGGGTTCTGGAGTCCCCACTAACAGCAGCAGCAGCCCAAACAGGAGAAGAGCGTCCCCGGTACTCTTCCTATGTATGGTCTAAGAGGAAGAGGGTGAAAGTCATTCTTGTGTAAAAATAATGGTGCCCAGAGTCATTCATGGTGGCACTGTCTGACATTCGCTCGCCGAAGGGCAACATAGTAGTACAATGTGTTGCCTTAACTGTTGACACTTAGCCTCTTTGTCTATGTGGGAGATGTCATGCGATCCTTCATGGAAGCTGCTATCTTCAACAGAGACTAAGCTTAGGTTCCCGGACACAACGACTACACTATACTTTGAGTTGGCAGAAAGCATGGTCTCAACCAGACCTCTCCAGGTATCATGAGCCTGCTGAGAATATGTGCTTGTGTGGCTAGGGCTGCCTTAGGTGGGTGGAGGGGTTGCAGCCCTCCCCAGAATGTTAACAAGGACTATATAAACAGTGCTTCCAAAACACAGGCAATACACCAAAGATTTGGTTAGTTTGAGGGAGAACAAACTCGAACAAAAAGCTTTTCATGGACAAAACCATACATGCACAAATAAAAGGTAAGTCACTAAGTAGAATAACATAGGAGCGTAAAGAGAATTTAGCAAACTTTAATAGGAATACTTCACATTAACAATGTGAGGTGGTGCAACGGTGAAGAGCTTTTTTGAAAAATAAGGTGAAAAGACGCTAAAGTTGAAAACTATTTCCTTCACAAAAAACAATAGGCTGTCCTATATAGGAGCTATCACATATCATAATTATGTGCATCTTTAGTCGATGTTAGTCATATTTAATATAGGTACTTGAACAGTTCATAAGGTAAAAAAAAAAAAAAAAAAAAAGTAAATGTTTCGGCCCCTAAGGTTGACTTGACCAGGGCCATCATCTGAACACTGTCAATAGACATTTAGAAAACCAACCCGAAAGAATAAAAATGAGGAGCCATTCACCCAAAGAGAAAAGCTACAGACACCACGAGGAAGGAATGATAAAACTGATAAGGTGGGCTCAGGGATGTGGAATTCCTATAGCCCGACACCCAGGACATATTGTTTGGGGTCAAGGGCAACAAGTTTTCATGTGTATTTTGTCCTTGGGAGAAGTAGGCTTTGTATAATGCTCCTAGAATGCTCTCTGATTTGATGCAAATATTTGCAGAAGCTTGAAAGCAAGATTGATGATTCTTTGCTTTCAAAATAAAATGTTCATTAAAAATGAAAGCAGGAAGAAAAAAAAACATTTCGCTAAACTACTGTAAAATTTCAGGTACCATTTCTTTGCAGCATCATTTAGTAACATGTGTTGATGCATGCTAGTATTTCCCAAAAATATTCATAATGGAAAATCGGTGTAACTAGTTTCAATAAGATTATGGGAAACAAAAATAATTGAGCATTGGCAAAGCCAGTAGGTCTGAAATTGGTGGTCAGCTTTTTAGTTTTGTCAATGTGTGAATTGTTTTGGCATGGTTTTTGTAAAACCTTATTGGTGTGGGAGCTGTCGGACCCTCACCATTATAACAAACACTGGCAAAAGCAAAACTTGTTTTTGGTCTCAAAAAGCACACACTGCCACAGTAGTTACTGGCATTGAACAAAACTACTTTGTGTGCTCCTTGTGAAAGAGCAGAATGCTGTCACTCACAGTGAATCTAGCTGATCCAGAGAGAGAGAGAGAGACATAATTTTAATAAACGCAAAAGGTCATGGTCAACGCCAGACCTAATTAGGGGCCCAATTATTAAAGAAAGTCTCAAAAGTGCACCCATGGTATATGTCCTTGCATTAAGTGCAACTATACGGCTTTCGTGAATTTCCAAGAATTTACAGAAGTAGGACAAGAAATAGTACTCCTAGAAAATATCTGTGAACTGCATTTTAGCATGAGCAAATGTACATGTGTAGATTTGCTCATGCGAAAACCTGAGTGTTTGCAAGTTCACTTTCCCTCCAACCACTTTTTTCCCCAACTCTGGAAGGTTTACGTCTGCCATTGTCAGGAGTAAATTTCCAACTTTTCTCAGTTTAGGAAAAGATTAGAGAAGAGTTGTTGAAAACCCTTAAAACATGCAAGTTAGCAGGTTTGCACAGACTCAAAAGGGCATTCTAACCCTGGAACTATATTGCTTACCACTACATTCAGCCCCAGTATGTAGATCTGCGGAAACGTGGCAACATAAGGGGATTGCAAGTATTCAAACACTACTATAGTATAAGCCCTGGCATAATCAGAGAGGCAATATCAGAGCTCATATATAATGAGATTGCTGCCATAATTTGTCTCCGCGCTACATGGCACCAAAGGGACAAGTGGATTTTGTTACAGAACAAGTAGATTTATGAAGCAACCTGCCCCATGGAAAAGTAGATATTTTATTAAATTCCACACCCCTGTGGGCTTAACTAAAAACCTGTCATAGAAGAATGAAAGGCCAGAGAAGGACTATGGATGTCCACACCAACAGCGAGTCAATGTAATGATAAGGAACGAGTTCCTTCTAAAACATATAGCCAGGAAGGAATTATGAGAACTGTACTATGTAATAGGGTAAAGGAGTACTACTGTCAAGGATTAGGGAACCTCATGGTGTATGAAACAGCTAGACTGTCAAAGCAAGCAAAAAAAAGGAGCTTCAGAGCCATACTTTAAGTTGATTATGAGCTGGCGAAGTGTGCATTTGGAGATAGGCACACAAGTGTGCAATAAGATAGATGGACCAGTGAGGGGAAAATTTATAAATCACTGGAACATAAGGTGCCGCTGCAGTAAAAGGAAGGGATATTAAGTCCTGCCTAGACATGGGTCCAAGGTGGGAAAACAACTGCTGCAGTCAGTTAAAGTATGGGCATGGAAAATAAACTTGCTGAAGAAAAGTACTGTACATTAAGTCCTACCTTGACAAAGGTCTAAGAACGAAGACAGCCGCCGCTAATGTGGTCAAGGTGAAGGGAACGTGTGGAGAATCCCCAGCTGGTGCTTGATGAAAACAGGGTGCACAAGCATTAGAGAGCACCACCAATCCGATACACAAGGAAGGCATACCCACTATCCCATATGCTGAAGAAAAAAAAAAAAAACATAGCACGACACCAAGAGGCACTGCTGACAAACGGGGGATAACAGGAACTGTAGTAAGAAAGGCAAAGAAGGCGCACTTGCAATAGATCAAGTGCAAACAAAGTCATACAGGGCTAAGGGAGAATTAGAGTGGGAGACAGTTTAAAAAGGTTTTAAGTCGGTATACAGTAGTAATTGTGAAATAATAGAAACAGCAGGCAAACAAAAAAAAACTAATATAAGCCATTGCTATGCAAAAAAGTCAATTATTAGGGATAATGGTCAACCCACGACTCAGAACTGAAATCTGGGAGGCCCTCAATTGGTATGCAGATAGGTTTGGTTTCAAATAGGAGGCATGTTACGAGACTGTTGTTAGCACTGATAGAACACACTCCTGGTCTGGCATTATGCCAGTTGGTAGTGTCTCAGCTGTTGGAAATGTGAGTACCCTCGTCCCCTCCCTCAGTTTCTGCCTCATCCCATCCTAATAGGGACTGTGTCTGCAGGGTGGACTGCTGGGCCTGGAGATAAACGACCAGAATAAGTGCTAGGTTGGGGGGTTGCCATCTGTTTCGGACTCTCGAGTCACTGAAAAATCTGAAAAGGTGATGTATTTACAATGAAATATAGTTGGAAACCTATTTGGCAGGGGATTTGTGTAGTTGAAGGGTAATATTCATCAGATAGGTATGGGTAAGTCATACTTCGTCATAGCTTAAAACATCCTTCTTAAGTTTGACAAGTTTGTGATTGAGGTTAATAGTTTAAAAAATTCTAGAATGGATTTTTCAAGGTTGTTCCATGCCTCACTACCATTCGATAAACTCTGATCCTCAACAATTTCCTTTCAGCGGGCCTGATTGCTGTGTCTATACTCAAGACCATCAAGAGACTGGTACAGTGGTCCAAGAGGTAGCTGAAGAGTATTTTGGGTCATTCAAAAAGGTAACGGGGACAATCCTAATTTGCAGATCGAAAGGCAGAGTTTCCTTTAAAATAACCAGTCATTAGCTGGCCATACAATTTATTTATTTTTGGACCAGACATCCTTGGTGTGGTTTTCACAACCTTTTCCCCTCAATCCTCTTGTTTTCTGATGGCCATAGGACTCTGCGCACTTTACCGCTGCTAAGAAGTGCTATAGTGCTTGCTCGCTAAAATAAGGTAACATTGGCTTCCTCCCAACTGGCACATTTAATTTACTTGCAAGTCCCCATTAATGTGGTACTACATGCACCCAAGGAGCCTGTAAATTAAATGCCACTAGTGTGCCTGCAGCACGGATTGTGCCACCCACTTAAGTAGACCTTTAAACATGTCTCAGGCCTGCCATTGCAGCCTATGTGTGCAGTTTAAACTGCCCTTTGGACCTGGCAAAATAAACTTCTTGCCAGGCGTAAACCTTCCTTTTTTAGGTATCGCCGAGGGAGCGCTTGCGCCGTCTCTTCGAAACATGCTGTATTCAGGATATGGACATTAAGCTCTGCTTATGTTCCGCCCATGTATTTTATTGGCTCGTCAGTGTCTTTTGGAAATCTTTGTATTTCATTGGTTTATTTTTCTTAGTAGTCCCCTCTTGTCCCTCTTTAGTACCTCCCTCTCTTCTGTTACCTCCCATAAGGACACCCCCTTTTACATGTGTTGTTACTTAATTGGTTTCAAATACAGTTGGTGGGCACTATTTTGTTAACGCTGTTGCAGGCACAACTCCATGGCCTGCGCGTACATGGGATGTGTATTTATTTTAAGCAGCGTGGCATGCGGTACGCTTAATATTTAATAATGGCAGCCGCGCAGCTTTATTTAATTTTGCGTGGCTCGCACAAATACAATTTTTCAATAGTACATGTTTATTTCAGAAGCTCGGCATGCCGCGCTTCACCTTCATCAATGTGTAAGCAGCGCGGTGTGCTGCGCGATTAATCTTTATAAATGGCGGCCGAGCAACTTTCTTTTATTTCGCGCGGCTCGCACAAGTACATTTTGTAGAAGTTACATTCTTTACATGTGGCACTTTTTATCAACATCAATGGCAGCCGCACGCTTTTGTTTTCTGTTGCGCAGCTCGCTCAACTCTTATTTACATAGCAGAAGCAGCCTGGCGTGCCGCAAGCTTCATCATTAATAATGGCAGCCGTGCGCCTTACTTTTATTTTGCGCAGCTTGCCCAACTACATTTTTGGCAAAAATAAAAGTGTTTTTCTGCAGCACGGCACGATACGCATTATATTTTTTAATGGTGGACACAAATGCACTAAGCTAATAAAGGGTGCAGTACCACAGGCTATTACTAGGTGTCCCTGAGGTGTTGTAAAGGGACCTCCATTAGCCACATATGGTACTGCACCCTAAATGCAATTATAAACAGAAAGATTGCAGCTGAGAACTGCAATTAGGGTGCAGTAACTTATGTGGCTCATAGAGGTCCCTTTACAACTCAACAGGGACACCTCAACGGCCTGTGGTACTACACCCTTTCCTTGCTTCGTGGAATTTCTTTAGTTACTTAATTTTTTCATTTGTAATGCCAATAGCTCAAACAGTCACTTATGAGAGTTCTATTGCACTGCAAATGCTTGTTATACATACAAGTAAACCCGTAAGGTAGCCGTAAATAGCTCATGGGGCAGAGTGCAGTGTATTTAAAAACCTGGACATGTACTTTTGACTCTTACATGTCCTGGTAGTGATAATTAGTTTTTCACTACTATCAGGCCTACCTCTCCCATAGGAGAACATTGGGTTACAATGTTACATTTAATAAGTGATAACTTTCAATTAGAAACAGGTAGGAAAGCAGAGTCTGGTCTCTAAAGAATTGTCATTTAAAATCCTCTTCAATCGTAAAGTTGGATTTTAAGTCATAATTCTGAAAATGCCACTTTTAGAAAGTTGCCATCTTCTTGTCCCAACTATATTGTGCTTGCAGCCTGTATCCTGGGTCACATGACTAGGTGTAGCTAGCAGTTTATTTTTGTGTATCACTCCTAGACAGGTAGGCAAAGGGGAATAGTGTTGGCAGGATGGGCCACCTCTGACTTGATAGGGGCAGAGCTGTCACCTACCACACTTGCACATCACAGAGACTATCTCAGCATACTCGCTAAAGTTTTCACACCAGTCTTTTGTGCCCTTAGAAAAGCTGGGGCCAGGGTAGAGAGGCAGGAAATTCCAGACACCCCTGTAGGGGGGAGGACTCTAGAAGCTTCTCCCACTTCAAAGTGGGCACCAGGTATAAATATTGAACCCTCAGACCAAACACTTCAGTACACTTCTGGACCTGTGGAAGACACAGAAGAAGGGCTGCTGTGCTGCAGCAAGGACTGCCCTGCTACTCTGCTGCCCTTCTGCCTAAGAGAGGACTGGGCCTGCATCTGGAACCAAGGACCACCTGAGTGACTCCAAGGGCTAGTTAGCTGGCCTCCTCTTCAGAGCCTCAGGTACTGAAAATGCTCCATCCATCTTGAACCCTGCACCTAGACTCTGCCTTCTGTGAGTCTTAAACCTCCCCCCCCCTTCCCCCACCGCCCCCCCCCCACCTCCCAAGTGGTGCCCCTCCAGACCTGGACTCTTGAAAGTGGGAATAAAGTTGGTCTGCCTGCCAAACTGTGGTCTCTTCGGAATCACCGCTGCACAACACATCTTGGACGTGGACCTTACATCACTTCTCGGGACCGCTGCTGCGTGGTGCAAAGATTCACAACCAGGTACATTTCTCAGCCGGACTAACTTGGTCCCTGTATCCTTTCCAGGCTCTACTGCGGTTGGTCTGAGCTTGTGACTTTGACCCAATCTGGTGCGACCAGATAACCACAGCTGACACTGCTTTAAAGCACTATCTTTACTTAATCTTTAAAATTGCATATCTCCAGTTCTACTAATCGGAGTTCTGTTGTTTTGGTGTCAAATCATTTAGTAAAGTTTACTCTATTTTTCTAAATTGGTGTGGGATCTTTCCTTGTGTTGTGTTTTAATTTTATTACTGTTTGTTTGCCGCATAAATACTTTACATATTGCCTCCAAGTTAAGCCTGACTGCTTTTGCATGAAGCTACCCGAGGGTTAAAAACAGGATAATTTGAGGTTTGCTGGTGACTTCACCATGACCAGAATTGCGGTTGCTTCTTGAGTAGGATCTCATCACCCTCGACCAGTAACATTATTTCCTACAGTTCGTGTAAGGTCTTTTTCTAATTTATCTATTGTCCCTTGTAGGGTGGTATCTTGTGAAGTGATCGAAGGGAATAGTAAGTTGATACAGTCAATAACCAAGGCATACATTGTTCTCTGTGGGACAAGGTGTCTTTTTTCTGACATATTCTAGAAATATTGACTATGGATAAGTCAGTTGGGAATAGGGGGTGGAAACGGGAGGGGACGGAGTTGGCCGAGAGAAAAGAAGAGCGAGGAGAAGAAAAAGGCAAAAAATGAGGGGAAGGGAGGAGGGGCAAGCACTGGCTACCAATTGGTAGCTAATATATGTAGCAAGCAAGCACTAGTGGCATATGGTTAGACGCAGGTCCTTGTTGCCATTGGTGTTCAGGTTAGCGTCTGGTGCCCAGTTGGAGCATCCATGACAGAGTGTAGGGTTGGCAGCTACATCAGTGCCAGCTTGGACAGGGGACTGATGCTTTGGCTGTATCATTTGCCTTGGGGACTGCAGTTGAGTACAATGGAGCAGCAAAAGGATGTTTGAGGGGCTAGGGTGGTTTCTCTTGCCTTAAACGTGGCACTTAGAGCATTCAAGTTGTTTTTGTATTTTGATCAGCAGTTCCAAAAATAACAGATGAACACAAGGTAGACATAAAGAGGGGACGGTATGATAAGGAGTATGATGCCCTATCCAACTATGGACAGAAACTGTCATATTCCTCTAAGCATCAAGGAATTAAGGAGACTCTCCCTCTCACCAAGGCCAGTTGGTCTATTTTTACTAGATAATTCAGTCAGTTAAGTTTCTTTTGCTATGTGCGAGTGGAGATAGTGGATAGAAAAAATGCACCCAGATAATGTTTGACATTTTCATCTATTACCACCAGTGTATTGGTCTCACATTGTACAGCGAGGATAAAGCTACAAAACTTAAGGGAGATCCATGATCTGACTTGTATAAAAGTATGCACTGAGAGAAGCAGAAAGGCCACATACAGGATGATAGAGCAAAGACTATCAAACAACTTCTAGTGACAAAAGAAATGATTATGACAAGTTTTACACAAACCATGGCAAAATGTGTGTTAAGTTCCACATTATGAAACCGGATATAAATATGCAATCTAGTCACTGCATCGTAAAAGTATGCAGGACGAAAGGTAGTTTATAGACATGTAATTAATAAAGATGTGGCTATTTTTCATGAAATTGTATTTTTGCTCATTTATGTCTGTTAGAATAACGTAAGAAAAAAAGTCTCTCGTTAATGGAATTTGTTAATTGACTTGGTTTTCCTGTAATGAAAATGAAATGGATAAGACTTAAAGAAAGTTTTTATGACTTCGTTTTGATTTACATTTGAAAATTAATTACAATGTCGTTTCATGTTATAACGTGTGCATCGAAAATGACAAAAGAAAAGTAGGCGCTACATGAATATATCTAGATGTTTTAGAATAAAACTTCTTTAACGTTCACTTTCACATGTGTTATTAGTTGAAAATTCACATAAACGATAAGGACTAATATGAATTTTTTTTTATGTACATGGAGGACGCCTTTAAAATTTTATGAGTACTGTATACTTAAATGCATTAATGATGATCAGATTTATATATTATTAATGTATTAACGTATTTTGGAAATACTTAGCTATGTCTCTTAATAATGTGCGATTTTAAATTATCAATGTGATTTAGTCGTGCATTAGTCTAACTTCATGTAGGCCTCACATCTTACTTTCCTGTTTCAGTGAAGTCATGGACTGAATATTCGAAAGCGTATGTGAACTTTTAGAAAAATAGCAACAGTTACTGAAATGATAACCGTTTTCTTTGACATCTCTCCGACTAAATAGTGTGTTTGCAACAAATGTTACTAATTCTGGAACAGCTGCTTGGGTAAGTGGCACTAGTGAACTCTAAAGTTTTCGTTCTAAAATGTCCTATTGTTCGATGTGTCCTATGCTTACATGACCTAAGGATCTTCGTAACTGATCCACCGATTCTTCCAGATTTGTATCCTCTTTCCTGCTACAACACCACCCTCATCTTACTTTGAACTGACCAATGGAACTGAGTGGTCTGACAATTTGGTGATGCCAGGGGGTGTCACCCCGGAAACTGATCGAGTATAGTTGTTAATTTTGAGAGGACAAGAGGGGCGCCCGTTTCTGATTTTGATTTAGACTCCAACTCTGCTGTTGGGTCTAGGACTAGTTGTTGTAGACCGGTGTCCTGACGCAGATCGAACCTTTCAGCTGGAGGGTTACTGTCATGCTGTTGTGACTCTTGTCATTTCAGCAACAGACTGCGACAGATCGCTGTCTTGACGAACTGGACTGGCTCCTTGGAACTTTGCTGAACTTTCCCAAGAGTCTTTCAAAAGGGACTCACCTGGCTGCCTATCCTCATCAGCATATACGCTGTATGTGCTCAGAATCTACCTCGGCTGAGGAAGATTCTCTCATATCCCATTGACCAAATTTCTTAAAATCCAACAGGCTTGGTATAATTCATTAAACCTTTACTAATTTATTTCCATAGATGTATGCGACCTTTGATTGAATGCATGTGATCTTAATCGTTTAAATTTATTAACTAAAGTCTATATTATTACTCTGATTCTGCTGTTCTGACTCATCATTTTTTGACTGGGTGAGTATTGGGTTACCAAAGTTATTAACCATCCCTGATGATTTATCTAATTTTATGACTCTGGAAAAAAGATTACAGTTATCCTATTCCTGGTCCTTATTGGGTAACTGTCCATCCTCCAAATATCCAACCCCTTTCAGCACAGAACAAGATCCATTGGAGGACCAAATGAGTAAGTGGTAGCAAGATTGATAAAAGAGACCTGGTGTAATAGAAGGGCCCAGTTAACGCTACAGCAAGGATTTAGCCAAACTGCATCAGCTTTGCACTAATAAAATATGTGCAGATGTGTCAAAGAACCTTTTATAGCCTATGAGATGTTACTTTTACTGTTTCAGCATTTATGGTGACATAAGAATACAGATTACCACACAGGAACTGCCAATGACACTCCTCAGGTCTCAACGCAAAATTATCAAGGTTGGAGTTGAAAAAAACAGCTAAGCATGCCTGGCACTCACAGGCATACCTGTGACTGAATAAAGGAAAGAAAGACGTTATGCAAGACATTTTCTTCCTCATTTCCAACCCAAAATCGCCACATCAGCATTTGGCTGAGATTGATTGAGTGAGACAATCTAGTATGCTATGTGACCTTTAGCATGATATACTTCACTTCCTTTTCCAGAGTGGTACAAGATAAGGCAGCAGGACTTTCAGCAAAGACAACATAAGTTTGTTCCAGGGGCAATATAAAGACATACTGTATCATAAGGTATGATTTTAAACTATTCTCATTCTTTCTTGGGACAATCGTAGTAGAGCTGTTTTCTGCAAAATGTTGACTCTTTAGGCTTGTCAATGTAGCCTGAGAAAGTAGAAATGGCAGGAGGGAACCAGAGTCAAATCACCATGAGGTCAGATATGGTATGGAAAATAAGTTCCATAGATCCCATAGCAGATCTTCAGGTAGGAGTCACTGCCTATTTACAACGATAATTGTATTTATCCCCAACTTAAATATCACATTAAGAGCCAGCAAGCCCGAATTATGATTTGCAATTATTTAAACTTAAAAAACGGGCAAGAAATCATGTCTTGACCTGTTTGTATAACTTTTAGGATTTTATTAATGTTTTTTAATAATATTTGGCACTGTTTTAGGCCACTCTTACCTTGTCATGCAGTCCCCGTTCCGCCGCAGCGGGTGCCGTTTGTGCGGAGGGACTGGTCTTGTGTCCCCCACGTGAAAGGAAGTCTTGGTCACCGCTTCCGCCATTCTCTCTCTGCGGTCAGTGGTCTAGTCTTTCGCTTCCTCTTCCCCTTACCTGATAGTTGCAGGCTATTTAGGGCCATAATGGGCACGGATGTGCAACGGACACATGTAGCGGCGCACCAAAGGCAAGCCCGTCTGCCGCCAGGACCCCTGCCCCTTTTCCATTGTCAGTTATAAGGAAAGCACCATCATGCTGCCTCTCTGTTACTCTAGCTCTGAATTAAAGAAAATCAGGGAATAAGCCACAGATACCTACACCCATAATTCTGGCAATATACCCAACCCAGTCTTAGAACACGAAGGCCCATACGTCTGTAAAAATAAAGTTAACTGTACTCTTTCTCTCCCCCAATTGGAGTCTAAAATCTCATGACTTAAAGATAGAGGTCAGCAGCATGAATTTCAGTGTTTATATTGTAATGCACGCTAAATTCCTAAACATGCCTTAGAGTATGGAATATGTTGGATATCGAAAAGCCAGATATTTGTCTTTTAACAGAAACCTGGCTACATTCAGCAGCCCTCCCAGACATTAAATTGGCCTTTCCGTCGACTATAAACTAATTAGGCAGGATAGATGAAACAAAAGAGGAGGGGGGTATTGCAATTGCCTTTTCCAATCGGATAAAGGTTATTTTAGTGGAGTCTTATATTACAGACTGGGTAAAAAGATGTATTTTTAGACTGGAAACATCAAGGAAAGGAACTTGGAGAGGGGCTCGTGTCCAGACCCCGGAATCAAAACAGGACTTTAGTAATAAATTGATGGAATTCATAGCTCCACATATCTTTGCCGCAGATAACTTCCTAATGGTCGGAGACTTCAACCACCACGCAGAACTAACCTCAGACCCTGATACTATTCGTCTAATCATGGATTTAGAATCCCTAGGTTTGTATCAAAAGGTAATTGGACCCGCACATAATGCAGGGGACACTCTGGACCTAGTGTTCATTAACAAACCAAATATTAGAGTCAGCCCCCCTTCCCCACTGGCCTGGTCAGACCATTATGCCATCAAATTCCATTTTCAGGCAGGAGTCACGACCTCAGCCCCAAAGTTAAGTAGGCCATGGAGGAAAATTGACCTAGCCACCTTCACCTCACATTTTTGCCCTCCCTCTTTAACGGACTTCCTTCATCTAGATGAGGCCTTATTAGCCTTTGAAAGTGCCATCTCTCAAGCATTGGATAAGATGGCCCCTGTTACAATGGGAAAATTCAAATCCAAGCATAAGATCAACTCGGCCCCATGGTTTACGGACTCCCTGAGGATAGAAAAGACTGCTTGTAGGAAACTGGAATGTAAATGGAGGTCATCAAAAAAGAATAAAGATAGATTAACCAACAAAAAGGCACATACACAATATCTTGACAACATTAAAGGTGCCAAGAAAGCACATATTGTTAATAGAATTGACAACGCAGCTAACTCAACCAAATAATTGTACAGAATTCTTAAAGAGTTCACTAATCCCAAATCTTGGGAGGAATCTATCCTTGCCTCACAGGACTCCGTAGAAGAGTTGGCTAATTTTTTCGATTATAAAATAACTTAAATCTACAACACCTTTGTAAAGGAGAATGTAGATGAAACGAAAATGGAGTGTAGTAGGAAGGAAAATACCCGTCCAGTATTAGTGGAGGAGTTCACTAAGGTAACGGAAGAGGAAGTCAGCGCCTTAATGAACAGGGTTAAGTCAGGATCCTCAGAAGACCTGGCACCTCCTTAGATCATGTCCACCTTGGCCCCTGCCCTCCTGCACAGCCTTACTGACTTGCTTAAACTTTCACTGAACTTGGAATCAGTTCCAGCAAAATGGAAATCAGCGAGGGTTAAACCAATTCTTAAAAAGCCCATGGCAGATCCTACAGAACTAGGACATTTTAGACCTATTTCCCTACTTCCTTTTCTGGGGAACGTTATGGAGAACATTGGTGAATACACAATTGATGGCATTCTTAGAAAGTCGCCATCTGCTTGACCCTTACCAGTCAGGTTTCCGTGCATTGCATACAGACAGCACTAGTGGAAGAATTAGACAATATAAGACTTTCCCTCGACGATGGACACTCAGCAATGTTGGTCTTATGGGATCTACCAGCTGCGTTCAACACCATCTCCCATGCAGTCTTAATTAAGAGACTAGAAGAGACTGGTGCAAGCGGGAAAGCCCTGGCCTGGTTAAGGAGCTTTGAGTGGACGGACACATGCAGGGTAGTTAGTGTCCTTTGTCTCCAGAACCATATCCTTGGACAGGGGAGTGCCACAGCGATCTGCATTAAGCCCTACTCTTTTTAATATATGCGTGGCACCACTTGCACAAGTGATAAAATCATATGCTTTTGATGTCATCTCTTACGCAGATGACACAGCTTGTCATCACAATGGGACCAAAGGCAGAAGATACTAAAGTAAGATTCCGAGACTGCATGAATCATATTGCTACATGGATGCAGCAGAATTTTCTGCAACTTAAAGCAAGCAAAACTGAGGTCTTAGTGTTTGGGGAAAGCACATGCGATCTGGTAAGATGACTGGTGGCCTGTAAGTTTAGGTACAAAGTTCCTATATCAAAGACAGCGGTGAGAGACCTAGGAATTATGGTGGACGAGAAATTGTCCATGAAGGAACATGTAAAACACATCATGGGTACATGTTTTGGTATCATGCATGCTTTAAGAAAAGTATTTCAATGGATACCACTTCACTCGAGAAAATCCCTAGTCCAGGTCCTTATAATTAGTAGCCTGGACTACGTCAACGCAATAACTGTCTCCATGAATGAAGGACTGGTCTCAAAACTGCATGTGGTCCAAAATACTGCAGCACGTTTAGTATGCCATCTCCCACCCTCATCGCCTTCAGTACCCATCCTAAGAAGCCTACACCGGCTGCTGATAAAAAAAGCATGCACGATTTAAACTTCTCTGTTTTGGCCCACAAATTAGTTTATGGTACTGATCCTCAGTATCTACAGAAAAAAACCTAACTGGTACGCCTCTCACTAGCAAAGTCCTGAGGGAAATATCTGTTACACCTACATCAGATTCGTACAGCCAGAAATGGGGGCAGATCATTTTCATAATTAGCCCCCCCAATACTGAAACCAGCTCCCATTACATCTCCGTGCTAACACCGATCACAGATTGTCCAAAAAAAGCTCTTAAAACATGGATGTTTTAACCTGTTTTAGTACATTTTCAATATTCTTACCCTTAGCTCTTGTCTGAAGATACGCAACAACGCCTAGAGATCCTTTCAGGGTGATTTGCAATGCACAATAAGTACCAATAATAGAGATTTTTGGGCCTGAACTAGAGTTTTGCAGAAGGAGTTTATGCCATCGGGATGGCTGAGGAGAATACCTTTGCTTTCTCGAGGAAACTCGCCTCGCCCGCCAAATTTGGAGTGGTCCTCTGGCTCTGTGGACAAATCTCTAAATTGAGAGCAACCACCACCATGGCGGTTCATGTCAATGTAGGAAGAGTTTGGCAGATGGTACTGTCAACCACTAAAGCCACACGTCAAACATTTCTCAGAACTAGGTACAGATATCAAAACAGTTTTGATTTACACACGTTTCTTGTGACTTCTGAATGATTGATTCCTGGACACTTCCTTTGAATGAAATCTTACATAGTAGATAAAGTATTTGGATGGTATATGGTATTCGGAGGTTGATTTCTTTCTTAATGATAACCTGGTTCTTACAAGGGTTGATCATTTCTGCATTATCAACACCTAGTCCAGAAGATGGTCTTGTGTACTTATTAGCCTTAAGAGTCTGAAACGTCCACGACATCTCTTCTTACCATCATCCAACAACATACTAAAATTAAAGGACAATCACTATTAGAATGATTTCTGGATGGACTAATACTTTTTTGGTGGATTTATCTCTTAAACATTAGTCACCACTCAATGAACCACAATTCAAATTCTGTGACTATTGGGTGACGGGTGTGCTTTTGATATATGACCCTCCATAAAATTCATTCGGGGAATGGGGTAGAAAAAAAAGGAGTATATATTTACCGAAAAAGTTGAACAAAAGGAAAAAAAAAAAAAATAGAAATTCACCAGTTCGTTAGTGGAGCTAACTATAACTTGCACTCCCGCCATGCACTGCTTATGACCTCACATATTAAATCACTGATACGTTCTATGACTTAATTTGTGACATTACAGATGACATCTCAAATTACATCATTGATAACATCACTGATTACATCATCCAAGCTTCTTTTGCACACACTGCTGTATACACGGGTATGGCATTAGAGCTCAGAAAGTACCAAATAGCTCAGAAGAATATGAGGCCTCATTAATGCCATCATAAAAACAACTCCCTTAGGTGTAGAAAGCATGGGTAATGTGCCACACTGACCCTATACCACACAACTCACGTGTAGCGTAGTTCACATTATCAACAACAGATAGATGGGAAACCCTCATTGCATATGGTGTTCAGTCTGTATATAACTGTTCAGATAAAGCCAAGTTCCTAAAAATACTGAACGTCTGTTCCAAAACGAATGCCCTACTACAGACAGCTTTTATCTGTATCAAAACCCAAACAGTCACCAAACTACATTGAGAAATGAAGTTGACATGAGTAGAGAAGTGGGTACTGTAAACAGTATTTACTCTATGGAGAGAGTTTACCCTGTACCTCACATTTTGCAGACAGTGAAACTATCATGAGAAATACGCTACAGAGTATTAAAAAGTATCTACCAAGAACAGTACACACTATGGACCACTTGGCAAAAAAGAGACTATTCACTTAAAATAAGTAATGTCTGAAGGTGCTAAACATTGCACTACCTGAAGCTTTCATACTGCGGTGAAAACGTTACAGATAGCCCATCTTCTAAAGCAAAAAAAGCACATGCACATAGCTTAATACCTGGTACACACAGTCTTCTATGTTACACAGAAATTGTCATGCTGAGACGATTGTCTAATAACTCAAGGCTGCTTACAATACTCACTATTTTGTATGTAGAATGTTTGCCCAGTTGCAAACTTTGTATGCAGAGCCTAAAAACGTGTGTGGAACATGCTGGACACAAGTTGTCAACTGCAATCAGGGTTACTCTTCAATGTAAACATTTAGAACATGTTTGAAGGAAGCTGGCTCTGTATATGGTATACCACTAGGTAGTTATACCATGCACAGAGTCGAGAGATTCCCCCAGAAGTGTACAGGGCTCAATGCAAACCCAAAGTGCTCCATTTGTGGTAGTGTGAGCGAGCAGCCTTAGGCCTAACACAGAGGAGAGCAAGATATTTGTTGTGCACACAATGACCAATAAACGACACACAACTCAAGAAGGAGATCCAGACCAATTTCATAAAAACAAGCTTTGCTCAAGATTTATTTTAAGACCAAGACCTTCAAAAAAAAGGTTAAGTATGTTTTTAAATAGGAATTCTTTTCAATTTCAAAAGTGGACACTGCAATTTTCAATCTTTGCAATGTTAACCTATGGAGGAAAACAATAATGTGGTTTTATAGATAAGTGAACAACTTACAAATCCATTCTTCAGGTTGCAGGGTCAGCAGAGGGCAAGGTTCAGGTAAGCACAAACACTGCATCATAAGCGGCACAGGTGAATCCGGATGCAGAGGTCAGAGTTGAAGATCAGGTCCAATGTTACCCCATGGAGACTGGGGGTGCTTGAAGACACACTGCTTGCAGGCAAGTAAAGCAGCTGCAGGGCTCAAGCTTCAGAGGTTTAGGTAAGCACAGGGGGGCCACAAGGCAGCACTAAACATACACCACCAGCAGCACAGGGGTGGCCGGGTGCAGGGTGAAAACACTGTCAGAGGTCCAATGCAATTCACTGGAGAAACTCTGTTTGGAAAACAGGCTGAAGGCGATGGACTGGAGGCTGCACGAAGAAAAGCAGTGACAGCAGAGGTAAGTTAGGATGCTGTAGGTCGTAGGGACACCGTCGGTCGTGCTCCTCAAGGTCCAAGGGCTTCAGGTGCAGGGGTGTCCTTTGACGTCTGGCTTCTCTTACCGAAGCCGGTCGCAGTCGGGTGAAGCCTTTGAATTCACACTGCAGGCGTGGTCGTGGAGTCCAGGAGGGGTCAGCCAACACTGGACTTGGACTCAGGATTGCTGGGGAACCTTTTCTGGATCGGTGGGCCACCTGAACACAGGCCAGAGGCGTCGGGTGCAGAGTGGTCAGGGATCGCGGATTCCGAGGGCACCAGAGTCCTTAGTGATCTGTCTTCAGGACAGAACCGCCGTCTTTGGGAGTTCTGGTCTTCTTCAAAGGCAGGAAGTCCTCCCAGGGGTTGTGGAGGTTGCTGGCTGCAGGACAGGCGTTGTTCTCTTCGCAGGGTCTTTGAAGCTGTGGACAGGCCGGTAGGGCTGGGACCAAGACAGTGAGCGTCGACAGTCTTCTCTGCATGTGGTCTTCTGCGTCCTTCTGAGGTGGGTAGGAACTAGTTTCAGGGTCTGGTAAAACCACCTAATACTAGATTTAGGGGCGGTTTAAGGGAGTGACAGGTAGGGCCAATGAGCATCTGAACTGGGGTGTCTACACCCTCAATTATGCCACCGTGCTGTGGGAGGCGGCATAGTCCTAGCCCTGACTGGAGGAGTCCCCCCCATCTTCAAGATGGCAGGGACTGAAAGATGTGCTTCACCTCGCCTCCTTCACATTAGGGGTGGAGTTGGCAGAGGTAGGCACACCTATTCTTCCTAGTTTCTCCCGCCGGTTTTCCCGCCCAAAGTGGGGGTGTAAACCGGGGGCTGCCATCTGCTGCTAGCAGGAGAAGCTGGGGGTCGCATTACAAAGGCGGCAGGCCTTTAAAGCTTCCCTCTTGAGCACTGTGCCCATTCTATGGGAGGAGTTGTGACATCCCCGCCAAGGATGTGCTTTGTTTCTGGTCCCAGAGAGCGGGGTCTCTCGACCCAAGGGTCCAGAAACATGTCTGGTGGTGGCAGGCTGCCTAAAGTCAGTCTGTGACCACACCAGGGCTGGTAGGATTTCAGGGGAACCTCTGAGGTTCCCTCCGAGTACATGTTTCAATAAATCCCACACTGGCATCGGTGTGGGTTTATTGAGAGGAGTAGTTTAGTGCCAAACACTCCTGGGTTTAGAGAAGCCATTATGGTGCTGGGGAATTAGAGTTGTCGGCTTTCCAGCCCATATACTGTCTGTGGCTTCCCTGGCACTTACAATATCTAAGAATAGACTTAAATATTGTTGGGGCATATCTGCTCAGGCAGATAAGCAGACACCTGTGATATAGTGCACCCTGCCTTAGGGTTGTAAGGCCTGCTAGAGGGCTGACTTACCTATACCTTAGGCAGTGCTAGTTGGCATGGCACAGAGGCAGTATGCCATGTCGACTTTGTCGTTTGGTCTGCACGAGGGCATGCATGCTGCAGTGGCAGTCTGCATGGCCTAGGTGAGGGTCCCTAGAGGACCTTTTTCAGTCCCAATACCCTCGGTACCATTTACTAGGGACTTACAGGGGGGCCTGAAGGGCCAAATGTGGAACAGTTTTAGGGAAGGAGCACAGGGTACCTCGTTGGCAGGGACCCTGAGCACTACAACCGAAACCACATAATTTTCCAGGCAAAAAGTGGGGGGCTAACCATGTGAAAACAGGCACTTTTTCAGACTGTTCAATACCTCTACAAACCTATGATGCATTAGGAGCACATGCGTTTTATAAACACTTACATCCATCAGCTGGACACAGGCTGTACAAAATTAGGTAGAAAATGAATATTGTAGCTAGCAGTCACTATGTAAACTGTAAAACAAACATTCATTGGATGATGTCATCAGTGATGTCACAAATGATGTCATAGAACATTTCATGAGTGATGTAATATTTGAGGTCATAAGCAGTGCATGGCGGCGCGCGAGTTCTAGTTAGCTTTGCTAACTATAATTTGTGAATTTTTGTGTTTTTTTAGTTCAAAATATTTGTAGTCACTGACAAATTCACCTAACTAGAACATTATTTAACCTGTGATTTTTTTTCAGTGAATTTCTAGGGTTTGTAAAGCAATATTTTGTTTCCATATGTAAAGCCAACCCCCTGCCCCGCACAGCGGGGAGTTGGCCACAGGACCTTAGTAAAAAATAAAAATAAAAAAAATTTAAAAAAAAACCCAGGAGGTGAGGGGTCCATGTGCCACCCTACCCGAGCCTCATTAGGCCTTGGGGACCCATCCCCCAGGTATTTTTTTTAATTTTTTTTAAAGGGAGGGGGGCTGCGTTTCTCCCCCATCCTAGCCTTATTAGACCCCATCCAGCCCAGGGCCGCTACTTAAAATAAAGGGGAGGGGGTCACCTGATCCCTACTTCCCGAGTCTCGTTAGGCCCAGGAGACTCCATCACCAGGCCCTTTCTTTTTTTTTTTTATGAAATGGGAGGGGGCTATGTGCCCTCATGTCTTTAGGCCCTGGGAACCACATGCTCGAGGGCTGAAACTGTACAAAATGGGGAGGGGGTTCACACGGTCCCCTCCTCAAGCCTTTCTGGCCCAGGGGACACCAGCACCCGGGGCCTGCATTAAACAAGGTGGGTGCCCACCCAGGGCACCCACCATACATTTGTTCGGTGTCGCATGGGGGAGCCCCAAGGCCACCACAGCCCCAGCAGGCTCCCAGCATGCAGCGGGAGCTGGCATTGCTCCCACCCGGAGGAAGCAGCTATTGATGCTGCTGCCTCCAGGCGGGAGCAATATTTTGATCCATTTTCCTGCCTGCATCAGTGCAGGCAGGGAAACACATCAAAAGTCTGCTCCCAGCCGGCGAGAGCATTTTTAAAGCTCCTGCCAGCAGGGAGCAGACTTTGTGTTTGCTCCTGCTGTGTAGGAGATTCAAAAAAACAGGTTTCTCTGTCCGCGTAGGCAAGGAAACCGATATGTCTTGTGGGTGGGATCCTCAGAACAAAGCATGTGAGCTGGCACCAAAGGGGATGGGGTACCCGGGGCCTTGAGAGACTCTGGGGAGGGGAGCCACGCAGCCCCCTCCCCATTTTGAAAAAGTTTGTCCCGGGTGTGGGCTCCCCGGGGCCTATGATAGCTCGGGGAGGGGGGGGGGGCCGCATGCCCCCCTCCCATTATTAAAACACAATGGCCCCGGTCGCCATTTTTAATTTCATTTTTTTACGATCCTGCAGGACTCACACAGGATTGTGCACATTTTTGCCTATTTGTTTTCGTTTTTGGCCCTGGGGTTACCCACCCTCTTCCCCCCCCCCCCCATGGGACCTAGGGGGTCAGGGTATCTCTACCCTGTCCCTTTAAATATATTGTTTTCAAAAATTTTCAGGACAGGGAACTAAGTCCCGAGTCTTGTAATGGCTTCCAGCAACATTTTTCTCAGGCTGTTGTCAGCCAATCAGAGTGTTCGCTGCCGCGGAAGTCTGACTCCCACTGGAGCAAGATGGCCCAAGGGAAATAAAGCTCCCTGGGCGAATCAGAACGTTCTATTTTTAAATTGGTGCTTCCGCGAGAGTCTCTCGCTGATCTAACCTTCCTGCTATACAATTTTTTTTTTAACCTTCATTTCTCAAAAACTACTGAACGGATTTACACCCAAAATACAAAAAGTGCAATCTACGGACCAAGATCTAGCTCTTTGCCAAATTTGGTTGTTGCTGTAGCCTGACTTAAAGAAGTCTATGGAAAATGCATGGGGATTTTGCGTTTTGGGGCCCCTATTTTTTCCTCGGTCCCAGTCTGACAGATCACCCCAAAACTTTCCATGCAGAAACTAGTCAAAAAGTGGCACCATTTTGGAAAGTTAAGTGCCAATTTGTCAACCGGTGCCAAGGTTATTATCAACAATAACAACGCATTTCCAATGGAAAAGCGGACCCAATTAAAACTACCTAGTGGCGATCGCCGGATTGTGGTGTGGTGTGTGTGTGTTCGTTCCCTAGTATCTTTCATTGTTGCTAATGGCTGGGACTCTTGACACCAGCCGCCTGTATTAAGTCTAAATTATATGCAAGTTACACTTTCAGGGGCCCCTCTTTGGATTATTTTAATATTTACCCTGTCTCCTGGGTGATTATTTGGTGACCCTGATGTATTTACTGAAAGAGCTCTGAGACAACTGACCTAAAAAGTCTTGGGTAGATGCAGAAGAGCAAATGGTGTGAGATTGTTGGCCATGAAATGTCCTACTCACCTAGAATATGATCAAGTGAACCTTTTTGTAGCTGCTACAGTGACTCTGGCTTAAGCCAAAGAACAGTGGAACTAGAGCAGTCTACCTGGTCCTGCTTTTTCTGCCACTCTTAATGGTCCTTCTGAGCTAGTGTTACAGCCCGAGATTAGAAAATTGAGAACCAAGATGTGCATTCAGGTCCAGAAAATCTGGCCTTTAGGGTACTGGTAGAGACCTGGACTTTGGAATATCAAAGAGGGTAACAGCTAAGAAATTAACAATTTGAGAATTATAATTTCCGGTTCCTTTTAAGCTTGGGAAGCACCTCGAAAAATGCTGTGGAGATGAAGTAACAAAGAAGCAATGCTGAAAACAAAATATCACACAGGGGCATGCATATACGGAATGCTTAAGCGACAAGCCCTACGAGCATAACCAGTGAAGGACCCATTTTGAAAACTGCTGAGACTGCATAACTTTCATCTGTAATATGAGCAGTAAACCAGGAATGAATGAAGACAACTTAAAATTAATCACAAGTCCAAGAAAAGGCATGCAACCAGTGAACAGTGAAAGATGTGCAAAAATCATGATTTTTCTATCAGTATGAGGAAAAGAAACTCTGCCTCGGGTCTCTGGTAAGGCCCACAGAAGAGTTGGGAGGGATGGGAAAGAGGGGTGATAAAGGCACAGAACGAGCAGTTGAGGTTTATAATGGATTAATCTGTTCGATGTAAAAAGGGTCTGGTCTTCTCCATTACTGGTTTGCACATCCCACTTTAAATGATTAATAGTGTGAAGGAATGTACTGAAATACATCAGTGATGCTAAGTATGCAAAATTCTATGTACAGTTTTTGAATCAGCACTAGCCAACATTGTTATACAAGTTTTAAATGTTAGCTGCAGAGAGTGTTCAATGAGAAAAAACAAGAAAGACTAAGATAATCATTTGTGTTTTAAATAAAATGAGTTGTCAATTATCTGGTTTTATAATTACCTGAATGGAAGATAGGATGGGCTAACAACCAACAGAAGCTTGTACACATCTTCAGGCAGTTGCTTCAAATATATGATCTATAGCACATGGAAGGCACAGGTGTCAAATTAAAGACTACTTGCAAAAAGCTTCTTTCCGCTATACAATAACAAACTCTAAAACTGGCACAGCGAAAGTTTGGTACATCGCATAAGAGTAGATCTCAAGTTAGCCGTTGATTAATCTAGAAATGGAAATAAATACAATTCTGAAACATTAGGGACCCTTTCTTCTCCGAAACATTTCATGTATTTCATACAGCACCAACCTGGCACCAAAGAGCAGTAAAGGACCTCAATTGAGAGCATTTCACTGTAGTAATAAAATCTCAAATATAAGGGTACTCCTAGATCTTACAATGTACAGTTTTTGCCATACTTACATTACATAGATCTACAATTGGTGGAAAAGGGGAAATATCATGCGTTCAATAACACTGCTTTAATAACGAAAAGATGGGTGCAACTGATGACAAGGCACTTTGTAGTACAAGCACTTACAGGGCCAAGATGTTTGTGTAAAAATTAAAAGTGAAGTAGTTATTTACATTTTTGGAGAAATACAAATATTGTACATCATGGACCCTGGTCAATGACAAATCCTTACAACATACTGACATACACTGTCTTGAACTTTTTGAGCAGCAGCTGACCCACACCATGTGCATTACCAGTGTTGATATGCTCAACAAATCACCTAATTTCGGACTCCAAGGAACATCCAACATACTCTGGAAGACAGCGGGGCACAAGGAGTTCCACTTCTTGCAATAACTCTTTTCCTTGCTGAGGCCTGCAGGAATCTGCTGAAACTACAACTCCCTGTAAACCATCTCAACCAACTGATGAATTCTAGATAAATGCAGTGTCAGGATCTCAGTGTCCTCACATGGTGCATTAACACTTAGCTCATATTAGTCAACCATGCCAAAATACTGCCGTTATCCCTGATGTCAGGTTGTTTTGCGATAAATGCCCTTTAGTAATATCTAACCAACTTTGACAGCATTATACATAGCCGCAGCCATAAAACAAGTGCTAGTCTGAACTTGTAGTAAAAATTAAAAAGACTACAACTGCATCAGTGAACCTGCTTACAGAATTCAGGTGCATGTTGGTAGAATGCTGTCTCCTGATTGCCGACAATATCCCAACGAAGCATGGCTTGAGAGCGACATGCTTTGCTTCTGAAAACATATGAAGCTTACCTGTACTTACCGTTACAAGGTCAATCAATAAGGTCTGTGCAGAGGACACAAAAACACCAAAAAAGAAAAGCACATGTTGTCCATTTAAGGTTCTAGGTTCAGTTGTTCTACCGGAACTTCTAAAGACAACCAGAATTAAAAGAGCATAGACTATGGCATAGACTATGCCCTGGATATACGCAGGTCAGAGACCAAATGCCAGATGAAGTCCATCATTGAAATTATAGTGTAGTCTACAGGCCTATGTGAAGTGGACTGAGGACGGCCCAGAACCACTGACAGTCTGAATGGAGGAAGAAGTGTGAGCAGGTCAAGCACATCTCCTCCAAAGCACAATTTAAACCAATACAATTCCATTTCTTAAATAAAGGATATTCTACCTTCTAGAAGTTGGCATTCATTTACCCTGGGAGACAGCTTGCCCTAAGTAAGTGCAGTTCGCTGGGTATGGACCTTCAGCATATGATGTGGAGCTGTCCTCAAGTTGCTGGATTCTGAGATGACATGGTGGACAGCTTAAAAATGACTACAGGTGCACTGCTCAAAAAAGTTATTAGGCAAAGCTTACTGAGAATATTTCCTAGCAGGAAGGGTTATAAAATGAAATTATGCATGTTATCTCTGGGAACTGTCCAAAAGGCACATAGCAATTCACTGGGCGAGGCCCTGGGGCTTGCCATGTGGAAAAAGGAGGACTTGATAAAGTGAACCGTGGTGAATGAACTGCATATGAGGGGCTCACCAAAAGACGACAAAGTGATGGTAGAGCTTGCTGAATGGGAAGAAATATTAATTAGACTTATTGATCCTATGAATAGACCACCTTGAATGGGGGGAAGCTGTACTGAGAATTTTGATAACTTATCTCATATTGATCTTCGAATGAATTAGACAGTGTGGAAGCTGCTTAGGGCAAACGGGTTGGCGTGGCCAATGCTAATCTGCTGTTAATGTTGTATTGTGAATACTACTGTAACTGTGCAGTTGGATGTTACTGATGAGAATTAAGAACAAGCACTGACAAAGCCAATCGGTCTTGGCAATGCGAGACCTATTGGCTTTGTCAATGTGTTTAAGCATAGTATGGCCAGATGGTAAGTGTTCCCCAGGCAGATGCAGCACCAAAGTGCCCGCAGCTGATGCACTGTTACTCCTTTGTGTAACCAGTGCATACATGAACAAGGCATCCCAAATTAAATTTACCATTTGATGGAGAGCAAAACACAATATATAATGTGTTTAATTTGCTTTAACGATCGCTGCCAAAATTACCTAGTAAAATTATGATACTTATTTTGTTTACCTCTTCAGAAAAAAAGGTACTGTCTGCCTTAGTGCATTTCATACTTGTGGCTAGCATGTTAGACACACATGCCTGCTGCAGGCACTCAACCCACTGAGCTATCCGACTGGCTGGCTTTTACTGATCATTTGCTTTTAACCTGTAATTCTGCAACATAAACCATGTGATTGCTTATATACTGTGCGCTGTATTCTAAACCACAAAACGCTTACTATACAGATGCGATCCAGCACCTAGGAGTGCAGTTGGTGGTAGGCGGAGCTTTACAGTGACCATCCAGTGACTTGAAACAAGCCCTTCTCCCAACCTGTTCTACAAGTAACCAGCGAGCCAGTTAAGACGTGTTCCTGTTTTTGTATAACTATCTCATATACAATGCTTTTATTCCCTAACTTTTAAAATCATAGCTCATTCTGACTGCGCCCTTGTACTTTTCTGACCATTTGAGTTGCCCTCCCTCTTTATTGGCCATAACTGTTAGTGTAAACCAATTAAGGCTTTCGGTTTTATGGCACGGTTAAGGTGTAACCAGGAAACTGCAAGGTCGTCTCGCTGTTAAAAACCCCAGCCAAGGAAATTGTACATGGAGCTTGCAAACACTGTTTGCTGACACATTTGCTGCACTGCTTTAGTTGATGTAGGAAATACAAACGCTTTTACAGATTTTGGCCCTGAATTTATGAGATTAGCAAATATATGGGCAGACCACAGGCAAAAACATTACCTGTAAATGAAATTGTAGTAAAATCGAAATTTTATTATTTTAATTATTTTGTTAGCACTATTTCTATTATTTTTACTAGATTAAAGATGACATCATAAATTCTTGGCAAAAAAATATCTTTAAAAAGTCCTTTAAATGAGCAACAAAATACATTACATAAGTCAGATTAATTTTTTTTCTGGTCTCTTTTGGGGCTATGCAATAAGGTGACACTGATCCCATTATGTTACAGCTCTTAAAACGTCCTCTTGGGTTATGCCGGGGCTCATAATATTTCATGGTTTGAATTCTAGCAAGGCTCCAATTTTGCCAGCTTTCTGAAAATCTACTCAAGGGGTTCAACGCAAGTGGAAAGCGGTAGTTCTGGGGTTGACATACCCTGTAAGCATGTGTACAGCAACAAACTTAAATATTTAAGGGTATTCACCAACTTCTCTCCAATCACTTTCCACACTGGAAAAGGACGACATTTTATTCCTAACAAGGGGAGGAGTAAACATTTACAATGTAGGAAGAAAGGTGGTGTAGGGAAAGTAAATTAGCAATAGCTATGCAGATTTTCACATGAGCAAATGTGATTAGTCATGTGAAGATTGAATTTATAAGATTTGCTAGGAATACAGTATCCAAACCTACTTCTGTAAACTCTTGTGAATTCCTGAAAGTCGTAAATCGGCACCAATGCCAGGACCTATATCTTCAAATGCTCTTTTACTTTTTTTTTTGCTTTTGAAAGTTTGGCTCCAAATTATTTTCATGCTGGCCATAATGGCTTTACATTCATTCTGCATCATTTTTTTACACCAGTATGCATCAGATACGTTTTACTGAATGATGCCTTAGAGAAAATCTAAAATTACACAATTGTTTAGCCAGTTTCTTTTTTCTACATCAACTTGTTTGGGTGGATTTATTTTGAAATCAAACAATTGCTAATCTTGCTTTTAGACTATTTAGTGTATTTGTATACAGTAAGGCAGAATCCTTGGGTCATAACAAGAAGGCTCAAATTGTTAGATTGTACATGTCTACATGTTTTCACACTGGAACCACAATCAGTGATGCAAGCTGGGCTCAGAGGTCTTTGCATTTCCTCAGAGCGCTCATCCCAATGGTAAATTCTTTGTGCTAGTGAACCATATGTAGACGTTTAAACAACTGAAATATAGCAAACAATCCTCTTTCACAGAGGAATACTGTGGCAAACTGGACATATTTGTGTTGCAATGGATATGTCCAGTGGTCAAAATTAACATGATTGACCTTGAATCCAAGCCATATGTCCTGGACGCCCGGCTAGAAGAAATCCACATCCCAGATTACTCAGTTTTGAGTCCTAAAAACCATGTTAATACTTTTACTCGCCCCTGAACCCCAAAAACCCATGCCACCCAGAACCCTTACACATCACATAACCCTTAAATTATTTTTTATATGACATAATTATGTTCTTTAAAAAAAAGAAAAAGTATCTGCGTGTTAAAATACTGCATGATAAAGTACAAGAAAAAAGGTCCATGTGGTTCTTACCTGCAAGGTAACTGCATTCATGGTACTGTCCTGCAGGACAAAAACCACGGGAAAAAAGGCTGTAAACCAAATCAGCCACTTATCGCTAATGGCCCCATTTGTAAAGAGAAGCTTTAAACTAAATCTGACTGGATGCCATAGCATTTGGGGTGATAGGTACTTTAGTCACAAAAGTAGGGATCAAGCAGCTCTATTCTGCATCCAATGTAGTTGACTGATGGTTTGTACTTTTAGTTCTTCATACGTAGCATTGCAATAATCAGGGCAAAACCTATTCCGCAACTTTATAAAGATGCTGAGACATTAAGTGCAAAGACAAGGCGAAAAGATTTGGCACTATTCAGTTGGTAGTAGAGCCTTTCAACAATTTGACTCGTGTGGTTCTAGCATTATCTTTTATTTGAGCAGGATTCCAGGCTCCAAATAGTGATGTTAGTACAGTGCATACCTTTTAGCGGTCAGGGACAGGGCCCTCTGGATATCAAGGAGCATCCCCAAGGGCAACTAAGTTTGCATCTGTCCTAGCTAGAATGTCTTTGTTCATATAAATCTGGCGTTTCAAACAGCCCCTGGACTATTTAATCCAATAGTCACAAGTAAAGGAATGCGAATAGACCCAAGGGGACCACCACAACGGATGGACTTGGAGGAGATATTCCAATAGGCTCAGCTTCACCTGCTGGTACCAGTCCTGTAAAAACACAAGCTAAACCAGGATATTTACCTCACCTGGAGAACATCATGTGCTATCATGTCAAACATATACGGCCAACTGGAATTAATTGGCAGGGGAGGGCCAAATTAAGTGTCAGGATTGACTAAATTATGTGGCAAGAAAAGGCAAATGATGTGGCATAATGTGGCACATTTTCTGATAGTATTTCCATATTTCGTCATTTTTTTATTTTATTTGGTTATTTTGCAATATAACGGGCGTAGGCCCTACAATGACCAGTGTGAGCATAAGGATAGCATTTGCATCGGTAACCATTGTTATGATAATGAACAATTCCTGCCGAACATGCAGGTAAAACAACAATACAACCATTATGCAGACAGTTGTCCATCTCCGTAATGCAGTACATGATTCATCAGAATCGAAATATACATCATGGCAGAGTAATATGACCAAATGATATATCATAGGGTGATACATGTCAGGGATCAGAGGGTGCCACTCATGAAATGAAATGAAATTTGTACTTGTAAAGCGCACTTATACCCCCAAAGGGGTGTCCTGGCGCTGTACGCATACCGCTGTGGAACCCTTCCTGGCTTTTCCCTGTGAAATGTCCACTCCTGGGCACCCCCAGGGTGAAGCCAGGCATCCCAGCGCTGTTGGGGCCGTTGTGGAGATTAAGCAAGCTATTGCCCAGAGTTGCAGAGTGGGACCCATGATTAGAATAGGCACCGAGGCGAGAATTATCAGGTCCGAGGAAATTGAGCCCAAGACCCGCCGAGGCGGGAATTGAACCCTGGTCCCGGGCCAGATCTCTGCATCAGGGTCTGCCGCTCTAACCATTGAGCCACACTTCTCCACACTCATGGTTCCTCCTCGGGCGGGGGGGCAAGTCAATTCCACGATATGTCGCCCACTGTGACCAGATCTTGCGATGTTTTCTGGGGCAACCCGGGCCTCAAATACTGCAATCTCAGCCCCCATACATTTATCCAATTCGTTCTTCCATTTGCCTATAGTCGGGGGAGATGATGCCTTCCATCCCTGTGCAATATCCCTTTTGGCAATAGTAAGGGCAAGGAACAGCAGATGTTGTTTATAGCGGTTCCCCCCAATGTCGTCCGTGGAGTGTAATAAAAACAGTTGGGATTAGTGGGAGCACCCACCCCAGCACCTCATTAAGACATGACCGAACCCTGTTCCAAAAGGGCTGTAAAGCAGTGCAGCCCCAAACCGTATGTAGGAAGGACCCATCTTCCCGGTCACACCTCAAACACACTGGGGACTGAATAACCCCCTTGCGCCACAGTCGGACCCTGGTGTAATATACTCTATGTAAGTATTTGAACTGGATGAGTCGGTAGCGTGTGGAGACTGCCGCGCCCCTCGGGCGGGCAATTGCTTCAGCCCAATCATCATCCGTTAAGTCAGGAATATCTGCCTGCCAGGCCAGTCGGGTTTTGTCGAGGGTGGTAGAAGTGTGTGTCGTCAGTGTTTGATATATTTGTCTGATTTTGTGTAGACCAAGGTCCCCATAAGCAGACGGCCCTCCAAGGGCTGGAACTCGGGGGACCTCAATATTACGGATCTGGGGGAGAGTGCGTGGCGGAGCTGTAAACATTTATAAAAAATTGTGATTTGTGGAGGCCAAAGTCTGTCTGTAGTTGTTGGAATGATTTTAGGGTAGAGCCCCGTAATACATCCCCAAGGGTCGAGATCCCCACCAGGTCCCAACCCCGGAACCCGCACAGTGTGGTTGCTGTTTGGAGGTGCGTGCCGTGCCACAGGGGAGTTTGTTTAGTGAGTTTCCCTTTCCACCCCATTTGTCTGGTCTTGGCCCTCCATAATTGTATGACGAGCCTGCCAGCCGGTGGTAAGTGGTCTAAACGTGTGGAGCTATACAATAAGTGAAGGAGGGGGACTTGTTCCATTGCAGCGTGCTCAATAGCATATGCCGGATCTGTAGGGGAATTATACCACCACTCGTTGATTACAAGGATGTGAGACGCGACATAGTAGGAGTAAATATCAGCCGCCGCTATCCCCCACAGTATGTGGATTGTGCACAGGTGCGGAGTGCCACACGGACTGTTCCACCACCCCAGAGAAAATTGTTTTGTATGGCATTTACCTGTGCAAACCAAGCGCGAGGGAGGGGGTAAGGAAAATTCTGGAGGCGATATAGGATCCGAGGTGGAAAAACCATCTTAAAGATGGCTGAGCGCCCGTAGAGGGAGAGGGGGAGAGCGGACCATATCGTCGTTTCATTTTAAGGCTAGTTAATAATGGGGTAATATGTGCCCAGGAAATCTTGGGGCACGGGGAAATGTACATCCCCAAATATTTGAACCCATCTGTAGCCCTGGAGAGCTGTGCGGCCCATGATTCGCGACCCTGATGTCCACATACTGGGAATAAGATGGACTTAGCGGGATTGGCGTGGAGGCCTGTGGTGCCACCAAATACCCTAAGGATTCCCAGTATACAAGGTCCAGAGTACCAAGGGTCTGTCATTAAAAAAAAGGACATCGTCAGCATATAATGCTATACGATCTGACCGCGATCGGGACCAATCAAACCCCCTGAGCACCGGGTCGCTTCTGACCCAGGCCGCTAGAGGTTCGACTGCAAGGGCGACCAGCAATGGAGGTAGTGGGCAGCCCTGACGGGTACCCCTCTGGATTGGGAAAGAGTGGGAGCGGTGCCCCGCAATCCGTACTGATGCCGTTAAATCTGTATATAACAGGCGTATATATGTCAGGAAGCGAGGCCCAAAATTGATCGCCTCGAGCAGTTGAAAAAGGTAGACCCAGCTCAGCGAATCAAAAGCTTTGTCAATATCGGCTAATAACAGAGCAGCGGGTCAGCCCAAGGTAGGGGCAGCTGCGATTGCGTTATGGACTCGTCTGATATTATGTCTAGTGGCTCTCTGAGGCATAAAGCCAGACTGATCAGGGTGGATCAGGTCTGTGATACATCCCCGAAGGCGATCCGCCAGGATCTTCCCTAGCAATTTGGGTTCAAAATTAATAAGGGAGATGGGGCGATAAGAAGAGGGGTCCTCTGGGGGTCGCCCAGGTTTGAGAAAGAGCACAATCTCCGCGTGTCGCCAGTCCCTTGGCAGACTTGCCAGGTCTGTGGCTTCCTCAATGGTCGCCAGTAAATGGGGCCCCAGAAGAGACATGCGTGATCGGAGGAACTCCCTGGGGAACCCGTTTGGACCTGGGGCACGACCAGGGTGTAGTGCATTGATGGCGCCAGTCAATTCCTCTAATGTGATTGGGGTCTCTAGGCGTTCCCGGACGGAGTCGGGGAGCCGGCGAGGCGGAATGTCTACTAGGAATTCCGCGATGAGTTTGGCAGAGATCTGCTCCTTCCGGGCGTATAAGGATGTGAAGTGCCTCGCAAACTCCCCCGCAACACCCTCCGGTGTCGTGTATATGGACCCATCTGGACCTCGAATAGTGGGCGTAACAGCCGGGGCACCATCTGCTTGGCACAATCTGTGGAGCATTTTACTGGATTTATCACCCCACTGATGTATCCGATGTTGTGATGCCTCCCAGATTTCCTTGGCTTCATGCAATAAGTATTGACGGAGCTCCTGTTGTGCGAGTATTTGCACTCAAATCGTGCCATTCTCATGGCATTTTCAGGCCGGCCTGAAATGGCATTCTTAAAGACCATCTACCTCGTCAGGAAGGGATTCCATGCTTTTCCTCATTTGAACACTAAGCCTAGGCAAGCTGTAGTTCATAGATTACCTTGCAGCTGTGCCTTTGCTAACTGAAACTGCCCAGATGGAAATACAGTACGTTAGACTAATAATTCAGTGAAACCATCCAAAGGCATTTCCAATCAAGTTGCTGCAGTTCATTTACATAAATCATGAAGAATAGGGGGATGTGCGAATGACAAGCACAGAGGCTGAAGCGGTTCTCAGGCAGTTACTGACACACAATATGGCAAGTTACATTGACATGTATCGGATGAGGTTTGTGGTATTTCCAGCAATGTAGTATAGGATGAAAACAATGTTCAAGGCGTGGCCAACCAAAATGGCCGTGCGGACGTAATCCGTGTGGGCTCCGCTGTGAGAGTGCGGAATGGCTCTAAAAATGGACTTCCTGCATGGCCTTTGATGCATTGTCTGACGTTTTTCCTATGGACAACTAATTGGGAAATATGACTGTTCTGTGGGCGACTCTCGGAGAGGTAGATGTGGCAAGATCTGGTGCCCAGGCCGCGATACGCGACAAGCCGGGCGAGGCTCGAACCATCCCCATGGCCGGAAGAGGTAGCGCTGTATAAATTCCGCTGGGTGACGGCCAGAGAAGGAATACGGCAGCAGAATACGCAGAGGGTCCGGTGGCAGAACACGGCGCCGCTACGAAGAAGTGGGTATCCTTGGGGGCGGCGAGGCAGCAGTTCCCTGCCTGGGTCACGACCACTGGTCCGGGAAGAGGCAACGCGGGACAGGAATGCCGAGCATCGCAGCGGTGAGTGCCCCCAGCCGCAGGAAGCAGAAGCTGATCGGTGCCCCTCTTTGGGAAGCGGGAGCGAGGCGGACCGTTGCCTCGAGGGACGGCCCCAGGAGGTGGAGTGGACAAGGCCTGCACAGATGTGGTTGCCTGACTTTAAGATGGCGGCGCCCTAAACCCAACACGAGACTCGGCAATACACGCTGGGGCGAACCTTTCTGCCCCGGGTCGGTGACACCTGGCGCGCCAGCTGGTGGGAGGCCCCTCCCCCTCAGAGTCGGGTGGCAAAGAGCCACACTACATGTAACCTTGGAGGCTACTTCACGAGCCTCTTGCACAATGAACTCTGCCCCCTCTAACTTCCATATGCCAGAGCAAGCCCCATAGTAGATAAAGACCTGGGCTGCCCCTGAAGTCGCTGGGGACTCTGCTTCCTGTGGAGAGAAAAGGAAGGGGAAGCATCAAACATAAAAGGGCTACATGATAAACAAGAGTTACTAAGTATCTCCCTTCAGGAGGCTGGAACTGGTGACCATCACCAGTATTTGATATTGGGGCTCCCCCTCACCATAGCAAGCTGAGAGACGCCTCACGACTTTATGCTTCCCAAAAAAAAGTGTCACTCCAAAAGCGTCTCTAACTACTTTGCGCCATTGGAAACTAGGGGGACACCATGGCGCTCACTAGGGAGGACCTCATTACATCACTACAAGACTCCAAACGGGAACCTACGAGAGGATTTGAAATCAGATATGCATGCATCTCTAGAAGGACTTTGTGCGGACATTCAGAGCAAACTTTCCTCCCTTCAACAAGTTGACGACTCTGTGGGCGGATTTGGAAACTAAGACACAAGATCTGGAACACCGCGTGGCCAGGGCAGAGGCCATCCCAAAACATATCCGGACACAGCTCCAGACCGCCCTCTTAAAGTGCGAAGATCTTGAAAACAAGTCCCAGAGGGAGAACATCCGTGTTCGCAACCTAGAGTTGGGGCAGATCTGGAGGCATTCATACTAGGTATGTTTTCCGAGCTATTGGGCTCCTCCGGAACAAAAGAGAAAATAGACCGAGTGCACAGAGTAGGCCCACCGAACCCGGGAGGGGGTAAAAGATGTATTAGCCAAACTGCATTCTTTTAAAGTAAAGGAGGGGATCCTACAAGCAGCACGACGAGTCGGGGAGGTACCCTCCAGGGCTTTGCGTGCACCTTGTTCCAGGACATAGCCTCCGCCACCCTGGCCCACTGCCAGCAATTTTGCCCCGTCACAGACAAGCTAAGACACAACTATCAAATATTTAACATATCCATTTGGGATCGCCTTCACCATGAATGACAAAACTCATCATGTGGTCACTATCCAAGAGAAAGCGAAGATCCTGGGGCTAATGCTATCGGAAAGCCAATTAGATGGAGAGGATGAGTGGGGGAGCCCAGAAAGAAGTGGAGCCCTGGCGCTCCCAGACCCATATACACCAACGGCAGAGGCGCTGAGGCCCCCAGATCAGAGGTCAAGCGCCCACAAAATGGTGAACTGGAATGAGTAATGATGGGAGTGGTTTTGTCCTGACCCTCTTGGGTTGTGCAGTTGTTTGTCTCTGCTGGGAGGTACAGGTTGCTCTGGGGGTAAAAAGGAGCAAGGCAGTTTTGGCATGTTTGCCAATGCCAACCTTGATGTTCTGTTACTGGAAGTCCATGATAAAGATTTTGCATGGTAAGCAATTTCCCTCTGACATTAGCGGATTTTGAGCTAGCCGCCTGGGCTGATGACCTTCTTCTTGGAGAAGTTGTTATGACTGCGACATAGTTTATTAGCTCATCTGTTTTTGAGGGGTTTTCTTTTGTTTTTCTTTTCCTTTGGAGTGGGAAAGTGCATGGGACTTAATGATTATCCAGACTGCGCAGGGATGGCAGGGCAAGTGGGCACCGCAAACCGCTTTCAGAGTAAGGAGAGGGGTGGCACAGATTCACCGAAAGTTCTGATAGGCTACGTCATAGGGCTCACCCCATTATTTACAGATCCTCTGCGCCCTCGAAACATAATGGGGTTGCCCTCCTTCTTTATCACTCCTCATTGAAGTTTCAGCCAGAGGGATGTAAGTCGGATAAGGAGGGATGGGTGGTTATGGTCAAGGAATGCCTCCATGGACGTATGTGTATGTATGCATATGTATATACCCCCAATAACAATCAGGGAGCATTCCAGAGCTCTATCTTGACAATGCTGGGTGGTTTCGCAGAGGGGGACGTCATGTTAATGAGAGACTTTAACCTCACCTGGGACCCGGGTATGGACAGTACACACCCTCATAGAGCTAACACTGGTAGCGTTACAAAAGCGCTGAAACGCGACTTTATGGGTCTGGGCCTAGTCGATGCTTGGCGCACGGTACACCCCACTAGGCGAGACGACATCTTCTCACATACCCACCACACTTACTCCCGCTTAGATTACATTTTTGTGAATCAGGCGCTAACACTGTTACAATCTGCCTCTATTTATTCGATCACTTATCTGATCGTGCCCCAACCACCCTCACAGTGTCCTGGGACGCAGCTCAGATTGTATTGTATTGTATTGTAATTGCATTTATATAGCGCTTACTACCCCTGACGAGGCGTCTAAGCGCTTTTTCGGCGAGTAGCACGCTACTCCGGGACCCATAGAGGATTAGTGTTGAATTAGTATAGTGAAACATGCAAGTACATTTTAAGTGATGGATAGGTTAGGCAGTTATTTGGATTTGGAATGATAGCAGAAGGATAGAGGAGGAAAAAAAGGTTTGTATTTATTTAGCGCTGGTTACCCCTGATGGGGTGTTGAAGCATGCTACTCTGGAAGCCCATCAAGGATTAGTGGTGAATTAATATGGTGAAAATATGAAAGTAGTTTCAGTGGTGGATATTAGTCAGTTATTTGGAGTGAGAAGGATAGCGGAGGGATAAAAGGGAAGAAAGGTTTGCATTCATATAGCACTTGTTACCCCTGATGAGTGTTGAAGCGCTTTTCTGGCGAGTAGCACGCCACTCCAGGAACCCATTAAGGATTAGTGTTGAACATTAGTCTAGTAAAAAATGAAGTAACTTTGATTAGTGGACATGTTATTCAGTTATTTGGGTAGAGAAGGGTAGGTGGCGGGATAGAAGAGGGAAAGAGGTTTGTATTTATATAGCGCTTGCTACCCCTGATGGGGTTTTGAAGCGCAAGTAGCACGCTACTCTGGAACCCAGAAGTATTAGTGTTGAATTATTATGGTGAAACATGAAAGTAATTTTAGTGGTGGATATATTAGTCAGTTATTTGGATTGAGAAGGGTTGGGGAGGGTAGAAAGGGAAAAAGGTTTGCATTTATATAGCGCTTGTAACCCTGATGGGGTGTTGAGACGCTTTATTGGCGAGTAGCACGCTACTCTGGAACCCATAAAGGATTAGTGGTGAATTAGTATAGTTGAAAATTGAATATGTTAGACTGTTAATTCTGATTGAAAAGGATAGTGGAGGGATAAAAGAGTGAAGGATTTTTTTTTAATTTTTTTTTATAGGACTTAGCAGTAGGAGGGGGAGAAGGGGGTTTGAGGGGAGGAGTCAGGGAAGAGTTTAGAAAGGTTTGTTTTAGGGCATCGGTATAGTAAAAGAGGTGTCCGATGATGCAAGGAGGGTAGAGTAGGCGAGAGTCTAGAAAGGGTTATTTTAGTGGTCATAGTAGTGGTATGGGGTTTGGGATAAATGAGTGTGGATGTAGAGGATATATTGATAGATGTATAGGATGAGGAGATAGGGTAGTGCATTGGAAAGAGTAGTAGAAAGAAGTTTGAGATGAGTCAGAAGGTTGGGCTAGAAGATATATTGAGATTAAGTATAGGCTGAGAACTAGGGTAGTGCCTTGGAAATGCTAAATTAGAAGAAAGTGATAAATATATAGATCCATAAATACATTGAAAGTATATAGATACATAAAGGAGGTAAGTATATGCAGATTAAAGATATGGATAGAGGCACAGGATGAGAAATAGGGTAGTGCATTGGATATGCTTTTTCAGGAGAAAAGTTACAGAGACACACAGTTCCAAGTACATGGAAGGTACATAGATGCACAATGGAAGTTAGTACATGTAGACCAAAGATGATATTTATTTATTATTATTATTATTATTATTTTTCTCTCAACAACATAATTATTGTACATGTTTATACAAAGCAATACACAAAGATAGGTACATGTCTATAGTGAAAACAAATGCTTATATACAGAGGGATATGCTGTAAATTTCTGTTTGCGTATGGTGCTTATGTGGGGAAAAGCCAATTCTTGAGTAGTTTTCTGAAGATAAGGTGGCTGTCGGTGGATCTTATGTTGGGGGTAAAGAGTTCCATAGTTTGGCTGCTTGAACAGAGAAGGATGTGCCACCCATGGTTTTTTTCTTGTATCTTGGGATTTTGAGGCGAGATGCTCCTTTAGAGCGGAGGTTCCTCTGTTGAATGTGTTTGGTGATTTTATTCCTGATGAAGAGTGGTCCCATTCCATGTATTGCTTTGTGGGTGATACAAAGCAGCTTGAACGTGGATCTTCTGGCAACCGGTAACCAATGCAGGGCTTTCAAGGCAGGGGATATGTGGTCTCGCGGTTTGATATGTAAGAGTAGTCTGGCAGCCGAGTTCTGAATCCGTTGTAGTCTTTTCATGGTCGTCAAAGGTGATCCGTGGTAGAGGCTATTGGCGTAATCGAGTTTGGACAGGACAAGGGAGATGGTAGCTTGGACCTTGTGCGGAAATCCCAAATGAGGGAAAATTAGTCGCAGCGTTTTTATAGTGACAAAGCTTGATCTTGCTAGTTTGTCCACTTGGGCATTCATCGACAGCTTGGAGTCCATGGTCATTCCTAGGTTTCTTACTTCCTTCGATACTTTAGGTGGTGATCCCAGTTCATTAGGCGAGACAGCATCGATGGTTCTTCCCAGAGTCGCTGGTATGGAACAAACTATTGCGAGATGACCTATAGAAACTCAGAGTTTTTCACCCTAAACACCCCTAAGGACACTATCCCCGTAAATAATTGTGGCGCTTTTAAGGTGGTACTTAGAGGCCAGTGTATAGCCATGAATGTGGCACTCAACAAACAGAATAAAAGAAAGACTTTAACTAGAAAGGGAACTCCAGGACACAGAGAGGGCACACAAAGAAAAACCGACCGCAGTACTGAAAGTAATAAAGCTCAGAAGTAAACGTAATGCTATCTACAATAATAGGGCTAAGCACACTTCTGCGACTCCAAAACGTACTACATATGAACAGGGAAACAATGTGGGCACACATCTAGCTAGGCTTCTGAGGATTAAAAGGAAGAGAGAATATATTGTAGAAATCGAATGCAGCTCAGGGGGGAAGGCAACTACAGATGTAGAAAAAGCCCGGGAATTTGACCAATTCTATAAGACACTATACCAGGGAGGACCACGATGAGAAAGCCCAATTAGCCTATTTGAGTAACCGAAGCACAAAATGACCGTTTGGGTGAACCCATCACTAAAGAAGCGGTACGCTCTGCGATTTTCAGCTCAGAGGTACTCCCTCATCTTGTACTTCTGTTGAACTCTGTGGCCGAGGGAGGTGTGGTTTCTACCACCATGAGAGAAGCTATGATTTCAGTCATCCCGAAACCAGGGAAAGACTCCTGAAAATGTGACTCGTATCACCCAATAGCACTCCTTAATTTGGATGTCAAACTATACACGAAAGTTATAGCCTCCAGACTCGAGGGTTTACTTCCGAACCTCATCCACCCAGACCAGTCGGGCTTTCTAACAGGAAGAGACACACATGATAATGTACGAAGGGTTTATCCTCCTGGTTGAGAAAACTACCCAAAAATCTATACCAGCAGCTCTGTTGATGCTAGACGCAGAGAAAGCCTTTGACCAGGTGGATTGGCCCTTCCTCTTTTACACCCTACAAAGATTCGGCTTCTGCGACCGCTTTATTTCTACGATAAAAGCTAACTATGCACAACCTGGCGCTCGGGTCATGGTCAATGGGGTGAGCTCTGACCTCTTCCAACTAGAGAGGAACGAGGCAGGGATGCCCTCTATTCCAGTTACTGTTCGCTCTCAGCTTTGATAAAAGGTCCCGGGATCACGGAAAGTTGTTTGAAAGAGCCACGTGAAGCAAGGTTGGTCCCTGGAGGATTCCGGAAAACGTATATCCAGATTCCAATAATCAATATATATATATGTTATATGTCGATACTTTTCTTTGCGGGACCGGGCCTGACGGAGTGACATACGGCGGGATCGCCGTTAACTAGGGGCATATCATAGCCCATGTGCACTCCACTGTTGAATAGTGCAAGGGCGTATCTTGGCCCTCATTTGCTGATAATCCCTAATATAGTGCTCCTCAAATAACTGTGCTGTCCGAATATAGACATCTCATTCCTACTTAAGGTTTGACAACTACCACACAACAGTGGTTAATATATATATTGATTATTGGAATCTGGATATACGTTTTCCGGAATCCTCCCGGGACCAACCTTGCTTCACGTGGATCTTTCAAACAACTTTCCGTGATCCCGGGACCTTTTATCATAAGGGTCCCTTGAATTTTTTATGATAAACTTGTATAGCTGTCATTATTTAGGATAACGGGAATCCTTAAGGACTTAAGCCTTAAGGAAGTTACAGTAGTAACGAAACACGTGTCGGCTGCCATCATCCTCGGTCACCAAGGAGGCTTCAGGAACAGGAACTCCATCTGTCCAATATTGTTTACCTTACTATGTTGAACTGATTTACATAAGTGATTGATGCATGATTTTTTATTGTTAAGTGGAGCATTGAAAATTAAAAATAATTTCTTTGGAATGAACTACCAAGATTGATATTTCTTGTGAGTGGCTATATTGATACTTAGAGGGTTATGCTTACTGGCTAAGAATAGAGAAAAAGGACATTAAGAGTGCCGAGGCACAGTGTTTTTCTGTATTAGGACACGGAAGTTCGGATGAATTACCGTGTAGTGACATCTTTGGTAGTGATGTTTTTGTGCCCTTGAGAGGCACCAATATTGTGAATCTTTTACTTTTTAAAATTCCGATACAGGTTTTCTATAGGACCGATGTGCTGCTGTTTCCACCACTACCCCTTTGTTCTGTTTGTGTAAATTTTGTGTTGGATGCACACCCTGATTAAGGGCCCCATATGCTACGATTCACGTGTACTACGATTACCGGTGTACTTCACCTGTTTCCCAAATACCTTTGGTTCATTGATTTTAGTTCTACTTTTCATTTAGCTGGGGGAGGGAGGAGGGTGGGATGCTACAGAGAAATGATGACTGTTTTTGTTGCAATACATTGAAAATTGAGGATTCCCTTATGAACACCTGAAAATGTATAGCAACTGACTCCTCAAGTAGCATTACTGTATGTTACAGGTTAAACTGTGATAATGAGAAATGTACCGGTGTGAATCCTAGAAAATCAATAAAGAAAGATGAGGAAAAAAAAACAATGTCCAACAGATCATGGAATTAGAAAATCCCTCCAGCAACCCACTGAACTTTAAAAATGTTGGAAGCTGTGCCTCCGAGGAATATTAAATGTCAAGAAAATGGTTAAGGGCAAATAACATCAGTTCTTAAAAAGATTCCAGCAGAAATGAAATAAATAAAAGGTGTTTTAAACCCCACTGGTTGCTCAAATCTCCAAAAAATAAAGAATTAAAATCATGACTTCACGAAATGTGCGATAGATATTACCCAACATCACATGCTAATCAACAAAGCAAGATAGAGCATAAATAAGAAAAGTTTCTGACTGCTGCAGTTGCTCTCTTTCACGAGGTATACAAGAGTTCCCTTAAAAAACATCTCTATAGACAGAGCTGATGAAAGCGCTCAATCGCTCTACTGACACGTGGAAGTTAGCGAACTGCTTGCATCGTTGATGGTTTGGGCTGCTGTAGAGTGAAAAGGAGTTCTTGATTTATCGAAGATAATTCTGCAGACCCTGACCTAATCAGCATATTACTGACTTATTCAAACATGCATTGCCTTTGATTGACATGAATAAGATCTGACAAAGCACAGCAAAAGGCAAAGAAACATGCACTCTGTTCTTCCCGTTTGATCGGGAATTGCTGGCCTGTAAACACTGCAGCCATTCAATACTATCCGAAGACAAATGTATGCTCTGAAACTTAGATGTGGCATGGACAGCTCCTGCTCTAGACGCAATCGCAAAAATATCATAGGTAGCAGATTTACATACTCCTGTCAAAGCGTCTCAATTTCAACAGACATGTCAGATTCAGCAACTCCTATTCACTGTGAAGAGGCTGATGCACAAACATATAAAAATATAAAACAGTTACTTTGGATAACTTTATATAAACAAATATCCAAATGGGAATGAAAGCTTAGTGGCCTAGTGCAGTTTGCATCCTACCTATATCACAAGACCCTGACACTGAGCAATACAATATGCAAACTTGGAAGCAAGAAGCATGCTCTAACCAAGAGCAATGAGTTACAGTATCTTGAGCATCTAAGATAGGACAATAAAATGAAGAGGCTCACTGCCAACATCATCAGTTCTCATAAGTGTTCTACTTTATATGAATCACGGGTGCTTCAATTCATCAGGGTAGAGGTGCTTTGAGTCCAGCATAAATTCACAACACAATCCTTACGCTGGCACCAATATTTAAGAGTTTCCAACATCACCTCCTTCACACAGTGTATAAATGGACTGTGGGGTAACCGTGGGTTGTGCTAGCACCACTTACAAGTAGACTTCACAGAGCCATGGCTTTCCCTGGTTGCACCCTCTGCATCTGGGTGAACCTCAAAGACAAATTACTTGGTGTCTGGACAGATCCTAGAGTTGCACCATCTCCACTTCTTGGTGGACTCAGAACTCTCTACTGCAGTGTTTATATCCATCCTTGTGTTGCAATGTCTTATGCATCTGGGTGGACCTCCTAAGCTCACTAATGTGGTGTTTGTGGCTGTTCTTCAGTCATGCCAGATCAGCTGATGGATCCCATAAAGCCACTATTGTGGTGTCTGATGTTCTTTGAGTTGCAGCATCACTGCTTTTGTGTGGTACTGTGGGGTCTGTGGTTATCTTTTGGATACAAAACTACTGATTCTTTATGGACTCGGCTCTCTTTTCATAGAAACATATTCAGTTGCCAGAAGATATAAACCTGATAACGTAATAATTGTAGGTAAAATTCAGATGAAACTAACCTTCATATCTCTCCCCAATACTATGTAATTTAGCAGAGATAGAAGTTGGGCATAAATATGACAGTTATGCCCAGACGTGGGTCCCATGGCTACTATGCCATAGGACTCAAGCTGCACCCAATTGATAAGGCCCAAATAGGTTGAAATCGGACTGGGGTTTGCCTGTGATCCTGTTCAGAGGGGACTTGGCCTGGCAGCTGTGCTGTTCCTATTGGAGCAGGGCAAGGTTGACTAGTATATGGCTGGTTCCTGTGTGAGGCGGCATGGTAGGGGAAAAAAACGTCGCACTGACTATGGCCCACAGTAATTACCAGTGGCAGAGATTAATTCAAACAATCAACTCATCACTTACATGACACTAGAATTTCTCAAATATCCACCCCTCCATCAAACATTCATATCGATCAGAGTAGCTACTTGGTCATCCATTTGGAAAGCATTTCTGGCCCTTCCAGGGTTGAAGCACAATAAAAATACCAATATAATACCCTACCAACCAGAGAACTTTCTGAACTAATGTTACAATATACTTGAAGACCAATTGATAACTCCTATGACCATGCCCTTCATGATGGTTGCAAGATCAAACAATGCAAACAAACGAATCATCCGTTTGTCATGAACAAAGTGAAAAGTGGTTTATTTTGGGCCTGTGTAACTAAGGAATGTAGTATCGGTACGTTTTTGGAGGTTTACTAGATGTACTTCTTTTCTCACTACTGGCTAAATGATGCTGTGCCATAATAAGGTAATGTAATAGATATGTAACAGAGGAAGGTGAAAAACAACTTTAAGGGGCCATCCAGCCAATGATGTTACAATGCCATGAGTTTCCTGCACTATAGTTTTCCCTATGTTGGCCTGGTTGTACACGTTGTGGGACGCATTTTCCTTTGCACACATTACTACATAAACGCGCTTGCTTTTGTGCCATATTGTGGTTTTGCACGGAGCCTGCATAAGTTTTTGCATTCGGTTCCATTTCTGGGATTTAGTCTGAACATCATAGACAAGGTCAAATAACCTTGTTATTCTCTCTGGTCAGACACTAGTACCTAGACAAAACACGAGAACACAGCTGCTGTTTGTGAGCTCACACGTTTTGTCATAACGGAGCAAAAGAGTTTAAGCAGAGACACACTGAGGCGAGGATTCCGAGACAGGATAGCTGTGCCAGCTGAGATGTAGAACGTTCATCTGTCTATGCTATGGCACGGGGTCCACCACTAATCCCAGATATCTTTGATATATAATCATTTAGCTTCAGAAAAAATAAAAAAAAAATAAAAGAAGGGGTGGGGTGTTTAGGCTAAAATCGGTCTTATAAAATGATAGGGCTTTTTATAGTATATGGTTCATTAGCAATGCTAACCGTATATTTGATATGTATTTGTTTTCCAATTGTGGCACAAATACTGCATTTTAGAGAGCTTTAGTTTAACCCCTTCGCTGCTTCTGTCGGCCAACGGCCGTCGCGAGCACTACCTCCGTAGTGCTGCGCACGTCCGTTGGCCGACGCGGCCCCGCCCACTTAATTAAACCGCCGCGGAATTCGCGCCGCGGTTAAGCGGTTAAATAAATATTCAAAACTTCCTTCGCGTCTCTTGTTTACATTATTGTGGAAGAGTACGAGTGAGAGAACGAAAGGGTGTATCCTGTTACTGCGATCTCTGTGAGGGTTGCGAGTGTTGTGTTCTTGCGTGTCGATTTACTTGCTTCTCTGGTAAGGTTAGGAGGGCAAGTGAGGCACTATAGCTAGTCTGCATCTGGCTCACAGGTATTGAGGTAGTATGGTGACTCAGTCCCTACATGCCGATGTTCTATGGTCCCAAGCATAGTTCTGTTTCTGAGCAGAATCCCTGCAACAACAATACATCTCAAAATCTAAACCGACATCGAAAGAAGCAAAATTGTAGAACAACTACTGTTCGTGGGTGTTAGCAATGGTGGGATATGAAAAGACAACTTTTTTCCTCAGCACTTTATGCACACTTTTTATTTTAATATTGCAATTTTATTTATATAGCGCTTACTATCCCCGACGATGCGTTGAAATGCTTTTCGATGAGTAGCACGCTACTCCAGAACTTAAAAAGGATTAGTGGTGGGTTAGTATAGGGAAATAGGTGTTCATTTTAGCAGTGGACATGTAAGTCTGTTAGTTGGATTGAATAGGATAATGGAGAGGCAAAAGAGCGAGAAGCTTTACTGCTTCAAAAGAAATGGTTTAAAAGTACATGGTATATACAACAAAGGATTGATGGTTAAAATTTGTTTAAGACTGAGGTGAACGTAACAGTGTGGGAGGGTTGCAGTTCAAGCCTCATATATATATATATGTGTAGGTATTCTACTTGGATTATGAGGTTTGCTTTGTATTACAGTTCATACCAAAACATCTACATCAACTCTGAATACTTCAAAATCAGGCCAAACATGAACAATTACTGCAGCATGCACTGTGAAACGTCGGAGCCATCACTTGGAATATGGGACATTAATTTTCATAAGTTCACATGACAAGTATTTCCACCTATTTTTGCACCCCTCTAGGAATTCTTCCTTTTTGGTGTTGCCTTCATTAGTGTAAAGGAGTAGGAAACTAGCTACCATTTTGGATAACGGCTTCAGTCTTCAGAAAACGTGCTTCTCTTTTCCCAGTTCCTGGCATTTCTGTTAGAATGAATCAGGGTACGAGTCAAGGGAACACGCAGGTAGACTGCGTCTACCCACTATTTTCATAGGATGCCATCAAGCTTCCTTTTGTTCCAGAATCCTGGCTGGGAGCCATCTGGAGCCTCACACCTAAATGCAAACACAACGGAGGAACAGCAACAGACATACAGCTAGTTATTGCTTCAAAAAGTACTAAAGAGAGGCATGCTTTTGAGTTTCTACAGTCCCTGTATATAAGAGATATTGATGCACTATAAGAATATCAAATGTTATGGTTTGTCATAGTATTTACACAAATAATTTAAATGCCACTATTTTGTTTTGTTTCTTTTACAGTGCTACTCATCCAGATGTAGGGTGTCAGAGTGCTTTACATCACAATTACACATATATTGACAATAAATCATGTCTGTGTAAATCAATGTACAGGATGTGTTCCATAAGACAGTGAGGGTTACAAAGTACAGGAGTCACATGTCCTTCATAGCTCACTGTGCTTTATGAGAAGGATTACAGTTTATGAACTGCAAGTAACAAAAGGATCTCCGTGTTAAAAGCAGTAGCCCACTTACCTAGCTACATAAAATAAAAATCTGTCATCTGAAGATACCATGATGGCTTTGCTTTGATTCAAAACTGGGACTAGATAAAAACAGATCTCTCCAGAAAATGCATTAACCTTCAGAGCTATCTTTCCATTATTATTATTCCATGGCACATAAAGGTCTCTACAGAAGGTGCCTTAACCCCATAAGATATTTTAAAATGCAGACTTTGCAAACAATTGAGCAGAAAAGATTTAATGTGATGTTCTACTTGTTGCCAATTTCTTTGTGGCAGAGTTTAAAAAAAGTAAATGTATAAGTTGAGGTCCAACTTGTGTGTCAGGTTGCATTACTTTTTTGGCACAACCTAGACGCAAAATCTAATTTGTTAATCTTGCAAAGCTCTCAAATGATCTCATGATAAACCTGCTAAACATGTGTGATGTCTTAAAATCTGATGCCACTTCTTGTGATGTCATGGGTTGTGGTGCCACTTCCTATGATGTCACATCCTGCAAAGACATGTGCGATGTCACGCACAGTGACGTTTCGTACCATGATATAACTTGCATACTGCCTAACTTGGTTAGTTCCCCCACTTCTTTTTTTTTTTTTAGGACTTGTGCTCCGAAATGAATGAGTTCCATGGCAACGTCTACATATTTGCCAGAGAGAATCAATAAAACTCAAGCTTACTAAACAAGACTGTACTTCATCCAGATGTGCCAACCAGGAGAGTCTCTTCCATGGCCAAATTTCCAGTTGCTAAATCAGTCACCTTAAAACTTGCCTTGTTGTGAAGGCCTGGTCACACAAATGTACAATGTTAACGGGCTGCTTTAGTAAGATATCTACAGAAACATTTAAATTGTCAGAATAACTAAAATAATTGAGACATCTATAACTTTAAACTGGTTAACTTTATCCATTCTTAGAAGCTTTGTAAAGATTTGTGTGCATCAAATGGATCAGATCATGTGTGCGCCACTTAAAATATTTAAATACTTACTGTGTAAGAGCCTATCAGGAATGCAGCATTTGCTTGTTTCTTTGGATCAAGTCCAGTATAATGAACGATTTTCTTCTTTGCCAGAGGGAATGATGACTGCAGAAAAATAAAGCAAGGTTGCAGCAGTCAAGATATGTTGTATATACTTTTTATGAAGTCATCTAATTTTCAGCTGAAAGTTACTCGTAACATTTAACCACCTTTTCTTCAACATAGGCACTTGCATACTATAACCCACACAGCACACGTTTTTAGGAACCACCACCAGCAAATGCTAACAGGCGCTTATCACGTTACTGCTTTACTAGCTCAGACACAGGAAGGTGTGTCGACTGCGATTGAGATCCTAGGGTGGCAGGGTAAGACACTGCATCGTGAGCCTCATTTTTCTCCCTAGGATCTTCTCTCTTTCTCTCCTGCCGTCGTATCACTTCACCCATGCCCTCAAGTTACAACCAGCAACCCTTTCATGGCCTCTCCAAAAAAAAAAAAAAATCCTACCCATCCCCCAACAATTCTCCAACTGTTGCACTGAATGCTATCCCCAGATAACTCCACTAACCATTGTCCCCTTTTCTTTTTTAAATAAACAATGGGTATATTTTCCATAGCCTACTTATTGCGTCATTTCTCACCCATCCCGGATTCTGTCACTATCCTCTTTTCATGCTAACCTTGCTTCAGCAGGAAATCAATCTGGAAGATAACTTTGTTAGTGTTCATTACTTGGTTCCCTTCTTTGGCCAATTTCACCACCAGTGCATTCTCTTGCTGTTCATGCTGGGCAGTTAGCTGAATATTGACCATGTTTGTTTGGTACAGTTCTTATCCTCTAACTAGCAATGCTGCTCACATGGTCACCTCTTCATCATCATTACAATTCTCAACTGAAATAGAAGAGAGACTCAACGGGCACGTATATTCGAGTGTCAACTACTTATTTTCTTCTTTTCAATTTTTCCAACATTAGTATGAAGGTAAACAAACTTGAAGATATTTCTGATTAGGATTCTAAAACATGGCTAATGCACCTCAGTTTGGTGCTAATTTGTTGGTTTTGACTATGTTGGAGGAACTTACAGTTTACATACATTACATCACTGCCAAATGATGAATCATAAATGGTACATGTATAGTGCATTGGATAATTGTACTGAATCCATTCAGTAAAGACCACATTTTGGGATCCAAACAGACTAGAACAACCTACTGCAAAACAATGCTATTTCCCCATCAGTCATTCCATGTCCAGTAAGTAATTCTCATTTTGTACACAAGCACCAAAAGGCCTTGAACTTTATTCATTTAGCCGTAGCATTTCTACAGTTCTAAAACCAGTCCTCGCTTTGCTCTTATGACATCTATCACCTTCAGTTCCCAACCACCTGTCCGTCTTCTACTCCCATGCTTGCATACCAGTTGGTTGCAGAACAACCCTCCTCATCCCTTTCTCCTTCCAGCCTAGGGCAGTACTCATTCAGGGGATTTAGGAGAAGCACAAAAATAATCTTTGTATAGGTGGAAAATGTTGAATTCATGCGAAGGGAACAGATGAGCTATCAAAATATTGCCCCCACACCAACCCAATTAAGGATCATCCTCAACAAACTGATCCAGAGACGACACAAAAATGTAAAAGTACATAGGACAGCGAACCAAACAACCAATTTCAAATCATTCAAATAAACAAACTTGACAAAGTCTCAAGGCCTACTATTTCCATCCCCTTGCAGCTACTTCCATGGTGGCAATCCACAACACACACACTGACTGAATCAACAAGTATGGGTCAGACAATACCAAGCTTACAAAGCCTGCCCCAATAATCAAACCCACCACTTGGTGACAGCTGCATCTTACAGTCAACAGTGCCAAGAGGCCAAGTAATTTGTGCATGCTGAACTTTGGCATGTGATGGAACATAGGACAAGTGCAACTAATAAAAAGGAGCAGCTCTTCACTTCTGGGGAAGAGAACAATAAAGTAATTTATTTGAGCATTACAAATAAACTGCACTAAAGCTATCAACTGAAAAACACCCTAAATAAAGGACACGAAACAAACTATAGACCTCTTGCAGGTCCCCAACAAACACACATTTGGTAAACCAAGGCAATTTATACAAGTAACTCATCATACATCTTTATGTACTTCTTGTTCTTGATTTCCTTCCTGCCATACTAAAGGGATCTCCTTAACTTTGAAGGGGAAAAGTGGCTGGATACACTTAAGCAGGAGAAAAGTTGAGTCACTCCATATGAACATCCCATTCTGCCCTCAATATGACCAGTAAACACATGCATTAATTGCACGGACACTAAGCGGATTCCCTGGTGCTTAAAAAAATAGAAAACAGAAGGACAAAGTACTAATTACTGTTGATTAAAGAGCCAAGTGTTCTGACTGGAGAATCAAGGTCAGAAGAAGGCCGTCCTTGAAAAGTTGGGTCAATCAATCAAAAATAATAGGAGGTTGGAAAAATGGGCCACTACTATAAGATTGTTTGAGACAGCCTGGAAGATATTCAGCAAATCTGAACCTGGGATGTTTATTCAAAAGGAAGTCTGCGTACAGGGCGGATATTTTTAAAAAGATAGTATCTGCAGTGCAACTGAAGCAGAATTTGCAGGCTTGTTGTTGCGCAATCAAACAACTTTACCTTCTGCAAAATGCAAGGTGACTTATGCTCCATGTGTTACAGGACATAAGGGCGATAGAGTGCATTCACACAGTCAATGTGTAATGAAAGAGGACTTCACAGAGGTGATACTAAAATGCAGGAGACAGTAGGAGCAGTTTCCATATCCACATCGCTGGCAGGAGGACTACAGTCTCTGGTTGTGATTACAGATCTCAAGATGGTAGCTCGAGGAATGGAAGATTGGGAGCTGCGTTGCAAGAGCGTGTGGCTGACAGTGCGGAGGCTGCAGGTTCTCACACTCGGGCATTAGATTAACATCGGATCCGAGTGCTGCAATCGCCCTTGCTGTTTCAGCTCGGGTGGCTGGAACTGATCCCTAGGCTGCGGCACAAAGTACCTGAAAACCATGATAGCTGCTGTGTGTGATGTGGCTCGTCGCTCCGGCCGAGGGGAGTTTATGGGCATGAGGAGCTCTCTCTCCTTGCACTAGGGGTGAGAGCTTGGGCTCATCGGCGACTCCCATCAGCACATGGCCATAATTACCAGACTGGGCTTGTAAGGTGTGGTGTCTGACTTGCAGCACTGGGCAGTTTTGCTTCCCCTGAGGTGGCCGACTGCTATATGGTCTGGCTGCCCTGAATTTGGTTCCATGCTGGTGGCTGTAGGAAAGTGGGTTTCTGTTGTAGTACCCGCCCGCCCGCCACTTTTTGCCGGACTCTGATGCATTTTTGCCTGAGAATGCACTGGGTTCCTGCTCACCAGGTCCCCAGCACCTGTGTTCTTTCCCAAACCTGTACCATTGTTTCCACAATTGGCACACCTCCGGCACACATACAAGTCCCTTGTAAAAGGCACAGTGGTACCAAGGGCAGTGTGACCTGAGAGGGTCTATAAGGGCTGCAGCATGTATTGTGCCTCCCTAAGAGACCCCTCAACAATCACATGCACACTGCCACTGCAGCCTGCTTGTTTTGGTGCAGATAAATGTCGACCTGACACATCCCTGTGCACTAGGCCTACCAGCACTGCAAGAGGCATAGATAAGTCACCCCTACAGCAGGCCTTACAGCCCTAAGGCAGGGTGCACCATACCTCATGTGAGGGTATAACTGCATGAGAAGATATGCCCCTACAGTGCCCAAGTCCATTCTTAGACATTATAAGTGCACAGTGAAGCCACATGGAGTATATGGGCTGGGAGCTTGTCACTACGAGTTCCACAGCTCCATGATGGCTTTGCCGAATTCCAAGATGTTTGGTATCAAGCATCTCTGATTAATGCGCCCACACTGATGCCACTGTTGGATTCATTAATAAATGCACTCAGAGGTGCCCCTTGCAAACCTACCAAACCACTAGTGTGTGCCTGACTGGTCTGCACCAGCCTGCCATCTCTAGACAGGTTTCTGACCCCCTGAGGTGGGAGCCTTTTGCTCTTGTGGGTCAGAAACAAAGCCTGCTTCGGGCTGAGGTGCTTCACACATACCTCCAAGCATAGCACGGCGGTGAGCCTCAAAGGCTTCCTGCTCTTTGTTATGCTGACCAGGGCCTCTCCAACTAGTGGAAATGCTCGGCCCCCTGACGAAGCCCCACTTTTTGGGGCAAGGTTGGTGGGAAAATTAGTAAGCAAGAGAGGTGTGTCCTCTCTCGGCCAGGACCACCTTTAAGGTGCCCTGAGCTGAAGTGACCCTCTCCTTTGAAAATCCTCCATATTGTTTTGGAGGATTCTAGCCAATAGGGTTAGGGGTATGCCCCATCCCCAGAGGGAGTGGACATACAAAGGGTGTAGTCACCCTAAAGGTAAGTAGCCCATTGGCTACTACCTCCAAACCCTTGTAACACCCCTAAACTGAGTATTTAGGGGCACCCCTGAACTTTAATCCTCAGATTACCGACGACCTGCGAAGAGGACAAAGAAGAGCCATGCAGCAGCGAAGACTTAAGGCATCAACTGACTTGGACCCACCTCTACCGGCTGGTCTGCAGCCCTCAAAAAGCGTGCTACAGAAAAGTGACTCGTCCCGCAGCCCTGCGACTTCCAGAACCCTGGGAGAACTGTCTGCCTTCTAAAAAGACTCCTGGTCTCCCGTGGACAGCAGGCCTGTCCATAAGAAAACGAAGTTTAAAAGACCAAAGCTCTGCTTGTGGAACTGCAAAGTCGACCACCTCTGCACCCGACGCCCACAGCCCGAGTCCAAGAGGCCCACCGGTCCAGAAAAGGTTCCTCAGCGATCCTGAGCAACTGACCCCTGCCGGACTTCACGTCGAAACGTGCAGCCTCTGCACGATCCCCCTAACCACCACACTGGTAAGCTGATTACCCACGTCAAAGGACACCCCTGCACCCGGAGCCCCAGGGCTATTGGGAGATCTACCAATGGTGTCCCGATGCGCCAGCACATCCTAACTTACTTGTGCAGCTGTAGGTTTTTTCGCCCAGCCTCCTGGCTTGAGCCTGCAGCCTTTTTCCAAGTTCGAGATTCACTATTGGTTTCCATTGGGCGCCCAACGTTGTGTTAGCACTTTGCACCCGGCCGCCCCTGTGCCGCTGGAAGTGTAAGTTTGGTGCTGCCTTGTGCTCACCCCCTCCCCCTTTACAAACAATTGGTCTCAGATTTAGTCATTGAGTGTGTGTAATCATTTCTTGCCTGTGTGTGTACAACAACTGCTTAGCACTGCCCTCTGATTAGCCAAACTGCTCGCCCTCACTACCACAAAAGAGCGCATTAGTATCTACTTTAGCCTCTGTAAAGCCTCTGGGTATCCAATGGACTCTCTGCACACTATACCTTACTTTAGTAAAGTATATATAGAGCCAGCTTCCTACAGTGGCCCTGTACCTGGTTCACTTATGGCACTGAAACTTCAAGCCAGTTGAACTGGGATTCTTCCATGTGCAAGCAAAATGCCGCTAACGAACACTGTGGGGTCTGCTCGTACCCCCTGGGGTTGGTACGTGCATTCAAGGGTGAGGCGGGGCCTATTTATCATGGGATCTAGAGTCTGTGGCTGGGATGCTGAGTAGTGTTCTGTTTGGCAACACTGGATAACATTTGCTACCTTGCCACTCCGTCATTACATCTTGTGATTCCACTCCCTTTCTAATAGGAGATGCTAAACTTACATTTTCTCGCTCCGGTGCCTATACTGGCCTTTCGCTTGCACTCCTAGCCTTAGTAACCCAGCTTGCCACCTGCCACAAATGGGGAAAGTGGATGGGAAGCAGTTTAAGCTGCACTTTGACTCACGCAAAGCGTGACATTGGCGAACTCCGAAAATAGTCAGGCTGGAACTCAGGAGACTCCCCCAGGCACCAGTGATCAGGATGACGGCATGAAGTCCCTGCCTTAGCCATGCAGGAAAGCCCAGCCTCTATAGACAGTAAAATGAATGCCCTTTCTACCAGACAAGATGCTGTTATGCGCAAAATTGAAAAGCATGACAACAGGTTAAAGGAGGCTGAACATAAAATCTCGACTGAGTCAGGCAATTTGGCGTCTAGTGGGGAGACTATGCTTAACATTGAGAAAGTCCTTAAAGTCATCGCAGCTAAGAACAGACACTTGGCGGTGCGATCTCACCGTAATCTCAGTATCCTGGGCATGCCGAAATCAACTAAGTCAGGGGATAGGACGTGGTTTAATGGCTAGAGCAGTCGACATCGAAGCTGGGGAACCGGGTTCGAGCCTCAGCAGGGATGCTTAACATCCTGAGATTCTGGGAAAATCACTTAATCTCCCCATGCCTAGCAAAAAATGAACGTGTCTGTCTGTAATGCAACTGGTGCTCATGTAAAGCGCTCCGATACCTTCGGGTCTAGTTTGCGCTATATAAAACTAAAAAAAGACAACAGGCAAACTGGAGGACTATGTTCAGCAATTGCTCTTGTCTTTATTTGGAACTGATGCTTTCTCCCCGTCGTCTACTGGTGGAGAGAGCTAGTAAAACTCTCGCGAGCAGGCCACCGCCCAGGGATTTGGCATGGCCAATCTTAGTCCATTTGCTGAATTTTCGAAACATGGATACAGCTTTTTGCCTGGCACAGGAAAAACGAACAACTTTGATGGCAATAATGTAGCTCTCTTTCTGGACTTCACAAATGCCGTCCAAGAGGCACAGTGTAAATTAGAACCGGTGAAGCAAAAACGTATGCAGACCAATATTCAATATGCAATGTTGCACCAGGAGAGTGCTGATTATACATCAGGAAAAACAATACATCTTTCAGTTGCCACAGCAGATATTTACTTTGGAAGCTGCTTGGGGGTTTCCCGACAGCGTTGTGACTCATACACCTCTACACAGTCACAAAAGTCACATGAAAACTCAGCGTAAACATGCGAGTTGACGGGGTGTAGCTGTGGGGATGTAATCAACGTTTTCTTCTCCAGCCTTAGGGTATGCGTGCACTGACCATAAACGTGAAATCTGATAACTGACCAATTTTTCCTGTAATCCTATTCTCTTCTATGCATGTTCACTTTTATATTGCTAATGTGTCATTTGTTATAGGGAGGCTGGGCTCAGCTTCATTTATGCATGAACACCTATGTTGCCAACACCCTCCACTCTAGGGTGGGGTGGTCTTACTGTCTCGCTCAGCAACCTCCGAGGGTTACGCCCTTTAGGAAGTATTATTTGGTTTCTCTTCTACTTGGTTTGCTGATATCCCAGATAGATCAGGCACTTTGGGGGTAGTTTGTATTCCGGATAGGTTTGGGCCATCAGCGTGGGTGGTAAGGAGGGGAATTTCACTTTCTATTATTTAACACACTACCATTGATAATGTGTTTTATAACTTGATGCCAGATTACAGGGAAGATATTTTGGACTGGGGATGGCATGCCTTACTGCAATGTGTAAGGTATGTGTATATCTGGCTGGGTGGGTGCAGCGAGGGATAACTCACAGGTATGTTGGACATGGAACTTTAGGGGACGTAACCGCAGGAAAAATCAGGCAGGTCCTTGCCTATCTTGATAGACTTTGTGTGACTGTCACATTCCCGCAGGAGACCCATCTAACTTGCCAAGCAATGGTCTTCCTATTGCTTGACTTCGTAAAAAAAAAAAAAAGGTCACCCAGATCAAGGTGGCTGGCTCACTGTGATAAGGGACCTTATGTAATATTATGGGAACAGCTGGGTCAGTCAAGGAGCACCAATGTTAATTGACATGGGCCGAATGTCGATGACCCTGATCTTTTTGATGTCCTGTGGGGCACGGTGCTTTCCATTAAGCCGAAAGCCTTAATTTGGCACAGTGACTTTGATTGCAGGATCATATGTTGCAACCAGCGCCATGGTGACTGCCGCTAAACACCTCAAGTCAATATTGCAGTATCAAGACCTGATCGATATTTGGAAGCATAGATTTTTGCTCCTTAGAAATGGTACCTATTATTCTTATGTACATGTTGTGTGGGCCGGGTGGGACTATTGGCTGCTGTACAAAGATGCGACTCCCTGGGTGCGCGAGGCATCGCATCTAGCCTGTACCCAGTCTGATCTCGCTCCCGTTGTCTTATAATTGATGTTGCTTGGGATGTTGATGTTGGCTTGTTCTTGGCAGTTGAATCTTGAGGAATTACTAGATAGGGTCTTTGCAGATGAACTTCGCACTGAAATTCTTGAATTTAATTTAATGAAGGTACTGTGGACTGCAAGAACATGGTATGGAAAGCCTTCAAAGTTACCAATAGGGGTAAATGATGGCCAAAATGTAACAGTGTGTTAAAAACACTCCCAAATCATTTGGCATGCCTACAAGCTGAACATAAAGAGCTCAAGTAAGCCTTTACTATTGGGGATGATACATCTATTACAGAGCAGAAGGATAAAGGCCCAACACGTCACTGGCTGCTTTGATTAGGCAGCCCATAATATTGGAAGGTTGAGGTCAGTGCAATTCTATTAAGGACCGGGGGCGAGGATTATGCTATTCTTTCTCCACTTTATTGAATTGCAGCCATTTAAAGTAATTGGTAAAAAACTACCATTCCCATGAACCATAGGGAGTGAGACAAAGTTTTTAACAATAGAGTCCATGTACAGAGTGTCCATGTGAATCCACCAATCACAGGGCTCCAGTCACATCATAGTCCTCTGTCCACTTCAATTCCCCCTCTTTCTTCGCTGCTTGCAGCCAGATAAGTGCTTTCCTTGTTTCTCCCTGAGATTCTGGAATGTTCTTTGTATTTATTGCCTAACGAATGATGTTTACCTCATGTTTCACGGTTAATTTCACTTAAAGGCCTTCAGTGTATTCATATGCATGTTTTGATTACATTTGGTGCGTTGTCATTATCCGCGTTCGAACACGCTAAGCGGGTGGTCTTTACCGCTGCACGTCCGATTCTGACGAGTTTGCCTTTGCGTTTATTTCTCTCAGGTTTCCCTTCTAGGGATTTCACCAGTCACCCGCTACTCAGGTCGACCCGATTACGGCCGTGGGAGCACCTGAGCTCCCTAACGGCCGTTGACTTTGGTGCCAGGCTCGCGGTCCGCTCCTCCGGCCGCTAGAGGGCGCCTGTGTGCATCTCAACCCGCGGCGCGCGCTCTCGGCATTACGTGCATTTCGGGCATTCCTCAGCCGAGCAGCAGCGCCGCGGGAGAGCCTTGTCCTGCCTGATACACCCGTTGGGGTCTGTTGCTTTTCTCTGCCATTAGGCAGCCTGAGCTTGTGCCTTACGCCCCCATTACGCCCGCATTTTTGCACACGGGTCAGTATCCTGCCATTAGGCAGCAGTTTTGTTTCATTCACTGGGGGTCTGTATTAGGCCTTTCTTCCTTACGATCATACCGAGTCAGTATTGCAGGATCTGCTTATCCTGCTGGGGCCCTTCCAGGCAGGCTGCCCTCATACCTTTTTGCACCAGGGCTGTTGGGTCCCGGGCTTCTAGGCCCGTTGAAACGCGAACACTGCTCGCCCTAATTTTAGGCTGACACCCAGCCCCCCATATTGGGACGCCCCTGTCACTCATATCGCCACTTACCTGTTCAGGTTTTTCTGCTTACTGGTGCTATGGATACCTATCAGGAAACCTATCAGGATGATCAGTGGGAGGAGGATCCCCTGTCAGCCCTGCCGTGGGATGATACCTTCTATGATGCGGTGGACAGTTCTATCCACACTGCGGTCGCGGAAGCCATGGCGCATCTGGAAGACCGCCTGTCCCGCAAAATAGATCAAGCCTGTGAACGGCTGGCCAAGGCAGCGAGAACCGCGCCGGCCTCTACCCCATCAAGGGACTCCTTGGCTGACAACCAGCCCCCGCCACCTAAACGCCCCAGAGACACGGGAGTCGACGCAGACGCGTTCGACCGCCTTAAACAGGCGTTCTTGGCCAGTACCAACCCACCTGCACCCCCGCTAACCCAGGGACTGATGACCAAGGTACGGCTGATGAAGACGCCGGCCCCTGGCGCCCCTCCCGCCCAACCCCAGATCACAGCGATCAGGGCCTCTGTGCCGATTTGCTGAACCCGGACGACATCTTACACCCCAGGTCTTCGGACTGGGCCCCCTCAGACAAGGGTGCCCAGTATGTGGCGAGCCACATTCGTCGGCCTTTAGAACCGGGCGCGCGTAACTGCCTCCGGGCGGAGTGTCCCCGTCCCTCCTTAGAGGGTAAGGTGGCCGCCACTCCCGACATAGATCCTCGCATGGCCACCTTCTTGCAGAAGTTTGTTAAAGACCCTAAGAAGGGGATTGACAGATCTTGGCGAGCTTGCCAGGACAAGCTCTTGGACACTTTGGGGCCCCTCACTAAAATATTGGATATGGCAGAGGAGGCCAAGTCCTCCGGCTCCCTAATCTCCCCCGAGCACCTTTCCTCCTGGGCACAGCGGGCAGTGGTTTTTCTAGGGAATGCCAACTGCGCCCTGTCCACTGAGCGGCGACGGTCCCTACTTATCAAAGTAGATCCCAAACTAGGGAACCTCGCCGATTCTGAGGCGGACCCGGTCACCCAGGGCGGCCTTTTTGGAGAACCTTTTATAAAGGAACTTGGCCGCTTTGTCAATACTTTTACATCTCTGGACAAAGCCCAGTCATCTATTAAAAAGGTTTTCCACCCACGGATTTTCCGTGGGGCCGGACGAGGAAGGGGCCGCTCGTCCGGCCGTCCTTACAACAACAGGGGACAAGGCTCCAACCAAGGACACTACCAGGATTAAGCAAGATTTGGGAACTTCTACCCAAACAGAGGTCGCCGCGGCAAGAATAGAGGCGGCAGAGGCGGTGGTGCCTCCAACTCTTCCGGTGAGTGTTCTCCCTTCTTCCCTTCTAAGAGTGGGGGGCCGTCTGGCGCATTTTTTCCAGGCTTGGACTTCCATCACGGGGGACGCCTGGGTGTTACAGACGGTACAGGGATTTCATATAGAGTTCCACGGAGATCCGTTGCAACCCGTCCGGCCGCGCCCGCTTTGTTTTTCCATCGGCAGACGCTGTGTTGGTAGACCAGGAGGTACGCTCCCTCTTAGCCAAAGGAGCAATCGCGGAGACTTCTCCCCATCCCAGAGGTTTCATCAGCAACCTCTTCCTGGTGGACAAGCCCGATGGGGGCCAGCGGCCGGTGATCAATCTTCGGGAATTCAACGAGTGGCTTGTCTATCGCCACTTCAAGATGGAGGGGATTCACCTCCTTCGCGACATTCTTCGCCCTCACGACTGGCTGGCGCACCTAGACCTCAAGGACGCCTACCTTGCGATTCCCGTTTTCCCCCCGCACCAGAGGTTCCTACAGTTTTTCTGGAAGGACAGAACTTATGAGTTCACCATACTTCTGTTCGGCCCATCTTCCGCCCCTTGGTGTTTCACCCGGTCATAGAACGCCTCCGGGCGTCAGGAATACGGCTCATCGTGTACCTCGATGATATCCTACTGATGGCGCAATGCCCCAGGACACTGCCTTCCCAGCTTCAGGTGGCGGTGAATCTTCTTCAGAGCTTGGGGTTTGTGGTCAACAAGACCAAGTCCACCCTGATTCCCGCCCAGAAGATAGTTTTTCTGGGATTCTTGATCGACTCCGTCGAGGCTTCTCAGCCTTCCATCCTGCAAGATGATGAGAATTCGTCACGAGATTCGCAGAACGCACACACAGTCTCGGACCTCCCTCAGCCAACTAGCCCGCATAGTTGGCCTTCTCTCGGCCTCTATCCAAGCCATTTTCCCGGGCCCTTTACATTACCGAGCCCTTCAGCACCTCAAGGCGATGCACCTTCGACGCGGCCTCTCCTACTCACAAAAAGTGCCACTGTCGGCGGAGGCCAGGGAAGAGCTTCAGTGGTGGCTCACCAACATGGAACAACAATTTCATATCAATTGTCTGGAGCTCTTGGCGGGCTCGTTCGCGATCTAGTGCTGGACCCAGGACTCGATCCGGTCCTGTGTCCTACTCAAGATGGACAACATCTCGGCGGTCCGATACATAAATCACCTCGGTGGCACGAGGTCAAAGGCCCTCTCGGACCTAGCGGCGAATTTTTGGCAATATTGCCTGGACCATCAGGTCTCTGTCACAGTGGAATATCTTCGTGGGCAGGACAATCAGGTGGCGGACTTCCATTCACGCCATTTCCACGACGTGAGCCTTTGGAAGCTGCACCCGGGGGTGTTCGCGGACCTCCAGAGCGTCTGGGGCCCCTTCTAAGTGGACCTATTTGCTTCCCGGCTGGACCACCAGCTTCCCCGCTTCTTCAGCTGGAGACCGGATCCCCTGGCGGAGAGAACGGATGCATTCCTACAGGACTGGCGAGAAGAGGCGGAGTTCACGCTTTTCCCCCGTCTCGCAATGATAACGAGGGTCTCGGCCCAAGTTTGGCGACAGGGGGAGAGCGTGGCGATAGTAACTCCAATTTGGAGGTCTCAAGTGTGGTTTCCAGTTCTGCTGGAACTTTCTTGGGATTCTCCAATCCCACTCCCCCGCTTTCCAGCCCTTCTGCTCAGTCCAGACAAGGATCCTCACCCGCTCATTGTGCAAGGCTCCCTTGCCCTGATGGCGTGGCGGATTACCGGGGACGATGGGCAGTCCCAGGCCTTTAGGGAGCAGCTGAGAGATTCATATCCAAGGCCTGGGCCGACAGTACCGTTAAACGTTACCGATCCAACTGGAGAAGGTGGTCCCGTTGGTGTCTGCGACGGGGTTTCGATCACGTGGCAGCGGATGTGACCTCCGTCCTGAATTTCTTGGCTAGCCTGGCGGAGGAAGGCTTAGCCTATCGAACGATTAATACCTTCCGCTCTGCTATTTCAGCAGGACACACCATGGTGGATGGCTCCCCCGTTGGGGAACATCCTCTGGTTTGCCGTCTACTACGAGGTATACGCCTCTCCCTGCCCCCGGAGCCGAGGTACTCTGTCCTTTGGGACATTAATCAAGTCTTGAACTTGTTCCTGTCATGGCAGCCGAACAGATTCCTCTCGCGCAAGGAACTTTCGGCGAAGTTGGCCAGGCTCCTTTGCCTAGTCTAGTGCAAACGTGTGTCGGATGTCCGGGCCCTGGACGTTTCAGGTAGAACTTTCTCCCCTACGGGGGTTACGTTCACCATCCATAGACGGACAAAGACGAGCACGAAGACTATTTCTTATCCTGCATTCCCGGAGTCTCCGAAGTTGTGCGTGGTGGTCTGCCTCAAGGCCTATGAGGAAATGTCGGAAGACTTTCGCCCTCCAGATGAGCGTCAACTGCTCATTGCCATCAAAAAGCCTCATAAAGCTGTCTCTTCCCCAACGATAGCCCGTTGGGTGATGCAAGAGGCTGGCATAGATCTCCGGGCATTCGGCACCCACTCTACCTGAGGGACGATGGCCTCTAAAGCGTTTACCCTGGGAGCTCGTCTTGAAGACATTCTGAATGCAGCAGACTGGTCTTCAGACTCTACCTTCAAACGGTTTTACTTCAAACCGGTGATTGATATCGCTCACTTGGTGGTGAGTAAGCTTTAAACGAGCATAATCCTCGCCTCCCGTCCCTGACATAGAATGAAAACTTTCCTAGCTCTCGTAACGCAAAGTTTCAATTCTATTAAGGACTCGGAGGCGAGGATTATCCCACCCAGGGAATAACTTCTTGTAACTGCCCACCCTCGTATCAGGGTAAGTAAACTGTTTAGCCTACTCAGCTTCAACTTGGTTGTATATACTGTTGATTGCAGTTTTCTTTTGTCTTTCCCCCTACAGGGCTAATCCTTAGCCAAGGCTGTTGCCTAATTGTTTTGTTTGCTTCCAGCAGGGGACTCCAACAAACAGGATTCCTGAGGCGTCCAAGCTGGCTGGCCACGAGCGACGAAAGAGGGGGAATTGAAGTGGACAGAGGACTATGATGTGACTGGAGCCCTGTGATTGGTGGATTCACATGGACACTCTGTACATGGACTCTAGTGTTAAAAACTGTGTCTCACTCCCTATGGTTCATGGGAATGGTAGTTTTTTACCAATTACTTTAAATGGCTGCTATTCAATAAAGTGGAGAAAGAATAGCATAATCCTCGCCTCAGAGTCCTTAATAGAATTGAAACTTTCCGTTACGATAGCTAGGAAATTTTTCATTCCACCCAGATCCTCTCTGTGTTCTCAGCTTGTTTTAAGGAATTATTCAATACTACTGGCCCGAGGCTTTCGTCTCATATCATGGACTATCTGAAGGACACAGCCCTGGTATGCGTGAATGATGCTCGCTGCCTGTTCCTCGAATAACCCTTTACTGAAAACTGTTGGTGGTGCTTGGGGAAGTTCCCAAGGGTAAGGCATCCAGTTAGGACGGGTTGCCTGCCGAATTCTATAAAAGATATGCTGATATTTTGGCCCCCTAAATTGCCCGCAGTATTGCAGAGGCACAGGAGAGTGGGATCTTTCCGCCTTCCCGGCAGGAGGTAGTGATTGTTACTTTTTTTAAACCCAATAAATTGGTACATAAATGCGATTCATGTAGTCATTTGTTTCCATTTTTTCATTGATGCAAAATATTCGCCAAACAAAGCTAATAGGTTGACTCTGTTGCTCCCTGACCTTTGGCAGCCGAATCAGTCTGGACTGGCTTCTTGACGCTTAATGTCTCAACCTGTGCACCTTATTTGTCCTCCTACAGGACACTGATCCGGACCTCAATGCCCCGGCAATATTCTAAGATCCTTCCAAGGCGTTTGATTTTCTTGGGTGGAATGGGCACACCACACTTTCTTAAGCTGCATAAAGCTGCTGGTTACATCTCCCACGACCAAGGTATGCGTTATCAATGCATACTCTCTCTGTTGAGATCCCAGTGTACTAGGCAGAGTTGTCTCCTCACGCCCATCCTCTTTGCGTTGCCCATGGTACCCCTAACCACTATGCTCCAGCAACATTATGCTCAATACGCAATACGGTACACAAGTCAGCCAATCTTGTTATCCCTGTATGCTGACGACATCACCCTTTATACTTGGGAAACCCACCCGAGTCTTAATGCCAACATGCATAAATAACTTAGATTTGGATCCCTTTCGAGCATCCATATTATTAGGAGTAAATCCCAGATCTTCCCGTTCTGGATAACACACTACAGTTGGTTCCTAAGATTCCCTTACACTGAGGCACAGGCTCTCTCAAATATTTTGGGATGTGGGTGAACAGGGATGGGGTGTGGTCATACGATGGAACTATGGCACTACCAATGATCAAATCCGTCTCAGTGGCTGTTCGTACAGGCCTTATGAAAATAGTGATCCTCCCAAAGATGCTTGATCTCTTGCTGAATAAACAACTCTAATCGGTAAGTGTGCTCAGGACCAGCATGATCAGAATGGTATGGGTCAGTAGACAGCCCAGGGTTGGTTGGGAGACTCACACTCTGCCCTTCACCATGGAGGTTTTGACGCTCCGGTCTTCAAGCTTTTTTTTAATCTATGTGCACAGACGCACTTTGCCATATATTTGTATAGGCCCTCCCCTTTCCCACAGCATTTGGCAGTCGAGATTGATAGTATGACTCCTGTCTCACCCTCTTCCTTCTTGGGGAGGCAACTCTTTAGGTCCTAGAGTTATGTGCCTACTATTGAGGCTGTTGAGTGTAGGATTAGGGTGTGGGATGGGCTGAGTAGATAGGTGGAACTGGGCTACCTCTCACCACACCTCCCCTTAGGTCATCATCCTGTTACCGGTCATCCATAAGCCGAACAGCTAAGAACAACTGTGCATTGTGGGGGGACTGGTGAAGTGGGGAGATCTTAATAGGAATGGCTCATTTCTCACACTCAAGGAATATAAGGGGTCCTCCTCCTGCACCCCTCTAGATGTGTTTCTCTACTACAGGTTACGAAGTAACTACAAACTCTCTTAAGGAATTCCCGGCGGAGCCGTGAACCTTCACACCTTTGGAAAGGCTGTTAGATGCCACTATTACTAAGCACTTAACAGTACTGTACCTAGCCTCACATGAGAGAATGACTATTGCTAGGGGGAATTGGGACAGGAACTCACTGATAAAAAATGTGGAGATTTTTTTGCGCTCAGACAGGCATGGTACCAGAGTAGCAGGCTTTGTATCACCCACTATAATTTTCTAGAAAGCATATTACACCCCGATAGACCTTCGCAGGTTTGGCCTCAGGGATGTGAATTGTGCCAGGTGCGGTTCAACGGAGGCTGGGTTCCTTCACCTGGTGTGGTCCTGTGGCGATGTGCACTGCTACTGGAATGAAGTGCTATCCACCATGGTGGACTATGTCATGCCCACTGACCCAGTCATCACACTGGTGAACTGGGTGAGAGATCTGGATATCCTGTGTAAAAATATTTTTACTGCTGGGTCTCCTGTTGGCAAAGAGAGAATTGGCCTCCCAATAGGGCAGAGGCAGGGATCCCAAATTTCAACACTATAATAACTGGAATTCAATGCAGACTTACTTTCAGAGGCATTTCGGTTTAGTATTATCCGAGGACCCCTCAGATCATACTTGCTGCTCCATAGCGTGGACACGAATAGTGATGCACTTACAACACTGTGATGTGGTGGCATGGAATTCGGCCATAGACACAGAGGCAAAATAGGGGAAGTGTTAATAGATGCATGAATTCCAAGGTATGCCTTTTAAAGGTATAGCATCACCGGCATCCCTTTGAAATCTGGAGAACGTGATAAGCAGCAAAATGATAAAATAAGAGATCCAAGGATGGGACTGATGACATTTCCATACTTCAAATTCTTAGCTAGACCTGAATATATAACGGGGCGGGGGGGTAGTCCTGTACTACATTTGTATTTCTTCTAGCTAGAGAGAATCCATACGTTTTAAGAAACAGAGTAGATGGCCATGCAGGTTGTAGGATTGGAGGGCATGAAGTAACAAGAACACCTTGTGCACTTAAACCAACAGCCCACCAACCATCATTCATATCACAGATCACAGTATGGTTAACAAACGAACACCATGGTGGAGGTAGCTGTGATGATCTTATGGTACCACTAAAAATTATACAAACGACTAGGCATAATCTCTGTAGCTAACATCTGAGAACACACCATGATAAACACACTTGCACAGGCAGACAACACTTTTAAAGGACGATCCATTGATGTGGTAGAAAACCACAAGACTAGACTACTTCTGATTTCTCCTAAAGGCAGGGGCCTGCTCTGTACTACAGAAAGAAAGTCTGCTACTGAAACAACGAACATGTCAAGTGGCCTTGTAAATGTTAACTGCTGTGCTACACAAAACACACGTACCATGAAGAAAGCATGGGATGTAAGCAAATCAGCTGCTCATCGGGATGTATAGGACATACTTCTGTTGAGCTCATTAAGAGAGAAAGGCAAAAAGGGGGAGAAGTTCAACAGTTGTAATTAAAACAAGCATTGGCATAGCCAATAGGTCTCGCTTTTGGGACCTTATAAGTATTTAGTTATGCAGCACAATATCCTTGGTGCAACAACATCAACTGTTGCATGGCTAAACACTTATAAGGTCCCAAAGGCGAGACCTATTGGCTATGCCAATGCTTGTTCTTTGAAGCTATAGCACTGACTGGACTTGGAGTTTGAGTGTTCTTTACTGTGTGGTCCAGTGTCTGAGTTTCCAACTCCCCGCATCTCCTAGAAGTAAGCCTTGGCTGCTCAGCTTTGTTACTCCTGGAGAGTCAAGTGTCCATCGAGAGGAACATTGTTATTCAATTGTAGTGCAATACTATTTATTGCTTTGGAGCAGCAGTGATAAACAAAACTACCCACACAAGAAACTGACCAGTCACCATTTACTACCCACCAGAAAACTCCTCACTTGCTCACTGCTCCCCAGATTCGTTGCATTCTTGAAAATCAGGCATTGGCAAAGTCAGTAGGTCTCTGCTTTAAGTATTTGAAGTAGTAGCTTTGCCAATGCTTGTTTGTACCAGCATGCGTGAACTCATGCACACATATGGCCTGCAATTTTTCAATGAGCTTTTCATCAAAGCAACGTATTTCAAGATGATCGCCACGCGTCATGATACGAGCGTGCACATGCATTATGATGCGTGCACATGCATTATGACGTGTGCACATTTGCCATGACGGCGGTGTGCATATGTGTCATGATGGGTGCAGTATTTTAAAAATGCTGGTATAGCATGCTGAATGGCCATGTTAAAGCGGTAAATGAAACTGGTGAAAAAATATTAGTGGTGTGTGAAAAAGGAGCTTGTCAGCTACTTGGCAGCTGCCTTGCTCTTGTAAACCAAAAATAAAGAAAGAGCACGAAATGGGATATTGAGTCCGGAAGCCAAGCGCGCGCGGCCACGTTAATTAGAAACAGATGGCCCCTGCGGGCTGCTGTTTGGCTCTTGTAAACCAAAAAAAAATAAAGCAAAGAGCACGAAATGGGATATTGAGTCCGGAAGCCAAGTGCGCGCGACCACGCTAATTGGAAACAGATGGCCCCTGCGCGCCGCTCCCGCAAGGTGGATGTCGCCACACGTACGAGTGTTAGAAAAGTGCAGACCGATTCCAAAAGGTCATCTCCTAGAGCAGCGCTTGCGCGCTGCGCTAGGCTCGGCCTAAAAAATAAGATTGCTGCTGAGCAAATTAAAATTAGTTGTGGGGGATTAATTGTGGGCAAATCTGAAAAGTCTGAGAAATAGAAATTTCAAAATCTATGTAGGTAATGTGTTCAGTGGAGAGGGAGAGATCATAATCCTTTAACAGTGTTGCAGAGGGAATAAAAAAAACAATTCTCAGCCTGATTTTTGGAAAAACAGTTGCCCTTGTGTTATCCAGGCTTGACCATTCCAACCGGGTGTACCAAAGGCCACCTGTCTACCACCAACGAAGGAATCAGCTATGCCAAACTTCTCAGCAAGACTGAAGCTGCACCTGACACTCGTTCACTGCAACACCTCAGCTTTACAAATTCTTCACGGTCTCTCAATTGCTAGACAGGTCTCATTCAGGTGCCCCGGATCGGCATCAGCTCTCTTTCTGTAGAAGATATTTTATATGCATCAAGCCAGACTGTCTCAAACAAAAAAATGCTACAAATTAATAACCCATAACACAAATTCCATTTGTGAGGCTCCTATCTTCCAAGTACAGGCCATAAGAATATGAAGTTAGACTCGTGTCACCAACCACATGGCCTTCAAGAAATCCATTAAAACATGGCTTTTTCCATCTTCCTTGAGAAGAAGGTAACTACAGATGCAAAACGTTAAGTACTGTGGGCATTAATAAAGAATTTAAATTGGTCACCAACCAACACTTTGGGAGGAATGCCGATTCATGATCTTACACTGTAGTAAGTAGTGAGTGCCTGCCTAAACCTCAAACATCAAAGGGCTAACCACTAATAACTTTCAAGAGTCTCCTCTCCTTTTGGACGAGTGAATGGTCGCAACAACCACCTCACTTTACCGATCAGTAGCAAGATTAATTGATAAATGCTTTACTACCAGATTCTGAGGGAGTGACCTAAACTTCCAATCGATACACCAACCTGAATACAGGACTGGCCCTCTCTTTTTCAGTCTTCTCATGCCTTAATACATTCAGTAAAGCCAGTTCCAAACAAGAATCCTAATTCTACCCCAACTATGTTTCAGAGGCATATTTAGCTCATACTGAAATCCAGAACTTCTACTTTGGGCCAAAGCTACATCACCTACCCCATATAGTACTATTCCTGGGATCCACATGGTGCTCAACCCCATCTAAGGTAAACTCCTCATAAGAACCAGAGACTGGCTTTTCACTTACTCTCATAACCACTCCGTTTATCCGGACTTAAAACCCAGTGTTTATCTAGGAGTATGGACCAGTGGCTCTCCAAAAAGGAGCTGAAATCCACCAAACACCATTTGGAATAGTGGAAGAGTTGAAGAAGAACGAAAACATGACCTAAAAATCCCTGACCAATATTTATACCATTTGACCTGATGAAGGACTGACTGCTTTCACACCTGAATCCTTGGACATCCTATTCTTACATTACAGACTCACTCTGGCAGCGACATCTGTAGAGAATCCCACAGTTCTTTAAACAGTTAGTGTAACAACCAAGACTCTGCGGATAGTTGATGAGATCTTGTAAGCGTGAAATTACACAACAGTTGGAGTCAACAGAAAAGTCTCAAAAGATACAGAAACTATCTACCAAAGGCATTCCAAGTAATACAGCAATCAGTGACTCAGGACCAAAAAACCTGATAGTTACAGACCATTCATAGGTTGGAAAGATTACCAACCTATTCTGTAGTCAACATATTAGAACTCGACTGTTCTTTAGTTATATTGGGCTCTGTAGCTTGCCAGTGCACCTTAATCATTGACTAGGGTAGCGAAGATCAAACCAAACAGCTATGACACAAAGGCCATCAACCAAATACAGATGAGCACTGGTCAGTGTCAAATGCTCCATTATCTTAGAGAGAACATTTCTATTTCTCTTTACAGCATCATCTTATCTGCACTATTTGGTTCTCCTATGCAAACACCAACCATGGGCACCAGAGGTTCACTGCCACAGCTCTAAATTATGGAACTAAATCCCTTCATACTTTAGTCTCTTTCACAAAGCCCGTCAAAATTCAATAGAGAACTGTCACCTGGAATGAATTTGATCCCTGCCCCATCTATCACTCTATTCTTTCCTGCATCTGCCTGTATGTTGACATTATCCATTTGTCTTTTTTTTTGCTCAGGCTGCACCTAGTTTTATCTTGTTTGCGGAGTGTGTATAGATTATAAAAGAGTGTATATTATAAAATCAATGAATAGACTAACCTAGCAAAATGTATGAGTGAGGAGACAACTAACCATTCTGAGCCTTCTGTAGGCACTTTCACATCTAACAGAAGTGCCCAGATTATTCCTGACACAGGTCAAATGCCTGAAGCCTTTTTAGGTCTCGCCTGAGCCAGCGCATGCGTTGCTCTGGCGAGACATTTAGTGAGTGGGCTTTAAAAAGCCGACCACAGCTTTTTGGGTGGCATAGAGCGTGCGGTTACGCGCACAGGTACGAGCAGAGGTGCCATCTGGCTTTCCTCTCGCTCTCCCAGGCACGCGGGCCTCGCTCTGCCTCTCTGTTTTGTCTCAGCGCTTCAACTCCCTCCCCCTCCCCACCACAGAGCGCGTCTTTCAACTTTCAGCCCCTGGCAACTGCGCGCCAGCTCCTCGCTCCCAGTGACACTCTCTCCTCATTAATATAAAAAAGGGGTGCAGTAAAGGTCGCGTTTCAACGTGTTCTTATTGGTTTAACCTAGTTTTTTTGGTAATGTATGTTTCATGTATTGTATTGCAGTAGCGAGATCATTTTCTCTAAACAGCCAACTTCAATGGCTTTCAAGATGAAAGTCACAAAATATTTTTATTTTGTGTAAAGACATTGTTACGCTTGCATGTTTCTACCAGGAAACTAAGAGACGATTACATTTAATTTCATGAGGTAAGAGTGTTTAGTTCATTGGTGGAGATTAGGCTAGCTGGTCAACATACAGAATTACCTGCTGCACATAACATCTACTAGCCGCTTATTTGCACAAGATCCTTGAATACCCAGTGCAAAAGTTGTATTCTCAAGCACAACACAGGACTGGCAGTGTGAAAGGGCTTATACTAACAACAAGAACCTCTACTACCCCTCTTCTCCCCCTCTATCCCTCTACTACCCCTCTACCTCTCTTCCCCTCTACTACCCCTCTACTACCCTTCTACCCTTCTTCTACCCCTCTACACCACTACCCCTCTTCTACCCCTCTTCTAACCCTCTTCTACCCCTCTTCTCCTCTACTACCCCTCTACCAACCCTCTTCTAACCCTCTTCTAACCCTCTACTACCCCTCTTCTAACCCTCTACCCCTCTACCACCCCTCTACCCCTCTTCTATCCCTCTACCCCTCTTCTATCCCTCTACCCCTCTTCTACCCCTCTTCTACCCTGCGGTGGACTAAGTGGCAGCCGGAGCCTGATGGCACTGCTTGTCCTTTAAGAAAAAAAAAGCATTGGCATAGCCAATAGGTCTCGCCTTTGGGACCTTATAAGTGTTTAGTTATGCAGCACAATATCCTTGGTACAACAACATCAACTGTTGCATGGCTAAGCACTTATAAGGTCCCAAAGCGAGACCTATTGGCTATACCAATGCTTGTTGTAATAGCTTCCAGTTATCATTTTCCAGGCTCAGAATATTGTTTGTAGTATGGCCCACATAATTTGTGATTTTGCTGCAAATGCTATATAGTTATGGATTTATTTAATTTGCCAAGCAATCCTTAGCCTCTTGCATATTTCTGCAGATTCAAAGAAGAAAAATGTGCTTCTTGCTCATACTGCATATGAAGTGCAATGCAGCTTCTGGTACATGTTAAATGGTCACCTTTCACTTGCTAATTGCTGTGTTTAGACAATACTGGGTGGCTTGCTCACCTAGATGGTTTTAATAAACAATGTACACTAGACCTCTTACTAATGCACAGTAGCCAAGGTTTTAATGCTACAACTGATCAAATACCTGAAGTAAATAAATAAATTTTTAATTTAGCCCAAATCTCAACAGGGTAAATACTTCACACACTGGATTCATATTGTTATTATTTCTTTAAATTATGTTTTATAGAATATTAAAATATTTTACTGCCATTCATGTTTTTTCTTACATTACAATATTCTTAAACTCGCAGTGCAAGAAGGCGGTCAAATAGCATCTCTGAAAGGATTATCTTATGGTAATGAGATACTAGTACAACTGTTACAAACATGCTGCTCTGGGAAGCAGATTAGTGATGAAAAATGAATGTTTTCAGAAGTCACAGCGCAAGTGCAAAGAGCAAATGCAACACTAATAACCAGGTTTTGAAACATAACTAGTATCTGCTATACAAAACAAGCATTGGCAAACTCACAGCTTCTAACAACGCTACAGAGCATCCTGGATGCTGCACAGCTTGGCTACAGTATAAAAAAAAACAAAAACACACAACACCCTTTGACGTTACTGCTAGCGTCATTTTGTTGGCATGCAGCATGCATGCGTCTACAAAAACACATGCAAGCCTTTTTTCCTTTTTAGTTACCGATCCAAGTTGGATCAGTAACTAAAAGGTAACTAAAAAGTAAATAAAAGATGCAAAAGCTTTTTTTAAAGCAGGTCAGGGAGTGGAAGCGAATGTGCCCTAGAGGCCTACCTTTTCGGGGCCTACCACCCTTACTTCGTGATGCTGTCCTCCATCATAGGTGGTTCTCTGTATCTGCCCGGTTATTGTGGTGTCCCTACAGTCTCACAAAAAAGGACTGGACGGCCTCACAGACCCCTTGGGACATTTAGGTTTCCCCATTGGCCCTGAAGAAAGCCACACACCTCTTGAGGGCCCGTCCATGGCTGAAACCGGTCTACCTAGAATGGACAGGAGTACTTAATTAGACACATCTGTCCCTTTACTTTTTTAATCATCCTTCCTCCACCACAAATAAAATTTGAAGCATATACCTTGGCAGGAGTTAGTGATTCTTATTCAGATAACGCTTCCCTTGCTCACGCAAAGGCCCTTCTTAAAATACCTTGAGAAAGGGTCGGCCCGCCACTAGAGAATTCTTTGGCAAGCTCAGGATGGCCAATGATGAAGCATGACACCCAGGGGGTGTGTGAGGTCATCCTGTCATTTTTTGTGGGAGACTGTAGGGACACCACAATAACCGGGCAGATACTGAGAACCACCCATGATTAAGGGCTGCCTCACGGAGTAAGGGGGGTAGGCCCCAAAAAAGGTAGGCCTCTAGGGCAGATTCACTTTGTGTGTGTGTGAATTACAGTGGAAGTACACGAACAGTCTCCCTTATAAATATCTCTCCTTCTCCGGTCCCCTGGTAAAGCCCACAAGCATATTTGGTATTAAACAGGGAGTGGAAGCAACATAGGGGAGGGAAACAGCAAGGCAACACAGAAAGGGACCCAAAAGCAACGGGGTGAGGGAGGGCTAGAGAGGACTCGAAAGCAACAAGGGAGTTGGGGTAAAGCAACATGAGGAGCGCATGTGGGGAGAGGCAGTGGAGAGAAGCAAACTGGAGAGCGCAACAGGGAGGGGGCTGGGAAGAAGCAGTCGGGCAACAGAGAGCAACACACAGTGAACGAGGGAGACGGTACAACAACACGCACTGTAATGAGACTCATAGGGATTCATATAAAACAAAAAAGTAGTGCTTGAACAGCAAGCAGTGGAAGCAGCAATGCCAGCCAATCACGGCAAAGAGGCAATACTCTATGGAACATTGTCAAGCTAGGGACACCAATAAGAATTAGGCAGATGAGTGATGAGGAAAGTCAAGCAACAGTAAGCAACTGGTGGGCTACAAGTCCTTCTATGTGCTTGGTAAGCCGCAAAATGTCTCGCAATTGACAGCGCATGCACTGTCTAGCAGGCTTGACCTTAAAAGGTGTTATTTTTTTATAAGAATGGGTCCACACACAGACCTGCACTGAATTTACTGCACACATCGTTTGCAGTAACATTTTTTTTTATCAGCTGGATGTATTAAAAGAAAAGTAGCAAACGAGAAACGCAGATTTGTAAAGCACCCAGATTGCATTTCTATCAATACACATGCACATTCCAATGTTACAATAACATAATATCAACAGATGTGCCTAATTTGCCTTTTGGTCTAATATCTCAATTTATTATCTTGGCCACAGAGTTCAGTCAATCCCGAAATAATTTGGTGCACAAATCCAGTGGTGCTAGCCATGGACAGTCTTTTTGATTATTGGTAGGAAAGGCTAATTTATGTGGTTCCAGAAGATATTGCTTCTGGGTGAATGTCATACTTGCCTCACCTTCGGCTGCATTCTGAATAACTAAGCAGTGGCAAAGCCAATAGGTCTGACTTACATTTCAAGCCACATGACATTAAAAAGCCTGTTGCTCTGAAAAAATAAACTTAAACAAAATGACTGCATTTTGTAAATAATGCATCTATTAGATACAGATCAATGTTTGATGATTCAGTGTACTTTTGAGATGCAAAATAGCCCCTCGAGCACTACAATGCACCAAACAGCCAACAGCACGAGGTGAGAGAAATACTCCTCAGTGAGAAGACAAAGCCAACCCTTTATACTTTAAAGAATATGTAACCTACAGCAGAACTGTCAAGCCAGACCTTAAAAGCAGTGGCCTGTTTTTTTGCCTCTTTTGTCCTTGCTACACAGTGCAAAGTACAGCCTTGACACTAAGCTTCTTAATGCTGCAAACTGGTCAATGTGTGAAAGGTACAGATCCCCACAATGAAGCAGTCTCCATCTTTCTGTTTCGATCTACAGGCATACTTGTCACCATATATTTGATATTATTTTTCAATGGAGTTCCCTTTGCCCGAGTCATTTTCAGAGTCGTGTTGAACATTCTGCATTTATTAAATGCTACTGGTGCTTCTCTAGTAACACCTTACATTGTATGGTTAATAGTGCTTTGTTTAGTCATCTTCGTATCATATCACTGTAGCCGTTAATTCAACCTGCTACCTTATCTTCACTGCTTGCAGGCAAACATCTCAGTGCCAGGCCTTGCAACCCTTTTTTTTTCTTTCATTATATATTTTTATTTCAGAGAGTACAGAAAACACAATATCGTCGGAATTAACAATATAATGCCTACAAGTATTTAGATCATACAATTAAATACAGTTTAAACAGGATTTAAAAATGAAAGTGAATACATTGCTTTCTGAGTTAATAAAAAATTAATCATTATCAGAATCTACTATTGCACATTCTCCGCTGGCCTTCCAGTTTTCCAATAACACTTTTACATTTTGCGAATCCTTTACCTTTTGCGAATCCTTTACCTTTACATCAAAGAAATTCCCATATTAATTTAAACTTCGTGCAGGAGCCTGACCTTAAAGGATATCTTTTTTCCAAGTCCCAAACTCTACACATTTTGTTCAGCCATTGCTGAAATGTTGGGATGCTTTCACTTTGCCAATTCTGCAAGATCGAAGATCAGGCTACTATGGCATTAATAAATGTTTCTCCTGTAAAAGGCTGGTTATAATATTCGGGGAGTATCCTATAATAGCAGTGTTCATATCTATATCTGCCCCGGACTCTAAATTGTGTTTACATTATTTATTGATGTTGCCGCAAAATTGTTTTATTTTTGGACAATCCCAGACAATACGAGTCCAATTACCCCCACCTCCCACTTTACACTGAAAGCATTTATCTTGTATGCGAGGGCATATTTTATGTAAAAAGGCTGGGGTTCTATATAGTAGCCATTTGGCATAAAATTGCATTCTCCTAAAGTTAGCCCCTTTCAATAATGTGGCAATAAACTTGATCTTATTCCAAGCTCCCATCGAAAGAGGGAGGTTCTCTTTAGTTTGCTTTTTATCCAGAGCCTTTTCGAACGTTTTATTATTAGTGTGCTCTCTAAAAATTGATATCCAGCCACTAATTGATCTACGTGTGGTTGATTCAATCAATTCCTCAGTAAGATCCAGCTTTGCAGAGAGCAGAGTGGGATCTACATTTTTTAAGTAATTTCTAATCTGGAGGAAGGACCGTTGTACTGCATCTTTGAAATATCTAATGCTGTGTTCGATCTCATTCCTGTTCTTCCAGCCATCTGAGTTGATAAATTCAGCAACCATGGAATTTCCATTCCTTTCCCATTTCTGTGTAAGATTTGACTCTACCAGGCGTTGTTCCCCTAAATATATATCTATCAAGCACGTGGAGCCATTTATCAGAGGTATATTGTAATACTTAAAAATTTGTGCCTTTTATTTTAATAACCATTGCAGTACCTTATATCGTACTTTCTTGTTTTTTTTGTACAAGTCTCAGTAAATTTAAAATGTTATATTCTTTTAAAAATCTTATCATAAAAAAGTTAACTGTGCTGGACAAGCTGGGGCTGCTAATAAATGTATAAGTATGTGCAAAATTCGCAAAGTAATATTCCTTTAGGTTAGGAAGCGACATACCTCCTTCCATAGTTGGCCTGTATAAGGCATCTAGTGCCAGTCTGGGTATTTTATTTGCCCATATAAAAGGTCGAGAAAGAGCCTCCTAACTCTTTGAAACATGTCATCTGTAGTGCATATGGAATTGCGGAAAACAAAAAATTACAAAGAGGCAGAATTGTCATGCGAATTAAGGCCACGTGCCCAATTAACGAAAGAGGCAGTTGGGTCCATTTGGCGAGCAGCAGCTTAATTTTGTGTATTAAAGGTACGCAATTCAGTATATACAGATCGTTCACATTCTCAGAGACATACATTTCTAAATAGCGCTTTGGTCTTGTATTAATTAAAAAATGAAAATTAGGTAATAAAGGGCCTGATTCACAGAACTAACACGTCAAAAACGTAAAGTTAGTACTTTTTGGTATTCACAGAATACACTTACTCATTTTGGTATTCACAGAATGAACTTACCATTTCGGTATTCACAGAAGTTAGTAGTCCTAACTTTAGAACTTCTAAATGCCTTCTCGTGAATACCGAAAGTCTTAAAGTTAGATTTTTCCTCAGTTTAGGAGCTACTCCTAAACTGAGAAAATCCTAACTTTAAGACTTTCATATATCCAGAAGGCATTTAGGAGTCCTAAAGTTAGGACTACTAACTTCTGTGAATACCAAAATGAGTAAGTGTATTCTGTGAGTACTAAAAAGTACTAACTTTACGTTTTTGACGCAAGTTAGTTCTGTGAATCAGGCCCAGAGTGTCTAGTGTACAAATACATAATAGAATTTCAGTTGACAAATTCATTTTATATCTGCCTAGTTCTTGAAATTCTTGAAAAATCCCAAAGATTTTCTCCTGAATATCTTGCTCGGGTTTAAGGAACAGGACAATATCATCCGAGTATAGTTTTATATTTGACATCCCGTTTATTGGCTCTGTTGCAGTTGCATTATTTCTGATAGCTATTGCCAGCGGCTCTATAAACAGGGCACAGAGTAATGGTGGCAGGGGGCAACACTGTCGCGTGCCCCTATTTACTCTGCATGCAGCTATATTCCTAGAATTAATGATGTCTTGCGCCGTAGCACCCTTATATAAGCGAGTTATTAATTCAGTAGGATTTTTTGGTAACCTAAATCCTCCAAGGATCGTGAAAAGACTTTCCCAAGATACTAAATCGAAATCCTTTCGGCATCTAAAAACATCACCTGTGCTGGTATTTTATTCTGTGTCATGTAATCTAAGGCCTCTCATTTAAAATGTTTGTGCTGGTAAAACGTTGCCTGTCTGCCACAAACCCGCACTGATCGGGGTGTATAATCGATCCTATGGCATTACTCATCCTATTTGCTAAAAGTTAAGTAAAAATCTTATAGTCTACATTTAAAAGACTGACTGGCCTATAGGAGTTAATGTATTTCCTATTTTTATCTTTCTTTAGGAAACTCACTACCATAGCTATACTAAAAAGATGGCGGAGGTTCACCTCCTTCCAGTATATGAGTTGCAAGTTTTAAAAATTAAAATTTCTATATTTAAAACTGGTGCAATTTCTTATATAGTGCTGCTGAAATGCCATCTTCCCCAGCCGATTTACCATTAGATAAGGATTGCACCACTCTATTTCTTCAAGGGAGAATTTAGTAACCATCTTCTGAGCTTGATCATTTGACAGCCGTGAGCTAGGAAGTTTATCTAAAAACTGTCCATGTCGGATGATATCTACCTGTTGCTGTGAATTGTAAATCATCTTATAATGTTGCACGAAAGCCTTCCGAAAGGCAAGTGATTCGGATAAGTGGGCCTTGGTTTCTATATCTATTAAGGAGGTGATCTTATTCCTGGCTTGTCGTTCGCAAGCCTGCCAAGACAGTAATCTACCTGTGTATTCGCTTTCTTCATATACCTTTCGGAGATATGCGATGTTTGCAGTGTATCCTTTGTGCGTAGTAATATTCTTGCATATGTATTTTAGCCTGGTTAAATAATTCTTTATTTACAGTATTTCTAGTTTGCAGAAGTGCTAGGTTTGTCTGGTGTAATTCAGCCTCCAGTTCCCGTCTTTGTAAGGATGCCTCTTTTCGTTGCTGTATCCCTTTAGTCGTGATGTATTCCCGAACTGTTGCCTTAAAACAGAGTTCTTCAATCTGTGGGGCGCAACACCATCTCAGGGGGGGGCGCGCACTCCACTCTAATATTACCTTTGTTCCCTGCGTCGCAAGTCTTATTGGAGAACTCCGGTATGGTTGAAGGGGGAGGGAGGGAAAAAATAAAAAATAAATAAATCGATGGGGCACGACCTGCCCATGCTTTTGTCATGTTAACTGTCCCAGGAGGGGGTTAATTCATAGAGCTGAAATGCTTCAGCTGCAGTGAGGAGGCAGTCTCCTCTGCTAAAACTGAAAGGAAAGGAACAGACAGTCCTGTTCCTTCGTGTTCGATTTCATAGCAGAGGAGACTCCTTGCTCTCCCACTGCAGCTGAAGCATTTCAGCTCTATGAATTAACCCCCTCCTGGGAGGGTTAGCTCTTCCCAGAAAGGAGACAAAGTTTCTTTAAAAATTACACAGGCAGGCGCGCAAAATGCCAGCCAACCATGTGTTGTTTAAACAGCTTGCAAATTGCTTGTCTTGACACTAAATATGGTTATAAATAAAGAAGCATGTATTAATTTGTAATGTGACTTTTCTGTCTTTGTTCCCTTTTATTATCAGTCATGGATCATTCAGGCAGCCCTAGAACACAATTAAAAGTTCTTTCTATTTATATTTGCTGTTCAAAGTATGCACAGACAAGTGCTGAAAATACAGCTTTAGGTGACTGCTTATTTTTGTACCGCCTGGGACATCAAAATAATGAGCAGGCAACCCTAATCACAAGACTGGGAGTTTGTTGCAGGATCAGCACATTATTTATTTCCTCCACCCTGATCCCTGGTTACTGCCATAATAGCAATAGTTTAACACATTTGAAACCCTACGCTGCCGTCAATAACATGCTGAGTTACTTCAAGTGTCTGGGATGCATCAGACAACTCGCTCCTCATTCTCGCCCTTCACTTTCACGCTCACCCTGCACTCACAGCGATCACAATGCACTCACACCATTCACCCACTTACCCTGCACTCACAGTGATTACCCTGCACTCACAGTGATCACTCTGCACTCACAGTGATCACTCTGCACTGTTCATCCTGTACCTCACCCTGCAGTCACACGAGCACACTACTCAACCTGCACTCATGTGACACTTCACTCACCTGTCCCCCTCACTGCTCAATCTGCAATCTCACTCAAATAAGCCCACCACTAACCATACATTCATTCGTCCCACTCTGCACTTACATCCGCACCCAAATTCATATGGTCACCTCACTCACCCTGCAGTCACTCCTCTTACCCTACTCTCACACTGTCGCATGGCTCACAGTGCACTCACATGGGCACTCCTGCCACCCACACAGTGCAGAGGTTTAATGTGCCTGCTACAAAGAGTGTGTACCATGCAGATCACTGAACTGAGTGTGAGTAAACAATGAATAGCACTCATAAAAAATGAAATGTTTGCCAGAAATGTGCTATAGAGAGATGAGGTGCAGCGTTGGTGAGTGGTAGTGAGGAAATTCATGGAGAAGGAGGAAATGGGGAGGGGCCCCAAAAGACTGTTGCACTGTGTGCGACAAGTGCTAGGGCCAGCCCTGGCTGGGAGCGTTAGTCCCCACCCGAAGTTCGGGTCTAGTTGCGCCCTGTACACAAATATGGGCATGTCGTGCCCCATCAATGTTTCGTCCTAAATTACAAAAGGACACATTTACATGCACTGCAATCCAGCCTTCCAGGGGGCCCCTTGATAGAGACAGCTCTGTTTTTGCCCTGATGGCCTGGAATAATTCCTAAACAGATTCTTGTAAATACCGTTGTGTTTCATTTCTTTTTAATGTGATTGATGTGAGGAGTCTATTACTATTTGCAGAGAAGTGTGTTTGTTTCATGCAACAACCATAAAAAAGTTTATTTTAGATCCAAGCGGGTCCTCACATGAGAAATTGGAGGATATCACAGATCTTATTCGCTGTAAAATTAGTGGGCTGCTGCTTTGTTACAACAGTGAAAACGCATCACTATCTCTGACTATTAGATGTAAACGCTTTTAGAATTTCGACCATAGTGCCTGTGCACCGTTAGTAGTCTGGCTAAAGAGGGTATGGCAGAGCTGAAAGTAAATCATTTAAACTCAAAGCTGTACTGAACAGGAGCCCCCAAAATAGTTTTGGCCCAGGGCACCCAAAATCCTTAACATGTCCCTGCCACCACAAAGTCTGTCAGACAACATTGCTCTGAAGTAAAATAGACAACATCATTAATTTATTATTAGTTCTATTTTTTTTTAAACATAAGCCCGGCGTGTCCTAAACCCCCACTGCTTCAGGCAAGCAACTTATTGTACCACTAAGGAATTCTCAATTAGGTGTCTGCTCAGCGCCTCTCTGTGGACTTTCAACTTTGTCTTCCGATCCATAACTGGTTGGTGAGCAATTATCCCATTAAAATGCTGCCTAAAACGTTTGTTAATGATTTCTAGAGAAGATTTGATTCTCGTGTACCAGCTCTGAGCTAGGGAGTGCTCGAAAAATTTGACAACGTCTCCCTTACAGTCCCTGTTTTGGCTGAAAAGGTCTGCAGAATATTCAGCTTTGAGAGAAACCGCTATCAAAACTCTCTTGCCTTTCAGCTTGTCCTATTTATGTGAGATTGGGTTCTCAGCACTTGCGGTATTAAAGACTAAGTACCGTTCAAGACTGGATGTGGAGCACAACCTGAGGATGGCAGTAGCACAAATCCATCCACAGATTGACCGTCTCTGTGGCGAAAAACAGGCACACCCATCACATTTATGTTGGTGGTGTTATTATCAATCTATGTCATGTGTAAAACAAAGCATCCTAGTAAAAACAATTTGCGCACATTTTATCTTGGAAAATGGCGTTTTGAGCTGTGTAATAAGCCTCTGTCATTTCACCACACCCACTCACAAACCTGCAGTTTACTAAACACTCTTATTGTGTTGAACATTATTTGCTGGATATGGCCCGGGATATGCGCGTGGCGGCTCGATTATGTAGTGTACCAGATTCCAGAAATTTCTGTCAGGTGGTGGGGGGGCCCAACATCTAAAAAAATTCAGCTGGGGGGGGAGGGGGGCTCAACCTACAAAATTTTGAAGACCTCTGCCTTAAAAGCCTCTCATACACTCTCCATACGGGCAGTATTACTATTGGTCCTAAAATAATTTAAAATCTCATCATGGACCTCTGTGCACCACTTTTCATCCTCTAAATTGACTATTAAAAAACCATTGGCCTACTGTTCTTTCTATCTTAATTCCTATCACTTCCATTTTAACCATGGCGTTGTCTGAGAAGGCATTCTGTATATATTAATGATTAACCAATTTCAAGCTATATGAAGTGAGAAAATCTATTCTTGAAGCAGTTATATTTACAGAGAAACATGAAAGTTCATGTTTCTTAGGATCGCCAAAGATCGACCGGGTCCAATTCCCTCTTGCAATTAGCTAAAGCTTTAGTTATTTGTGGCTTATTTTGCATCCGTGTGGTAGAGGAGGTGTCCAACGCCAAATCTTGCAGGAAGTTAAAATCTCCACCCAGGATCACCTGGCCTGGAATATTGATCCCACACGAAATATCAAGCCTAACAGCCAGCAACTTTAGGATTCAGAATTCTAATTAGACATTTTCATGAGCAATGACTGAGCCTCCCCAATATGTGAAAATAAGAAAAATTGAACCTTTGCTAATACTTCAAGTTTAGTTTGTTGGGCTATATATGTCAGGCCTTGCAACCCTTGTCTCTCAACAGACATCTGGGCTCTCAATGTGAATGGCTCCACACAAAAAAACTCCCCGGTTCTAGAACATCTATAGTTTGCACATTTACATAAGTAACCTTCTCTTCACATGACTTCTTAAATAATTCTATGTCTGGCAGAGAACTATGAACAGTCGTTGTACATTGTGGAATTATTTCTAGATTAGTTGAGATCTTAAAAGTGGTACGGTAAGTGATAAAATTACTTCTTCAAAGATCAAGCTCCATCCTTTGTGCTCCAAGTGTACATTATGTTGTCACTAAGACCGTGTATAAGGTTACTAGAAGAGTCTACATCACCAAGACCTCAAGGCTCTGGTTTTTGTAAAACAGCCTAGTGCATTGTGGCAGCTGACGTTTATTCTGATCACGGAACAACGTGGGCTAAACTGCCAGATTACGGAGGACCATAGAAGGAAAGCAGAGGTCTGTAGCTTTTCATCCTTGGTGATATGGAATAATTTGGTTGCAGTAAACTGGTCACACCCCCAGAAGCATTTTCTTCAGGAACTCTGAAGTTCTCACCTACCATTCTGCACCGAGCCTTCATAGTCTTGTGCCAAATGCATCACTCTGCTATTGCCTGCACGGAACCTACCCTTTGGCTTCTGTGACACCCCACTCCCAGCTATTCCCTGGTGTGAAGCAGTTTGTTGTAGTGATGTTCCAATCGATGAGGAGGCGGTAGGAAGTGACCAGCTGCTTCTACCACCACCTGCCTTCCTGCAAATCCGCATTTCACATGCTGAGATTTTATTGGGCAGAGTCCAACGAGGTACGTTGGGTGCTTGGATTTATTGTATGCAAATTAATCAGTTGTGCTTCTAACATGATGGGAGGCATTCAGGCACGCTAGCAGGAGCTGCATGCCAGTGTTCTCTACAGTGTGGGCCAGGGAAGCATTTCTTTACTCTCACCACCGATTGATTACCTTCCTTGCTCCCGTCACAACCAACACAATTTTCACCCCCACACAAACTGCTCGCACTGCATTCTGTGCACTGCGCTTCACATTCCAGTTGATTTAAAATGCTGGTCACCTTCTCTGCTAACTCCTTTTCCTCTCCATCATCACAATTGCTACCCCATACCAGCTTTAGGCAGATTACATTACTTAACTGGTCACTCACTTCCCAGTTGTTCTTTTTCCCTGTCCCCAAAACAATGGCATTTAGCTCCACGTCCTCCCAGTTTGGTGCTTCCTTTCATTCATGTGGCCATGCCACCTTGTACTGTTCAGCCTAAGCATCCCTGACTGATGGATACCAGTTGCATCCCTGACTGATGGATACCAGTTGCTTCCAACCTCTACTCTCTCCCCATATCGCTGCCTCAGTTGTCCCTCTAGCCTAGTGTTGCAGAGATTCACCCACCTCACCCACATTATTGCACCCTTCCATATTGACATCAACGATCTCTCCATCCACCATCTATTCAGACTCCTTCAGAACAAGAGGATAGGCTAGATGTTGCATCAAGAAAGGACACCACTAAATGTTTCCCAATACACACAACACGCAGAGGTGGTTTCTGAGGAAACTCACAGGAATCCAGATGAAGAATTAAGACCTAGACACTGATTTAGAAGAGACTTCATCACTTGACAATATCCCATAAGTGCCCTGTAGACATGGACAGTAAACCTCATGCATAACTACCAGATTAAGCACAATACAGCAGTTGGCTTCAAAAGAATGTTTTTATTCAGCACTTTATACCTCAGCCTGCCTTTTATGGGCTGTAAAGAGGGGGTATTTCTATTTTCTAATGTAACAGTACTGAATGTATCAACCTGAAGGAGCGTACCACCCATTCAAGTTTGTAACTTGCAGGTCACACACAATGTCAGCAGCAGAGTAAGTTGCCAGCTTACTAATATTTGGTGATACATTGA